>CM066035.1:2368204-3583881 GCA_033557465.1 Ichthyophis bannanicus
TCAGATCTGGGGAACCCCACATATAGACCGGTTTGCAAGTCCTCAGAATATCAAGGGATGTTACGGCACTCTTGGATATCTGATTGTATTGTGTTGTTCTTACATACATTTTTGTTTGGAAGCATCCTGGGGGTGGCTCTTGTAGATTTTGGTTACCCACTTGTTCAGCAGTTGTTTCGCTCTCATACTTGTGTGTGGCAATATTATTTTTTGCTGGACTGTTTGACAATATTTTTAACAAGTTAAACAAAAAAAAAAAAAGAATGCCAAACTCTTCCCAGCTTCTGTTCCAGAACGCCTGCTCAGAACAGCCAAGCAGTAGATGCCTTTCACCTTCACCGGGGTCATGACTTCCTATATACCTTCCCTCCCATTCCTCTCATGCCCAAAAACTCTTTTGCAAACTCCAGAGAGATATGTGCTTCATGATTTCTTACAGCCCCACATTGGCCACAGCAACTGTGGTGTCCTCCTGCTTCTCCCTCAAGTTCATTCAGTAGATTTGGGGTCTGCTCCCAGATCGCCTCTCACAGGAGAAGGGGACACTGCTTGCCTCCAAACTGCAGGCCCTACATCTGACAGCATTGGCTGCTGAAGGCATAGAACTCCATGACATCAGTCTCCTCTCTCAACAGGTTTATAGATATCCTTTTAACTTCAAGGAAACCTTCCCACAAGGCATTCCTATGCCTTCAAGTGGCGAAGATTTTCTCTCCTGGTGCTCGAAAAGGGATCTTAATCCTTTTTCCGGTTTCGCGGAGGGGGGGGGGGGTGGACGCATTACTTGAATATCTCCTCCACCTCTCTCCTACTGGACTCAAGACCAATTTGGTAAGGGTCCACCTAAGTGCCATTGTGGTGTCACACATGCCCCTTAGATGGTCAGCCTGTCTCCTCTCAGCCAGTTTCTCGCTTCCATGAGAGGTCTCTTGTTTCATGTAACCCCTTCCATTAGCCCACCCCTCAGTTGCATGGGACGCTTATTGGTCTCTGTTTTAGGACAGCTTATGAAGCCGCCCTTTGAACCCCTATCTACCCACTTCTCTTAAGTTTCTTTCTTCTTGGAAGGTCATCTTCCCTTATTGCCCTCACTTCATCAAAGCGCATCAGTGACCTCCAATCGCTTTGGTGGCTGATCCTCCTTATACCCGATTCCACCACGATAAGGTAGTCCCTTAGGACTCATCCTTACATTATGCCAAAGGTGTGTTTCGCCTTTTCATTTAACCCAGTCAGTGTACCTGCCCTGTGTTTTTTTCCTAGGCCTCATTCCTCTATGGCAGAGAAAATCCTTCATACTCCTGGATCGAAAGCGTGCTTTGGCCTTTTTATAATCCAGATGACTGAGGGAGCACGGGAACGCTTCCCATACTTTTCATTGCTTTTGACTCAAGTCACCTAGGTCTTCCAGTATCCAAGAGAACACTCCACAAATGGATAGTAGACTGTATATCTTTTGTTTATGAAAGTGCGGGACATTCCCTTGAGGGTCACGTCCCCTGCACATAATGTGTGAGCACCGGCAAGCCTCTATTGCAAATCTATGCTCGGTAACGCTTGAATGAGATATTCCAAGTAGCAACTTGGTCCTCTGTTCCACACCTTTGCAGCTCATTATTGCTTAGACAAAGACTCCCGCCGGTATGCCTCGTTTGGCCAAGCTGTTCTCCAGCATCTCTTTTTCAGACTTAGATCATGCTCCTACCCTCAATCTCTGGTTTCGATTACCAGACATCCTTGGAGGCTACATGACCTACTTATGCCTGTATGTCACAGCTCACTCTGTGGTCATCTCCCCTGTCACCTCCAAGCTAGGGAGTCCCATATGTGAAGACTACATTCCTGCTTGTTCCTGGGAGATAGCGTAGTTACTCACCTGTAATAGGTGAGCTCTGGGAACCGCAGAAATTGAATCTTCACAACCCACCCTCCTCCTCCCTAAGAGTTGTAACTTTTTTCTCTCTTTCATCCTTCTCTTCTCTTCTTTTATCTCAGCTACAAACTCAACTGAGGAGGGAGAGCGGGAAAGGCAAGAAGGTAGCTACGCAGGCTAGTGCGATGCTCCCAACAGCTTTCCTAGAGGACGCTGGGGAGCATTCCCATGCAGGCTCACTCAGTGCCAACGTCACCCATATGTGAAGACTCTATTCCTGCTGTTTCCCAGCGATCACCTGTTTACAGGTGAGTATCTACATGCGTTCCAATTTAGTGGGGTATAGGGTAAATCTCGGGAGACGTGGTTACTTATTTACATCGATTTACAGTTTCAAGTGCAGACCTGTGTCGCTGGGGGTTTTGTCCTTGTGGTCTAGTTTTTCCTGAGCTCATCCCGAGGGGCCAAAATGTTGAATGAAGAGAAGAATCTTCAGTTGCTTGTTGGGAAAAGGTTAGAAGGTCGGATGATATATCTGATGTTTGCTGAAGTGTGTTCCATAAGGACTGAAGCATAGAGTTAAGACACATAAGATAAGCCCATCCTGGGCTCAGACCAAGGTCCCATCAAGCCCAGTATCCCCTGCCTGTTTTCCACAGTGGCCAATCTAGGTCACAAGTACTTAGCATGTTCCCACGAAGCAGAAATCATATTTATTGTTCATCTGCGAAACGACTCCCCAGCATGTTCCCTGCTGGCTGTGACATTGATCCATCCAATCTTGGGGTAATTGAAATCACCCATTCTATACGTGTAGTTTGTAACTTTCATTAAGCTGTTCCTGATTTCTTTTAGCATTCTCAGCATCCCTCTGTTCATTCTCTGGCCGATGGACAAATACCCATACACCCCCACGGCCACCAACCTTTTTACAAGAGCAATTTTCTTGTCCTAGCTATTTCCATAACTCACAAAATCCACATTCAATAGCTTGTTCGCTGTTCAGATAACTTAGGATTAAACAACAAAAGCCCGCAGAACCAACCTTATGGAACTTGATTTCTGGTACGGTACTCTCCCGCAGTTATGTTGCCGGTTACCATCAACTGTCTCATGTTGAAAAAAATCATATCACGTTGTAACGTAACTCAGTTCCTAAATAATAACGAAATTGTCCTTAGCGCATTTGTTTCATGTGAGATGTAACCTTGCTTCTCATCGAATGTATGCAATCAAAAACTTCTTGTCCCAATTGGTTTCTCCAAACACGCCAACTGTATAGGGCGCCTGTTCGTTTCTCCCTTATAGGGGTTTTTTTTTCAAGGGACAGTATAAGTACTGATGATAGTTTCTCATACATCATCTTTAAAAAAAAATAATGTCCATTAATGTACTGAACTCTTGCGAAGAAATCACAACATCACGCACTTATGCAGATGGAAAATGAAAACAATTAATTAATACCATATATATGCGCTAATTCTCTTGTCTTTTCCAAAGATATGCTCCCTTCATGCCTGGAGATCCAAAAAAGAACTCCGTGCAGGTGTGTACCAGAAGTCAGGATCGCCAATATTTAAAGAGACCTGTTTTTTAAGAGAACCTATAGTCCCCCCCCCTATTGTAGACACTGCCTTTCCCTAAAATGCAGTCCGTCCACGTCAATACTGGCTTTGAGACCCGCGGGTTTGCAACTGTGCCAAAACCGTAAATCCAGGCGCTGCTGCTCCTTGTACAATAACAGTTGATCCCTCCCTCGATTTTCCAACCCCAGCTTGGATACCTCCTCAATACACCAACACGTAGGTGTGCAAATGTGTGATTGAAGTTGCAAAACAATGACAACAATCGAAGTTTTCCTTCCAAGCACAGCGGAGCCGACTTGTCCATGCTCCTTCATTCTGATGATAAATGAACGGGATCGTCTTGCCAATGTATCAACAACTCCACATGGGCACAAAATAGCATAAATCCCATGTGTGGATTCCGCAAGTGGTATCTTGTTTGATCCAATATCGTTAAACCCTTGTGATCAAAAATGGATCTCTCAATAGTAATTTTGCAAATAGTACAATGGCCACAAATGCTATGGCCCCTCCAGTCGGTTGCATTGATGCACACGACTCAAGGGGTCTCAATCGAGTGGGACTTAAATGCTCTTTCCAAATTACGGCTTAGTTTTCCAAACGCATCTCACTCGGTTTCTCCTAGCTATTTCCATGACAAAAATTCCACAAAGCTTACATTTCAATTGTCCACAAGATCAGCTTCTTCCCCCTCCTCCCCCTCTTCAATTATCAACTTTTTCACCCTCAATCTGATACCGTTTTCATCCGTTTTTTCCTAAAGATCTCCGAAGAGGAAACGTGGTCACGTTCTTTTCCTCCTCTAAACTTATTACCTGTTCCTCTGATTCCATCCCCACCCCCTCTCCTTAACTCCATCTCCTACTTCTGTCCTCCCTTCCATCTCAAATATTCTCAACCTATGCTCTCTCCACTGCAACTTTCCCATGCAGCCCTTCAAGCCTGCCTTGTGGTCACAACACACACCTCTCAAGAAACACTTTCCCACTTGACCCTACTTTCCTTCTATCCACCCATCCTTCCTTCTTCCTTCATTTCATTTCCAAACTTCTTGACTGTGCAGTTTCCTCTACCAATTACCCCTTGAATTTCTCTCGTTCCTCAAGCTCCTCTTGCATCCATTTCAATCTGGCTTTCGTCCTTTATCCATTCTACTGCAATGACTCTTGCCTGCTTGTGTTCCTGCTAAAGCCAAGGGTCTTTAAGCCTCATTCCTCATTCTTCTTGACCTTTCCACTGCTTTTTGACAACTGTTGACGCAACACCTTCTCATTCTCCCTCAATGCACGTCTCCTCATTTGGGGTTTAAGAGGCTCTGGGCTGTCCCTGATTCTCCGCTTATCTCTCCCATCGCTCCTTTCAGTGTTTGTTCCGTGTTGATTCCTCCTCTATCACTTTCATTTGGTATTCTTCAATTATCTGGTCTGGGGCCCCCTTCTTTTCTCCCTCTATAACCCACCCGTCCCTTGGTGCGCTCATCTCCTCCCATGCCTATCATAATCATTTTTATGCTGATGACTCTCAATATCAATCTATCTACACCCTTATTCTCTCTCGACACTTCCAGCCCATATCTGCTGCCCTCCCTATTCTGACAATTGCTTGCCTGATGTGTTCACCGCCAGTTAAAATTGAACATAGACCATCTCTCGACCCTCCTCCCCCCCCCGTGCCGCCCCAGCCTCCTTTCTCTAATCTCTTGCAGATAACCCTCTTCTTCTTCCTTGGTTTCCCTCAGCCTGCAACCGTTGGGGTCATCTTTGACTCCTCCCTCTTCTTCTCCCACTATCGATAGCTAAACCTGTCGTTTCTTTCTATATAACATGTCAAAATTCCATCCCTTTCTTTCTGAACACACTACTAACACACTTACCCACTTTAGTTGTATCTCCCGTCTCGACTATTGTAATCTCCTCCTTGCTGGTCTCCCTTTGAGTCACCTCTCCCCTTCAATCTGTTCCAGAACTCTGCTGCATGGCTAATCTTCCACTACCCCAATATACTCATTTAACCCCTCTTCTCAATTCACTTTAATTGTCTCCCCTTCCATTTCTGTATCCAATTTAAACTTCTCCTTCTGACCTATAAGTGCATTCGTTCTATTGCTACTGCGACTACCTTTCCTCTCTCCTCTGTCTCTACAACCCCTCCACTTGAAACTCCGCTCTTACAACTGGCGTGCTTCCTCTCTAGGCCCTTTTCCTTCCACTTTGCCAACTCTATACTTCAGTCCTTTCACCTTGCTGCTCTTTTTATGCCTGGAACACAACTACCCGAGTCCTGTATGTCAAGTTTCATCTCTCCCCTCCCCTTTTTCAAATCCATGCTAAAGGCTCACTTCTCTGTGGCTGCTTTTGGATCCCGATCCCTTGTTTTCCCTTTCCTTACCGTTCCCTATTTAGAACCTTATTCTCAACTATTGAATTGTCTGTCTTGATCACGATTGTAAGCTCCTTCCCGAGCAGGGATCATCTTTTATATGTATCTTTACAGCGCTGCGTATTCCATTGTGGCGACTATAATAAATGATTATAGTAGTAGTAGGCTACGCCTGTAGCTCTACATGGGTCTATTCTTGAAGAACATCATGTGTGACCTAGCATTGATTCTGTTTCAGTTTATCCTTCCAGAAGAAATTGGAATAGTATCAATTCTTAGTGGCTTATTGGCAAAGACTGCTTGAAGTTCACTGGTCCAGGAGACCTATGACAGCTTTGGCAATGGCATCAAGAGCTTTCTGGTCATAATTATTGGTGTCCCGATAATCATACTAGGCTCCAATCCTCAGATCTGTAACCATCTGTGCAGAACACGCTTGATTTACATGCTGTGTCCTGAAGAGAACCTCTTCGTAGAACAGGTCGAAGAGAAGGCTAGCTTCATCAAAAAGTAGTATGTCATCCCTTCCGTAATCTCTCAGAGAGGCGCATGTCCAAGCCTGCCTCCCTATTGCAGTAGTATCAAGGAGGGAGTCAGAAAAAGAACCTGATCACTCTCGTCGACATAGGTTACTGTTCTCGAGGCCCCAAACCTCCAAGCCCAAACAGTCTCCTCACTCCACAACAGCATCAAGAACACCTCAGAAAGCTCAGCCATCTTCTCATCCAAAGCCTGGGGCAGGGTTTTTGACCGATTCCTCGGAGCATAGCACATTCTGCCCAATAACTGCTAGTGGTAAACCCTCTAGTTGGGGGAAGGCTCACTCCTTTGCTTGAATGTGGCCGCTCATAAGCTTATACTTATGAGGTTCTACAGATATCAAAGTAGTTACAAACTAAATTTATGTGGATCTGCCACCAAATTGCCCCTGGAGGGTGGCATTCGTCTTGACCACTCTGCATCAGGAAACTGCTTTAGAGAGACTCACTTTAGATAAAGACACTGACCTCATTGGTCAGATCATGCGGGAGTTAGTGTCACCAGAGCAACGAGGGTGAGGGTTTTTTTCCAGTTACTTCCTGATTCCCAAGAACATAGGGATCCCATACCATCCCCTCCTATACCCTCAAGAGATCTTACCATGTACTTGGTAAGCGAACAGTTCAAATGATTTCTATAGGCACCATGGCTTCCTTACTACCTTCAGAAATGATATTGGCATGCCTCCCTAGATTTGAAGGATGCGTATCGCCACATAAGAATACAGCCTGATCACAGGAGTGCATTCTCAGATTTGTCCTTGGGAGGACCAATACTTCCAATACTGATTTTTGTGCCCTTTTGGCCTAGCCTTAGCATTCTCCCGTTGTTCACAAAATGCCTTGTGGTAGTACTGTAGATGCATCTAACCTCCCAGAGTACTGGTAGGATGTTGTGTTCTCCTTCTGAGACGATTTGGCTGATCAAGCATATTCACTACAGAAGTTGTTCCAGAATCAACAAACCAACGGATTGACCATTCGGGTGTTTTTGAACTAGGGTTTATATATAAATTATTCCAAGTTCCACTGTTCAGGCCGCACTCAACAGTTGGAATGCATAGAGCCCTAGTCAACATGACTCAGGTTATGGGCCTTCCTCCCGCATGAGCACTCTGCAGACTGATCAGCTCAAGTGCGGGAGACTCAATTGAATCAGCAGGTCTCCGTCCTCAATAAGATGTTGACTGTACTCAGGCCCCATGGCCTCTACTCTGTCTGTTAAACCCTATGGCACGCTCCGTATGAGTCAGCCTCAGTGTACTCTGAGGACTCAATGGACGCAAGCCACAGGTCCACTCAGGAATCATCTGTATGTCATCAGTCCCTCTTGTTCATTCTCTGCAATGGTGGACAATCCCTCACAATTTGCTCAGAGGTCGCCCCTTCCAAATTGCTCCACCACCCAAAATGTTTTGATGACAGTTGCATCCAAACAGGGTTTGGGAGCTCATCTTTGATGGGTTCACACCCAGTGTGATTGGGTCCAAGCACAAGAAAGTCTCCACCAGATCAGCTTCTTGGAAATAAGAGCTGTGGCAAACACTTCCAAAGAGCTTTTTGAGCACCCAACTCTGCCACAAATGGCTAACCTTTTTAGGCCTTTCCATGAGAATAAGGCTAAAAAGGTTAGGGCTCCTTTAACCTGGAAACGAACGTCGGAGGGGTTGGAATATATGATAGAAAGTCTAATAACGTTAATGAACGGAGTGGAAACGGTAAGACGTAGATCGATTGTTTACCTTAATATCGATATAGAAAGACCTAGGGACATGCAAGTGAAGCTACAAGGGGTAAACTCTTTAAGACTACTAAACGAAAATATTTTTTCACTTAACATGTAATCAAACTCTGGAATTTGTGTAACCGTGGGATGGTAATAAAGGCTGTTAGTGTAAGCTGGGTTTGAAAAAGGTTTGGAGACATTTCACTGGAGGAAATGGCCATAAACCATTATTAACAGAAGGGACCCAGGATAAAATCAATGCTTGTGGAAAACTACAATACAAGCCTTGTGGAACCTCCTGATGTCCCTTGGGGAAACTGCTCGGTACATATGACCTAGATTGGCCACTGTTGGAAACACAATCAGACTGTGGCTTGATGGACCTTGGTCTGGCCGACAGTAAATGGCCTACTCTTAAATGTTTTCGGTTCAGACCAATAATCAAGTTGCCAAATTTTCTACATCAAACAAGCAGGGAGGACTGGGTTTTATATCTCCTGTGTTGGGAAGCACTCAGGTTGTGGAAGTTTGACATCACACATTGACTGGACTTAAAGAGCCACATACCTACTCCGGTGAGTAAAACCCTCTGTCAGACAGACTGATTCTAGTCCCGCCAACCACAACGGTGGACCCTGGACCAGAGACGTTTGCAGCTCGCATATTATTATAGAAGTGACGCACCCCCTTGATAGATCTGTTCACCACTTTACGAATGCCCTATGGATCAGTTTCTGTTTCCAGGGGAGATCAGACTAGCATTGGATTCCTTTTCCGTCCTATTATTGGGGAGAGGGTCTTCTGTACACATATCCTCCAATCCTTCTCATTGGAAAGACCCACCTGAAGCTCAAAATATAAGGAGGCACGATGGATTCCTTATTGTGCTCCTTACCGACTTCAGGACAACCTTTGTTTCCCCTCCTGCTACAGCTCTCCAGTCAAGAGCCATTTCTGGCTTGGCCATATGCGGGATCTTGATTTTTCGGAAGTTGGGATAACGTTGCACCCCACCATTCAGTCAGCCCTCATGGCATGGATATTAAGAGGCTATGTTGTCTGAACCGGCCGGCCGGTGTGATTGATGTCCTTTTGTTGCTCCAGAAGGGCCTCAATAAGAACGTCTTACTCCTGCAAATGGGAATAGTTTTGCTGTCTAGTGGTGATGGTCCTGGCCCTATATCCGTTCATCTGATTCCATACAAAACTACTTGAGTATCGTCTGCACCTCCCCAAGTCAGGACTTAAGTCCCAACTCCATAATGTCCACCTAAGATCAGTGGTTCTGCGAACCTTTTTTGGACCGTGACCCCTTTTTCCGCCTTTTAACCATTGGTCAACGTTGTGGGTGACCCCAATGATAAAATCACATGTGTCTCTCTTCCTTTACCGTTTAACCGCACTTGTTGCTGTAATCATTTGTTGAATTATTAATATATTATAGGCCCCTTGCAATATGTTTTTGATTTATAAAACTGTAACTTATTTAAACTGTAATAATCACAGGTACACTAAAAAAAAAAAAATTTTTTTGGTTGTTCTGGTGTGAAGCCTCTAATGTTTTGCGATTGATGTTTTACACGGTTGTGTTTGGTGCGCTGAATCCAATCTGGTAACCAATTTTTGCTCCTCACGTACAGATTGTTTTTGGCTACATTGGGTTAGGCAGTTTGAGGTGAACGTGTCCAGATTGAGAGTGCGATCCGAGATAAAAGTTTCTGTGGGATGCCTTCTTTATGACTAATTGTTTTGAGTTAGTTATTCCAATAAGAATAAAGAAAAATTGATTGTAACAAAGGGCAGCAAATAAGAATACGAGTAATGTCAAACAAAACACACTGTGAATGGTAGCAAAATTGGTCTGCACTTAAAACAGCCACATACAGTGGTGCCACAAACACTTGAGCAGATAAGAAGTGAGGTTAGACACAAAGTCAAAGCAAAAGCAAAGAAATGTGCAACAAAATGTGTAGCAGGTATGTATGTAAGATAGAAAACGCCAACACCGCCAACCATTGCAATACATGAAGACAAACATCCCGATGGTGTGAAAATAAAATTCTAATAAATGAGATCCGACATGTGGTAATAACTATAGCAAATTGGTTATTTCAAAGTTTAGTAAAAACACGATCTTTGTCAACAACACAGTTTTAGATTTTTAAAGTCATTCTTGGGTCAATCAATCTCCTGGTGGGCCCGTTTTCTTCTTCTTCCCCCCCCGAATGCTTCTCTTGTTGCGCTGCTTTTGGCGTAATTTTTTCATCTGGGGTTTCCCGCAGCAGGCCACTCCAGTCAGAAATCAGCCATCATAGTGGTGTTCCCTCTTTCCTTGGTACCTTCCTCCTTCTGCGTCCTTTGATGTCCTGGTGAAACCTTTCAACCTTGTTCCTTCACTGGTACTTCCCCCAAGTTTTCGGGAAAGTAGTATTCACATGGGAGTGCAAGAAATGGACTTTCAGGCTCATGTTACAGCCTTGTTCCTTTGAAGCATTGAGCATCCTGGCAACAATATCCTTATAGTTCTCTATTCCACGCCTGTCCTCCCCAAGAATTTGAGAACAACATCCTTGAAGAATCTCCAGGCTTCTTTTTCCTTCCTTCAGACATCGTGTTCAACAGCGAATGCTCCGCATCTGACATGAGTTTTCCTTATATCATGGCCAACAAACACTCCTTCCTTTAGCTCTTGTCTTTCACAGAAAGTCGGTGAACTTTGAGCAAAGGTACCGAAAGCACTCAACCATCTTTTGGAAGGGACTTGATGAATTGCTTAATGAGACCCAACTTAAATATGTGGAGAGGTGGGTAATAGACATTTTTATCACGAGGTACCAAGCTCTCATGAAGAACATTTTTTCCTCACCGGGTCTCAAATTACTCCCGAATTGGCCAGTCTTTTTTTTCCCCCCAGTTGTAGGGTCGCGGGCCCGGCTATCCCACAAGCAAAGGAAGCTATGTGATTTGAGTGACACCGGATTTGCTGCCCTAATCGCATGGATAGAATTTTTTAAAAAGTCTCCACAAATCAATCCCACGTATGCTCATCATAACGAATCTTATCTTCTGAAGAAGTCAAGGGCCACATCTCGTCTTTTTCTTGTAGAATAATAGAGTGAGCAATAGGAACTGAAGCGGAATGTGTTGCCATTATGAATAAGAACACCTTTTCAATGCTGTCTTTTGACGAACTCATGAACAGCCCCATTCAGCAGGATCATACGTGGAGTTTTAAAACTTTTCCAGCAACTCCCCGTATATATTCGGTTGCAAAATACCAAATCTTCCTCTTTTGCTGAAATACTCAAAAATTGTGTCTCGCGGTTGCGGTCACCAATACAAAGTTGTTCCTGGTGAACAATAGATTTTTCTGTTTAAGCCTATAACCTAGTCAGTTGGGCAGCATTGCTTTTTGGGAGTCCTAGAATCCCGGACTAAATCATTATCAATTCATCTTGAGAGAAAAGTTTTTTCAGGTTTCTGGATCTGGTTCAGTTGTTTTTTCAAACTTGGAAGTACTGGACCTCCATCGGGAAAAGCCATCTGAGAGTCTCATCATTATCAGAACCGTCCACACAAATATGAATCCAAAGATTTTGGTGGTTCAGGCACAAGGTACTTATCGTTGCTATGAGGCCCTTAGGCCTAATTGCTGAGGCAGAATCTTGGGGTAACTTATTTATACGTTTCCTTATGTTTTTAAGTGTATCCCTTCACAATGCAAGAGACAAAAATCGCAGTCACGTCTGTGGTCTCTTTGTTCACCATATAGCCCACATCATAGTTATTACCGAAACGAAATGCTTGTTTTTTTAACCTTTCAAATCCATAAGGCGTAGATATCTTTCCTCCCACATTTCTTGCACACTTTGTGAAGGAGCCCACGGTTTGTTCTTGATCGCCTAACTTCAAACCGAAATAGGCGAAATATACTTTTTTAAATAATGCAGAAATGTTCTCTGCCTGCCGCTTTTTCCACGGTATATTCCCCACAAATAAAAACAAAAACTGTCCGGAGAGTTGATGCAACCTCTGGCTCGTGAGCCAGCCTACAAATACACAGCACTGCAAACTACAACTGTAGTGACACCACTTTTCGGAATAAAGCTGGATTACGCACTGAGCCAAACAAAAGGTAATAATGATACTTTGCAAGAAACTGAAATTTGACAGGAACGTTCATGGTCGCACCCACCGTGTTTGAGGTCGATCGAACGAGGCGAGGCGAACAGGAAAGAACATGCGCCAGCCGTGAGTTACTGGATTTAGCCCCCCGCCCACCCTCCCAATTGTCCTGTTAAAATTTGTATAAAATGAAATACCAAAACACTCTAAAATATCATGAGGGAGTGTTTTCTAGTTAGTTAACCATTACCACCTCTATTTTGGGCCGACGAAATAAACTGGCAGTCAGCTTAAAAAGAAATTATGTGAACATATCCTTATATGGGTAAGAAATCTAATTTTTGTGAAGAAAACGTGACAGTGATGGAACATTTTGGCTCATTTTTGTCCTGGATTCAGCACCCCAACAATCTATAGGACTCCAGTTTGCAAAACTGGAGGCATTTTTTTTGGTAGTGTAACCTTGTGTATTAATCACAATAACAATTAAACAATATTTGATTTCAAAATTATTATGATTTTGTAGTCAAATCACTAATATGAAATAAAATTATTTTTTTCTCTACCTTTGTTTGTCCCGTGAGCCCAATTTATTTCTCTGATCATGCTGGTCCTGATTCTTGAGGCTATCTGCTTTCCCTGTCTTCCTCTTAGCTCTCCTTTCCTTCTTGTGGTCTATGGTCCATCTGCCATTTCTTATCTCGTCTTTTGTTTTCTTCCACGTTCTTTCCAATCAGCCTATTTCCAGTCCCAGTACACCCCTCCCCCAGTAATCAGCCCCTTTCCAGTCCTCACATCCCAGTTGACCTTCGCAGTTGTCAACGTTGCATTCCCATGACTGCCACTGGTGTCCATTCCCTTCCAGTCGCCGCCCTCCTTCCCCACTCTGAACCAGTCCCCTTCTAGTACAAATCACCATGGCAGGCCCTCTCAGATCCACTTCCTTTCCAGTTTCCAATTTCTTCCCATCCCCTCGTATCACGCCCATTTGTAGCCTTAAGTCCCCCAGTTTTCTTCCAGGGGCCAGCAGCTTTATTTATCCTCCCCTCCACACAATCAGCCCATTCCCAGTCAAAAGTCCCCCCAATCATCTCACTTCTATGTGCTAATAATAATCCCCCCTCCAACCCCATTACCAGTGCTTAGCCTCCCCGTAATCAGCCCAATACCATTCCTACCCCCCAAACCCTCATTACCAGTCTATCCGAGCCTCCAACTACTCAAGCTCATTTCCAGTCATAGGAAGCCCCCAAGACCCCCCCGATCAGCTAATTTCTAATGCTAGCCTCCCATCAGTCCATTACCCTAGTCCTAGCCGCCCCTAATCCAGCTCATTTTCCCAAGTGCTAGTTCCCCCCCTCACCCCCATTACCAGTGCTAGGCTCCCCTAAATCAGCCCATTACAGTCCTCACACCCCCCTTGATCAGTACAGTCCCAGTCCTAGCCTTCCCTAATCAACCATTAACCCAGTCCTCCTAGCCCCCCCCATCTGCCCCTTACCAGTGCGTAGCATCCCTCCATCAGCCCATTAATGATCCCTAAATTTCCCCCTAATATCCTAATATTTCTTTACGGAAAGAGTAGTGGATCCATGGAATAGTCCTCCCAGTTGGAGGTGGTAGAGATGAGGACAGTAACTGAATTCAGAACAAGCATTGGACCAACACAACAGGATCTCTAAAGGTAAAAAGTGGACGGTTGTAGTTGTTATGGAAAGGACTAGACTAGATAGGCCATGTGGTCCTTTTTCTGTCCATCATGTTTCTATGTTTTCTATGTAACCTGGCACTGTCTCTTGCCTCTGTCCAGCATTTATATCTCCCAGTCTGTCCATATATGTCCCCTTGTTCCCCCCCCCCCCTCTCCCCTTTGTCCATGCCAGCGCCGCCCCCTCCCTTTCATATCCAGCCATATATGCCAGCCCTCATCCCTCCCTCCCATGTCAGCCCCCTTGCTCCATCCCTCCCTCCATGTCAGCCCCCATCTGTCCATGTCAGCCCCCCTCCATTCCATATCCAGCCCCCCTCCCCTCCATCCCTCCATGTCAAGCCTCCCCTCCCTCCATCCATCCTATATCAGCCCCCTCCCTCCATCCATCCATATCAGCCCCTCCCTCCATTCCCTCCATGTCAACCCCCTCGCCTCCATGTCAGCGCCTCCCTCCCTCCATTTCCATCCATCCATATCACCCCCTCCCTCCATCCCTCCATGTCAGCCCCCCCTCTGTCCATGTCAGCCCCCTCCCTCCATCCACCCTCTCAGTCCCCCTCCCCCCCCCCCCCCCCGTCGATGTCAGCCGATGTTGCAGGTTCCTTGCCCCCTCATCAACCTCGTCCCCATGTCTGCCTCCCTTCTAATGCAGCTGCGCTCCCTGCCTCTTAGGGAACCGCGGCTGTGCCTCTAAAATTGTTGCGGATCCTCCCTATTCTCTCGGACGGGCTTCGTGCAGCATTGTCACCACCTCCAAAGGAAGTGGTAAAGAACTTCCTTTTGGGAGGCTGGAACAATGCTGCACAGAGCCTGTCGAGAGACATGGAGGCTCCGCAATGATTTTACAGGCACAGCCCCAGTTCCCTAACGATGCAGGGAGCCCGCGGCTTGCATCAGAAGGAAGGTGGGGTGCGTTTGCCGCTGCCAGAAGCAGACTTTGGCAGCGGCAGCATTTGGGCGCGTTTAAAAAATTTTTTTTTAACTTCGCGGAGACGAGATGACCCCAGCTAAATCCTGTGGCGACCCCCGTGGGGGTTCGCAGACCCCACAGGTTGAGAACACGCTGACCTAATGTGCAATTGGAAGCTTATCAATTGAGGTGTGGAACAAAGGTCCATCTCTGTCCAGCCTTTAGTTGTTCGCTTTATGCGGGGGTTTGTTTTTCTCTTTGAAGCCGTCCCTACAAACCTCCCATAATGTCTTGGGACCTCAATGTGGTTCCTTGGGGCGCAGCTCATGAAAGCTCCCTCTGAGCCGCTCAATTCCTGTCCTCTGGGGGGGGGGAAAAAAAAAACCCATTCTTAACCTGGAAGGTGGTGTTTGGTTTGCAGTCACTTTCAGCACACAGAGTGAGTGAGGTTCAGGGCTCTAGTGGTTCATATTTCGCCCATACCCAACCCTATTCCATTATAATAGAGTGGTTTCTCCGTACTTAACCTCCTAAATTTCCTTCCAAAGGTGGATATCGGAAGTCCTTCCCTCCTCCCCCCTCCCCCCGATTCTCCTGCGTAACATATTTAAAGGAAGTATTGTCCTTGCCTAATGCAGATACCATGGTTTTTGTTAAGTGTTTATTATGCTCAAACTAAAGTTAGTCAGGAGAACTCTTTAAATCCCGATTTAGAATGTCCTGGCTGACGGACAGTCTCCCTGAACCTCATGGCCTTTTCCTTGAGGAGTCCCAGGATGTTCATCCTCGACCAGGGCTTATTTCATTCTTGTTGCGTTTTTTATTGGAGGGAGACAAAAGTGGAGGTCCTGAAGACAACAATTTTAGAAAGAAAGGTTCCCTGTTTTTGTGGAGATACTCTAGCCCTTTTCCCAGATATCTCTTGTAATTGTTCAAGTCGGAAGGAAATCTTTTTTGGTATTGAAAGCTAGGGCAACTTGCTTTACTAGCTGCCCCTTTTTTATCTCCATTACCCTTGTAAATGTTTAGTTCCTTTTGTGGCAACAGCAGTAATGTAATTTGGTGACTTCCTCTGTATTTTAGAGAAACTTTTATTGATTAAAGAAAAATAATGAAGGAAGTTAACGGAGTTTTGGTTGGTACCTTTTGGCCTATTGAAGGGTTGTTGTTTTTTTTTTTAAATATTTTAGAGACTATGAGTAGATAGGAGATTGGTTTGTTAATAAGTCAAATCCTTGTTTAGTTTTCTTGAGTGGGTTTTTCCATTGTTTGTTTTATACTCCCCGTGGTGTGAACTAAAATCTTTTAAGTTGTATTTCCTTCAGTGTTTGCAATTTTATTGTGGATGATTGTATTTCCTTTTGATCTTGGTATTGTATACATCAAAATCTTAATAACAAAAAGGGGCATTCATATGGTCCACATTTACAGGCGCCATTGAGAAGTTTTTGTGGCAGTGTTCTGAACTAGTGTGTAAGCAGTGGATCCGATAGAGCAGGAGGCTAAGAATAAAGAATTAGAATAATCAAGATGAGAGATTACCAATGAAAGAATAAGCAGCTGAGTGGAAGAAACAACGACGAGTCAGGCAGCTTGCAAATGGAATGGATTTGGCAGAGAATGAAGAAATAGCACTGAACACAGTGGTGGCAAAAAGGAGAGCCAGGAGTCAAAGGAAATACCAACCGAATTCTTAATAGTGCCATGTTAAGGGAGAGGGAGCCCCCATGATTGGAGGGGGAAAGGGTGGTTGGAGAAAAACATAGGGGCCATTGTTTTACTAAAACATTTCCTACTGTGCGGGGGCCCGTGCTAAGTGTGCCTGTGCCATATAAGGAGTGGGCGGTTTCACGGCAGAAAATAGAAAAAAAACGGTAGTAAGCAACCGAACGTGTGTGCGTCGCGCTAATGTGCGGGGGTCGTACATTAGCGTGTGGAAGGGCAAAGTGAGCGCGCTGCTGAAGTATACCAAACAACAGAGCCGTGAGTACAACGGTGAAGACACTGACCAATGGTGCAGGGGGCCATGGGTTCAATCCCCCAGTGTGCGCAACGACAAAGGTTAGTCTGAGGCAGTAACTGTTAATGATTAACAATTGTTTTAGGAGCAAATTAATTTTGAACGGCATAAGGCGGGCGCACAGTTATGTTTGGCAGCGGCATAAGGCTGTCTCCCAGTTTATTTTTTGGGCAGTCAGAAGGCGGCGCACTGGTCCCCACTTGGGCGTCAGAAGGCGGCGCGCTGAGAGGCACAAGGCGGCGCGCTGATGCACAAGCACAGGAACCAGAGGCCCCAGCACAATGGTTAAAACACTGACCAATGGTGCAGGGATCAGGGGTTCAACTCCTCACAATGCCCAGTGAAAAATGCCTGCTGAGAGCAGTATGGTATTATGTTGTGGAGTGCTGTAGGAGGCTGTACTAATTTTATTTTGTTATCACTACTAGCAAACGCACTGCTCCCAGCACTGTTACATACGGCGGCCCATAAGGCCACATGTTACAGTGCACTGTTCGCCAAGGCAAGTCCCCTTGAATGAACCCCTATAGGGCAGCATGTATGTTGCAACACAGGATAATGTATAGTGCAC
This sequence comes from Ichthyophis bannanicus, assembly GCA_033557465.1. Lineage (NCBI taxonomy): Eukaryota > Metazoa > Chordata > Amphibia > Gymnophiona > Ichthyophiidae > Ichthyophis > Ichthyophis bannanicus. The sequence goes on from CM066035.1 coordinate 2,385,645, forward strand.
CCTATAGGGATGGCAACCATAAGGTGGGCCTACATGGCGTCCTATGAAGCACCCTCAAGAGGCACCTAATGGGACTATAGTAAGCTGAGGGTGGTCTTGACCTGCATGACATATGTACAGTAAATAAAAATAAAGCTGTGGACAGCCCTACCAAAGGGCCCCACTGTGGGGTTTGAACTCCATGAACCCTCTGGCTAGCACAGGCAGTGATGTAACCCATTGCGCTACAGCTCCATAGCTGTTAAGCATCGGCCCCTGGCTGGCTGCAGATCAGCCTACACGTTCGACCTCACCAGACAGTCTGCTGGTGTCAACAGGATAAGGGTTTAGGCCACGCCGTCACCCATGATTCACTGCACATGCAAATTTAGCTGTTCCGCAGATGGCAGCACAGGATGGGTAAGTGCACCCCCACGATCACCTCGCCCTGTTGGGAAGTGTACCGGGTGCACCCACACAGGCACCTCTGGCCTAGTATGGGCACTGACCGGAGTTGTTTTACTGGCACAGAGTAGCCACACACCGTTACATCGTTGGCGGGTACTGTGCTCACCCTGAGTGTGCAATGAGGGTGGCCAGGACCAGGTCAACAACACCTGCCATGGCTGATGGAGGCCAAGCGGGAGCGTGCCAAGCAGTGTTAAAATGTGTAAGATGATAGCTAGTTTCTGCACAAACACCCATGGCTATCCCTGTCTGGCCACCATCAGGCACCCCCCCCAGTGCGAGACAGTGGTCCCCATCACGGGATCCACATTCTACCTCCACTGCAAAGGTGGCAGTAGAGGGCAAATATCAACCCCAGTCCTGCTGAGGAACACACCACCCACCACACCCCCCCCCCCTCCCAGGCAGGCAGCTCCAAACACAGCCATAACACAATAGGCATACAGACATAATCGCCCAGGGTATGGTAAGCTGCAACTCCGAACTCCACACCAGATATTCCCGCTGCAGCACGCCAACAGCCACTGCACCCTGCAAGCCATTATAGCAAGACATTTTTAACCAGCTACAAACATTCTGCTGGTTAGTCCATAGTGCTTGCTCCCAATCGAGATGCATGTCACCCAGAACTGGGCTGTCTGCATACACAGCACGCAGATAGATCAGTTGACTGGGCCCCACAGAGAAACCCATATCTATCACATGAGAGAACTACTATAAACAGTCACTATGGGTGTGCCTAAGGCCATGCTGATGGTCACTGCACAGTCAGGGTGAGCGTGATCCCCCAGAATGACATGCTTTGGCCACCCTGTCTGTGTAAGGTGGTGGCCGGACACTACAATATCCCAGCCAATGGTCCCAATGCCAGGGCACCTGATGCCCAGTGGGCAGATGCATCCCTGGCCACCGCCACCCTGCCCTGGCTATACCACAATGGTACCTTGCACCTCAATTTTATGGCACATTGACTGTCAATATTGGACAACAGTTCTGAGCAGTGCGGGCTGTTGAAGGGGCTTGCAGCCAACACCCACTGTATAGACAGACACACACTTCCACACCTCTGCCATCATGGTGCTACGATTGAGGGGTCAGTAGCCTTGCCCACCAAACCGGTCCTGAAGCACGGCAAGGTCATGGATATGGTACGCATTACAGCTAGTTGGTCACTCCCCAGGGTGGTAAGCGACCGTCAGAGGCCAGGCCTGGAGCCATGCCCCGCAAACACCTCCCAGATTGGTTTGGATTGGGGTCAACTAAGCAGTATGTAACGTAAAACGTATGATACTCCTGCCTGCCTAGCGCTCCTAGCAAACGTCATCCGAGCTGTGTACCCGTATACCTCAGGTGTAGGGTGACATTGGTAAGTTATGCAAGTGCGTCTGCGTTTTTGGGTGTCTGCATGCACGGGTCCAATGTTCTTGCCTTTCCAGGAGACATTGGCCAATGGGGCCTGTGGGTGTGGGTGTGTCTGCCCCTGTTGGCGGCTCCTTTAGGGCAGAGATTCCCAACGCCAGTCCAGGTGTGCTGCTCACGGTTCGGGTTTACCTGCTGATCCTCATGACTATGCATGAGATCCATCTACATGCCAGGGGGGGGGTGCATAGATATACAGCACAGGCATTTGTATGAGTGTCAGCATGGAACCTGACTGCTGTGTGGCCCACCAGCGACTGCATTTGGGTGATTCTGCGCTAGGTACTGCCCCTGTTCATGGTTGTCTGTGCTCAGTGGGGTAAAAGATAGATGTCTTACCATTGCATATGTCCCCGCCATGAAAGGTGTGTCCTTACTATCACTGTTTAGTTGTGGGAAAAATATGTGGGCAGGATTGGCAGTAGCCCTTTGTTGACCAGTGAAAGACTAGGGGACATGCAATGAAGCTACAGGGTAAACTATTTAAGACTAAGGGGTATGTTTACTAAACCGTCTTAATGTGCGCCCGGCGATAGTGTGCAGGCTGCCATAAAAGGAGTGGGCATTTCAGTCTTAAAGTAGCAAAACGGGATTATCGCGCGATAACGCGCGCTACTGCACACATTAACGGGCTAAGCGCCGCTAAGTGCGTTAACCTTAAGTAGGCGCCCAGACATGCAAACACAGAAACAGAGGTGTAGTACAATGGTTAATACACTGACTGATGATACAGGGGTCATGAGTTTGATCCCCCAGTGTGCCTAATGCATAAGGCTGGCTGAGGCATCAGCTTTGACATGTAAGTATTGTTTCTTGAGGCATTTTATTTGTATTTTAATTATTGCTGCCAGCAAACACACCCTCACGTGCCATAACCTAAGGTGCCACATAAGGCACCCTATAAGGCACTCCATAGGGCATATTATAAAGTGCACTGTCTGCCCGGCACCCTATAATGTCCCCTATCGGGCACCCTATAAGGCGCTCCAGCGGACAACTTATACGGCACCGACTATCGACTGTAACCATAAGGTGCCTCAGAAGGCGCTTTATAGGGCACCCTATAAAGCGCCTTCTGAGGCACCTTATGGTTACAGTACTCTGAGGGTGTTTTTGCTGGCAGCACTAATGTACATTAAAAATTGACAATGCTCCGGATAGCCCTATCAAATAACCCCACTGTGGGTTTGAACCCATGACCTCTGGCTCTATAGGCAGTGAAGTAACCAGTGGGCTACAGCTATTAACAAGCCCCTGGCTGGCTACAGAAGGACTGCATGTCACCACACAAGCAGTCTGCTGTGGTTACCAGGATAGGGTTAACCCACCCGTACCCATGATGCACTGCACATGCAAATCAGCAGTCTACAGATGATCACAAGATGGGGTATGCACCCCACAGCACCTCGGCCTGGTAGGGGGAACTGACCGTGTGCACCCCCACAGCACCTCAGCCTGGTAGGGGGTACTGACCGTGTATGTTACTGGCACAGAGTAGCTACAGACCGTCACATTGTGTAGGTACTGTGCTCACCCTAAGAGTGAGGTGGGGCACCCAGCACCAGGTCCACAGCACCTTTCATGGCTGAAACAGGCTATGCTGCAGGTCCCCATCAGTGCTAGTGTGTGTGATAGGTAGTTCCTGCAGACACATCTGTATTTCTCAGTCATGTCTAGCCCTTATGGGCTATGATGCACCTAAAATAGTGCATATCCTGTGTTGGTACCATGGTCACATGTGGTGGTGGTGGTGGTGGTGGTGGTGGTGGTGGTGGTGGTGGGGGGGGGGTGTATTTGGACCCATAGGTGGATTATGTACCACCACCCAACCCACTCTCTGTGGCTCAGGGAGGGAAACAGGATCTCCTACCAACAGAGCCATACTCTACCTCCCCACAATGGTGGCAGTAGAGAGAACCATCAACCCCAGTCCTGCTGGGGAACAGACACCATACAGGGCAGGCAATGCAGATCTGCACACATCCATAAGGCAAGGCAGACAGAAAGCCAGGAAATGCTCAGCTGCCCCCCACCACTATCTGACATTCTCCAGCAGCAAGCCTCCAGCTGCTGCACCCTGCAAGATGTTCCATCCAGACACATACTAGCTGCAGACAGTCTGCTAGCTAGTCCATAGTGCATGTTTCTGGAGGAGATGCATACACACCAAGCAGATAAGTCAGTGATTAGGCCCCAAAAGGGAACCATAAACATCACATGAGAGAAACACTATATAGCACGATGGGGGAACCTAGCCATGCCGTGGTCACTGCTCAGTCAGAGTGAGAGTGACCTCCCAGCAGGACATGCTGTGGCCACCCTGTCCGTGCAGGTGGTTGTCAGGCACTACAATGTCTGAGCCATTGCCCTGTGCAGATGCATCCTGGCCAGGCCACCCTGTCCGGGCTATACCCATGGTACCTTGCTCCTCATTATGCACCTTGGCAGGCTTACACTGGCAACAGTTTGGGCTGAGGAAGGTGTTGGCAGACACCACACACTGGATAGACAAACACACGCTCCCACACCTATGCCAGCAATGTGCAAATATAGAGGCTCTTGGCAGCCCTGGCCACCGCATCAGTCCTGGGCACATTGCAGGCATGGCTATGGTACGCAATACTGTTGGGGTCACTCCCCAGGGTGGTAAACACTGTCAGACATCAGACCTGAAGCACACTCCACAGACAGCAGAAAGGTTGCTATGATGCAGCTCAATCAGCAAATTGTGCTTAACTTAGGAATTGCTATCTGCCAGTAATCATAGCAACCGTTTGATAGGTGTGTACAATATTCCCAGGTTTAGGGTGGCATTGCTAAGGTATGCAAGTGCTAGTATTGGGAGATGCACGCAGGGCCCAACATCCTGCCTCTCCAGGAGGCTTTGGATAATGGAGCCTGTGGGTGAGGGTGTGTCTGCCCCTGTTGGCCGCTGCTCTAGGGCAGAGGTTCCCAACTCCAGTCCTGGTGGGCCAAACACTGTTCGGGTTTTCATGCTGTCCCTAATGAATATGCATGAGATACATCTGCATACCATGGGGGCGGTGCATAGACATGCAGCACAGCCGTGTTTATTAGAGGAAGCATGGAACCTGAATGGTGTTTGGCCCTCCAGGACTGAATTTGGGAGACTCTGCTCTAGGTAATGTGCATGTTTATGGTGTCTGTGCTCTGTAGGGTAAAATGTAAGTTTATTGGGCATGTTTCTGTTATCTGCAATAAAGGTTCTGTCTGTATTAGCACGTTTTAGTAGTGGATAAAATATGGAGACTGGGTTGGCAGGAACCACAGCTGGGATTTGAACCTGTGACCTTCTACTCCTGAACACACTGGCTGTGTTCACTGCACCACCGTGTTGCCACAGGGATAGTGCATTCCCTGGAGATACCATGACTGTTTGTCAGACAGAGCCTATCTGTTGCAGTGCACGGCACCCACCTAAACAGGGCTAGGCCATGGTCTGCTCTGGGCAGCTGCCACTGCCCCCTAGGGTTGCCAACTTTTTCACCGAGAAAAACCCGACACCTGTGGCTCGCCATGCTCCACCCATTCTCCGCCCCTAGTCCCACCCCTGCCCCGCCCCCAGCCCCACCCACAAAAATTACCGAGGATACGTGTAGGCTAAACTTCCTTGGTCAGATAATAATTAAACTGGGAACCCCAAAATCCAAACATGAAATGTACAACACTGGAGAAATAAAACTATAAAGTAATTTCCTCTTGCACTAAACAAAAATGCAAAGATGTTAGCAATACACACTTCCCAGACCAGACATATTCCAGTTAATAAATTCAAAATAAAAAGTATTTTTCTACCTTCTGTTTGGGCGTTTTATTTTTCAGTTGCAATTGCTCCAGTCACTTTCTTCTGGTTTCTTCGTGTCTTCTGCGAGCTATCCAGTTGTCCTTTCTTCTCTGTTAGATGTTTTCCATTCTCTCTCTATTTCTGCTTTAACATACTGATTGTTTCCCTTTTGCTCTTTCCCCCAATTCTTTCCTTATTCCTTTATCATCCGTTTAAATTTCACCCTTCCATTCTCAAGCCCCTCTTACTCTCCCAATACCGGCCCATCATAGACGTTTCTTCCACACAAAATATTTTTTCCCCTCTCCATTCTCATTCCCCATCCATTGTAGTCCTCCCCCCAAATCAATTCCCTTATAGTTCTAGGCCCACCCAGCATCCACTCCCTTCTAGTCCCATTCTCCCATGCCCCACATCAGCCCATTTCCAGTCCTATTCCAGCTCTTCATCAGCCCATTTCCAGTGCTAGCCCTCACATCACAGGCCATTTCCAGTCCTAGCTACCCCCCCCCCCCAATCACAGCCCATTTCCAGTCCAAGTCCCCCATCATAGCCTATGTCCAGTCCTGGGCCCCCCCCCACCCTCACCTCCCAGTTGCAGTCCGAGTCCCCCCGCACCATCACAGCCCATTTGCAGTCCGCGTCCCCCCGCACCATCACCTCCCATTTGCAGTCCTTTCCACCCTAATCTCAGCCTTTTTCCAGTGCACTCTCCCCCTTCCTCCACAATTGCGCATTTCCATTCCAAGCTCCCCCCCCCCCATAGCCCTTTTCCAGTCCAGGTCCCCTCCACCCCCATCACAATCCATTTCCAGTCCATGGCCCCCCCCCCAACACCCTTTTTCTGTACAGTTCCCCCCCCCCCAATCACAGCCCATTTCCAGTCCAAGTTCCCCCCCCCCATAGCCCTTTTCTGGTCCAGGTCCCCTCCACCCCATCACAACCCATTTCCAGTCCATGTCCCACCCCCCCCCCCCCCATAACCCTTTTACATTCCAGGTCCCCCCCCCCATCACAGCCTATTCCAGTCCAAGTCCCCCCCTTAGCCGTTTTCCTGTCCAAGTCCCCCCTTAGCCCTCTTCCAGTCCAAGTCCCCCCCCTTTAGCCCTTTTCCAGTCCTAGTCCCCCCCTTAGCCCTTTTCCAGTCCAAGTCCCCCCCTTTAGCCCATTTCAAGTCCAAGTCCCCCCCCTTAGCCCTTTTTCCAGTCCAAGTCCCCCCCTTATCCCTTTTCCAGTCCAAGTCCCCCCCCCCTTTAGCCCTTTTCCTGTCCATGTCCCCCCCTTAGCCCTTTTCCCGCAAGTCTCCCCCCCCCCTTAGCCCTTTTCCCGTCCCGGTCCCCCCCATCACCGCCAATGCAGACCTTGCCCCCCCCCCCCCCCGACCAGCATCGCGGCTGTCTGAGGCTTCAGAGGGAGCCGGGGAAGCCCGCGCGAGGGCCCCGGCTCCTTCTGAACAGCCACCAGCGTGAAGAGCCTTTTTCCTTCACGCTGGCGGCAGTTCCTGTGAAGCCGCGAATGCTGGGAAAGGTTAAAGGGCAACCTTTAACCTTTCCCAGCATTCGCGGCTTCACAGGAACAGCCGCCAGCGTGAAGGTAAAGGCTCTTCACGCTGGTGGCTGTTCAGAGGGAGGACGGGGCCTCGCGCGGGCTTCCCCGGCTCCCTCTGAAGCGGAGAAAAGCCGTTTTTTTTGCTCTGGCTGCTCCCGATCTTGCGGCCAGAGCAAAAAAAACGGCTTTTAAAGGGCCGGTTTTGCCTCTGCGCTGGCAGCCGGCCTGGCCGTGGAAAAACCGGCCAGGCCGGCTGAAAACCGGCCAGTTGGCAACCCTACTGCCCCCTCCACCACCAGTACCCCTCTGCCACCATGCTGACATGCCCTTCATCTGGTGGTGCTGGTGCTTCGCAGTCTCAGGCCATCCAGTGTGCGGATAAGCGGCTGCCTATGGTGTGTGTTCTGGAGTAGGGGTGCCTGCATAGCTGTCCACGCTTTCCCCCAGCACCGCCTGCCAATGTTCCGTGCCATTGGGGGTACCTGCTGGGTACTATTCCCTGTGACACCGTGGGAAGCACACTCTTGCCCCTGTTGGGCCCTCAGCAGTTGCTGTCTGGCTGCTCTACTGTTTCAGCATTCCTATGGGCCAGCTAGGCATTACCCTAGTCCGCACTGTGCCCCAGCTGCACCACAGCATGTGCCGCCTGCAGCCCTCTGTGTCCCCTTTTCCAGCATCTGTCCAGTAGCCCATTCCGACATGCCCGCCCTGCTGTTGTGGAACATGTGCACACCATAGGAAACCTGTCCAATGGAGAGGAAAACCCTGATCAGCGCAATTTCACTGTGGGCTCATTCACCTTGTATGGGGACAGAACATAGACCCTTCCAAAATTCATATCTTTTTTTTGGAGTTTTCTTGGGGGTGTTTTTTGATGTTTCCCATTGATATCACTATTGCCCAGCTTGGTTATGTTTTTTTTACATTTTCTTCTGGTCATTTTCACTGTTTATTTGCCCTTTTGTTCCGTGCACATGTATCACCCTTATCACTTTTTGTAGGTTTCCCTGGCTTTGCTGTACATTGCCGACAGAAATGGTTTCTCTTCCCTTTAAATCAGCTCTAACGCCAGGGTTTCACAGGCGTTAGTTTTCAGCCTCGGATTTCACAGCGTTAGTGTGCAGGGAGCCTCTCCCCTCCCACTCTCCGCCCATTGACCCTATCTCTCTCCGCCCCTGGGGAGCCTTCCTCCGCCCTCTGGGAGCCTTTCTCCGCCTTCAGCGCTCGTTTGTGCCTTAGCGCACGATAAGGCACCTTTATTGCACGATAAGGCACCTTATCGTGCGATAACGTGGGAGAGCGCACGTTAAGACGGTTTTGTAAACATACCCCTAAGACTAATAAGAGAAAATATTTTTTCACTCATCGTGTAATCAAACTCTGGAATTTGTTACCGGAGGATGTAGTAAAGGCTGTTAGTGTAGCTGGGTTTAAAAAAGATTTGGACAAGTTCCTGGGGGAAAGGTCCATAAACCATTATTAAAAAGGGACCAAGGATATCAATGCTTGACCCAATACAAGCATTGTGGAACCTGTCTTTTGGGGAAACTGCTAGGTACGTATGACCTAGATTGGCCACTGTAGGAAACAGGATACTGGGTTTGATGGACCTTGGTCTGACCCAGTATGGCACATCTTATGTTCTTATGTAAGGCAGTTGCCCTGAGACCACATGCCACAGAGAGCCCCAAGTCTGCCTCAGGCTGAAGGAGGCATAGCCTGCAGGTGGGCTTTGGGTGCCTCACAAGTTTCTGCCCTGGGTCTCCGCATGTCTAACATCGGCCCTGGAGAGTTGAAGACTTCAAGATTGGCCTGGCAGACTGCACCAGAAGAAACTGAGAGTGAAAGACAGAAAGAAGATATAACAGGAAACTGATGTCAGTAGCAGACAAAGAAATCATTGTAAAGAACAAAATTACTGAACATGTAGATAGTCATGGTTTAATGGGAGAAAGCCAACATGGATTTAGCCAATGAAGTCTACTAATCTGTTATATTTTTTGAAGGTGTGAATAAACAGTTAGAAAAAGATGAGTCTGATATAGTGTATCTGGATTTTCAGAAAGCCTTTGACAAGGTCCCTCATGAGAGACTCAGCAAAATTGAAAAGTCATGGTATAGGAGGCAGTGTACTACTGTGGATCAGGAGCTGGTTAAAAGAGAAAGCAGAGAGAAGGGCTAAATGGGATCTGTGCTGGGTCCACTTCTTTCTAACATATTTTTAAATGACCTGGAAATGAGAATAATGCGTGAGGTGATCAAATTTGCAGATGACACAAAACTATTCATTGTGGATAATACATTGAAACCCTCCGCCCAGTGTGCAGTGGCAGCCAAGAAAGCAAATAGAATGCTAGGAATCATAAGGAAAGGAAGAGAGAATAAAACAAAGGATGACATCATAATGCCTCTGTATCATTCTATGGTGCGACTGCACCTTGAATATTGTGTGCAGTTCTGTTCACCGTATCTTAAAAAGGATATAGTGGAATTAGGTTGTGGCAAATAGCTAATCGCCACCACCACTGAATATGCCTTCCAATGATTTTGCAGGGATGAAGGAGAGGGGGGCAGTGCAGTGCAGCCTTGCTTGCTTTCTGTGCTCCAAGATGGAGAATTCTGACCAAGAAGGAGGGGAAATGTTTACCCAAAAGGCTAGGGGCACTGTTATTGACCAATATGGTCAAAGATTGTACCTTAGGCTGAGGTATTACCTAAGCAGGTCTTCAGGACCTGGAAAGAGGGGGTCACATGTAGCATCTAACCTATAGTGGTAAGATTACAGGATGAAAGCAGGAAGCTGTATACAATACATTGAATGCACCTACAGCTATGGGGGACAAAACACTCCCCACCTAGTAATAGGAAGATACCACTATCACTAAATCTTATAAACAAACACATCAAAGGTATGCAAGATCCATGATACAAATTCAGTGTGTCTCAGTTGTCTGAGGGATTCTCCTCATTTTGCAGGATCTGAAATAAGGACAAAAATAGTGGATAACCTAAAGAAAAAAGTCTAAGTCCTTACATTTCTGAAATGGACAATGGTCCATAAAGTTCATTCCATATCATCCTGCTAGACCAGTCCAGACAAGCAGGTTATGTTCCCCTACCAGCAGATTGGTAGAAACAAAGAACCAATGAAAAGTCCAGGTTTCAACAACATAGCTTCCATGTCTCTATTTGCCTCAGCCACCAGAGGTCTCTTCAGTATTTCTTTGTCTCCAGCAAATGGTGGATGGAGTTTCTCCTCTCTGAAGACAATTCTGAGGATTTGAGAGGAAAATTTTGATTTAAAACGCTAGCGGGTTGATCTCTCACTACAGCGCAATATGGGGGACTACACTTGACTGTGTTTTTTTCGGTAGCCATAGGAGAAGGGAAAATTGGTTCAGCTCCATGCTCTTACCCTGGAAAAGGGCCTGTTGAGCAGCCAGAAATTGGAAGGATCTGGAAGAGTACGACTGCCTTACACAACTTCAATGCCCCCTTCCTCTTCCTCAGAAGCAGATTCCAGAATTTGGAGATGACATAGCGTAAGAGCGCACATTGGAGCTGCCTGGGTGGAATGTCCACAAGGACCACATGATCACCAGGTGCACAATAGAGAAAATGCTATTAATGCATGCAGAAAATGGTGAGAAATCCCCACCCAGAGCCAATGGTCACCAGCAGTCTACCCCAAATTGTGCCCCCCACAGACAGAATCGAGAGTTGCCAACAAGAACAATGATGAGTCAAGCCTTGCTACTCATCCGCTGAGAGCCCCAAGCAGAGAATCCCTGCCTGGCTCAGCTCTACTCCCCTGGAACTGTTTCGCTGGCTTTGCAGCACTGTGCATAAAGTGGCTGGCAGGTAGATCCCTCTGAGAGCCTTCTGCAATCTTACCCGACAGCCCTTCCGCTATATCACTAACAAAGATGTTAAAAAGAATCGGACCAAGGACAGATCCCTGGGGCACACCACTGGTAACATCCTTCTCCTCAGAGTGAGCTCCATTTACTTGTACTCTTTGTCGCCTCCCACCCAACCAATTTCTAACCCAAGCAGTAACGTTAGGGTCCATCCCTAGGGCGCTCAGTTTGTTTATAAGTCGCCTGTGAGGAACAGTGTCAAAGGCTTTACTGAAATCTAAATACACCACATCTAGAGCTCTCCCTCGGTCCAACTCCCTGGTCACCCAGTCAAAGAAATCAATCAGATTTGTCTGACAAGACCTGCCTCTGGTGAATCCATGCTGCCTCTGATCCTGTAATCCACTGGACTCCAGAAACCTCACTATTTTCTCTTTCAGCAGCGTTTACAATAATTTACTTACCACCGAAGTTAAACTAACCGGCCTATAGTTTTCAACCATATCCTTACTTCCGCTTTTGTGTAAAGGGACCACATGAGCCTCTCTACAGTCCTTTGGCACCACTCCTGACTCCAAGGCATTGAAAAGGTCAGTCAGTGGAGCTGCTAGAACGTCCCCCAGTATTCTAGGGTGTATCCTATCCGGTCCCATCGCTTTGTCTACTTTAAGTTTAGCTAGTTTTTCACGAACACAGTCTTCTGAAAATTCTTCAAGATACCCCTCACTTCTGTTCCTGTTTGTGGGTGTTTTCTGAGGACCTGTTCCTGGTTCTTCATCTGTGAACACAGAACAGAAATATTTGTTAAGCAATTCCGCTTTATCCTCATCAGCTTCTACATATTCCTCCCCTTCACCCTTGAGTCTGACAATACCACTTTTGACCTTCTTCCTCTCACTAACACATCTGAAAAATGTCTTATACTCCCATTTTATTGCATTGGCTATTTCCTCCTCTTTTTGAATCTTTTCTTTCCTGACTACTTTGCTAGCTTCTCTGTTTTTCCAAATATAGATGCCTGTCTTCCTCTCTCTGTGATCTCTTGTATTTCATGAAGGCCTCCCTCTTTTTCTTCACCTTTTCAGCTACTTCTTTCGAAAACCATAGTGGTCTCCTTTTCCTTTTACCTTTATTTACCATTTTCACAAAAAGTTTGGTTGCCCTTAAAATATCCCCTTTCAGTTTTGCCCACTGTTTTTCTACATCCTCCAGCTGTTCCCATCCCGCTAACGACTCCCTGAGGTATTGGCCCATCTTGGCAAAGTTAGTTTTCCTAAAGTCTAAGACCCTCGCTTTTGAATGGATTTTATCAGCTCTAGTCCTAATACTGAACCACACCATCTGGGGATCACTGTATACAAAATGATCTCCTACTATAACATCAGAAACACTTTCACCATTGGTAAGCACCATTGGTATGGCCCCTTCACGTGTGGGGTCTGTTACCAATTGCCTGAATAGTTCTCCCTGTAGAGAATCCAGGATCTCCTTACTTCTAGATGATACTGCAGCAGGAATGTGCCAATCAACATCTGGCATATTGAAATCCCCTATCAGTAGAACTTCCGCATTCCTAGCAATGCTGCGTATGTCTTCAATTAACTCTCTATCCATCTCTTCCTTTTGTGAGGGAGGTCTGTATATCACACCAATGCAAATAGATTTCTCTTTCCCTCTTTCTAGTTTAACCCACAGTGACTTCTCTCTCTCTTTTAAGCTCTGTAATTCCAAAGCTTTAATATTATTTTTTACATATAGTGCCACTCCTCTTCCCCTTCTTCCTATCCTGTCCTTTCTGAATAAAGTATAGTCTGGTATAGTTACATCCTAGTCAAGGTTTTCTGTGGACCATGTTTCTGTAACTGCCACTAAATCCAAGTCAGCCACTCCCATTAAAGCTTCAACATCTGGGATCTTATTTCCCATGCTACGGGCCTTTATACATACCGCTTTCCATATGTTGCCCCTTTTACCCATTTCCATAAAAGTATTTAATGCTTCACTTACCTGGGGGCTTTCTTCACCCATCCCCAATGAACCTAGTTTAAAGCCCTCTTCAGTAGATTAACCAGTCTGCTACTGAAGACACGTTAACCTTTTTTGCACAGATGGACACCATCTCTGCTCTGCAACCCTTGGAACAGCATCCCATGGTCCAGCAGACCAAAACGCTCTTGATGACATCATCCACGCAGCCATGCATTCATCTCCAGGATGCGAGCTTCTCTGCCTTGGCCTTTACCCTCAACAGGGAGGATTGAAGAGAACACCACCTGTGCACCTATCTGCTTCACCCTCTGTCCCAGAGCCATGAAGTCACTTTTGATATGCTCAGAGGGATACCTGGCAGTATCATTTGTGCAGACATGAATTAGCAACATTGGGTAATAGTCAGTGGGCTTGATGAGTCTCGGCAAACTCTCCGTAACATCTCGGATTTTGGCACCTGGCAGACAGCATATTTCTTTGGACATCAAGTCTGGTCAGCAGATGGACACTTCAGTACCCCTCAGAAGAGAGTCACCAACCACCACTACCCTCCGCTTCCTTGTGGTCACTGATTCTGCAACTTTGAGGTACCTGAGCTCTGGTTCTTCCCTTTCCAGGGCTGCTTTCACCTCCTCCACTTCCAGGGCTGCATAAGGGTTCTTCAATTCAAGGGCATGGATGGTAATATCTCCTCTTTCCAAACCAATCCACAGTGCTTCTTTTCCCCAAGTCCCCTGCATTTCAGCTGCTATAATACTGTTTCTGACATACAGGCCAATGAAGAAAACTAGCATGGCCTTTAAGCACAGAGAACACCACTGTTAAGTACACTTACTGCTATCATCAAATGTAGAAAAGAGACAGATGCACACGTAAACAGCAAAGGAAAAACTAGTGCACAATTAATGCCAAGAGTATTTAAATCATAGGCAAAATGAGCTGCACATAATAAAATAGCATGCAAATACTGTCTGTGCCCGATTCAGAGAAACACGTATAGGATTTCACAACCAGTCTTAGCACCAATATATTTATGCCTGGGTCTGAGGTGGCCTAAACATCTAGCACATGCCCCTGACAGTATTTTGATGGCATTGGGTGCTTTCCCCGATGCCTGGATTATCTGAGGAGAAATGTCAAAGATGATCCAGGCATCGGGGAAAGCCCTTGATGCCATCAAAATATTATCGGGGGCTGATGCCCCCAAAAGAAAGTGAATCCATGGTGATCCAGCGGCCCCGATCCCCACAACACTCTCCCAACTAAAAATAAACTGGTGGCCCAGCGGCCCCGAACCCCCAACCCCTTCCAACAAAAAATAAACCTGGTGGCCCATGGACCTGAAACCCCCACCCCCCTCCTGGTACCTTTAGAAATGAGCGGGAGTGTTGCCCATGTGCTCCTGCTCTTGCGCCGCCATCTTGAAAAATGGTGGGACCTGGCCACATTTGGTGTATCCTGGGATTTCCTGGACCATGGGATGCTGTTCCAAGGCTTGCAGAGCAGAGATGGCAAGAAAGGTCAACATGTCTTCAGTAGCAGACTGGCTAATCTACTGAAGAGGGCTTTAAACTAGATTCGTTGGGAATGGGTGAAGAAATCCCCTAGGTAAGTGAAACATTAAATATCTTTATGGAAATGGGTAAAAGGGACAACATATGGAAAGCAGTGTGTATAAATGCTTGTAGCATGGGAAATAAGATCCCAGATGTTGAAGCTTTAATGGGAGAGGCTGACTTGTATTTAGTGGCAGTTATAGAAACATGGTTCACAGAAAACCACGATGGGATGTATCAGGCTATACTTTATTCAGAAAGGACAGGGTAGGAAGAAGGGGAGGAGGAGTGGCACTATATGTAAAAAATAACATTAAATCTTGGGAACTACAGAGCTAAAAAGGGAGAGAGGAGGCACTGTGGGTTAAAGTAGAAAGAGGGAAAGAGTAATCTATTTGCATTGGCATGATATGCAGACCTCTCTCACAAGAGGAAGAGGTGGATGGAGAGTTAATTGAAGACATATGCAGCATTGCCAGGAAAGGGGACGTGCTACTGATAGGGGATTTCAATATGCCAGATGTTGATTGGCACATTCCTGCTGCAGTATCATCTAGAAATAAGGAGATCCCACTTAACCCTCCATTGCCTCAGGTCCACATAGATTGTGAGCCCTTTGGGGACAAGGGAATGTATCCAGTACCTGTTTGTAGTGATTGCATAATGTAAACCACTTTGATTGAAGGATAAGGCGGTATAGAAAACTGGTAAAAGAAAAAAAATAAAAAATAAACAGGTAGAAAAGGCGACTGCAAAAGCTAGAAGGATGCTTGGGTACATAGGGAGAGGAATGGCCAGCAGAAGAAGGGAGGTGATAGTGCCTCTGTATAAGTCTTTGGTGCGACCTCATTTGGAGTATTGTGTGTAGTTCTGGAGACCGCACCTTCAAAAGGATATAAACAGGCTGGGGTCAGTACAGAGAGTGGCTACTAAAATGGTTAGTGGTCTTCATTATAAAGCATATGAGGACAGACTTAAGGATCTAATATGTACACCTTAGCAGAGGAAGGACGGGATAGAGGTGATATGATTGAGATGTTTAAATACCTCTGTAGTATAAATGCACAGGAGGAGAGCCTTTTTTGATTGAAAGCAAGCTCTACTATGAGGGGACATGCGTTGAGAGTGAAAGGGGATAGATTCAGGAGTGATATGAAGAAATATTTCTTTATGGAAAGAGTGGTAGATCCATGGAATAGTCTCCCAGTGGAGGTGGTAGAGATGAGCAGAAACAGTACAAGAACGTAGGCAGGATAAAAACTCACGAAATCTTTATTGGTCCATGTATAATAAAAGGGGGGCCAGACCCGACACAGGCCGTGTTTTGAAAGAATCTTCCTCAGGGGTTAGGCACACCTAATACTTAGGACCGTGAGGTAAACGTCAATGATGATTGCTTATCAAGGAATGAAAATGCTAGAATCTTGCTGTTCGAGAGGAGGAACAGCAAACCATCTTAAGCTGTGATGGTTTGCTGTTCCTCCTCTCGAACAGCAAGATTCTAGCATTTTCATTCCTTGATAAGCAATCATCATTGACGTTTACCTCACAGTCCTAAGTATTAGGTGTGCCTAACCCCTGAGGAAGATTCTTTCGAAACACGGCCTGTGTCGGGTCTGGCCCCCCTTTTATTATACATGGACCAATAAAGATTTCGTGAGTTTTTATCCTGCCTACGTTCTTGTAGTTTCTGCTCGTTCACGTGGCAGTGTGCTGTTTTCGTCTTGGTGGTAGAGATGAGGACAGTATCTGAATTCAAAGAAGCATGGGACAAACACAGAGGATCTCTAAAGAAAAAAAGGGGACTGTTGTAGTGGTTGATATCTAAGGACAGACTAGTTAGGCCATGTGGTCTTTTTCTGTATTATGTTTCTATGATATACTGGGTTATATGGCAGTTTGACCTCACCCAGTGCATCTAGTGTGGGGTCAGGTGCCACCATTTTTTAAGATGGCGGCACAAGAGCAGGAGCATGTGGGTAGCTCTTCTGCTCATTTCTAAAGATACTGTATGGAGGGTTCGGGGCCACTGGGCCACCAGGTTTATTTTTGGTTGGGCGGGGGTGGGGACTTCAGGGCTGCTGGGCCACCAGGTTTATTTTTAGTTGTGAAGTGTAGGGAGTTCAATGCTGCTGGGCCAACAGGTTTATTTTTAGTGGGGTGGAAGGGTGGGAACTTCAGGGCCACTGGGCCACCAGGGGATTCGTTTTCTGTCAGGGTCACTGGCCCCCAACATTATTTTGATGGTATTGGGGGCTTTCCCTGATGCCTGGATCATCTGATTGACATTTTCCCTCAGATGCAAATTAACCACATGGTGCCCCTGTTTCTCTGGGAGAGTATGCCAAACTATATTATCAGAACCTACTTGAAGACCCAAATCTATTCCATACATAGGATCTGTAGCTCTCTTACGGCTGCCTCCTACTCCTGTAATGACTCATAAACACTGACCAACGCAATGTATATAGTTGACCTGTAAATAAGTTATCCCTAGCTTATTACCTAACTTAAAATGCTCACTAAAAAGGTCTGTAGAGAGAAGGGGGCGGAAATTCTTCAGGGTTTTCATGGTAAACAGTGGATGTTGTTCTCTTTATATATGTGCTTGGGAAGATGCAGGCCATTGTTCCATCGATTGCCTCAGACGGCTACATATCTAAAGCCTTTGGGCCTGATCTTCAAAGGACGGTTGCATGGTTTATAGCCCTATAAGCTGTATAACTGCCGCTGAATATCCCTGATTTATGGCTCTTATGCGCCCAGATGCTAACCGCTTAGCATTGGGGCATGTTGGGGGTGTTCCTGAGAGGGGTGGAGGCAGAGACAATTGATAACCGGCCAGCAGCGATATTGTATGCTGCCCGGTTAGCAACCTGCACCTAAAAGATAGGCGAGGAAAAACCTTGCTTACCTTTTAGGCACAGGAGCTAACTGGGCAGCATACAATAACACTGCTGCCCAATTAGTTACTGTGGTTTCCGGCGTATGCGTCGATCCCCGGATATTCAACGCCGGGACCACGTATGACCTGGCATTGAATATCCAGGGTTAAGGGCCAGCGACACAGCTGTTTACTGTAGCAGGGTATAGGCCATCCAAGTAAATATCAGGCCCTTCATGATTACACCATGTTTGGAGGCCTGCATTAAAGCTGCTCATGCAATGCGGCTTCTCTGCCCCCTTACCAAAGCACATACTGATGACAGAAGTGCCTGAATGCATTTGTTTTCTTCTCTTGATTAATGGGAAACCTTTCCCACTTCAACTCAGGTTGGGCCTAGACAATTAATTATACCTCTTTGCTCTAAAATATTAATGCAAAGTAATATGATCCCTGCATAAAGTAAAGCAATCTTCTCATCAAATTTGCTGAATCTTGTGCATTAAAATTAATGTTGTGAGCTGAATTCACACATTTACCTGTTAGTCTACGCACAATTTCAAACTCAATGGGTGATTCTGTTGGGAGATGTTAGGTGACTAGGGGGAGAGGGTCAGATGCATGGATGTTTGTGTTTAGCACAACTGGTGGCGTTGCAATGTGTGCTGCAACTCTTTGTTGGTGGGAGGAGAGGATGGTTGGAGCAAATGACTGTAAAGCTGACTTGTAGGGTATGTAAAGCCTGGAAGAGTTATTATGCTGCATTACCTAAGTACACAGAGGAAATGAATCTGGATGGTAGTAGGTGGGCGGGGGGGGGTGTGAACGCGTGTGAATAAGTATGATATGGGAAGACTTGGTTCGGTGCGGAGTGGGTGGGGAGAAGAAGGCTATGGAGGGAGAGATGTGAATGTAAGAAAAAAGAAAATTCATACTCCAGTTGGAATATCTCTTGTATTTTGCATCTTGTTTCTTCTCATTATTTTTATTTATTTATTTACATTCTCTTATATACCGTGCTATTCTGCATCAGTGCAGTTTACATTGAACAAACTGAAATTACATTGAACAGGGCATTATAACTTGGAGATAACTATTTTACAGGGAACATGGGCTATGGAGGGTTAAGTGGCTTGTCCAAGACCACAAGGAGCACCTGTGGGACTAGAAACCCCAGTCCTTCCGGCCCAAGGTTGCTGTCCTCTAGTGGGATTTGAACCCCTGACCTTCTGGCCTGAGGTACCTTGCCCCAACCACTAGGCCACTCCTCCACTCCTCCACAATCACCAAATTGTTGGTAAATCTCCCTTTATAATTAGGGAATGTGGGTAATAAGGCAATTTGAGGAGTACTCTGTGATTTGTAAGTCAACGTATTTGACCTGTGTAGCATTCCATGATGTAGATATGTTCAATGATTTGAGGTTGTAACTATGGGGGTTATTTAAAAGCCCTATTCATGCTTTGGATGTCTGAAAACAGGCATAGAGACAACCAAACCACAGGGCTGTCCCCGAAACCATTTTAGAAGCTGGGTCTGTGAACATCCCCAGTGCAAGAACGCCCAAGTTGAAACAGGGATGAATGTAGGTGTGGCTGGGGCATTCTCAAGAACTTGGATGTCCTTGCTCAATTGCAAAAACATTCTGGATGCCCCAAGCTGCATCTGAAAAAGAGAAATTAGACTTACCTGCTAATTGTTGTTCCTTGAGGAACTCCAGTCCAGTCCCGCACCTCCTCCAGAAGCTTGGAGACTGAGCATGTCATCTTTTTGATGACACTAGTGTATATATGTAGCTGGCACTGCCCACCAGCCCCAGTACTTACTGACAAAGCAGACTCAGAGGAGCAACAAATAACTAGTTAAACATGCAACAAAAACTTCTACGTCTAAATAGAAAGGATACCCCGTCCCCCTCACCAGGATGGGGAGGCCTACCTGTTGAGTGCTTGAGCAACTCCAACCAGCGGGAAGCGAGCAACCGACAGCTATTCTAGACCGCCCCTCCCCCAAACACTGATTACACACCCCTCCCTGGCTCCCCCTGGCCACTTCCTCCACAAAGGGAACCAGCTTCAGGACCGGGGTGTGCATAGATTATCACAGAAAGCACTCGGGGAGGGTTCCGGGACTGGACTGGAGTTCCTCAAGGAAGAACAATTAGCAGGTAAGTCTAATTTCTCTTTCCTTATCATCCCTCCAGTTGAGCCCCGCACCTCTGGGATGTATCAGAGCAGTTAAGCTAATGGGAGGGACCCGCAAAACCAGCCTGAAGCACTGCCGATCTGAAACGAGCGTCCCCTGCTGCCTGGACATCCAGGCGAAAATGTTCAGATAAAGTATGCCACCCTACTGATCTCCACCGGCGGAACTAAACTATACTCTGCTCATGAGGCTACCTGAGCCCTCGTGGAATGCGTCTGCAACCCAGCCGGCACTGCTCTACCCTTCAAGTTGTATGCAGGCGTGATTGCCTCACTGATCCATCTGGAAATGGAGGCTTAACTGCCGACTCACTTTTGTGCGACCCGCCAAACAGAACCAACAGTCCGATCTCCAAAAGGATGATGCCATTTTCACATACCTTCGCATTCAGGTGGCACAGCTGTGGAGTGGCAGAGCCCATATCTGCTCTCACCCACATCTGTGCTCGTCAGAGCCGGTATGGAAACGGCCTGATTTACATGAAATGCTCACACCACCTTGGGCAAAAATGAAGGTACCGGGCTCAGGACCACTTTCTCCTTGGAGAAGGAAAGGAATGGCTCCTGGCATGAAAGGGTCCAAAGCTCTGAAATCCTGCGTGCCGAGCAAATCGCCGCTAGGAATACCATTTTCAGAGTCAAATCCTTCAGGAAAGCTCGACTCAATAGCTCAAAGGTTTCCCCAGACAGCACCGTCAGCACCAGATTGAGATTCCAAGGCGGTACCACTGCCCTCTTTTGCAGACTGAGGTGGGTCACCGCCCCTAGAAAGCTCAGCCCGTCTGGGTGTGTACTCAACGGCACCCTGTGGACTTTCCCGCGATAACCGGAAATCAACGCCAGTTGCACCCTCAAAGAACTGGCAGCTAGACCCTTATCAAAACCGGATTGCAAGAACGCCAAGATGTCTGGGATGGAGGCAGTGGAAGGGCATGCCTGCCTCTCTCCGCACCATGATTCCATGGAATGGAGGAGTAGCCTAATGGTTAGAGCACTGGCTTTGGAACTTGGAGACCAGGGTTTGATTCCCACTAGCACTCCTTGTGGCCTTGGGCAAGCCACTTAACCCTCCATTGCCTCAGAAAAATCCAAGTTATCAATATCCCTGTTTAATGTACATTACCAAGTTTAAATTACAATATAAACCACTTTGATTGAAATGATAAAGTGGTATATAAAACCTGTTAAATAAATAAAATAAAAAAATGACTCAAAGATGTGCCCTACACAGATGCATGCCAGGTTCGTAGACCACCTCTGGGCCTGTAGCAAGGTCACTATCCCCAAGCCTGATTATCCTTTCTTCTTCAACTTTGCCCTTTCAAGAGCCATGCCATAAGTGATAATTGATCCACTTGGGGCATACGAAGCAGGTCCTTCCAACCGGAAGCCAGCACAGTCAATCCGCCAGTATCCGAATCAGGTCAGCATACCACTGGCACCTCGGCCAGTTGGTGCCACCAGAATTACAAATCCCCATTGCACTAACCGGCCTATGAGCACCCATGTGGAAAAACAGAGAAGACCCTCTTTGAGCCACTGCTGAATTAGAGCATCCAGGCCCTTGGACTTCCTCTCTTCTGCTGAAAAACTGGCAGGCCTTGGCCGACTTGACAATGACATTAGGTCCATGACCGGTGTGGACCACCTGCTTGAACACCTGATTGAGCTGCCACTCTCCAGGGTCCATGCACACTCGGCTGAGGTAGGCTGCCATCACACTGTCAACTCCTGCTACGTGCGCCGCCAATAACACCTGGAGACGAATCGCTGCCCATCTGAACAGCTTTCCGGCACCCTCCTCCAGGGCAGCACTGCCTGTGCCTCCTTGCTGGTTGATGTAAGCCACCTTGGTCACATTGTCCGAGAGGACTTGGACCACCTTCCCCTGCAAACGTGGCTCGAAACTTTCTAGCACCAAGGTCACCGCTTGCATCTCGAGCCTGTTGATCGACCACAGGGCCTCCTGCGGACTCGTCCCTGAACAAAGAGACCTTTACAATGGGTTCTCCAACCTGACAGGCTGGTATCGGTTATCAGAGGAACCCACACCGGGGACTCCTTCCAGGCTCCCCACATGCAGCCATCAACTGAGGGCTCTCCTGGTGCTCGCGGGCAGGGGAGTACTTGGGACAAGGGTTGACTCTGATGGGACCATCGACTGAGCAGAGCCCTCTGCAGCGGTTGCATGTGCGCCATTGCCCATGGGAGTAGCTCGAGAGTGGCTGCCATGGTCCCTAGAACCTGCAGATGCTGCCACTGTGATGGTTTTGCCATCTTCAGGACCTGCTGTATCCAATGTCGTAGCTCCTGCGCCCAGCGAACCAGCATCAAAATCCTGTCCACGCATGTATTAAAGCACGCTGTCAAATACTCTAGCTCCTGGGCCAGCCCTAACTGACTCTTGGCCGGGTTGACCCCGAGACTTTGAAGGAACTCTCCCACCCGCGCTGTTGCTCTTTTCGCTATCGTCCCTGGACTTTGCCTGGACCAGCCAATCGTCTAGATACGGGTGGACGAGAACCCCTTCCTTGTGGAGAGCTGCCGCCAACATCACCATGACTTTGATGAAGGTATGGGAGGTGGTCGCCAGACTGAAGGGCAACGCTTGAAACTGGAAATGGCCCCTTGGCACCGCAAAGCTGAGAAATTGCCGATGTTCTGGATGGATGGGAACGTGCAGATACGCCTCCGCTTCCTACCAACATTATTACTGTGAAAATGCAGTACCCGGAGACCGTAGTTCATGCCCTCGAAGTTGAGAATTGGGCGAAGGGAACCTTCCATTTGGACACCATGAAATACAAGAAGCATCGACCGCAGATGTACTGGGCTCACAGAACCAGTTCCATGGCTCTCAGCTGCAGGAGACAAGTCAAGGTCTCTTCGACTGCTGCCAACACTGCTGTGCCCACTTTGGGTGAGCAAAGGAACTTGTTCTTGTTCCAGCAGCGGGTACAGGCGCGTCGTGGATTGCACCCCTTTAAGGCCAACCTACAGCAGATTCCACTCATCCTGGATTATCTATCCTACTACTCAATGTACTGGTAAGACTTTCTGCGATTTCCGCACCATCTGGAACAGCGGATCCTACAGCGCCTCTTCCTCTGCCGGGAGGTTAGCAGGCATATTCAGGGCCTTGAGGGTCTCCAATGTACACATAGAATGTGAGCCCTTTGGGGATGAGGAATTGTATTAGTACCCACTTGTAGTGATTGTAAACCGCCCTAATGGCCTTCGGCCTGGGCCGTATATCGAGAAATTGCTTAAACATAAGCATAAAGATGAGTACTGGTAGCTCCTCCTGGCAGAAAACCCGAACAATCCGGGCCTGATCCTCCTGTTCTGGGCTCTCTCCTTCTTCCAATTCCTCCTGCAGATCTAGCTCCTTGTCAAGGTCTTCTCCATCCAGCCCCTCCGACAATGGTGATTGCTGCCTCTCCTCTAAGCCTCCAGCCCGCTTAGACACGACTGCTCCTGACTCATGCTCTTTTGTGTCTGACATCAGCCCAGTGTTCCGGGGCTGAGGAGTCACTTGGTAGGCAAAATGCCTTCTGCAAAAGTAAGACAAATTCTGGTGAGAACTCCCCTAGGAGCCCTACTGCTCCCTGGACTCAAGGGGTGGATGGTCTGGGCATCATGCAGGGACCGGGGGCCGGATTCGTTGAAGGTAACATGGCACCTCCCGCCCCCAGGGTCTCTTGCAACCAGGAGGGACTCTCCTGCCTCATCTCATCCTGCAAGTCCTGCTCCCATGACAGCCTTTTGTGTGCAGTTTAGGCAGATGCCTGCCTCCGAGACCACACCACATCGGGGACTACATATCTTGAGGATTTTTAGATTGTGCTGCAGCTTTTAAACTAGATATTAGGGGAAAGCCGACAGTCGCCCAAGAGCAGATGGTTCGGAAGAATGTATCCTTGAAGGATACTACCAAAAGCAGAGAGGTTCCACAAATGAGTAAAGTAGCCCAAATGCCCTCAAGTATGGAGCAGACAGAGCTTAAAGATCCCAATTTACCCATGTCTAACAATAGCCAAATTAACATGAATAAAATACATTCTCTAAAATGCTTGTATGCAAATGCTAGAAGTCTAAAGAATAAGATGGGAGAGTTAGAATATATAGCACTAAATGAAAGGTTAGATATGATTGGAATATCAGAGACATGGTGGAAGGAGGACAACCAGTGGGACACTGTGATACCTGGGTACAAACTATATCGTAATGATAGAGCTGATCAAATTGGTGGAGGGGTTGCTCTCTATGTTAGAGAGGGCATTGACTCAGAAAGGATTAAAGTTTTGCAGGAAACAAAATCTGCTGTAGAATCTATATGGATTGAAATTCCATATAAAAGGGGGGAAGGCGATGGCAGTGGGGGTGTACTATCGAGCACCTGGCCAGAATGACCAAATGGATGATGAAATGCTCAAAGAAATCAAGGAAGCTAACAAAAGTTACAGCGCAGTAATAATAATGGGTGATTTCAATTACCCTGGTATCGACTGGGTCAGTGTCACGTCAGGACATGCTAGGGAGATAAAGTTCCTAGATGAAATAAATGACTGCTTCTTGGAGCAGCTGGTTCATGAACCGACCAGAGGGGAAGCCATATTAGACCTAGTCCTTAGTGGAACACCAGATCTAGTGCAAGAGATAAGGGTATTGGGGCCACTTGGCAACAGTGATCATAGCATGATCACCTTTGATTTAATTAGTGGAGGAGGGATAGTAAGGAAATCCACAGTACTACCTTTTAACTTTCGAAAGGGAGACTATGATAAAATGAGGAAAACAGTTAAGAAAAAACTAAAAGGAGCAGTTGCGAAGGTTAAAGACGTTGTTGGGCGTTGTTGAAAAATACTATCTTCGAAGCCCAGACCAGCTGTATTCCACACTTTAAGAAAAGTGGAAGGAAGTCCAAAAAACTGCCAGCATGGTTTAAAGGTGAGGTCAGAGAGGCTGCTGTTGCCAAAAAAGCATCTTTCAGGAAATGGAAAAAAGAGCCAAACGACGAAACCTGGAAACAGCACAAGCACTGGCAAGTCAAATGCAAGGCATTGATAAGGCAGGCAAAGAGAGAATTTGAGAAGAAGCTTGCTGCGGAAGCAAAAACGCGAAATAAAGACCTTTTCAAGTACATTCGTAGCAAAAAACCTGTGAGAGAGTCAGTTGGTCCATTAGATGATAAAGGGGTTAAAGGAGCACTAAGAGGCAACAAGGCGATAGCGGAGAGACTGAATGAATTCTTTGCTTTGGTCTTTACTGAGGAAGATGTAGGGATGTTACCCATGACTGAAGTGGTATTTAAAGGTGCGGAAGAATTGAAGGAAATATCGATACATCGGGAAGATGTCTTACAACTATTAGATAAACTGAAGAGTAGCAAATCACCTGGGCCGGATGGTATACATCCAAGGGTGTTGAAAGAACTGAAATATGAGATTGTAGACCTGCTATCAGTAATCTGTGAACTATCATTAAAATCATCTCTAATACCTGAAGATTGGAGGATCGCCAATGTAACACCAATTTTTAAAAAGGGTTCCAGGGGTGATCCGGGAAACTACAGACCGGTGAGCCTGACGTCAGTACTGGGAAAAATGGTAGAAACCATCATAAAAGAATAAAATTACTCAGCATGTAGATAGTCACAACCTAATGGGAGACAGCCAACATGGCTTTAGACAAGGAAGATCTTGTCTTACTAATCTGTTATGTTTTTTTGAAGGAGTGAATAAACAGGTGGACAAAGGTGAGTTGGTTAATATTGTGTATCTGGACTTTCAGAAAGCCTTTGACAAGGTCCCTCATCAGAGACTTTTGGCAAAACTAAAGAGTCATGGGATAGGAGGCAATGTACTATTGTGGATCAGGAACTGGTTAAAAGATAGAAAGCAGAGGGTAGGGCTAAATGGCCAATTTTCCCAATGGAGAAAGGTGAAGAGTGGTGTACCCCAGGGATCTGTGCTGGGTCCGCTGCTTTTTGACATATTCATAAATGACCTGGAAAGTGGAATAACGAGTGAGGTTATCAAATTTGCAGATGACACAAAACTATTTAAAGTTGTTAAAACCCAAGAGGATTGTGAAAAATTGCAAGAGGATCTTGATAAATTGGAAGACTGGGCATCAAAATGGCAGATGAAATTTAATGTGGACAAGTGCAAGGTTATGCACCTAGGGAAGAACAACCCAAACTATGGTTACACGATGCAAGGTTCCACATTAGGAACCACCACCTAGGAAAAAGATTTAAGCGTCATTGTGGATACCATGTTAAAACCCTCGGCCCAGTGTGCAGCGGCGGCCAAGAGAGCAAATAGAATGCTAGGTATGATAAGGAAAGGAATGGAAAATAAAACAAAAGCTATTATAGTGCCTCTATATCGTTCCATGGTGAGACCGCACCTTGAATATTGTGTGCAATTCTGGTCGCCGTATCTTAAAAAGGATATAGCGATTTTAGAAAAGGTACAGAGAAGAGCCACCAAAATGGTAAAGGGGATGGAAGGATACTCCTATGAAGAAAGCCTAAAAAGGTTAGGGCTCTTTAACCTGGAAAAGAGACGGCAGAGGGGAGATATGATAGAAGTCTATAAATTAATGAACGGAGTGGAACGGGTAAACGTAGATCGATTGTTTACATTATCAGAATATAGAAAGACTAGGGGACATGCAATGAAGCTACAGGGTAAACTATTTAAGACTAATAAAAGAAAATATTTTTTCACTCAACGTGTAATCAAACTCTGGAATTTGTTACCGGAGGATGTAGTAAAGGCTGTTAGTGTAGCTGGGTTTAAAAAAGGTTTGGACAAGCTCCTGGAGGAAAGGTCCATAAACCATTATTAAGAAGTGACCGAAGATATCAATGCTTGACCCAGTACAAGCATTGTGGAACTTGTGTCTCTTGGGGAAACTGCTAGGTACATATGACCTAGATTGGCCACTGTTGGAAACAGAATATTGGGCTTGATGGACCTTGGTCTGACCCAGTATGGCATATCTTATGTTCTTATATTGTATCTTAAAGATATGAAATGGACCTTGCCCTGATCCAATCAAACTGACACGTTCTCCGAGTAAAGTTTATGTTTTTCTTCTAATACTACAAATGGCTATAAGGGAGTACAGCCTCCCCTACAAGCAATATTACAGATTTAATAGGTACATAATCTGGGCTAAGCGACAAGAGATGATCATGTCAGGTTACTCATTGACCATAGACAGATGGAAGGATTTCATTTGCTTCCAATCCACTGACTGACTATCTTTCAAATTACATACATTTCTTGTATGCAGGTACTTCCTGTTTTCCACAGAGCTGTAGCTGCTACAAACCTATATGCAGCACCTCTTTTTTTTAACACTTATCTTTATTTCTGTCTCTGAATTTTTATCTGACCCTTCTCAGGATAAAGTAACAATGTCTCAACCAACTGCCAGTTTACATCACCTGACCTAGCACAACAGCCCTCTGAAAATCCGCCCAGCAACAAACAATGGCCTATCTGATTAGGCCTTTCCCACATGTCTGCATGAAGTCATTGCGCACTGAATCAGTTTTGAGCTGTATTATCACAAGGAATGCTTAAGGATTAAGTAGGGTTCACACCCCTTGATACCATCCTATACCAGGCACTGCGGTCTGGCCAACATGGTGGGAAGGGCTGGGGGCACTCCCCAGGAATGCCCTCAATCTGTACCCGGGTAGGTAAAAGGATCCCCAGCACAGTGCACCTCCACGGGCTCAGGCACAGAGCACTAGAGTACTTGAACTAAAATAAAATAAAAAACAAACCAAAATCTAATTAACAAACCTAGAGAACTCTTTGAAATAGTGAAAACCCTCACTAATGAACCTAATCCTGAAAAATATGATCAAACAGATCCACAGACCTTCGCAGACTACTTCCAAGAAAAACTCACTGCCCCACGTCAACCGATCATGAGCACCACCGCTAAACCAACACCACAAAAGAAAACCTGGGACAAGTTCAGCATCCCATCCACGGATCAAATCTCCCACATCATTGCCTCAATCAACACCAGCACTGCCCCAACAGACCCATGCCCAGTGGTCTGGATCAAAGCGGTACAGAAGGACCTCATCCACACCATACACAACATGGTGCACAACTCCCTAACCCAAGGCATCATGCCAAACACTCTAAAGCTAGCGACAATACGACCAATCTCGAAAACATCCCAACTAAATAAGAACAATTCAGCCGCTTACAGACCCATCTCAAGCCTCCCTCTACTAGCGAAAATCATCAAAAAGGTGGTTCAACACCAACTCCAGGATCACATTGACAACCATGCCCAAATCAATACGGCTTCTGACCAAACCATGGTGTTGAAACACTACTGATATACCTCTTTGATAATCTGATCCAAATCATCGACAACATTAAGAGAGGCATCATCATGATCTTCATAGACAACTCATCAGCTTTCGACACTGTGGACCACAGCACACTTCACTCAAGGCTACAGGACATCGGCCTACATGGCACCACCATGAAGTGGTTCACCTCATACCTTACAAACAGACGGCGCCACATTTGACTTGGAGCTGTCACCTCCCAACCAATAAGAATCAACCAGGGCATACCACAAGGATCCTCCCTATCTGCGCTTTTATTTAACTTCTACATTCAACCGATCTGCAACATAATCAAGAACCACAATATACAATACCCTATCTATACATACTAATCAATCTTGACAGCCCAGACTACACCAAAATATCAGACTGCCTTCAGCAAATGACACTGGATGCTAGAAAACAACCTGACCATAAACTGCAACAAGACAAAAGCACTACTCATCACCCGAAATGCTGCCTTCACCCCACCTCCCAAAATCAGACTGAACAACATCACCATACCAATAATTAAAGTACCTCGGAGTGACACTCGACAAAGATTTGAACTTACAGTCGCACAACAGCAGAACCACCAAAAACACATACCTCAAAATGAGAACCATCTGACGCCTCAAGCCAATTCTCTCACAGGATCACTTCCGTACCATCTGTCAAGCTCTAATCACACCCATATTAGACTTCGGCAACCCCATCTACCTTGGACTCTCAAAACAAACACTCCAGCCCCTGCAGATGGCTCAAAACACTGCTGCCTGAATAATAACAGGATCATCAAGACACAATCACATCACCCCCATTCTCAACCAATTCCACTGGCTCCCTATCAGCTCCCACATCAGATATAAGGCAATACTAAACATCTTTAAAATCAAACACAACCTCTCAGCAAACAGCCTACTACCCCTTATCAAATCAGACACAAGCACCAGACCAAGGAGGAGAGGCACCTCAGGAGCCATTATCACCCCCGTAGCATTTACCAAAGCAAGGCAAGACACGACAAGAAGAGCACTATCCCTGGCTACCCCCGCTCTCTGCAACTCCCTCCCGGACGACCTATGATCAACTATAGACATCAAGGACTTCAGGAAGCAGCTCAAAACCACGCTCTTTATTGAACACTATACTGACATCACATAAATAACCTGTACTTTAGCCCATGGCTACCTAACATTTCGCCCCCCCCCCCGTCCCCCCTACCCTCCCTGTATATAACTACTTGTACATAGCCCATCCTGTATATAGCTCACCAAGAAATCATTGCCTTCACTCCCACAACTACTCTCCTGTGCTAACACTGCATGCCTACCCCTACTGACACTGTTCTTTAATGCCGGACTTCATTTATCATCCACTCAAGTTAGTCTACTCCCAATACTTTATTTATGATCACAAATAACTATTATAGTCTCTTACTAACCATGTAAATCTACCCCTCTGGTTCCTTGTAACATAGTTTTATGACTCCTTGTAACATAGTTTTATACCTCCCTTTAT
This sequence comes from Ichthyophis bannanicus, assembly GCA_033557465.1. NCBI lineage: Eukaryota > Metazoa > Chordata > Amphibia > Gymnophiona > Ichthyophiidae > Ichthyophis > Ichthyophis bannanicus. Next base: position 2,415,252 of record CM066035.1, read on the forward strand.
GTTAATAACCCTCACATTGTTTTCCATTTAACCTAGTTATTATGCAACCTAGTTTATGTTCACCTAATATTTAATGTAATTCAATATTGCACTGTTCTGCTATATTGTTGTTTAAGTTCCTTGTTTTTGCTCAACTAATGTTTAATGTAATTCAATATTGCAATGTTCTGCTATATTGTTGTTTAAGTTCCTTGTAAACCGCCCCTGATCTCTGGAAGGGGCGGTATAAAAAAGCACTGAAATAAATAAATAAATAAATAAACCGCTTTGATTTCAGGACAAAGTGGTATATAAAGCCTTTAAAATAAATAAATAAATAACCAAAATTAAAAAGAAACTGCAAATGGCCCCCTAGGAAGAGGCTGCCCTGTCCTACTTTATTCCTCTCCGAGCACCCAAAACACAGCAGCGGGTTAAACACATGTGGATCTGAATAAGAAGAAATTGCACCTAAATGCAGCAGGGGGAGTTTCCCGCACCGCTGTAGGCTCCCAAACATGCAGCTGCAGGCTGCTCTCTCTGTCTCTTCGTGTTCTGGCAGTTGCTAGGGGTTCCTACTGTCCCCCCCCCCCCCCCGCCACTCTTACCTTGGAGCCTCTTTGCCGCATGGCTTTTCTACCCCTCGCGCTCAGCCTTCCTTCCTGGCTTTTGCGCTGAGGGGGGTGACTTGGGGCTGCCAGCTTTCACTCCTGTCAAGCAACTGCAGCAGCTTCTCACCTGAAAATGGGTTTGGGAGCAGCCAGAAGTCTCGGACTGAGGAAGGCCCTCACAGAACTCTCCCCCCCCATAATCCTGGGGGGAGATGGGGAAGAAGGAATATCCTCCCCTCAGCCCTGTTGTCCCCTGGGTTCTCTCTGTTCTTTCTGATTTCTTTTTTTTTTTTACTTCTGCCTTTAAAAAACAAAGAAACCTGCAACTTAACAGGGGAAATATAAGCAAACTCTAACTAAACCTATCTCCTTAGGTGTCTCTTCAGTGAGTCCAGCACTCTGGCTCACAACCTCCTCCAGCTGCTTGGAGACTGAGCTTACTGGGGCTGGTGGGCGGTGCCAGTTGCATATGTACACTAGTGTCATCAAAAAGATGACATGCTCAGTCTCCAAGCTTCTGGAGGAGGTGCACTACCCAGAGGTGCAGGACTGGACTGAAGGGATGATAAGGAAGTGCTTGGTTTGTCAGGCAAAACATCGGGAGGGTGTGGAGAAGGAGGTACACTTATATCCCCTTTATATTACAATTTGACAATGAACAATGACAGGGCATGGAGGCTCACATTTTCATTTTGCCATGCTGCTGGACAACCCCATATGCAACTTGCTTGAGATGGACGTGGCCCCCCCCCCCCCCCCCGGTTTCATAGCAGGAACATCTATATGGACACTGGCATGGGCATCTATGTTAGGGGTGTCTAGGTTTCTAAAATCAGGCCAAAACATAGACATCCCCAATGTTTTTCTGCACATTCTGCCCTGGAAGTCCTAGTTTGCATTTGAACGCCCTTCTAAAATGCCACTTTATATCTTCTGTTTGGTAGTTGTGCATTTCAATAAACAAATGCTCAAAAAAAAATCAAAGAACTTGATATTCAAAAACAGAAGGCCTATCTGGAATACCAAGGACCAAAAAAGGTTGACAAAGGCAAAAATGGAAAAACAGAAGAAATTCTAGAAAGGACTGAAAAACATACGAGTATTAAAGGAATAGAGAATCTCACGTGCAACAACTGAACGCAACTAGGGGCAAACATTTTACCTTGAACAAACCCATGATCAAAAAGATGTTTTCTTGATTCCATAGAAATACAAGAACTGAAGAACTACCATGGGATGATGTAGCCTGAGAAATACGATGAGTGCGCAATGTTGTTAAATGCCATCGAGTTAATGACTCATGCCGACCCTCTGGATAGTCTTCAGTCTGTCGGTTAATTGTTGTAGAGTGGAATCCATAGCGGCTGTTATTGTATCGATCCATGTGTGCCCAGTAGGCTATCAAAAAGATTCTAGATAGGTGTTCAAAGCTAAGAAGAGTTTTCCTGCCTTGAGCTCTGTAAGATGATGCCACCTTCTTTGATCCTGCTTGTCCTCGGAGAATGGTGCACATCTAATAATAGTAAACTAATATGTAGCTGGAAAGGACAATTTTCAGAGCTTTTTATGAATCTAAAATACATTTCATGCACAAAATGAGCTGTTTCAAAGAAACACTCCTGTCATTACTTGTAAACATACTGTACCTGTATTATACCCACATTTAAAAGAGGCATGGAGTGAAGGAGTAGCTTAGTGGTTAGAGCAACTGCCTAGTACCCAGAAGATCAAGGGTTCAATTCCCACTGGCACTCCTTGTGACTTTGGGCAAGTCACTTTACCCTCCATTGCCTCAGAAGAAAAGGCTGGCAATCTACTTCCAGTGATACATTGCCAAGAAAACCCAGAGGTAGCTGGGTCACTATGAGTCAACACTGACTTGATGGCACTAAAAAACAAAAAAGAGGCATTCCCTGGGGTGCTTTGAGTGGGATCCAGAAATAAAACCCATTAATGTCCAAGTTTACCTGCATTATTTTCTAAAGAAAATCTTTTGGCACAAGTATGTACAGTTTCAAAGGGGACAAATGTGCATGTCCTCCTTAAAACGTGAAGCAAGATTCAGGGGCAAGAAGTACCTGCTGATTTGGTCCCAATGCGCAGAAGATAGATTTTACCCCTCCTAGAGAATAAAGCACCAGGATAATGTAAGCAAACACCATGCTTGTTTTATGCTTTTCCTCCCCCACCCTCTTCTCTTTTGTTGTAGGATGACAATACGAGGAATCGTATGAGGAATCCAGTTGCCATTTATTGACCAAGGAACAAAAGAACCCCTTCCAAATCCAATGACAAAAATTGTGCAAAATCCAAACTCAAAGTCATTGAACTCTCTGGCCAGTAGCTACCACCAACACGTTGTAAACTCCTAACTCAATTTTTGTCGGGAACAATTGGTTGGAGAGGAAAGGGGCAGCCTTTCCCCTCATTACCAAGAGAGCCCTTTTTAATCAAAGGGGCCACAGCGTGCCCAATAGTTTATATATTCCGAACCAAAGGTTTTTACAAAGAAAATCAACACTTATCTGAAGAAGGAACAAGGAATGCTTCTCCCAAGCGAATGCAGTCATCAAGATCTTCGTGTACGCTGTGGCCCCTTTGATTAAAAAGGGCTCTCTCGGTAATGAGGGGAAAGGCTGCCCCCTTCCTCTCCGTTTGTTCCCGACAAAAAATTGAGTTAGGAGTTTACAATGGGCTAGTGGTAGCTACTGGCCAGAGAGTTCAATGACTTTGAGCTTGGATTTACTGATCGAAGGCAGCAGTCGCCTTATATGAAAGTTTTATTTGTAACTGACCTGTCATAAGCGTACCTGGGTGTATTTTCAGGTCACAGAAGTGCATCACAGCTCTGAGCCCACAGATTAGTCTTTGAGTGCTGTTCTCATCTTTCCTTCATGTGCAGGCCCAGGACAATGCTGTCTCTCCAGGAAGTGCCCTGAGACTCAGAATGCTGGGCAGAGGGAAGTGCAAGCTGGTGAGAGACTGCCTGAGTAACGCTGAGTCGGGTAGAGGGCAGGTACCACCGCTGCATTTCTGGAAGATCTCCATGAACGTTGCAAGTTCTTAGAAGCCTGTACCAAAGGGCTGCTACCCTGTTTTTCAGTCCTTTCTAGAATTTCTTCTGTTCTTAGAAGCCTGTACCAAAGACTATCCCACGGCTACATCCTAAGGACATGAGTGAAAGCATTCATTCTTCAGATGGTGTGGCTTGAATTGGGCCTTACTAACATGCCAAGGCCTGGAAAATACCTGGATTTGAAAAGAGCATCACGTGCTTAAATGCCAATATCTTCAAAGAGCCACTCTACTCTCCTTCCTCACTGTTTGCAGTATAGGTTAGGAACAAGATACGGCTGAGGGTGAGGGAACAAGCACCTTGTTAGAAATGAAATCACACTGTTTTTTTAGTAAAATAATCTTTCTACAGCATGACCTTTGCACTTTGACCTGTCCGATGCTGTGCTGTCGATCACCAGCACTGGTGGGACGACTACAGCATTTAAGGATCTTACGACCGCAGTTGAATGGTATTATGCCATTTTTCAAGTGTGCCTGGAATGCTGCGGGCACTTTTATGTAAGTACTGGTGATTAATTTTTTACATTTTTTTATTCTATGGTTGATTTAGTTGTTCTAGGTTTGTTTCCCTTAGCTGAGGCTGCTTGTTTATGGAAGGTACCGTTTAGTGGCTGCTTTTTCATAGTTCGGTTATGCATTGAAACAGTTCTGCTGTATTTATTTAGTATTCGGCTCACGCCTTTACAGCAGTAGTTCAAGATGAGTACAATCAGGTACCATAGGCTTTTTGTATCTGTAATTAGAGGAGGCGGGTTGTTTTTATGTTCTTTTGCTTACTTTCCGTTAGAAAAAAGAAGCACGTGCCTTTTAAGAGGCTAGTACTAAATAGCCCTTGAAAGCAAATTTTCCGTGTTTGCCATATATATTCTCCTGTTTTCCTATCACATGATGCTATATAAATGTACCTTGATTAATATGTTTGTTGTTTGGCTATTTGACTTTGATATTAGTCCACAGGGCATGTGCAATAAAGGTGATCAGATTAGTACAGTACTGTATATATATATAGTTTTTGACCTTTTTTTCTTCATAGACAGGTGTGTGTAAGCATAGAGATGTTTTTTACAACAGTAGAGGGGTGAAAAGCAGAATCTTTTGTCCTACCTTCTTCTTCCCCTCCCCCTTTCTTTGGGTGTTTTACCCCCTTTATTTTTCCCCCTTTCATTCCATTCTTCTCCCTCCCCCTCCCCCTTCTTTCTTTTTTTCCTTTTCTTCTATTTTTTGGCTTGAGTTATTTAAATCATGCTTTTTGGAGGGCGGGGGTGGGGTCATTGTTTTGTTCTGTTTAGGCTCCTAAACTTTCCTTGGCAAGAAGCAGTTCATTGATCAGTGGCCAGTGATCACAGAATTAATTACTCGTTGGGTCTTTGACTGAATATACAGGCCGTATGTAGATAGGAATGTTTTCTTTTTAGATATTGCATTAAAGATGGCTTCATTGTTCCTCTGCTCATGATCGGCAGTGGATTTGGTGTCTCTTCTCTTCTGGCTGCTGTAGGTTGAACGCTTGGAGATGCCCAGATTTGAAGGGGGTATCATGTGCTTCAATGTCCGTGTCTTCAAGGAGCACACGGAGGCTGTTCTCATCTTCCTCAATGTGCAGTATAGCTTAGGAACGAGATGAGACTGAGAACAGGTGATCCTAGCAAGCAGGAACAGGGCCACTAGGCATCCGCCTAGGGCGGCAAGCTTCAATGGAAGCACTGCGGCGTTGGCACAGACAGCGACAAGGAAGCCCTTTAAAGCCACTGCCAGTGACTGAGCATCTGTGCACCCCTAGCCTGCTGCATCCTACCACCTCTGATGTGGGGGGTGGGGGGGGGGGAGGAAGCAGCAGGTCTGAGAGTGGCTTTAGAGGGCTTTTTGCCACGGTCTGTGCAGTGCTGTCTCTGAAGGGGGAAGGGAAGAGGTGGGAGACGCTGGACGCCATGGGGCGAGGAAAGAGGGGTGAGATGCTGAGCACCTTGCTGGGAAGGAAGGAGAGCGGTGTTTGAACACCTGGGGAAGTAATAGGGAAGAAGAGATGCTGGACTCTTGGGGGAAGGGGGAATAGGGAAAAGTAGATGCTGGAGACCTGAGAACGCGGTGGAAAGGAAAGAGAGACGTTGTACAATGGGGAAGGGGCTCATGGCTAATCATTTAGGGCATCAGATACCCTTGGGTTAGCTCTAAACAGGAATGGAGGGAGCTCAGACAGGTTTACTTAAGTTCAAACCAAGAGCCATGAACACTCAGTCCTGGGAAAACTCAACAGGCCCAATATTCAAAGGCATTTACACGGTTAGTGCTGTTTAATATCTATGAGTATTGCTGCTACATTCCCCGATGCTAACTGGTTAGTATCGGGGCGTTCTGGGGACGGCACATGGGGATAACCTGTCAGTAGCGATACTCAGCTGTTGCCCGGTTATCCCACATTAGAAGCTGCCCCAACTTTCCCTGCCAAAGCTAGCCAGGCAAGCAAGACGTTTTGCAGCTAAGTTATACTATTCACCCTCCTATATTGGCTTTTGAAAGATCTCTCAAGCGAAATGCTGTTCTAATTTATGTTCAAGGAGTGAGTGATAGCTATTCAGTTGAAGCAACATAATATCTAAGGTCGTTGATGCAAGTAAGGGCTTTTACTGTGCTCTGTTGGTGAATATTGCCTTGGGTATACAGTTTGCCCGTTAAAGTCTGAGACCTTCCTGTTGCTTTCAATATCTTTGCTTGAATTCTGCTTTTTCAGTGAATGCATAATAGTTTCTTATTTTTTGACACAGTTTACTTTCATATGTTTTGATACAGAGCTTTTTTTCTAGTTTGACAGTTAGCGCTCTGTGTTAGTTTTTGACCACTATTTTTTTGTTAGTCACAATGGCTGAATATTGCCAGGGTCTGGTTAGCTTCCTGCTTTGGTGGCTGACCCAGATCTGGCCCTGGTCTAGTATTCAGTGGTGACGACCAGCTGCTGTAATCAGGCATATTGGGCCTAACATTCAGCATGTAAAGCTGGGACAAGTTGTGGCAGGATGCTGTGGCCCCTAGACAGGAGTGGAATTCTGCCACGTTCTCGTGGGACATTTACGTTTGAGCTGCACTGAAAGTTACCATATGGCTAAGCACACATCAAACATCACTCTGCATTACAGGTGAGTCACATGGGCGTTAGCATGAGAAGCGTTTCTGCAGGGACAGGAATCGGGGGGGGGGAAGCTGTCATGCCATGGGGGATGCAGCTTCTAGCACAGATCAGAGAAGGCGGCTTGTGGTACTGAGGACGTTTCAGTCTGATTTGCACTCTATAACTGTAGGAACAACCTTTTGCAAAAACAGCTCCAAAGCTCTCCCTTGTTGCCCAAACAAGGATTTAATTTAACTCTACAATTCTCCAATATTTCCTAGTTGTAGTCACACCTTTGCACCTGTGTCACGGCGTGTGAGTGTGTAGTGGCCAAACAGGATGAATAGAAAGATTCGGCACAGTCAGAGTGGCAGTGTGGCCCCAACCCTTACTGCTGCAGCCAAACTAATAAAGCCTACTTTTCAGAACATGTCTATAAACAGGACTACTGTGGATCTGAATTCTCTACTTTCCTTCCCAGGTTGCCTCTTAGCTCTTCTGAAAAAGTGATGTGCATAGAACACCAACACCTCATCAGCCTTACTTTCCTTACCCTTAAAGCAAAAAATCTAAATTCACAAAAAAACCTACAGAATCGTCTGGCTGCAAAGAAAGACACTGGAATACCACTCTGGCTGTCTTGCACAGGTCCTGCTGCTGTATACAATACTTTAATGATAGAAAGAGAAAAGCTTTCATCCCCATCCTCCCCTGCCCCTGAGTGTTCACAATGTCCATAAGCCATGACAGTCCCCCACTCCTTCACCAACATAATAAAATACAGTAATGCACCCATAGCAGCTGTCTAATCATGGTACTCCTTGTACGATCTAGAACAAAAACTCTTATGAAGAAAAGAGTGGGAGAACGGGCCCAGCCATAGCTCTCAGCCCCAGTCCAAGCTAAGCTGCTGTAGTCAAGTTCACTGGAAAATATTCAGACTTGGCAACAGTTGAGGAATTTTCAACCTGTAACGAAGCTTCCTGCTACATCTTAAAGCAGCTCAGTATATGGAGCATCGGTTCTGATGGTCCCAATCTGCCTCGACTCACATGTGTGATCTTATAGCCGCACTCCTTGATCATTCCAAAAGCCAAGATTTTAAAATGTCTATTTCTCTCCCAAAGCTCCTTGTGGGTGGTGCATGTAAATCTTGCATTATGCACTCTGCCATAGACTTGTTTCATGTAACAACTAATGAAAAAGAGTCGCTGTAACCGTGCTCATTCAAAATATGTCCAGCCCCAAAATAAGATACCAATAAAGCTTATTCAAAATCACTTATGCACTCTGCTGTAACAGAACTGAAGGGAGAAAAATTGTAAATGACTAAGGACCTCAGTGGGGGTGTCCCCACCTTATTTATTTATTTACATTCTCTTATATACCGCGCTATTCTGCATCAGTGTGGTTTACATTGAACAAACTGAAATCACATTGAACAGGGCATTATAACTTGGAGATAACTATTTTACAGGGAACATGGGCTATGGAGGGTTAAGTGGCTTGCCCAAGACCACAAGGAGCACCTGTGGGACTAGAAACCCCAGTCCTTCCGTCCCAAGGTTGCTGTCCTCTAGTGGGATTTGAACCCCCTACCTTCCGGCCTGAAGTACCTTGCCCCAACCACTAGGCTACTCCTCCACTCCACTAGAAGCCAAGGCTGTAAGCACAAAACAACCCCCGGTGAGTTTCTTTCATCAGTCCTTGTCAGTAAAGTCAATGTGCTATTGAAAGTCATATAAAAAAAGAAGAAAGACCTGATATTCAGCGCCTGGCTGTTGGTGCTGAACTTTAAACCCAGATATTCAGTGCCGGGGTCATGTGCGGCCCTGGCACTGAATATTCAGGTTCGCTCCACAGCCTCTGCAGCCACAGAAGCTAACTGGATAGCAGCAATATTGTAGCGCTACCCGCTTCTCTCTTATGGATAAAGCTGGGCCAGCTTTTACAGTGCCAAGCTTTACCCACAGCTCGCTAACCGGGTAGCAGCAATATTGTAGTGCTACCCGCTTCTTTCTTATGGGTAAAGCTGGGCCAGCTTTTACAGTGCCAAGCTTTACCCGCAGCTCGCTAACCGGGTAACGGTGCAATATCGCTGCTACCTGGTTAGTGACTGTCGCCACCCATGACATGGCCTGTTGCTAAACGGTTAGCATTGGGGAGCACAATGGTGTTAGTGCCGTTGAATATCCTGTTCAGCAGCATTTACATGGTTTACAGATCTGTAAACTGTGTAAATGCCTTTCAATATTGGGCTCAAAGTACTTAGCTTTAAATATCCAAAGGACTCAGTGTAGACCCTCTCAGCTGTGGACCCTATACTCGACTCGGGTTTCATCACATTAACTTCCAAATGGCTGCTTCAAGAGAACAAACTGCAAGGCTGGAGGATAATGGCATTGAGTATAGGGTCCACTGCTGAGAAGGGCTATGCAAAGTTCTTTGATATTTGAAGCTAAGTACTTTTTTTTTATATGCATTTCAAAATTTAAAAAGCACATGGACATTGCTGACAAGGACTGATGAAAGAAACTCACCAGAGGTTGTTTAGTGTCTACAGCCTTGGCTTATAGCCTAAATAAAGCAGGGACACCCCACTGAGGTCCTTAGTCATTTACAATTTTTCTCCATTCAGTTCTGTTACAGCGGCGTGGTGTTTCTTTCGCATAAGTGATTGTGAATAAGTTTAATTATTGGTGTCTCTTACTTTGGGAATAGACTTGTTTTATGTATTGTTGACAAGAGCTAGTTGGCACCATGTTGCTTTCTTCACACTGTTCCAACAGATAAAACCAGAGCTCAATCCAAACATCCAGAAACCCTCCCAAGGTGAAGTAATATTTGTGTTTTCAGTGTAAACTGCCTTGATGGGCTCGATCGCAAGAGGTGGTCTAGAAAATCTTTATAATAAAATTAAATAATTTTAACATCTTCACCCCTGGCTTCTTAAAATTCTCTACAAGCTGCCATTGCATTAATTAGACTAAAATGAAAATATCGTAACAGGCCTGACGTGAGCTTTGAGATCGCATGGGTTTCGTTTCCAGATGTAATGTGTCAGTCAGGCCCTGTACGTGGTCCAGCCCCTCATTCATTTTGGTGAGATCTTACTTGGGGTCAATACAAGACATCGTACAACCTGCAGATAATCCATGTTCACCCAAGGTAAAGAAGGCTACCAGAACCTCGCATAATAAGAATAATGTGCATTCATGTAACATCTTTTATAAAAACTGGATCCCAACACACCTTGCAACTTTAGAAACACAAACAGCAACTTCCAGGTTGGAAATACTGGTTGACTGGTATAACAACTTCCAAAGGGGAGAAGGAAAATCATCACTGTCCTTAGGTAAAATTAGGCCCAAGGAAAGAATGTGGTTTACCCCTAATCATATAGAGAAACAATGGCAGCACTAGGATTGGAACTCCTGAGTCTGAGGTTCACTAAGACATGGGACCGTTGGCATGAAATCCCTTGCAGACTGTTAACAGGAGCATACCACATGCAAACAAATGGAAGAGGCTGTACTCTGGCGGCACATCCTTTGTTACCTTAGGGCACGGGAAAGTTTGAAAATTCTGAAGGAGGACAAAACGCCCTGTAGTCACTCAGCTTCATCTAAGAAATGGTTCTTTTACACAAAGACTTGGTTGGGTTTTTCCTTTCTTTATGCTGATCAGAAGCAGTAAATATAGAAATTACACACCCCCCAGCACCAAAACCAAAAATACAAAAATAAAATCCCCAATGGTTTACAGCAAAGAGGGAGGAGTAATTCTTACAAGCCATGCACAGCAAAGCAAGGACGCTTCTGAAATGCAAGGAGAGATGACGTGGATGTTGGGACAGCTGCAGTACTAAAATAAATAAAAAATTATGTGACTCCATTTCCCATTCTGCTTCAGCAGCAGCAGCAGGAGAGGGCAGAAGCTCCCAGGTTGTCCCAGACGGGAAGGAGGAGGCGCCCTTCATGCACATTTGCTCCAAACACCTGCCCTGTTGCTTTTCCCCTCCGCTTTCTCTTCTACTTTTTTGGCTTCTTAAAGATTTTTAAAGGGAACTTTTTCTTGCCCTGGCTGGAGTCGGTCTCTTCCCCTGTGGATGCGCTGTCCTCCTCCCCGGGACTCTTTTTGCTAGCCAGATGAGGGATGCGTGTGCCCTTGCTGTTGTGCTTTGACTCGGAGATAGGGGAGGGTGTGTCAGGCTCTGTGGAGCTGGGGCTGTGAGATCGGGAGGAGTCAGAGGGCCACTGCCCAGATGTGGCACTGTTGATCTCGTTGAGGCTGGCTGATTTCTCAAGGACATGGTGCGCTGTTCTCTTCAGTACCACAGGGCTGTCGGGCAGTCTCTCCTGGAAGGCACCCAAGCTGATGGTGTCAAAGTGCTTGCTACCGCCATTAGGGGTCTGCCCGCTGGTGGCAGGCAGTGCTGGCAGGGTGTCCTCTGCCTGTCGGACCAGTGGCATAGATTTGGGAGAAGGTAGCTTGGATACTACATTAGCGGCTCTGTGAAGATCACTCAAGTGAGGGATTGAGGAATCTGAGTCGGTGTATGTCAAGTCCCTGAGAGAGAAGAAAAAAACATTAAAGGTATCATTTATTTATTTATTAAAAATATTTCTAAGGCCAGAGAGGCAGTTAAAGTGTTCACCATGTCAAGATTTCAGCATAATGGGTTGCAAAGTCAATTTATGAAGGAAGCTTGCTGGCATGAAAACATTGGTTAACACAGAGACAGCACAGGTACAAGACAGTGTTCCACAAGCTTATCCCTAAGATTCCAGAAATCTGCATTAGATACAAGAGTGTGCTGACCACTACCTCGTATCACTGAGGCCTCCATATGGCTTTCAGTCACGACTGGTCTGAGCTGGATCTGGAGATGTGCTTTAGAGGGGACCTAAGATGTCACATCATTCTAGACAGACTGCAAGTCCTCTGATCCACACAGCTCATAGACATTATATGGAGCACTGTGCTCAGTTCTGGAGGCTGTAAGACCCTTGATCTTCCAAGGATGCCAAGAGGTGGGGTTTTCAGGATATCCTAATGAATATGCATGAGAGAGATCTGCATACAATCTCTCTCATGCATACTCAATAGGGCTATCTTGAAAACTTGGATACCAACAGAGTAGCAACACTAAACCCTCAAAGAAACATTTAAAATGTTCAAAATGTGCTCGTTGCAGGAAAGAAGAGATGGGGGGATGGACATGAAAGAAACTGTCAAATGTTTAATGGTGTTCAGTGAAATATTGGGAAGGTGAACTTTTTCATAGAAACAAAATTTAAGGAGCAGAGGTCATGATATGGCATTGTAGGGGGGAAAGTGTAGAGCACTATGAACCTGTATTTTCATTGAGAATTTGGTTTATGCCTAAAAGTATGTACTGGTAGAGGGAACCAAAGTCTTGATGGAATTAAGAAATGCTTGGGACAGAGACAGAGCACAATGTGAGAAGACTGATAAGAAATGAAAGAAATTGGAATAGCTGTGGCGGGCGGTGTGGGAGCAGAAGAGGAGGAGAGGCGGCACTGGTTGTGGAATGGGAAGGTGTGCGTTCATCTACTCATGGCAGTAGAGTTCCAGAGAGGAAGATTTGCAGCACAGGGAGACTGGATGGGCCAAAGGACCTTTCTCTGCCTTCATTTGTCCAGAGAAAGGCTACCAAAATGGTGCAGAGTCTGCCCCAAAAGCCTTCTGAGAGAGACCTTAAAGAGGTCAATGTGCAGTTGCTAGATATCCACAGGGAACTCACTACGTGATCTGGACATTCAGAGATAACTGGTTCAAGTCTGGTGTTTTGAAAATACCTGATTAAAGTTAAATAGATAACTTAATTTGGTTAACTTCAGCATAGATTTTATTTAGTATTTTGTTTTGTTTTGTTTTTAACAGACTTAGGGCTACATTTGTTAGAAAATACTTGACACTTTCAATGTGAAAGACCAATTACAGAAATAGGTAATTAAGAGTAAGAAACCAAAAAGTCTTGACTGCATAAGTCTTCACACCCCTCGACTCAATATTTAGTGGAAGCCCCTTATGTGGCAACAACAGCTTTGAGTCTTTTAGGATGTCTACCCAGTTTGCACAGTGGGATGGTGCAGCTTTTGCCCATTCTTCTTGGTGGAATAGTTACAGCTCTTCCAGGTCAGATGGAGGGTCATCGGCACATTGCTGTCTTCAAGTCTTGCCACAGACCTTCTACTGGATTCCGGCCTGGGCTTTGACTGGGTCACTCTCGCTCTTCTTGCCAAGCCACTCCATTGTTGCTTTGCTTTGTGGTTATGGTCATTGCCCTGTTGAAAGGCAAAATCTTCTCCCCAATCCCAGTTCTATGAGAGTCAAACTGATTTTTCTCTCTGTTCTTTGCATTATTAGTCTTCATGAGCCTCCTTGCAATACAATGCTGCTGCCATCATGCTTTATGGCAGGGATGGTGTTAGCAGGATAACGTGCTGTGTTTGTTTTATGCCACACATATCCTCTAGCACTGAGACTAAAAAGATCCACTTTGGTCTCATCTTCTCCGCATGTGTTCAGTGTCCCCTAAATGCCTCTTTGCAAACTCTATCCGGCACATCCTTTGACTTTTCTTCAGCAGTGGATTCCTTCTTGCCACCACGTAATCTTGAAAGTGTTGAAGAGTCAATATTTTCCCCCTGTCTCAGCCAAAGACCACTGTCGTTCTTTAAAAGCAATCTTAAGCCTCACAGTGAACTTCTGCAACAGTTTCTTTAACTCATGGCTACTGAATTTGGATGAACATTCTATGAGGGCATAAGAAATGCCATACTGGGTCAGACCAAAGGTCCATCAAGCCCAGTATCCTATTTCCAACAACGATCAATCCAGGTCACAAGTACCTGTCCCAGAAGGCATACAGATTCCAAGCTGCTTTGTTTCATGGGTAAGTAGTGGATTTCCCCAGTCTTTTTTCATAATGGTTTATGGATTTTTCCTTCAGGAACTCATCCAAACCTCTTTTAGATGCAGCTACGCTAACAACTTTTACTATATCCTCTGGTAACAAATTCCAGAGTTTGATTATGCGTTTATTGAAAAACTGTTTCTACTTATAAGAATGAAGCCAATGGTGCCCTAAGGAATATTCAAATACACTGCTGGGACCATGGGCAAACATCCATGGACACATCAAAAGCTGTCCTAACGGACTGTTATTGACATCTGCATGGCCACTGGACAGGTTTCAGAGAGCTTCTGGTTTTGTGTGCTGTGGAGGTGGCAGGAGATAGGGCCAGAAGAGTACAGTGGGGGGGAGGGGGTATGCAAATTAGGTGATGCATTTCATGGCTAAATGAAGGTGTGGCAGCACAGTAGCTGTTTGACCTCTGGCCCCTGTGTGTGGGGGTGCATATGACAGTGACTACATGCACCTGGAGGGCTATGTCGCTGCCATGGGCCATGTACCTGTGATGCCTCTCACCTTCACTAATAGAGGATGTGGCTGAGGCCTACCAGCTCCGAGCAGCAGTATAATGTTGAAGGGGTAGGTGGTCTATAGAGTGGGCCATGAGGGTGCTGCTTGATGTTCTGGCCCCACATAGTTAGACTTCCTGGAATAAGTGTGCTGAGTTTCCAGATCCTTCTGCCCTTGCATGCACGCCCCCCTCCCCTTGGGGAACTCATTCCACAATGGGTAAGAAGCTGCCCAAACCATTGATCAGAGGGAGGGGGAAATGAGCTGTGGAGTCCATTCACCACCAAAGGCCTTGTACTGTGTTCTCTGCAGCCTAGGTGAAGAGCCACCCTTGTTGCCTTAGAGTAAGGGGATTCATATCCCTGTCCGCCCATAATGGACACTGTGGACATCCTGCCTGATCTCATACATGGCCCCTTGCAGCTCCAGATGCCACGTTTTCACCCTACCACTTATCGTTTGAGACACAGCACATACTCTAATTTGCATGCCCTGCCCTCTTGTTGTTAGCCCTATGCTCTGACCTGTTCAGCCTACTAGCAGGCATTGCTCTATGCTGGACTGGCCAGTTGCTGCCTTCCTGTATGGATGCTAGGGACACAGTTTTTAGTGTCCACAGTGAATCCAAGGCCCACAGACACCCCAATATCACACTTATAGCAATCTATTTTGTGACACGTGTGGAGATCACGAATATTGCGTGCATGCGCCCAGTTGGGAAATTGGCTACTACCATGCTAGTGCCACAGCTAGTATGGCAGTAGTAGCATACCGCTGATGCTGGGCTTTGGCACGGTACTAGTGCACATTTCCACACG
Source organism: Ichthyophis bannanicus (assembly GCA_033557465.1). Classification (NCBI taxonomy): domain Eukaryota; kingdom Metazoa; phylum Chordata; class Amphibia; order Gymnophiona; family Ichthyophiidae; genus Ichthyophis; species Ichthyophis bannanicus. The sequence continues at coordinate 2,430,294 of CM066035.1, forward strand.
TTAACACGGCGCTGCCTTTAGTAAACATACCCCCAAGTTTGTACCTGAGAAAATGGAGGGTTAAGTGACTTGCCCAAGGCCACACAGACTGATTCTTCCTGCAGGAGTATTTGAAGCAGCTCATCTGTTGTGAAAGGACACAGGTACCCTCTAGTTAACGTATTTAACTAGGAACAGAAGAAAGTGAAAATAAAAATTATGGACCCTGTTAAGACAGTTTCTGGAAACTGAGCTAATTTGTTTCTGCTATTACAAAAGATGTGGAGACTTATGGAAGGAATAGTTTTTGGTTTCTTACGTTTAATTACTTCTTGAATACTTCCATAATTTTGCTTTTACCTTGAATGTATAGAGTATGTTGTGTTGATCTATGATAAACGTTCTACTTTAATGCACTTTGAATTTTACTTTTATGACAGCAAAATGTGAAAAATGTATATGGGCATGAAGACTTTTGCAAGACCCTGTAAACATTGCCTTGTCCCCACCTTATTCCTGCTACAGTGCAGTGCTTCTGCCTTTCCCACTGTACATTTCTTACTGGCCCACTTGAGTTCCAGCAGTCTCCCTACTCCATCCTTTTCAGATAAGCTCCTAACAAGTCTCTGGAATGCTCAATCATGAACAATTTTTAAAACTGAACTGAAAGCGCACCCTGTTTTACTAAACTCTTCTTCCTTATTGTCCCTCAAGTCCAGTCCCAGACCTCTGGGGTTATGATCCTCCTCCAGAAGCTTGGAGACTGAGAAACGTCATTCTTGTGATGACACTGGCATTATAACCACAGGATCCGCCTCCTGACTCCAGTTATCTCAGTCTCCAAGCAGCTGGAGGATTGTGAGCCTGGAGGTTCGAGGCTCACTTGAGGAGCAATTAAGGAGAGTGTTCGAGTAAGGATTTAATTAGATTTCTTTAAGTGGTGTTGTTGATATGAGATTTTTATTATTTTATAAAGGTTGGTTGCTTTCCCTTTAAATTTATCGCTGAAGTACTCCCCCCTCCCCCTGGAGATGGGACCTGTGATTGCCTAGAAAGCAGGCAAGGACAGGATAGCTGAGCCGGTTCCCAAGCCCACGGGCAGCTGGGAGACACCGGTAGCATCGACACCAATGCACGCAGAAGTTTTTGCCTGCTAACGTTGGAGGCCAAAGGAAGAGGAGAACAGCCGGATCGCCAGCATTTTCAACCGCGTGGTTTCTCTGCCGGTGCGGATGCAATTGTACGGCAGAAGGGTCTGTACACGGTTAAGATGAGCACAGAGGTAAGAAAGGGTCCGTTTTGTAGTGATTGCGGTTGCTAAGCTTAGAGGGGGGCCGCGGAGGAGTCAGCAGCGCTGGAGGTGGCCGCACAGCATGGCTAGAGCACAGGAAACTCCATTTTGCTGAGGCGACCTACCGGGGTTCCTGCGTGGGCCGCGAAGCTTCGTTTTCACTTTTGTCCTTCAGGAATAGATTGGGGCAGATTAGCTGAAGTTTCACGTCAATTAAAAAAAAAAACCAAAAAATGCCAGAGTTCAAACAGTTAAACTAGGGCTAATTTCAGTCACATATATTTAGGGCTGACAGACTGGGCTCAGGCTGTATATAGCACGTGTTTGGCTGGGATGCCTTCTAGATCGCACTGTTTAGTTTGCGGTACTAGAAGGGGAGCAGTTTCGGAGACCAGCGTGTGTAAGGGCTGCATTCAGGAGGCAGCTTCAATGCAGAAGGCATTAGAGGCAGCTAGTGAAGGGCACAACAGTATTCCTGGGATGCTGGCGGAACAGCTTTCTTCCGACATGCCACCCCCGGAGCCGGCAGTGGGCACTTTTTCCTCTTCGGATCTCCCAATCTCTCAGCCATCGTTGCCAGGAGGCCTGGAGGCAATTTTTTCTCCTGAATTTGTTGCGCTGATACAGCAGGCGCTTGGAGGGCCCCAGGGAAGGCCTGCAGCTACTCCCGCTGTGGTGGTCCTGGGAGAAAAGAAGCTCGGCATGCCTTTAGGCACTGCTGAGTCAGGTATTCTTGCAAAGAAGCTCAGAGGTGATAAGGATCAGTCGGAGCCTTCCGTAGCTTCAGAGGCTATTCACTCCAAAGGAGGAGAGCCTGATTTGGAGTTGGATGATGATTTGGAGGAAGGAGAAATAACAGAACAAGAGGATCAGGCGAGAGTTGTGCACGTATTTCGTAGGGACGAGTTACCAGCGCTCATATCAGAGACCCTCAGGGCTCTGAATATGCCGGCAATGGAGCCGGCGGAGGATTCGACCCTGGAAGACCCATTATTACAGGCCTTTCGGAAGACTAAAAGAGCCTTTCCAGTCCACAGGGTGGTGCAAGAGATGATTCAGGAAGAATGGGACATGCCCGAGGAGGCCCTTAAAGGAGCCAGAGTTATGTCCCACCTTTATCCCCTGGTGGACCAGGATCAAGAGTTATTTAAAGCTCTGCAAGTCGATGCAGCTGTCTCGGCGGTTACTAAAAAGACTACCATTCCTGTAGAGGGAAGTGCAGCCCTCAAGGATGCCCAAGACAGGAAACTCAAAGTCTTATTGAAGTAAGTGTTTGAGGTGAATGCGCTGTCCTTACAGGCTTCTATTTGTGGAGCATGGGTGGCGAGAGTCTGTCTTCGGTGGTCGCAGAGGATTCAAGGGGAACCGGTAGAAGAGGTGACTGGGGAAGCGTCCAGCTTGGAGACTGCTTATTTGGCCGATATTCACTATGATCTCATACGAGGTTTGGCGAAAAGCATGGCCTCGGTGATTGCGGATCGGCGTTATCGTTGGTTGCGCAATTGGGCAGCAGATGGATCGTCAAAAGCCAGGCTGAGTAAACTCTCCTTTAGAGGTAAGCTACTCTTTGGGGAAGACTTGGATAAGCTGGTAAAGGACTTGGGTGAGTCCAAAGGCGGTAGGCTGCTGGAGGACAAGCAGAAGCAGGGACGGCCAAAAAGGCAGCAGAGAGAGTTTCGTCGTTTTCGTTCCTCGAGGTTCGGTCAAGGCCAGAGAGGTCGTTTTCCCTATAGGACCCAAGGTTTTCAAGGGTTTCGGGGAGCAAGTAGAGGATTTACAGCCTCTTCCTCCTCGAATCTTAGAAAGTCACAATGAAGTCAGGAGGACCCAGGTGGGACTGGTACCCGTAGGAGGTCGGCTACAGGATTTTTATCCTGCCTGGGTCCAGATTACATCGGATCAGTGAGTTTTGGAAGTCATTCGGGAAGGATATGCCTTGGAGTTGCACCGACCGGTGACAGATTCTTTTGTGCAGTCGCCATGCAGGGCACGCCTCAATTGCGCTGCGGTACAGCAGATGGTGCAGAGGCTTCTGGTTCTTGAGGCCATAGTTCCAGTACCAGCGGACCAATGCGGCTGCGGTTGGTACTCCATATACTTCGTGGTTCCAAAGAAGGACGGGGCCTATCAACCAATTTTGGATCTCAAAAAAAATAAATCGCTGTCTTTGTGAATCGCACTTTCGTATAGAGACTCTAAGGTCGGTCATAGTGGCGGTATGAGCAAGCGAGTTTCTCACATCCCTAGACCAGTCAGAGGCATACCTGCACATTCCAATCCGTCAGGAGCATCAGAAATACCTCAGGTTTGCGGTTCCGATGGGACATTTCCAAATTCAGGCCTTACCATTTGGATTGGCAACGGCGCCTCGAACATTCACCAAGGTGATGGTGGTTGTAGCAGTGTCATTGCGGAAAGAAGGGGTGCTGGTGCATCCTTATCTGGACAATCGGTTGATCGAAGCAAAGTCCAGGGCAGAGAACGAGATGGCTACAGCCAAAGTGGTAGCATTTCTGCAGAGTCTTGGGTAGTCAATCACGAAAAGAGCCGGTTGGTTCCGTCACAGAGCCTGGAATATCTGGGGGCAAACTTTGATACGAGCATGGGACGAATCTTTCTGCCTCAGCATCGAGCACAAGCGTTAAGGAATCTAGTCCGAGAATTTCTCAACAGACCGAACCCGATGGCGTGGCATTATCTTCAGTTACTTGTGACCATGGTCGCGACTCTCAAGCTGGTTCCGTGGGCACGAGTGCATATGAGGCCGTTGCAGCAAGCCTTGCTCAGACAGTGGTCACGCCAGAAGGATCGGTTATCACAGAGGCTGCCCAGAGCCGCGTCAGGCACTGCAGTGGTGGCTGCATCCAGAATACCTAGAAAAAGGAATGCCCTTGGAAGCTCCCACATGGATTCCGCTGATGACGGATGCCAGTCTTTTGGGCTGGGGAGCACATTGTCAACATCCATTCGCTCAGGGTCAGTGGACCGCGCTGGAACGAGTTGCTCGATCAACAGATTGGAATTACGTGCAGTAACGGTGGCACTGCGAGAGTTTCAGCCTTATCTCCGAGGGAAGGCCATTCGAGTGTTTTCCGAGAATGCGACGGCAGTAGCTTACATCAATCGTCAGGGAGGTACCAGCAGTGCCTGTCGGCAGCGCATGTAGCAGGAGTGGACAATGTGGAGGCCGATTTTTTGAGTCGCTTAAGAGTGGATCCAGGAGAGTGGAACCTTCATCAGGAAGTGTTTGAGATGCTGGTGCAGCGTTGGGGCACGCCACTAATGGATCTCATGGCCACATTTCCAGTTGACAAAGGTCGAACGTTTCTTTAGCAGAAGATGAGAAAGAATGTCGGAAGGTCTGGATGCTCTGATACAGCCTTGGCCCGAACACCAACTCCTATACATGTTTCCACCTTGGGTGTTGCAATGCATAGAATGTCACAGAGGACTGGTGCTGTTCATTGCGCCGGACTGGCCAAGAAGGCCTTGGTATGCGGATCTGATAAGGCTGTTAGTAGCGGAGCCATGGCGCCTGCCCTGCCACAGGTGGCTCGATTCTCTCTTGTGGCTGGGCTATTGAGTGAGCAAGACTGAAAGTGAAGGGTTATTCCGTGGCAGTCATTGGGACCTTGTTGAAGGCGCGGTGGAAATCTACCTCGTTGGCGTATGTCCGGATATGGCGTATATTTGAGGCTTGGTGTGTGGACAGGGACGTGGTGGCGTTACGAGTGTCTGTGCCGCAGGTTTTGGTATTCTTGCAGGATGGCTTTCAGAAAGGTCTGGCGGCTGCGCCCCTACGGGTACGATTAGCTGCGTTGTCCTGTTCCAGGGGAAAAGTTAAAGGAGAGACGCTGGAAAGCCATCCGGATATAAAGCGTTTCTTGAGAGCAGTGATTCTCTTGAGGCCACTGTGTAGGCAGGTAGTTCCAACATGGGATCTTCAGGTGGTGTTGGAGGCTTTGGTGCGAGAGCCCTTTGAGCCGTTGTCCCAAGCAACTATGAAGGATCTCACTCTCAAGGTGGTGTTCTTGGTGGCTATCTGTTCGGCACGAAGAATCTCCGAGTTGCAGGCTTTGTCTTGTAGGAAAACTTTTATGTCTTTTTATGACTCGAAGGTAGTATTGAGACCAGTGCCAGCCTTTTTACCCAAAGTAGTTTCGGCTTTTCATGTGAATCAAGTAGTTTCTTTGCTGGTTTTCAGGGACGATATGGGTGAAGCTGCGGCAGGGAGGTTACGTCTATTAGATGTCCATCGGGCATTAAAGAAGTATATAAGTAGGACGGCGAGTTTCCACAAATTGGATAGACTGTTTGTTCTCTTTGGAGGATCTCAACATGGCGTCGAAGGCTTCCATAGCGAGAAGGCTCAAGGAAGCAATAGGGTTGGCATATCTCTTAAAAGGCAAGACAGTTCCAGAAGGTCTTAAAGCTCATTCAACTAGGGTGCAAGCGTCGTCTTGGGTGAAGTACAATTTAGTACCAGTTGTAGAGATTTGTAAGGCAGCAACCTGAGCGTCTATGAATTTGTTTGTCAAGCATTACCATCTGGATAATCAGGCGGAGAGAGATGCCTGTTTTGGTTCAGCAGTGCTTCAGGCAGGTTTGGCAGGTCCCTCCCGTTAACTTTTTTGTACTGCTCTGTTACATCCCCAAAAGTCCGGGACGATAAGGAAGGTTAAATTAGACTTACCTGCTTGGTTCCAAGATGGCGGATGAGCTGGTAGCGTTGTCGGTTGTGTACTAGCCTGTTCCGGCTTGAGACGTGCGAATGGGGAGAAAGAGGAAACAACGGGCAGAGAAACCCCCCGCAAGCTCTACTCCTACCGTTGCTTCGTCCCAGTCGGTTATTCCGGGCTTTTTCCCTCCGATGGCAGCGGTTGTGGCTTCGGCGGATCAGTCGTGTTTTTCGGCTGACCTGAGCAATGGGGTTAGTTTGAGCCCCCAACAAGTCTTGCCGCCGCATCCCGGAAGTGTTTCGCAGGTTGGTTCGCCTGCAGGAATGGCTCCTGATGGTGAGAGCTCTCCTGCAGTGGGGGGTGCCGCCTCGTCTCAAAGGCAGAGTTCTCCTGCTGTTCAGCCTGCTGGACGAGAGGTGATGCTGCAGGCTGTTAGGGGCGGTGAGGTAGAGCCCAGAGAGATGGGCTCCTCTTTTCCTTTGGGTTCCTCAGTGTCGCTGGCTTTGGTAAAACCTGCAAGAATAACGATGGAAAGTTTGTGGGATGCCATATCTTCTCTCCAACAGTCCCTCATTCCCGTAGTGGCGGTACTTTCAGAGGATTTATCTCAGTTGAAGCTACAGAGTGCAGCCGAAAGCTCGAGGGTAGATGGTCATGCGGAGAGACTCTCTCGTTTGGAAACCCAGGCTGAGGAGTTGCAGGATCTGGGGGTGACCCAGACTAAAGGAAATTTGATCTTTGCGCGACGTCTGGAGTTTCTGGATAACCAAGCGAGGAGGAATAATCTACGCCTGCTGAACTTTCCTAGATCTCCCTTGTTGGACTCAAGGGAGTTGGTTCGCAAGTATCTTACTGAGATTCTCCTTATGCCCTCTGATAATTTGCCTCCCATTGTACGAGCTCAATATGTTTCTATTTCCTATTCAGAGGTGGCTGGTGGGAGAGCCTCGGTGGAACCTGGAGGGCCACCCCAGATGGATCTAACAGGCTTTCTAGAGAGCTCGCTTGACGTGGTAACCAGTAGAGCTACTCTACTGGTCTCCTTTGCCTTCGAGTCTGATCGGAACTCTGTTTTGCGATTATATTTTCTTAAAATGAATGTTTCCCAATTTATGGGCTCTAAGATTTTGATATTTCCTGATTTGGCAAGGGATACCCAAAAGAGGAGGAGGGAGTTTCTAGCCTTGCGCCAGCACTCCCTTGCTTTGGGGGCGCAATATAAGTTGAAATACCCGTGTAAATGTGTAATTGTTTATAAGTCTAAACAGTTTCTATTCTTTGAGCCCACACAATTAAGAATGTTTCTTGAGGGTAATGAGAGGGGAGGGATGGATCCCGCACTGGCTGCCACACATAATATCTAAGCTCTAAGGCACTTGTTGTCAGTATGTATTTCTTTATGGCTTTTTTTTTTTTCTTGGAACCTTATTGTGGTTATATTTTTTGAGGTCTATACCAAGAGAAATTATTGCTTTAGTTTGATGTTGGTATTGTTTAATCTATTTCTTTATTCACTGTATGCTTAGTTTATTCTTTGTGTATATGAATAACGTTAATAAAGAGAAAAAAAAATTAGACTTACCTGCTAATTGTTGTTCCTTGAGGAACTCAAGTCCAGTCCCGTGTCACACCCGTTTATTCTTGGACTATGGCCTGAAGCATGAGATCTGTCACAGGTAAGAAGCATTTTTTCCTGGGGGTCTGGTTCATGAGGGCAGATAGTCTGGAGGGGAATTCTAGTGGGTGTCAATTTCCTCCATAAGGGGGGAGGAAGGACCTCAGCATTTGTAAGGTTTTTTTTAGTCTGGTAAGGGAGAATAAGAAAAGAACGTTAATTGTTTTCCCTTAGTTAACTACAGGTTCAGTTTGTTTAGAGTTCTTGGTAGTGTTACTACTTAATTATTGCTCCAGTGAGTCTGCTTTGTCAATAGGTTACTGGAGTCAGGAGGCGGATCCTGTGGTTAAATATGCCAGTGTCATCACAAGAATGATGTTTCTGTCTCCAAGCTGCTGGAGGAGGATCACAACCCCAGAGGTCCAGGACTGGACTTGAGTTCCTCAAGGAACAACGATTAGCAGGTAAGTCTAATTTAACCTTTGTTTATTCTTCCACTTGTAGGTATAGAACAGCCTACAGCGGGGTATCAGTACCTGGCTTTCCCAGGTTAAGGGTGACAAATGAATGCTAAAGAGTTATTTCAAGGGCAGAATATCAGTAACATATGTGCATGTAGGAAGGGCACTTTATAAATGAAATTGTTTTCCGCCATGGTTAGGAGACCACGAAGGATAAAATCTGTACCTCGTTCTTGAGATATGACAAATACTGATGCCCTGTAATGCATGTTGAGTTCTGTAGTAGGAAAAGCAAGGCATAAACAATGATAACATTTTAAAATGTTGCAACAAGGACACTTCATCACAGGAGAGCTCAGACAGTAGCTTCTGCTTTCAGTTGTCCTTAAGAAAAATGTGTGGTTTATGCTTGCACAGAATGAAAAGAATGAAACACGTTAAGTGATTGGAAGCTTCCATAACGAGGCTTCCTCTATACTACGTGCCAGAGGTGAGCGAGAACATATACTGCTTGTGCTCTCTCAATGGGGAAGAGAAGACATTCGATTTCCAGTTCCTCACTTCAGCAGCTAAGAATGGCGGCTGCACTCTAACAAAGGCAAGCTGGTTTCATAATGCACTTAGGAGAGTTCACTCGTTGCCCTGACAAACAAGGAAAGTGCTTTCGGTAATCTCCTAGATACGGAGGACTAGGTGGCAGATCACTTCCTCATGTGACACTGTGCATAGGTCATCGCTGGTCCTTAGCAACAGGAAGCCCAGTCACCATAGATGCAGGAGGCCTGGTCACAAATGTGGCACCAGAGTAGAGTTTTAGAGTGTGATAAATGATGTGTGGTTACAGTGACTGTGTTGGAAAGCCAAAGACACTGATACAGCACGAGAAACACAGTGGAGGGTAGGAGGAAAGCTAATGTCATCAGATAAAATATCTTCTTTATTATCAATGCAGTCTGAGATGTAAGGAAGGCTTCTTCCTCTAAACACTGACCTCTAAGACACGCCTCTCTTGTAGTGAAAGTGAGATAAGACACGCCTCTCTTGTAGTGAAAGTGAGACGATGAGGTCTGTAGTTACAAAGATCAGAGCTTGTTCCTGGCGTGTTTGTGCTAACCTCAGGCACTGCAGCATCAATGCAGCTGAGGAAAACAAGGCTGTTACTCCTATAACCTGCCCAGCAGAAAACATTCTAGGGCCAGGACGTGTTCTTTTCTTTTGCTGGGATCTGAAGTACTCGAAGCTTTCCACTATCTGAAAAGAGCAGAACATGGTTTGTGTAGTTCTGACATGAAAGGAATGGTAGCAAGAGGGTGTACCCATGAATAGTCTTATCTTTATGGAAGCAATATTTTTATATTCACTGGAAGCTGTACTGCCAAAAGGAGATAAAGTGTCTTCTGTTATAAAATGACCATTCTCCTTCCCTTGGGGAGAAGCTCTGGCTAGGTTAGATAGTTTTCAGAAGGGTGTTCTTCACCTCAGACTCTCAAGCCTCTCTTATCCCCTCTTAGTCAACATGTACATGAAAGCATTAGTAGGAATGATTTACATGGACAATGTTAAGCCTAACTTAAAGAGCGGTCAGATTAAAATAAATGAGGGTCTGCGAAAGAGTAGAAAAAAAGGGAGGTTGAATCCATCAAAGACTAAGGCCTTTAATATAAAGGGAATTCAATATCAAACAGGGATATTTCCTTACTCTTAGATGAGGTAATCCTTCCCATAAAGGACAAAGTTCAGTTTGGGAATTACATGTTATCTTTGGAAAAGCACATTTGAAAAATTTCAAGGGACACACATGGCATTCTTGGGTCTATTTGCCACTTGCAGCCCTACTTGAAGATAGAGGATTTGAACGTAATAACTGTCCAGAACAATTAATGAAGAAGTGTTTATTCAGCAAGCAAGCTTTAAATAAAAATAAATTGCAGTTAATAAACAAATAAAATCTTTCAGGGTCTAGCGCCATAGATCGAATTACTCCTGTGTTAAAGAACCTGAACCAGCTCCCAATATATTGTCAAGTCCAGTTTAAAGCCCTTTGCAATCTGATTATTTTTATTCACGCTTACTGGAACATGCACCTGGTCACACACCCAGATCATTAAATGTCGGGTTGCTGAGACTTCTCAGTAGCTAAAACAGCCAGATTAATTGGAATCTAAAGAGTTGCATATAGCTGTAGACCAGATAATGTTCAAGCGCATTAGTATGATAAGGTGACATTTTATTTACCAGATAATGTCCTTTCCTTGAGCCCTACTAGACCAGTCCAGAGAAGTGGGTTGTGCTCCCCTACCAGCAGATTGGTGGAGATAAAGGACCACTGAAAAACCCCAGGTTTCAGTGACATCACTCCCATGCCATTATCTTCCTCAACCATTAGAGGTCTCTTCAGTATTCATCCGAAAGCATATGGGAGAACATGGCAAGCCTCACACAAGCTCAACGTGGGTAAAAGTGAGTAATCAAACAGTAGAGAACTATGTACAGGAAAATATAAGCAGAAGGCTGTCCGTAGAAAATTACCTACAGAGCCAATTACATAAATCATAGCAGACCTAAGGGTACCGCAGCAGAAGAACAGAGCAAACACATTTCCAGGGAGCAGGCCCTGGCCTGGTCCAGCAGGACTCAAGGAAAGGACATTATCTAGCAAGTAAAATGCCACCTTACATATCGTCCTGCTAAACCAGTCCAGACAAGTGGGACATACCAAAGCTACGCCTCCACTGGGCCGGAAGAAGACACAGCAGCTCGCAAAACCTTTGAACTAAAGACAATGTCTGCCCAAGTGTGGATATCCATGCAGAAATGCTTGTCAAAAATGGAAAGTGATGCTCATGTTCCCATCTGACAAATGTCTGCAAGGACTACCGAGCTGCGCTCCTCCTACAAGGACTGTTGTGCTCGGGTAGAATGGGCATGCAAACCCTTCAGAACCGGCCAGTTCCTCAACAGATCCACTGAGGCAAGGGCTTCCTTAATCTAATGCCCTAATGCAGACTTAGCCACCGCATCACCATGTGCAGGACAGAAAATAGCACTTATATAAAGACTTCGTAACCTCCAAGAACCAGAGAAGCACCCTCCAGACATCCACAAGGTGAAGATCCTTACCATTCTTCCAACACTGCTCCTTAGAGAAGGAGGGCAGGCAAACCACCTGGTTCACATGAAAGGGAGAAATCACATCTGGGAAGAAGGAAGGCACAGGCTGAATGTAAACGGCCTCCTCAGAAAAGGTAGGTAAGGATCTTGGCAAGACAGAGCCGGCAGCTCAGAATCCTCCTTGCAGAACAAATCGCAACCAAGAAGACAGTCATGAGCATAAAATCCTTCAGAGTAGCATGTTTCAATGGCTTAAAGGGCTCTGACTTTAGGGTCCCGAGCACCAGACACAGATCCAAGAAAGGGATGCAAACGCCAAACCCCTGAAGGAAGTGCGAAACATCCAGGAGTAAGACTGGAGACTTACCAGCCAAAAGATTTCTGAAATAGGCCAAAGCTGCCACTTAACCTTTCAGGGAGTTAAGAGAAAGGCCACTGTCCAGACCATTCTGAAGAAAACGCCAACAGAAACGGTACCTTGGCAGCCTTAGGAGACAGTTGCCGTGCACCACATCAGCACTCAAGGCACCAGACCTGCATGTATGCCAGGTTGGTAAACCTCCTCCAGGCTCAGAGCAGAGTGAAAACCACCACCAGAGAGTAGCCAGTAAACACTGTCTTCTTTCAGGAGCCAAGGTATAAGAAAGAAGGGAGCTGGGTCCCCCCCACCCAATAGGTCCCAAGACACAAGCAGCCCCTGACACAATAGGTCCCGAGACAGAAGCAAACAAAGAGGGGCGCTTGCAGGAGTCACATCAGATCTCAGAATCACACTCTCCTTGGACAATCTGGCACCACCACAATAATCCTTCCCGGGTGGCGCCCCATACGCTGAATCATACACCACACCAGGGGCTAGGAAGGAAACACATACAGCAGGTGTTGACTTGGTCAAGGTTGAGCCAGGGTGCTGTGCCCTTAAACCTCATCTTCGTGCAGAGACTGAAGAAGTGGGGCACCATCAGATACCTCTCAGGGCAATCCCAGTGGCACAGAAACAACTGAAATGCCTCCTGACTCAACTCCCACTCTCCTGGAACCAGAGAGTGCTGGCTGAGAACATCCATTACCACAGTATCCAGTCCAGCAATGTGCACAGCTGACAGACTAGAAGGTTCTTCGCCACCCAGGCAAATAGGACAGCCATCTCAAGGGCTACGCCGACACTCCTTGTGCTGCCTTGTCAATTGACATAAGCCATCACTGTGACATTGTCTGAGAACATTCAAACCACCCGACCCTCAACCGGGGACCGGAAACACAGAAGAGCCAATCCGATGGCCCTCACCTCAAGGCAGTTGATGCACCACACCGCCTCCCTGTGGTTCCAATGGCTCTGGGCCATTTGACCTTGGCAATGGACTCCCCAACCTGAGAGTCTGGCATCTGTCATCAGAAGAATCCATGAGCAATTGTCCAGCAGCATGCCCTTCCTCAGAAGACTGGGCTGCTTCCACCACCACAGGCTAGCCACCACCATCACTGGAAGCAGAAGTCTGAGTTCGAACTGCTGAGAACTCACTGACCACAGATTCAGTAAGGACTGTTGGAACGGCTGCATTTAAGCACGCGCTCATGGCACCATTTTGATTATTGCCTCCATCAGTCCAGGAGCTGAAGAGCAACCTAGACTCTGGGAGCCTACTGCGAACAGAACAGTGCTAGGCAAGCCAACAGCCTTTGACTTTCTCCTCTGGCAGGAAGACTCTGCACACTCAAGTATAAAAAAAATGTTCCTAGAACTGGGAATGCAACAACTGGCTCTATCCCCAATTGATCACCCAGCAGAGGCTTATCTGAAAGGACACCACTCGGGGAGCTACCCGACATGTCTCTGAAAAAGCATGGGCTCGAATGAGCCATTAGTCCAGATACAGGTGCACACAAGTCTTTTGGCACCATAGCGCTGCAGCCACCACTACCATGACCTTGCAGAGTGTCCTTAGGGCAGTGGAGACTCTGAATGCGATGGATGCTACCTCTGCTCCACCCAGGAACACCCATGACATGCCCTGATGCTACATGATTAGCATCGGGACATGTAGCAGTGGAACTCACGGCTATTCAGCGGCCCTCTGTGGCATTTATATGGATTACAAGTCTGTAAACCATGTAAATGCCTTTGAATATCCCCCCCAAAAAAATTCCAGGGAGGACAATCTGGACTCCGGAGGAAATGATGCCTCTACACCAGGGGACAGAGTCACCATCAATCCCCTAGAGGTCAGGGAGTGATATACAGCACGGTTGCGTAACCACCAGAAGCTGAAGATGAGGCACCTTGCTTGCCACCAGCCACACGTTTCCTAGAAGAAGAAATAGAAAGTTAAGGCAAGAATCACAACAGCACGCTCTAAGGCCATGGCTGCCTGAAGACCAGCATTAACAGTGCTTACATAGGAATGTGTGTTGGAGCCATTTCAGTGGAATGCACACAAAGGCCACACAACCGTCAGGCGCACAATAGTAAAAAGGCTACTAACGCGTGCAGAAAAGGGTGGGAAACCCCCATACCGTACCAACGATCACTAGTGGTCCATTCCAAATTGCGCCCCAGACGGACAGAATTGAGAGCCCTCAACAAGGACAATGACGAGGTTAAGCCTTGGTTCAGCTCTACTCCCCTGCAACTGTTTTTCTGGATTTGCAGGCACTGCTTTTAAGGTGGCTGGCAGGCAGATCCAACTGACAGCCTTCTGCAAGCAGGAGGGAAAAGAGGAGGAAGGAAGGGGACATTGAGGTTGTGTGAGGCTGCTGAACTCTTCAAATCCTTCCAGATCCTTCAAATTTTCTTCTGGCTGCTCAACAAGCTGAACCAATTTTTCCTCCTCCTATGGCTACAATGATTGCAGGAGTAGCCTAATGGTTAGAGGAACAGCTAGTACCCAGTAGAGCAGGGTTCAGATCCCACCAGCACTCCTTGTGACTTTGGGTAAGTCACTTTACCCTCCATTGCCTCAGAAGAAAAGGCCTGACATGTACTTCCACTCATATCTTGTCAAGAAAACCTAGGGGCTGCTGGGTCACCAGGAATCAGCAATGACGTTATGGCACTTAAAAATAAAATGGCTATGGAAAAGATTGCAGTCTACTGGAGCCTCCCTCATAGCGCTCAAGTGAAAGAGTCATTCATGAGCTCATAAATCAATCTTTTCCTCTCAATTCTTCAGATTTTGGAGGGTAAAATCCATCCATCTGCTGAAGACAAAGAAATACTGAAGACATTCTGGTTGCTGAGATGGATAGGGGTATGGGGAGTGATATCACTGGAACCTAGGCTTTTTTGTCTTCACCAATCTGCTCATAGGGGAACACAACCCACTTGTCTGGACTGGTCTAGCAGTACAATATGGAATCACACACAATAAGCCACAGAATCCTCCTCACCAGACTCAAATCTATAGGCATAAAAGGAACCCCACTGAAATGGTTCGGCCTCCAATATATCCAACACAGACAGCAGGTTCACTTCAACCAAGAAACATCAAAAGCATTCCCGCAAACACAAGGAATACCACAAGGGTCAGCACTGTCCTCCCTACTGTTCAACCTCTACCTAAGACCGATCTGCACAATATTTCAACAACACAAGATCAACTACCACCTTTATGCAGACGATATTATGCTATATATACAAACAGACACGAGCAATCCAAACTACACACACATAGCATGATCGTGTTTTGATTTAATTAGTGGAGGAGGGCTAGTAAAGAAATCCACAGTACTACCTTTTAACTTTCGAAAGGGAGACTATGGGGCTTGTTTACAAAGCCGCGGTAGTGGTTCGCGATCGCGATCGCAGCCGCAGCCGCGGCCCCATTGAAATCAATGGGGCCGCGGCTGCGATTACGATCGCAAACCGCTACCGCGGCTTTGTAAACAAGCCCCTATGATAAAATGTGGAATATAGTTAAGAAAAAACTAAAAGGAGCGGTTACAAAGGTTAAAGCTTGGGTGTTTAAAAATACTATCCTGGAAGCCCAGACCAGCTGTATTCCACGCATTAAGAAAAGTGGAAGAAAGTCCAAAAAACTGCCAGCATGGTTGAAAGGTGAGGGCAGAGAGGCTGTTGCTGCCAAAAAAAGCATATTTCAGGAAATGGAAAAAAGAGCCAAACGACGAAAACTGGAAACAGCACAAGCACTGGCAAGTTAAATGCAAAGCATTGATAAGGCAGGCAAAGCGAGAATTTGAGAAGGAATTTGCTACGGAAGCAAAAACACGAAATAAAGACTTTTTCAAGTACATTCATAGCAAAAGGCCTGTGAGAGAGTCAACTGGACCGTTAGATGATAGAGGGGTAAAAGGGGCAGTAAGAGGAGACAAGGCTATAGCGGAGAGACTGAATGAATTCTTTGCTTCGGTCTTTACTGAGGAAGATGTAGGGATGTTACCCAAGACTGAAGTGGTATTTAAAGGTGATACTGCAGAGGAATTGAGAGAAATATCGCTACACCGGGAAGACGTATTAAAACTATTTGATAAACTGAAATGTAGCAAATCACCTGGACCAGATGGTATACATCCAAGAGTTTTGAAAGAACTGAAATATGAGATTGCAGACCTGCTATTAGTAATCTGTGAACTTTCATTAAAATCATCTGTAATACCTGAAGACTGGAGGATCGCCAATGTAACGCCAATTTTCAAAAAGGGTTCCAGGGGTGATCCGGGAAACTACAGACCGGTGAGTCTGACATCAGTACCGGGGAAAATGGTAGAAACCATCATAAAGAGCAAAATTACACAGCATGTAGATAGTCATGGCCTAATGGGAGACAGCCAACATGGCTTTAGACAAGGAAGATCTTGTCTTACTAATCTGATATGTTTTTTGAAGGTGTGAATAAACAGGTAGACAAAGGTGAGTCGGTTGATATAGTGTATCTGGACTTTCAGAAAGCCTTTGACAAGGTCCCTCATCAGAGACTTTTGACAAAACTAAAAAGTCATAGGATAGGAGGGCAGTGTACTATTGTGGATCGGGAACTGGTTAAAAGATAGAAAGCAGAGGGTAGGGCTAAATGGCCAATTTTCCCAATGGAAAAAGGTGAATAGTGGAGTACCCCAGGGATCTGTACTGTGTCCGCTACTTTTTGACATATTCATAAATGACCTGGAAAAGGGAATAACTAGTGAGGTTATCAAATTTGCAAACACAAAACTGTATAAAGTTGTTAAAACCCAAGAGGATTGTGGAAAACTGCAGGAGGATCTGGATAAATTGGAAGACTGGGCATCCAAATGGCAGATGAAATTTAATGTGGACAAGTGCAAAGTTATGCACCTAGGAAAGAACAACCCACACTATGGTTACACAATGCAAGGTTCCACACTGGGAACCACCACCCAAGAAAAAGATTTAGGAGTTATCGTGGATAACATGTTAAAACCCTCCACCCAGTGTGCAGCGGCGGCCAAGAAAGCAAATAGAATGCTAGGTATCATAAGGAAAGGAATGGAAAATAAAACAAAGGATATTATAATGCCTCTGTATCGTTCCATGGTACAACGCACCTTGAATATTGTATGCAATTCTGGTCGCCGTATCTTAAAAAGGATATAGGGTTATTAGAAAAGGTACAGAGAAGAGCCACCAAAATGGTAAAGGGGATGGAAGGCTACTCCTATGAAGAGAGGCTACAAAGGTTAGGGCTCTTCAACCTGGAAAAGAGACAGCTGAGGGGAGTTATGATATAGGTCTATAAATTAATGAATGGAGTGGAACGGGTAACGTAGATCAATTGTTTACACTATCAGAATATAGAAAGACTAGGGGACATGTAATGAAGCGACAGGGTAAACTATTTAAGACAAATAGGAGAAAATATTTTTTCACTCAACGTGTAATCAAACTCTGGAATTTGTTACCGGAGGATGTAGTAAAATCTGTTAGTGTAGCTGGGTTTAAAAAAGGTTTGGACAAGTTCCTGGAGGAAAGGTCCATAAACCATTATTAAAAAGGGACCCAGGATATCAATGCTTGACCCAATACAAGCATTGTGGAACCTGTGTCTCTTAGGGATACTGCTAGGTACGTATGACCTAGATTGGCCACTGTTGGAAACAGGATACTTGGCTTGATGGACCTTCGTCTGACCCAGTATGGCACATCTTATGTTCTTACATTCTTAAGCATGTCTCAAGGAAACACAAACCTGGTTACAGCAGAAAAAGATGAGCATAAACCACCAGAAAATGGAAGTAATGTTTGTATCCAAAAACCCGGATTTCAGCCCTCCCCTGACAATACTACTGAACAATAATACATACAACATCAAGCAAGAAATAAAATATCTGGGAGTAACCATCGACAAAAATCTCAAGATGGAAACCCACCTAAGAATGCTAAACCGGGCAATATTTCACAAACTACGGATACTCCAACCACTATGCAACATTATTGAGCAGTCCGACTTCCGAACAGTAGTCCAAGCACTTGTCACACCTCATTTGGACTACTATAATGGCATTCTCCAAGGACTTCCCAAAAAAACCCTCAACATACTTCAAATGGCGCAGAACGTCACTGCTTGAATCATAATGAAAGTGCGGGTCTCCGATCACATCACACCAATACTAATGGAACTCCACTGGCTTCCTATCCATGCCCGCATAAGGTATAAAACAATAGTAACAATATTTAAATTAATCCACAACCTAGCTCCATCTTACCTCTCCACACATATCGCAACACAATCCCCCAACAGAACCAGGAGGACCCACAACCTAAACACATTACACGTCCCACTCAACATACGCAATGCCAAAACCCTCACCAGCAACAGAGCTTTCACATATACAGCGCCCGCCCAATGGAACAACCTGCCTTACTCACTAAGAGCCAACAAGGACATAAAAGATTTCCGAAAGAACCTAAAAACCTACCTATTCCAGGAATATTACAACTTGTCCTAATGCAATGGTACACAAGAATATGTGAATAACCTGAAACACATGTAAATATGTATATAAATCTGCCTTGGCAGCTTGCAAGTTGTAAAAGCATAGTTACTCACCTGTAACAGATGATCTCCGGGAACAGCAGGAATTTAGTCTTCACATATGGGTATGGTCAGTACCGACGGAGCCTGCGCGGGAACACTCCCCAGCGTCCAATAGGAACGCTTTTGGGAGCATTGCTCAGCACATGCGCGCTGCCTTCCCCCCTTTCCAACTGTCCCTCTTCAGTTAAGTTTGTAGCTGAGTGAAAGGATAGAGGGAGAGAGGAAAGAGACAGAGATAGAGAGACAACTCCTAGGGGAGGTGGGTGGGTTGTGAAGACTAAATTCCTGCTGTTCCCGGAGAACACCTGTTACAGGTGAGTAACTACGCTATCTCCAGGAACAAACAGGAATGTAGAATTCACATATGGGGACTCCCTAGCTGAATATGCCAGGGAGATAGCCCCAGGAAGGTACCACCCTAGAAGGTGGGATCCTTCCTCCCATGGATCTCTGGCATTCCACCAGGGTTGGTGGGTAGGAGTTGATTTAGGTTTGAAAGAGATTTTGAAGAACAGCTTGGCCAAAGAAGGCATCCCGACGGGAGGCTTTATCCAGGCAGTAGTGGGCTATGAAGGTGTGTACCGAAGCCCAGGTGGCTGCTCGACAAATGTCATCGATAGACACAGAGTGGAGATTTGCCATAGAAGTTGCCATGGCTCTCACGTTATGAGCTGTGGCATGGTCCTGAAGAGGAAGACCCTTACTCTCATAAGCAAAGGATATGCATTGGGCAATCCAATTAGATAAAGTTCTTTTGGAGACTGGAAGTCCCAAATGACTAGGGTCAAAAGCTATAAAAAGTTGCGAGGACTTTCTATGTTGCTGTGTTCTCTGTAAAAGGCTAAGGCTCTTTTACAATCCAAAGTATGAAGGTTTCTTTCCGCATTAGAGGCGTGAGGCCTCGGAAAAAATACAGGAAGATAAATTGATTGATTTAAATGAAAAGGCAAAACCACCTTTGGCATAAAGTGTGGATGAGTTCTAAGAACAACCTTATCATGATGAAATCTAGTATAAGGAGGATCAGCCACTAAAGCTTGCAGTTCACTAATGCGACATGCAGAGGTGATTGCAATTAGGAAGATGACCTTCCAGGTCAAAAACCTAAGGGCTGTAGTAGATAAAGGCTCAAAAGGCGGTTTCATGAGCTGCCCCAGAACTAGATTTTGATGCCATGCCACCGGTGGTGGCTTGATGGGAGGTTTGGTTAATAGAAGGCCTCTCATAAATCTTGATATGAGTGGATGAGAGAAAACTGGTTGTCCATTCAGAGGCTTATAAGAAGCTGCAATTGCACTAAGATGGACTCTTACCGAATTGGTCTATAGACCAGAATTCAATAAGTGAAGGAGATACTCTAGTATCGATTCTAAGGGTATAACCAGGGGGTTTAATCCCTTCTTGGAGCACCATATCGTAAAACGTTTCCACTTGAAGGCATAAGATCTTCTTGTGGAAAGTTTCCTAGAAGCCTGAAGGATATCTTTTACCTGATGGGACAGGCTGAAATCTTGGAGGTCTAAGCCTTCAGCAACCAGGCCATGAGGTGCAGGGACTGGGGATTCGGGTGCCATAGCGTCCCGTTCTCCTGGGAAAGGAGATCCGGAGCATGTCCTAACTCCAGAGGTGCCACTTGAGAGAGATGTAGAAGCAGGGAATACCACGTTTGGTGTGGTCATCGTGCTGCTATGAGAATCATGCGTCCCCTGTCTCTCTGAAGCTTGAAAAGTGTTTTGGGGATGAGGGGAATGGGTGGGAAGGCATAAAGGAAGTCCTGACCCCAGTGAAGGAAGAAGGCACCCCTTGCCTGACAGTTGTGAGCCGGAATCCTGGAACAGAACCAGGGAAGTTTGGCATTTAGTGGACTTGCAAAGAGGTCTATGTCTGGAGTGCCCCAGAGATGAAATATCTTTGCCACCTGTTCTAGGTGGAGGGACCACTCGTGAGGCAGCAGTACTCGACTGAGTTTGTCTGCCCAAAGGTTTTGAATGCCTGGAAGATATACCACTAGAAGGTGAATTTGATGCTCTCTGGCGAGGGCCCACAGTCGTAAAGCTTCGTTGCATAACGACAGAGAGCCTGTTCCACCCTGCTTGTTCACAAAGAACATGGCTACTTGATTGTCCATCTGGACTAGGACTGTCTTGTAGCTGAGCTGGGCGTGGAATACTCGAAGAGCTAAATAGATTGCTCTTAATTCCAAGAGGTTTATGTGTAAACCAACCTCCTGTGGAGTCCAGGTGCCCTGGGTAGAGAGATGATTCAGGTGTGCTCCCCCACCCACCTGTGATGCATCTGTTAGGGTGGCCTGAAAGAGAGGTTGATGAAAAGGAGACCCCACCGTCAGATTTTCTAGTGATTGCCACCATTGGAGCCCCAGATCGGGGACGCCTGACCCGGCCAGCCTGCACTCCCGAATCAGCACCTCCAGTCCAATCGGGGCTGTGGGAGGGGGAGGAGCAGCAGGCGGCATTAAAAAGGAAGCCGCTGCCGGCGGGAATCGCCATCTTCAGCCCCAGATCGGGGACGCCTGACCCGGCCAGCCTGCACTCCCGAATCAGCACCTCCAGTCCAATCGGGGCTGTGGGAGGGGGAGGAGCAGCAGGCGGCATTAAAAAGGAAGCCGCTGCCAACAGCAAACGCCATCTTCAGCCCCAGATCGGGGACGCCTGACCCGGCCAGCCTGCACTCCCGAATCAGCACCTCCAGTCCAATCGGGGCTGTGGGAGGGGGAGGAGCAGCAGGCGGCATTAAAAAGGAAGCCGCTGCCGGCGGGAATCGCCATCTTCAGCCCCAGATCGGGGACGCCTGACCCGGCCAGCCTGCACTCCCGAATCAGCACCTCCAGTCCAATCGGGGCTGTGGGAGGGGGAGGAGCAGCAGGCGGCATTAAAAAGGAAGCCGCTGCCGGCGGGAATCGCCATCTTCAGCCCCAGATCGGGGACGCCTGACCCGGCCAGCCTGCACTCCCGAATCAGCACCTCCAGTCCAATCGGGGCTGTGGGAGGGGGAGGAGCAGCAGGCGGCATTAAAAAGGAAGCCGCTGCCGGCGGGAATCGCCATCTTCAGCCCCAGATCGGGGACGCCTGACCCGGCCAGCCTGCACTCCCGAATCAGCACCTCCAGTCCAATCGGGGCTGTGGGAGGGGGAGGAGCAGCAGGCGGCATTAAAAAGGAAGCCGCTGCCGGCGGGAATCGCCATCTTCAGCCCCAGATCGGGGACGCCTGACCCGGCCAGCCTGCACTCCCGAATCAGCACCTCCAGTCCAATCGGGGCTGTGGGAGGGGGAGGAGCAGCAGGCGGCATTAAAAAGGAAGCCGCTGCCGGCGGGAATCGCCATCTTCAGCCCCAGATCGGGGACGCCTGACCCGGCCAGCCTGCACTCCCGAATCAGCACCTCCAGTCCAATCGGGGCTGTGGGAGGGGGAGGAGCAGCAGGCGGCATTAAAAAGGAAGCCGCTGCCGGCGGGAATCGCCATCTTCAGCCCCAGATCGGGGACGCCTGACCCGGCCAGCCTGCACTCCCGAATCAGCACCTCCAGTCCAATCGGGGCTGTGGGAGGGGGAGGAGCAGCAGGCGGCATTAAAAAGGAAGCCGCTGCCGGCGGGAATCGCCATCTTCAGCCCCAGATCGGGGACGCCTGACCCGGCCAGCCTGCACTCCCGAATCAGCACCTCCAGTCCAATCGGGGCTGTGGGAGGGGGAGGAGCAGCAGGCGGCATTAAAAAGGAAGCCGCTGCCGGCGGGAATCGCCATCTTCAGCCCCAGATCGGGGGACGCCTGACCCGGCCAGCCTGCACTCCCGAATCAGCACCTCCAGTCCAATCGGGCTGTGGGAGGGGGAGGAGCAGCAGGCGGCATTAAAAAGGAAGCCGCTGCCGGCGGGAATCGCCATCTTCAGCCCCAGATCGGGGACGCCTGACCCGGCCAGCCTGCACTCCCGAATCAGCACCTCCAGTCCAATCGGGGCTGTGGGAGGGGGAGGAGCAGCAGGCGGCATTAAAAAGGAAGCCGCTGCCTGGCGGGAATCGCCATCTTCAGCCCCAGATCGGGGACGCCTGACCCGGCCAGCCTGCACTCCCGAATCAGCACCTCCAGTCCAATCGGGGCTGTGGGAGGGGGAGGAGCAGCAGGCGGCATTAAAAAGGAAGCCGCTGCCAGGCGGGCCCGCGCCTGGTCGGGCCCGCGCCTGAGGGCCTCGCCAGAGGGCCCTTTGGCGTGGCCCTTAGGCGGAGGCACCAGAAGGTCCACCACCCGGAACCCCTCCTTACCAGTCGCTGAAATTGTGAAGTAACGAAAACCCTCCCTACACAGCGCATCAGCCTCTCCAGCGGCTCCCACAGCGCCGGTCAAGTAAGACAAAACGTCAAACCACCCCCAGGCAGTAATACCCAACAGGGGTAGACAGCAGCACGCTAAAAGGAGCGCTGAACTGGAGCCCAACAACACACTTCTTTACAGCAACAGAACGGACCGCCCTGCAAATGAACACAAGTATCTGACAGCCAGAGATACGGGAAAACTGCGTTCACCCCTTTTAGTAACACGACCAAAAAAATACCAGAACACAGCAAGTACAACTGTTCTATTAACAATAACTAAAATTAAATGTACCTCAGACAATAGCAGTATATCCAATTGTACAATTCTACTAATTGCCAATAACCACATATTATCTGTACAAGTCTCTGAAACCAATCCTAGAAACTCATTCCACTGCTGGTGACATTGATTGGTGGTAGTTGTCGGTGACTGTTGTTGGTTACTGTTGTCAGTGATTGGTTACTGTTGTCAGTAACTGTTACCGGTTACTGTTGTCAGTAATTGGTTACTGATGTCAGTGACCGTTGTTGGTTACTGTTAGTAATAATCCCTCAACTTACTGTTGCCAGTAAATTAGATCTTTATACTGTTACCAGTAGTTAGCTTATATGCTGTTGACAGCAGCCAACCTTTATACTGTTGATAGCAATTAATCCACACATTGTATTATTACCAGTGGCTAGTATTGTTAACAGTAACTAGTTCTCTCACCTTCCCCTCTGATACTGATTTATTGTTATACTGTCATCTGTAACACAGGAACTATCATATTATTATTTGTAACCCAGTAGCCACAACAATATAGAGTGTAAACTATTAGTCATCTTCTACTGCCAGTTGTCACTCAGTTCACTGAGAACTGTCAGACAGCTAAATACCATTAATACACTGACACATCCACTAGTCCCCCATTCTCTGAACCACATTCTCAGAGTTCACTCCCCCATCTAAATATATACACAATGTCTCCCACAAGGCAGCTAAACCTCCCAATCACTCTCATCCTAATAACTCTCCTAACTCAACACATCTACTCGTACAAAACCAATCAAAACACATACAATCATATCCCCATCATACATACTCATTACCGAAACCCATATAACAACATTATCAATACCCACAATCCTCACCAAAACACACCACACTGTTCAACCTACACACACACCCACAATAATTACTCAAGCCATAACTCAAACAGACACCATCGCAGACTCATCCAAATAAGACACCAGCCACACACTGGCTTAAGCAACAACACATCCAACATAGACAACCAAACAAAGCTCATCTTAATAAACGTTAGATCTATACGAAATAAAATACCAATCATCAATGACATGATAAAAGACACAAACCCTGAAATCATCTGCATTACTGAGACATGGCTCACTCCCACGGACACCGTACTACTAAACCAGCTAACATCACATCAATATGACACATTCAGCTGCCATCGAGATGCAAAAAGAGGAGGTGGCGCTCTCATATTCGCTAAAAAAGACCTACAGTTCACCTTAACAAGCTTAAATAATATAGATGGAATAGACATCATCAACATAGAAAATAGAACCCTTGCACTTACTCTCATATATAGACCCCCTTCAACTGATCAAAAAAACCTCTCCCCCATCTTAGAACATGCATGCACAGCATCACCAAACAAACCACTCATAATCTTAGGTGATTTGAATCTCCCTTCCCTACATAACTCCCAATCAGACAACTTCATGGATGCCATGACCCAAATGGGTTATACACAGATAATACATGCTCCCACCCACATAAAAGGCAACACCCTAGATCTCATCTTCCTCCCCTCCTCTCTTCATAATAATCACCACCAACATACCCCTCCAACTATAACAGAAGTACCATGGTCTGATCATTACCTTATTACACTCCACCTCCCAGCTCAGACAACACTGAATAAAACAAACTCCTCACCCCACATATCTCGATTTGCACACTTTGACAAAGCTAACTTCCTTGACAAAGTACTACCCATACTCGACACAAACCTCCCTGACATTGACTCTACTGTAAACAACTGGAATCTAACAGTCCAGAAAGCAGCTACCCCCACTCATTCCATGCATACACAAATATAAAACACAGAATAATGGTTCACAAGTGAACTAGCTAATCTAAAAAAAAAATTGAGGTAACAAGAAAAGATATGGAGGAAAACTAAATCTGACGAAAATAAAACCCAATATATGACCACCCTCAACAATTACAAAAATGCAATTAACAAGTCAAAAAAGGATTACCACTCCAAAGTAATAAACATGGCTATCAACCGCCCCAGAGAACTATTCGCAATCGTAAAAACTTTGACAAAAGCTAAAAACCAAGAGACAAAACAATCAACTATAAGCATACAGACCTTAGCAACCCACTTTGCAGAAAAACTAAAGTACAAATCCAACACTATACCAATGATACTGCCTCCAAACACTGAATCTAATAACACATGGATCTCCTTTCACATGATAGACCAAAAACACCTACTCAGGATCATAACACTTATCAACACCACAACTTCCCCACTTGACCCATGTCCTGTGTCATGGATCAAATGCACAAAGGAAGAACTCACCGAAAACATCCAACACATAGTGAATCAATCCCTTAATCAGGGCATCATGCCCAATGCCCTAAAACTCACTACGCTTCGACCAATAATAAAAAACAATAAACTAGACTCAAAAGACCCAAACTCTTACAGACCGATAGCCAGCATTCCATTTATAGCTAAAATAATAGAAAAAAACGTCCAACTACAACTACAAGACTATATCGATGAACACAAACCCTTAGACTCTCACCAGTTTGGCTTCCGCCCCTATCACGGTGTAGAAACCCTACTAATTACACTGATAGACTTCCTCATTAGAGGCACAGATGATAGCAGTCAAGGCTTCATACTCCTTTTCTTAGACATTTCTGCCGCCTTTGACAACATCAACCACCTTACCTTGATCAATAGACTAGAAAATCTAGGAATAGGTGGGACAGTACTCAATTGGTTTAAGTCTTACATCACAAATAGACTAATACGTGTTCAAATAGACCAGGAAGTATCGGAAACCTTCCCCAAGGACAAGGAATACCCCAAGGATCCGCCCTTTCTGCCCTCCTTTTCAACCTGTACCTCCAACCCATTACAGAAATATCAGAAAACACAAAATCAGTCACTTTATCTATGCTGATGACATCATGCTTGCTCTCCCCATATCTACCAAAAACCCTACCTATGATGCCTTATCAAAATGCATGGTGGAAACCACCTCCTGGATGGAATCTAACTACCTTAGCATCAATCTCAAAAAAACAGAAGCAATGTTTGTAACAAGACCACCTATGACTGAAGACACCTATCCAACATCAATCTCAATCATAAATACTACAATTCCAGTCAAAAAAGAGGTAAAATACCTAGGTGTAATAATAGATCACACACTTACCATGATACCGCATATAAAACAGACAGTAAAAACTATATTCTACAAACTCAAAACCATACAACATCTAAGGCCCCTTCTAGACACCCAAGACTTTAGATCAGTTGTTAACACACTCATCACCCCACACTTTGACTATTGTAATAGTCTCTTAATTGGCCTACCACAAAAAAGTACATACCTGCTTCAAAGAGCTCAGAACATCTGTGCGAAAGTAGTCACTAAAGCCAGCCTAGCAGATCATGTAACCCCAATAATGCTAGAACTTCATTGGCTCCCTATAAATAGCAGAATCAGATATAAAATCCTCCTAACCACATTCAAGCTCCTGAACAACATCGCCCCTTCATATCTAACCACACTATTACATGCCCCATCTGAATCAAGAACCCGCAGACTAAACGCAACACACTCACTTGAAATACCAAAATCATTCAAAAGAACTAAAAAATCCACCAGCACCAGAGCCTTCACATTCACTGCCCCCATGCTCTGGAATGATCTCCCAATAAACCTTCGGATCATAAAAGACCTCACCCAATTTAGAAAGGAACTCAAGACATACCTTTTCTCCGAACACTTTGAAATCCCATACCCCCAAGTCCAACCACATACCATCCCAAGACACTCAAACACAAAGCTCTAAAATTACACTCAACTACCCACACACATATACCCACCACTTACACCCATCACAGACACCCCAAAACACTCTCAAGAGAAAAAGGAAATAAATTCCTCCGCACACATATATGACCCTGACTACCGGTAAACAAGGTAGAATACTCTGATTGACACTACGATACAGAAATTTATAATTATATACAAAATGTAAATAGTTACAACAATTAATGCACAGTTATCTGTATAAAGTTAGAAAGTTATAAAGTTACTAAATATTATCTGTATAAAGTTACTAAATATTATCTGTATAAAGTTAAAAAACTATGTTCCATGTAATGTATACATTAGTGTACAAATTTGTTTACTTTGTTCCATGTAAACCGCCCCTGATCTCTGGAAGGGGCGGTATAGAAGAATTAGATAAATAAATAAATAAATAAATAAAATAAAATTAGTTTTGAGAGATTATTATTTTGTCCGACAAATGACCTGTGGCCTGTGTCCACTGTGTGGAGAGGGTCCACTGAGCTGCTCGCATGTGGAGGCGAGCATATGGGACTGCATGAACTGTGGATGCCATATGTCCCAGTAACTGCAGTAGCTCTCGAGCAGTGAGGGAGGATTTGCCTACTGCTTGAGAAGCTAGTTGCATTAAAGACACCGGGCTTGTGGAAGGAAAGCCCTTGCCTGTCTGGTATCTAGACAGGCTCCTAAGAATTCTAGGCTTTGGGAAGGAACCAGTTGAGATTTTGGGAAGTTTATTACCAATTTATTTTATTTATTTATTTATTTATTTATTTCCGTTTTTTATATACCGCACTATTTATAATCAGCGCGGTTTACAGATGAACACAAAGACCAGAACAACAGGCTGTTCGGTATTACATATAACAGGAGTATAACTTGGATAACATGGGAGAACTATATACATAGAATAAATATTACATAGAATATACATAGAATAAATATACATAGAATAAACATTCAATTAGTCCCAAGTATTGGAGGATTTGCATTGTACGGGACAGTGCAGTGCTGGCCTCCGCAACTGTAGGAGCTCCAATGAACCAGTCATCTAAGTAAGGGAAGACGAAAATCCCCAGAGTTAGTAGAAATGCAGCTACTACTGCCATGCATTTCGTGAATACCTTTGGTGCTGAAGCTAGACCAAACGGAAGAACCCTGTACTGGAAATGTTTTCCCCTGAAAAGGAATTGTAAGAATTTCCTGTGATCTGGATGGATCAGAATGTGAGTGTATGCATCCTTTAAGTCTAGAGAGCAAAGCCAATCCTGGCTTTGAAGGTATGGCAGAAGAGTTCCTAGAGAAATCATTTTGAATTTCTCTCGAAACAGATATTTGTTCAATTCTCTGAGGTCCAGAATGGGTCTGTGTCCTCCTGTTTTCTTTGGAATAAGAAAATAGGGGGAGTAGAACCCTGCACCCCGTTGAAGAATGGGTACTTCCTCTATTGCCCCTTGGGCAAGAAGTGTGGAGACCTTGTGATCTAGCAGATTGTCTGCAGAGGTTTGAGAATTGAATTGCTTTAGAACTGTAGGAGGGGGCATGTTGTGAAAATGAAGCTTGTACCCTTCTCCTACAATGGACAAAGTCCAATCTTCTGCTGTTATCTGATGCCATCTGTTGGCAAAGTGGCATAACCTGCCTGGGATATTGGGGGCCCCTCAGAGGCAGGAAGACTAAGCTCTCTAGGAAGGAGTCAAAGCCCTTGAGGGGGCTGAACCTGGAGAGCTGGTTGGGCTCTCGGGCCTTTTGGCTTCTTTTGCTGTCTAGTTTGTCCCTTTTGGGCAACCTGACCTTGAGTTTGACTCTGCTGGGTATAGGAAGGATAAAACTTCCTCTTTTTGCTGAAAGAGGGGTTTTTATACGGCTTCCTTTTGGCTGGAGTGGCTGTAGACTTTGACAATCTATTTAAGGTAGAATTGTCAGCATCTAACTCGTTAGCCTTTTCCTGCCAGTTCTTGCCGAAGAGATTCTCCCCCGTGCAAGGAATGTTGCCTAACTTGTCCTGTACCCAAAAGTCTGATGCCTGTAGCCAGGCAATCCGTCGTGCGCCAATGGCAATAGCAGAGGTTTTGCTGATGCATTCAAAGCAGTCAAAGGCTGCACGATTAACAAACTTGGAGACATCTTGAGCATGCTTAACTAGAGCAAGAAAATCTTGTCTCTTGTCATCTGGGAGAAATGGGCCCATAAGTTCCAAGTCTCCTGTGACTTCTTTAAGGAACATTCCCATATATAGGATGCATGAACTGATCCTAGCTGAAAGCATGGAAGCTTGAAAGGTTTGGCGCCCAAAAGCAGCCAGAGTCCTGCATTCACGACCTGGAGGATTGGATGCATGCCTCTTTGCACTTTTCATCCTACGCATGGCTGATTCCACTACCATTGAATGGTGTGGCAGCTAAGTTTTCTGAAATCCAGGACATGGCAGAACTCGATACATAGTATCAAGTCTCCTAGATTGAGGAGAAGTAGTCAGAGGTTTCTCCCACATTCTGAGCATCAAGCTATGCAGAATTTCATGGATAGGCAGAGTGGCTGCCTCCTTAGGAGCTTTGGGATATTGGAGAATTTCCAATTCCTTTGCTCTGGGTTCCTCTTCAGGAGCAACTGTGATTGAAAGACTTTTAGCCATATCACGGATGAAATCCTGAAATGACATGTCCTCTGGAGGTGACATTCTGCGTTGGGGAGAAGAGGGATCTTCTAGGAGAAACCCTCTAGTGCCAGCAGAATTGTCAGAGTCTTCAGAATCGGAGGGATCGAAGTATTCCTGACCCCGATGCTCTTGCAACGCACGATCCTGGTACCGATCAAAGTCGGTACCGAGCTGACCCGGTACCGCTCTGTCAATTACAGCCAGAGATGGCATTGGAAGGGTTCCCACCGTGGCTGGTATCGTCGGTGTCAGTACCGGCATCGGTGTCCGTGGGACCACCGGTACCACAGCTGCGATGCTGCGCTCGATAGCGAGGAACCTCTGGTCTATCGACGCTGCCGATGCCTGGGTGTCGGTACCGGTAAGGACGGCTGGAACCCCTGATCATGACACAGGTAGTTCTTGCGAGGTTGAGGCCTTGAGAACATCTTGAAGCCCCATCGATGCTTTGGAAGCCAAAGCCTCCCGCCGGGGCTGTTTTGCCGGTGTGGTTCCCTCAAGGGCAATGCCAATGGCCTCTCAATGTTTAGCAGGAGAGCTACCCTTTGAGGACCGGCTTTTATGTTTAGTTACCTGAGATCCATGGGAGGAAGAAGAGGCCCTTGACGATGTTGATGCAATGGATCTGGCATCCGAAGAAAAGAGGGTACTGAGCTTTGCAGCCCGGTTCTGTCTCCCTCTTTTAGTCATTCCCATACAGGAGAGACATTCAGTTGGAGAATGTTCAGGTCCTAATCATTTCAGACACCAATCATGGGTGTCAGTGATGGAAATGGTACCGGCACACTTAGTACATTTCTTAAAACCACTAGTTGGTTTTTCCATGTTTTAGGAACATGGGGCCTAGTGCCCAAAATGGCGCCTAGCACCAAAGAGAAAAGTTTCTGAAAAGAAACAGTCTTAAGTTTTTTGTTTTTTTTTAATGAAAAGAAAAGAACCAGTGGGCATCGTGCGGAAGGCAAACACGACAACAAGAAATTTAAAGACGTAATTTTCTGTGGTGACAGGGAATAGATCCTGTCAGCTCCGCGGAAAACGAAGAACTGAAGAGGGACAGTTGGAAAGGCGGGAGGGCAGCGCGCATGTGCTGAGGGATGCTCCCAAAAGCGTTCCTATTGGATGCTGGGGAGTGTTCCCACGCAGGCTCCGTCGGTATTTATTTATTTACACTCTCTTATATACGCGCTATTCTGCATCAGTGCGGTTTACATTGAACAAACTGAAATTACATTGAACAGGGCATTATAACTTGGAGATAACTATTTTACAGGGAACATGGGCTATGGAGGGTTAAGTGGCTTGCCCAAGACCACAAGGAGCACCTGTGGGACTAGAAACCCCAGTCCTTCCGGCCCAAGGTTGCTGTCCTCTAGTGGGATTTGAACCCCCGACCTTCAGGCCTGAAGTACCCTGCCCCAACCACTAGGCCACTCCTCCACTCCAATGATACCGATGATACCCATATGTGAAGACTACATTCCTGCTTGTTCCTGGAGATTATGTATATAACCTCACAAATGTCAAACTGTGTAATTCCAATTGTGTTATGTAAATGTACAAAATGTTTGCTGTGTAAAGTTCCATGTAAACCGCTACTGATTGCTGGAAGAAGCCGTATATAAATGTAACCAAATAAATAAAATAAATAAAAATAATTGAAACCAGCCCTATTTTCTTTCATTTGGTTAGCTATATTGGTATGATAGGACAGCATTAAGAAGAAAAATAGCTTTATTCTATTAAATATGGTGTCACTAGTTCAGAGGATTTTAGCTGCATGAATATCTAGTCACTGGGCAGCAGCCCGGTCTTTGCTGCGCTTTACTTTCCTCACTTTGCTCAATATCGCCGCCGCCTGGTTATGTGCGGGTGCCGCCCCTGGAACGCCCTGATGCTAAAAGGTTAGCAGTGGGGCTCACAGCGATGGCACCTGCAGATATTCAGTGGTACTAACCGTGTTAATCCCTTTAAATACCCCCCATAAATTTTTATTGTTTAGTTTTTCTTTTTACAGACCTAATTTTGTTTCTGGATTTATGCATTTTTATCTTTTATTGTAACATGCTTTGAACACTTTTGTGGGAAAGTGTGGAAGAAATAAATTATTAGTATTAATGAAACTAGACAGAATTGTTTCCCCTGACCTCTCCCCCCCCCCCCCATGAGGCACTTGGCTCCCCTGCCCACCCCTGGCCTTTACTGGGGGTGTCCCTGGTAAGTTAGTCTCATGGTATCACCACTAGGGCTCAAGCTCCTTATTTGGCAGGTTGACCCCCTACCGCTAGGAGTCACAACCACTATTTTGTACCTTATGCCTCATT
Organism: Ichthyophis bannanicus; assembly: GCA_033557465.1. Classification (NCBI taxonomy): domain Eukaryota; kingdom Metazoa; phylum Chordata; class Amphibia; order Gymnophiona; family Ichthyophiidae; genus Ichthyophis; species Ichthyophis bannanicus. The sequence goes on from CM066035.1 coordinate 2,461,860, forward strand.
GAGAGGTAGGAGGGGGTCGTTATGCAGATCAGGAGATGGGAAGAGGGTCGAGATGCAGATTGGGAGAGACTTTTTTTTTAAACATAGCAGGGTGTGGTAACTGCAGTCGGATAGCGCAGAAGCCCTTATTGAACTATCTGCCAATATGTTACTTATCATATGGTAAATGTCTGCCCAGGGCAGATATTGGGCACACCCACAACATTTACTACACAGGCTTGCACATACCACAGGTTAAGTCTTGCTCCTAACATCTGGTAAATGCAAACATTTACCACACTTTAGTAAAGAGGCCCCTAAATTGTTTTAATCCAGCGCTTTTATTAAAAACGAAAGAAAAGGTAAATAGGCAGAACATACAATCAGAATTAAACACAGCACAGCATTTAATTAAACTCAAGGCCTCCACAGTATGTCACACTTCTGCCATGCACAACTCAGCTGGAGAATGTATCCTGTCACCACAAAGTGTCACGTCCACGCCATGCACAGTTCATTAGTGAAAGCATCCTCACGTCCATGCATAGCTCATTGAAGAATAAAACCTGTCTCGCCACAATGCTTCATGCTCATTGCTGGACAGCACTTTCCTCCAGGCTACTGCTCGCCTGGTTCTACCTATTCACAATTCCTCTAGTCTTCCCGCTGAGAAGTTCCCATATGCCACCACAACCCTATATCTGAAGTATGTTTGTTTAATATAATCCAGGAGATTATATAGTTGCAAGAACACACTCCACAACGTAAATGGGCAATTTACGAGCTACTAATTATATAGTGAACTGTTGTGAGGTATCAAATATAGCAGCTGATCAATGAGGGACACAAAGGCCGTCCGTATCTGCTGCATGAATACTGGTACATTTAGTTCAGATGGACTTCCGGCCTTCACACGTGCAGGTAAAAGCAAAAGGCTGCAAATGTTGCACTGAAGATGGGGAGATGCAGCATCCCGACAGAAGAATCCAACTATCCCATGAAACATTTATTGCTGGTTTCATTGAAAGCAAGGGAAAACAATGGCATTTTAATCTCTCGTCAGATTAGCTTCTGGGAATCCTGTAGAAATACAATAACATTTTAATAAGTAGAGGGGACTTTTCCTATTTGGACCTGTTTTATTTACTGGTGGAGCTTACTATTCTTTGCTGTGCACAGTGATAGACAGGGAGGTGGTGAAACTGAGCTCGTAGAGGCCCACATCCTAACTCTAGCTCTCAATCCGGGGAAAGGGACAAAGAGTAGAAGGATATAAACACAGTGGCACAGTCTACCCTGCATTTGCAATCAACTCCAAGAGCCTGGCTATGGACGTAAATAAGGAATGATTCATTTTACTCATTAATTCCAAGCACTAAGATGGTGCTTCAAAGTGGGAAGCATCAATAAAGAGAAGTGACAAAGTCCAGGGGCCACTCCTTCTGCCTGCTGCACACACCCATTCTTGATTACGGAGCGCAAGAGTAACCTAATGGTTAGAGCAGCAGGCCGAAACTTACAGTAGCCAAGTTTAAAATCTCACTTATTCTCCTTGTGACCTCGGGCGAATCACTTAACCCTCCTCTGTCTCAGGTACAAACCTACGGGGATGGGGGGGGGGACTATTCAGTGGCTAACAGGGGTTCAGCAGCTAGCCATCACTGCCAAAACCTAAAGCTAGATATTTAATGGCGGGCTCATAGCCTGGTCCTGGCACTGTGTATCTGGATTGCCAGGAAGCTAACCAGACGGTGGCGATATTCAGCCGCTGCCAGTTCCCTTCTGTGGCGAAAGTTAGGCCAGCTTTACCTGCACCTTACTTCCGCCGCTTTGCTCAATATTGCTGCTGCCTGGTTATGGCTGGGGGTCACCCCCCTGAACGCAGTGATGCTAACCTGTTAACATCGGGACATGCAGTGGCCACAGCCAGGGATATTCAGCTGCTGAGTGTTCTGGATAAGTGGATTAAAATGGTTAGCAGGTCTACTCACTAGGTTAATCCCTCTGAACATCAGGACCTTAGAGTGTAAGGTTTCAGGGCAACAACCTACCTCCTGTACTTGACTGTAACGCCCTTGAGCTCCCCTGCTTTTGGATCCTGATCCCCCTAGTCTCCTGTTCACTATTTCCCAAGATATATCCTAGTCCCCAGTTGTGTTGTCTGTCCTGACTAGACTGTAAGCTCTTATGAGCAGGGACTGTCTCTTATATGTCTCTGTACAGCGCTGTGCACGCCTTTAGGGCTATATAAATGAAAGTAGTAGTAGTGCTACCAATGATAAATCTAAATAATTATTGTCCTCAAAGATCTCCAAGTTATCCACCTTTAAAGAGTATAGTCATTTTATTTTCAGTCAGCTTTATCAACCCCCTGAGCTAAGTGCAATGGCAGGTCCCCATTACCCAGACTGTTCATTCCAAAGTAAACCCACGCTTGATCTTTCTCAGCATATTCACGCTGCTGTATCGCTTTCATTAGTCTTGAGAAATCCCTCATGAAATCATTGCAAAGCTGCTCTGAATGCTTATCGTTATGTGCTCAGTGTTGCTAAGACCTCAGTTGGGTAACCAGCTGTCCCTTCTTTTACTCTCTGGCTTCCAAGAAGGAATGTCTCCAGGACTCTTCTCCGTTTTCCCTGATTAGCTGCCACACCTCTCCTTCCTTGCACAGAAACAAGCGGGCTGAAATTCAGCTGCGACAGTCAGCCAAAAAACTCCAGATATTCAACATTGGTACTGAGATAGTAGCCGGTGCTGGATACCAGGATAGTAAGGAGAGCTGGGCTGAACACTGCTGCACTATCCACAGACTGTCCCTGCACTCTGATCCGGATATTCGATAACTCTATCTGGACGGCACCACTGAATATTGCTGGAGAGCTCCAGCCATAAAGCAGGTACTGCTCCCGAGATACTGTAAGTGCTTCCGTGTGCTCCTGTTGGCTACATTTAGGAAAGTACGTTCAATTTCAACTCTAAAGTAAATTAGAATGATTTCTATATTTATTGATGTTTGTTGCAGCACTGTTAACGGGTCTCAGATTCAACCAGCACTCCTTTCTGGACTCTCGTCCTTTCATGCAGTGCTGTGCTTCACATCAACAACCCCAGTGTGGTTTTAATAAAGGTAGTATTTAAAAACGTGGCTTGACTTAACTTAAAAAACTTCACCCCCTATATTTGCTGCTCTGGTGAAACGGATCCCGACGCTCTAATGTGGCGCCATTACGGCATTTCAAACAAAGTTTTTCTTCAGGAGATCCTTCCCCAACCTTAAAAAACACAAACAAAATCCTTAAAACCTACCCCTCAACCACATTACAAACCTTGTTCCCGTAAAATGCTCTTGAGCTCTAACTTACTGTGAACGATGCTGCCCGCGCCCTCCAACTCTCTCTTACAATAATGGCTGAAAAACTCCAAAAGACGCCGCGCATGCGGGCTGGAACTCTCAAACCCAATTTAAACCCCTACGATCTGTCTTCCGATATGCTGCAGCTGTTCCATTAAGAGCCAGGACCTTACCTCCCGGGCCATGCACTACTCCCAGATCAAACACACTGGCGCTGCTATCTTTAAGAAAATCATACCCCCCTAATTTTCTCATACTCTATTTGTTTACCTCAAAAAAAACGCCAGGGCCATTGCCCTACTTATCGTGCATAAACCCCTCTGCCTATCAATGGAAACTGCTACTGTTCTCCTGCCCTCATCCTGTTGAAGAACTGCTCAAGTGCATACTTGCCAGTCAACTGTTAGATTTAACCCTCCCGGGCTAACTGTGTTTAATCTATATATCCATTGCTGTTCCCTTACTAGAAGAGTTTCGTCCAACGTTCGACCCCCTTGTGAGTAATTTACTTGCTCTATGGCGAAGCAACGTAACTGTTCAAACGTTACGTTGTAACAGTGTTGCAACAAACATCAATAAATATAGAAATCATTCTAATTTACTTTAGAGTTGAAATTGAACGTACTCTCTATAGCACTACAGTAACGCGTTCAGATAAAAAGACCTAATAGGTTGTGTCTATACAAGATGGAAGATCAAGTGGGATGGAAGAATATTTTCAGTTTCTCCCCAGACCATATCTCCGGACTGTCCAAAGAGAAAACACCTTTTTCTGCACTAGATAATCAAGTCGACATTGGAATGAGTGCATCTTGGGAACAGTTAACTAATTTACAGAAGAAGAAAGTAAGAACAGAATTACACCGTTCCTCACTGGTGGAGTATATTACTCGCCAACAGATTCCTAGGGGCCTCAGGGTCTATAAGGAACCGAGGATGCCAGATATGACGACTGAATTTGTGGAGAAATGGAACATGATTCTGAATAAGTGCTCTCTTGACCTTATGGTCCTGATGATAGAAGGATTGCAACCAACAGTAGAGACTTTGACAAAAGAAATAAAGATGGCACAAGAAGATTTGAAACTTAAAACAGAGGAAGGAGAATATAAAATGAAAATGGAGGAAGCCTTAAAACAAATGCAGCAGGTGCAACAAGAGACTATGACTAAAAAACTGAAGCAGCTTAAACGGGACGGGACTGACTATTCCACCGGTTATGTATATCCCTGGATGGATGCTAAAAGAAAACTGAAGAAAAATAAGAAACAAGTATGTTTCGATGAATTCTCCGGAGATACATCACAAACTGACTCGAGTGCTTCTTCCAAAGAAGATTTTTTCGAAGGCGGCAAAGACACAGTAAAGAAAAAGAAAACCGAAGTCACAATATCAAAGACCAGGTCAGGGCAACAGAGGAAATAAGCACCTCTAGTGTGACTTCTAATTCATTAGTAGAAAATATCTCTGGAAAATTTTTACCATCCACAGCCATCCAGTTACTCAGTAAAGGCCTATCATCTGTACCGAGCATTCAGTATGATTCATTTCAATTCCGTGTGGACTTTGAGAGACTCATGAGAAAATTGCATTTGAAATATTATTTTGCTATCCAGTCTCAAACTGAAGAAGAACGAAGAGCCCCTACAGAATTATTACAGGGGTTAGATCAAGTAACAGAAGAACTCACGTTAACTACGCCAAACAGAATCCCACTTCCTTTACGTTCAAATTGGGTGCCCCCAATACCAGTCCATCCAGCGTTGGCAACTTTTAAAGAGTTGGTAATGCAGGATCTTATACAGTTAGAAAAAACGGTTAAACCCATTGGAAAGGCTTTAACAACAGCAGAGGAACAGGCCTTACGAGATCTGCGGAATAGGGCAGATGTAGTAATAAAACGAACGGATAAAGGGGGAGCTGTGGTAGTTTTAGATCGTGGGGAATACGTAGAGGCGGCTTTAACGCAGTTGAGGGATAGTCTGACATATAAAAGGTTGGAGGAGGACCCTCAAAAAGAACTACAGAAGGAGATCAAACAGCTTACTAGGCAGGCATTTTCTAACAATTTGATCTCGAAAAAAGAATTTAATTATCTAAATGTAATTTCTCCAAGTATAGCCAAATTTTACACGGTTCCTAAGATCCACAAACGTCTAAACAGTCCCCCAGGTAGACCTATAGTGTCTACCAAAGGTAGTGTGCTAGAACCACTTTCCACATATCTAGATTCCTTTATGCGTCCACTACTTTCCACAATACCTTCATACTTGAGGGACACAACGCATTTTTTGAACATCATAGAAGAAATGGCACAATGGTCAGCACTAACTGACACGTGGCTAGTCACACTTGACGTAACATCTTTGTACACTAGTATACTGCAGGATGCGGCACTAGACATAGTTCAAGATACATTGGTCCAGCGAGGAGATTTGTCCACAGAACATATCGACTTTTTGGTTGAGCTAGCACGCTTGGCCATTTATCGAAATTATTTCTTGTTTGAGGGGACACTGTATCAACAAATTAGTGGGGTAGCCATGGGAGCTACCTGTGCCCCGTCAATAGCAAATTTCTATATGAATGCTTTTGAACTGCGTTGGTTATCTCAGTCCCCCTTTTTGGAACATGTGGTGGTATGGCGAAGGTTTATAGATGATGTGTTTGTATTGTGGAAAGGGACTCAGGAAACATTATTGGAATTTTTTGACTGGCTTAATCAGCGGGATGTTAATATTAAGTTTACCCATAATTACCATCAGAATGAGATCACTTATTTGGACGTACACATCACTAGAGGGGATCACCATTGGCAGACATCAGTGTTTCGAAAACCCACAGATAGAAACACATTTCTCCATTATCGGAGTAGGCACCCGCGGCAACTTAAAGATTCTCTCCCTTTTTCACAGTTTTTACGCTTTAGGCGAAACTGTTCGGATACCCAGAGTTATAAACAACAAGCACGTATTTTGAAGAGAGATTTTGAGGAAAGGGGATACCCTCAACCAATAGTCCAGCAGGCCTACCAAAGAGCGCTGTATAATCATTGATCGGGGTTACTGACAATGAGACCGCCAGGTTTTGTTTTTTTTTTTATTTAGCTGTATTTATATCCCGCTTTTCACCAGGTCAAAGCGATCAATTGGGAGATACATTTAACATGAAGGGATATGAGACACATATGCTAATACTTACAGGGAACATGGGCAATGGAGGGTTAAGTGGCTTGCCCAAGACCACAAGGAGTGCCTACAGGACTAGAAATCCCAGCCCCTCCGGCCTGAGATTGCTGTCCCCAGGGGGGACTTGAACCCCCAGCCCTCTGGCCTGAAGTACCTTGTCCTAACCACTAGACCACTCCTCCCTCCAGTATCTTTTTGTGCCAGTTAAGGCACAAAAAGAAGGAGATACTGTTAATCTTATAACATCTTATTCCCCTATGAGTCAACATATACAGAAACTTTTTCATAAACACAGTAATGTGCTGGCTGTGGTTCCAGGTCTGCGAAATAAAAGGATCAGGTGTGTCTGGAAGAGGGGGAGAAATCTAAAGGAGTATCTTAGTCCCACAGTACTCCCCCAGTTAAGTTCCATTCGGGAAGAGGGAGGTCACAAACAATGTGGTGAGTGTGATGTCTGTTCTGTTATGCTAGAACAAACGCAATTCAACTATCATGATAGTAGTTTCACTCTTCGAACGAGCACTACTTGTGCCTCAGAGGCAGTAGTGTATAGCCTCTTGTGTCCATGTGGCTTGATGTATATAGGCAAAACTTTGCGTTCTTTACGCGTTAGGGTACGAGAACACAGAAGCCGTTTGAGATGTCACAGACTAGAGGCTCCAATAGTGGCACACTGCCTAGCTCAAGGACATACTTTTGAACAGTTACGTTGCTTCGCCATAGAGCAGGTAAATTACTCACAAGGGGGTCGAACTTTGGACGAAACTCTTCTAGTAAGGGAACAGCAATGGATATATAGATTAAACACAGTTAGCCCAGGAGGGTTAAATCTAACAGTTGACTGGCAAGTATGCACTTGAGCAGTTGTTCAGCAGGATGAGGGCAGGAGAACAGTAGCAGTTTCCATTGATAGGCAGAGGGGTTTATGCACGATAAGTAGGGCAATGGCCCTGGCGTTTTTTTGAGGTGAACAAATAGAGTATGAGAAAATTAGGGGGGTATGATTTTCTTAAAGATAGCAGCGCCAGTGTGCTTGATCTGGGAGTAGTGCATGGTCCGGGAGGTAAGGTCCTGGCTCTTAATGGAACAGCTGCAGCATATCGGAAGACAGATCATAGGGGTTTAAATTGGGTTTGAGAGTTCCAGCCCGCATGCGCGGCGTCTTTTGGAGTTTTTCAGCCATTATTGTAAGAGAGAGTTGGAGGGCGCGGGCAGCATCGTTCACAGTAAGTTAGAGCTCAAGAGCATTTTACGGGAACAAGGTTTGTAATGTGGTTGAGGGGTAGGTTTTAAGGATTTTGTTTGTGTTTTTTAAGGTTGGGGAAGGATCTCCTGAAGAAAACCTTTGTTTGAAACGCCGTAATGGCGCCACATTAGAGCGTCGGGATCCGTTTCACCAGAGCAGCAAATATACGGGGTGAAGTTCTTTAAGTTAAGTCAAGCCACGTTTTTAAATACTACCTTTATTAAAAACACACTGGGGTCGTTGATGTGAAGCACAGCACTGCATGAAAGGACGAGAGTCCAGAAAGGAGTGCTAGTTGAATCTGAGACCCGTTAACAGTGTTGCAACAAACATCAATAAATATAGAAATCATTCTAATTTACTTTAGAGTTGAAATTGAACGTACTCTCTATAGCACTACAGTAACGCGTTCAGATAAAAAGACCTAATAGGTTGTACATTTAGGAAAGTGCAAGAGAGAGGACTAGGGGATGTTGCAAGTACAATGGGCAGAATGAGAGAAAGAAAAGCATTCTGGCTTTATCTTTCTGAAGTTCTGACCTTTAGGGCTCCAGATGTGACCTTGCCAGTAATCTGCAGAAAGACAACATCAGCTCTTTTCCTATTGGTTAAACCTCTTCGTGTGCAGCTAAGCATTTCATTGGCTAGCGCCTTATTACACTGCTTTGCTACCTTGACATCAAACACAAGGACCCAATGTCTCTTTTCTGGTTGATCTTCTCCATCCCTGCTATTCCTGTGCCCTAAGTTAAGTGGACGACAATATGGGGGAGAGGGATATCGCAACTGAATATCTGTGCTAACATCCCAGGGGCAGCAGCAGTGGCGATATTGAGCCCCTGCCCCATTATGCAAGTCAGGCGCAGTAAAGGCTGGCCTAACCTTCGCCACAGAAGCTAAATGGGCAGGGTCATTGAATGTCCAGGTTGAAAGTTCAGCGGCAATGGCTAGCTGCCACAGCTGAATATCTCTCCCCCCCCCCATATTTCTTGCACCTCATATTGTCTGTCATGCACTTGACCATTTGCACTGTCTTCTACATCTGCCTTTTCCACCTACTGCACAACTCAATATCATTTGCAAAAAGGCAAAGTGTTCCTCTAACCATTAGGGTAGGAAGGAGCAGTGCACTAGAAGCAGGGGAGTCAGGGCTCACATCCCACGGTGGATCCTTGTGATCTTGGGCAAGTCACTTAACCCTCCATTGCCTCAGGTACAAGCTTAGATTGTGAGCCCTCTGGGTCAGGAAAATACCTACTGTACTCAAGGTAATTTGCCTCGAATTTCTGAGAAAAGGCATGAGCCAAATCCAATTTCTCCTTCCTACATGGACTGGACCAAAGCTTGGCCTCTGAGGCATTCCACTGATAGCCTAATTTTCCTTGAAGTAAATGCCATTTACCCCTCTTCTCCTAGTTTGCCATCTTACGATCTATCTTTAACCTGGATGGGTTCTTTATGAATTTCCTATATAAAACACTGTCAAAGGATTTACTGAAATGTAAGCGTACACATTCAATGCTCATCTTAAATCTAGTTTTTGGTCATCCAGTCAAAGAAATTGATCACTCTAGTACAAACCTTACAACCTTGGCTCCTGTAATCTGCTGGATTAAAGATACCCCGCTATCCTCTTGGTTAATAGCAGCTCCATTAAATTAACTACCTACTGAAGCCAGTCTAACTGGCCTACAATTACCAGTTGTGAAGAGATCACACCTGCTCTTTTCCAGTCCTCTGGAATCACTCTCATTTCTAAAGAGTTATTGAACAGAAATATCAGTGGATCCAGCAAGACATCTCTAGCCCCAATGCCTTCTGTATGGGGGTCTATATTTAACAAGCACTGGAACCCACTTTGCGTGCTCTATTAATTCAAGTTATGAATATTCCATATCCTATATTGAGATGGTTTCTTTCCTGCAGATGACAGTCCCTGAACTCTTTCCTAACGAGACTGTACAGTTTTAACCAATCCTTCTGTCTGTTGAAGGTACAGCACACAGTACACTTGTTTAGCGTTCTTTTTTTGGGTGCTCCCATAATGCATGCAGTTATTTCCCCTCCCATAAATTGCATTGGAATCAATAAAGGCACTATGAATCTATGTGAGGGCTTCCCAAACCTGTCCTAAGGACCCCGCAGCTAGTCAGGTTTTCAGATATCCATCATGAATATGCATACACTGGAGATTGTGTGTGCAAATCTCTCTCATTCATATTCATGATGGATATCCCAAAAAACCTAACTGGCTGCGTGGATCCCAGGAGTGACTTGGGAGACTCTGATCTAGGTTATTCTAAATCCACAGCCTGGAAAGAGGGCACAGCTTCCATAGAAGTGTAAGTGATGAAGAAACGAGGGACGCAAGATGCAATGCCAAGGCAACCGATATCACACAGCAAAGCAGAAAAGAAGAGGACATGCAGGTATACCCAAAGCTAGGAGAGAAAGAGGGGCTCCCCGAAGTGACGTCAGGAGGGGGCAGGTCAGGAATGGAATCCATCTGTACGTAATACGTGGTGGAGTGATGGTAAAACAGAGGGTGGGAATGAGAGACAGGCGTGTAGGTGGTAGCGGAGGAGGAAGAAGAGGTGGATGATGGCATGGTCCCGTGAACCTCACAACTCAAAGACTGTCCATGAGAGAGGCTGCGCATTCGCCGCAGAGACATTCTGGGAGGCAGGTAATGTGCAGCTTGACCAGATTCATTTTGTCCTGGTACGTGACTCTCTACCAACCTCTGAGATCCGAGAGCCAACTGGGAATCCACCAGGCGCTGGCGAACTGTACCCGACAAACTAGGAGCTGTTACAAAGAGAGAAAAACACAAAACAATGAAAAGAGTTAATGTGGGAACCTGCAGAAAGACATAACCACCACACCAGAGTAGCATTAATGTAGTGCCAACAGGAACCTGCTACCTGAGAACAAGCAGACCAAGTAGTGGGATCTCAAACTATTGTTAAAATAGTAATAAGACCTCAGTAGCAAGCTGTAGTCCTTAAAATGGGAACAGTCTGACTGTACGAAGACCAGCGCTGAGAAGATAATGAGGAAAACAACAGCCTGATAATGTGGTAAGATTATTTTTATTTATTTTATTTAACTATATTTATATACTGCTTTTCACCAGGTCAAAGCGGTTTCCATAGAACAAAACATTTTACATTGAACGTTTGTTAGTCTGCTTTTCCCAACAAATGACCAAAGGGGTGTAAAAAAGTAAAATGGAAACAGCAACAGAGCGCAAGAGAGTTTAAAATAATGGCAATAGACTGTAGCTCCCACTGTGACTGACTGCCCTTTCCCTTTTCCATTTTTAATTGGTAACTTTTTCTGCTGCACTGCCTAGTGAATTGTAGCTGTATTTTGTGTTCTTATGCAAAGCTTTGTTCTGCTGTTACAGGTATTTTGTTTTTCTTCTCCTCTAGCCTTCAGGTTCAAAGAGGACGGCAAGCTTTTTGAAGTCACTGCCCTTCTCAGGTGACATAAATGCACAGGAGGAGAGTCTCTCAACTGAAAGAAAGCTGTGCAATGGGGGTGAAAGGGGAGAGACTCAGGAGTCATATGCGGAAATATTTCTTTATGAAAAGAGTGGTAGATGCGTAGAACAGTCTCCAGTGGAGGTGGTAGTGATGAGGACTGTATCTGAATTCCAGAAAGGATGGGAGGACCACAGCAGATCTCTAAAGGGATAAACGGGACTAGTGATAGGGAAAGGCAGACTGGATAGGCCATATAGTCTTCTTCTACCGTCATGTTTCTGTGTCTCCATCTGGACTGTAATTCTGAACACTGGCTAAGAAAAACACGCTTTTCTTTTCCTTCTCAGATTTATTTATTTAGGGCCTGATATTCGAAGAGATTAACAAGCTTAGCAGACCTGCTATGTTAATCTCCTTGTTTGGGATATTCAGCGGCACTAACACAGTTAGCATCCCTGAATATCCACGGAGGCCATCGCTGAGCTCACCCTGATGTTAACTGGTTAACACTGGGGCACTCTGAGGGTGGCACCGGTGTTAACTGGACAGCGGCAATATTGAAGCACTGCCTGATTAACACAAAGCGGCAAAAGTCAGACACAACAAAGGCTGGCATAACTTTCATAGCTTCACTGCTATGTAGGTAACTGGACCTTCAATGCCAGTACTGAATATGCGGGTCTGATGTTCAGCCTCAGCGGCTGGCCGCCACCACTGAATATCAGGCTGTTAGTATTTAGCTCACACCTTCCACATGCTGGTAAGGAGCAGTGAACATTAAGACGTACTTTATTGTGAGGCAAAATATTACGCTTCTGTAAGAGGTTTCGTTGAGAAATCTGAGTTCTGAGAGTTCTGGCACTTTCCTCCTTTCCATTTTGGGTGGGCACCACCCATTATCAATCTTTATGTAGACTGACAAGAGCCCTATTGCATCAAAGAATAATCCCATCTCACAATAAATAGTGGAACTGCACCCGCCATACAGTACTCCAAATTGTACATGGAACAGGAAGCAAAGTGCGCACCACAGAGAAATTCTGTTTATATGAGAGTCTCCAGTCACCTCAGAGAGTTGTGGCATCAGCTAGGATTGCTTTGGCTTAGTCATCGCAGATGACCATCCAGTGAATGTAGCAGACATTGGTGAGTGGGCATTTGAGAGAAGGCTAGAAGCTACTTTCTAGACAGCACAGTGGTCTGCTGCAGGAGAAGCAGTTCCCAAAATCCTCTAAAGCCAGAGGAAGCTGTGATATTGCCGTTACATCTTTGGAAACAGCATAGGATACAAGCAGTCTTCAGTTATGCCAAGCACGGCAATCTATTTCTGAACGAGGTGGAGTGTGCATCCCCCTTCAGCCTCTCCCTTGCCCCCAGAGATAAGGGGTGGGGGTGGGGGGGGGGAAGGAGGAGGAAAGCAGAAAGGTTGCTTATGTCCTCAGTTGTTACCTGATCAGCAACTAACAGCCAACTGGCTAATAAAAATGTTCCAATCTCTGACCACCACAGACAGACATGGTTATAGCGCAGTATGTTTTCAGCACTGATTTTCATAGTCAGACAATTCCTGGATCTGCTGCACAACTCTTGTCTCTGGGACAGGGGTGTGGTGCTGGTTTGAGAAAAGGGATGATTATTAGAGATGTACAGCATTCAGGGTTTTCTTTAAAGTAAATTTGCTGCAAGTCAAAGGATCAGTCTTTCTACACTAAGGCAGAAGATGCAGAGATGCCATTTGTTCAGAAATTGCCTTGTTTTAACAAAAAGCGTAGTTACTCACCTGTAACAGGTGATCTCTGGGGACAGCAGGAATTAAGTCTTCACATATGGGTATTGTCGGCACCGATGGAGCCCGCGTGGGAACGCTCCCCAGCCTCCAATAGGAAAGCTTTTGGGAGCATCCCACTGCGCCTGCGTCGCTGCCTTCCCACCTTTCCAACTCTCCCTCTTCAGTTGAGTTTATAGCTAAGACAAAGGAGAGAGAGAGAGAGAGACAACTCCTAGGGGAGGTGGGGGGGGGTTGTGAAGACTTAAATCTCCAGGAACAAGCAGGAATGAGTCTTCACATATGGGTACGTCGGTACCGACGGAGCCTGCATGGGAATGCTCCCCAGCATCCAATCAGAAAGCTTTTGGGAGCATCCCTCGCGCCTGCGCGGTGACTTCCTGCCTTTCCCACTGCCTCTCTTCAGTTTTTGTTTTTCCGCGGAGCCAACAGGACGTCCTCCTGTCACCGCAGAAACCTTTTTCTTTAAAAATCCTTATTTTCTTATTTTCTTGTGGTCGCGGCTGTTTTTCCCGCCGATACTGGTACCGCCGGTGCTTTATTATTTTATTTTTCAAACTTAGAGAAATATTTCTCCTCAGTTTTTTGTTTAACTTTTTTGGGCCTACCAGGCCTTTTCCAACATGGAGCCTTCTTCTCCTAAGAAGTGCCTTCACTGTGGAAACTTAGTTTTCTTTTTAGACTCCAATGCTTGGTGTCTAACCTGTTTGGGTCCTGACCCTTTTTCCCCTGATACCTCAGGCTATTTTGTTGGGAGAAGAAGACCTTCCCTTTTTCGAGTTTCCCTCGATGCTGCTTTTCCTCCTAAGGTGAGGACACCGGTTTATTCTTCTCTCCAGGATCAGGTAACCCACAAACAGTCTGTTAAGACTAGCCAATTCTTGAAGGGTAAGTCTCATGCCCAGCATGATGACGGCTCCGGCCTTACCCTCAAGACCTCATTGGCAATAAAACCCCGGCGGGAGTCTTCGGGCTCCAAAGCATTCACGGGGTTTCAGGTTGTTCCTGGGGCTCACCCCTCACAGAACATACCTGAGCCGTGCCAGGGGGTGGCATCCGCTTCGAGCGGTACCGATAACCCGGCATCGGTGTCGAGTGCTGTACTCTTCACCAGGGATCGTCATCGAGCATCCTCGCTACCTTCGGGTCCGAGCGATACGACTCAAATTGACTTTCCTGCATGTGAGCCATGCTTGGAGGTGGTATCCGCTTCGAGCGGTACCGATCCACCGGCATCGGCACCAGTGTCGAGTGTTCCACTCTTCACCTGGGATCGTCATCTGGTATCCTCGGTACCTTCGGGGCCGATCGATACGACCCAGATTGACTGTCCTGTATCTTCGCCATGCTCGGGGTTGGTATCGGCTTTGAGCGGTACCGATACCCCGACATCGGCGCTGGGGTCGAGAGTTCCTCCCTTCACCGGGCATCGTTTTCGTACGTCCTCGCTACCTTCGGTACCGATCGATGCGACTCCGATTAACCTTCCTGTATCGGCATCGCCGATACCACAAACAACATTGGTACTTTCTAGACATGTATCGATGGACTCGCTCGCTTCGATGCCGAGTCTGGAATTGATATCCAGTCTAGATGATTTGATACCGACACGCTTCGGAACCGATCCATATCGTTTCCGGCTTCACAGTACCGAGGATATTCATCAAGGCTCTTGGCTTACTTCGGTACTGCTTCAGCGGCCCCCGAATACTGCTTCGATGACATTATTGTCCCCGATACCGATACTGGTGTCGATTCCTGCAGTTCCATCAGTGCCATCGATCCTTTCTATGCCTAGTTTGAAATCGATACCAGGCACTCACGATGCAGTACTAACTGCTTCAAATCAGAACTCTCAGGATCACTGTCCATCGAGCAGGATTTTTTTTTTCTGCACCAGTCCAGTATCTCTTCTGGTGCTCAAGCTGCTCCTTCAACCTCAGCTTGCCCAGGATTAGTTCCTATTGGAAATCCTTCTTTTCAGAAGTTTCTCCTTGACATGGCAACCTTTCTTGCCATTCCTATTCCTGGTTTTTCTCTTGACCAAGATCCTGTAGAAAAGGAAAATATAATGCTTCCTTTACATCATTCTTTACAGGATCTTCTTCTGAGGATATGGGAATCACCTTTGAGGGTTCCCTTGCCTTCTACAGCCATGGACATTCTGTATCAGGTACCTCCCTCTCCAGGGTTTCAGAAAAACCAACTTCCACATCATTCCATGGTAGTGGAATCAGCACTGAGGAAGGTAAGAAGTAAGAAGAAGCATTCTTGTTATCTGCCAGGTCATGCATCTAAAGCACTTGATGCCTTTGGACGTCAAACCTTCCAAACTTCTATGCTGGCTTCAAGAATTATTTCATATATTTTTTATATGAGTCTGACACTTCAGGAGGTCACAGAGAAATTATCTCTTTTGTCTCCTTTTTTGTCAGAACCTAAGGCCTCTGACTATTCCTTGCTTCTTAATCATAGCAGGAATATCTCTTGGTTCCTTTCTCGTGCTTCTCTAGACTCTTTTGAGTCTGTTAGCAGATCCTCTGCTATTGCCATTGGAGCACATCGTACAGCCTGGCTGCAAGCTTCAGACTTGAGCAGATGGGTACAACATACACTGGGTAATTCTCCTTGTACTGGAGAAAATCTCTTCAATAGAGAGGCTTTACGTCAGGTTGCTCATTGCTCCACTGACTTTCCTAGTTCTGAAAACCGTCCTAAGCCTTCTTTTTCCCCAGGACGTAGGAAATGTCCTACCAAACCTTCTTTCCCGAAGAAAAGAAAGTTTCACCCTTCTTCTGCCCATCCTCCAGATGTACCCAAGCAAGGGACATCTCATCCTAGTCTGAAGTCTCCAGACTCTAACCAGGCTAATCTTAGCCAGAAACCATAGGTTCCTGTATGTTGCAATTCTACAGTTAACTTCTTTTTACCAGAAGTTATTCTTCAAACCCTACACTGTTTTTTTCTTTTCAGTATGTTAAGCTGTTAGGATTTGTCCGTGGGTTACAGAATTCTCCCTTTCTTTTTATCATAAAGGGAGATTACAATTATCCCATGATAGTTTCTGTCCCCACATGGACATTTTTTCCTTTAGCTGACTTACCATATGGTACGTCACCTTCCAAGCCCCTCTCTTCCAGGGTTTCCCCTGCTCGAGTTGGTACCATACTGAAACACTTCTCTTCTTTCCAGTGTAGATTTTCTACTATCCTTCAATGCATGCTCTGAACAACTCATCAGACAGGGACAGAAATATCTCCGCTCCCTCTGTCTGTTTTTCTCCCTGTTTTTATACAGGGGGATCCCCTCTTCTCTTTTGTTCAGTTGCTGCACATACAGAAGTTCCAGTGCTTACTTTAATTTTCTTGCAAGCTACTTTCATTATCTTGCATGATACTACTCACTGCAGGTTATCTTTCTTCTAGCCATATCCTTACCTAGGATGTGGCAGCACATCTGACTGCTGTCAGTTATCTCATAATTTTCCTGCACAATGCTCTCTGCAATCTTCAGAGAAGCTTTCTACTATGGGCCCTTGCTGTAGAGCATTGAACTTTGTCTCTGAGGGTTTTTTCCATATAATAGAAAAAGCTTATATAGTCATTCCATGGCTATGTAGGTTCTTTCTACCCTCTTGCCTCCTATTGTGATACAGAAGACAAGCTTTTTCTGCGTGAATGTCCATGGAGTTCCCAATCTGGCAGGAATCTACCCCTTTATTCCTTACAGCTTGGCATCTTTTCTACTCCATTTGGACAACGCATACTCTTTTACTATACATGATACCTCTGAGTCCCTTAGCTGGGTCATCCAGGTATCTTAGTCTATGCGTTTCCTTGTCCTTTGGACATGTCAGAGTCCTCAAGTACTCCTGACGTGCTCTTACCAGACTGCTATTATCCTCTGGTTTTCACGCAACCATACTGGTTACCCACTGAAATACATTCCTGCACCACGGAAATAGATTCTCTATATATCTTCAGGTGGTTTTTACCCCCTTATTATTAGATGAATCTTTTCCCATCACATTCCCCATGTGAATGTTTTTGTGAGGCTCCATTTGCAGGCATATATCCTCAGACTTATAACCATACATTATTTATTATTTATTATTATTTATTATTACATTCTCTTATATACCGCGCTATTCTGCATCAGTGCGGTTTACATTGAACAAACTGAAATTACATTGAACAGGGCATTATAACTTGGAGATAACTATTTTACAGGGAACATGGGCTATGGAGGGTTAAGTGGCTTGCCCAAGACCACAAGGAGCACCTGTGGGACTAGAAACCCCAGTCCTTCCAGCCCAAGGTTGCTGTCCTCTAGTGGGATTTGAACCCCCGACCTTCCGGCCTGAAGTACCTTGCCCCAACCATTAGGCTACTCCTCCACTACATATGTTTATAATCTGTGTGGGCATAAGCCATGCCCATCTATATCTATATCTATATCTATATATTCTTCTATATATATATATATCTATCTATCACATATTAGACATATCTACACATATATATAGATATGTATGTATCTTCATGTATATAGATATATTTATATATGCATATATCTATGTACCCATTGGGAGATGTCCATAGGACGATAAGGTATTACCTACTACCTCCCTAACTGTCTGTGCTATAAAGCTTTTACCTTCTTAAGGGTCCAGACAGTCAGCTTGCCTATTCTCATACGGCTCAGTAACTGGGAGCGGTTATACACACAATTACTGCTGTGACGTCAACAGCTTCTATTTTTGTTATAGATCTCCCTATCTAGGAAGTATCAAACTTCTATGTCTTCCTATCTCTTACCAGCTAGGAAAGACAGTGTACATCTTCAGTATTATGAGTACACTTCTGTTTTCCTTGGGAATAGGGTTTTTTTCCATACCCTCTCTTCCCTTCCGGACTGGGCTAATTCTCCAGATCGGTCAGTCTTCTTCTTTTAGTCCTCAATGATAATAACTCTGTACCTAAAAGAGTTCTCAGCTTTTTCCCATAAAGCTTTCCACTGAAGACCTGCTGTTCTTCTCCTGCCCCAGTTGACACCTGGGTCACCTGCCCATTCCAGATTTGGAACTTCATCCTCACTGCTATGAAGTTACCTTGAAGATTCCGCTACTGCATCTACAGTACACTCCATCACAGTTCTACTTCCTACAATCCAGTAGGTAAGTCCTATGTTGTACTGGTTCATTAAATATTTTAATGGTGCTTGACATACATTTTAAAGACTCATCTCCCCTGTAGTCTTTAAATTTGCTGTTCCTTGCAGCTCTTCTCTATTCAATTCCTCAGGGGATGCAGGGGATCCAGGTTTGGAAAATGCCGTCCTTTTCAGGGATACGCATTTTAGGGATTCTCCCCTGGCACCCACAGCTAGGGAGTCCCCATATGTGAAGACTCATTCCTGCTTGTTCCTGGAGATAGCACAGTTACTTACCTGTAACAGGTGATATCTCTGGGAACAGCAGGAATTAGTCTTCACAACCCACCCACCTCCCCTAGGAGTTGTATCTACCTATTTCCTTTCCTCTGTCTCTCCTTTCTGTCTCAGCTATGAAACTCAACTGAAGAGAGGCAGTGGGAAAGGCGGGAAGTCACCGCGCAGGCGCGAGGGATGCTCCCAAAAGCTTTCTGATTGGATGCTGGGGAGCATTCCCGTGCAGGCTCTGTCGGTACCGACGTACCCATATGTGAAGACTAATTCCTGCTGTTCCCAGAGATCACCTGTTACAGGTAAGTAACTGTGCTTTCCTGCTGTTCCCGGAGATCACCTGTTACAGGTGAGTAACTACGCTATCTCCAGGAACAAGCAGGAATGTAGTCTTCACATTTGGGGACTCCACAGCTGAGAGATGCCAGGGAGATGACCCCAGAAAGTTGTGAAACCCAGGTTGAGATGAGTCATGCTTCCTCCCATGGATCTCTGGCATCAAACCCAGGATGGCAGGTAGGAGTTGTTCTAAGTCTGAAAGAGATGCTGGAGAACAGCTTGACCAAACGAGGCATCCCGATGGGAGTCCTTGTCTAAGCAGTAGTGGGCTGCAAAGGTGTGCACTGAAGCCCAAGTGGCTGCTCTACAGATGTCGGCAATGGAAACTGAGCGAAGGATAGCCATAGAGGCTGCCATTGCTCTCACATTGTGAGCTGTGACATGACCTTCAAGAGAAAGTCCTTTGCTATCATAAGCAAAGGATATGCAATTTGCCATCCATTTGGACAGAATTAGTTTGAAAACTGGTAGTCCAGGATGACTAGAGTCAAAGGCAACAAAGAGCTGAGACGTTTTTCAATGTTGCTTAGTTCTCTGCAGATAAAAGGCCAAAGCTCTTTTATAGTCTAGAATGTGTAGATTCCTTTCTTCATTGGAAGCGTGAGGCTTAGGGAAAAATGTAGGAAGGTAAACCGTCTGGTTTAAATGAAAAGGCGAAACCAACTTTGGCATAAAATGTGTGTGAGTTCTAAGAACTACCTTATCATGGGGGAACTTTGTATAAGGAGGATCAGTCACTAAAGCCTGGAGCTCACTGATGAGTCTCGCAGAAGTGAGCACAATTAGAAAGATTACTTTCCAAGAAAGAAACTTTAGGGATGTAGTGGCCAACGGTTCGAAGGGCAGTTTCATGAGTTGCCCAAGGACAAGATTTAAATCCCATGCCATGGGTGGTGGCTTAATGGGAGGTTTAGTTAAGAGTAGTCCTCTCATAAACCTTGCTACAAGAGGATGCGAGGAAACAGATTGTCCATTTAAGGGCTTGTGAAAAGCAGCAATGGCACTAAGGTGGACTCTTACTGAATTGGTCTTAAGACCAGAGGATGATAAATGGAGCAGATACTCAAGTAACGGCTCCACTGGCAGTGAAAAGGGCTTAAACTCCTTTTTAGAACACCAAATAGAAAACCTTTTCCATTTGAAGGCGTAGGCTTGCCTTGTGGAAGGTTTTCTTGAAGCCAGAAGGATATCCTTTACCTGTTGAGAAAGATTGATATTCTGGAATTCTAGGTGCTCAGGAGCCATGCCTTGAGGTGTAGAGACTGAGGATTCGGGTGCAGTAGCGTCCCGTTCTCCTGGGAAAGCAGATCTGGAGCATATCCCAACTCCAGAGGTCTGGCTTGAGAGAGACGTAGAAGCAGAGGATACCATGTTTTGTCGTGGCCAACGTGGGGCTATGAGGATCATATGGCCCCTGTCTCTCTGAAGCTTGAACAGAGTTCTGGGAATGAGGGGAATGGGTGGGAAGGCATAGAGGAAGTCTTGACTCCAGTGGAGGTGGAAAGCATCCCTTGCCTGACAGTTCTGGGCCAGAATTCTGGAGCAGAATTGGGGAAGTTTGGCATTCTGAGGACTTGCAAAGAGGTCTATATTTGGGGTTCCCCGGATCTGAAAAATTCGAGCAACTTGCTCTTGATGAAGAGACCACTCGTGTGGCAGAAGTACTCGACTGAGTTTGTCAGCTAAAAGATTGTGTGTGCCTGGAAGATACACCGCTAGAAGGTGGATCTGAAGATTCTTGGCAAAGGCCCAGAGGCGTAAAGCTTCGTTGCACAACGCTTGAGAACCTGTTCCACCCTGCTAGTTCACGTAGAACATAGCTACTTGATTGTCGGTTTGGACCAGAACCGTCTTGTATCTGAGGTGGGCCTGAAAAACCTGAAGAGAACAGAAGATGGTTCTGAGTTCCAGGATGTTTATATGAAGGCAAGCCTCCTGCTGGGTCCAAAGACCCTGTGTGGAGAGATTGTCCACGTGAGCCCCCCAGCCTAACTTGGACGCATCTGTCGTCAAGGTGGCTTGCGGCAGTGGCTGCTGGAAAGGAAAGCCTACGAGGAGGTTTTCCAATGATTGCCACCACTGTAGGGACAAAATGAGACGTGTCGAATTTCTGATTTTGTCCGTCAGGCGACCCAAAGCCTGTGTCCACTGAGAAGTTAGGATCTACTGGGCTGCTCGAATGTGGAGTCGAGCATAGGGAACCACATGTACAGTGGATGTCATATGCCCCAGCAACTGAAGCATTTCTCAAGCAGTTAACAAGGTTTTTAATGCTGCTTGAGATGCCAGCTGAAGTATTCAAAGACAATGTGGCTGTGGCAAGAAAGCCTTTGACTGTCTTGTGTCTAGACAAGCCCCTATGAACTCTAGAGATTGAGAAGGGGTGAGGTGAGATTTTGGAAGGTTTATGACCAATCCCAAGTACTGCAGAATCTGCATTGTGCGGGAGAGAGCGAAGCTGGCTTCTGGAGCTGTCGGTGCTCAGATGAGCCAGTCGTCCAAGTAGAGGAAGACGAATATTCCCAAAGTTCTTAGGAATGCTGCTACTACTGCCATGCATTTTGTAAAGACTTTGGGGGCAGAAGCCAGGCTGAAAGGAAGAACCCTGTACTGGTAATGCCTTACTTGAAAAAGGAATCGAAGAAACCTCCTGTGATCTATATGGATGAGGATATGCGTGTATGCATCCTTTAGATCTAGAGAACATAGCCAATCCTGGCTCTGAATGTAAGGGAGAAGTGTTCCGAGGGAGATCATCTTGAATTTTTCTCGGAACAGATACTTGTTTAACTCTCTGAGGTCCAGAATGGGTCTGTATCCCCCTGTTTTCTTTGGAATGAGGAAGTAGGGGATGTAGAAACCCATGCCCTGTTGGGCTATGGGTACCTCTTCTTTTGCCCCCTGAGCCAATAGTGAGGCGACCTCTTGAGACAAGAGAGTGGTGGAGGGGCCCTGAGAATTGAACTGTCTTGTTATGGTGGAAGGGGGCATACTGTGAAAATGAAGTTTGTACCCCTCTCGTACAATGGAAAGGGTCCAGTTTTCTGATGTTATTTGTTGCCATCTTCTGCTAAAATGACAAAGTCTGCCGGGGATGGTGAGAGGTTCTGGACCTTTCAGGGGCAGGTTGACCAAGTTCTCTAGGAAGGAGCCAAAGCCCCTGAGGAAGCTGAGTCTGCTGAGCTGGTTGAGCTCTGGGGACTTGGGCTTTTCTTTGCTGTGTGGGTTGTTGTTGCCCCTTCTGGGGAGCATGAACTGGACAGTGGCCAGTCTGGGTGTAAGATGGGTAGAATTTCTTTTTTTTGTTGAAAAAGGGTTTCTTAAAAGTTGTCTTTTTTGTTGGGTTGGCTGTAGCCCTTGATAATCTGTTCAAGGTTGTATTTTCAGACTCAATCCGATTAGCCTTGTCTTGCCAATCCTTGCCAAATAGATTTTCTCCTGTACAAGGAATATTCCCTAACTTATCTTGCACCTATTGTTCTAAATCTGATGCCTGAAGCCAGGCAATGCAACGTGTACCGATGGAAATAGCAGAGGTTCTGCTAATGCACTCAAAGCAATCAAAGGCTGCATGATTCATGAGCTTAGACACATTCTGAGCATGTTTGACCAGAGTGAGGAAGTCTGTTCTTTTGTCATTGGGGAGAAGTGGAGCCATGAGCTCTAAATCCCTTGTAACCTCTTTAAGAAACATTCCCATGTAGAGAATGTAAGAGCTGATCCTGGCTGATAGCATCGAGGATTGAAAGCATCAACGCCCAAAGGCATCGAGTGTCCTCGATTCTCGGCCTAGAGGATTGGAAGAATGCATTTTAGCACTCTTGATCTTACACATCGCCGAATCCACTACCACTGAATGGTGTGGTAGTTGAGTCTTTTGAAACCCAGGGCACTGTGGAACTCGGTACATGGTATCAAGTCTCGAGATTGTGGAGACACCATTAAAGGAGCTTACCACATTCTTAGCATGAGATCATGCAATATCCGGTGAATGGGAAGAGTTGCAGCTTCTTTAGGGGTGCCGGGTATTGAAGAATTTTTAATTCTTCTGCTCTCGGTTCTTTCTCAGAGGTCACCGTGATTGAAAGTCCCTTGGCTACATCATGTATGAAATCCTGAAATGACATGTCTTCCAGAAGAGACATCCTCCGCTGAGGAGGAGGAGAGGGATCCTCTGGTAGAATCATTCCTGTATCGCGGAGTCAGAGTCATCGGAATCGGAGGACTTGAAGTATCTCCGTGCCGGATGCTCTTGCATTGCTTGACACCGGTATCGATCGAAGTTGGCATCGGACTGTCTCAATACCGGTTCCTCAATACCAGATATTGATTCAAGAGCCAGCATGGAGGGAAGCACATCGGTTAAAGCAGGTGCGGTCAGTACCGGTACCGATGACTGCGGAACTGTCTGATGCGGTACTGAGGCTGCTAAGAGAGCCGCTAGACTGTGTTCGATGGCCAGGATGCGCTGATCCATAGCCCCTGCCGATGCCTAGATGTCGGTACCGGTGGAACAGGCTACGACACCAGAAAATGGCACCAGGAGTTCCCCCGAATTGGAAGCTTCGGGAACATCCTGGAGCCCCGTTAATGCTTTGGAGGCCGGGGCCTCCTGCTGGGGCTGTTTTGCTGGTATGTTTTCCTCGAGGGCAACGCTAGTAGCATCTCAGTGCTTTGTAGGAGATCTACCCTTTGAGGACTGGCTGGTCTTAGAAGACCTGGGTTTAGTTACCTGAGATCCATGGGAGGAAGATGAAGCCCTGGAGGATGTCGATGCAACGGACATCGCATCTGCAGCAAAGAGGGTGCCAAGTTTTGCAGCTCTGTTCTGCAGGCCTCTCTTGGTCATCTTTCTACAGAGGAGACACTCCGATGGTGAATGGTCAGGAGCAAAATATTTAAGACACCAGTCATGGGTGTCGATAGCAGAAATGGTACCACTACACTTTGAACATTTTTTGAAACCACTAGATGATTTCTCCATTTTAGAAGAAAAGAGGGCCTAGTGCCCGAAATGGCGCCTGGCACCTAGAGGGGACAGACCCTCCAAAAAGAAGAATTCTTTTTTTTTTTAAAGAAAAGAAGTAAGAAAATGAAGAAAAGACCGGTGGTACCGGTATAGGCGTCGATGGTGAAGGCAGACGTGGCCACAAAAAGAAAATTTTCTGCGGTGACAGGGTTTGCTCTCTGTCAGCTCCACGGAAAACTGAAGAGGGAGAGTTGGAAAGGCAGTGACGCAGGCGCTGTGGGATGCTCCCAAAAGCTTTCCTATTGGATGCTGGGGAGCATTCCTGCGCGGGCTCCGTCGGTACCGACGATACCCATATGTGAAGACTACATTCCTACTTGTTCCTGGAGATAACAAAGATGATCTTAAGTTAACTCTGGAGTCATAGAAAGGCCAGGTGGATTCCTTTACATCTTGCCTTGGCAATCACGTGAGTGCCAGGTCAAAAACCTGGATTCCTGGCAGGGGGTGGGGTCTATGCTCCTGCCAGGTTGCACTGAGTTCTCCACTTGTGCTGCTGCCGGTAGGCTGCAATATCATGCTTAATTGCAACTTAAAACCTGATATCGCAGCACCTTCCTGTACAGTGCAGATGGAGGACTCCCATGCAGGTCGCTCGGTGTGACAGTAGAAAAAGCTATCACCTGTACAAGGGGCCTGTGTAAATGTTAAAGTTCCTAGAACACCCAATTGGCTATTTTTAGATATGGGTAATGAAGTTTTACAACCTGAAGAGAATCCAATTTTCTCTAGGACTGATGTGGTTACTGGAATGGTGCACTACAAAAGCATTCATCGTGTGGTCAGAAGCACGGCCATGAAGACAGGAGAAAAAAGGAAGTGTCTCAGGAACCACCAGGCTTCTACTCATATGTGACTCCAAAGTTAGACAGGATTAAGTCAAGTTCACTGGTTCTGCCATCTTATTGCAGTAAGATTTGCCCCTTGATGTGCTAGCAAATTCTAATTTTCTGCAAAGTAACAACAAATATAGTACATTAAAACTGGGAAAACTGTGCCCCTCTGTGGGAAAATGGGGATGAAATAACTTGTTGTAAACTACAATAAAAATGGGTTAAAAGAATAAGACACCATCCATTGCAAACACATATTACGCACAGCAAATGTGCAAATCTTATTGCTATGAGAAAATATCCTAAAGGCATCAGTTAATTAGACGCCTCTCTCACTCTGCACATGAAAACATCCTGTTCCTATGAATGGAATTCACACAATTGGTGCCCATCGAGGTTAGACCCAGCAAAATCATCTCACTGTGCTCTTCTCCGGTAATCTTTAGTGCATTAGCAAGGAGGCCTTCTTCAAAGTATGAAAGAAAGGGCAAGAGGTTTTCATGGCACCCTCTAACTGCTCAGCTCAATCCCCCAGGAGTTAGTATAGTGTGTCATTCCGCTGCAAATACTGTGTGTTACATTTACTTTGTTTTTAAGTGCTCTAGGTGGTAAAAAGCTGTAAAATAAGTGCAATTTAGTCAAGGAGGGTGAAGGGAAAAATGGTGGTGGTGGTGGAGGGGGAATCCAGAAAAGAAAAAGATTATCAAACCAGGATATTTCCAGAGGGAATGATCCTCCAAGCAGGCAGGCGGACGGTCACTGGACCTGTTCCCCAAAAGCCAGGCAGCATCTGGTATCAACAAATTGGATTGAGGGGGAGGAAATAAAAGGGGGATTTACTGGGAGAAACATTAAATACAGTCAGATCATCACCAATGTTCTAATTCCTACCTCCAGCTCCACAGCTGTTTGCTCAGTCTCAAGTGAACATTGCACATTGACCTCTACTAGTGTAAAGCAAGGTTGCTTACCTTTAACAGGTGTTCTCCAAAGAAAACGGATGATCTTGTTGGATGGCGCTCGGTTTGGAGGGGTGTAAGATTAAGAGTTTTTATGTATGCTCTACTGAGTATGTGAGAGTTCCCGTGTAGGTCATGCAGGGTACAAAACTGGTATTAACAGAAGCCAATTCCTAGGGGAGATGGGCGAGTGCATTTTGTGAAAAACGATGTCCTGCTGCCCTCAGAGAATACCTGTTACAAGTAAGCAACTTTGCTTTCTCCAAGGACAAGCAGGATAGCAGTTCTTCCAGACCACCTTTAATTACAGTCTGCCTTTAAATAAAAAAGGAGAAAACGGAAAACATAATGGCAAAAGGCAAAAATTAAGATGTTTCTTTTGCGGCAATAGGCCCTTAACAAGGCAACCTAGAAAAAAAATAATGGGCCTTACAGAGGATGGACTTGGATTCTAAGCCTCGGAGACTCCACAGAAATAACTGATCAAACCTACTGTCACATCAGAAGGACATGTTGCAGCCTTCAGATCTTTTTCATGGAGGCTGATCTCACATGGCTCGGATACTATGTGCTTTAATATTCCCTTTGAGAGCTAATTTTATTAAAGGATGCCTAAGTGAGAAGCTAAAAAAGGCAACTGCGCATTGATGTTCACACGCGATCTTACACGTACTCCAAAAAAGATGTAACTGTGTGTGCAAACTCTATGCATGCACCCACCTCTGCTCCACCCCAATGACACGCAGAATGTGTAAAAGTAGGTGCATTCTTTTATGTGCAGTTGCACAATTTTAGAAAAGCCCTTTCTGCTTTACACAGGGAAAAGGCTTTATAGAATTGCCCCCTTTCCCGGAGTCAAGCCTTCATGGGCATAACAGAAAGAGCATCAATCTGCTACCCAGTTCGACAATGTGTTTAGCAAAAACTGTACCAGATTTACTGGGGTCTAAAATAAAAAGTAGGTGGACTTTGCAAGAGCTTTAGTCTCTTTTGCAATCCTGACTGTGTAAATAACATTCAAACTTTGTAGGCATTTAGCATGGGGAAAACATTTGAAGGACGACTGACTGGTTAAGGTGGAAATCAGATACCACATTAGGTACTTCAGGCCGGAAGGTCGGGGGTTCAAATCCCACTAGAGGACAGCAACCTTGGGCCAGAAGGACTGGGGTTTCTAGTCCCACAGGTGCTCCTTGTGGTCTTGGGCAAGCCACTTAACTCTCCATAGCCCATGTTCCCTGTAAAATAGTTATCTCCAAGTTATAATGCCCTGTTCAATGTAATTTCAGTTTGTTCAATGTAAACCGCACTGATGCAGAATAGCGCGGTATATAAGAGAATGTAAGTAAATAAATAAATAAGAAGTCACTTAAGATGTGTGTGTAGAAGCAGCCTACTGTTGAAAAGCTTAGTGCAGGGTGGGTAAATCACTAAGGCCCAGAGCTCACTGACAGTATGTGCCAAGTGATGGCCAATGAAAATAGGATCTTCAATGTCAGGTACTTCACATCAAGAGGCTCAAAGAAAGCATCTATCAACTGGGTCAGTACTATACTGAGGTCCCAAGACACAGTGGGAAGTCTCAGTAGAAGCAAACCCCATATGAAGTGGGCAACTAAAAGCTAGACAAAGATGGGTTTCCTACATAATGGTGAGATGAACATGAACCAAGCTGGTCTTAAGACTAGACTCAGTGGAAGGAGAAAGGATCTAGGGTCACTCATTCACACTAGATGACCTAGTGGAATATTTCCTAGAAACCAGAAGAATATTAGAACCAAAGAGGGTTTAGAGACTGGAGTGGAGGTGTGGCCTAGTGCTTAGAGCAGCAGCCTAGAGCCAGAAAGACACTCCTTGTGGCCTTGGGCAATCCACTAAATCCTGCATTGTGAGCCCTTTGGGAACCCGGAAATGCATACTGTATCTGAATGTAACTCACCTTGCTCTTCTCCTGGCAAGGCATGAGCTAAATACTAATGTTAATAACCATCATGAGACAGATTCAAAGGACCAACCACTGTCCTCTCCGCACAGACCCCTGCCTAGGGTGCAAATTTTGCTGGCACCAAATACCCAGGCCAAAGAGAAGCCTGCTCTTGCTTACTTTACTGCTGCTTTGAAGGTGCGTCCACTGTGCCACTGCGGCCTTACTCTGCTCCTCTTCTGGCCCTCCTGCACCCCTCAGATACCTGTTCTCAGAGATCTGCTGTATGCTTTTGCCTACGGGTGCCAAAATCTTAAATCCAGCCCGGTCTCATCATCTAGGCTGTAAGAACTAGGGACCTGAGGCTTAGATGTAATAGAGACTTTCCTCTTTTCGTGTGATACGGGTTGGAGAAGTCCCCAGGTACGCTAAAGGATTTGCATTTAACTCACTCCTTTTCTCTGAATGTCTTTCCCTCCCAGATAAGTGGCTCTGCTGTGTGAGGACATCCTGACAGTTTCCTGACACAAAAGGCACAATCCTGTTTCTCCCTGTTTATATCTCTGGATTAGGATGATTTTGTTGGACAGTACTTCGGAAGATCTCTTGAGAATTCCCACACTTAGCTTTAGGAAACGTATCTGGTGAAGCTTTCCTTGAGCTGACGAAAAGCCCTGAATGTTAAGCCCGTCTACATAAGCTCCTGGACCCAGGATGGATGTGTCCATCTTGAGGACAATGGAGAAGGTGTTTTTCTATTATAAATCTGAGATATCTTCTGTGACTTGGGTGTGCCTCTATGTATGTGTAAATACAACCTAATGAGGTCTCATTTTCTGAACGAATTACTGTAGTGCTGAAGAATGTTTCGTCCAATCTGCTCTTCTAGAATAAGTTAAACATTCTATGTAATAACACTGATGTTAGGTCTCAGATTCGACTTGCACTCTTTCTGGACTCGCGTCCTTTCTTACGGTGCTGTCAGTAACATCAATGACCTCAGTGCTTCTCAAATTCCAGGTGTAATTACAATGTTGAGTTTACTAATAAATATATCGTGACTTGACTTAAAAACCGCAACCATTTCATGCAGCTTAGGTGAACCGGATCCCGACGCTCTATTGTGGCGCCGTGTCGGCGTTTCAAACTATTGCTTTCTTCAGGAGATCCTGCCCCAAACCTAAAAACACAAACAACATTCTAAGAACCTATCCATTCCCCCTTATCACTATGACTTATTCTAATAAAACCACACTCTAAAATTAACTTACTTTATTTGATGCTGCCCGCGCTCTCATATAACTCTCTTTCAAAAAATGGCTCCAAAAGCTCTAAGAGACGCCGCGCATGCGGGGTGGAACTCTCCTCCCCTATTTAAACCCCTGCTTCTATCTACCGGTACTGACGTTTCTTCTTCTATTGGGTATCCACATGATCACGTGGGTTAATCAAATTGCTATACTCTGATGACAGAATTCTGAATTTGTTCCCATCACTACTAGAACTATTCCCTATCTTACTATGTAATGAACTTAAAATTATGTACACACCTGCCAATCTATAGTTAAATTAAGCCCATTCGGGGTAACTGTATCTAACCTATATATCCAGCGTTGTTCATTCAAAAAGAGGGTTTCGTCTAATGTTCGGCCCCCATATGGACGTACTATCTGCTCTATGGCAAAGCAACTTAGCTGTTCGAAAGTGTGTCCCTGAGAAAGGCAATGGGCTACTATAGGAGCTTCTAGTCTACGGCATTTCAAGCGACTGCGATGTTCCCGTACTCTAACTCGTAAAGTCCGAAGAGTTTTCCCTACATACATCAAGCCGCAGGGACATTGAAGGCAATACACTACAGCCTCTGAAGCACAATTAGTGCTAGTGCGAAGAGTGTAATGCTTTTCATGGTAAGTAAATCGTGTACATTCTGACATCACTGTGCAAACATCACAATGTCCGCACCGCTTGTGTCCCGCCTGTGGTTTAATGGAGTTTAATTGTGGAAGTACCGTGGGGCTAAGATGATCTTTTAAATTCTTACCCCTCGTCCACACGCATCTAATCTGTCTGCCACGTAATCCCGGGACTACTGCCAATACATTACTATGTCTATGTAGCAATTTCCGTATGTGATGACTCAACGGGGAATATGATGTTATTAAATTAACTGTATCATCTTCTATTTCTTTCTCTACCTTCGGCCTCATCGCTAATAAACCTGACCTATGGTTATAAAGTGCTCTGTGGTATGCACGCTGTACTATCGGTCTGGGGTAACCTCTCTCCTCAAATTCTCTTCTCAAAAGGCTTCCTTGTTGTTTATAACTACGGGTATCTGAGCAATTACGCCTAAAGCGTAAAAATTGCGAGAAGGGGAGAGAGTTTTTAAGTTGTTGCGGATGCCTACTCTGGTAGTGGAGGAATGTGTTCCTATCGGTGGGCTTTCGAAACACGGACGTATGCCACTGATCCTTTCCTCTTGTAATGTGCACATCCAAATAGTTAATGTCTGTGGAATGGTAGTTATGCGTAAACTGAATGTTAACATCCCTTTGGTTTAACCATGCCAAAAATTCCAATAGCTTATCCTCTGTACCTCTCCACAATACAAAAACATCATCAATAAATCTACGCCATATCAATAGATGTTCAAAGAAAGGAGACTGAGATACCCAGCGTTGTTCAAATGCGCCCATGTAAAAGTTCGCTATGGACGGAGCACAGGTCGCGCCCATAGCGACCCCGCTAATTTGCTGGTACAGTATGCCCTCAAACGTAAAATAGGACTAGAAGCTCCTATAGTAGCCCATTGCCTTTCTCAGGGACACACTTTCGAACAGCTAAGTTGCTTTGCCATAGAGCAGATAGTACGTCCATATGGGGGCCGAACATTAGACGAAACCCTCTTTTTGAATGAACAACGCTGGATATATAGGTTAGATACAGTTACCCCGAATGGGCTTAATTTAACTATAGATTGGCAGGTGTGTACATAATTTTAAGTTCATTACATAGTAAGATAGGGAATAGTTCTAGTAGTGATGGGAACAAATTCAGAATTCTGTCATCAGAGTATAGCAATTTGATTAACCCACGTGATCATGTGGATACCCAATAGAAGAAGAAACGTCAGTACCGGTAGATAGAAGCAGGGGTTTAAATAGGGGAGGAGAGTTCCACCCCGCATGCGCGGTGTCTCTTAGAGCTTTTGGAGCCATTTTTTGAAAGAGAGTTATATGAGAGCGCGGGCAGCATCAAATAAAGTAAGTTAATTTTAGAGTGTGGTTTTATTAGAATAAGTCATAGTGATAAGGGGGAATGGATAGGTTCTTAGAATGTTGTTTGTGTTTTTAGGTTTGGGGCAGGATCTCCTGAAGAAAGCAATAGTTTGAAACGCCGACACGGCGCCACAATAGAGCGTCAGGATCCGGTTCACCTAAGCTGCATGAAATGGTTGCGGTTTTTTAAGTCAAGTCACGATATATTTATTAGTAAACTCAACATTGTAATTACACCTGGAATTTGAGAAGCACTGAGGTCATTGATGTTACTGACAGCACCGTAAGAAAGGACGCGAGTCCAGAAAGAGTGCAAGTCAAATCTGAGACCTAACATCAGTGTTATTACATAGAATGTTTAACTTATTCTAGAAGAGCAGATTGGACGAAACATTCTTCAGCACTCTATGTATGTGTAAGCATTATCTAGATCCAGAAAGCACAGCAAGTCTCCTATTTGCAGAAAAGGAATTAAGTCAGGGCTTGACAAATTCCAGGTACTAGGTCACCATGGTGACTCAAAATTATTCTCTGGGGCCTGGAATTTCCTTCCTTGTGTACCTTGCAGCTCTCTGTGAGGTTGGCGCTAGAGTCCCTGCACCGCAATGTTTAGTCTTGGGGTCTCAAGTCTCACAAGACAAGCACAGAGTTCTTGCTGCAAGAACTCTTGTGATGATCTCACGAGACTTGAGACCCCAAAAACAGCACTGGAGTTCCTGTGCTGCAGAGCGGATATTCATAGAGAGACGCGCGGTGCACGGCAGATGAGCAGGCCTGGCCAGAAGGGGAAAGAGTACCCTTCTGACTGGTTTCTTGCCATTTATTGTATTTATTTAAAAGCATTTATATACTGCCTGATGCAAAGCCTTCTAGCTGGTGTACATCACATAAAACACAAACAACCCCCAAACCCAACCCAAACACATCCTATACCAACCCCCAAAATGCTGCCGTACCACTGCTGTCTCACCACCCTCCCAACTCACCAGGAAACACCAGGAAAGAGGAAGGTTTTTAGGCCCTTGCAAAACTGCAACAAGTTTGACTCTGCCTGCAATATTGCTGGCAAAGAATTCCATAGCATTGGGACAGCCACAGAACAACTATGCATACGCCATTGCTGCAGTCGGATCTGACTGGGCCCTGGAACCTCCAGCAACCAAGCCCCAGCTGAGCGCAACGCCCAACTAGGAACATACCATTGCAACAAGTCCCGAAGGTACCTGGGCCCCAGGCCCTGCAGGGCCTTAAAGGCCAGTACCAAATGTCTGAAAATACATCACTGCTTAACCGGCAACCAGTAGAGTTGTTCCAACAATCTGGAGACAGGATCTTGTCTGCCACGATCAAAGATGGTTTGTGCCTCAGAATTCTGGACCACCTGCAATTTTCTAATTAAATAAGCAGGTAACCCCCACATATAACGAACTGCAATAGTCAAGGTGAAAAAGCACTAGCGCCTGGATAACGAGGCACAGTGCATCCTGATCCAAGTATGGCCGAAGCTGACGGACCAGTCGTAAGTGCCCGAACACTGCCTGGACCACTTTGGAAACTTGTAACTGAAATCCTAGTTCTTCATCCAAAAAAAAACCCCAAGTCCTGGATGTCCTTTTTCCATAATAGGCAGACTCACCTCAAAACTCTCATAGGTTGGCGTCCCACATAACAAAACCTCCGACATAGCGATATTAAGGACAAGACAGTGCGAGTGCAGCCAGACAGTTATATTCTTGAGACAACAATTGGTGCACTCAAGCACCAGAACTTCATCACCTACCACATCAATCACCACCTGGATATCATCAGCATATGGAAACCCCCTGAATCCATTTAACTTGCTACATAAGGTGAGGAAGAGGGTTTCGAGTCTGGGGACGGCTGACTGGATTCCTGGGTGGTGAGGGATAGCTGGGGAGGGGGAATGTGACTGGTTATATGGGGAGGGGGTGGGGGCTCGAAGGGTTTCCTAGGTGGCAAGGGTTAGCTGGGGGCATAGCAAATAATCTGAAATAAAATAAATAAATGGTTGCTTACATAGGAGAGGGAGGCTTGGGGAAGGTTGGATGACTGGCTTGTTGTGAAGGCTAACTGGGGGTAGTGTGGCTGACTGGGAAAGAAGGGAGATTGTGAAATGGGGAGGGAGCCTGGTGAAGCAATAAGGAATAACAGAGAGAGTGGGTGATGACAAGGTAGGGGAAAGAGAAAGAAACTGAGTGATGATGGGGGAGGAGAGACTGGGCTGTTGGCTGTGTATTTCTGCTACTGGTTTGCAGTGGTGCATTAAGGGTCTAATTTCTTTTCCATTAGACATGGAATGGGAACACAGCCTTAGTAAATCAGACTCTAATGGAGCTGCAGTAGACTATGGAGGGGATTTCTCTCCCCTGTCCCCAGATCTTCAACTCTGGTGGAGATAACAGAGTGGGGGGGAGGGGGTAGGGAAGTCGCAGCCTCTACATAGTAATATAGTATATGATAGCAGATAAAAACTAGTATGGTGCATCTAGTCTGCCCAGCAAGGCGGCAAGAGTAGGTGCACCTGCCGCTCCATGCAGGTCACCCCTCCCCATGCCTTTGTTTAGGGGTGTACCCACCACTCCGTATAGGTCACCCCTATTTACTGAGATATAAGAGATAGTTATGTTTGTTTTGATTTTATGCTGTTGCTGTAAAGGGATCCACTGTGTCTGTCCCATGCCATTTTGAATTCTGTCACTGTATTTGCACTAACCACTTCCCGAAGTAGGGCATTCCAAGCATCCACTACCCTTTCAGTGAAAAAGTATTTCCTGACATTGCCTTTCAATTTACCCCCTTGCAACTTCATGTTATGCCCTCTAGTTTTACAGCTTACCTGTCTTTGGAAGAGGTTTGTTCGCCTGTTAAAGTGCCATTATCGCGCGGTAAGGTACCTTACCGCGTGCTAACGGGATGCGGCACAAATAGCGTTCTTTAGTAAACATGCCCCCAAGTATTTAAAGGTCTGATTCATATCTCCCCTGTCCCTCCTTTCCTCCAGAGTGTACATATTTAGGTCTTCAAGTCTCTTCTCATAAGTCTTCTGACTCCTACATTTTTGGACTGGTTCCTAAATTTAAAGGAATTTGTTGAGGCCTGGATTAAGATGTCTAGGGAAATCATCTTGAACTTCTCCCTTACCAGGAACTTGTTCAAGGTCTTTAAGTCTAAGATGGGACAAAATCCTTCTGTTTTCTTTGGAATCATGAAAACTATTTGGAATAAAATCCACATCCTCTTTCCCGTGGTGGAAAGGGTTTGACCACATTGGTTTCCAAGAGGGGGAGAGTTTCTTTAATAGTGTATCACGATACTGAGAATCTGATCATGAAACTCGGCAGGCAATTTGGCAGGGTTCTAATAGATGAAATCTGTGCCCATTCAATTCTAAGCTGAGATCCCAAGTGCCTGAGGTTATACTGGGCCAACGGTTTACTTAAAATCTTAGCCTTTCTTCTACAGAAAGGTTCTCAGGAACAGACATAACAATTATGGCAAGCTCCCACACCAGGTTTTGACTGAGGAGCTAGCTGTGGTTTGCAGGCCTCCATTGCCTTGGATGAGAATGAGATCCTTGTTGTTGATGTTGGGAATATGGAAGTACAGTATGTCCCAGATGCCAAGGAAGGCTGGTGTGAAATGGCTGCAGAGTACGTCTGAAAACAGTGCCTTCATGATTTTAGCCCCGAAGAGATTAATCTCCCTTGCAAGACACATCAGTGACCCTGTCCTGTACATCCTATTTGTGATAGCAACCTTGTCCTTCACATTCTACTTGTGATCTAATGCCCATGGAGATGAAAGTCTGCAAGTATTAACACCCATGGTGGAATCTCTCAATACGATTTCAGAATCATCAAAGGCTGACCAAACTCATGTTTCCTGTAATCCTTACCCTTGTCCACAGGTGTCCTCAGGTATTCACATTTCTCTTGAGGGAGAAAATCCAACAGGCCTTCTTTCGTATCCTGAATGTTTTGCATGTGCTGGCTCATAAATTGCTGTTAAGAATCTACGAGGATCATGAGCACAGCATTCTGGTAAACATTCCTCCCAAGTAGGTGAAGGGTTTGAGCATCCCTCCCATGGGGCACCAAGGAGTGGGTTTCTTGTCCTTTGGCCTTCTTGAGGGTGGATTGGATCACTATGAACTGCTATGGTAGATGCAGGAGCCTCCTGAACCCTATATGTGGCACTCACTTTCTCAGTAATAGAAGATATGTGTGTAGGGGGGAGGTCTTCCACAAGCTTATGAAAGAGCACTATCATACCTTCTTTGGAGGAAAAGGAGTTTGAGATATTGAGGATAT
Organism: Ichthyophis bannanicus; assembly: GCA_033557465.1. Lineage (NCBI taxonomy): Eukaryota > Metazoa > Chordata > Amphibia > Gymnophiona > Ichthyophiidae > Ichthyophis > Ichthyophis bannanicus. The sequence continues at coordinate 2,497,034 of CM066035.1, forward strand.
GTGCCCAGGGCCAGCCCAAGGCTATCTAACGCTGTTGTGCAAGGGATGAGATGGTTCCCTTCGGGCCCCCTCAGAGTTTTGGTTAGGAAGCACAGAGGGAGGGAGGGCCTTTTGCTCAAAACACTGGCCAGTGGTTGCCTCAAGAGAAAAGAATGCAACTTATATTTCCAGGCTATATAATAAAGAAATGAAAACTTTGCAGTCGTTGCTTATACTCTACAAAAACTGTAGCAATTTAATTATGTTGCCTAGGACTCTAATATAAAATATACTAACCCCTGATCTCTAGGGCAAACAAATAAGATATGTCTATAGTTCACATGCCTAGGGATATGTTTGCCAAATCCTTGTGGTTCTTGATTAGCAAAAATGAAATGAGTTCTGTATATATTAGAATTTATTATGGCAGAAAACTAGCACTCTCACAAACTATTACTAAAGAATTCAAGCTTGAGGTATGAATGATTCGTAACAGCAACTTATGTAAGCAGCTAATAAATTCCTAAGACTAGTTACCCTGCCCTTACGAAAGCAAAGTAAATCTTTTTATTTTTCTGACCCCACAGCCAAGAGGAAATAAAGACCACTGGCTTAGAGCTCTGCCTGGAGAGTGGAATGCAACGAAGTCCAAGTCCATTTCCAGGAACGGCGCTGCTCAGAGAAAGGCAGGTTTATTACACAGGCTCCAGTCTTTCTAGGCGAGCTGTGTGCAGCCCAGGAAGTAGGCTCCTCATCTACTTCTGGTCACACCTTGCCAAGAAAACCCAGGGGTTGCTGGGTCACCAGGAGTCAGCATTGACTTAACGGCACACATTGCATTTTGCACATACTAAGGTGAGAAGGTAGCGAGCACTCAAAGTGTTTGCACAAATCTAGGCTTGTCCCTTACTTACAGTGGACTAACCTTGGGTGAGAACGCAGTGTCTTTGGTAAAGGCAAATGGCAAAACGGCTCGGTGGCAAAAAGCACAAAGTCTTTGTCTGAGATAGCGGAGGTCAAAAAAGCAACAAGCCAGAAACAGTGGCAAAAAGTGTCTGGGTAGTAGAATAAAGCAGGCTTTGTCTGTGCAGACCTTTTTTTTACTTGTGCCGAGTTTTTATCTTGGCACGTGCACAACTCTCTGATTTGTTTAGTTATCCAGAGGAGCCCTGGTCTAACCAATCAGAAAGCAGCTATCAAGAGGTGGTTGAATGCACAATAGGGACCCTGATGGGTGAGGGAATGCAGCAGAAGATGACATGAATCCCAATACAATGTTGCATATTCCAAGGCCATCAAAGAAGTTCTCAGGCTGAGAAGTCTGATCCTCCACACATAGAGCAAAGGATAATAGGTCTTCAGTGTCCATGACTGTTTAGAATGATTGTTGTTTTGAGAAATATCTATTTTTCTGTTTCCTTTTGTGTTCTATATTTTTGTATAGTCCTTTTTTTCCCATTGAGTGTAATATGTTTCTTGGTTGTAATTGTAAAGTTCTATGTAAACAAAGTTATGTTCTTTGTAAAGCGCTTTGAGAATTTGAAAGGCGGTATATAAAAAAATATTAAATAAATAAATAGTAAAATGTAAAATTTAGAAAGGTAAAATGAAAAAAAAAATAAAAAATGAAAGCATGGAACAAACACAGATCTCTAAGGGAAAAGAAGGTATTGTAGAGCTTAGTAGTTGGTATGAATGAGCAGGCTGGATAAGCCATAGGTCTTTATCTACCATCATTTTTTCTAAAAGTCACCAACTACTCATAGATCTAGGCAGCTTACAATATACATATGAAATCATCACAAACCGTCAAACAAACATACATTCTAGAACTCAAAGACCAATTAAAACACATACTTAAAAGGTTGTTGATGAGTCTTCCACCAATCTTCAAACATTGGTTGTCTTCATACAGTCCTGCTTCTCTGATGATTTGTTCTGCATATAAATTAAACAGGTAGGGTGAAATTATGCAGTCTTGTCATACACCTTTGATGATTTCAAACCATTCTGTTTGTCCTTGTTCCGTTCAAACTGTTGCTTCTTTACCAGTGTTAAGGTTGTGGAAGATAACTATCAAGTGTTCTGGTATACCCATGCTTCATGATTTACACAGTCAAAAGCTTTGCTGTAGTCAATAAAACACATGTAGGTATCCTTTTGTCTTTTCAAGGATCCGACACATCTACGATGATGTCTCTTGTTCCTTACCCTTTCCTGAACCCTGCTTGCACTTCAGGCACTTCTCATTCCAAGTATGGTTGTAGTCTCTGCTGAATGATCTTGAGTAGAATCTTGCTGGCATGTGGGATCAGAACAATTGTGCGATAATTTCCACAGTCATTTCTTCAGTATTGGTATGAATACAGATCTTTTCCAGTCAGTTAGGCATGATGTTGTCTTCCAAATTTCCTGGCAGCGCATTGTAAATATGGTAACAGCCACATCCGATTGCTGTAGTACTTCAATCGGAATGCCATCAATACCTGGTGCTTTGTTCTTTGATAATGCTGTCAATGCTACTTCAACTACTTCTTTTATCACCAAAGGCTCCTGATCATAAGGTACAGGTTAAAACGGCTGTTGGTCCACTTGATCTTTATGGTATAATGAATCTGTGTATTCTTGATCTTCTCAGCATTATTCAACATAGATCCCTGAGCATCCTGTAGTATTCAAATTCAAAGCTGGAATTTTCTCTTACTCTTGTAACTTTAGGAAAGCCAATCTTGTTCTTCCTCTAATAGTTTCTGATTCTAATTCCTTGCATGGGTCATTGTAGTACTCTTGTAGCATTTTGCTGCAAGTTGGAAATCTGTTGAGTCCTGTGATTGCTTTTCTTTCTCCTCTGCATTTCTGAGTAATTTTCGGAATTTATTGGGTCATCCATTTTGGCTGTTTTTGCTTTTTCACCTTTTGTAGAGAATTTTCGCTGTCTTTGAGGCACAGCTTTCTTGATGTCATCCCATAACTCTTCTGGTGCTCTATCATTTGTATCCAAAGCAGCAAATCAATTTCACAGGCAGTCTTTAAATTCTGATGGTATATTCTCAAGATCGTAATTTGCTACATTCATGAATGGTTTGCTCTTTTTCATCTTTAGTTTGAGTTTGCATTCTAGCAGTTGGTGATCTGTACCACAGCCAGCTCCAGGTTTTGTCTTTGCTGATGTTACTGAGCTTTTCCATTGTTGACTTCCACAGATGTAGTCAATTTGATGTTGGCGAAGTCTATGTGTACAGTTGTCACTTGTGTTGCTGGAAGAAGGTGTTTGAGATGATTAGATTGTTGGTCTTACAGAATTCTATCAATCTTTCTCCAGCTTCATTTCTGTTGCCAAGTCCATATTTTCATAATCACTTTGTGTAATGGCTTAGTAGATGTTTATCAAGGATGATGTAAGACTGAATTGTAATAATCCAACAGTGCTAACATAATTTGCTGCAACACGGTTCTAAAATCTGACAAATCAATATGATTTGAGTCTCTGTAGCAAACATAACAACTTTTTTTTTCTAACTCTCTTATATGTGACCAGAAAAACAATTCCAAGTCAATGGCTATCCCAAGGTAACGAATCTCAGACTGGATCATCACCTTTTGGCTTTAAATAATTGTCAGTTGGAATATCCTCGTCCTTATTCTGTCATATTATCAATAATTTGGTCTTTGTTAAATTCAATAACAGACCCTGGGAAGACAGCTAAGCTGACACTTATATAATGCAAGCAGACATACGCATAATGTTGCTTTGAATTCCAGCTTCTATACATAGACACAGCACATCATCAGCATAAAAATAATTTGTATTTAGCGATTCAAGCAGTTTACATAAAGGACACATATAAATATTGAAAAGAATTGCAGACAGGGTTGATTCCTGGGGTAACCTTCCTGACACTGGGTACACTCTGAGAACAATTATTTACAACCACACTTTGTTGCCTTTCTGTAACATAGGTCATAAAACACTATAATTAGAGGGCCAATTCCCAACTCTGCCAATCTGTGTAACAATAAATGTTTCATAAAATCAAATGCTGCAGCTATACCCCAAAGTGCTACTATTATAGAATTCCCTTTGTTTAACTGAAATAGCCAGTTATCAACTGTGGATGCTAACAATGTTTCCAAACGGAATCCAAACTGCAATTTATCCAAAATATCATTTGTATCTAAGAAATTGTTCTAAAACCACCAGCTCGATAAGATTTGAAAAAAAATGGCAAATTTGAAATCGGCCTATAAATTGCGAGGTCAGCAGTTCATGTTTTTATAATTGGCTGTACAGTGGCTCACTTTAAGATTGTTTGCATAATTTTAAGTTTGCAAAGAACTTTTAATTAAATTCACAAATGTTGGTATCATCATTGAGCCACAGTTTTTCAAATGAACGGTGGGAATAGAATCGAGCTTCGAGGAATAGTTTGAGATACCCTTCAAAGACTTCTCAACCAGTTCTCTTGTAACCATAGCAAAATCAGACCACTTAGGAGACCCAATGCAAGGGGAATAATCAACTGAACGTTAACTTATGCTTAATCTTTGCGTGATAATATGAAAACTGATCAATGGAAAAAATTACTACAATATCAGTGGCTACCTTAGTTTCCGTTACCTCAGAAAAAATGTAAAATACCTCTTATGGACGATTAAGGACCACTGTTAATCTCTTAACATAAAAAGTCTTCTTTGTCTCAATTACTAAAGTTTGATAATTCAGCAACAACTGATCATAATTCTGTTTAGCCTCCATTGTTGTAGACTTTTGCCAAGCTCTTTCTATACATCTTAAAAGACATTTGCCAACTCTTATTTTACCTGTATACCATAGTGAATTATCTTAGATATGTTTGATTTAAGTGGGGCAACTCTATTTAATTCATCTGCAAGGTCTAATTCAATTGGTATATACATGCAAGATCAATTCATCAACAGTAGGGCTGCCAACATTTTGAAAGAGAAAAAACCCGCCACTTGTGGCTAGTCATGCTTTGCTATGCCTACCCCTGCCCCACCCTTTCCCCATCCCCTGTCGCCAAAATGTAATTACAGAGAGGGCAATGTGCAAACTGAACAAGCAAGATTGCTACACATTCTTAAACAGAAATTCTATACTAACAGAATTACCCAGCACCGGTTGTATACACACACAATACAGACAGGTCTTCATCAATAAATGAGCACAAAATGAAAAGACAAAAATTAAACTGAAACCCCAAGAAGCCAGACTCCGCAGGCAGTGCAACATCAGATAAATAAGAGATGCAGTTCCCCATACTGTGTAAAATATAAAGATAGCACAAAGTCCAATCACTAAATTGAAAATAAAATTATTTTTTCTACCTTTGTTGTCTGACCATTTTATTCTCTGATCATGCTGGTCCCGATCTGAGGCTTCTGCTTTCCTGTCTTCTCTTAGCTCTCTTTCTATGGTCTACAGTCATTTCTTTATTTTATTTTATTTATTTATTTGTGCTTATATACCGTCTTTCAGGAATCAAAGTTTACAATGAACTCAAGGAAAAGAACAAATACATTCAACAATAATTATACAAGGAACATCAATAACAAGGAGTGCTTGGGGATAAGGACAAAATGACTTTAAATATTAAACAACTGAATTAAATTAAAAACTAATTACATGAACCAAAATTTTAGCATTAGACTAATGACTTCTTGTCTCTTTTGTTTTCTTCATTTCCTTCCATCAGCCTATTTCCAGTCCCAGTAATCCTCCCCAGGATCAGCCCCCTTTCCAGTCCTCTCCTCCCATTACCTTCCAATGTCAACCCCCTTGCGTTCCCAGGACAGCCAGTGGTGTCTATTCCCTTCCAGTCCTCCTCCTTCCCCACTGTCCAGCCCCTTCTAATCCAAATACCATCCCAGGTATCAGCTCACTTCCACTCCAAGTGCCATCCCCGTGTCAGCTCCCTTCCAGTCACCCTGCCCTTTGTCCATCCCCCTTCCAATGGCATACCACATGTCTGCTCCCTTCCAGCCTCCTCCCCATTACCGAGCCACCTACCAGTCCCATCCTCAAGTGTCAGCTCCTTTCCAGTCACCCTACCCTCTGTCCATCCTCCTTCTAGTGCCATCCCCCATGTGCTCCATCCCTGCCAACCCTCCCACTACCCAGCCACCTACCAGTCTCATCCATGAGTGTCAGCTCCCTCCAGTCCCACCCCCAGGTGTCAGCTCCCTTCCGGTCCCCCTCCAGTACCATCCCCTAGGTGTCAGCTCCCTTCCGGCCCCCTCCTTCCCCCCTCTGTCAGCTCCCTTCTAGCCCTCACCTTTCCCAATGTCAGCTCCCTTCCAACCATCTCCTTCCCCCCTCTTTCAGCTTCCTTCCAGCCCTCACCTTCCCTCCTCTTTCAGCTCCCTTCCAGCCACCTCCTTCCCCCTCTTTCAGCTCCCTTCCTGCCTCCACCTTCCCTCATGTCAGTCCCTTCCTACCACCTCCTTCCCCTGGCAGCTGCAGCTCCTGATTCTTACAGAGCGGCAGCTGCAATAATGCTAATTTAAAAACAAAACAAAACCGGTGTGGAACCCTCAAGCCCAATGGAATCTCTGATGCAGCGTCCTGCCCCCTGTAGAATCACTTCCTTTTGAGTGTGGGATGCTGCAGCAATGGTTCCTTGAATGTGAGGTGCTTAAATTCCTTCGCTAAATGCCAGATGTTGTTTAAAGAAGTGGAACGGCTGAGGGGCAATGTGATATTTATTCAGGAAACTCACCTATGAGTAACAAGATGAAAGAAGGCCGGTAAATAAAAAATACCAAGCCCAGTGGTTTGCCTCCAGCCACTTAGAGAAGAAAAAAGTGGGGTGGAAAGCACAGTTACTTACCTGTAACAGGTGATCTCTGGGAACAGCAGGAATAAGTCTTCACATATGGGTATCGTCGGTACCGACGGAGCCTGCGCAGGAACGCTCCCCAGCGTCCAAAAGGAAAGCTTTTGGGAGCATCCCACAGCACCTGCGCGCTGCCTTCCCGCCTTTCCCAACTGCCTCTCTCCAGTTCGAGTTTTAAGCTGAGACAAAGAGAGAGAGAAAGGAAAGGAAAGATAGATAGAGAGATACAACTCCTAGGGGAGGTGGGTGGGTTGTGAAGACTTATTCCTGCTGTTCCCAGAGATCACCTGTTACAGGTAAGTAACTGTGCTAACTCCAGGAACAAGCAGGAATGAGTCTTCACATATGGGGACTCCCCAGCTAGAGATGCCAGGGAGATCCCAAAGGTTGTGAGTCCCTGATAAGGGCTCCACCTCACCCCCATGGATCTTGGGCATCCAACCAGGGATGGGGGGAAGGAGTTGATTAGGTATGGAACAGGTGTTTGAGAACAGCCTGACCAAACAAGGCATCCCGGCGGGAGTCCTTGTCCAAGCAGTAATGGGCTATAAAAGTATGAACCGAGGCCCAGGTGGCCGCTCGACAGATTTGGTCGATGGACACAGAGTTTAGATGAGCCATAGAGGCTGCCATGGCCCTCACATTGTGAGCTGTGACATGGCCTTCCAGAGAAAGGTTCTTACTCTGGTAGGCGAAGGAAATACACTGAGCAATCCAATTGGACAGAGTTCTCTTAGAGACTGGAAGTTCTAAATGAGAGGGATCAAAAGCAACAAATAGTTGAGAGGACTTTCTATGTTGCTGTGTCCTTTGTAAGTAAAAAGCAAGTGCTCTCTTACAATCCAGGGTATGAAGATTCCTCTCTGCAGTTGATGCATGAGGTCCTGGAAAAAAGACAGGTAAATACACCTCCTGGTTCAGATGAAAAGGTGAGACCACTTTAGGCATAAAGTGTGGATTAGTCCTGAGGACTACCTTGTCATGATGGAACCTTGTATAAGGAGAATTAGCCACCAAGGCTTGCAGCTCACTGATACGGCGAGCTGAGGTGACTGCAATGAGAAAAATAACCTTCCAGGAAAGGAATTTCAAGGAGGTAGTGGCTAAGGGTTCAAAGGGTGGCTTTATAAGCTGGCCAAGAACCAAATTCAAATCCCATGCCACTGGAGGTGGTCTAATGGGAGGTTTAGTTAAAAGAAGGCCTCTCATGAATCTTGCAATAAGAGGATGAGAGGATATAGGCTGTCCATTAAGAGGCTTAAGGGATGCTGCAATAGCACTCAAATGAACTCTTACTGAATTTGTTTTAAGGCCTGCATGGGATAAATGCAGCAAATACTCTAGTAAAGAATTCAGAGGTATTGCAAGAGGGTTAAGACCCTTCTCTGCACACCACATGGTAAATCTTTTCCATTTAAAAGCATAGGAACGTCTAGTTTCTGGAAGCATGAAGGATATCCTTCACTTGCTGAGAAAGATGCAAATCTTGAAGGTCTAGGCCTTCAGCAACCAGGCTCTGAGGTGAAGAGACTGGGGATTTGGGTGCCACAACGTTCCCTCCTCCTGGGACAGGAGGTCTGGAGCAGATTCCAAGTCCAGGGAGGGAGCTAGAGAGAGATGCAGAAGTAGAGGGTACCACACTTGGCGTGGCCAATGTGGTGCTATGAGGATCATAGACCCCTTGTCTCTCTGAAGTGTAAAGAGTGTCTTGTAAAGTGTAAAGAGTGTCTTGGGAATTAGGGGAATGGGTGGAAAGGCATAGAGGAAGTCTTGCCCCCAGTGAAGGAGGAAGGCATCCCTGGCCTGAACCCCCTGACACGGAATCCTGGAACAGAACCGGGGAAGTTTGGCATTCCACGGACTTGCAAAGAGGTCTATGTCCGGGGTTCCCCAAATTCGGAAGACCCTGGTTATCTGGTCCCCATGGAGGGACCATTCGTGTGGAAGCAGAACTCGACTGAGTCTGTCTGCCCAAGAGTTTTAAACTCCTGAAAGATACACTGCCATGAGATGAATTTGATGCTCTCTGGCGAAGGCCCACAATCTCAGAGCTTCGTTGCAAAGCGACAGAGAGCCAGTCCCACCCTGCTTGTTCACGTAGAACATGGTTACTTGGTTGTCCATGTGGATGAGGACTGTCTTGTAGCTGAGCAGGTTGTGGAAAACTCTGAGAGCTAGAAAAATTGCTCTGAGCTCTAAGAGGTTGATATATAGAGATGTCTCCTGTGAAGACCAGATGCCTTGAGTGGAGAGATCTTGAAGATGAGCTCCCCAAACTCTTGGAGAGGCATCTGTTGTAAGGGTTGCTTGGGGTAACACCTGTTGAAAGGGGGACCCTAGCAACAGATTTTGAGTGGACTTCCACCACTGGAGAGAGCAAAAGAGGCTGGAGGTTGCTATTTTGTCTGACAGGCACCCTGATGCCTGGGTCCATTGGGTGGACAGAGTCCATTGAGCTGCCCTCATGTAAAGGCGAGCGTAAGGAACCACATGCACAGTGGATGCCATGTGGCCTAACAGTTGTAACATCTCTCGAGCAGTTAAATGGTATTTTAACTGAATTTGTGAGGCTAACTGCACCAAGCGTAGGCAACGGGCCTGGGGAAGATAGGCCCTTGCAGTTGTGGTATCCAGCAGGGCCCCTATGAACTCTAGAGACTGAGTAGGGGTGAGATGGGATTTTGGAATGTTTATTACAAGTCCCAGATACTGAAGGATACGCCTTGTGCAAGTTAGAGAAGTCTGGGCCTCTGACTGGGATGGAGCTCAGATGAGCCAGTCGTCCAGATATGGGAATATGAATTTCCCTAGAGTGCGTAGAAATGCAGCTACTACTGCCATGCATTTTGTGAACACCCTTGATGCAGAGGCCAGACCGAAACAAAGCACTCTGTATTGGTATTGTTTCCCTTGACAAAGGAACCGAAGGAACCTTCTGTGTGTTGGATGGATGAGAACATGGGTGTACGCATCCTTGAGGTCTAGAGAGCAAAGCCAATCCTGACTCTGAAGGTATGGAAGGAGAGTACCGAGAGAAATCATCTTGAATTTCTCCTTGCATAGAAACTTGTTCAATTCTCTGAGATCTAATATGGGTCTGTAGCCCCCTGTTTTCTTTGGGATAAGAAAGTAGGGGGAGTAGAACCCTGAGCCCTGTTGAAGAAGGGGTACTTCTTCTATTGCCCCTTGGGCAAGAAGGGTAGCAATCGCCTGACCCAGAAGGTCGAGGAGGGATGTCTGAGAATTGAACTGTCTCACCATGGTGTGAGGAGGGAGGTTTAAGAAATGAAGCTTGTATCCCTCCCTTATGATGGAGAGGGTCCACTGCTCTGCTGTGATTTGTTCCCATCTGGGAGCAAAGTAAGCCAACTTTCCTGGAATGGTGAGAGGCTCTGGATGTTCTAGCGCCAGAAAGGCTAAGCTCTCTAGTTGTGAGTCAAAGGCCCTGAGGAGGCTGAGGCTGTTGGGCCGTAGCAGTCCTAGCAGCCTTAGGGGCTTGGCCTGTTTCAGTTGTTGCTGTCTCTTTGTAGCAAAACGACCTGAAGAAGATGACTGCTGACCATAAGCAGAATAATATTTCCCTTTTTTGGGAAAAAAACCCTTTTTGAACAACCTTTTCTTAAAAGGAGCAGAAGTAGACTTTGAAAGTCTATCTAAAGCAGAATTTTCAGCATCCATCTGGGTGGCCTTTGCTTGCCAATCTTTGCCAAAAAGGTTTTCACCTGTACAAGGAAGGTTTCCTAGTCCATCTTGAACCCAGGGTTCCAAATCAGAAGCTTGTAACCAAGCAACTCTGCGTGCACCTATGGCAATAGCCGAGGCTCTGCTGGCACCTTCAAAAGAGTCAAAGGCTGCACGGTTGGAAAACTTGGAAATATCCTGGGCATGTTTGAGCCAGGTGAGGAACTCTTCCCTTTTATCTTCTGAAATAAAAGGAGATAAAGTTTGCAGGTGATCTGTAACTTCTTTTAGAAACATCCCCATATAGAGACTATAGGAGTTGATTCTGGCAACAAGCATACTGGCCTGGAAAATTCTCCTGCCAAAGGCATCTAAGGTTCTGCAATCTCTTCCTGGAGGAGCAGAAGAGTGCCTTTTTGTACTCTTTATCTTCTTCATAGCAGACTCCACCACAATGGAGTGGTGAGGAAGCTGAGTCTTATGGAAGCCAGGACAAGGAGGAACACAATACATGGTGTCCAACCTGCGAGAATGACGGGAAGTGGTGCGAGGAGTCTCCCATATGCCCAACATGTGATCATAAAGAATCTCATGTATTGGTAAAGTGGCTGCCTCTTTAGGAGCCTTAGGATATTGTAAAATATCTAATTTTTTGGCTCTAGGCTCTGTCTCAGGGGCCACTGAGATGGAAAGGCCCCTGGCCACTTCCCTAATGAAGTCTTGAAAAGACAAGTCTTCTGGAGGAGACATTCTCCTTTTTGGAGAAGAGGGCTCCTGAGGATGGATCACCGATGCTTCGACAGAGACCTTTGATTCATCAGAGTCTTCAGAGGAATTGAAGTATCGCCTGTCTGGATGCTCCTGCAGAGCCCGATATGCGTACCGGGTGGTATCGACATCGGGAGTGATCGGTACCGATGGGCATCACAGAACAGTGTACCGCTGCAGTCGACACTGAAGCCGATGTCGATGCAAATCGGTACCGGCACTGGAACCAAGATCGGTACCGGTGCCGGAGTCGGTACCGGCAACGGAGTTTGTTGCGGTACCGATGGCGTCGCAGCTTATATGAATGCCGTGATGGCACGCTGCATGGTCAGGATATTCTGATCCATCGACGCAACCAATTTCTGGATGTCGGTACCAGTGGGAACCATCGGTACCCCAGAACATGGCAACAGGTGATCGGTTGAGGCCGAGCCATTGATGTCAACCTGTGACCCCATAGATAAAGCTTTGGAAGCCGGAGCCTCCTGCCGGGGTAATTTTGCCGGTGCGGATTCCTCGAGAGCAAGCCCGGAGGCATCTCGATACTTAGAGGGAGATTTACCCTTCGAGGACCGGCTGGATTTAAGTTTGGTTACCTGAGAACCATGTGAGGAAGAAGCAGCCCTGGAAGACGTCGATGCAACCGAAGCTGCATCAGAGGGAAACAGGGTACTGAGCTTGGCTGCTCGATTCTGTAGACCTCTTTTAGACATCATGGAACAGGACTCACAATCCGTAATGGAGTGGTCAGGACCTAAACATTTTAGACACCAGTCATGGGTGTCAGTGACAGAAACAGTGCTGCTGCACTTCGTGCATTTTTTAAACCCAGAGGCGGGATTTTCCATGAGGAAAAAATGTCCTAGGCCTAAGGCCAAAGAAGAAAATGCACTGAAGTGAGAAAAACAGTAGGTTTTTTTTTTGTTTTGTTTTTTTAGAATAAAGAAAGAAAAGACCGGCGGTACCGGTCTAGCGTCGAAAAGGCAGATGCGCGACCAAAGAAATAAAATAAAATAAAGAAATACTTCGGCGGTGACAGGAACACGACCTGCTGGCTCCGCGGAAAAGAAGAACTGGAGAGAGGCGGTTGGGAAAGGCGGGAAGGCAGCGCGCAGGCACTGTGGGATGCTCCCAAAAGCTTTCCTTTTGGACGCTGGGGTGCATTCCCGCGCAGGCTCCGTCGGTACCGACGATACCCATATGTGAAGACTCATTGCTGCTTGTTCCTGGACATTGGGCATTATACTTGCCCCACACTTCCTGAACCAGCTCCTAGACATAAAAAGAGACCGGGAAGGGTGCTACCTATTGCTTAAAGTATCAAATCTTGAACAAATCTATACACTAGTTAACACTTATGGCCCAAACTAATTCCAGGGAGTTGTTTTTTTTTTTTAAATTGACACCTATCATAGTGCAATTTGCGGAAGGTCAAGTAATCCTTGTAGGAGATTTTAATCTAGTAGTAAACCCCTCCCTGGATATGGCTCAAGGTGACAGTATGAATAGCTCTAGCCATAGGAAATGGTAGATATCTGGCGAGAACGGAAAGGGATGTCATGAGATTACACTTATTTTTCAACAGTACATATCTTCTTCTCGAGACTGGATATGATACAGGTACATAAATCAGTGGCGCAATTACAACAAAACTAGAATGATTCAACATCTAAGACCTCTACTCTCCCCCACGGACTTCCGCACCATAGCCCAAGCACTTATAACCCCCCATTACGACTACAGCAACAGTATAATCCTCAGCCTTCCAAAGAAAACCCTAATGCCCCTCCAAATGGCCCAAAATACAGTTGCACGCACAATCATGAAAGCTGATATGTCAGACCACATAACACCCATCCTGTTTCAGCTCCATTGGCTCCCAATAATTCAGAGAATCAAATTCAAGGCTCTCACGATAATTTACAAAACGATAAACATTGCACCAACATACCTCAACACACTAATAAATATGCAACACACAAGAATAAAAAGAGAAAGCCTAAAATACATGCTATCCACCCCTAATAGGGCAAGAAAACTAAATCAATCTACAACCAACAGAGCATTCTCCCTCTACGCCCCTACCCTATGGAATAGTCTTCCAAATTCACTAAGAGAAATCAAAGATTTAACTCAGTTCAGGAAACAACTCAAAACATTTATCTTTATGGACTACTACCAATGTGAGCAGTCACCATAGACCTCTTCCACTTCCGTATCAAAACCTAACCACAATATCCAACTCCTCCAATCCCATGCTCTTGACACATACAACTCTAAATCTCCACCTAAACCACTTATGTTCAATTCTCCTGTAAATAGCTCAATACTACTCTCTTGTTAAATATTTTTTGAACTTCAATTGGTTGTTATTTGTATATTTGTTTCTTGTAAACTATTCTACATTGTTTATTGTAAACCGCTTTGATTACCATGTTGTTGTTGTTAAGTGCCGTCGAGTCGGAGTCGACTCATGGCGACCCTCTGGATAGCTATCCTAAATTGTGTTCGGTCTTCAGTCAGGTGGCTTATTGTTGACAGACTGGTACCCGTAGCTGCTGTTATTGTATCGATCCATCTCATTGCTGGCCTTCCTCTTTTGCGTTGACCTTCTATCTTGCCAAGCATGATGTCTTTCTCTAATGATCTCTCTCTCCGCATGATGTGTCCAAAGTATGAAAGTCGAAGTCTTGTCATCTGAGCTTCTAAAGAAAGCTTAGGTTTGATCTCCTCTAGTACAGACTGGTTTGTTCTTCGGGCAGTCCATGGTATACACAGTATTCGCCGCCAGCTTGCTCTCCCCAAATATGGAGGACACTTCAGAGGTATGTTTGATTACCATGACAAAGTGGTATATAAAAATCAAGAAGAGCGCACGTGGTCAGATCACGCTCCAATATCGGCGGACTTTACAGATGAGTAACACGCAGGGAAGAAGAGGGAGTGGAAACTTAACGAACCCCTTTTGGAAGATCCAGAGTTTGTGAAACAGATACAAAAGACTCTAGTGGAATACCTGTCAATAAATGATGATGGGCAATGTTCAACGGGTCAGTCTGGGAGTGCTTGAAAGCAGTAGTATGAGGAAAGCTGATTGCAATAGGGACACATGCAAAAAAAAAGTCAAAGAAGCAAAGAAGGATGTTTTGAGGAAAAAGATTAGGGAATGGGAAGAGTTGCAAAAGCAGGGTCCCTCAGAGATAAAGAGCTAAAGAAATTATCAGCGGCCCGATTAGAACTAGGTAAATTAGATCTGATGGATATAAAGTTTGCCCAGGATAAAATTAGACAAACCTATTTTGAATTTGGCAATAAGCCTAGCCGCTTACTAGCAATATCAGCTCAAAAAACAACTGGGAACTTTATCACGAAAATACAAAATTCACAGGGTCAGGAATTGTGAAAAGAAGACGACATTAAATCAAGCTTTGTCGAATTTTACAAAGAGCTATATACTCCGGAATAGGAATCCTCTGAGGGACTGATACAAAAGTACTTATCAGAGGTCCAATTACTCTCATTAACACGGAAAGAATGGCAGCTAACATCCCAACCAACTAGAAGCACGGAAGTGCTCCAAGTCATTAAGGAACTCCCCTCTACATAAGGCCCCGGGGCTAGACCGGTTCTCAAATACATTTTATAAGGTTTTTGCCACCATATTAGCCTAATCCCTGGCCAGATTGTTAAATACTTTCACAGAGGTTGACCTCTTGCCAGATATGAGAATGGCAGAAGTCATGATCATATCAAAAGAAGGGAAAGATCCAGGGGTATGCGTCTCATATAGACCCATATCCTTATTAGGATCAGATCTCAAAATCTTCACAAAAATTTTAACTAGGCTACTTCCTTATATGCCCATCCTAGTACACATAAACCAATCGGGCTTTGTCCCCGGCAGGCAAGCATTGTATAACATTAGAAGGGACTTAAATGTGATGTGGAGAGGGGGCAAACAATGAGAAAGGATCTTTTGTTATTAGTGGTCGACGCTGAAAAAGCGTTCGACCGGGTGTCCTGGTCGTTCCTGTTTCGCGTATTAGGAAAAGTGGGGATAGGGGGAAACTATCTTGAATGGATCAAGATACTGTACAAACAACCCCAGACTAACATAAGAATCAAATGATCTTATTTGAAATCCTTTGAGCTACCTAGAGAGACAAGACAAGGCTGTCCCCTCTCCCCTTTATTATTTGTACTAACTATGGAGCCATTAGCTCAGAAGGTGAGAGAATCAGCGGAGATCTGGGGCTTAAGCTGGGGCACAACTGACAGCAAGGTCTCCCTGTTCATGGACAACCTTCTGTTCATGCTTACCTTGCCCCCACAACCTTTGGTTGTCTTAAAGTCTTGGGGTTCAAAATGAACACCACCAAATCTGAGATACTTAACATCTCTCTACCACAAGACCAGTGCACCTTGCTGAAACGCACATTCCCTTTTAAATGGGCCAAACATAGTATCAAATACCTGAGAGTCTACCTGACTGTGACCCTATCAGATCTACTTGAAGTTAACTACCAGCCACTTGAGAAGAAACTAACTGGGGAGCATGAGGAATGGGGGAACAGGGCATTGTCATGGTTTGGGCGAATTGTGTTGGTTAAGATGATGACCCTCCCTCAACTAATACATTTGTTCACCACCTTGACCATTCAGGTGCCCCTGAGCTTCTTGGAGAGCATGCAAAAAAAAGCTTATGTGCTTTGTTTGGAAGAGGAAAAAAGCTGGAGTGGCTCAGAAAATTCTTACCCGCAATAGAGATAAGGGGGGCTTAGTGCTTCCAGACCTAACCAGGTACAATGAACCTGCCAGAATAAGAGCGGCAATGGAATGGTGGCTGAATGAGCACCAGGAGTGGGTAAAAATGGAAGCAGAAGAACTGGGTGTCCGCTCGCTAGGAGACACACCGTGGATCCCAGAGAGAAGGGGTGTGAGTCTGCGTTATACTAACCTCTTTGCTTCCTTAACAATGTGATTATGGTATAAATGGAGGAAGAGATGCTTGGGGAAACCGGGGATATCCTGTTTAATCTCCCTCAGGAATAAAGCGTAGTTACTCACCTGTAACAGGTGTTCTCCAGGAGCAGCAGGAATCAGTCCTCACATATGGGTGATGTTGGTGCCGACGGAGCCCTCGTGCGGAGCATTTCCCCAGCTTTCAAAGAAAGCCTTTGGGAATGCAATGTGCCTGCGCGGTCCCCTTCCCACCCAAGGGTTCCATCTTGCTCAGTCTGATGACATAGCTAAAAGACTGACTGCAACTCCAGGGGAGGAGGGAGGGTCGTGAGGACTGATTCCTGCTGCTCCTGGAGAACACCTGTTATAGGTGAGTAACTACACTTTCTCCAGGACCAAGCAGGAAGTTAGTCTTCACATATGGGACTCCCCAGCTCTAGGCTACCGTGAACCCAGAGCTGAAAAAATGGCTCTCTCTCAAGAGCCTCAGCATCCGTGATAAGAATTTTATCTGAGAACACAGCCCGTACGGTAGCCTAACACAAGGGCCGGAGGGTAGGAGTTGCCTAAACCTCAAAGAGATTACGGAGTACCGCCTGGCCGAAAACACTGTCCCTTCGGGACTCTCTCTCCAAGCAGTAATAGGCTGCAAAAGTCTGGATTGAAGACCAAGTTGCTGCCCGGAAGATATCTGCCAACCGAAGAGAGCGGAGATGAGCTACTGACGCGGCCTTCGCCCTGACACGGTGGTCTGTGACCTGACTCTGCAAGGGGAGGTCGGCTGCCCTGTATGCCCAGGCGATGCAATCTGCTACCCAAGTGGACAACGTACGCTTGGAGACAGGTAACCCCATCCTATTAGGGTCAAACGAGACGAAGAGCTGAGTAGCCCTTCAATGCTCCCAAGTACGTTCTATGTAAAAGGACAACGCCCTTTTACAGTCCAGAGTATGCAAGACTGTTTCAGCCCGGCCGGCATGCGGCCTGGGAAAAAAGGTTGGAAGAACCACCTCCTGATTGAGGTGGAAAGAGGAGACCACTTTTGGGAGGAACTTGGGATGGGTCTTAGGACCGCTCTGTTCCTATAGAACCGTGTGTACAGTCTATCAGAAACCAGAGCTTGTAGTTCACTCACACGTCTGGCCGAGGTAAGAGCCACCAGGAAGAGCGCTTTCCAAGAGAGGAAACGCAAATGGCAAGTAGCCATCGGCTCAAATGGTGGGCGAGTAAGTTGCTGCAAGACCACGTTCAAATCCCACTCAGTCGCTGGTGGATGAACCGGAGGCTTGAGTAGAAGCAGACCTCTGAGAAATCGGGACACCAAGGAGTGAACTGACAAGAGACTGTCCGTCCACCGGTGAGTGGTGTGCTGACAAAGCACTGAGGTGGACCCGAACAGAGTTAGACTTAAGGCCTAGGTCTGAAAGGTGAAGTAGATACTGCAGTACTACTGGCACAAGGCAAGAGAAAGGATCCTCATTGCGTTGAGCACACCATACCGTAAACCTACGCCACTTGAGGGCATAGGACTTTCTGGTGGACTGCCTCCTAGAGGCCAAGACCACCTCCTCAACCTCCTTAGGCAGAAGTAAGGGAGCTAGCACTATCCTTTCAGCAGCCAGGCCATCAGATTGAGGGACCTGAGATTGGGGTGCAGAAGGGAACCCTGCTCTTGAGACAGGAGATCATGTTGCAGCCCCAGAGGGAACGGAGCTTCCACCGCCAACTGCATAAGAAGTAGAAACCACGGCTGCCTCGGCCATCTGGGGGCTACCAGAATCACCAAGGCCTTGTCCCGGAGGATCTTGAACAGAGTTCGGGCCACCAGGGGCGTGGGAGGAAACGTATACAGGAGGCCCGTAGACCAAGAGATCAGAAAAGCATCTGCTGCCATTCACAGGGGATGCGGCTGTCTGGAGCAAAACCTGGGCAGCTGACGGTTCAGTGGGCTTGTAAAGAGATCGATGGATGGAAGTCCCCATCGTAGGAAGATCTGCTGGACCACCAATGGATTCAACTGCCATTCGTGGGGCTGGAGAATCCTGCTTAGCTTGTCTGCTAAGAAGTTCTCCTGACCAGGTAGATAAACTGCTTTGAGAAACATGCCTTGTCTGACCGCAAAGGAGCAAAGGTCCAGTGCCTCTTGACATAGGAGCCTGGACCCTGTGCCCCCTTGTTTGTTCACGTAGAACATTGCTACCTGATTGTCCGTCTGAACTAGGACAGACTGTTGAGAAAGAGCATGGCAGAAAGTTTGCAGAGCTAAGCGGATTGCTCGCAGCTCTAAAAGATTGATCTGCTATGTGGCCTCCCGAGGGGACCACAGACCTTGAGTGCATGTGCCCTGGCAGCCCTTTAAGGATGCATCTGTTGTCAGCACCCTGGTGTGTGCTGGAGCCTGAAAAGGTATGCCCTTGAGAAGATTTGGCAGATGTAGCCACCACTGTAAGGAGTTCAGAAGTCATCTGGACACCTTTACTCTGTCTCGAAGGTCGCCAGTGGCTTGTGTCCACTGATCTCTGAGACACCATTGAGCAGCCTGCATGTGCAGATGGGCATTCGGGGTCACATGTACAGTGGATGCCATGTGGCCCAGAAGCCGCAGGTAGTGCCTGGCGGAAACCTGAGAATTGCTTTGGAACTGGTTTGCCAACTCTATCAATCTGTGGGCCCTGTCCTCGGGTAAGTAAGCCCTTGCCTGAAGGGTGTCCAGTCTCGCCCCTATAAACTGTAGGTTCTGAGAGGGGAGCAAAGTGGACTTTGCGTAGTTTATGACAAAGCCCAGATGTTGAAGAAGAGAAACAGCGCAAAGAGCGGCCTACCGGGCCCCCCGGAATGACTGGCCCCTGATTAGCCAGTCGCCCAGGTATGGGAAGACAAAAATCCCCTGATTTCTGAGAAAAGCCGCCAACACTGCCAGGCATTTGGTGAAAACCCGGGGGCAGAGGTCAGGCCAAAGGGAAGTACCCTATACTGAAAATTGTTTCCTCCCACCACAAATCTGAGATATTGCCTGTGGTCTGGATGGATGAGGATCTGAGTATAACATCCTTTAGGTCTAAGGAGCATAGCCAGTCTCCCTGCTGGAGGTAGGGCAGCAGTATCCCAAGGGTAAGCATCTTGAACTTTTCCCGCTCCAGAAACTTGTTCAGATTTTGCAAGTCTAGGATAGGTCTGAGGCCTCCTAAGAACATAAGAACATAAGATATGCCATACTGGGTCAGACCAAGGTCCATCAAGCCCAGTATCCTGTTTCCAACAGTGGCCAATCTAGGTCATACGTACCTAGCAGTTTCCCCAAAAGACACAGGTTCCACAATGCTTGTACTGGGTCAAGCATTGATAACCTGGGTCCCTTCTTAATAATGGTATATGGACCTTTCCTCCAGGAACTTATCCAAACCTTTTTTAAACCCAGCCTCATGTTCTCTTTGGTACTAGGAAGTACCTGGAGTAGAAGCCTTGCCCTTCCATGTGGTGTGGCACCGGTTCCACTGCCTGTTCCTTTAAAAGACTTGCCAACTCCTGAAGGAGGAGGTTCCTGTGCAGAGGGAGTCTTGGAGGCTCCCCTGGATAGTAGAATGGGGGTAGCTGGTGGAAATGGAGCATATAGCCCTTCTGGACTATGCTCAGTACCCAGGTATCCCCTTTGATGGCTGGCCACCTGTAAGCGTACAGGGTCAGCCGACCCCCAGTGCTGAGTGGAACCACCGGCGGAGGAGAGGCTATGCTGTGGAAGTCAAAACCCCGCTCCTTGCTGTGCAGGAGCTGGAGTTGGTGGCTTGGGGGTCTTCTGCCTATGGGATCCATGTCCCTGCCCCTTGGCCTGCTGGCCCTGTTGGGGAGCCTGAGAGGCCTGATACTGAGGGTAGGTTTTGTAGGCAGTACCCTTCCTCGGGAAAAAGAGCTTCTTCCCCGAGCCCTTCTTTTTGTGAGAAGGGGCAGAAGTCTTTCTGGACAGCCTTGTCCTGGTGAGAGTCTTGGTCTCGATTTCTGCAGCCTTCTCAGTCATGGGTTTGTTGAATAGGTTGTCACCTCGGCAGGGGACATCAACCAACTTGTCCTGTACCCATGACTCCAGGTCCGACGACTGTAGCCAGGCCTGACGGCGTGCACCCATGACAGCTGCGGCTACCCGGGCCGAAGCCTCGAAGCCATCATAGGCTGCTCGAGATATAAACTTTGAGCACTCCCAGATCCCTGAAGACAAGGCTTTGAACATCTGCAAGGGTTCCTCGGAGAGGCCAGCCGAGAACCCGACAACTTCCTTTGCCAGGTCCCGTAAGTACATGCCCATGTACAGCTGGTAAGTCTGGACATAGCAAGAGAGCATAGAGCCCTGGAAACACTTTCTACCGAGGGTATCCAGGTTCTGAGCCTCCCGGCCAGGAGGCACCGAGGAGTGCATCTTCTGACTTTTCAGTCTGTGCATGGCCGATTTCACAACCATGGAGTTGTGCGGTAGCTGCGCCTTCTGGAACCCAGGGCTCTTATGGACTCGATAAATGGAATCGACCCGCTTGCTCAGTACCGGCGCCGAGGCCGGTGCCTCCCATATACGGAAGAGCAGCCGTTCCAGTATCGGAGGAACCGGAACAGTAAAGACTTCCTTTGGAGGAAAATCGTACTGGAGGGCATCGAGCTCCTCGGCTCGAGGCTCCTCCTCGGCGTCCGCAGGGAATGCCAAAGCCTTGGCCATGTCCCTGATGAAATCCGAGAACCGGGTATCCTCCAGGGGGGACCTTCTCCGAGGCTCGGACTCCGGGGAGTCTGACGGGACACACCGGGTCTGGAAGGTGTCAGGAGACTCCTCATCCTCCGTCTCCCACACCGACCCTCCGAGGAGTCGTCGAGTGGCTCCGGCCGTGTGGGCCTCGATGCCACCCATCCCGACGACCTTGGCCCCGAACGGGAGGTCGAGGGAGACTGTGGTCGAGGATCGACTCGAGACTTGATTGACTCGAGGATCGGCTCGGCCTCCGGGGTCGACTTAGACATTGAGGTCCCGGTGGTCGGGGCAGATGCACCGGTTAGACCGACGATCAATACCTGCTGCTGCTCCATGAAGGCAGCCAGGCTGCTCTCCAGGGCCGTCAGCCTGAGTCCAAGCTCAGGAGACTCTGCAGCCCCAGATTCGGGCCCCGACAGCATCGGGCCCAACGTTGGATCTCCCGGGGGAGAGTCCACGAGGACAGCAGAAGTTACCTGACTCGGGGACTCTGGCTCCAGGCGAGGATGCTTGCTCGGCCACTCCGACTCAGAGAGCCCGGAGCGGCGGTCAGGGCTGCGCGACCTGGCCCTTGAGGATCCAGGTGCCTCCATCGATGCCGCCCTCACGAGCTTCTTCCTTTTGTGCTCCTGGGTGGGAGACCCCCCTCTCAGAGGACCCACGACGCCACTCGGGGTCAAACTCCCGAGATGTTGAGGCCTCTGACGAAGTCCGGGCCCAGCCAGACGCAGACTCCAAAAAAATTCTCACGCTGATGCCAATGGCTCCGAAGCGCCTTCGACGACATCTTGCCGCATGGGCCACAGACCAGCGGGTCATGGTCGGGCCCGAGGCATTGGAGGCAGCAGTTGTGTGTGTCGGTGAGAGACATAAGCTTCTTACACCGATCACACTTTTTCAACCCACTGGCAGCCATGGGGGGAAAAAGGGCCCCTGCAAGGTCAAAAGACCGGGCTGCCAGTGAAAACAACAGAAAAAGCGCGAATGCTAGTCACAAAGGACAAAAACCGAAAAAGAAGTTTCGGACTCGATACCGGTGTACCGAGCCCAGGCGGGAAGGGGAACCGGTGTCGAACCGGAGACAGAGAAGCGAAAATCGCAGAAAAATAATCAACTTTTTCCTGGGTGACACGAACTACGTCCGTTGGGCTCCGTGGAAAAAGAAAGACTGAGCAAGATGGCACCCTTGGGCGGGAAGGGGACCATGCAGGCGCACTGCATTCCCAAAGGCTTTCTTTGAAAGCTGGGGAAATGCTCCGCATGAGGGCTCCGTCGGCACCGACGTCACGCATATATAAGGAATGACTTCCTGCTTGGTCCTGGAGAACACCAACATCCCCCATGGACTTACAGAGCAGAATATTGTGAGATAGGCAAAATGTGGTTTAAAGAGGGTTGAGCAAGTGCTAGAAGGCCTGGGAATTCGGCCTTTTGATGGAGTCTTAAAGAAATACGAATGTTTTTTACCTGTATGCCCAAGTTGTTAGTTATATAAAACGCATGATCCTACCAGGTCTAGGGGCAAAACCCATCCCAATAGAAGTCCTATTTTTAGAGGGTAGAATGAAAGGAACTATGTCTTCCAAGCAACTTTTCTGCAACTGTACTATTTCCTTTCCCCTTTCGACCCTGCCCTCCCTTCTATCCTATTCCCTCCCCATACCCTAATCTCATCTCCCCTCCCCCAGCCTCCCCATGCTCCTTCTCTTCTCCCCCCCCCAGCCTACTCACCTCTCAAGTCCCAAGTATGCTACCCATCCCATGTATACATTGTTACACATACTAATATATATAGTTAATCTACGGTTCATTTTTGAGTTCTTTGTATAATCTGTTCACTTTGTTTGATGTAAACTAGTTACTGTTTGATGTAAACCACCTTGTCATGTCAAAAGGCGATATATAAAACCAGTTAAATAAATAAATCCCGACTATATAATATGATAGAGAGGCAGGGGCAGATGAGAAAAATGCTATATCAATAACAGTGGGAAGAAGATCTGGGGGTGGTGTGGGAAGCGAAAACAAGGGAAAAAGTATATAGGACCAGATACAAGGGTCTTTTAGCAACCAATTTAATTGAACAAAACTATAAGATACTCTACCGATGGTACCTTACCCCAGATAGAATACAAATAATCTACAAAACCCCTAGTGGGCTATGATGCTCTACTATTTAACATATACATTCAGCCTATTTGTAATTTACTGAGAAAATTCAACACGAATTTCCATCTCTACACAGATAACATTATGTTCTACATGACCTTCCATAACCTAGCCCCAGACTTCTCCATCATCTCTGATTGCTTCTCCGCCATTTCAGACTTCCTGGCAGAGCTCGGTCTAGTAGTGAATAAAAACAAGACCGAAGCACATCTAGTCGCAAAGGACACTTCATTCAACCCACCTGAGAAACTCATGCTCAAACATGCAGAAATTGCGATAAAAAGCAAAGTCAAATACCTCGGTATAACCCTTGACAACAACCTCAACATGCTTGCCCATATCAAGAAGATTGCAAAAAACTGTATACCTGAAGCTCAAATCACTCCAACACTTATGACACATATTTATTTATTTATTTAGCTGCATTTATATTCCGCTTTTCACCGGATCAAAGCGGTTGGGGGATACATTTAACACGAGGGATATGAGACACATACACTAATACTTACAGGGAACATGGGCAATGGAGGGTTAAGTGGCTTGCCCAAGACCACAAGGAGAACAGTCTTTCAATCCATCATAACCCCCCCACCTTGACTACGGCAATATACCTTACCAAGGATTCACAAAACAAGTATTATACCCACTTCAGTTAGTGCAAAACACTGCTGCAAGACTCTTAACAGGAACATCAAGATGACAGCATATCACACGGACCTTCAAGAGCCTTTACCAGTCACACAAAGGTCAAAATATAAAGTCGCAACCACCATCTAACACAACTCTTCAGCCCTCTGCCTCGAAGATCTAATCAGAAGAACACCCTCAACGAGACCCAGATCATCAGTGAATCAGAACCTGCTAGTCATACCCCCTTCAAGACCAGAAACTCTCAGCAAACAGAGCCTTCACCCTTTTTGCCCCAACAATATGGAATGCACTACCAGAACCCATCTCCACAATCTATAAAAGATATGAAGAAACTCTTAAAAACACATCTATTCATTGAACACTTCAGACCAAATGATATCACATAGCTACATATACCAGGCCTCATTCACAAACTCGTGGGGATACAAACTCGCAAGTTGTTAAATCAAAGTTTGTATCCCCACGAGTTCTAAGTAATATCAACTCCTATGAGTTTGTTATTGTTGTTCTACGTAAACCACATTGGCATAAAGGCGGTATAAAAAAAACCCCTGTTAAATAAATAAATAAGTGTGGGGATAAGGGGACCTTAATACATATTTGGTGGAAATGCCCGAAAATGAACACTTTCTGGGGAGAAGTGTTTGATCTACTGGGCTTGATAGTGGGGCATAATGTAACACCATGCCTGGAGGTGGCCGTGCAGGCGGTGGGAGTTCCAGGATTGCAGACTTTGCATCCTATGCGGCCACACCACTTGCACAGTTACTTTACCTTTGCATTAGTGTCAGTGCAGCTGATGTAGTGTCAATGTCTTGTCTCGATGGCCTCCATCAGTGTTCATCATTAAGAAGCAGCCATACTGTCTTGATATCTATAGATAGCTAACATCTGAGGTTGAGGTCGATGGACCTCAATCAGAATTGGGGTGGCTGAAGAGTCCCTCTTTATGCTAGATGACCTTCATGAACTGGCAGGTGAAACAGCTAGGTATAATTGGGGCTAGGTCCTAACATACACTGTGGGTATCTTCCCCAGATATGGTGCTGCTGCACCAGTGCAGTTCCTGGAGTCACTGACCTTCTTCATTCTCCGAGTCATAAACCAAAAAACAGACAACTGTCCAAGAAGTGGACGTCTGAGGTTGCTCAATGCATTGATACCATTGCAGGCTGCGAATATACAACATTTCAAGAAATCTACGAAAATCCTAATCAAGGTTTTCTAAAGGCAACAAAAGAACCAAACGAGGTGACAACCCAGGGAAAAACGCGACAAAAACAGAATCTTTTCCCTGACTACAGAATGCTGTGAATATGGCCACTGGACAAAGTAGAACTGAGGTGGCCCCATATGACTGTGCTTTATTGCTTCAGGAGGGTGATTCTGTGTGGGGCAGTGACAGGTCTTCTGAAGTGGTCCTGGGTGTCTGTCTTTGTCTATGAATGTCAAGGGGGGGGGATTATATTTTATGTGGTTGTTTTTTGTCAGTTTGTTATATGATGATATATGTAGCACTGTACACCGCACAGTTTGGGGGAGTTCACAGATGACTATGATAAAGCACAGTTACTTACCTGTAACAGGTGATCTCTGGGAACAGCAGGATTAAGTCTTCACATATGGGTATGTCGGTGCCGACGGAGTCTGCGTGGGAACGCTCCCCAGCGTCCAATCAGAACGCTTTTGGAAGCATCCCAACACGCCTGCGTGCTGCCTTCCCGCCTTTCCCAACTGCCTCTCCTCAGTTAAGTTTTAAAGCTGAGACAAAGAGAAAGAGAGAGAGAAAGGAAAAGATAGAGATCTAGAAATGCAACTCCTAGGGGAGGTGGATGGGTTGTGAAGACTTATTCCTGCTGTTCCCAGAGATCACCTGTTACAGGAAAGTAACTGTGCTATCTCCAGGAACAAACAGGAATGAGTCTTCACATATGGGGACTCCCAAGCTAAGATGCCTGGAGGAGTCCCAGCATGTTGCGAATCTGAGAGCCATGCTATTTTGCCGAAACCCCAGGCATCCTAGGGATGGAGGGTAGGAGTTGAACTAAAAAGATGTGCTGTGGAACAGCAGGACCAAACAGGATGCCTAGATAGGAGTCTCTGTGCAGGTGATATTCAGTGGTAATACTGAGAGCAATAAACCAACCTGGACCTCACCTGGTGATATTGTAAAGGGGTATATGGAGCTTCATGTGCATTTGTGGATATGAACCAACAGAATATCCCCAGAGAGCACCTCAATGCAAGGAGAGGTAGATAACTGCAGAAAAAACAGGCTGAGGTTAGACCCCTTAGGGTGAGAAGAAACAATCCCAGTGGAACTGGGGTAGTTCAATGAGGTAGGACTTTGCGGAAAACACGGAAGTCCCTATTAGATAAGACTGAAGCTCTTTTGACTTTAAGGGACAAAGTTCTTATAGGAGAAGGGAGCTTCAAAGATCCCTATATCCGATAACAAAGAAGGATAGGAGTAATGAGGCACTGTAGCCTCTCATCTTTTGAAGAGTCAGAAAGTCCCTCCTAATTGGAAAGGAAAGTATATGGAGGGCTTCAGGTGTACCTAACTGAAAGTCATAGTACAAAAAACCCCTCAACTACTAAAGGAAGTGGGTGATTATGGAGAACCCTAAGTATGCTGGGACAGCATGGAAAGGGATAGAGAGTATCTGTCGAGTCCGTAGGGGACTATATATATATGTATAAGTATATATATATCTAGGCAGACAGATGGAAATAGTATATAGACATATATCTACCCACTATCATATATTGCGATGCATATATATAGATAGGTAAATACAGATATATCCCTCATATATGTATATAATATACTCGTATATATATGAGCATAGACATGCAGATGTCCCTCTACATGTAAATATATATATATATATATATATATATATATACACACATATATATATATATCTATACACACATAAGAACATAAGATATGCCATACTGGGTCAGACCAAGGTCCATCAAGCCCAGTATCCTGTTTCCAACAGTGGCCAATCCAGGTCACAAGTACCTAGCAGTTTCCCCAAAAGACACAGGTTCCACAATGCTTGTACTGGGTCAAGCATTGATATCCTGGGTCCCTTCTTAATAATGGTTTATGGACCTTTCCTCCAGGAACTTGTCCAAACCTTTTTTAAACCCAGCTACACTAACAGCCTTTACTACATCCTCCGGTAACAAATTCCAGAGTTTGATTACACGTTGAGTGAAAAAATATTTTCTTTTATTAGTCTTAAATAGTTTACCCTGTAGCTTCATTGCATGTCCCCTAGTCTTTCTATATTCTGATAAGGTAAACAATCGATCTACGTTTACCCGTTCCACTCCGTTCATTAATTTATAGACTTCTATCATATCTCCCCTCAGCTGTCTCTTTTCCAGGTTAAAGAGCCCTAACCTTTTTAGCCTTTCTTCATAGGAGTATCCTTCCATCCCCTTTACCATTTTGGTGGCTCTTCTCTGAACCTTTTCTAAAATCGCTATATCCTTTTTAAGATACGGTGACCAGAATTGCACACAATATTCAAGGTGCGGTCTCACCATGGAACGATATAGAGGCATTATAATATCTTATGTTTTATTTTCCATTCCTTTCCTTATCATACCTAGCATTCTATTTGCTCTCTTGGCCACCGCTGCACACTGGGCCGAGGGTTTTAACATGGTATCCACAATGACGCCTAAATCTTTTTCCTGAGTGGTGGTTCCTAATGTGGAGCCTTGCATCGTGTAACCATAGTATGGGTTGTTCTTCCCTAGGTGCATAACCTTGCACTTGTCCACATTAAATTTCATCTGCCATTTTGATGCCCAGTATTCTAATTTATCAAGATCCTCTTGCAATTTTCCACAATCCTCTTGGGTTTTAACAACTTTAAATAGTTTTGTGTCATCTGCAAATTTGATAACCTCACTCGTTATTCCACTTTCCAGGTCATTTATGAATAAGTCAAAAAGCAGTGGACCCAGCACAGATCCCTGGAGTACACCACTATTCACCCTTCTCCATTGGGAAAATTGGCCATTTAGCCTTACCCTCTGCTTTCTATCTTTTAACCAGTTCCTGATCCACAATAGTACACTGCCTCCTATCCCATGACTCTTTAGTTTTGCCAAAAGTCTCTGATGAGGGACCTTGTCAAAGGCTTTCTGAAAGTCCAGATACACTTTATCAACCGACTCACCTTTGTCCACCTGTTTATTCACTCCTTCAAAAAAACTTAACAGATTAGTAAGACAAGATCTTCCTTGTCTAAAGCCATGTTGGCTGTCTCCCATTAGGTCATGACTATCTACATGCTGAGTAATTTTATTCTTTATAATGGTTTCTACCATTTTTCCTGGTACTGATGTCAGGCTCACCGGTCTGTAGTTTCCCGGATCACCCCTGGAACCCGTTTTAAAAATTGGTGTTACATTGGCGATCCTCCAATCTTCAGGTATTAGAGATGATTTTAATGATAGTTCACAGATTACTAATAGCAGGTCTGCAATCTCATATTTCAGTTCTTTCAACACCCTTGGATGTATACCATCTGGCCCAGGTGATTTGCTACTCTTCAGTTTATCTAATAGTTGTAATACATCTTCCCGATGTATCAATATTTCCTTCAATTCTTCCGCACCTTTAAATACCACTTCAGTCATGGGTAACATCCCTACATCTTCCTCAGTAAAGACCGAAGCAAAGAATTCATTCAGTTTCTCCGCTATCGCCTTGTCGCCTCTCAGTGCTCCTTTAACCCCTTTATCATCTAATGGACCAACTGACTCTCTCACAGGATGTTTGCTACGAATGTACTTGAAAAGGTCTTTATTTCATGTTTTTGCTTCTGCAGCAAGCTTCCTCTCAAATCCTCCCTTTGCCTGCCTTATTGCCTGCCTTGCATTTGACTTGCCAGTGGTTGTGCTGTTTCCAGGTTTCGTCGTTTGGCTCTTTTTTCCATTTCCTGAAAGATGCTTTTTTGGCAACAGCCGCCTCTCTGACCTCACCTTTAAACCATGCTGGCAGTTTTTTGGACTTCCTTCCACTTTTCTTAAAGCGTGGAATACAGCTGGTCTGGGCTTCCAAGATAGTATTTTTCAATACCACCCAAGCTTGATGTACGTCTTTAACCTTTGCAACTGCTCCTTTTAGTTTTTTCTTAACTGTTTTCCTCATTTTATCATAGTCTCCCTTTCGAAAGTTAAAAGGTAGTACTGTTTATTTATTTACATTCTCTTATATACCGCGCTATTCTGCATCAGTGCGGTTTACATTGAACGAACTGAAATTACATTGAACAGGGCATTATAACTTAGAGATAACTATTTTACAGGGAACATAGGCTTATGGAGGGTTAAGTGGCTTGCCCAAGACCACAAAGGAGCACCTGTGGGACTAGAAACCCCGGTCCTTCCGGCCCAAGGTTGTTGTCCTCTAGGGGGGATTTACTGTGGATTTTTTTACTATCCCTCCTCCACTTATTAAATCAAAGGCGATTATGCTATGATCACTATTGCCAAGTGGCCCCAACACCCTTATCTCTTGCACTAGATCTGGTGTTCCACTAAGGACTAAGTCTAATATGGCTTCCCCTCTGGTCGGTTCATGAACCAGCTGCTCCAAGAAGCAGTCATTTAGTTCATCTAGGAACTTTATCTCCCTAGCATGTCCTGACGTGACATATATATATATACATATATATACACATATATAGACATATACATACATACATACCCATGTCCGCACATAGGGTATGTGGAGAGAGAAAGATTCATCTAACCACAAGAAGGGAAGTACCTGCTTGAGAAGATAGTTAGAGAATCTGTACTTCCTGGATATGGATAGGAAGCCCAGGGAGTTCTCTCACTGGCAAAAGAAGTCTAGAGTCCTCTAAGAACTCTAGTCCAGGCGTAACCAGGAATGGAGACCTTCCTGGAAAATGCAGAGGATGTTGTAAATCTGCAGATAGTAAGTCTGAATCCGTCCATAACTCCAGCAGGTAGCTGGAGAAAAGATGCAATAAAAATACCATATGTACCCCTAATGAGAGTAAAAGGGTATGGTGCATTCTTGTGCTCAACATGGATTACGCCATGAAGAGTTGAGGATGGAAGGAAAAGACAAGACAAGGATTGTCTATACTGATAGAAAAACCCATCCCTGGTGAAGGGGTCCCCTGGAGATGTGAAGCAACCCAGGGAATTGGATAAATCTTTAGGTATTCTCTTAAATAAAGGCCTGTGTCCTTTATTTAAGAAGCCTTTAATGGAAAGTGGTAAGGGCAGGGAGAACCCAGCAGGCATGACTAGGTAAAGCCCTTCCTAACCATCTGACATCATGTGCTCTCTAACAAGGCCCCATAGTGTAGAGCTGCTCCGTAGAGATGCAGAGAGCATGTTGCAGGTTAATTAGGAGAAAAACTGGTGTTTAAGACCCAGTAGGTATCATGAACTACTCCGCCAAGCCCAAGGAATGGGGAAGGCTGAGGATAGAAGGAAAGGTGATGTGTCTGCAACAATAGCCAGAAAAGGTTCTTAAACCGTCTGGGACTTAGTGGTAAGGCCAGAAACCATTGAAATTGGAGAACAAGCCCTGGTAACTTGGTCAGCAAGTCAGTGGTCTAACCAGGAAGAGCCCCTGCAATTCTAACTATTGATAGGGCAGCAGTAGAAATCTTAGATCCCAAGATTGGGAAAGAAATACAGACATAAATAGGAGTGGGAAGACTCCGCTTTTGTCTGAGCAGCTGCCAGGAAAACTAAGAATGCACGGGGGAAACAACTCTGAAAGAAAACCTAGGGGCTTAAGGAGAAGCCCTCAGTAAAGTGGTATCACTCTTTCAGAGCAAATGTCTTAGTAAGAGTGGCAGAGTTGAAAAGACGTCTTACGGTGGAGTAAATCTTTGAAGTAATATGAGAGATGCTGATACAGGAGAAAAAGTCAAAGGTAAAGGCATGGCAACCTTATTGACAGCTGTTACTCCTCTGTGTAGTTCAGAGGACGAGGAGTAACTGTATTACCTGTAAAGCATAATCAACTTAAGAAGCTCTTGGAGCTGATAGTCAGGATGTCTCTTTAAGAAGGACATATGTAAAGTTTAGGATGGAACCGATGTAGATGCTTGTAGTGGTAGGAAGCAAACTACAGAATCCAAACCTCAAACAGGAAAAGGATTCAGGGAAGAGTCTATGAGCAACCCTGCGGCTGCTGGGTTTGCTGAACCCGTTGAGGTTGTGATTTCCTGAGCCTGGTTGATTGTTTCCCTTGGCTGGGAGCATCTGTATGATGGGTAGAAGATGGATAAAACCTTTTACCATTAAGGGAACAAAGCTTATTAGTAGATTTTCTACAAACTGGGATAGAGGAAGGCATAGACAAGCCTCTGAAAGCAATAGTCTCAGTGGTTAACTGAGTAGCCTGGAGTAAAGTCTCTTTATTAAAGAGATTCTCTCCAGTGCAAGGAGCATTTCCCAGTCTATCTTGTACGCATTTGTCCAAGTCTGAAGCTTGGAGCCAGGCTCTACGTCGTGCCCCTATGGCTATAGCAGAGGTTCTGCTAACAGACTCGAAAGAGTGCAGGGAAGCACGAGTAAGGAACTCAGAAATATTTTGAGCATGATTGACTAGCATAGAAGAATCTGCCCTTTTAGGCTCTTGGAGGAAAGGGGTCAAAAGTAGTAGATCTTTTGTGACCTCCTCAAGAGATAATCCCATATAGAAAATATATGAAAGGATTCTTGCTGACAACATGGATGCCTGGAAAGTTTGACGTCCAAAGGCATCTAAAGTCCTAGCCTCAAGAACTGGCGGATAAGAAGAGTGCTTCTTAGTACTCTTAACACGCCTCACTGCTGATTCTACAACAAGAGAATGATGAGGGAGCTGAGGCTTTTGAAAACCTGGAGAAGGGGGCACCTTGTATAGAAGATCAGTTGCCCTAGAAGGTGGGGATACCGTTAGAGGAGTTTCCCACATTCTAAATAGGAAATCCTGCAAGGTTTGATGCAAAGGAAACATAATGACTTCCTGTGGATTACAGGGGATCTGTATAGGTTGTGGATCCCCTGGTGCAGGGTCTTGACCAGGTATGGAAATGGCAAGTGACTTGGCCATATCAAGCAGGAAAGCTTGAAAAGAAATCTCCCCAGAGGGGAGTCCTCGAGGAAGAGGAGGAAGGACTAGATCTGTTGAAGAACTAGTTCTAGCATCCACCGGTTCATTCAAATTCTGTAGAATAGAAGATCTGGAGGGGTGGAGCATCAAATTATCTTTGAAAGATAGTTGTCGGTACCGCTGAAAATCGTCCATGCTAGGGATCGATTCCAAACTCAGTATGGAAAGAAGCGAGCCGGCTGAAAGCATTTTATTTATTTATTTATTTATTTACAATCTCTTATATACTGCACTATTCATCATCAGCGCGGTTCACATGGAACAAAATGCTCAGTACATTTAACACGTATGAGTTTACAGGTAACAGGGCATAAATAACTTGGATAACCGGGGTAACTATTTACAAAACATACTGATCTTGGGAGGTATCGACACTGATGTTGATGTCGATACCGGTATCGGGACCAGTACTGTCGGTGACACCGATATATGAAGATCAGTCTGTGACGGCACTATCGGTACCGAGGCAACTGAATGTGGCAGACCTTGATCATCGGTAGAACGTCTTCGGTACCGTCTGAAATTGGTACCGAGACGAGTCTGTACCCAGTCATCCAGACTAGAGATCGATTCTAGACTCGGCATCGAAAGAAGCGAGTCCATCGATGCATATGGTGAAAGTGTTTCTGATGTTGTAGTGGGAGATCATTTTGCATCCAGTGATCACCAGATGGTGTGGTTCAGTATTAGGACTAGGGCTGTTAGAATCCATTCCAAGGTAAGGATCTTAGACTTTAGGAAGACTAACTTTGCCAAGATGGGTCAATACCTCAGGGAGTCGTTAGTGGGATGGGAACAGCTGGGGGATGTAGAAAAACAGTGGGCAAAATTGAAAGGGGGTATTTTAAGGGCAACCAACCTTTTTGTTAAAATGGTAAATAAAGGCAAAAGGAAAAGGAGACCGCTATGGTTTTCGAAGGAAGTAGCTGAAAAAGTGAAAAAAAAGAGGGAGGCCTCCATGAAATACAACAGATCACAGAGAGAGAAAGACAGACATCTGTATTTGGAAAAACTTAGAGAAGCCAGCAAAGTAGTCAAAAAGGCAAAGATTCAAAAGGAGGAGGAAATAGCCAATGCAATAAAATGGGGGGATACGACATTTTTCAGATATATTAGTGAGAAGAGGAAGGGCAAAAGTGGTATTGTCAGACTCAAGGGTGCAAGGGGGAATATGTAGAAGCTGATAAGGATAAAGCAGAATTGCTTAACAAATATTTCTGTTCTGTGTTCACAGATGAAGAACCAGGAGCAGGACCTCAGAAAACACCCACAAATAGGAACAGAAGCAAGGGACATCTTGAAGAATTTTCAGAAGACCGTGTTCGTGAGAAACTAGCTCAACTTAAAGTAGACAAAGCGATGGGACCGGATGGGATACACCCTAGAATACTGAGGGAACTTGGGGACGTTCTAGCAACTCCACTGACTGACCTTTTCAATGCCTCGTTGGAGTCGGGAGTGGTGCCAAAGGACTGGAGAGAGGCTCATGTGGTGCCTTTACACAAAAGCGGAAGTAAGGATGTGGTTGAAAACTACAGGCCGGTTAGTTTAACTTCGGTGGTGAGTAAATTATTGGAAACGCTGCTGAAAGAGAAAATAGTGAGGTTTCTGGAGTCCAGCGGATTACAGGATCCGAGGCAGCATGGATTCACCAGAGGCAGGTCTTGTCAGACAAATCTGATTGATTTCTTTGACTGGGTGACCAGGGAGTTGGACCGAGGGAGAGCTCTAGATGTGGTGTATTTAGATTTTAGTAAAGCCTTTGACACTGTTCCTCACAGGCGACTTATAAACAATCTGAGCACTCTAGGGATGGACCCTAAAGTTACTGTTTGGGTTAGAAATTGGTTGGGTGGGAGGCGACAAAGAGTACAAGTTAATGGAGCTCACTCTGAGGAGAAGGATGTTACCAGTGGTGTGCCCCAGGGATCTGTCCTTGGTCCGATTCTTTTTAACATCTTTGTTAGTGATATAGCGGAAGGGCTGTCGGGTAAGGTTTGCCTCTTTGCAGATGATACCAAAATCTGCAGTAGAGTAGACACCCAGGAAGGTGTAGATAACATGAGGAGGGATCTAGCTAAGCTTGAAGAATGGTCTAGAATTTGGCAGCTGGGATTTAATGTTAAAAAATGTAAGGTCATGCATTTGGGCTGCAGCAATCCAAGGGAGCAATACAGTATAGGAGGTGAAGTACTTTTGTCCACTAAAGAAGAGCGGGACCTAGGCGTGGTTGTGTCTGATGATCTTAAAGTAGCTAAACAGGTAGAAAAGGCGACGGCAAAAGCTAGAAGGATGCTTGCGTGCATACGGAGAGGAATGGCTAGCAGAAAAAAGGAGGTGATAATGCCTCTGTATAAGTCTTTGGTGCGACCTCATTTGGAGTATTGTGAGAAATTCTGGAGACCGCACCTTGAAAAGGATGTGAACAGGATGAGTCGGTGCAGAGGGTGGCTACTAAAATGATTAGTGGGCTTCATTATAAAGCATATGAGGACAGACTTAAGGATCTTAATATGTACACCTTAGAGGAAAGGCGGGATAGAGGTGATATGATTGAGATGTTTAAATACCTCCGTGGCATAAATGTTCAGGGAGAGAGCCTCTTTCAATTGAAAGCAAGTTCTGCTACGAGGGGACATGGGATGAGGGTGAAGGGAGATAGATTCAGGAGTGATATGCAGAAATATTTCTTTACGGAAAGAGTAGTGGATCCGTGGAATAGTCTCCCATTGGAAGTGGTAGAGATGAGGACAGTAACTGAATTCAAAAAAGCATGGAACCAACACAGAGGATCTCTAAAGGTAAAAAGTGGACTGTTGTAGTTGTTGATATGGAAGGACAGACTAGATAGGCCATGTGGTCTTTTTCTGTCATCATGTTTCTATGTTTCTATATCTGGAGGGCACCGACGTGGAAACCAGCATCGGTACCGGGGCCGATGTGGGAAGATCGGTCGGTAGCGGCTCTAGCGGCACCGAAGATACCGAGAGCGCTTGACTGCGATCATCGGTGTGGAATGTTTTATCCAGCACCACTGCCGATGCCGGGGTACCGGCACTGCTCAAAGCGGATACCACCACCGGACATGGCTCAGGTATTTTCACCGAGGTAAAAAGCCCGGGAACAACCTGTAACCCCGTTAATGCTTTGGAGACAGAAGCCTCCCGCCGGGGTTTTAAAGCCAAAACGTTCTCGGGGGCAAGCCCAAAGGCATTTCTATGATGTACATGAGATCTACCACCCGAGGACTGGCTAGTCTTTACAGACTTTTGTTTGGTTACCTGATCCTGCGAAAAAGAAGATGTAGCTGGTACCCTCAGGTCTGAGGGGAACGGCGTATCGAGTTGAGCTCGATGCTGAAAACTTCTTGCAGAAATAGTAGTGCAGGAGGGACACTCCAGCGGATGGTGTTCAATTCCCAAACATTGAAGGCACCAATTATGGGTGTCTAAAACTAATTTGTAAGCGCCACAGTTAAAACACATTCTAGTGGCTAGCATTGCCCTGAGGAAAAGTGAAGAGGCCTAGCAGGCCGAAACCTGTCAGGCACTAAAGAGGAAAAATATTTCCCACAAAAGGAAATATTTGTAGAAGAAAAGAAAAAGAAAATACTGGCGGTACCGGTGCGTCGAGGGAAGGTAGATGTGACCACAAGAAAAAACAAAAATAAAGGAAGAATTTTCTGTGGTGACAGGAGGACGTCCTGCTGGCTCCGCGGAAAAACAAACTGAGGAGAGGCAGTTGGGAAAGGCGGGAAGGCAGCATGCAGTTGTGTTGGGATGCTTCCAAAAGCGTTCTGATTGGACGCTGGGGAGCGTTCCCGCGCAGACTCCGTCGGTACCAACGTACCCATATGTGAAGACTCATTCCTGCTTGTTCCTGGAGATATACATTAAATACATAAATGCTGACCTTGGAACTTTCATACATGCTCAATAAAGCAGTTTGAAAAGCTCTTAAGCTTTCTATACACCAGTCCAACAATGTTATCTGTGGAAACTGCTGTCCTGCTAGTCTCTCAGGTACTAACCACTAGGCTACTCCTCCACTCCTTATACAGTATATTCATTACAATAAGTATTTGCCTGGTTTTTAACCTCGTAAGATTTAAAATTAGATATCATACTATAAAACTTTCTATTGCTTATCAGATACATGTCATATCACTGCAAAAACACATGGCGCAACCTTACACAGAATAAAATTAAATAGAATAGAAGGTGAAGGTGCGCTTGAAGTGCATGACCTTCCTTTTATCATCGCTCACCAATGGCCCTGCTCACGGCAGTGGCAGCGTGCAACAAGCTCTGGCCGTTTCTGCTCCCTTCGAGGGTCAGGGGTTGGGGAAAGCAAAAAACGCCCATAGCCCAATCTGACACAGGGGAGAGAGTGGCGTTTCAACTATCGGGATTGCTAAGTGCTGCTGCTTACTCCCCTGGGCAGGTCAGTTACTACTACTATTTAGCACTTATAGAGCGCCACGCACACAGCGCTGCACAGCTAACCTAGTCCCTGCCCGTCAGAGTCATGCTCATCGGAGCTTACAATCTAGTTAGAACAGTGCATTAATTAGAACAGTACAAATCATTAATCAGTTCAGCGCAAGGTACGGTGAGGTACAGTTGGTCAGTAGTTTGGTCAAACGTTGACGGGGTTAGGGTAGGAAGAGGAAGGAGTCAGGATCTGAATGCAACAGTGAAGAGGTAGATCTTCAACCTGGATTTGATGCTGCTGCCCTGTGCAATCGCATGGTTTGTACAGTGAGTCAAGCCACCCCTGATTGTCGTCCAGTTCAAAATACAATCCATACAGATAATTGCATTAAATTGAAACAAATAGTCAAGCACGCAAAAAAGAAAGCATTTAGGAGGTAATTCTATAAGGCGTGGCTAGATGTATGCATGCTAATGGTGCCTATTCTCTAAAGTTGAATCCATGCGGGTTTGACTTTATAGAACACTAGTGTAAATGGTTGCAGAAGTGCATAAAGCATAGTTACTTACCTGTAACAGGTGATCTCCGGGAACAGCAGGAATTTAGTCTTCACATATGGGTATCGTTGGTACCGACGGAGCCTGCACAAGAACGCTCCCCAGCGTCCAATTAGAAAGCTTTTGGGAGCATCCCACAGCACCTGTGTGCTGCCTTCCCGCCTTTCCCAACTACCTCTCTCCAGTTGAGTTTAAAGCTGAGACAAAGAGAGAGAGAGGGAAAGAGAAAGAGATAGAGAGATACAACTCCTAGGGGATGTGGGTGGGTTGTGAAGACTAAATTCCTGCTGTTCCCGGAGATCACCTGTTACAGGTGAGTAACTATGCTATCTCCAGGAACAAGCAGGAATGTAGTCTTCACATATGGGGACTCCCTAGCTTTAGATGCCAGGGAGAGACCCCAGAAGTTGTGTGTCCCTGTGAAAGGGCTCCACTTCCCCCCATGGATCTCTGGCATCCAACCAGGGATGGCGGGTAGGAGTTGATTAGGTATGGAACAGGTGTTGGAGAACAGCCTGACCAAACAAGGCATCCCGGCGGGAGTCCTTGTCCAAGCAGTAATGGGCTGTGAAGGTATGAACCGAGGCCCAAGTGGCTGCTCGACAGATGTCGTCGATAGACACAGAGTGCAGATGAGCCATTGAAGCTGCCATAGCTTTCACATTGTGAGCTGTGACATGGCCCTCCAGAGGAAGATTCTTACTCTGATAGGCAAATGAAATACACTGTGTAATCCAGTTGGACAGTGTTCTCTTGGAGACTGGAAGTCCCAAATGAGAAGGATCAAAAGCAACAAAGAGTTGAGAGGACTTTCTATGTTGCTGTGTTCTTTGCAAGTAAAAGGCTAAAGCTCTTTTACAGTCCAAAGTATGAAGATTCCTTTCTGCATTTGATACATGAGGCCTTGGAAAAAACACAGGCAGGTAGACCGCTTGGTTAAGATGAAAAGGCGAGACCACCTTTGGCATAAAGTGTGGATGAGTCCTAAGGACTACCTTGTCATGATGGAACCTTGTATAAGGTGGATCAGCCACTAGTGCATGCAACTCACTGATGCGACGTGCTGATGTGATTGCAATGAGAAAGATAACCTTCCAAGAAAGGAATTTCAAGGAGGTAGTAGCTAAGGGTTCGAAAGGTGGCTTCATGAGCTGGCCAAGAACCAGATTTAAGTCCCATGCCACCGGTGCTGGCTTAATGGGAGGTTTAGTTAGAAGAAGGCCTCTCATAAATCTTGCTATGAGAGGATGGAAGGAAATAGGTTGTCCATTTAAAGGCTTGAAAGAAGCCGCAATAGCACTTAAATGGACTCTTACTGAGTTAGTTTTAAGTCCTGCATTGGATAAATGAAGGAGATACTCCAGTAATGATTCCAGAGGTATCGCAAGGGGGTTAAGACCCTTCTGCGAGCACCATATGGTAAACCTTTTCCACTTGAAAGCATAAGAGCGTCTTGTGGAAGGTTTTCTAGAAGCATAAAGGATATCCTTTACTTGCTGAGGAAGGTTAAGATACTGAAGATGTAGGCCTTCAGCAACCAAGCCCTGAGATGCAGAGACTGGGGATTGGGATGCCATAACATTCCATCCTCCTGAGACAGGAGATCTGGAGCAGAGCCTAACTCCAGAGAGGGAGCTTGAGAGAGATGTAGAAGCAGAGGGTACCACACTTGCCATGGCCAATGTGGAGCTATGAGAATCATACGGCCTCTGTCTCTCTGAAGCTTGAACAGGGTTTTGGGAATCAGGGGAATGGGTGGAAAGGCATGCAGGAAATCTTGACCCCAATGAAGGAGGAAAGCATCCCTGGCCTGAGAGCCCTGAGCCGGAATTCTGGAACAGAACCGGGGACGTTTGGCATTCAACGGACTTGCAAAGAGGTCTATGTCTGGGGTTCCACAAATTTGAAAAATCTTGGCCACCTGGTCTGCATGTAGAGACCATTCGTGTGGAAGCAGAACTCGACTGAGTCTGTCTGCCCAAGAGTTTTGGATACCTGGAAGATACACTGCCAGGAGATGAATCTGATGCTCTCTGGCGAGGGCCGATAGTCGCAAAGCTTCGTTGTAAAGCGACAGAGAGCCTGTTCCTCCCTGCTTGTTCACGTAGAACATGGCTACTTGATTGTCCGTCTGAATGAGGACTGTCTTGTAGCTGAGCAGGGTGTGGAACACTCACAGAGCAAGAAAGATTGCTCTGAGCTCCAAGAGATTGATGTGTAGATGAGTCTCCTGGTTTTGAGTGGACTGCCACCATTGGAGTGACAAAATAAGGCGATTTGTGTTTGCTATTTTGTCTGACAGGCACCCTGATGCCTGGGTCCATTGAGTGGATAAAGTACACTGGGCTGCTCTCATATGGAGGCGAGCATAAGGAACCACATGCACGGTAGATGCCATGTGGCCTAGTAGTTTGTCATGCAGCAGGGGCTGATGAAAGTAAAAATGCAGGAGAAGAAGCTGTTTTTCATGAGGAAAAAGATGTGCACAAGATGCAATATCCGCACAGAACAGCTAGAGGGAGCAGGCGTGCACTCACAGAGCCTGAATGGACACACCTAGCTAATCGAGAGCACCTGACAGTCAGCCCGGAAAGCTCAAACACAGGAGAGCTTTATAAACGGAAGACTGGAGACTGGAGAGGGCAGAGCAGTGTTTGCAGGTGTGGAGCTGGAGGTAAAACTGAAGGTTTACGAGAAAGAAGCACCACAAGCAAGGACCAAGCAGAAAGAAGCACTTGGGAAACTAGTGCTGGAAAAAGGAGCAATCACCTTTGGAGGCAAAGCAGAGTGAAAGAAAGAAGACTGCTTGGACCAGAGGAACCTGTGGCTAAACCGAAAGGCAACAGAAGCTTTCAGAGAGGAGCCTGGCACAGGGATTGTGTTCCTGAAGAACTGCGGGAAGGAGGAAATCCCAGTTCTATATGCTGCTGGAAGCCAAGGTATGCTGACTCTGTTTCTATGAAGAAAACCTCACTTTATAAAAAGCCTTTTGAAAGTAATGCTAAACCTGTGAGAAAGGAAAGCAAAGCTACCTCTCATAAGCCAAGTAGCCAACCCCCGAGGGTAGGCCATGCTCATTGGCAAACACTAGAGGAACTCTTTAAACATCCAGAGAACAGGACTAGGGCCTGGCCAGAAATTATAGCCAGTGAAACCACTGATACAGGCCTGGCCAGAAATTATAGCCAGTGAAACCACTGATACAGACAGAGATAATTCTGAGCCGATGCAAGTGGAACTTGTAGAGCCAAGCCTTTTATCTCAGGAAGAGATGGACTGTTCTTTGTGTATTTCAGGCAGTGCAGAGTCACTGTTAAACCTGTGAATGATATATGTTATCTTCAGAATGTTATTCATTTGCTAAATGGAAGAAGAGTGCTGAAACATTTGCTTTACTCTGGAAAGCTTAACTAAGCATTGTTACAACTGTGAAGCATAACAGTTTTTACGTTAACCTGAGTTGATTTCATTCCTGAAGTTAAGGACTTTTTCTTTAGGTTGTAACCCAGCTGAATCTTATGTGTAACGGGAAATAAATGCCTTGTTAACCCTCTACTCTGCATTCACAATTTTTCTTAGTTAGGAGCTGAACTGCTAAGACCAGGTTACACCTGGATCTTAAAAGACCCTCCCCTTTCATAATAAAATAATTTTTGTGTCCCACCTACCCTTACGACCACTGGCCACCAGGGCGGTGCACGACAAGTTGTAACATTTCTCGAGCAGCGAGATGAGGCTTTAGCACTGCTTGAGAAGCTAACTGCACCATGCGAAGGCAACGGGCCTGGGGAAGATAGGCCCTTGCTTTTCTGGTATCCAGCAAAGCTCCTATGAACTCTAGAGACTGAGTGGGAGTTAGCCTGGATTTTGGGATGTTTATGACCAGACCCAAATACTGAAGGATACGCATTGTGCAAGATAGAGAAATCCTGGCCTCTGACTCTGATGGGGCTCAAATGAGCCAGTCGTCTAAGTAGGGGAAGACGAATATCCCTAGAGTGCGAAGAAATGCTGCTACCACAGGCATGCATTTTGTGAACACCCTTGATGCTGAGGCCAGGCCAAAAGGAAGCACCCTGTATTGGTAGTGCTTTCCTTGGACAAGGAACCAAAGGAACTTTCTGTGAGTTGGATGGATGAGAACATAAGTTGAGATCTAGAGAACAAAGCCAATCCTGACTCTGAAGGTATGGCAGCAGAGTTCCCAGAGAAATCATCTTGAATTTCTCTTTGAACAGGAATTTGTTCAATTCTCTGAGGTCTAAAATAGGTCTGTGTCCCCCTGTTTTCTTTGGGATAAGGAAATAGGGGGAGTAAAACCCTTTACCCTGTTGAGGAATGGGTACCTCTTCTATTGCCCCTTGGGCAAGAAGCATAGTGACCTCTTGATCTAACAGATTGATCAGAGAGGTTTGAGAATTGAACTCTTACCATTGTGTGAGGGGGAATGCAGATAAAATGAAGCTTGTACCCCTCTTTTATAATGGAGAGCGTCCAATGTTCTGCTGTTATCTGCCCCCATCTGGGGGCAAAGTGACACAACCTTCCTGGAATGGTGGAAGGCTCTGGTCCATTGAGAGCCAGGAAGGCTAAGTTCTCTAGATGAAAGTCAAAGGCCTTGTGGAGGCTGAGACTGCTGGGACAGTTGAGGTTTAGCAGTCTTTGCTTTCCCTTGTTTAGATGGTTGCTGACTCTTCCGAGCAGGCTTTGACCTGCGGAACATCCCTGCTAGGAATAAGAAGGGTAAAACTTCTTCTTTTTTGAGAAGAATGGTTTCTTGAAAGATTTCTTCCTTGCAGGATCAGCTGTGGCTTTGGATAACCTATCCAAAGTGGAGTTGCCAGCAACCAACTCATTGGATTTCTCTTGCCAATTTTTGCCGAATAGATTCTCACCTGTACAAGGGATATTGCCCAATTTGTCCTGCACCCAGAGCTCCAAATCGGATGCCCGGAGCCAGGCAATTCTACGTGCACCTATGGCAATGGCAGAGGTTCTGCTTATGCACTCAAAACAGTCAAAAGCTGCGCGATTGACAAATTTGGAAACATCCTGGGCATGTTTAACCAGAGTGAGAAAATCCTGCCTCTTATCTTCAGGAAGAAGAGGGCTCAGGACCTCTGAATCTCCTGTGACTTCTTTAAAGAACATTCCCATATATAAAATATAGGAACTGATCCTGGCAGAAAGCATGGAAGCCTGGAAAGTACGACGTCCAAAGGCATCCAAGGTTCTACACTCATGTTCTGGAGGATTAGAGGCATGCCTCTTTGCACTCCTGATCCTTCTCATGGCTGATTCCACTACAATAGAGTGGTGAGGAAGCTGAGTCTTCTGAAAACCAGGACAAGGAGGGACTCGATACATAGTATCCAGTCTACGAGAGTGAGGGGAGGTGGTAAGAGGTGTTTCCCACATTCTTAGCATGAGATCATGTAAGATCTTATAAGAACATAAGATATGCCATACTGGGTCAGACCAAGGTCCATCAAGCCCAGTATTCTGTTTATGGACAGGCAAAGTAGCTGCCTCCTTAGGAGCTTTGGGATATTGAAGAATCTCCAACTCCTTTGCTCTGGGCTCTGTTTCGGGAGCCACAGTAATGGAAAGACCTCGAGCCACCTCCCTGATAAAATCCTGAAAGGAAATATCTTCTGGAGGAGATATCCTACGTTTAGGAGAGGAAGGCTCCTCCGGGAGAAGTATCCTGGTACCGACAGAATCATCAGAATCCTCAGACTCCTCCGAGGATTCAAAATACCTTCTGTCTGGATGCTCTTGTAGAGCCCTATACCCATACCGACCAAAGTCGGTACCGGGGGGAATCGGTACCGGTGTATCGTACCGGAAGGCATAGCATGACTGGGTGCCGGCAAAGCTGACACCGATGTCGATACCGATACCGGAGTCGATGCCAGTACCGGTTGAACTGTCTGACGCGGTTCTGAGGGTGTCGATGCCGCAAGGAGAGCCACCAGACTGCGTTCAATAGCCAGGAACCTCTGGTCTATCGATGCTGCCGATGCCTGGGTGTCGGTACCTGAGAAAGCCGCCGGTACCCCAGAGCATGGCACCAGTAGTTCTGCCAAGGTTGAGGCCTCGAGAACGTCCTGGAGCCCCGATAATGCTTTGGAGGCCAAAGCCTCCCGCCGGGGCAGTTTTGCCAGTACAGAACCATCAAGGGCAACGCCAGAGACATCTCGATGCTTAGAAGGAGATCTACCCTTTGAGGACCGGCTAGACTTATCTTTAGTTACCTGAGATCCATGGGAGGAAGACGAAGCCCTGGAAGATGTCGATGCCACAGAAGCTGCATCGGAGGGAAAAAGGGTGCTGAGCTTAGCAGCTTGGTTTTGTCGACCCCTCTTGGACATCATGGCACAAGCCATACACTCCGAGATGGAGTGGTCAGGACCTAAACATTTAAGACATCACTCATGGGTGTCGGTGACGGAGATGGTACCGCCACACTTGGTGCACTTTTTGAAACCCGAAGCGGGTTTTTCCATGATAGAGGAAATTTTGGGCCTAAGGCCCAAAATGGCGCGTGCACCTGGAAAAGAAAAGTTTGGAAAAAAATACTAAAAATTTTTTTTTTTGAAAGAAAGAAACAAAGAAGAACCGGCGGTACCGGTATAGCGTCGAGGAAGGCAGACGCGACCACAAAAAAGGAGAATAAGGAAAAAGATTTTCTGCGGTGACAGGAACAACGACCTGCTGGCTCCGCGGAAAACGAAGAACTGGAGAGAGGCAGTTGGGAAAGGCGGGAAGGCAGCACGCAGGCGCTGTGGGATGCTCCCAAAAGCTTTCTAATTGGACGCTGGGGAGCGTTCCCGCGCAGGCTCTGTCGGTACCAACGATACCTATATGTGAAGACTACGTTCCTGCTTGTTCCTGGAGATAAGTTAATAATTTATTTGTATATAGTTACCCTGTTTGAAACCTGTACATAACCCCGTTATACTGTAAGTTCAGTGCAGGTCCCCTGCACTGCACCAATATGTTACATGTAAACCGCACTGGTAGTAAAGAGCGCGGTATATAAGAAAAGTTAAATAAATAAATATGGAGCTGCTCTGCAGCAGATGTAAATAACATTGTGTACTTTAGCTGGTTGCTATTCTATCAAGTAGGAGCATACATTTGTGCTCCCCCAAACTCCGCCCCTGTACACGCCCACAGTGAAAGTATGTGCCGTTGGTGTGGTACACCTCCGTTCAGAATAGTGACTGACTAACTCCACGAACCACGGTATCTGCAAGGGGTGGTCCCAGCTTTTGCCCTGCAGACACTGCAGAGGTGTTGGACTTACTGCGGAGAAGCGCAGTACCTGCATTGGAGGACAGGGTAGTGATCGGGTGCATTGAGCTCTCATTAACTCTGTTTCATGATCACTACCCCCCAAATCAGACCATACTGTTGCTGCCACGGATGTACAGATTCCCCTCCCCCCATTCAGCACCACTCTCCCCCAGACAGCTCATGATCTCGGTCAGAGTCTGTCTAGGGGATCAGTGCACCCCCAGACCAAGTTCAAAGCTCAGTTAGCCAGTCAGACTGCCGATCCTCCACCCCCACCCCCATGGAAATCTACACTGCAGGCTAGCCAGTCAGCGTAACAGGTGCTCACAAAGATGACCGTGATCTTATGGTGCTGCCCCCTAGTGTCAGGATGCTAGGGGGCAGCACTGTGCAGACAACAGAAGCAGGCATGGGGAAGACCGCTCTTTCCCCCACTGACAACTAGACCACTGAGGTTGCAATAAAATAATGACGGGGGGGGGGGGAAGGGGGATGGAGCTCCCATTAGGCCGACTGGCTAGCCTGAAGCTGTAGATGTGTAGATGTCCATGGTAGTGGGGAGGGGGGGGGGGATTGGCAGCTTGACTGGCTAGCTAGCCAGGATTAGTATGTTTAGAT
This sequence comes from Ichthyophis bannanicus, assembly GCA_033557465.1. Lineage (NCBI taxonomy): Eukaryota > Metazoa > Chordata > Amphibia > Gymnophiona > Ichthyophiidae > Ichthyophis > Ichthyophis bannanicus. Next base: position 2,541,917 of record CM066035.1, read on the forward strand.
TGGAGGGGAGTGGGTGGGAGGGAGGCAATGGCGCCCAATTGGCTAGCCGTGCTTTGAACTTGATCTGGGGGTGCACTAATCCCCCCCAGCACTTTTTTTTATATTGTCAATACCGTGGATCTGTAAATCCACAGCACTGACATATTGTCTGAAGGTGAAGGGTCTAGCAGGGTATTGGGGGGCTGTGATTGGCCTACAGGGATCGCCACCTCTTGAGGTGGCGTTATCTGCAGCCAACGCGGAAAAATATTTTTGTGCAGTGGTGGCCAAAAATTCCCACCCCGAGCCTACCTCCTCCTGGGTCCACCACACAAAATGTAGACATCACAGAAAAACGCCACGATGTCCGCATTTCTTCCAGATTAGTTGCTACCACCAGGCGCTGTGGTAGCAGCTGATGCACGTTAGTAAACACACCCTCACGAGCACGTGATTATTTAATCAACATGACAAAACCCAGTAGCTAAAGCCTTAATCCAGTAACTCAGAAAAAAAACCTACTTAATCATCAACGGATTCTTGTCGGACTGTACCGCCACTGCTAGCCCAGCTTTAGCTAGATGACTTAAAAGTCCATTTTAATGTTTTTTGTATTATTATTTTTTTAAGAAGCAAATCATATGTCCATATACTTTCTTACTCGACTTTCTCTTAAGTCCAAACAGATTTCTATGCAAAATCCCCGAGACAACTGTTCTCAGTTCTGCTTCAGTGAACATTATTTCACAATAGTACTTGTCTGCCTGAATCGTCTTCGTTCTGTATTTCGGCTCCAGGCTTCATTTCATCACCACGTTCCTTTCTTGCCTCAATTAGCGTCTTTTATGCAAGCAAATAACTAAAATACTGTGGTCTGTGCGTGTAAAGATGTGCAGACATCCAGCTGCGCCTTATAGACTTTCCCTCTCAATGTAAATCCTGAACTGAGCTGAATTCTAGAAAGGAAGGTCAACATGCTTCTTTTGCCATATTTTCTCCAGGCTTTTAAAATTAGGAAATTATACAGCAGCACTGGCTCATATGGCAGGTACATGAGGTTCTGGCCTACCCCTGTGATTTACTTTTCAAAGAACAAATTTTAAAGATTCCTTTGGTTTCCTTTTACCTGCTTAATATAGAAACTACAAGCCACCAGCCTGAAAGTCAAAAGTGCAGCAGTTGCTCTATGGTCATTTTTAGCGACCCTATTGGTACAGTGCCGCTGAAAATCCATACTTTGTTTTATTTTTACACGTATAATTTTACTTCATCATCCTGTTGATTGTAGGGTTCTCAGTCTCTGTGGATAACTCTCTCCTCCTCTCTCTCTCCTCAACTCACAACTTTCGGGTCATCTTTGACTCCTCTCTCTCCTTCCCCACACACATCCAACTGATAGCTAAAGCCTGCCGTGTCTTTCTCTATAAGATTAACAAAATCCACCCATTCCTTTCTGAACACACTACTAAGACTCTTATCCACTCCTTAGTCACCTCCCGTCTGGACTACTGTAACCTGCTCCATGCTGGTCTCCCTCTGAATCATTTATTTATTTATTTACATTCTCTTATATACCGCACTATTCGGCATCAGTGCGGTTTACATTGAACAAACTGAAATTACATTGAACAGGGCATTATAACTTGGAGATAACTATTTTACAGGGAACGTGGGCTATGGAGGGTTAAGTGGCTTGCCCAAGACCACAAGGAGCACCTGTGGGACTAGAAACCCCAGTCCTTCCGGCCCAAGGTTGCTGTCCTCTAGTGGGATTTGAACCCCCGACCTTCCAGCCTGAAGTACCTTGCCCCAACCACTAGGCCATTCCTCCAATCATCTCTCTCCCCTCAACACTCTGCTGCGTGGCTAATCTTCTGCCAGCCTCGTCATGCTCATATTACCCCTCTTCTCAAGTCACTTCATTGGCTCCCTATCTGTTTCCACATCCAGTTCAAATTCTCCTGCTGACCTACAAGTTTATTCACTCTGCGGCTCCTCACTACCTTTCATCTCTTATCTCTCCCTACACCCCTCCCTGGAATCTGCTCTTCTGGCAAACCGCTTCTATCTGTGCCCTTCTCTTCTATTGCTAACTCCAGATTTTGCTCCTTTCACCTTGCTGCTCCTTATGCCTGGAACAAACTACCTGTGTCTGTACGTCAGGGGCCTTCTCTGACCCTTTTCAAATCCAGGCTGAAAACTCACCTCTTTGCTGCTGCTTTCGGATCTTGACTCACCTGGTCTCCTTTGTGTTTCTTTACCATTCCCCCCAGATGTGTCCCATGTCTACAGCTTCTTTGCTGTCTGTCTTGACTAGAATGTAAGCTCTGATGAGCAGGGACTCTCTTTTACATGTGTCTGTGCAGCGCTGCGTACGTCTTGTAGCACTATACAAATGCTCAGTAGTAGTACTAGGTTTATTTTAAACTGTGCTATACTTGGCATATAATATATACTTTGGTAACTGGACTTGATGGATTTTTGGTCTCAGCAAGTTTGGTTGTTCTTATATTCTTACCCTTGTGTCATACTCCTATGATATCCAGCTGTAGACATCAAAGGATTTGTATCCGTGAGCCATCTGGTCCTAGAGGTAAAAGTCTCCAGCCCCTGACCCGCAAGTCCCAGCCCGTACCAGGCTTTGTAACCCTCTGTACCATCCTAGAGGTGGAAGATAACCTCTCTCTGTGCCCATCCCCAGAGATGATAGGTTCTGCACCCATACCCGGCACAATTCAGTTCTAGAGGTAACAGCCTGTATCCCCGTGACAATCCCTGTACTCATCAAGAAGTCAAAGGTTCTGAATGCACAAGCCCGTCCCCACAAGTAAAAGGTTCTGCAGCTCTCTACCAGTTTGCATCACTTACTGTTTAAAGATTTCTCCACAGAGTGACCTTCCTGAAAGTTAAGTTTTTCTTCCCTGCTTACTGTAATTTTTCTTTTTATATAGACTTTCATGCTCCAGCTTGACAATTCTCGATAAAAGTGATACTCTTAACCCGGTTTGCCTCTAATCCATGGATTTACTTGCACTGTCAGCAGAAAATGGATAAGACCCAGAATAGTAAAGTCTGGGGCCGATATCCAACAATGGATCCAGCTGCATCGAATTATCACCCAAACTCCACTATCACCATGGCACTGGGAGAGGAAGGTATTAGATGACTGTATGGAGAAAAGACGCATCAAGAGGGACAACCGGCATACAGCGACGGGCACCACTCTAGACCATACTGGTCATTACCTGCCATCATTTACTATATCACTGCGTAATACTGAATTAAACTCTAAAACCCCTGCAATATAGCACAGTTCATAGCAGCCCAGGCTCCTGCATCATCAAGGGCCTTGCAAAGTCTATGCTGTCAAGCCTCAATGCATTATCAAGTTTACTTTTGAAAAATGGTAAATCCCAAACTTGGGAAAAGGACAGCAGTTAATTCATCAAGATCCACTGGATATCTTCTCTTACCTCCTGTGCTATGGATTTAACAAGAATCCCCATCACCTGCATCTTGGTTACTAGTGTGTAACTTTCCCGTTCCTGCAATTGTCATCCAGATCAACATCATCAAATACTAAAACATTTCTCCGATTCCAGGATACTATTCTGCCTAAAAGCAACTTTGGTTAAGGAACATTAACCAAAACTGAAAATAGGACTGCAATATTCAAAGACCTCAGCCAAGAGGCTGTATACAATGACCTAGGAATGGATAAAGGCACAAACAGTCTAATGTATAGCATTACTACCGGAGGCTGAAACTAGTCCTTTCACAGTACAGAATAAGATATAAGCCATCAATCAACTTGCAAGCCCTGCACTTACAGTCAGCTCCTGAAAAACCTCAACCAACTAGACAAAGGAGTAAGAAAACTCCTCTATGTGCATCAGTGAATTAATCAGGCACAGCGCATGTCAGGTCCTACAGTCAAAAATGGGCCCCCAAACTCACAGGCTATATGTAAAGACCTGCTGTCTCTGGCTGCAGAAGTCTGTATTCATAAAATCTCAGGCCCACATTTGTACAGACCAACTCTCTTGTATATTAAAGACTTCTATCAGGCCTAGGAGCCAGGGGCAGGAGCAACAAGAGAAGAGGGCCTGGGTTGGGGAGTAGAGCGACTGTTCTTCAGTGGGGGCTGAAGCAAAACACCCCTGCTGCTCTGGAGTCTGAGTTCCAGGCTGTTCCTCCAGAAAATAAGCCCTGGGTACTACACATAGTATCTGTTAATTTAGGTATTATAAATCATCTTTGGGTCATCTTTGACTCCTCCCTCTTCTTCTTCACATACATCCAGCAGATAGCTAAAACCTGTCATTGCTTTCCCTCTCCTTTCCCCTTCCACTCTCCCTTCTCACGTGCCTTGTGGAACGCACTCTGTCTCTAATAAACTTGCTTTTACTCATGATCTCTTTATCGCTAATGCTCTACATCTTCTTGCTCTAACTGAGACCTGGCTCCCCCCAGATGATACCGCATCTACTGCTGCCCTCTGCCACGGGAGCTATCAGTTCTCCCACATGCCTCGTCCCACTGGCCGTGGTGATGGTGTGGGGCTTCTACTTTCTCCCACCTGCCAATTCCACCCCCTCCTGCTGCCTCAGTCTCACTCCTCTCTCTCTTTTGAAGTCCACTCCATCCGCCTTTTCACTCCATTTCCTCTTCATACACGTTCCCTCCCCCCCCCCTTTTTTTACTTCGGAATGACTGGCTGCATATATACAAGTCCTTTGCATCCACGGAAAGATACATGCACTAGATGCTTGATTTGGGGTTTTTAAGTATCTGTGAAGTTATGCCTAGATAGCTATATAAGTTTCTATATTGGGTTTTGACATGTGGTTATATTTGATCCTAGCACAACTATTTTTCTTTTCCTTTGATACACGTTGGCTAAGGTTTTTTTAATAAAATTCTTTTACAACGTGCCTGACGCTTTTGCCATATGCTACGGCTGGTCATTACCGCACAACCCATAGAGCGGTTTGTTTATCCCGTTCGTGTTTTTTGATATCTCCATTAACTCACTCTTTTTTGCTCCCCCCCTTTTTTTTACTTCGTGGTGATTGTTTGCACATTTACCAGTTCTGTATATCCACGGAAAGACACATGCGCTAGATGTTTGATTTGGGGTTTTCAAGTAGCTGAAATGTTATGTTTAGATAACTATATAAGCTTCTATGTTTGATCTTAACATGTACCTATACTTAATTTCATCACAACCATTTTTCTTTTTCTTTTGAAACACGTTGGCTAAGACCTTTTTTAGAAAAAATTTTTTACAAATTATTTTGCAACGAACCTGCTGCTCCCTTCAAATGTAAGGCTGGTTATAATTGTACAACCCATAGAGCGGTTTGTTCACCCTGCTCGTTTTTTAATGTCTCCCTTGACTTACTCCTATTTGCTTTCAGTTTTAATTCCCCCTTCTCATAGCAACCCATGATTGTGTTAGATGCATTGGCAATTTATTCGTTTGCGTATCCTGTCTTTTTTCCTCCTCTCTCTGCATTCCTTGTTTGTTGATTTGATTTGATTTAGTGTATAATGTTTTGATGTATGGTTTTATTTATTCTATTATGTTTTTATGAATTATCCTTATGTTTTTTAGCGTTAGCATATAGTCTAAATGTCTGCACAATACAGTGTGAAGCGACACTTGGTTTATGAATTACAACAGAGGTTAGTATTTTAGTTTAATTTATGCACATTCTCATCAAGTCCCGAGCACTATCGTTCCCCCCTTTTTACATTAGTCATTTATGTACATATATGATGCTATTAACTTTTTATTCTATTTTTTATGTTTTAGTTTAATTTACCATATATTTATTGTTTTAACATTTGTGCTTTATAATATGGTCATAATCTTGGTTTGTTGTTCCTTTATTATCTCTGATGCTTTATATGTTTATGTTTTTAGTTTTCTTGCCTGGCTAGCCCCTGACGAAGGGTACGAAACACGACCTGTGTCGAGCGGCCGTTGGTTTAATAAAAGACTCTGTCTTTCCTTGTCATTCACGCCTGCGACTGTGTCCTTGTGTTTAGCGTGATTTGTGCTTTTTTGGTGTTGCAAAAATGCAATGTGTGCCTTCGAGTCAGTCCTGACTCAGGGCGACCCATTTGGTGTTGCACCTATTCATTTATCGACCTCCAGACAAGTCTGCTTCTACCTTTCTCACTGACTGACTCGTGGCTATCCTTCTTTCTGGATTCCTCTTCCCCCACTCTTACTCTTGGGGATTTTAACATTCATGTTGATAACCCCTCTGATCTCTATGCTTTAAAGCTCCTCTCCCTTACCTCCTCGTTTGACCTCCAGCTTTGTTCCACTGCCCCCACTCACCAGCATGGCCACTGCCTTGACCTGGTATTTTTCTCTAGTTGCTAACCCTCAAACCTCTGTAGCTCAGTTCTTCTCTTATCTGACCATCACGCTGTAAGCTTTAATCTTCATCACCCGCTGCCTCAACCTCGTCCTGTCTCTTCCAACCTATTTAGAAATCTTCATGCTATTGATCCCTTGGCTCTCTCTTCCACTATTTCTTTATCTCTTTCTTCCACTATATCATCTAAGTCTGTTGACGAGGTAGTAACTTCCTATAATGCTGCACTCTCCTCTGCTCTGGATGCTCTCGCTCCTCCCATGTCACGTCCTGTGAGACGTTCTTCACCCCAGCCCTGGCTTTCATCCTCTACCCACTATCTACGTTCCTGTGCCCATTCTGCTGAGCGTGCTTGGCTCAAATCCCGCTCCCTTGCAGACTTTCTACACTTCAAATTCATACTTGTCTCTTTCCAGTCAGCCATAGCTCTTGCCAAACAAGACTATTATGTCCATCTGACTAATTCTCTTGCCTCTGATCCTCACCGTCTCTTTACTACTCTCAGCTCTCACCTCAATGTGCCTTCACCTCTGATCCCTCCCTCCCTTTCTGCCCAAACTCTGGCTATTTCCATGACAAAATCCACAAGATCACCCTCCAATTCCTCACAAAGTCAGCTACTTCTCCTCCTCTCCCTCTTCACTCCCAACTCCCCCCCTACATCTGCTGCCCTCTCTTCCTTTCCTGTGATCTCTGAAGAAGAAACTGCACACCTTCTTTCTTCCTCCAAACTCACTACCTGCTACTCTGATCCTATCCCCACCTGTCTCCTAAGCCCCATCTCCTCCACCGTTGTCCCTTCCATCTCTCATATTCTCAACCTATCACTCTCCACTGCAACAGTCCCTGCAGACTTCAAGCATGCTGTGGTCACACCTCTCCTCAAGAAACCCTCACTTTATCCCACCTGTCCTTCTAATTATCGACCCATCTCTCTCCTTCCCTTCATTTCTAAACTACTTGAACGTGCAGTTCACCGCCGCTGCCTCGACTTCCTCTCCTCTCATGCCCTCCTGGATTCTTTACCGTCTGGCTTTCGTCCTTGGCTCTTGCCAAAGTCTCCAGTGACTTGTTCCTGGCAAGATCCAAAGGCCTTTACTCTGTCCTCATCCTTCTTGACCTCTCTGCTGCTTTTGACACTGTTGACCACAAACTTCTCCTCGATACCCTGTCCTCACTTGGCTTTAAGGGCTCTGTACTATCCTGGTTCTACTCCTATCTCTCCCATCGCTCTTTCAGTGTGTGTTCTGGTGGCTTCTCCTCCTGTGCTACCCCGCTCACAGTTGGTGTACCCCAAGGATCTGTCTTGGGTCCGCTCCTTTTCTCTCTCTATGCCCAGTCCCTTGGTGCGCTTATCTCTTCCCATGGCTTTCAGCACCATCTGTATGCTGATGACTCCCAGATCTACCTCTCTACACCTGAAATCTCTCCAGCAATCCAGACCCGGATCTCTGCCTGCCTTTCTGACACTGCTGCCTGGATGTCTCACCGCCGCTTGAAATTGAACATGGCCAAGACTGAACTTCTTATCTTTCCCCTAAAACCTCCCCCCCTTTTCCTCCTTTCTCAGTCTCTGTGGATAACTCTGTACTCCTTCCTGTTTCCTCGGCCTGCAATCCTGGGGTTGTCTTTGACTCCTCTCTCTCCTTCTCCACACACATCCATCTGATAACTAAGACCTGCCATTTCTTTCTCTATAACATCAGCAAAATCCGTCCTTTCCTTTCTGAACACACTACTAAGACGCTTATCCATTCCTTGATCACCTCCCGTCTTGACTACTGTAACGTACTCCTTGCTGGTCTCCCTCTGAATCATCTCTCTCCCTTTCAATCTGTTCAACACTCTGCCGTGCGGCTAATCTTCCGCCAGCCTCGTCATGCCCATATTACTCCTCTTCTCAAGTCACTTCACTGGCTCCCTATCCGTTTCCGCATCCAGTTCAAACTTCTCCTGCTGACCTATAAATGCATTCACTCTGCGGCTCCTCAGTACCTTTCTTCTCTTATCTCTCCTTACAACCCCCCTCGGGAACTCCGCTCTTCTAGCAAACTGCTTCTATCTGTGCCCTTCTCTTCTACTGCTAACTCCAGACTTCGCTCCTTTCACCTTACTGCGCCTTATGCCTGGAACAAACTACCTGTGTCTGTATGCCAGGCACCTTCTCTTACCCTCTTCAAATCCAGGCTGAAAACTCACCTCTTCGCTGCTGCTTTTGGATCATGACTCACCTGATCTCCTTTTTCTTTCCTCTCCCCCTTGTTTTATCCCTGCCTTCACCTTCTGTGTTGTCTGTCTTGACTAGATTGTAAGCTCTGATGAGCAGGGACTGTCTCTTACATGTCTGTGCAGCGCTGCGTGCGACTTGTAGCGCTATACAAATGCTCAGTAGTAATAGTAGTAGTGTAACATCAGAAAACTTTGTCCCTTCCTTTTTAAACATGTTACCAAGACCCTTACCCATTCTCTAGTCACCTCCCATCAAGACTATGGCAACCTCCTCCTTGCTGGTCTCTCTCTGAATCATCTCTCTCCCCTTCAGTCTGTTCAACACTCTGCTTCACGGCTCATCTTCCTCCAGCCTCGTCATGCTCATATTACGCCTCTTGTCAAGTCCCTTCATTGGCTCCCTATCCGTTTCCGCATCCAGTTCAAACTTCTCCTGCTGACCTATAAGTGCTTTCGCTCTGCGGCTCCTCACTACCTTTCCTCTTTTATCTCTCCCTACACCCCTCCTCACGAACTCCACTCTTTTGGCAGATCCCTTCTCTCTGTGCCCTTCTCTTCCACTGCCAACTCCAGACTTCGATCTTTCTACCCCGCTGCTCCTTATCCCTGGAACCAATTACCCCAGTCAGTACGTCAGGCTCCATCACCCTCCTGTTCACCTCCTGTGTTCCTTGCCATTCCCTTGACATGTCCTAGTCCCCAGTTGTTCTTTTGTCTGCCTTGACTAGACTGTAAGTGTTCATGAGCAGGGACCATCTCCTACATGTGTCTGTAAAGTGTTGCATATGCCTTGTAGTGCTATAGAAATGATAAGTAGTAGTAATCTTGTGTCACTCAACCAGTTGGTATTATAGTTTATTTGAAAACTCCAGTACTCGTATATCGTGTCCAAAAGAAAGTTCATGCATGTAACATTCTCTCCATGTTATACACAACTGAACTATCCTATGATTTGCTTTATAGAGGAGAGAAGGGTAAAATTCTGTATGTAGAATTAAATGACTTTCTCAAAATTCTCACATTTCCCAAGGCTTAGCACATTCCTTATGACTTATAATGAATTAACCTGGCCCTCAGGGACTGTTGTGAATATCATGCTTCCTAGAGTGCTGCGACTTCAATGCTGGGGGTTACGTACACTGCATGCTGATGGGCGACACGATTTCCTCATCCAAGTCGTCCAGATCATCCGTCATAATGAAGTGCGTTGGTGCAGGGCGGGCCACGCCCATCCAGCTGGGGTCGATGTTCAGGGCTGTCACCAGCATGTGCAGCCCTGGGTTGCTGACCACCTGGAAGCCGCAGAGCATCTCAATCTGCTGCCAGCGATGCAAGCGTTCCCTCAGGGCAGCCGTCACCTCGCTCAGCGCTTGCCTGAAAGAAGCAATAAGGAGGCAATGAAAGGAAGCCACAACAGACATCAAGCAGCCATAAGTCTGTATGAAATATCTGCATCAGTAAACTCTTCAAGCAACATTATTCTCTCATCCAAATACTTACATCAGAAGAGACCTACAAAATTAGAAGAATGGTCTAATACTTGGTAATTAAGATTTAATGCAAGGAAGTGCAGAGTGATGCACCTGGGATGCAGAAATTCAAAGGAGCTCTTTGTGATAGGGGGTGAGAAGTTGGTGTGCACAGACCAGGAAAGGGACTCTCAGGGTAAGAGTGTCCAAGAATCTCAAGGTGGCAAAACAATGTGATGAGTTTGTGGCCTAAGTCATAAGGATGCAAAACTACTGTACATACAGAGAAGCATAGCCAGCAGAAGGAAGGAAGTATTAATGCCCCTCTGCAAGCCAAGAAAACTCAGGAGATAGTCACAACATGGACAACTATCAACAGGATTGCCAGGAGTTGAAATCAACTCAACAGCACTTAACAACAAACAAGTCATTGGTGCAGTCTCACTTGGAGTACTGTGCTCAGTTTTGGAGGCCATATCTTGTAAAGGATATAAAAAGACCTGTAAGAGTTCAAAGGTGACTAAAATGATTTGGCGCCTGTGCCAGAAGATGTAAGAGAAGAGACTTGAAGAGCTAAATATGTGTACCCTTGAGGAGAGGAGAGGAGGGGACAGGGGAGATATGATACAGACCTTTAAATACTTAAAGGGTATTAATGAACAAACAAACCTTTTTCAAAGATGGGGAAGCTGTAGAACTAAAGCCCTGTGCATCAGAAAGATGTTCTCGGAAGTATGTATCCCTTGCAGTAGTGGATCCTCCAACAAAGGTTCTGCCGCAGGGGTCTCCATAGAGATTTTTAGCACCACTAGCGAATCAGTGATCAATGCTAAGAGTTCCTCGCTGCGGAACACTCTTACTATGGTGGGATTGTTCCCCACCTGCAGTAAGTCTTCCCAGGATCCTAAGATCCCGTCCTCTTGTTCTAGGATCAAGGGACCCTCCAGGGGATCCTCCGAACCCAGAGAGTGTGCTGACGCCTGATCCTCTTCCGTGACTGCTGGGCCGGTTGAGGATGAAGAGGACCACTCATGCTGCTGCTCTCTGCGCTGTCCCAGCTGCCTGCTACCGAGCTCTGAAGACTCCATCAGGCCCCGCTTAATGCAGTAAGCCTGATGCAACAACAGAACAAAATCTAGAGAAAAGGCAATTCCGCCTCAGCACCTGGCAAGGACAGCAACCCCCGAGAGGCCTGTTTGAGGCCAAGGGGCCTCTGCTCTGCATGTCCAGGCTTCGTTCCTGAGGACATGCACCAGTCTCTGGTGCTGCTAAAATGGCCGCTGAAGGAGGAGACAAGATGGCTGTGGTTCCTGCCAGAACCGCAGGAGCCGCAGCCACTAAATTCGCTACCCCGGAAACCCCCACGGCAACAGAAGGACTTGGGGATGCTGTCTTTGCGCCCAGCCACTCCCCAAAGGAACTTCCTGCCTCATGATCTTCAGTCTCATAGGTCCTACAGAGCCTGACCACTGACTGGTGTGCCCGTCTGCTCCCACAGCCCACACAAATGACTTTACCGTCCTGCATAGCAGAGCAGGAAGAATGAAACCTTAATTGCCACGCTGCCGAATCCTGTACGCAAGAATCCCGGTCCGCGCTCACACAAATCCCCAAGGCCTCCGAAGAGCTGCAGCTGTCTAAAATAAACACTCACCACTCAATAAGGCCTCTCAATCACAGCAGCAAGCCCAGAGTCTCCTAACCCATCGAAGGGCGCTGGGAAAGCTGGCAGAAGGTCTTTTGTGCCCAGAGTACCCTAACCCACCAAAGGGCGCCGGGAAAGCAGGCAGAAGGTCTTCTGTGCCAGAGTCCCCTAACCCACTGAAGGGCACCAGGAAAGCTGGCAGAAGGGCGCCAGGAAAGCTGGCAGAAGGTCTTTTGTGCCCGGAGTCCCCTAACCCACTGAAGGGCGCTGGGAAAGCAGGCAGGTCTTCTGTGTCAAAGACCCCTAACCCACCGAAGGGCGCCGGGAAAGCAGGCAGAAGGTCTTCTGTGCCAGAGTCCCCTAACCCACTGAAGGGCGCCAGGAAAGCTGGCAGAAGGTCTTTTGTGCCCGGAGTCCCCTAACCCACCGAAGGGCGCTGGGAAAGCAGGCAGAAGGTCTTATGTGCCAAAGACCCCTAACCCACCGAAGGGCGCCGGGAAAGCAGGCAGAAGGTCTTCTGTGCCAGAGTCCCCTAACCCACCGAAGGGCGCCAGGAAAGCTGGCAGAAGGTCTTTTGTGCCCGGAGTCCCCTAACCCACTGAAGGGCACTGGGAAAGCAGGCAGAAGGTCTTATGTGCCAAAGACCCCTAACCCACCGAAGGGCGCCGGGAAAGCAGGCAGAAGGTCTTCTGTGCCAGAGTCCCCTAACCCACCGAAGGGCGCCAGGAAAGCTGGCAGAAGGTCTTTTGTGCCCGGAGTCCCCTAACCCACCGAAGGGCGCCGGGAAAGCAGGCAGAAGGTCTTCTGTGCCAGAGTCCCCTAACCCACCGAAGGGCGCCAGGTGTGACATGGCCCTCCAGAGAAAGGTTCTTACTTTGGTAGGCGAAGGAAATACAATGAGCAATCCAATTGGACAGAGTTCTCTTAGAGACTGGAAGTCCTAAATGAGAAGGATCAAAAGCAACAAAAAGTTGAGAGGACTTTCTATGTTGCTGTGTCCTGTGTAAGTAGAAAGCAAGTGCTCTTTTACAATCCAGGGTATGAAGATTCCTCTCTGCACTTGATGCATGAGGTCCTGGAAAAAAGACAGGTAAAAAGACCTCCTGGTTCAGATGAAAAGGTGAGACCACTTTAGGCATAAAGTGTGGATTAGTTCCGAGGACTACCTTGTCATGATGTAACCTTGTATAAGGAGGATTAGCCACTAAAGCTTGCAGCTCACTGATACGGCGAGCTGAGGTGACTACAATGAGAAAAATTACCTTCCAAGAAAGGAATTTTAAGGAGGTAGTGGCTAAGGGTTCAAAGGGTGGCTTCATAAGCTGGCCAAGAACCAAATTCAAGTCCCAGGCCACCGGAGGTGGTCTGATGGGAGGTTTAGTCAAAAGAAGGCCTCTCATGAATCTTGCTATAAGAGGATGAGAGGAAATAGGTTGTCCATTGAGAGGCTTAAGGGATGCTGCAATAGCACTCAAATGGACTCTGATTGAATTTGTAAGGCCTGCATGGGATAAATGCAGCAAATAGTCTAGTAGAGAATGCAAGGTATTGCAAGAGGGTTGAGACCCTTCTCTGCACACCAAATGGAAAACCTTTTCCATTTAAAAGCATATGAACGTCTGGTGGAAGGCTTTCTGGAAGCATGAAGGATATCCTTCACTTGCTGAGAAAGTTGTAAATCTTGAAGGTCTAGGCCTTCAGCAACCAGGCCCTGAGATGAAGAGACTGAGGATTTGGGTGCCACAAAGTTCCCTCCTCCTGAGAGAGGAGATCTGGAGCAGACCCCAGGTCTAGGGAGGGAGCTTGAGAGAGCAGAAGTAGAGGGTACCACACTTGGCGTGGCCAAAGTGGTGCTATGAGGATCATAGTCCCTTTGTCTCTCTGAAGCTTGAACAGAGTCTTGGGGATTAGGGGAATAGGTGGAAAGGCATAGAGGAAGTCTTGCCCCCAATGAAGGAGGAAGGCATCCCTGGCCTGAACTCCCTGACATGGAATCCTGGAACAGAACCGGGGAAGTTTGGCATTCCACGAACTTGCAAACAGGTCTATGTCTGGGGTACCCCAAATCCGAAAAATTCTGGCTATCTGGTCCCCATGGGGGGACCATTCGTGTGGAAGCAGAACTCGACTGAGTCTGTCTGCCCAAGAGTTTTGAACTGGAAGATATACTGCATGAGATGGATTTGATGCTCTCTGGCGAAGGCCCACAATCTCAGAGCTTCGTTGCAAAGCGACAGAGAGCCAGTTCCCCCTGCTTGTTCACGTATAACATAGCTACCTGGTTGTCCGTGTGGATGAGGACTGTCTTGTAGCTGAGCAGGGTGTGGAAGACTCTGAGAGCCAGAAAGATTGCTCTGAGCTCTAAGAGGTTGATATGAAGATATGTCTCCTGTGGAGACCAAATGCCCTGGGTCGAGAGGTCTTGTAGATGAGGCTTGGAGAGGCATCTGTTGTAAGGGTTGCTTGGGGTAACACCTGTTGAAAGGGGGGACCCCAGCAACAGATTCTGAGTGGACTTCCACCAGTGGAGGGACGAAAATAGGCAACTGGAGGTTGCTATTTTGTCTGACAGGCAACCTGATGCCTGGGGGTCCATTGGGTGGATAGGGTCCACTGAGCTGCTCTCATGTGAAGGCGAGCATAGGGAACCACATGCACCGTGGATGCCATGTGGCCTAAAAGTTGCAACATCTCTCGAGCAGTTAAATGGGATTTTAACTGAATCTGGGAGGCTAACTGCACCAAGCGTAGGCAACGGGCCTGGGGAAGATAGGCCCTTGCAGTTGTGGTATCCAGTAAGGCCCCTATGAACTCTAGAGACTGAGTAGGGGTAAGATGGGATTTTGGAATGTTGATTACCAGTCCCAGATACTGAAGGACACGCATTGTGCAGGCTAGAGAAGTCTGGGGCTCTGAGTGGATTGGAGCTCGGATGAGCCAGTCGTCCAGATATGGGAATACGAATATTCCTAGAGTGCGTAGGAATGCAGCTACTACTGCCATGCATTTTGTGAACACTCTTGGAGCAGAGGCCAGACCGAAAGGAAGCACTTTGTATTGGTAGTGCTTTCCTTGGTACAGGAAGCGAAGGAATCTTCTCTGTGTGTTGGATGGATTAGAACATGGGTGTACGCATCCTTGAGATCTAGAGAACAAAGCCAGTCCTGACTCTAGAGGTATGGAAGGAGAGTTCCGAGAGAAATCATCTTGAATTTCTCCTTGCATAGAAACTTGTTCAATTCTCTGAGATCTAATATGGGTCTGTAGCCCCCTGTTTTCTTTGGTATGAGAAAATAGGGGGAGTAGAACCCCGAACCCTGTTGAAGAAGGGGTACTTCTTCTATTGCCCCTTGGGCAAGAAGGGTAGCAATCTCCTGACCTAGAAGGTCGAGGAGAGATGTTGGAGAATTGAACTGTTTCACCATGGTGTGAGGAGGAAGGTTTAAGAAATGAAGTTTGTACCCTTCCCTTATGATGGGGAGGGTCCACTGCTCTGCTGTAATTTGTTCCAATCTGGGAGCAAAATGAGCTAACCTTCCTGGGATGGTGAGAGGCTCTGGATGTTCTAGAGCCAGAAAGGCTAAGTTCTCTAGTGGAAAGTCAAAGGCCCTGAGGAGGCTAAGGCTGTTGGGCCGTAGCAGTCCTCGCAGCCTGGGTTTTGGCCTGTTTTGGTTGTTGCTGCCTCTTTGTGGCAAAACGACCTTGAAAAGAGGCTTGATCATAAGAAGAAAATTTCCCCTTCTTTGGGAAAGATGCCTTTTTGAACAACCTCTTTTTGAAAGGAGAAGTAGTAGACTTTGAAAGTCTATCTAAAGCAGAATTTTCAGCATCCATCTGGTTGGCCTTTGCTTGCCAATCTTTGCCAAACAGGTTTTCGCCTGTACAGGGAAGGTTACCTAGACCATCCTGTACCCAGGATTCCAAATCAGAGGCTTGCAACCAAGCAACTCTGTGTGCACCTATGGCAATAGCCGAGGCTCTACTGACCCCCTCAAAAGAGTCAAAGGCTGCACGGTTGGAAAACTTAGATACATCCTGTGCATGTTTAAGCCAGGTGATATATTCTTCCCTCTTATCTTCTGACATAAAAGGAGATAAGTTTTGTAGATGATCTGTAACTTCTTTTAGAAACATCCCCATATAGAGACTATAGGAGTTGATTCTGGCTACAAGCATACTGGCCTGGAAGATTTTCCTGCCAAAGGCATCTAGGGTTCTGCATTCTCTGCCTGGAGGAGCAGAGGAGTGCCTTTTTGTACTCTTGATCTTTTTCATGGCAGACTCTACCACAATGGAGTGGTGAGGAAGATGAGTCTTATGAAATCCAGGACAAGGAGGAACACGATACATGGTGTCCAACCTTCTGGAATGAGGAGAGGTGGAAAGAGGAGTCTCCCATATACCCAACATGTGTTCATAAAGAATCTCATGTATTGGTAAGGTGGCTGCCTCTTTAGGAGCCTTAGGATATTGTAGGATATCTAATTTTTTGGCTCTAGGTTCAGTCTCAGAGGTCACTGAGAGGGACAGGCCTTTGGCCACCTCCCTAATAAAGTCCTGAAAAGACAAGTCTTCAGGAGGAGACATTCTCCTTTTTGGAGAAGAGGGTTCCTGAGGAAGGATCCCCGATGCTTCAATTGAGGCCTCTGAAGAGTCAGAGTCTTCAGAAGAATCGAAGTATCGACTGTCTGGATGCTCTCGTAGAGCCCGATATGCGTACCGGGAGGTATAGACATCGGGAGTAATCGGTACCGGGCCGGTACTGATAGGCATCCCTGGATAGCGTACCGCTGCTGTCGATGCTGATGTCGATGCAAGCGGTACTGGTATCGGAAATGGAATCGGATCCTGTACCGGAATCGGTACGGGTACCGACAACGGGGTTTGTTGCGGTACCGTAGGCGTTGCAGCTTGAATGAATGCCGTGATGGCACGCTGCATGGTCAGAATATTCTGATCCATCGACGCCACCAATGTCTGGTCTGGATATCGGTACCGGTAGAAACTGCCGGTACCCCAGAACATTGTAACAGGTGATCGGTCGAGGCCGAGCCATCGATGTCAACCTGTGACCCCATAGGTAGTGCTTTGGAAGCCGGAGCCTCCCGCCGGGGTAACTTTGCCGGTGTGGTATCCTCAAGAGTAAGCCCGGGGGCATCTCAATACTTAGAGGGAGATGAACTCTTTGAGGACCGGCCAGATTTAAGTTTGGTTACCTGAGATTCATGGGATGAAGAAGAAGCCCTGGAAGATGTCGATGCCACGGAAGCTGCATCTGAGGGAAACAGGGTACTGAGCTTAGCTGCCCGATTCTGTAACCCTCTTTTGGACATCATAGAACAGGACTCACAATCCACAATGGAGTGGTCAGGACCTAAACATTTTAGACATCAGTCATGGGTGTCGGTGACAGAAATAGTGCTACTGCACTTTGTGCATTTTTTAAACCCGGAGGCAGGTTTTTCCATGAGGGAAAAATATCTCTGTAGGCCTAAGGCCCCAGAAGAAAAATGCACTGAAAAAGTAGAAGTTTGTTTTTTTTGTTTTTTTTAAAGAAAGAAAAGGAACCGGTAGTACCGGTGCGGAATCGAGAAGGAAGACACGCGACTAAAGAAAAAGAAAAGAAAATAAGAAATTCTTCAGCGGTGACAGGAAACACGACCTGCTGGCTCCGCGGAAAAGAAGAACTGGAGAGAGGCAGTTGGGAAAGGCGGGAAGGCAGCGCGAGGGCGCTGTGGGATGCTCCCAAAGGCTTTCTTTAAGGACGCTGGGGAGCGTTCCCGTGCAGGCTCCGTTGGTGCCGACGATACCCATATGTGAAGACTCATTCCTGCTTGTTCCTGGAGATACAAACCTTTTTCAAAGATGGGGAAGATGTAGAACTAAAGCATAAAGTATGATATAAAGTTCCAAGGAGGAAAAATCAAAAGCAACATCAGGAAGTACTTTGTCACAGAAAGGGTGGTGGATGGCTGGAATGCCCTTCCAATGGAGATGGTGAGAGCAAAAACTGATGGAATTCAAAATGGGATGGGCAGACAGAGTAATGCTATACATCAAAAGGATGGAATCAATGCAAACAAATAACTTTTACACCTTAAGAATGGGTGGCATGGAGTGGCAGGAACAACCCTAAACAAAGACAGAGGGGAATACTACCAAGAGCATCCCAAACAACCTAAGTGCAACTAATAAACAATGTTATTCCTGTTAGGTATGAATTCGTCCAGGAGTGTCTCCACCATCTGCGAAGAGAGAGCCAGACCCAGGTGGAAGCAGCCCTAGCTGAACCACAGGAAGAATTCGCCATGAACTATGGCTACCTGTAGCTGACAGTGACTCCGGGGGCTAGAACTCAAAACCATGGAGATATCTGACAGTCCCATTCAATGCAGAACGAACTGGCTGTAGTCTCGAACCATGAGACTAAGCATTAGCTGACACTACACTACTGCCCAGGCCTGAGGCAGCAAATTCCCTGGGCCCGCTGTGAGCACCTTGGGGGAACAGGGGAAAGGACAACTGAGATTTGGATATTCTAAGCACCACTTCAGAAGCAACTGGACAAGCCCTTGAGTCTCTCACATCATTATCACCTCCCTCACTAGGGGGAGATGCAAGAAAAATGCAGTCCACAACTAAAAGAAGCAACAAAGCCACAGAAATGAAAATGCAATGGCCAATCTAAAGGACAACCACCACAACAACTGTACTTCAACTGTTGGAGGAGTAAGAGCATTTCATCACCCCTTAAAAGCCACCAACAGCCCCTGCCGCCCCTTAACCACAGAGCGAAGATATGATGTTGCTAGAGAGCCCCCCCAGCATAGCCTATGCTCCCTCAAAATCACTGCTTATTGAAGTGCGCAGAGTGAATGCCAGGCAACTGCCTAGCCTATCTCCTGCTCAATTGGCATCATGTATATCAACAGACAAGGAGAACGTAGCACGCACAATGTGCTAGTGTCCCATGTTGACAAGCCACAGCAAAGAGGAAACATAGAAACTCTTTTACTAGATTATTTTGCCTCATTTATTTCTTTAGTGATTTTTTTTGATGGCCACCTCAGTAGCTTGCCCATAGGTCCAAACCTGGGAACATGCAGGCCCTATATGAAGTGTGACGTTGGCCAAAGATCATCTAGTGCCTTGACTAGGACTAGCCACTATAAGGGGGGCCCCAAGAACGCAACTGGTCAAGACTAGGCTTCCGCTTACAAAGAGACCCTCTCAAATTCATGGCACCTAGCAGGCAAAGGACAAGCAAGGAGCTTTTTTTTCTTTGCTCCTCATCCAGATACCACGCTACTATTAGCAGTGCCTATCTTCACCTCGCCCACCTCCAGAAAGAGCCTCCTGAGGATCCTGAAGCCACTCAACTTCCGACTCCTACCACCTGGCCACATAACCTCTTGATTGTATCATCAGACCTGTCAGAAGAAGGGAATGCACTACCTCTCAACAAAACCACGAAAATCACACTCAGGGGAGTACCAACTAGAGTCCCCAAAAGCACACCAAAACCTCCCTGACAGGCTAAAACAACCGCAAAAGACTGCGGAACCCTGGAGATCCCCAAAGCCTCCTCCTAAAATGCTGTTCCAACTTTTAATGACCATCCTTCTTATGGAATCTCCTAACTCTCTTTTTTTTTTTTTAAATGAGAGACAGGTCAGCAAGCAACACTCCTGAGAGCCATTTCAGCATAGCTAAGACCACCGCAGGCGCAAGGATTGCACATGGAAGAGGGGGGAGGAGGGAGATCGCTAATTTTCTCAGATGTGTCATCAGTCCTGTAAACTAAACAGCCCTATACTTCCTGAAAGATAGGGTGCCAAAAGGGATTTTTTTAAGCTCTCCTTGACCGTGCTCTATGGAAAAAAAACAGTGGTGCGAGCAAACCACAGAAAATAAAATGGCTGCCGTGCACACTAAAAACTGCACAGCTTATCATGAGGAATCTGTTTTTTTGTTTGTTTGTTTGTTTTTAATAGCAAATCCTGATGCTTCCTGCCACAATGCTGCCATCGTCTGGCCACCCTCGACCCATGTCAAGGCTCCCTTTATTTTCTTTCCCGATCAAAGATCTCACGCACTGGAGCATGGTAGCGGGCTCGGAACTCCAGCGAATGATCCCGCCAAAAACAGTGCAGGCCAACAATCTGCAGGAGTGCCTACCAAAGTGGCTAATGCACTGCTGGAATATTAACCACTCCAGATACAATCAACGGCTGCTGCTTAGGGTCGGTGCCCGAACCAGAATTGTGCTTCCTAGATTCTAACCACGGCGAAAGCAGGACTGCCCAACTTTTTCACTGCAGTGGCAGAAGGCTAAGCTCCTTACCTGACCCGATCCTCCTGCTGTTTCCACCTGGGGACACACTAGCATGGTTTCTCCCTCAAATGCGCTGTATTACCGAGGTCTGAGCCATGCCTGCTGCTGCACACACAGCTGCCTAATCTCCTGGTCTTACTGGGTCGTGTGGCAACAGGTTTCCATCCTGACCCCTATCCAACATGGTCACATGCCCCTGATGCACAAGGCAACCAAGAGGAGGAAGCGGGGTTCCGCCTACCCATCCTACTTACTGAAGCAGGTAGACCATCGCGGTTAGGACTGATGCACCTCAGCCTCCCAGCTCCAACTCTTGAGCAAGGTGAGGCAGTCACTTTTCTTTTTTTTTTTAACAAATCAGAAACTACTAAACTCGGTGGACTTCTAGAAGGAGAAATAGATGGTGTATCCACTCAGGCCTTCTCCTGACCCCTCCCAAAAGCTGGGGAGGAGGAAGGGAGGATGCCTCCATCAAGTCCGAGATCCCCTCAAATATGCTGCTCCAAGAGCTAAGGGTGGATGGATGGGGGGTAGGGGAGGGACGCAGTACCACCAGGTTCTGTACTCCAGGGCTCACATTATGCCCAATGGTCTGCTAGGAGATTTCTATAATGTCCAGTCAATCCAGTTAGAGACTACACAGGATGAGACAACCTCCATCTTCTGGAGACTAAGAAATGCTGATGAACGGAGAGTTGCACAAGACCCTTATACTGTAACATCAAACCAGTGGTTCTCAATCTTCATCTGCTGGTGGGGAGGCATAACCTACATATCTGGACTGGACGGTATTCACTCTACAGCTCCTCCGTACCTCTCATCTCTTATCTCTCCCCACATCCCAGCTCGGGATCTTCGCTCCGCTAACAAATTACTTCTATCTAGGCCTTTCACTCGTACCGCTAACTCCCGACTTTGCTCTTTTCACCTTGCTGCACCCTATGCCTGGAACAGCTTACCTGTGTCCATACGTCAAGCACCCTCCCTAGCCCTCTTCAAATCCAGGTTAAAAACCCATCTCTTCACTGTCGTGTTCAGATCCTGACTTCTATCCTTCATCTTAACCTAACCCCCATCATTTTCATGACCGAACTGTAAAACCCATCAAATTGACTAATGTTTTGTATTATCTTGACTAGATTGTAAGTTCGGACGAGCAGGGACTCCCTCTGGTACTTTTGGTTGTACAGCGCTGCGTGTGTGGCGCTTTACGAGTGTTTAATAGTAGTAGTAGTAGTAGTAGTAGTAGTAATAGTAGGTGAGGAAAGAGGGGGATAACCTGCACGGTCCGGCAGGTACAACCCTAAAGAAAGACGTAGAAGGGGGTAAGCTGCATGGAGTGGTGAGTACAATCATAAACAAAGGCATAGCTGTTCCTTCAAATTATAGACCAAGATTGAATCTTCCACTTCTAAGTAAATTGATGGAGAAAGTGGTTCTTGCTCATCTTCTTTCTTTTCTGGAGGAGAATAATATTTTGTATCCACGGAAGTCTAGCTTTAAGGCATATTACAGTATGGCAACCCTTTTGGTAGTTATGTTTGATGAGATTCTTTCAGCTATTGATAAGGGTAAACGCGTACTCTTGGTCCAACTTGATTTGTCATCTTGTTAATCATTCATTGCTTCTGGCGCAGCTAGATGGAATAAGAGTAGGTGGAATCGTTTTGAGTTGGTTCCGTTCGTATTTCTCAGGTCAATCATTTGTATAGGGGAAGATGTTTCCTCCACTCAGCTATTATCGGGGCGTTTTCTCCAACTGGGTTAATTTTGCAGATACCATGACAGTCGTGAACAGGGTATGTGGAGTATGATCTAAGTCTCTCAAATTTACTGCTAATGTTCGGTGTAGTACTTGCATTGTGACAAAGAGAGCTTTCTTCTGGAATTCGTAAGATGTAACAAGTACGGGAAATTTGTCAAGATGTGCTTGGAAGTTCTTCTTTATCAAGCCCGTCACTCCCAGTACAATGGGAAAGATTTCTTTATCTTTTTGCCTGTGGGGTGCCTCAGGGATCTCCGCTCTCCCCATGTTATTTAACATATTTCTGGCTCGCTTAGCTAACTTAATTGAGGGGTTGAGGATGGGAGTATATTTATATGCAGATGAAATATGGATAATTGTAAGTCATGACTCTTGGAATGATCGGTTTTAAGCAGCCCTCATGGAGAAATTAGATAGTTTAGCAGAGTGGTTCTGCATTCATTAGTTGTTACTTAAGGCTAATAAATTTACAGCAATGTGGTTGAGTGGTAAGGATGCCGTTCCACTTTTGTACCTAGTATGAGGGGAGTACCTTTCGTATTTAAAGAGAAGATTACCAAGTTAGGTGTCATCTTTAACTGTGAATTGTCATTTAAGCCGCAGATCTTGGCACTGGTATAGAAATCGTTTCATGCGCTGAGACTGGTGAGTTCTACAAAGCATTATTTTGATGCTAATTCTTTGCGGATGCTTATACATGCATTGATAATGAATCGGTTAGATATTGTAATTCTTTATATAGGGGCCTTTCTGGTGATACAAGTATGCTAAAGAGTATTCAATTGCTGCAAAATACAGCAGTGAAGGTATTATATGGGGCAAAAAAGAGGGATTATGGGACACCTCTTTTGAAGACAGAACTCTGGCTCCTGATTGCACAACATATAATATTTAAAACGTTGATGCTGTCTCACCGGGCCTTTTATTTATTTATTTATTTATTTATTTGATTCTTCTATACCATCCCTTCCAAAGATCAGGGGTGGTTTACAAAGAACAAAACATTTTACATAGAACGGTGGTATAACCTTTTACATAGTAAACTTTGTAATTACAGTTACCATAACAATTTACAATTTACATTTTGCTTAAAACAAAAAGCTAATAAACTATGTACATAATCTCTGATTATGAAGATTTTCTTTGAGTTTGAGGATGCAGAATGTGCGTGTCTCTCAGAGGGTGTGTTGTGATGTAGCTTGTGAGGGGGGGGTCTGTGTTTGTGTTTCCACAGTGTACAAGGAAGAGGTAAGTTTTGAGTTCTCTCCTAAATGTTTGGAGATCTTTAATTGAGCGTAGCCGTAGTGGGAGGGAGTTCCAGAGACTGGGGGCGAGATACGTGAAGGCTCTGGAGCTGATGGTCTGTTTTGTCTTGTGGATAGAGTGGGGGGTAACAAGCGAATGGATAGCATTTTGCCTGTGGGATTTGATATCTGGTTGAGTATGAATGAGGGTTGATAAGAAGGATGGGGAGATGTTATTGATAAGTTTGAAAGTTACTGTTAGTAACTTATATTTTATTCGGCTTAGAACTGGGAGCCAGTGGAGCTCATACAGAATGGGTGTTATATGATCAGTTAGGTGGGCCTTACAGACAATTCTAGTGGCGATATTTTGTGCTCTCTGTAGTAAGTTTATGTTTTTGATTGGTAGACCCTGTAACAGACTATTACAGTAGTCAAAATGTGGGATAAGGGCCTGGACTACTGATTTGAAATCGTTGATGTCTAGCAGGGGGTCTAAGATGTTAAACAGTTTTCAGTTTGAAGAAGATAGTCCTTACTGTTTGTTTTATATGTGGGAGCATGCTGAGGGATTGATCTAGTATTATGCCGAGGTATTTCACCTCTTGCTTAACGGGGAGTACAATATTATTAATCTTGATGGTTTGAAAGGGAGTAGGGTTATGATTTCTTGATATGTATAGGACTTCCGTTTTCTTGTAGCTAATATTAAGGTTATTGGATTTTAACCATAATTCTATTTCAATAATGCAGTCTGATAGATTGTGATAGGTAGGGTTGTTTATGTCTATGGGTAGAGACAACATAATGTCGTCCGCATAGATGTAAAACCAAATGTTGAATTTTCTGAAGATGTTGGTAATTGGTTGCAGACATAGGTTGAAAAGGAGGTCTGAGGAGTGAGGAAGTGACGTCATCGGGCTGAATGGTGGCATGAAGAGGGAGCTCTGCTGCCAAAAACTGCCATAACGGGGTAAAATACCCCTTAAAGGTGGAAAAACCAGGAGGAAACGAGCGGGCATGGTAGCGGTAATACTGTGGAGTCAGCTGTGAGAAAGAGCGAGCTGCTGGAGGGGACCGGCCAGCGGGAAACAGGCAGAACAGCAGGTCTCGAGCAGCGGAACACGCGGCTGTGAAGAATGGCTGTCTGGGGAGCCGTGGCAGGAACGAACCCGGCAAGAACGCCAGTGAAGAAAGATGGAGCAGTGCCGCAGGCAGCATAGAGAGGACAGAAGCGGTAGCGGGGACACTCGGTGCTGGCCGGTGGAAGCAGACAAGCGGCAGAGGGGGAGGAAACAAAAAACAAAACAAAACCAAAAGAGAGAAAAGAAGGACAAGCAAGAGGGCCAGAGTGACACTTGCTGCTATAAAAAGGTACGGGGGTCTGAAAGAACATTCTGAGCATAAGCTGAGACTGAAGAGTTCAAATGGAAAAAGAAAGAGGGGGGCTGTCAGCAAAGAAAAAGCTGGCAGAATTTAGATCCTCATGCGCCCCATCAAAAAGAGGGAAAGAAGTGGAGAAGGAAGGTAAAATGGTGGCTGAGCACATGGGAGAAGAGGAAGAAGAGATGGAGGGTTCATGGGGCCCAGGAGCTGACATGCTAAAGATGTGGCTTACGGAGCTGAAGGAAGAGCTCAAAGTAGAAATAAGTGGAGTTAAAAATGAGTTAAAAGAGACTTTACAAACTCTGAGGCAAGATATAGTGGATTTAGGATCATGGGTAGAAGAAACAGAGCATCAATTGGAGCAGCAAGTGGAAGTAATGGAGGACTTACAAAAAGGATGGGAGGAATTAAGGCAGGCTCAAGAAGAGCTGAAAGAGAAAGCAGAGGACCTGGAAGACCGCTCACAGAGATGCAATATAAGAGTGAGAGGCATCCCAGAGGATTCTAAATATAAAAACTGTGATGAAGTTATTACAAAAGTATTCGGAGATTTGCTACAGGCTGCAGCATCGGAGGAAGTAGTAGAGGGTGAGTCTCTACAAATTGAACGGGTGCATAGGGGACTGGGGCCCATAAGAGACAATCGACCAAGAGACATTGTGGTATGCATGAATTCCTTTAAAACCAAAGAGCATATTTTGAAAGCCGCCAGGAAACTGGGACATTTTAAGTGGAAAGAGCAAGCAATGGAGCTGTTCCAAGATCTGTCCCTCGGTATGTTGCAGTGTCAGAGAGAGCTGAAGGAGGTTACGGCCTACTTGAGGAGGGAAGGATTGCGATATAAGTGATTGTATCCATTTGGCCTATTAATAACTGTGAAAGGAATGTCGAGACGGGTGAAGACAAGCAGGGAAGCATGGAACACACGCAGAGAACTGGGGCTAAGCAACATTCCAGAGGGCGCTGAGGGACAAGCAAAAACAAAAACAAGCACAGCGACCACATCTAGAGCAGAAAGCCTGAGGTGGCACAGGGCACCAGCCAATGGACAGAGGTTGGCGAGACTTTCCAAGGGAAGCCATGGAGTGAATAAAGCAGTGAGGGAAATTGGCTGAGAATGAAGATACCTGGTAGCCTATTCAGAGAAGGGTCTTAATTTGAGGCTGGAGGAGAGACACTGATAAGAGTATTGTAAAGGGAGGTTGTTATTAGAGGATGGCTTGAGGGTGGGGGGATAAACGAGTGGGAAAACGGAAATAAGGGTACTGATGTGTTTGGAGGGGGGGAGGAGTATTGATTACACAATGTTGTTTAAAGCTAGCAATTGGATGGTGTGAATGAGGGGGGAGAAGAGGGTGGTCTCGGTTATTCAGGGGGATATATTGAAGGGGCAGCAAACTACTGAAATGAAAGGGTAAGGGGCTTTAAGTAAGGGGAGATGGGGAGGGGGGGCATACTGGGAGGTGGGAGGTTGGAACCTCAGGGGGAAGGGATAATGGATGAGGGATGAGATGGTATGGAAGAAAGAAAGGCAGGAAGAGGCACCGATAGTCACTACCTATGAGAGGAGAGTCTCCACAGAGGGGACGGAGAAAGGGGGGGGGGGAAGGGAGGAGGTGAGGGAGGGAGGAGGTAAGGGAGGGAGGGGGAGCGCAGCCAAGTACACCACTTAATGTTCAATATAAAGAATGGCGAGAATAGGTACAATAAACGTAAAAGGGTTAAATAGCCCGCAGAAGAGACGGCAATTGTTCAGAGAAGCAGAGAGATTAAGATGGGACATTATTCTGGTATAAGAAACTCATTTAAGGTAACATAGTAACATAGTAAATGACGGCAGATAAAGACCAGTATGGTCAATCTAGTCTGCCCAGTAAGATGGCAAGAGTAGATGCACCTGCTGCTCCGTGCAGGCCACCCCTCCTCATGTCTGTTTTAGGGGCAAACCCACCGCTCCGTGGGACACTCCTGTATGTTGTAAAATTAGATAAGTTTATTTTGATTTTATCTTGTTGCTGTAAAGGGATCCACTGTGTCTGTCCCATGCCATTTTGAATTCTGTCACTGTATTTGCCCCCACCACTTCCATCGGAAGGGCATTCCAAGCATCCACCATCCTTTCAGTGAAAAAGTATTTCCTGACATTGCCTTTCAATTTACCCCCTTGCAGCTTCATGTTATTCCCTCTAGTTTTATAGCTTCCCCGTCTTTGGAAGAGGTTTGTTTGTTCATTAATTCTCTTTAAGTATTTAAAGTTCTGAATCATATCTCCCCTGTCCCTCCTCTCCTCCAGAACAGATATCCCTCAACAGAACAGATATCCCACATCATCTCTACAATCAATACAAGCACTGCCCCTACAGACCCGTGCCCAGTGTCATGGGTCAAAGCCACCAAATCCTGCTTCATCCCCACCATACATAAAATGGTACACAACTCACTCACTCAAGGAATCATGCCAAAGCAACTAAAGCTTGCCTCAGTAAGACCAATCCTAAAGAAAACAAATCTCGACAAAAAAGATCCAGCAGCATACCGACCAATCTCCAGCATACCCTTCCTTGCAAAAATCATCGAAAAAACAGTTCAACTACAACTTCAGGAACACATCGACAAACAAGAAACACTCGATGACAACCAACACGGATTTCGTCCCAATCATGGAGTCGAAACGCTACTGATCTACCTCTTCGACAGCATCCTAAGAATAATCGACAACACCAAGAATGGAATCATAATGATCTTCATCGACATCTCCTCAGCCTTCGACACAGTGGACCACAACACCCTCCTGGAAAGACTAAAGAACACCGGTATACACGGTATCACATTAAAATGGTTCCACTCGTACCTAACCGAAAGACAGCTACAGGTCAAATCGGGACACAACACCTCCCGACCCATAATCGTCCGACAAGGAGTACCTCAAGGATCCGCACTCTCAGCACTCCTATTTAACATCTACATACAACCAATATGCAACATCATGAAAAAGAACAACATTCAATACACAATATATACAAACGACATGATATACACCCCGATATCAATCGACAACCCGGACTTCACTAAGATAACAGACTGCCTCACCCAAATGGAGAGTTGGTGTCAAAACAACAACCTAGCAATAAACTACAACAAGACCGAAGCCTTATTCATCACCCGGAACCAAAGCTTCATACACCCACCAAATTTAAAGATACAAAGCACCACTATACCAATAAGATCAGAAGTGAGATACCTCGGAGTTACTCTGGACAATAAACTCAATCTCAAACCACACATAGACAAGACAATCCAAAAAGCCTACTACAAGATGCGAATCATCAGGAGACTGAAGCCGCTCCTCGCCCCGGAACACTTCCGTACCGTCTGTCAAGCACTGATAACCCCACTACTGGACTTCTGCAATCCGATATACCTTGGACTACCGAAACAAGCCCTCAAGCCTCTACAACTAGCACAAAACACTGTTGCACGAATCATATCAGGAACTGCAAGACAGGAGCACATCACACCCACCTTAAAGGACTTACACTGGCTTCCAATCGGTGCACGCATCAAATACAAAACTATCATAAACCTATTCAAGATAAAACACCACACATCAGCCAACAGCCTACACACCCTCATACAATCAGACACCAGTACGCGTCCCAGAAGAAAACAAACCCACAACCGAGTCAGCACCCCAAGTGAATACAAACACACACGCAAGGACACAACCGACAGAGTACTCTCAATGGCCGCTCCAACAATATGGAACAAACTCCCGGACGAATTGAGGGCCGCTACAGACCTCAAAGACTTTAGAAAACAGCTGAAAACCATGCTGTTCATAGAACACTATGGACACATCACATAACTTCAGAGAATGAATAACAGCACATGATTCCGCCTAACCAATGTATGTATCGAATATGTTTTTGCACCACTGTATATAGCCCACTCTGTACATAGCTCATACCAATCTAGCACACAACACAACACACACTCAATTTCCCCCCCACTGCATGTATAACACACTCACTTGACCTGATTGTTTGCTGTGATACCACCTTGATTATTAAGATAAGGCGGTTTAGAAATACTGTTAAATAAATAAATAAATAAATATTTAGGTCTTTTAGTCTCTTCTCATAAGGCTTCTGACGCAGGCTCCAAATCATTTTGGTTGCCTTCCTCTGAACTGTTTCCAGTCTTTTTATATCCTTTGTGAGATATGGTCTCCAAAACTGAACACAGTATTCCAAGTGAGGCCTCACCAGCGACTTATACAGTGGCATTAGTGCCTTTTCCCTTCTGCTGGTAATTCCTCTTTGTATGCAACCCAACATCCTCCTGGCTTTTGCCACCGCCTACTCGCACTGTTTTGCCACCTTGAGATCCTCAGAAATAATCACCCCAAGGTCCTTCTCCTGGTACATGCACACCAACCTCTCGCCCCTATCATGTACATTTCCCTTGGGTTTCTGCTTCCCAAGTGCGTGACACTGCACTTCTTCGCATTAAATCTTAACTGCCAATCATTAGACCATTCTTCCAGCTTTTGTAGATCTTTCCTCAGGTTATCCACTCCCTCAGGGGAGTCCACTCTGTTGCAAATTTTTGTGTCATCTGCAAAAAGACAGACTTTTCCATGCAGTCCTTCCGCAATATCACTCACAAATACATTGAACAGTGACGGGCCCAGGACCGAACCCTGGGGCACCACGCTAATCACCCTCCTTTCATCCGAGTGAGCTCCATTTACCATCACCTTCTGTCGTCTGTCAGTCAACCAATTTCTAATCCAATTCATCACCTTGGGACCCATCCCCAAACTACTGAGTTTATTGATGAGCCTCCTATGAGGAACAGTATCAAAGATCAAAGGCTTTGCTGAAATCCAGGTAGATGACATCCATCACATGCCCCTGATCCAGTTCTCTGGCCACCTAGTCAAAGAACTCAATCAGATTTCTTTGGCAAGATCGTCCTTTGGTAAAGCCATGTTGTCTCGGATCATGCAACCTGTTGGTTTTCAGAAAGTCCACTATTCGCTCTTTCAGAAGCGCCTCCTTTACTTTTCACGCCACCGAGGTAAGGCTCACTGGCCTGTAGTTTGTCACTTCTTCATTATTAAAAAGGGACCCAAGATATCAATGCTTGACCCAATACAAGCATGGTGGAACCTGTGTCTCTTGGGGATACTGCTAGGTACGTATGACCTAGATTAGCCACTGTTGGAAAGAGGATACTGGGCTTGATGGACCTTGGTCTGACCCAGTACAGCATATCTTATGTTCTTCCTTGTCACCACTTTTGTGAAGAGGTACCACATCCGCCGTTCTCCACTCCTGAGGAACTACTCCCGTTTCCAAGGATCTGTTGGAAACATCCTTTAGTGGCCCTGCAAGAACCTCTCTGAGCTCTTTCAGTATCCTGGGATGTATTCCATCCAGTCCCATGGCCTTGTCCACTTTCAGTTTTGCAAGTTGTTCTAACACATCATCTTCTGTGAAAGGTGTGGTATGTACTTCATTCCCATTTTTATATTTGGGAGTCACAGATGGTCCTTCTCCAGCATTTTCTTTAGTAAAAACAGAGCAGAAGTATTTGTTTAGCAATTTCGCTTTTTCAATGTCACTTTCCACGAGTCCGTTGCCAGCACTTCTCAGTCCTGCAATTCTAACTCTGATCTTCTTCCTTTCCCGAATATACCTGAAGAAAGTTTTGTCGCCACACTTCACATCTTTAGCCATCTGCCTTTGATTTTGCCTTCCTTATTTCTCTTTTTGTCTTTTAGTTTGGTCCTGTATTCCTTTCTGTGTTCCTCTGTTTGCAAGCTTTTGAATTTTGTGAAAGACGTGTTTTTTGCCTTTGAGCAGCCACTTCTTTGGAGAACCAAATAGGCTTCCTTCTCCTCTTGTTTTTATTTACTTTCCTTACATATTTATCTGTTGCCCCTTTTATTGCCACCTTTAGTTTCGCCCATTGCAATTCCATGTCCCTTATCCCCTCCCACCCTGCCAACTCCTCCTTCAGGTACTTGGCTATTTTACTGAAGGCAGTGTTCTTGAAGTTTAGGACTTTGGCTTGCTGTGATTGGGCTGCACCTTTGCTTTTATTTATTTATTTATTTATTTATATTCTCTTATATACCGCGCTATTCTGCATCAGTGCGGTTTACATTGAACAAACTGAAATTACATTGAACAGGGCATTATAACTTGGAGATAACTATTTTACAGGGAACATGGGCTATGGAGGGTTAAGTGGCTTGCCCAAGACCACAAGGAGCACCTGTGGGACTAGAAACCCCAGTCCTTCCAGCCCAAGGTTGCTGTCCTCTAGTGGGATTTGAACCCCCGACCTTCCGGCCTGAAGTACCTTGCCCCAACCACTAGGCTACTCCTCCACTTGAAAACAAAAGTGAAAGGAGGAGGCAAGGAAAATAAATAAAATATATACTGCCCTCATAAATAATTTGTCTTTGACCAACTGAAAGGGCACAAGTAGTAGAAGGACTAGAAGAAAAAAACATATTAACCTTTGTAAGCCGAGAACAATGTCAAGGTATGCCAGCCGCCTCAAAAGGTGCTACAAGCACGATAACCACCTCAAACCACACCATGTGATGATAGCTGCTGCTCACAGGGGCACCCACCCAGACACTGGACACGCTCTCACCGTTGGTGAGCACTAAATCCAGCATTGAGCTTTCTCTGGTTGGTTCCATCACCATTTGTTTAAGTGATGCATCTTGGAAAGCATCCACAGTTGTTTTGCTTCTTGCCAGATTCGCAGAAGGAGTACTCCAATTCACAATGGGTAGATTAAAGTCACCCAATATGATCACTTCCCCCTTTGTGGCTAATTTGGCAATATCTATAATCAATTCATTATCTATTTCTTTGATTTGTGTCGGAGGTCTGTAGACTACAGCAGTATGGATGACAGTGCCATCTCCTCTTTCCAACACAATCCAGAGCATTGCTTCTTTTCCCCATGCCCCCTGCATTGCAGTAGCTTTAATATTGCTTTTTACATACAAGGCTACTCCTCCTCCTTTTCCACTTTCTCTGTCTCTTCTGAATAGATTGTAGCCAGCTATGGATATATCCCAATCATGTGATTCATTAAACCATGTTTCTGTAATGGCCACAATGTCCAAATCCGTTTCCACCATTAGGGCTTCCAGGTCCGGAACTTTGTTGGCTAAGCTTTGAGCATTTGTGCACATTGCTTTCCAGCATTTACCTGGCTTGTGTGTATTTTGCATTGATTTTGTTCTGCCCACTTCTTCCCACTTGTCCTTAGTGTGTGGTATATAAGTGTAGCTGTTTCTGATGTTGTTCTGCTTTTGCCAGGAATGACGTCCTGAACTTGACCTTCCCCATCCGTCACCCCTTTTTCTAGTTTAAACGCATATCCACATACTGCCTGAATTTTTCACTTAGGATTCTTTTCTCAGCACAGTACAGTCTCTTGTTGGTCCATTTGTTTCCCCAGTTGCCAATAAATCTGAATCCTTCTCGTTCGCACCAGGTCTGGAGCCATGTATTAAAGCTATTGATGCGATGCAGCCTTTCTGCCCCCTTACCATAAACAGGTAGAACTTCTGAGAATGCAACAGTGTTAACAATGGGCTTGAGCTTCTCTCCCAGAATCTGGAAGTCCCTTTGAACTGCAGAGACACTGTTTCTAGCCAGGTGTAAGGATGAAACGTTGTTGAGTAACGGGCACTATTGGCAGCAATTCTTTGGGAGAGGGAAGAGGGAGGGGATGGGGAGAGAGGGTAAGAAAGGGGGAGTGGCAATTTTAGTGCGAAGGGGTTGTCCACTACAAGTGAGGGAAGTGGTCCGGGACAGGGAGGGAAGGGTTTTAATTTTGGTGGGTGAATTGGGTGGAGAAAGGGTAACGATTGCGAATATACATGCACCAAACATTTGTGGATATGGAAGGGGAGGGGTGGAAGGGAGGACCGATGGAGGCAATACCGTGGATGAGGGAGAGGGAGAGGAGTAGAGGTTTTCTTGAGAATCCATATACGAGGCATACCTTGGCTGTATGGGATAAAGAGGAGGAGGGGGTGCCGGGCTTCTCGGTAATGCAAAGGTTGTGTCACACGGGAGACTTTACCACAGGAAGGGAGGGGGGTATATAAGAGTGGAAGAGGAAAGGATTACGGTGGTTTTATCAATTTATAGATGGGGGGGGGAATGGGTCCCGTTTGAGGAGTTGCATTTTGGAAGGGAGTATGTGGGTTGTTAGATTGAACGGTGCAGGGGAAAGTGGTGGTGGGAGGAGATTTTAATTTGGCATTGCATCTGGATTGGGATCAGCAGTTGAAGGAGGGGGAGGGGAATGCTAGGAGTAGTAGATTAGTGACGG
Organism: Ichthyophis bannanicus; assembly: GCA_033557465.1. Lineage (NCBI taxonomy): Eukaryota > Metazoa > Chordata > Amphibia > Gymnophiona > Ichthyophiidae > Ichthyophis > Ichthyophis bannanicus. Next base: position 2,574,737 of record CM066035.1, read on the forward strand.
GAATGCTTAAGAAATTCCACCTCTTGGATGTGTGGAGGGAGCATAACAGAGGGACAAGGGAATACACCTTTTATTCACACCCACACAAAAAACTTATAGTCGGATTGATTATGTGTTGGTAGATAAAATGTGGGGAATAAGAGTGAGGGGAGTGGAGAAAAACAATATCACATGGTCAGATCATGCCCCGACTTGGGTGGATATACAAGAAGGACAAAGAGAAGGGGGTATACGATTTTGGAGGCTGAATGAGAGCCTTCTCCGAAGGGACGAAATAGTAAAAGATATTAAGAAAAGCTTACAGGAGTGCCGGCAGCTCAATGACACTGGAGAAGTGAGTGAGGCAGGAGTGTGGGAAGGAATGAAAGCGGTAATCCGGGGCAGGTTGATTATGTAGGCTGCAAAGTGCAAAACGTTTAGGAAAGAAAAGGAAGATAAACTGCATGAAGAGATTAAAGAGGAAACAAAGGTGGCTTCCGGTTGGCAATGAGCTGATCAGACGGGGGAAGATCAGCTCCGGCCACTACACCCCGAACATCGGCAACATTTCATTAACTAAGTGAAATTCGCTACAATTTCCACTGGCTACGAGTTAAAGACGAAACAGGGAAACATCCAGCCTGAACTTAAAATAGCGAGACAGGCGGATGGCAGCAAAACCGCAGCGACGGGAGAAGCCGCGTGCCCCGGAGGCTAAAATGGCGGAGGGGCCTCCTAAGAGCCCTAAATCATCGGGCGACCAAACCCTGGTGGCGGAGGTCAGTGCCGCGGTGGTGCAGGCGCTGGAGGCTCAATTCCACAACTTAACTGAGCAGATTTCCACCATCAGCCAGAGCCTCACAGACTTCACAGGGCGAATGGAGCAGGTGGAAACCCGCATCTCCGACGTGGAAGATACCCAACACTCCCTGTCGGCAAAGTTGGAGACCCTGGAACGCATGCTGAAGCAACAGGGAGAGAAAATCGACGACCTGGAGAATCGGGGTCGTCGCAACAACCTCCGCTTCATCGGCATAGAGGAAAGCGTGGGAGACAGTGCACTGCTGGCGTACCTGACTGCCTGGATGGAGAAACTGTTGGACGGCAAGGGGGGAACCCCATCCGGCTAGAGCGTGTTCACCGTCTAGGCCCCAAACGAGAGCAGGCGCGACGGCCACGTGCGGTCCTTGCTCGGTTTCTGGATTTTCAGCAGAAGGAGGCAGTGCTGCGGGCAGCCCGGGGACGAAAGGCAATGGCAGGGGACGCGGCGCCAATCCTGGTTTTCCAGGATTATTCAGTCCTGGTGAGCCAGCAGCGCCGCGCCTTCACTCCGATCTGCGCACAGCTGATGAATCAAGGAGTCCGGTTCTCCCTGCTCTACCCTGCGAGGCTGCGAATCGACCATCAGGGTCAGACCCGAGTCCTGCAGTCCGTAGCAGAGGCCAACTCCTTCCTGGACAGTTTGAGCGAAGCTGCAAGCACAGCTAGATGAGCTGCTGGGGCCAAACTGGCGGAGACAGCACACACATGGCTGGATGAACTTTTAGACTGCAGGGGGGTGAGAGCGGGCCCGGGGGATGAGACCTGAGGGTCCGCCTCATCCCGGAGCGGTAAGCGGGACTACTGGTGAGGGGAACCCGAATCCACCCGGGAGCGTCTGCCGGCCATAGCCTGAAGTCACGCAGGCTATGTAGTAGCTGACAGAGGGTTAATTAGTCTGGAAGCATGGGGATAGTTACTGATAGATACCTTCTGACAATTTACTTCTTTATTTCTCTTCTTTGTTACCTTTCTGTGTTACTTTGTAATAATGTTTCCAGTGTAACAGTGAAGCCTGTAATGCACAGGAGTTTTCTTGGCGGTGGGGTTTACTGACAGGCCGTGGATGGTAAGATTTAGGGGAGGGGGGGAGCAAGGGGTCTTTGGCCCTTCTACCCAGAGTCAAGCAGCAAGGGGGGGGGGGGATTCTTGCTGCGAGTTCCTTAAGAAGGGATGCTAGATCCTGGGATCTGCCGGGGGGAGGTGGGAGTGGCACTTGGTACAAGAGTATTGCGGGGAGGGGGAGGTGGTGTAGGGCTGAATGCCATAGGAAGTTCGTCTGGTCCCATGCGAGGTCCAGGTGGGAGAATGTTAAGGGGGAATGGGGGAAGGGGTGGGGGGAGAAGGGAGTAGGGCATTGGGGGAGGGGATGGTTTCTTGGGGGGGATCTATGTTTATTCATTACTGTATTTCTGCTGGGGAGGGCGGGTGGGATGGCCGCTTCTCACCAAGAGGACGAGGGCATGGGGGGGCCCAATACGGGAAGGTAGGGGGGAGCCTCTGGCTGGGGGGTTCTTCCTGGAGGATGGTTGAGTACCTGCTTAAAATACTGGAGCGAACTAAACCCCCACTGAAGATCCTAACGTGGAATGTCTGCGGCTTGGGGAGTCCTTTTAAAAGAACGAAAATATTACAAGCCTTGGCGAGGCAGAAAGCGGACCTGGCCTTCCTCCAGGAAACTCACCAGACAGCAGGGGAGCATGCTAAATTGCGTAGAACCTGGGTGGGACAAGTGTGGGGGGTGCCGGCCCAGAACAAAAAAGGGGGGGTAGCCATACTTGTGCACAAGAGGATCCGCTTCGAGGTCATCAAAGAAATTGCGGACCCAACCGGGCGGTTCCTTCTGCTGCAGGGCCTTCTAGAGGGGAAACCTATTATCCTTGGCAATGTTTATAGTCCCAATGTGTTAGACAGAGATTTATATGCTCGTCTGGCCGCCCAAGTTGAGCAGCTTCCAGAGCTTCCCTTGATTCTAGGGGGGGATTTCAACGGGGTGTTGGACGTGGCGCTGGATACTTCTAGGGGGGAGGGGACCCGGGAGCGATCTCAGGGGGCCCGAGCCTTAAATGGACTGCGGACCAGATTGGGGTTGGTGGATCCATGGAGACTCCTACACCCTGCGGAAAGAGACTACACTCATCAGTCCCGTGCACATAGTTCCAGCGCCCGTATAGATTATCTGTTGACCTCGCAGTGTCTGTTTGCTTTGGTAGACGACTCGCAGATAGGACCCGCGGAAATATCTGATCATGCCCCGGTTTGGTTACAGATGCGGTGGGGCGCGAGTCGCCCCTCGACGAGGCTATGGCGGTTCCCTTTGGAACTCTACCGAGACTCTCAGTTTCGTCAATTCTTGCAACAACGGTGGTGTGAATTCGAAGCTGACCACCGGGGGCACGCTGCCGACCCCGAGTTGGTTTGGGAGACGGCGAAAGTGGTCCTGCGCGGGGACATTATCGGCTATACGGCGCGCAAGCGTCGCCTGGTGGCGGAGCGTATCATCCGCTTGGAACGTTTAGTTACCATACAGCGGCGGAAGTGGGCGAGCAATCCGAGCGGGGCTTCAAAGAAGCGGCTCTGGGAACTGCAGACGATGCTGAACGATCTTTTGCACCAGCGGGCCAAAAAGTCAGTTATGTATTATAGATTCCAGCTCTACTGTTATGGGGATAAACCTGGGAAACTATTGGCTCGGTGTCTACGCTCTTCTCGGGGTTCTAAGTTGGTGCACGCATTGAAGGATGATGGAGGGATCCTTCATAGGGAAAACCCGGAAATTGCGCGTGTTTTTCGCTCGTTCTTTCAAAAACTATACACCGCGACGACGGGCACATACGAGCGAATGTCAGACTACTTGGACGGGTTGGACCTGCCTCAGTTGTCCGACCAACAACGTCGGCATCTGGACAGGCCGATCTCCGTTCAGGAGGTGCAGCAGGTCATAGCCAAGGCGAGTTGTCATAAATCCCCTGGGGCAGATGGGTTAGGGGCCGAGTTCTACAAGATCTTGTCGGGCTTGGTCTCCCCTCTACTAGTGGCGGTTCATACCAGGAGGTCCGAACAGGGCATGTTTCGCTGGGGTAGCAATTTGGCTCATATGATTTTGATTCCGAAGCCAGGAAAAGACCCGCTCTGCGCTGCATCCTATCGCCCTATCTCCCTTCTTAACTTTGATCTCAAAATTCTCGCCAAAATCCTCGCCGACAGATTGGCAACTGTGCTAGGGCACCTGATCCATGAATCCCAAGTGGGTTTTGTGCAAGGGAGATATGCGGTTCGGAACCTGCGGAAGATCCTGGCTTCCCTAGAATGGGTTCAGAATCGGAATCTCGCTTCTCTGCTAATCAGCTTTGATGCAGAGAAAGCCTTCGACAGAGTGGACTGGCACTATCTTTGGGAACTGCTGCCCCGCTATGGAATTGGGAACTCTTTTTGTGCTCTGGCTCAAAGTCTCTATTTTGACCCGATCGCGGCGATTTGCTGTAATGGGGTGCTCTCCGACACCTTCTCATTACATAGGGGGACTCGCCAAGGTTGCCCTCTATCCCCGTTGCTTTTTGTTCTTTCTTTGGACCCGTTTATACGAAAGGTGGAGGCCTCACGGGAGATACGGGGGGTGCGTATTCGCACGTCTGGCTTTAAACTATCGGCTTTCGCCGATGATCTCCTGGTGCATCTACTTCAACCCCAAGATTCGCTCCCTAGTTTAATGCGAGAATTTGAGATATTTGGACAATTTGCCGGATTAAGCATCAATCTGGATAAGTCCGTGGCGTTGGACACGACGGGCACAGTGAAGGATGGCTGGTTGGGGTCCTTCCCACTTCACTGGGTGGTTGGCCAGTTTAAATACCTTGGTATCATTCTGACAGGTCAGCCTTCACAACTCTACGAGAGTAATCTCTCTAAAATTATGCAGAGCCTCCAAGCACAGTTGCAGGCCTGGCGACCTCTCCCCTTGGCTTTATCTGGGAGAATCGCAGCGGTTAAGATGGTCGTTTTACCACGGATTTTATACTGGTTACAGACGTTGCCCGTCTGGCTCCTGCGAAAGGACATAAAACGCATTGAACGAATAATCAGCGGGGTTTGGTGGGGGGGTGCGCGTACCCGTATTCGCTACTCCCGCTTAGTGGGACATTGGCGAGGTGGGGGGCTGGGACTCCCGGACCTCGGGGCTTATGCTCTGGCTTGCCAGGCGCGCCATCTTGGAGATTGGCTGGGTAAGACAGAGGTCTTCACCCCCCGGAGTCTCGAGGAGGCACTGGCCGCCCCAGCTTCCCTTTTAGCTCTTCTACATCTAGACTGCCGTTTCTTCCCTGATCAGCTGGCGGGGAGTGTGCTTCTCACTCCGGTATGTAGAACTTGGCGACAATTGAACAGTTATTGGAAAACGAACTGGCGGGTGTCTAGCTGGTTGCCGATCCAGGGTAATGTATCGTTTACTCCGGGATCTGAAAATGCACAATTTCGGGTGTGGGCGCAGAAGGGTATCCACAGTCTAGGCCATGTGGTTGATCCCTCGGGAGGCTGTCGGAGGTTCCAGACTCTGTGTAATGACTACGCCCTTGGGGCAGGCCATCAATTCGCGTACATACAGCTTTCACACTACCTCGCCTCCCTACCGGCAGGAGAGTTGCGGGCAGAGCGCTCAGCACAAATCATAGAATTTTTCGACTTGGGTGGGGATTCCCAGCTCTCTATCCGATCCTTGAGGTCGCGCTTGGTTCCCCTCCGACCGTCCCCAGACTATCGGACCGTAGAGCTGGGGTGGGGAGGGGAGCTGGGTAGAGAGATTGGCCCGGGTACAATCCCAAGGGCCCTGCAGCGGATCGGGGACCTGGCGGTGGGGGGCGCGCTGGAGAGAGGTGCAATATAAATCCCTTACTAGGGTGCACTTTTCCCCTCGGCGAGCCTTCCGCTCTCACCTAGCGACGGACGGCTCATGTCCAAGGTGTTCGGAACCCATGGCGCACCTGGTGCACATGTGGTGGGGATGTAGATATATTAAACCTTACTGGCGGAGAATAGGCTCCTATATGGAGCGCCTGTTGGGGCAGCGGATCGCTTGGGATAGTTCCCTTGTACTCCTGGATCAATTGCGCCTCACTCAGCCCAAGGGTAGGTGGGAGAGATTGTTAGTTCGCAAGGCCTGTTTGGTGGGGAAGGGTCCCATACTGCACAACTGGCGGGAACGCAGAGCGCCCTCGTTCTGGGAGTGGCGGAATGCCTTCCACCAGATGATGCTAATGGAAGCTCGCTATGCCCGGGGTAATGTTAAATGCTGGCCGAGGTTTCAGCTGCTGTGGACCCCCTACCTCCAAGGCCTGAGCCCTCGCGCTCGGAATGCAGTGCTACAATTGGGTTCCTAGCGGCCTGGGTTGGCCGGAGGGTTAAGAGAAGCAAGCGAGGTCCTATGTCCTCGGGGTGTGGAAGCGGCCATCCAGGGAGGGAGGGGAGGGGGGGCGGGGGGGTGGTCGGGGGGGAGTCTAATCAAAAATTGTACAACGCACATCTGTTTGTTTCTTTCTCCTGGGGGGGAGAAGAGTACCCCCCTCCACGGAGGTTGTTAGATGTATGGTTTGTGTTGATGTTAAGCGTTGCAAAATAAAGATTATAAAAAAAATAAAAAAAAAAGAGGAAACAAAGCTATACAATAGGCAAGGGACGGTCCGGCAATTGAAGTATCTAAATCAATTGCGAATGGATCTACACAAGTTACAGTTAGAAGCCATCGCTTTTCAGATGGAACGGGTAAAACAAATGTTTTATGAGTGGGGGTATAGAGCGGGGAGATTGCTGGCTAGGAAACTCAGGAAAAGAGAGGCAATGAATGCAATAGTAGCAATTAAAGGTAAGGAGGGGGATATTTTGAGGGGAGGAAAACAGATAAGAGAAAGATTTTGCCAGTTCTATTCAGAATTGTATTCTCAGCAGGGGGTGTCGAGGGAGACCTTCATAGATGAATTCTTGGGAAAGGTGGAGCTTCCAAGGGTGAGAGAGGAATTGGGGGCACGACTGGAGGAGCCCATCTCCATAGAGGAAATCGAGAAGGTGATTAAAGAAATGCCATTGAGGAAGGCAACAGGCTTAAATGGCCTACCTAATTTGTTCTATAAGACTTTCAGAAAGGACCTGTTGGAGTTTCTGGAGAGGATGTTTAATGGGATAGTGGGGAAGGGTGGACAATTATCTCAGGGGATGCTGACAGCTGACATAACAGTAATACCAAAGGCAGGGAAAGACCCGATGTGTTGTGGTTCTTACCGTCCAATATTGTTACTTAATACAGATGTGAAGATATTGGCGAAAATACTAGCGAACCGATTAGCACAGGGGATGCCTACTCTTATTAATATTGATCAAACGGGGTTCATAAATGGTAGGCAGGCCTCGGATATCATCAAGAGAGTGTTAGAGGATATGGGAGGCACACAGGGAAAAGGTTAGTATGATGGCGCTGTCCATTGATGCGGAAAAAGCATTTGACCGGGTCAGTTGGGAATTTTTATTTGCAGTGATGGAAAAGATGGGCTTTGGAGACAAGTATGTCGCTTGGGTGCAGGCCCTGTACAATAAGCCGCAGGCTAGTGTGCGAATTAATGGAAGATTCTTGGATGCTTTCCTATTAAAGAGAGGTACAAGGCAAGAGTGCCCTCTCTCTCCACTGCTTTTTGCTTTGGCTATGGAGCCTTTGGCACAGAGGATAAGGGAGGAGGATAGGATTCAGGGGGTCTGGGTGGGAGAGAGACAACGTAAGATATCATTGTTTGCAGATGATATATTGCTAGCAATAATGCAGCCAGAGGATACATTAGAGAGAATCTTGGAAGAGATAGAACAATATGGAGGGGTTTCGGGTTTTAGAATGAACATGGGAAAGACCGAGGCGCTTAATGTTAACATGGTGGTGGGGGGGGGGGGAGGTGGGAAGGTTAAAGGACAGCTATCCCTTTAAATGGGCAAATAAAGTGATTAAGTACTTGGGGGTGCACATTACGGCGCATCCACAGCACTTATATGGGGCAAATTATCCCCAATTATGGAAAATGGAGAGCCAGGATCTACGGGAGTGGATGGATATGGAGATATCCTGGCTGGGCTGCATAGCAACGGTCAAGATTAACCTAGTACCAAGGGTGTTATATTATTTCCAGGCTCTCCCCATAGAGATCCCAGAGGGGCAATTATGGGAGCGTCAAGGAAAAGTATTTCATTTCATTTGGCGAAAGCGACCACCAAGAATAGCACGAGCAGTTTTATATCAGCCCTGTGGGGAGGGGGGATTGGGGGTCCTGGATTTTCAGGCATATTATCGAGCAGCCCAGTTTAGGCACTTGATGGATTGGAGAGAGGGAGGGGAACGGAAAACATTTGTGGATATGGAAGGGGAGGGGTGGAAGGGAGGACAGATGGAGGCAATACCGTGGATGAGGGAGAGGGAGAGTAGAGGTTTTCTTGAGAATCCATATACGAGGCATACCTTGGCTGTATGGGATAAAGAGGAGGAGGGGGTGCCGGGCTTCTCGGGAATGCAAAGGTTGTGTCACACGGGAGACTTTACCACAGGAAGGGAGGGGGGTATATAAATAGTGGAAGGATTATGGTGGTTTTATCAATTTATAGATGGGGGGGGGAATGGGTCCCGTTTGAGGAGTTGCAAGAAGAATACCAATTAGGGGTGGAGGAGTCACTTCATTATTGCCAAGTGGTACACTATATGCAAGAGAAACTAGGCAAGGAAGGGCTAGGGCAAGATTTTACTGAACTGGAAGTGATTTGGTACGGGAAAAGGAGATCAAGGGGGCAGTAAGAGGGGAGGCAAAGGGAGGAGAAAATGGGTTATATGAAGGCGTGGGAGAGGGAAGGAGTTTTGAGACCAGTCAATGGAAGGCCATCCTGGAGCAGGGGCGTCATATGCCAATCTCGATAGCTATTAGGGAAAATTGGCATAAGGTGTTAATGAGGTAGTACTATACGCCAATGCGTTTGAATAAAATGTACCCGACAGTATCAAGGAGTTGCTGGAGGAATTGTGGGGAGGATGGCACTATGTATCATATATGGTGAGTGTCCACGGATCCGGATCTTTTGGGAGGAAATTCAGGGGTGGATAAGATGGGTGGTGGGTGTGGAGGTTAGGAGTGACCCGGAAATTTTTCTATTTGCGTGGTGGAGGGAAGGGGGCCCGAGGGAGAATAGGAAACAAATTTTAGCTTGTCTCAGTGCGGCAAGATGTGAATTAGCCTATTGGTGGAAGCAGGAGGAGCCGCCACAGGTGGCACATTGTGAAGACAGGCTACGGCGTATCTATCTAATGGAGAAATTAACAGCTATACGTAAACAAGAGACCCAAATTTGATAGAACTTGGCAGAAAGTATTGGTGTACTTACAAGGGGGGTGGATAGAGGAGGGGGGGAGAAGAATAAGGGCATGTATGAATAATTAGGCGTATTGGTAAAGGTATGATTAAAAGACATTCATAGATTGCTGATGTTTTTCAGTTAGCTTAGTTGCATGAGTACGCACAAATGCTAATGTATAAGTGGCTGGTATATGTATAAATAGGAATATTGTTAAGACGTGACAAAAAACAAAAAGGAAGCGTACACAAGTTGTTGAATATTGGTTGCTTATTTGCAAGTGTGCATATGTATGTTCTAAGATGATAAATAAACAAAAATTTAAATTAAAAAAAGAAGAAAAAAAAAAGAAAAGGAGGTCTCAGAAGGCAGAACCTTGGGGTATTCCTTGTTCTTGGGGGAATGTCTCTGATGAGTCTTGGCCTATTTGGACTCAAAGTTTATGGTTTGATATGTATGATGTGAACCAGTGTAATACTGTGCCTCCTAATCCTATTTGTGCTAATCTCGAGATGAGGGTGTCATGGTTAAGATTGTCAAATGCTGACGTGATGTCAATAAAGAGGAGAATGAATGCACGATTAGGATTGTCTGTGCCTCCGATGAGGTGGTCCATTAGTGTTAGCAGCAAGGTTTTGACTACATGGAATGGTCGAAAACCAAATTGGGGGTGTCTAATGGTGCACTGTGGTCAATGTAATTTTGGAGTTGTAATTGAATGACTTTTTCTATTATTTTGGCAACAAATAGCTGCGCATGAAATGAGAGTCAGAAGCTGTAAAGATGTCTTACACATTGGAACATGGAACGTATGAAGCATGAACCAAGGGAAGTTGGAGGTGGTCAAGAATGAAATGGAACGTGTACAACTTGATCTGTTGGGTGTCAGCGAACTGAAATGGACTGGCATCGGGCACTTTGCATCAGATGATCACATGGTCTACTATGCTGGAAATGAAAGACAAAGAAGAAATGGTGTTGCATTTATAATAAAGAAGAAACTTGCAAGAACTGTAATGAAATACAATGCAGTCAGCGAACGCTTAATCTCTATTCGTCTACGAGGATTGCCTTTCAACACAACTATAATTCAAGTATATGCCCCAACAACAGCTGCAGAAGAGAATGAAATCGAAGAGTTCTATGAACAAGTACAAGCTGAAATCGACAGAACATGCAAACAGGATATCCTGATAGTCATGGGTGACTGGAACGCAAAAGTTGGCAACAAAGAAGAAGGCAAAGTAGTTGGAAAATATGGACTTGGCAATAGAAATGAAGCTGGAGAAAGACTGATAGAATTCTGCAAAAGCAATGATCTATTCATCTCAAACACCTTCTTCCAGCAACACAAGCGGCGACTGTACACATGGACTTCACCCAATGGATTGTATAAAAATCAAATTGACTACATCTGTGGAAGTCAACGATGGAAAAGCTCTATAACATCAACAAAGACAAAACCTGGAGCTGACTGTGGTACAGATCATCAACTACTAGTATGCAAACTCAAGCTAAAGTTGAAAAAGAGCAAACCACTCATGAATGCAGCAAAATACGATCTTGAGAATATTCCACTGGAATTTAAAGACTGCCTGCAAAATCGATTTGCTGCTTTAGATACAAATGACAGAGCTCTGGAAGAGTTATGGAATGACATCAAGAAGGTTGTGTTGGAAGAAAGCGAGAAGTCTCTACAAAAGGTGAAAAAGCAAAAACGGCCAAAATGGATGACGGAAGAAACTCTGAAAATTGCCCAGAAACGCAGAGAAGCTAAAGCCAGAGGAGAAAGAAAGACAATCGCAGAACTCAGAGATTTCCAACGTGCAGCAAGACAGGACAAGGAAAAGTACTACAACGACGCATGCAAGGAAATAGAAGCAGAAACTATTAGAGGAAGAACAAGATCAGCTTTCCTAAAGCTACGAGAATTAAAGAAAAAGTTCCAGCCTCGAATTGGAATGTTACAAGATGCTCAAGGTTCTATGTTGAATGATGCTGAGAAGATCAAGAAAAGGTGGAAGGAATATACAGCGTTTTTATATGATAAAGATTAAGTGGACCAACAGCCGTTTCAACCTGTACCTTATGATCGGGAACCATTGGTGATGAAGGAAGAAGTTGAAGCAGCATTGAAAGCCTTATCAAAGAACAAAGCACCAGGCATTGATGGCATTCCTATAGAAGTATTGCAGCAATCTGATGCAGCTGTTACCATATTTACAAGGCTCTGCCAAGAAATATGGAAGACAACATCATGGCCAACTGACTGGAAAAGATCTGTGTTTATACCAATACTAAAGAAAGGTGATCCAACTGACTGTGGAAATTATCGAACAATCGCTCTGATCCCACATGCCAGCAAGATTCTACTGAAGATTATTCAAAAGAGACAACCATACCTGGAACAAGAACTACCTGAAGTGCAAGCAGGGTTCAGGAAAGGGCGAGGAACGAGAGACATCATTGCGGATGTGAGATGGATCCTTGAAAAGACTAAAGAATACCAAAAGGATATCTATTTGTGCTTTATCGACTATAGCAAGGCTTTTGACTGTGTAAACCATGAGAAACTCTGGGCTACATTAAGAAGCATGGGTATACCAGAAGACCTGATCATTCTCTTGCGAAATCTGTACATTGATCAAGAAGCAACAGTTCGAACGGAACAAGGAGAAACAGAATGGTTTAAAATAAGCAAAGGTGTAAGACAAGGCTGCATACTTTCCCCCTACCTGTTTAATTTATATGCAGAACAAATCATCAGAGAAGCAGGATTGTATGAAGACAACAGAGGTGTGAAGATTGGTGGAAGACTCATCAACAACCTTCACTATGCTGATGATACTACATTACTGGCTGAAAGTGAAGATGATCTGAAACATTTGCTTCTCACAATCAAAGAACATAGTCTCAAAATGGGCCTGCACCTTAATGTAAAGAAGGCAAAGATCATGACAACTGGCATAATCAACAGGTTCATCGTTGAAGGAGAAGAAATTGAAATTGTGAACAACTTTAACCTACTTGGATCAACTATCAATAAAGAAGCAACAAGCAGTCAAGAAATCAAACGACGCATTGCTCTTGGCAGAATGGCTATGAAAGACCTAGATGTCTCTCTCCATACAAAGATTCGACTTGTTCAAGCCATGGTATTTTCAATAACATCATATGGATGTGAAAGCTGGACAGTGAAAAAGACAGACAGGAAGAAAATTGATGCCTTTGAATTATGGTGCTGGCGGCGAATTCTGTGTATACCATGGACTGCCCGAAGAACAAACCAGTCGGTACTAGAGGAGATCAAACCTAAGCTTTCTTTAGAAGCTCAGATGACAAGACTTCGACTTTCATACTTTGGACACATCATGCGAAGAGAGAGATCATTAGAGAAAGACATCATGCTTGGCAAGATAGAAGGTCAACGCAAAAGAGGAAGGCCAGCAATGAGATGGATCGATACACTAACAGCAGCTACGGGTACCAGTCTGTCAACAATGAGCCGCCTGACTGAAGATCGAACACAATTTAGGATAGCTATCCAGAGGGTCGCCATTATTTATTTATTTATTTATTTTACAGTTTTTATATACCGCGCTCTTTACAGTATACTGGCTATAGGTCTGTATGCACTTGGGTCTTTTACATCAAGTGTCTTGTTCTTAAGTATAGGACGTGCGTATGTAGTTTTAAGGTCAGCGGGCATGATTCCTTGGGAAAGGGATTGATTAACAATTTGGAGGATATGTGGGGCAAGTTCTGTTTTTGTGGATTTTATCCATGATACTCAGTATGGATCCAAGGGGGAGGTTGTGGTGTTGATGCTTGTTATAGTGTTTAGTAGATGTTTTCGGTCTACTGGGTAGAAGCTATCCCATGCGACAAATTTTATTGGGTGGTCTAGGGAAGGGTGGGATGGCTAGCGTTTTTATTTTTAAGCTTGAATGCAAAATAGTTAGCTAGTGTTTGTGGGTTTATGTTGTATACTTCTGATTCAGTATGGCTTGTCTTGGTTAGAGATCTAATGATGGCAAAGAGCTCTCTAGGACAGTTGAGAGAACAGTTTAGGATTCTTGTGCAGTAAAGCACAGTTACTTACCTGTAACAGGTGATCTCTGGGAACAGCAGAAATAAGTCTTCACATATGGGTACGTCGGTACCGACGGAGTCTGCGCGGGAACGCTTCCCAGCGTCCAATCAGAAAGCCTTTGGAAGCATCCCACCACGCCTGCGTGCTGCCTTCCCGCCTTCCCAACTGTCTCTCCTCAGTTAAGTTTGAAAGCTGAGACAAAGAGAGCGCGAGCAAGGAAGGGAAAGATAGAGATATAGAAAAATGCAACTCCTAGGGGAGGTGGGTGGGTTGTGAAGACTTATTCCAGCTGTTCCCAGAGATCACCTGTTACAGGTAAGTAACTGTGCTATCTCCAGGAACAAGCAGGAATGAGTCTTCACATATGGGGACTCCCAAGCTCAGATGCCTAGGGGGAGTCCTAGCATGTTGCAAGTCTAGAACGAGCCATGCTATTGCTTAAGACCTCAGGCATCCTGGGATGGAGGGTAGGAGTTGAAAACAGAAAAGGAGCTGTGGAACAGCTGCTAGAACAGGGTTACTAAAGAGAAATACCCTGTATAAAGAATATTTTGTAATCTGGGCCTCCCGTGTTGATCTTGCACAAGTTCACTGAGGTACATATGGATCTGTTAAAAGAGCCAGTGAATGTGCTAAGGGGGTGGTACCTCACTGAGAAGTGGAGGTAGTAAGATTAGAGAAAAACAGTGGAGGTCAGAACTATTTAGGGTGAGAAATAGCCCCAGGGGAAAAACTGGGGTAGTATAAGAGGTAGACCTTCAGCGGAGACGCAGAAGGTAGCATGACAGAAAGCTTAAGCTGATCAGGTCCAAAAACAGTACAAATTTAGGACCAACAGGAAAATTGAGTCTGACCTAACTGGACTGGGATGGAATCAGTCCATGTAGGAAGGAAAGGGTATGGAGACCACTGTATCTGATAAAAAGTAGGGACAGACTCAGGAGCGCTAAGCTTTAGATTGACTGAAGCTCCACAATGTCTTTCCTAAATGGGGTCAATTAGGAAAGAAGAGGTATATGTAGAGCTTCAGGAGTACGTAACCTACATGGCAGGTGTTAACTACCACAGGAAGTGGTTATAGGTGTAGACCCCTAAGTATGCTGGCATAACATTGATAGGGGTATTGCCCATCTGTCAGGATCATATAGGAATGAAGGACATTTGAACCTGACAGAACAGATAGATAAGTATATGGATACATATCTATCTGAAAATATATCTCAGTAGATGTAAAAATATATCTATGTATATATAGATATTGGATATATACACATATAGGATGTATATGCATATATCTACAGGAGATATGTATGGGCAGAAAACACACAGATAGATAATAGATGAATATATATATATATATATATATATATATATATATATATGAATATATAGACCTATAGACACATATCTCCAGGTATGTTGAAGGAGAGAGGTCTATAGAAACTGATCCCCCCTAGGAGGAAGATTCATCTAACAGCAAGAAGGTAAATACCTGCTTGAATAGATATACAGAGAATTCTCTTTTCCTGATTATGATTGGCAGAGTCAGAGGAGAGGTCTCCCTGACAAGAAGCTTTGAATAACCAGGATGGTCTACGTGAAAAAGGCAGAGGATAATTTCAGTCTGTAGGCAGGAAGGCCAGATTTCTCCAGAATTGCCATATGGAGAATGGATAAAGGACGCCACTGGAGGAAGATACCCTAGTGACTTGCCCTTGAGGGCAAGAAGGGTATTAGGCATTCCCTAACTGCCAGTGAAGAAAATTATCTCTGAGGAGAAGACCAAAGGGGATGTGGCTAGGGAAATGGCCCTTCTTTAGGTTTTCACGTAATGAAAAGCCCGAGACTGATGTCTCAAAAGAGATTTAAGATGAGATGGTAAGGGTAGGGATACCTACCAGTCATGGAACATGACTGGGGGAACCCCTTTTAACCATCTGGGATTATCTGCTAGGCAGGATACTAATGCTCTCTAGCAAGGGCCCATAGTGCAAAGCTACATTGTAGAGTTGCAGAGAGCATGCTGCAGGTTGGTTAGAAGAAAGTGTTTGTGGAAAACCAGCAGGCAACTAACTATTCTGCCCAGGACAAGGGGGCGAAGAATAGAAGTTAACCAACCAAGCCTTGATAAGAGGGTTTCCCAAACGAGATTGATAACTTGTTTGGGATCTAGCAGTGAAGCTAGAAGGATTGCTAGTGGAGGATAATCCCTGGTTGTGTGGTGGACAGAACCAGTGGCTTAACAGTAGGAATAGCTGTATCTGCAGCAACGTACCAGGGCAGCGGAGAGCATCTCTCTTTCTTCTCCCTCTTTTGGATGTGGAAAAAGAAACAACAGACCTAGTAGGATTTCCTATTGTCTGATGGGCTGCCCTAAGGTAACAAGGGGGGGGGGGGAGACAACTCCAGAAGGGAGGATCCCCCTGTAGAAGTAAAGGATTATAGGAGCTTACCATCGTAAAAGGGGTCCCTCTTAGAGTCCAACTGGTATAGTAAGAGGGGGGTAAGCCAATGTTGAAAAAGACTACCTATGGAGGAAGTCTCTGACAGGTGAGATGATACATGCCAGTACAGGGAAAACAACTGTCTATTAATAGTTGTTAGTTCTCTTTCCTCCAAGAGGAAGAGGAAAACCCTGTTAAGTATGGGCATGATCATCATAAAGACCTTTAAAGGTTGAAGAGAAAACACCTCACCTAAGAGATATGAAAGAAGGTTAGAATAAAGTTAGTGCAGACACTGCAAATAAAAAGAAGCAGACTGCTATTCAGACTGCTAGAAAAACGATGGAGAAAATCACGCACCAGTAGTGACCAAGCAGCTTACATCCAACACCTGGCAGAGCATCGTAGAACCATCACAGATAAAATCAGACAACACCACACAGACACCCTGAAACGGTCATTGAATAAACCTCATGACCTGTTTAACTTAGTTAAAACACTTGCCAAAGAACCAACCCCGGAGCACCACAGCATGATCCACCCACAGGACTATGCAATTTATATGCAATCTAAAATGTGCAAAACTAATAAAATATTAATACCGGAACCTCTTGATGAACAAGACTACCCAGTATCTCTGGCATCCTTCTCCACTCCCTCAAAGAAAACCATTGAAGATACCATCCTAGCACTAAATACATCCACTGCGCACACAGACCCTTGCCCTGCACACTGGATAAAGGACCTGCGTTGTGACATATCATCAATTATAGCAAAAATTTTAAACCAGTCCTTCACCACCGGCTCATTTCCAACTACGCTCAAGCAGACCTCTGTAAGACCGCTGTTAAAGAACACTAAACTTGATCCTCAGAAGGTAGAATCTTATAGGCCCATATCTAGCATACCTATGCTAGCAAAAATCATTGAGAAAGTAGTGCACAGGCAACTACAGGATCATATAGACACCTCCGCTCCACTTGATCCGTCTCAACATGGTTTCAGAGAGTCACATGGAGTAGAAACACTCCTCAACAACATAATCTCAGGTATGGATAACATACGCCAAGGTTTCGCTCTTGTATTTCTCGATATAGCAGCGGCCTTTGACTCGGTATGCCATGAAATTCTCATCTGCCGGTTAAGGGAAAAAGGCATCTGCGGAACAGCACTTGAATGGTGCAAATCTTACCTGTCCGACAGATGGCAGCACATCCGAATTGACGGGGATACATCTGAACCATTCCAACAAAGTCAAGGTGTACCCCAAGGATCCTCCTTATCTGCATTGATGTTTAATATATATATTCAACCCCTCTGCAACATCATCAGATCCTTTAATGTCAGTTACATGATATATGCAGACGATGTGCTACTATATATGCCAATATCATTGGATTGCCTGGATCTCACACCGCTGACTAACTGTTTTGACGCCGTAGCAGAGTGGCTCCTATCCCAAAACCTGAGAATACAACACAAAAAGACGGAAGTCCTTTTCGTCTCAAGGAACACCAACTTCACTCCTCCTAGTTGTATTAATGTAAAGGATGCCCAGCTCCAAGTGAAACCTGCAATACGTTACCTTGGAGTAACACTGGACCAAAACCTTGACATGAAGAGTCACATAGCCAACACAGTCAAGGCAATCTACTTTAAAATTAGATCCCTCAGACACCTACGCACACTACTTGAACCAGATGATTTCCGTACCATTTATCAAGCCCTTCTACTTCCCCATTTCGACTTTGCAAACTCTATTCTACAGGGGCTCCCCCGGTCCACCCTGAACCCCCTGCAACTGGCCATGAATAGTGCAGCGAGGGTACTCCTCGGGGCATCTAGGAGAGACCACGTGACACCACTCCTAAAACAGCTACACTGGCTTCCCATTCAAGCAAGGATCAGTTTCAAGACTGTACTGCTAACATTTAAAGCGACCAAGGGGCTCACCTCTTCTTCTCTCTCCAACCTCATACTACCACTTGCACCAAACAGGCCAAGAAGAACAGCAGAAATGAACACACTAGCTATCCCAAACGACACCACAAGATGTGCCAGATCAACAGCCAACAGAGCATTCCGACTCTGTGCCCCCACTTTATGGAACACCTTACCAGCACAAATCAGATCAGTACCAAATTTGAGTCAGTTCAGAAAGTCACTGAAACATTTCCTCTTCCTTAAATATCTCAATGACAGCTCTGAACATTACCTCCAGGTGAATAGCAGGAGTGGCCAAACAGACAGACCATCGCAACAGGCCAACTACACAATGTAAATACAAACAGTTCCATATACTATTGCACCACCTTTGTATATAGTTAACCATGATATCTCTTGTCAGATAACACACCTTTGTATATAGTTTCCCCTATTTCCCAAGTTTATATCTCCTGTTAAATGTAATTGACCAGACATATGTAAATTGTCGGATGTTTTTGTTCAATGTAAACCACGCTGATGTCTAATAGTGCGGTATATAAGAATTGTTAATAAATAAATAAAAAATAAAATAACCCCCCAATCAAGAATTGCAATGATGAACTATTTGAAGCCCTGCGATTGCTGGGTTTGCTGACCCTGCTGAAGTTGCGGATTCATCAACCCAGGATGATGTTTCCCCTGTTTGGGAACATCTGTATGATGGGCAGAAGATGGATAAAATTTTCTTCTCCTAGGGGAAGATGCTCAAGATGCTCAAGGTTCTATGTTGAATGATGCTGAGAAGATCAAGAAAAGGTGGAAGGAAAGCGTAGTTACTCACCTGTAACAGGTGTTCTCCAGGAGCAGCAGGAATCAGTCCTCACTTATGGGTGACGTCGGCGCCGACGGAGCCCTCGCGGAGCAATTTTCCCCAGCTTTCAAAGAAAGCCTTTGGGAATTGCAGCGCGCATGCGCGGTAGTCTTCCCGCCCGAAGGTGCCATCTTAGCCAGTCAGATGACATAGCTAAAAAAGACAGCATAAAAATTTGCAAAAAGAACATAAGCAGACGATTGCAACTCCAAGGGGAGGAGGGAGGGTAGTGAGGACTGATTCCTGCTGCTCCTGGAGAACACCTGTTACAGGTGAGTAACTACGCTTTCCTCCAGGACCAAGCAGGAAGTCAGTCCTCACTTATGGGACTCCCAAGCTCAAGGCTACCGGAGACCCTAAGCACAAAAATGAGCTCCCTCTAGCTCAGCAGCACAGAAGGAAAGAATCTTCGCTGAATTATCACCCACCGGTAGCCCACATCCGGGATGGAGGGTAGGAGTTGCTCAGACCTCAAAGAGATTACGGAGGACTGCCTGTCCGAAAGCACTGTCCCTACGGGACTCCCTCTCGAGACAGTAATGGACCGCAAAAGTCTGGCTCGAAGACCAAGTAGCGGCCCGGCAGATGTCTGCCAGCGGAACAGAGCGGAGGTAAGCCACTGACGTGGCCTTTGCCCGAACGCAATGAGCCGTGACTCGACTTTCTAAGGCGAGTCCGGCTGCCCCATAAGCCCAAGAGATACAGTCCGCAACCCAGATGGACAGAGTACGCTTGGAGACCGGGAGCCCCAATTTATTGGGGTCAAAGGACACAAAAAGCTGCGCAGCTTTACGGTGCTCCCGCGTACGGTCAAGGTAGAAGTTCAACGCCCTTCTACAGTCCAGGGTATGGAGGACCGTCTCAGCTCGGCTGGAGTGTGGTCTGGGAAAGAAGGTTGGAAGTACCACCTCCTGATTCAAGTGAAAAGGGGAGACCACTTTAGGCAGAAACTTTGGGTGAGTCCGTAGGACTACCCTATTCTTGTAGAACCGAGTGTAGGGGGGATCAGACACGAGGGCCTGTAATTCACTTACGCGCCTGGCGGAAGTGAGGGCTATCAAGAACAGCGTTTTCCAAGACAGAAAACGGAGAGAGCAGGTAGCCATAGGTTCAAAAGGCGGACAGGTGATCCGCTGTAAAACCACATTCAGGTCCCAGTCAGGCGCTGGCGGGCGCAGA
The DNA here is from genome assembly GCA_033557465.1 of Ichthyophis bannanicus. Classification (NCBI taxonomy): domain Eukaryota; kingdom Metazoa; phylum Chordata; class Amphibia; order Gymnophiona; family Ichthyophiidae; genus Ichthyophis; species Ichthyophis bannanicus. The sequence continues at coordinate 2,594,412 of CM066035.1, forward strand.
GGTGGTTTAAGTAGTAGGAGACCTCGGAGAAACCTCGCTACGAGAGGGTCGTTGGAGAGAGGTCTGCCGTCCACCGGCACATGATGTGCGGAAAGAGCACTGAGGTGAACTTTGACGGAGTTGGACTTAAGTCCCAGATTAGAGAGGTGTAGCAAGTACTGTAAGATCACCGACACCGGGCAGGAGAAGGGATCCTGAGACTGTTGGGTACACCAGACTGCAAAGCGACGCCATTTAAGGGCGTAGCATTTGCGGGTAGAAGGCCGTCGCGAAGCCAAGACGACCTCCTCCACCTCTGCCGGCAAGAGGAGAGGAGCAAGGACTACCCTCTCAGCAGCCAGGCCATGAGGTTGAGAGACCTGAGGTTGGGGTGCAGTAGGGACCCCTGATCCTGGGTGAGGAGATCCGGTTGCACCCCCAGAGGGATTGGATCCTCCACCGCCAGTTGCAGCAAGAGCGGAAACCACGGCTGCCTGGGCCAGCGAGGGGCCACCAGGATCATGAAAGCTTTGTCTCGGAGAACCTTGAAAAGGGTCCGAGAGACTAACGGGATGGGAGGGAAAGCGTACAGAAGGCTCCCCGACCATGAGATCAGAAAGGCGTCCGCCGCCACCCGAAGGGGGTGAGGCTGACGAGAGCAGAAGCGAGGAAGCTGCCGGTTGTGAGGACTGGCAAAGAGATCCACTGTGGGGAGGCCCCACCTGAGGAAGAGCTTCTGAACAATCAAGGGTCCAGACGCCACTCGTGCGGCTGGAGGACCCTGCTGAGTTTGTCCGCCAGGCAATTTTCTTGGCCCGGGAGATAAACTGCCTTGAGGAGAATGCCGTGACTGACGGCCCAAGAGCAGAGCTTCTGTGCCTCCCGGCAGAGGAGGAAGGAGCCCGTGCCCCCCTGCTTGTTCACGTAGAACATGGCAACTTGATTGCACAGGTACACTACCAAAAAACTGCCTCCAGTTTTGCAACTGATTCCTATAGATTTTGGGGTGCTGAATCCAGGAAAAATAGCCAAAATGTTCCATCACGTCACGTTTTCTTGCAAAATTAGATTTCTAACCCATATAAGGAATGTTCACATAATTTCTTTTTAGCCGACTGCAGTTTATTTTCTTGGCCCAAAATAGAGGTTGTAATGGTTAACTAACTAGAAACACTCCCTCATGATATTTTAGAGTGTTTTGTATTCATATTATACATTAACAGGACAATTGGGAGGCTAAATCCAGTACTCGCGCTGGCGCATGTTCTTTCCTGTTCGCCTCGCCTCGTTCGCCGTCGCTCAAACACGGTGGTTGCGACATGAACGTTCCTGTCAAATTTCAGTTTCTTGCAAGTTCATTATTACCTTTTGTTTGCTCAGTCGTAATCCAGCTTTATTCCGAAGTGGTTCACTACAGTTGTAGTTTGCAGTGCTGTGTATTTGTGATGGCTCACAGAGCCAGAGGTTGCGTCAACTCTGCGGACAGTTTTTGTTTTATTTGTGGGGAATATACCGTGAAAAAGCGGCAGAGGAACATTTCTGCATTTATTAAAAAAGTATATTTCGCCTATTTGTGCAAGACATGTGAGGAAGATCTACGCTTATGGATGAAAGGTAAAAAAACAAGCATTTCGTTTCGGAATACCTATGATGTGGCGTGAACAAAGAGACCACAGCAGTGACTGCTATTTTTGCTCTTGCATTGTGAAGGGATACAACTTAAAAAATAAGAACGTAATAAGTTACCCCAACCTTCTCTCAGCAATTAGGCCTATGCCTCATAGCAACGAAGTACCTGTGCCTGAACCACCAAAATCTTTGGATCATATTTGTGTGGACGGTTCTGATCATGATGAGACTCATCAGATGGCTTTTCCCGATGAGTCCAGTACTTCCGAGTTTGAAACTGAACCAGATCCGAAACCTGAACTTTTCTCTCAAGCTGAATTGAATGATTTAGTCCGGGATTTAGGACTCCCAAAAGATGCTGCCCAACTGCTAGGTTCTCGGCTTAAACAGAAAAATCTATTGTCACCAGGAACAACTTTTTATTGGTACCGCAACCGCGAGACACAATTTTTGAAGTATTTCAGCAAAGAGGAAGATTTGGTATTTTGCAACGATATATACGGAGTGATGGAAAAGTTTAAACTCAAGTATGATCCTGCTGAATGGCGGCTGTTCATTGATTCGTCAAAAGACAGCATAAAAGGTGTTCTTCTTCATAATGGCAACACATTCGCTTCAGTTCCTATTGCTCACTCTGTTATTCTCCAAGAAAAATACGAGGAATTTGGCCCTGATTCTTCAGAAGATTCGTTATGATGAGCATAAGTGGATGATTTGTGGAGACTTTAAAATTCTATCCATGCTATTAGGGCAGCAATCCGGTTTCACCAAATATCCCTACTTCCTTTGCTTGTGGGATAGCCGGGCCCGCGACCTACACTGGGGGAAAAAAGACTGGCCAATTCGGGAGTATTTGAGACCCGGTGAGAAAAATGTTCTTCATGAGAGCTTGGTACCTCGTGATAAAATTCTATTACCACCTCTCCACATTAAGTTGGGTCTCATTAAGCAATTCATCAAGTCCCTTCCAAAAGATGGTGAGTGCTTTCGGTACCTTTGCTCAAAGTTTCCCCCGACTTTCTGAAGCAAAGCTAAAGGAAGGAGTGTTTGTTGGCCCTGATATAAGGAAACTCATTTCAGCTGGAGCATTCGCTGAAACGATGTCTGAGAAGGAAAAAGAAGCCTGGGATTCCTTCAAGGATGTTGTTCTCAAATTCTTGGGGAACAGGCGGGATGAGAACTATAAGGATATTGTTGCCAGGATGCTCAATGCCTTCAAAGAACAAGGCTGTAACATGAGCCTGAAAGTCCATTTCTTGCACTCCCATGTGAACTACTTTCCCGAAAACTTGGGGGCGTACAGTGAAGAACAAGGTGAAAGGTTTCACCAGGACATCAAGGACGCAGAGAGAAGGTACCAAGGAAGATGGAACACCACTATGATGGCTGATTTCTGCTGGTTGCTGCTGCGGGAACCCCAGATGAAAAATACGCCAAGCAGCGCACCAAGAGAAGCATTCGGGGGGAGAAGAAACGGGCCCACCAGGAGATTGATTGACCCAAGAATGACTTTAAAATCTAAACTGTGTTGACAAATATCGTGTTTTTACTAAACTTTGAAATAAAAATTTGCTAGTTATTACCACAGTGTCGGATCTCATTTATTAGAATTTTATTTTCACACCATCGGGTGTTTGTCTTCATGTATTGTAATGGTGCGGTTTGCGTTTTCTATTCTTACATACATACCTGTACAACATTTTTTGCACATTTCTTTGCTTTGCTTTGTGTCTAACCTCGCTCTTATATGCTCAATGTTTGTGCACATGTATGTGGCTGTTTTAAGTGCAGACAATTTTGCTACCATCACAGTGTGTTTTGTTGACATTACTCTATTCTTATGTGCTGCCTTGTTACAATTTTCTTTATTCTTATTTGAATAACTACTAAACAATTAGTATAAAGAATTCATCCAAGAAACGTTTATCTCGATCGCACTCAATCTGAAACGTTCACCTCAAACTGCTAACCCAATGTAGCAAAAAATCTGTACGTGATGGAGCAAATTGGTTACCAGATTTGGATTCAGCGCACCAAAAACGTAAAAATCAATCGAAACATTAGAGGCAGTTTAAAAAAAAAATTTTTTAGTGTACCTGTGTTGTCCGTCTGGACAAGGACGGACTGTTGGGAGGTCAGGTGGGAGAAGGCCTTGAGAGCTAGGCGGATCGCCCTGAGCTCCAGGAAGTTGATCTGCTGAGCAGACTCCCACTTGGTCCAGAGGCCCTGAGTACGTGCCTCTTGGCAATGGGCTCCCCAGCCCAGGAGGGATGCATCGGTGGTCAGCACCCGGGTCGGCTGAGGTGACTGGAAAGGCATTCCCAATACCAGGTGCGGCTGCCGGAGCCACCACCGGATAGACGAGACCAGCGGCTCGGAGACGCGCACCAGGTCTGCTAGGCCGCCCGTGGCCTGTCGCCACTGCTGGCGGAGACACCACTGAGCAGGCCGCATATTCAGGCGGGCACTGGGGGTCACATGGACGGTGGAAGCCATATGGCCGAGCAGTCTCAGGAAGCGCCTGGCGGAGACCAGGGGCTGGCTGCGAAAGCGGTCGGCTAGGTCCATGAGCCGCTGAGCCCTGTCGAGCGGTAGGTACGCTCGCGCGCCTGAGGGGTGTGCAGCCTTGCGCCGATGAACTCGAGATCCTGTGAGGGGAGCAAAGTGGACTTTGCGAAGTTGATGACAAAGCCCAAGTGCTGCAGCAGAGTCACCGTGCGGCACGTGGCGGTGGTGACCTCCTGAGCGGACGCTGCTCTGATGAGCCAGTCGTCGAGGTACGGAAAAACATAGAGGCCGTGAAGCCGGAGATGGGCCGCCACGACCGCGAGACATTTTGTGAAGACTCGCGGTGCGGAGGACAGGCCGAAGGGCAGTACTCTGTACTGGTAATGATTTCCTGCCACCACAAACCTTAGGTATTGGCGGTGGCTTGGGTGGATGAGGATGTGCGTGTAAGCATCCTTTAGATCCAAGGAGCATAGCCAATCTCCCTGCTGGAGGTAGGGCAGAAGGATTCCAAGGGTAAGCATTTTGAACTTCTCCCGCACAAGGAACTTGTTGAGGTTGCGCAAGTCCAGGATGGGTCGGAGGCCTCCTGTTCTCTTTGGTATCAGAAAATACCTTGAATAGAAGCCCTGACCTCTCAGGTGGTGTGGCACCGGTTCCACCGCCTGATCCTGCAGAAGACCTGCTAACTCCTGAAGGAGCAACTCCCTGTGCAGAGGGGGGCGCGGAGGCTCTCCCGGAAAATAGGAGGGAGGGACCTGATGGAAGTGGAGAAGGTAGCCCTCTCGCACGACCTGAAGCACCCAGGCATCTGCGGTGATGCTGGACCACCTGTCGGCGAAGTGAACCAGCCGGCCTCCGGTGCTGGGGGGAACCAGCGGGGGGGGAGAGGCTATGCTGAGCGAGTCAAAAACCCCCACCCTGCTGAGCAGGGGCTGGTGGCGCAGGCTTGGGGGCTTGCTGCCTACGGGACCCGTTACCCCGTCCCTTGGCCTGCTGGCCCTGTTGGGGAGCTGCAGGGGCCTGATAATGGGGGTATTGTTTGTAGGCAGCCGCCTTCCTCGGGTAAAAGGTCTTTTTTCCCGAGCCCTTCTTTTTCTGGGAAGGGGCGGAGGTCTTCCTAGAAAGCCTGGTCCTGGTGAGAGTCTCAGTCTCAATTTGTGCAGCCTTTTTCCCGCCATGGGCTTGCCAAAGAGGTTTTCGCCTCGGCAGGGGACATCGACCAACTTGTCCTGTACCCAGGGCTCAAGGTCGGACGACTGAAGCCAAGCCTGTCGGCGGGCACCGATGCCGGCTGCGGCTACTCGAGCCGAGGCTTCAAAGCCATCATAGGCTGCCCGGGACATGAACTTTGAGCATTCCCGAATACCTGTGGACAAGGCTAGGAACCTCCGCAAGGGTTCCTCGGACAAACCAGCGGAGAAGCCGGCTAGCTCTTTAGCCAGATCCCTGAGATACATGCCCATGTAGAGCTGGTAAGTCTGGACACGACAGGCGAGCATAGAGCCCTGGAAGCACTTTTTGCCAAGGCCATCCAGGTTACGGGCCTCCCTTCCAGGAGGCACCGAGGAGTGCATCTTCTGGCTCTTAAGACGATGCATGGCCGATTCCACTACCATGGAATGGTGTGGCAACTGCGCCTTTTGAAAGCCAGGGCTCTTGCGGACTCGATAGATAGAATCGACCCGCTTGCTCAGGACCGGCGAGGAGGCCGGACTCTCCCACATGCGGAAGAGTAGTCGTTCCAGCATAGGAGGAACCGGCACAGTAAAGTGCTCCCTCGCGGGAGAGTCATACTGGAGGGCGTCGAGCTCTTCGGCTCGAGGCTCCTCCTCGGGGTCCGCAGGGAAGGCCAAAGCCTTGGCCATATCCCTAACGAAATCCGAGAACCGGGCATCCTCCGGGGGGGACTGCTTCCGAGGCTCGGACTCCGGAGAGTCCGATGGGACACACCGAGTCTGGAAAGAATCAGGTGACTCTTCCTCCTCCGACTCCCAGACCGACTCCGACGAGGACTCGGTGGGGTCGGCTCGGGCAGGGTGCGGCGCCAGCCGCCCCGACGCCGATGGAGTCGGCGTCGGCGACCTCGGTCCCGAACGGGAGGCCGAGGGCGACCTCGACCGAGGATCGACTCGAGTTCTCATCGACTCGAGGATCGGCTCGGTCTCCGGGGTCGACTTGGACGTCGACGTCCCGGCGGTCGGGGGCAGCGACGCCAGCGAAGCCAGCGAGCAGTGCCCGCTGCTGGTCCATGAAGGCAGACAATCTGCTCTCCAAGGCCGTCAACCTGAGTCCGAGCTCAGGCGACCCAGCAGCCCCCGACTCGGGCCCCGACGGCGTCGGGCCCGACGTCGGCTGACGCGGAGGCGAGTCCAGAAGGACAACAGGACTTACCCGGGCAGGCATCTCCGACTCCAGGCGAGGTCGCTTCGGGAGGTGATCCTTCTCCAAGGACCCGGGGCGGCTGTCGGGGCTATGCGACCTGGCCCTCGCGGAGCCAGGAGCGTCCACCGACGCCGCCCTCGCGGGTTTTTCCTTCCGTCGATGGTCCCCGGAGGGAGAACCCCGGTCGGAGGAGCTCCGTCGACGGTCCGAACTGGAGCCTTTCGACAGTGAGGCCTCCGACGAGGTCCGGGTACGGCTGGGGTCAGCGAAGATTCTTTCGCGCTGATGCCGCCGACTTCTCAACGCCTTAGAGGACAGTTTGCTGCAGGGCCCACAGATCAGTTCCTCGTGATCTGGGCCCAGGCAGCGGAGGCAAAGGTCGTGTGAGTCGGTGAGTGACATATTTCGGTCACACCGACCACACCGCTTAAAGCCACTGGCAGCCATCGGGGGAAAAAGGGCCCCTGCGAGGTCAAAGGACCGGGCTGCCAGGGAAAAAACGAAAACGAAAACTGACTAAGTCAGAAAAACCGAAAAACCGTTAGAGGACTCGAGACCGGCGTCGCGAGTCCGGGCGGGAAAACGACCGGCGTCGAACCGAAAGAAAATCAACTTTTTCGCGGGGACAAGACGGGGACGTCTGTAGGGCTCCGCGGAAAAAAGAAGACTGGCTAAGATGGCACCTTCGGGCGGGAAGACTACCGCGCATGCGCGCTGCAATTCCCAAAGGCTTTCTTTGAAAGCTGGGGAAAATTGCTCCGCGAGGGCTCCGTCGGCGCCGACGTCACCCATAAGTGAGGACTGACTTCCTGCTTGGTCCTGGAGAATATACAGAGTTTTTATATGATAAAGATCAAGTGGACCAACAGCCGTTTCAACCTATACCTTATGATCAGGAACCATTGGTGATGAAAGAAGAAGTTGAAGCAGCATTGAAAGCCTTATCAAAGAACAAAGCACCAGGCATTGATAGCATTCCCATAGAAGTATTGCAGCAATCTGATGCAGCTGTTACCGTACTTACAAGGCTCTGCCAAGAAATATGGAAGACAACATCATGGCCAACTGACTGGAAAAGATCTGTGTTTATACCAATACTAAAGAAAGGTGATCCAACTGACTGTGGAAATTATCGCACAATCGCTCTGATCCCACATGCCAGCAAGATTCTACTGAAGATTATTCAAAAGAGACTACAGCCCTACCTAGAACAAGAACTACCTGAAGTGCAAGCAGGGTTCAGGAAAGGGCGAGGAACGAGAGACATCATTGCGGATGTGAGATGGATCCTTGAAAAGACTAAAGAATACCAAAAGGATATCTATTTGTGCTTTATCGACTATAGCAAGGCTTTTGACTGTGTAAACCATGAGAAACTCTGGGCCACATTAAGAAGCATGGGTATACCAGAACACCTGATCGTTCTCTTGCGTAATCTGTACATTGATCAAGAAGCAACAGTTCGAACGGAACAAGGAGAAACAGAATGGTTTAAAATAAGCAAAGGTGTAAGACAAGGCTGCATACTTTCCCCCTACCTGTTTAATTTATATGCAGAACAAATCATCAGAGAAGCAGGACTGTATGAAGACAACAGAGGTGTGAAGATTGGTGGAAGACCTCATCAACAACCTTCGCTATGCTGAATGATACCACATTACTGGCTGAAAGCGAAGATGATCTGAAACATTTGCTTCTCACAATCAAAGAACATAGTCTCAAAATGGGCCTGCACCTTAATGTAAAGAAGACAAAGATCATGACAACTGGCATAATCAACAGGTTCATCGTTGAAGGAGAAGAAATTGAAATTGTGAACAACTTTAACCTACTTGGATCAACTATCAATAAAGAAGCAACAAGCAGTCAAGAAATCAGACGACGCATTGCTCTTGGCAGAATGGCTATGAAAGACCTAGATAAGATTCTCAAGAGCAGAGATGTGTCTCTCCATACAAAGATTCGACTTGTTCAAGCCATGGTAGTTTCAATAACATCATAGGGATGTGAAAGCTGGACAGTGAAAAAGACAGACAGAAATTGATGCCTTTGAATTATGGTGCTGGCGGCGAATACTGTGTATACCATGGACTGCCCGAAGAACAAACCAGTCGGTACTAGAGGAGATCAAACTAAGCTTTCTTTAGAAGCTCAGATGACCAAGACTTCGGCTTTCATACTTTGGACACATCATGCGAAGAGAGAGATCATTAGAGAAAGACCATCATGCTTGGCAAGATAGAAGGTCAACGCAAAAGAGGAAGGCCAGCAATGAGATGGATCGCTACAATAACAGCAGCTACGGGTACCAGTCTGTCGTCAATGAGCCGCCTGACTGAAGACCGAACACAATTTAGGATAGCTATCCAGAGGGTCGCCATGAGTCGACTCCGACTCGACGGCACTTAACAACAACAACAGGGGAAGAAATTTTGGCAGGACCTTTCCTACCAACTGGGAAAGGAGAAGGCGTTGAACAGCCCCTGGAAACAGGATAGTCAGTTGTTAACTGAGCAACCTGGAATAAAGACTCCTTGTTAAAGAGATTTTCTCCAGTGCAAGGAGTATTTCCCAGTCTAACCTGTGCCCATTTGTCCAAGTCTGAAGCTTGAAGCCAGGCTTTACGTTGTGCTCCTATAGCTATAGCAGAAGTCCTGCTAACAGACTCAAAGGAGTCTAGGGAAGCACGAGTAAGAAACCTAGAGATATTCTGAGCATGACTAACCAGTGAGGAAAAGTCTGCACTCTTGGGCTCTTGAAGAAAAGGAGTCAAAAGACGTAACTTCTTTGTGACCTCCTCAAGAGATAAACCCATATAAAAAAAATATATGAGAGAATTCTTGCTGAAAGCATGGATGCCTGGAAAGTTTGACGTCCAAAGGCATCTAAAGTTTTAGACTCATGACCTGGCGGATAAGAAGAGTGCTTTTTAGTACTCTTCACCCGCCTCATTGCTGATTCTACAGCAATGGAATGATGAGGAAGTTGAGTCTTTTGAAATCCTGGAGAAGGGGGCACCTGATATAGAAGATCAGTTGCTCTGGAAAGTGGGGGTACCTTCAAAGGAGCTTCCCACATTCGTAGAAGGAGGTCCTGTAAGGAATGATGCAAAGGTAGCATGATGTTTTCCTTTGCTCTTTCAGGACTATAAAGGGATCCCTGTATTGCATTGTGTAGGACCCTGTCCAGGAACAGAAATGGCAAGGGATTTTGCCATATCCAGGATGAAAACCTGAAAAGAAGGATCCACAGAGGGAACTTCCCTTGGATAGGCTAGAGCTGATGCAGAACTAGCACTGGCACCGAGGGATCTATCCCAACTTTTAGGAATAGAAGATCCTGGATGGTGCAGTATGGAATCCTTATAGGATGATCGCTGGTACTGTGGAATGACGGGACTAGCGCTAGTCGGTAGCAAATCGACCATGCTAGGGATCGATTCCAGACTCGGTATCGAGGGAAGCGATCCTGACAAGAGAAGCATGGAAGGCACCGACTGCAATGGTAAAGTGGACCTCGGTACTGGCTTCGGTACCGTATCCGATACCGGTGGATGAAGGCCAGCCGGCGGCAAATCTAACGGTATCGTAAGAACCGAAAGTTGCGGCACCGAAGCATCGGAACCGAGCCCTCGGTACCGACGGGTGTCGGTACCAAGGCGAGTCGGTACCCAGTCCTCCAGACTGGAGATCGATTCCAGACTCGGCATCGAAGGAAGCGAGTCTATCGATGCACGTCTGGAGGGTACCGACGTCGGTAGTAGTATCGGTGCCTGTACCATTACTGGAAGGTCGGTCTGGAGTGTATCCACCGGTCCCGTAGGTACCGAGAACGCTAGACGACGATCCTTGGCGAGGAGTGTTTCATCCAACACCATTGCCAATGCCGGGGTATCAGTACCGCTCGAAGCAGATGCCACCACTGGGCATGGCTCAGGTATGTTCTGTGAGGGGTGAACCTCAGGAACAACCTGAAACCCCACACAGGTTTTGGAGGCCGAAGTCTCCCACCGGGGTTTTGAAGCCAGTGGATTCCCGAGTGCAAGGCCATAGGCAGTTCCATGCCCTGCATGAGAACTGTCGCTCGAGGACTGGCTAGTCTTAACAGACTGTTTTTGGGTTACCTGATCCTGTGTAGAAGAAGATATGGTCGATACCCTGAATTTGGATGGGGACCGCGTGTCGAGGGGAACTCGATGTTGAGAACTTCTTCCCACAACAGTATTGCCCGAGGGCTCTGGAGGAAAGTGGTCAGGACCCAAGCAGGTTAGACACCAATTGTGAGTGTCTAAAAATAAGGTTGTACCGCCACAGTTTTTACATTTCTTGAGGAGAGTGACTGGCGGTTCCATGAAGGAAACTGGAGAGGCCTAAGAGGCCTGAGATACCGTGAGACACTACAGGGAAAAAATATTCCTTAGAAGGGAAAATCTTTACAAGAAAAGGAAAAAGAAACACCGGCGGTACCGGTGGCGTCGGGTAAGGCAGCCGCGACCACAAGAAAAATAAAAAATAAAAGAAGAATTTTCTGCGGTGACAGGATGACGTCCTGCCGGCTCCGCGGAAAAACGAAAACTGAGGAGAGACAGTTGGGAAGGCGGGAAGGCAGCACGCAGGCATGGTGGGATGCTTCCAAAGGCTTTCTGATTGGACGCTGGGAAGCGTTCCCGTGCAGACTCCGTCGGTACCGACGTACCCATATGTGAAGACTCATTCCTGCTTGTTCCTGGAGATTCTCTTTTTGTTTTGTTAATTGCGTCTTTGTAGATGACTACTAAATTAAGGCAGTGTTGTTTATTTTCTTGAATTTGTTAGCCTCCACTTTTTTCTTGTTTTCATAAATGCCTCTTTAGTTTAGTTAGCTCATGTGTGTACCATTTTTTATTATTCGTGCTATTTTCTAGTTCATTGGTTCCTTATGCCCCTAACCCATCAGTTGAGGTCATCACAGGCCCATCTTTTAACAGTTCCTTCATTCCAACAGAGGAGATATAAGAGGTTTCACAAACCCTCCTTTTCTTATAATGCTCCAGTCTACTGGAATAATCTCCCTTTGGAGATTAGGGATGACAATTCATACAAGTCCTTTAAGCAGCAGGTGAAGACTAATCTGGTCCAGGTGGCTTTTGGGGAGCAAACGGGGGAGTAAGGATTTTTCTTTTTTTTAAGTTTAGGATATGTAGTGTTTGGGTGTGATGTAGCGTTTTATGATGGCTGCTTATTGATTGTAAACCCCTTAAATGTTAACCTAATGGATGCGATTGGCAGTTCATTAGATGTTTATAAATAAATAGAGGGGGGTAACGTGCACGGAGTGGAGAGTACAATCCTAAACAAAGACATAGAAGGGGGGGGGGGTAACCTGCACGGAGTGGAGAGTACTATCCTAAACAAAGACATGGGGGGGGGGTAACCTGCACGGAATGCAGAGTACTACCGTAAACAAAGAGAGAGGGGGGTAACCTGCACGGAGTGGAGAGTACTATCTTAACAAAGAAACAGAGGGGGGTAAAGAGTAATTACTCACCTATAACAGGTGTTCTCCAGGAGCAGCAGGAATCAGTCCTCACATATGGGTGACGTTGGCACCGACGGAGCCCCCGTGCGGAGCATTTCCCCAGCTTTCATAGAAAGCATTTGGGAATGCAGCGCATGCGCGGTCCCCTTCCAGCCCAAGGGTGCCATCTTGCTCAGTCTGATGACATAGCTAAAAGACAGCAAAAATATCAAAAATAAACTATATGACTGCAACTCCAAGGGGAGGAGGGAGGGTTGTGAGTACTGATTCCTGCTGCTCCTGGAGAACACCTGTTACAGGTGAGTAACTACTCTTTCTCCAGGACCAAGCAGGAAGTCAGTCCTCACATATGGGACTCCCTAGCTTAGGGCTACCAGAGGCCCCAAACTGAAAAATGAGCTCCCTCTAGAGCCTCAGCATGCAAGAACAGAATCTTCTCTGATAACGCCCCCGGCAGGTAGCCCAATATCAGGGCCGGAGGGTAGGAGTTGCCTAGACCTCAAAGAGATTATGGAGTACCGCTTGCCCGAAAGCACTGTCCCTGCAGGACTCCCTCTCAAGGCAGTAGTGGGCCGCAAAAGTCTGGCTTGAAGACCAAGTAGCGGCCCGGCAGATGATTGCCAATGGAACAGAGCGGAGATGAGCCACTGACGCAGCCTTCGCCCTGACACGGTGAGCTGTAACTCGACCCTGCAACGAGAGGCCGGCTGCCCTGTAAGCCCAGGTGATGCAGTCAGCTACCCATATGGACAAAGTACGCTTGGAGACAGCCAACCCCAACTTATTGGGGTCATAAGAGACGAAGAGCTGAACCACCCTCCGGTGCTTCCGCGTACGGTCAAGGTAGAAGGACAACGCCCTCCTACAGTCCAAGGTATGCAGGACCATCTCAGCCCGGCTAGCATGAGGCCTGGGAAAGAAAGTCGGAAGAACCACCTCCTGATTGAGGTGGAAGGAGACGACAACCTTTGGAAGGAACTTAGGGTCAGTCCGTAAGACTACCCTGTTCTTATAGAACCTAGTATAAGGTGCTTCTGAAACTAGGGCCTGAAGCTCGCTCACTCACTCGCCTAGCTGAGGTAAGGGCTACCAGAAATAGCGTTTTCCAAGACAGAAAACGCAGAGGGCAAATAGCCATAGGTTCAAGTGGTGAGCAAGTAAGTCGTTGCAAGACCACATTTAAATCCCATTCAGGGGCAGGTGGACGCACTGGAGGCTTAAGCAAAAGCAGGCCTCTGAGGAATCGGGCCACCAAAGGATGACTTTAGAGAGACTGACCCTCCACCTGTGAGTGGTGTGCTGAAAGAACACTAAGATGAACTCTAACAGAATTGGACTTAAGGCCTAGGTTAGACAGGTGACGCAAATACTGCAGCACCACTGGTACCAGGCATGAGAAGGGATTCTCGTTGTGTTGAGTACACCAGGCAGAAAATCTACGCCACTTAAGGGCATAAGACTTTCTGGTGGACTGCCTCCTAGAGGCCTACATCCTCCACTTCCCTAGGCAGTAGTAAAGGTGCTAGGACTATCCTTTCAGCAGCCAGGCCATTAAGTTGAGGGACTGGAGATTGGGGTGTAAGAGAGATCCCTGCTCCTGAGAGAGGAGATCGGGTTGCCTGTTCCCTGTAAAATAGTTGCCTGTTCCCTGTAAAAAAGTTCCCTGTAAAATAGTTGCCTGTTCCCTGTAAAATAGTTATCTCCAAGTTATAATGCCCTGTTCAATGTAATTTCAGTTGGTTCAATGTAAACCGCACTGATGCAGAATAGCGCGGTATATAAGAGAAAATAAATAAATAAAATAAATAAATAAATAAAATCCCCAGAGGAAGAGGAGTGTCCACCGCTAGTTGCAACAGTAGTGGGAACCGGGGTTGCCTTGGCCACCTGGGGGCCACCAGAATCACTGAGGCCTTGTCCCGGATCACCTTGAATAGTGTCTTGGACACTAGAGGCGTGGAAGGAAACGCATATAGGAGGCCTGTAGACCATGGAATGAGAAACGCATCCGCTGCTACTCTGAGAGGATACGGTTGTCTGGAGCAGAACCTGGGAAGTTGACGGTTCAGAGGACTGGCAACGAGATCTATGGTTGGAAGACCCCATCTCAGGAAGATCCGTTGAACCACTAAAGGGTTCAACTGCCATTCGTGCGGCTGCAGAATCCTGCTCAATCTGTCCGCCAGGTAATTCTCCTGACCTAGGAGGTAGACTGCTTTGAGAAGAATGCCATGATTGACTGCCCAGGAGCACAGTTTCTGCACCTCCTGACGGAGAAGACGGGACCCTGTGCCCCCTTGTTTGTTCACATAGAACATAGCCACTTGATTGTCTGTCTGAACTAAGACGGACTGGTGAGAGATGAGATGAGAGAACGTTCTCAGGGCTAAGCGGATAGCTCTCAGTTCTAAGAGATTGATCTGCTGTGCGGCCTCCCAAGGAGTCCACAGGCCTTGAGTACATGCCCCTTGGCAATGCGCACCCCAACCTTGAAGAGAAGCATCGGTTGTCAGCACCTGAGAGTGTGGAGTTACCTGAAAAGGCACCCCTTGCACTAGATTCGGAAGATGAAGCCACCATTGCAGAGAAGACTGTAGGAGGCTGGACACCCTCACTTTGTCCGCAAGGCTTCCTGTGGCCTGGTACCACTGAGTTCTGAGGCCCCACTGAGCTGGTCTCATGTGTAGACGAGCATTTGGAGTCACATGGACCGTGGATGCCATGTGGCCTAAGAGCCTCAGAAATTGTCTGGCAGAGACTAGAGAATTGCTGTGGAATAGCCTGGCTAGAGCCATCAATCTGTGGACCCTGTCCACTGGTAGAAAGGCCTTTGCCTGAAGTGTGTCTAGTTGAGCTCCTATGAACTCCATGTAATGGGAGGGATGCAAACTGGACTTTGCCAAGTTTATGACAAACCCCAGGTGCTGGAGCAGAGCGACAGTGCGAAGGGTGGCTTGATTGGCCTCTTGAGGGGACTGACCCCTGATGAGCCAATCATCCAGATATGGAAAGACAAAGAGGCCCTGAACCCTGAGGTAGGCCGCTACCACCGCCAGGCACTTGGTGAATACCCTGGGGGCAGATGTAAGGCGCACCAAAATGCTGGAACTCGCTCCCTGCCGACATCCGTACCATAACCGACTTAACCCAGTTCAGAAAGGCCCTTAAATTCACCCTATTCACCAGATACTACCCCATATGAAGATAACATCTAGTCCCACTACATATCCAACTTCAGTTTTTTTTTCCCTTGCTCCCAACAATCGTGCTAATTCATGTACATAGTTCGAGCATGTGATCTAGTTAACAGATTACATTTTCCATGTAAATAGTTCTCCCTTGTTTTCCAAGTTGATAATCCTGTTATATGTAACTCCGAACAGCCTGTTGTTCTGGTTTTTGTTTTGTTCTCTGTAAACCGCGCTGATGTCGAAGAGTGCGGTATAAAAGAAATATAAATAAATAAATAAATAAATAAATAAATAAAAGGCAGTACTCTGTACTGATAATGGTTTCCTCCCACTACAAATCTGAGATATTGTCTGTGGTCTGGATGAATAAGGATGTGAGTATAAGCATCCTTTAGATCTTAGGAGCATAGCCAATCTCACTGCTGGAGGTAGGTCAGCAGGATTCCAAGGGTAAGCATCTTGAACTTTTCCCTCTCCAGGAACTTGATCAGGTTTCGCAAGTCTAGGATGGGTCTGAGGCCTCCTGTTCTCTTTGGTACCAGGAAGTACCTGGAATAGACGCTGTGACCTCTCAGGTGGTGGGGCACCGGTTCCACTGCCTGTTCCTTCAGAAGACCTGCCAAATCCTGCAGGAGTAAGTCCCTGTGCAGAGGGAGTCTGGGAGGCTCCCCTGGAAAATAGGAGGGGGTACCTGGTGGAAGTGGAGGAGATAGCCCTTCTGGATTATACTTATAACCCAGGTATCCCTTGTGGCGGCTGACCACCTGTGGGCGAACAGGGCCAGCCTGCCTCCAGTGCTGATGGGAGCCAGCTGAGGAGGAGAGGCTATGCCAATGCAGTCAAAATCCCCCTCCCTGCTGAGCAGGAGCCGGAGTAGGAGGCTTGGGGGCCTTCTGCCTACGGGGCCCATGACCCTGCCCCTTGGCCTGCTGACCCTGTTGGGGAGCTACAGAGGCCTGATAATGAGGGTACGGTTTATAGGCAGATGACTTCCTTGGGTAAAAGGTCTCTTTTCCCGAGCACTTCTTCTTTTGAGAAGGGGCAGAGGTTTTTCTGGATAGCCTTGAAAGGGTAAGAGTCTCGGTCTCGAGTTCGGCAGCCTTGTCAGCCATGGGCTTGCCAAAGAGGTTTTCACCTCAGCAGGGGACATCGACCAACTTGTCCTGCACCCATGGCTCGAGGTACGATGACTGTAGCCAAGCCTGACGGCGTGCACCGATGCTAGCCGCGGCTACTCGGGCCGAAGCCTCGAAGCCATCATAGGCTGCTCGAGATATAAACTTTGAGCACTCACGAATACCCGAGAACAGAGCATTGAACCTCTGCAAAGGTTCCTCGGAGAGACCAGCAGAGAACCGGGCAATCTCCTTTGCCAGGTCTCGAAGGTACATGCCCATGTACAGCTCGTAGGTCTG
This sequence comes from Ichthyophis bannanicus, assembly GCA_033557465.1. Taxonomy (NCBI): domain Eukaryota; kingdom Metazoa; phylum Chordata; class Amphibia; order Gymnophiona; family Ichthyophiidae; genus Ichthyophis; species Ichthyophis bannanicus. The sequence goes on from CM066035.1 coordinate 2,611,036, forward strand.
GACACGGCAAGCAAGCATAGAGCCCTGGAAGCACTTCTTACCGAGGGCATCCAGGTTCCGGGCCTCCCGGCTGGGAGGCACCAAGGAGTGCATCTTCTGACTCTTCAGACGATGCATGGCCGATTCCACAACCATGGAGTGGTGCGGTAATTGTGCCTTTTGGAACCCGGGGCTCCTGCAGACTCGATAGATGGAATCGACCCACTTGCTCAAAACCAGCGTCGAGGCCGGCACCTCCCACATGCGGAAGAGCAACTGTTCCAGCATCGGAGAAAACGGAACAGTAAAGGCCTCCTTCGGAGGAGAGTCATACTGTAGGGCCTTGAGCTCCTCGGCTCGAGGCTCCTCCTCGGGATCCGTGGGGAATGCCAAAGCCTTGGCCATGTCCCGCACGAAATCCGAGAACCGGGTATCCTCCGGGGGGAACCTTCTCTGAGGCTCGGACTCAGGCGAATCCGAAGTAACGCACCGAGTCCGAAAGGTATCGGGCGACTCCTCATCCTCCGTCTCCCAGCCGGACTCCTCGGAGGAGGAATCGATCGGCTCCGGTCGGGCAGGCATCGATGCCATCCGCCCCGACACCGAGGGTACCAGCGGCGACGACCTCGGTCCCGAACGGGAGGCCGAGGGGGACCTTGGCCGAGGATCAACTCGAGCTCGCATGGACTCGAGGATCGGCTCGGCCTCCGGGGTCGACTTGGACGTCGATGTCTCGGTGGTCGGGGCAGATGCACCGGTGAGACCGGCGATCAGTGCCCGCTGCTGTTCCATGAAGGCAGCCAAGCTGCTCTCCAAGGCCGTCAACCTGAGTCCGAGCTCAGGAGACTCAGCAGCCCCCTACTCGAGCCCCGGTGGCGCTGGGCCCGACGTCAGCTCCCCTGGAGGTGAGTCCACGAGGACTACAGTACTCACGTGACCCGGGGACTCCATCTCCACACGAGTTTGTTTTGCAGGCCTCTCCGACTCCGAAGACCCGGGACGGCGCTCGGGGCTATGCGACTTGGCTCTCGAGGAGCCAAGTGCATCCACCGACGACGCCCTCGCAGGTTTTTTCTTCTTACGATGCTCCCACGAAGGAGACCCCCTTTCAGAGGAGCCTCAATGCTGCTCAGGGCCGAAGTCCCGAGATGTCGAGGCCTCTGATGAGGACCGGGCCCGACCGGACACGGAGTCAGAGAAGATTCTTTCCTTTTGGTGTTGCTGACTCCGTAACGCCTTAGAGGACATTTTCCCACACGGACCACAGATCATCGGGTCATGATCGGGTCCAAGGCACCGGAGGCAGCAGTCATGTGTGTCGGTGAGAGACATAAGTTTCTTGCACCGATCACACTTTTTAAACCTGCTGGCAGCCATCGGGGGAAAAAGGGCCCCTGCAAGGTCAAACAACAGGGCTGCCAGTGAAAATAGAAAAAATGGCGCGAACGCTAGTCACTAAGGACAAAAACTGAAAAAGAGATCCGGGCTCGATACTGACGTATCGGGCCCAGGCAGGAAAGGGAAACCGGCATCGAACCGAAGAAAACAGGGTAACGCAGAGAAAAATCAACTTCTTCCTCGGGTGAAACGAATATACATCCGTCGGGCTCCGTGGAAAAAAGAAGACTGAGCAAGATGGCACCCTTGGGCGGGAAGGGGACCGAGCATGCTCGCTGCATTCCCAAAGGCTTTCTATGAAAGCTGGGGAAATGCTCCACACGGGGGCTCCGTCGGCGCCGACGTCACCCATATGTGAGGACTGACTTCCTGCTTGGTCCTGGAGAACCTACACGGACTGGAGAGTACAATCCTAAACAAAGACACAGAGGGGGGTAACCTGCACGGAGTGGAGAGTACAATCCTAAACAAAGACATATAGGGGGTGGTAACCTGCGCGGAATGGAAAGTACAATCCTAAACAAAGACATAGAGGGGGTAAACTGCACGGAGTGGAGGGTACAATCCTAAAGAAAGACAGAGGGGGCGGTAAACTGCACGGAATGGAAAGTACAATCCTAAACAAAGACATAGAGGGGGGGTAACCTGTATGGAAAGCATAGTTACTCACCTGTAACAGGTGATCTCCGGGAACAGCAGGAATTTAGTCTTCACATATGGGTATCGTCGGTACCGACGGAGCCTGCGCGGGAACGCTCCCCAGCGTCCAATTAGAAAGCTTTTAGGAGCATTCCACAGCGCCTGCTTGCTGCCTTCCCACCTTTCCCAAATGCCTCTCTCCAGTTGAGTTTTAAAGCTGAGACAAAGAGAGAGAGAGGGAAAGGGAAAGAGATAGAGAGATACAACTCCTAGGGGAGGTGGGTGGGTTGTGAAGACTAAATTCCTGCTGTTCCCGGAGATCACCTGTTACAGGTGAGTAACTATGCTATCTCCAGGAACAAGCAGGAATGTAGTCTTCACATATGGGGACTCCCTAGCTTTAGATGCCAGGGAGAGACCCCAGAAGTTGTGTGTCCCTGAACCAGGGCTCCACTTCCCCCCATGGATCACTGGCATCCAACCAGGGATGGCAGGTAGGAGTTAATTAGGTATGGAACAGGTGTTGAAGAACAGCCTGACCAAACAAGGCATCCCAGCGGGAGTCCTTGTCCAAGCAGTAATGGGCTGTGAAGGTATGAACCGAGGCCCAGGTGGCTGCTCGACAGATGTCGTCGATAGACACAGAGTGCAGATGAGCCATTGAAGCTGCCATGGCTCTCACATTGTGAGCTGTGACATGGCCCTCCAGAGGAAAATTCTTACTCTGATAGGCAAAGGAAATACAGTGAGCAATCCAGTTAGATAGTGTTCTCTTGGAGACTGGAAGTGCCAAATGAGAAGGATCAAAAGCAACAAAGAGTTGAGAGGACTTTCTATGTTGCTGTGTTCTTTGTAAGTAAAAGGCTAAAGCTCTTTTACAGTCCAAAGTATGAAGAATCCTTTCTGCATTTGATGCTTGAGGCCTTGGAAAGAACACAGGTAGGTACACCGCTTGGTTTAGATGAAAAGGCGAGACCACCTTTGGCATAAAGTGTGGATGAGTCCTAAGGACTACCTTGTCATGATGGAACCTTGTATAAGGAGGATCAGCCACTAGTGCTTGCAACTCACTGATGCGACGTGCTGATGTGATTGCAATGAGAAAGATAAACTTCCAAGAAAGGAATTTCAAGGAGGTAGTAGCTAAGGGTTCGAAAGGTGGCTTCATGAGCTGACCAAGAACCAAATTTAAGTCCCATGCCACAGGTGGTGGCTTAATGGGAGGCTTAGTCAGCAGAAGGCCTCTCATAAATCTTGCTATAAGAGGATGAGAGGAAATAGGTTGTCCATTTAGGGGCTTGAAGGAAGCTGCAACAGCACTCAAATGGACCCTCACTGAGTTAGTCTTAAGTCCTGCATTGGATAAATGAAGGAGATACTCCAGTAATGATTCCAGAGGTATGGCAATGGGGTTAAGACCCTTCTGCGAACACCATATGGTAAACCTTTTCCACTTGAAAGCATAAGAGCGTCTTGTGAAAGGCTTCCTGGAAGCATAAAGGATATCCTTTATTTGCTGAGGGAGGTTAAGATCATGGAGATCTAGGCCTTCAGCAACCAAGCCCTGAGATGCAGAGACTGGGGATTGGGATGCCATAACATTCTGTCCTCCTGAGATAGGAGATCTGGAGCAGACTCTAACTCCAAGGAGGGAGCTTGAGAGAGATGTAGAAGCAGAGGGTACCACACTTGCCATGGCCAATGTGGAGCTATGAGAATCATATGGCCTCTGTCTCTCTGAAGCTTGAACAGGGTTTTGGGAATTAGGGGAATGGGTGGAAAGGCATACAGGAAGTCTTGACCCCAGTAAAAGAGGAAAGCATCCCTGGCCTGAGCCCCCTGAGCCGGAATTCTGGAACAGAACCGGGGAAGTTTGGCATTCCACGGACTTGCAAAGAGGTCTATGTCCGGGGTTCCCCAAATTTGAAAAATCTTGGCCACCTGGTCTGCATGCAGAGACCACTCGTGTGGAAGCAGAACGCGACTGAGTCTGTCTGCCCAAGAGTTTTGTATGCCTGGAAGATACACTGCCAGGAGATGAATCTGATGCTCTCTGGTGAGGGCCCATGGTCACAAAGCTTCGTTGCAAAGCAACAGAGAGCCTGTTCCCCCCTGCTTGTTCACGTAGAACATGGCTACTTGATTGTCCGTATGAATGAGGACTGTCTTGTAGCTAAGCAGGGTGTGGAACACTCGAAGAACAAGGAAGATTGCTCTGAGCTCCAAGAGATTGATATGTAGATGAGTCTCCTGTGGAGTCCAGGTGCCTTGGGTGGAGAGGTCTTGCAGATGAGCTCCCCAACCCATCGGAGAAGCATCTGTTGTGAGAGTTGCCTGGGGTAAGGGTTGTTGAAAAGGGGACCCCAGCAACGGGTTTTGAGTGGACTTCCACTACTGGAGGGACAAAATAAGGCGACTTGTGTTTGCTATTTTGTCTGAAAGGCATCCTGATGCCTGGGTCCATTGAGTGGCTAAAGTCCACTGGGCTGCCCTCATATGGAGGCGAGCATAGGGAACCACATGCACGGTAGATGCCATGTGGCCTAGTAATTGTAGCATTTCTCGGGCAGTGAGATGAGGCTTTAGCACTGCTTAAGAAGCTAATTGCACTATGCGAAGGCAACGGGCCTGGGGAAGATAGGCCCTTGCCTTTTTGGTATCTAGCACAGCTCCTATGAACTCTAAAGACTGAGTGGGTGTTAGACTGGATTTTGGGATGTTTATTACCAGACACAAATACTGAAGAATACGCATTGTGCAGGATAGAGAAGTCCTGGCCTCTGACTCTGTTGGGGCTCAAATGAGCCAGTCGTCTAAGTAGGGGAAGACGAATATTCCTAGAGTGCGGAGAAATGCTGCTACCACAGCCATGCATTTCGTGAACACTCTTGGTGCTGAGGCCAGGCCAAAAGGAAGCACCCTGTATTGGTAGTGCTTTCCTTGAAAAAGGAACCGAAGGAACTTTCTGTGAGTTGGATGGATGAGAACATGGGTGTACGCATCCTTGAGATTTAGAGAACAACGCCAATCCTGACTCTGAAGGTATGGCAGCAGAGTTCCCAGAGAAATCATCTTGAATTTCTCTTTGAACAGGAATTTGTTCAATTCTCTGAGGTATAAGATAGGTCTGTATCCCCCTGTTTTCTTTGGGATAAGGAAATAGGGGGCGTAAAACCCTGTACCCGGTTGATGAATGGGTACTTCTTCTATTGCCCCTTGGGCCAGAAGTATGGTGACGTCTTGATCGAACAGGTTGGTGAGAGAGGTCTGAGAATTGAACTGCCTTATCATTGCAGGAGGGGGCATGCTCAAAAAATGAAGCTTGTACCTCTCTTTTATGATGGAGAGTGTCCAATGCTCTGCTATTATCAATTCAAACAAAGTGGAGGAGTTGGAGAAGAGGACTCTCTTATTAGAAGACACCCTGGCATTTCTACAGAACAACGTCTAAATCATTACTGGACAGATAAGGCAGTTTGGAGGTAGAAGTAATAGGAGTCAAGGAAAATCTGGGAATCCGAGAGGCTCCAAAGAGATGGAAGGCGGCGGCAGATTCAATGAAACGAGCAGAGACATATCCATCTAATCTACTCCGAGACTGAAAGAACAGAGTGTCTTCCTGTAACAAAGGAAACAAAAATCTCGAGACCAATGATGAGCATGTCTTGAGATACCATCAAGGTGCGGCAAACGTGATATGCACAGGAAGGAGAATTTTGATTCTTGCAGAGCCATACAGTTGTGGTCAACATTATTGGCACCACTGTTCCCTCTAAGCTGTGCGCGTGTGGCGCGCACACACCTCGCCGAGAGAGCGCACATACTTTACAACAAAGCGCACAAACATTACGGCTCTGATGCTGATAGAAAACACAGTTGTCTTAAAATTTAAAAGTTATGATTGTAATTACTAGACATTTCCCGCTTCATTTAGTAATCATCTATTTTCATTTAATTTGATTAAAATCAATGTGGTGTACATACTGTATTCTGACGTGTAGTCACATTTTAAAGTATATAACTCCGAGTGTCGTTATGTGGCGCCCAAAAATTTAACCTTCCTTCAAAAGCTGCACACAGCTGATATTTTATGCGCACACAGCCTACAGAAAATTAGAGGGAACATTGACTGGCACCCTTGCATTTTAGGTATGTTGTGTACAATATCTTGAGAAATTGGAAATATTCTAACTGTATTTCATCATAATATTTTAATAGCATGTTCAAAGGTATACAACAAAAAAAATATGTCTGTGCAACTTAGATGCAGTAATCTCTCATAAAAAAAAACAAAATATGACCCGGGCAGAATTAATGGCACCCTTCACTAATATTTGGTTGCATAACCTTTGGCAGTGATGACAGATTCCAAATGTTTCTAGTAGCCATCTATAAGTTTCGTACATCTGTCTGCTGGTAGTTTCTCCCATTCTTCAACTGTGATTTGGTCCATCTTATGAATGTTTCCAGGATTCCTTTTACCAATGGCAGATGTCAGCTCTTTCCAAAGAGGTTCTGGATTGAATTGAGATCAGGACTCATTGATGGCCAGTTTAAAACAGTCCATTTGTTCCTTTTTTAACCATTCTTTTGTACTTTTGGATGTATGTTTTGGGTCATTGTCCTGCCGAACGACCCATAATCTTTGACCCAGACCTAGCTTTCTGACACTAGGTAGCACATTTTGCTCCAAAGTACCTTGGCAGCCCTCTGACTTCATTATTCCTTTAATTTGTTCCAGGCCTCCAGTCAATGAGGCAGCAAAACAGCCCCAAAACATTATGGAACCTCCACCATATTTAATTATAGGAAGGGTGCTTTTTCCTTATAAGCTTCATTTCTTCACCTGTAAAACGTATCGCTGGTCTGCATTGCCAAAGAGCCCAAGTTTGGTTTCATCTGTCCACGGAACATTTTCACAAAAGGATTGTGGTTTCTCAAGATTGGGCAAAGATCAGATGTGCCTTTTTACGTCTGTCTTTGAGCAGTGGGGTTCTCCTTGGCCTTCGCCAATGAGGTTTTTCTTTGTTTAGTGTGCAGTATATGGTGCAGGTTGAAACCACCATTTCAGATTGCTCCAGGTCAGCCTTAAGCTCTTCGAATATTGTATGTGGTGTTTTTCCAACAGTTCGCACTAACCTTCGAAGACTTCTTGGATTAAATTTTCCTCTTCTCACCACGTCTTGGGAGGTTCTTGACAGTTCCATGAGAAGAAAGCTTCTTAATAACTTTGTGAACTGTAAACAAAGGAATCCTAAGGTCTTTGGAGATGGCCTTGTACCCCTTTGAAGTTTGATATTTGGTGATAATGGCTTTTCTGATGGTCTCAGGCAGCTCTCTTGCCTTTACCATTGTGAAAATGGAACAGGGAGTGAATGTGGCCATTTTAAACATTTAAAGCCATAATTCATTGGTTGATTCAAGTCATGTGAGCATTAACAATTCATCACAGGTGCATCTAAGTTTACTGCAATGGGAATGTGGTTCTTCTGTTCAAACTGATTTAAATTGTTTATAAAGGTGCCAATAATCATGTCCTGGCAATGTCCCAGTTTTTATACTGCTTCTTACTATTTCCTTTAATTGGTCTTGTTTTATTTGATTTGTTATGTGTCAAATATGTGTGCATATATAGTCCAAAACCATTTCACTGGCCACTTTTGTTTTTTAGGAGATATTGGAAATTATGGGGTTGAACTGCAAGGGTGCCAATAATGTTAACCACAACTGTATAAAGTACAGAGTACAGAAAAGGAAGATGTTCCTGGCAATGTGAGATCAACTCAGAAAAATGAATACAACACTCAGATCCTTATATCAGGAAGGATGAAAGCTACTGTGATTAGTAAGACCAAAACATTTGAGGATGCTGAAGGGCTGCAAGTTTATACAGATTCTCTTTCAGGAATTAAAATGGGGCCTGATCTATAGGTGTATTGTGCAGGGGGAGGAGATAGGCTGAGCTCTAAGGGCTAGCACTATCCTAGCTTGGAGACTGTAGCGCTAATTCTATAAAGCATTTCCTACATGTCAAACATGTCTTATGCGTGGGATCTGGCCATTATAGAACTGCATGGGTGTAGATGCATGGGCAGGTTTACTTGGATCTCTCACAGGTATTTGGGCAGAGCTAGGAGGTACATGTGCACTCTATAAGATACACGCACATGTTGCGCTGCTGAGGGATTGTTTTGGGGATTCCATCTATACAGACACATGTATAACATTGCCTTCATAAAAGACATTAAATCAATCCATTTTACAATATTTTATAAGCTCCCTGTTATCAGATGACACCCCTCCCTTAAAGTCCATTTACGACATCTATGCACACTAAATTTTGTTAACCTGGTTTGCAGTATAAATTAACCCGGCCCAACATGTGACAAAATAATGAGCAATATGGCACGCACATGCATGTAAAGTAGCTCTTTCTTATGTAAAAGGATTAATGCAGCTCGCATGAACTCTTTTACTTTGCACTCTTGGCCGAAGGTTAACTACATCTTCAGTGGTATAATTACCATTCCCGTGGAAGTCAGCCTAAGTAAGAGAGGCAGGTATGGACAGGATGGGCCACGCAATACTCACTTCGCAGCTAGGATTTTATGATCCACATCATCTAGGGAGGAGCTGTGAGCCACATGGAAGGTTCCAAACAAGGTGTTTCTCTTCTTCTTTATTTTTTCAGCCTGGACAAAAAAATATTTAAAACATGAATGAAGAAGGCTGGGCCTAGGACTGCAGAAGATGGACACAAATGGGAATGGGTGTGCTGTATATTCAGATGATTGCATTTATGAGAAGCTAGTTACATCAAAGATGGATGGGATACATCTGAGAGTATTAAAGGATCTCAGAGAAGTTCTGGTGGCTACACTGTTGAGTGTATCGTTAGAGTTAGGAATGGCCCCGAACACTGGAGGACACACTCAACACTCCAAGCAACTACACAAAAGCATGAAAATCCACCACACAAAGAGCCCTATCAATGGCGGCTCCAGCAATATGGAACACACTCCCAGATGAGCTACGGTCAACTGAAGACCCAAAGGACTTCCGAAAACACCTAAAGACATTGCTCTTCACTGAGCACTACGGCCCAAGCAGATAGCCAGTCTCTACAGACTCGGACCAAGCCCATAACGGAAAATCAGACTCGGTCTCAAGATCAGCCACAGTACGCTGCAGAGACAGCAAAACCCACGTATATAGCTGTAAAATCTCATGTTGTAAATAACTCACGTATATATGGATATGTATATAACTGTAAAAACCCATGTATATACTTATATTCATATATATATATATATATATATATATGTATATAACTGTAAAAACCACATGTTGTAAATAGCTCACGCTAATCAGCCCACCTACACCCATACACCTCAATGTACATAAACATACCAATACAAACACCAATGACACTGATTGTTTGCTGTGTACACCGTCTTGATTAAAGGATAAGGCGGGATAGAAATACCCTTTAAATAAATAAATAAAATGGTTCCCTCTTCACAAAAGTAAGGAGGAGGTTGAGAACTCTTACTCTAAGCAATACAATGCAGCGCGTGCCGATGAGTCAGTGTGACTCCTGGCGACCCGGCAACCCCTGACTCCTGGCGACCCGGCAACCCCTGACTCCTGGCAACCCAGCAACCCCCTGACTCCTGGCGACCCCCTGACTCCTGGCGACCCGGCAACCCCCTGACTCCTGGCGACCCGGCAACCCCTTGACTCCTGGCGACCCAGCAACCCCTGACTCCTGGCGACCCAGCAACCCCTGACTCCTGGTGACCCAGCAACCCCTGACTCCTGGCAACCCCTGGGTTTTCTTGGCATGGTGTGACTGGAAGTAGATTGCCAGGCCTTCCTTCTGAGGCCATAATGGAGGGTAAAGTGACTTACCCAAGACAACATGCTAGTAGGAATCAAACCCTGGTCTGTTGGTCACCAGGCCACTGCCCTAACCACTAGGCTACTCCACTCCTTATTCTAAGCAGCCATCTTGAAAGTTGCTCTTTGACACACACCCTTTCTGCCTGAAAGTTAAGTATGTTACATTGTTCAGTTTTCAGTTTCTATTTTTGTTTCTTTTATTTTTTTCATTAGAATGGGACTTTCTGGCTTTTAAGATTCTGCACCTCCTCTTTGAATGACGTCATTAATGACGTTCGTTGACGCTGGTTACAACAGCCATACAGATTTTTCTTTGGAGATTTTAAAGGCCTGGGTTTTCAGCGTTCTCTAGGACGCGTACATTTTCAAAAAACAGCTTGATACAGGGCCTTTCGGGCTCGAAACATGCATGTCGCTGCTTGGATTTTTGCGGCCCTTTCACCAAGTTATCAGATAAGTGATTTATACTGTTTACATTCTGTTTTTGTTATTTAATATAAAAGGTCTCTACCGTCGCTGAGTGGGGAGCTTTTCCTCCTCCCCATCTCTTGTCAGTGGCTTACGACAATAAAATAAGTTACCATTTGTGTATTTTTGGTTTTTGAGTTTTGTTTTGGGGTTTTGGATTGCTGTTTCCTGGGCCCTTTTTCATGTTTTGACTTTTTGCTATTGATGTCACTTGGTGTCATTACATTTTTGAAGGTTTTGATTTTGTCATTGGCTTCTGTCCTTCTTTTTTGACTATGGCTGCTGACACATTTGCGTTTACAGAGGAGTATTTGGACAAATTACGTCAGCGAAAGTCCTTATTTGATTCATCTGTGTCTGGAGGTGATTCGGACAACCATCATTCTGCACTCACTCAACTTAAATCTCTGCGCAAAGGGGGGATCCGGGCGCAACTTCATGGGGTGGCCATGCTCCAATATCTAAAGACACCATTCCCCGAGGCCTTCGGATGCCGCGGGCTCCTAAATTATTTACCTCGGATTTGGATTTTGTTTCTAAATGGAACTGCATTTTAAACAAATGTAGTTTTGATTTAATAGCCCTCATTATTGATCGGACTACTGTGGAAGAGGATGCCATTTCTCAAGAAGTTTCGGAATTGAAACAGTCCCTTCAGAAATCTTTGGGGGCTGAAACGTTCACTCTCCGGCTGGAAGACATGGATCGCCAACTTCAAGGTTTTTTTGATAATCTACGAGCCTTCAAGTCCAAAATGTTTTTACGCGATCAAGGAGATTATGAGATGGAACGAGTCTACTACTGGATGTATGAAAAATAAGAGATGGAATCCTCTGAAAGTTCAGATCCCTCTACTGACAAACGGGTCACCTTTGCTGAATCGTCGGAAGACACCGATTCTAGTGACGGCTCTCGGAGTACTAAGAAAGCTTCCTCGTCTACTAGAGACTCGCGGGGTTTTCGGGGGGGCCGGCGGGGAGAGGGTCGTTCTCGCCGGCCTTACACCGACGATCATTGGGAGCCCCCTACTACGAGACAACGTGCCCGCCGCCAACCGCAATCTTGAATCTTTCAGGCTTATTCCTTACCCCGACACAGCGGGAAGTTTTGGATTTGGGCCTATCGTTTATTCCCACGGTTCCATATGACCCTTTTGAAATGCGCATTGCCTTGTTTCGGTTTTTCCGAAAATTACGTATTCTCCATTATTTTCAGGATCGCGCTGTCCCTCAAGAAGGTTCCCTGTTTCGTCCCCCTTCCCGTTGGGTTCCCCCGGGACAATTGGATCCCGCTATACAAGTCTACCAATCCTTGGTACTACAAACGCTCTCAGATTGCGAACATGCTTTTACTACCCGTTTTTCTAACATTTCTAATGTTCATAGAACAGCTCTGAAGGAATTGAGCACTAATTCTGAATTAGTAGTACGGGGGGCGGACAAAGGTGGGGCGGTGGTATTGCAATCGCGCACCGCCTATATCCAGGAAGCTTTGTCTCAGTTGTCAGACGTGAAATATTACAAGCCCTTACCGACTGATCCTACACCTCAGCTACAATTGCAGATCAAAGTGCTGGTTGATCGGGGCTTCTTGAGGGCTGGATCACTAAGCGCGAGGCAGCATTTCTCCAACCACGCCATCCTCGTATTCCGGTATTTTATACGGTTCCTAAGGTACATAAATCTCTCACAGCTCCCCCGGGACGCCCCATTGTTTCCTGTCGGGGTTCCATTTTGGAGCCGCTGTCTCAATTTGGTGACTCTTTTTTGAAACAGGAGGCATGTCAGGTTAAATCTTTTCTTCGGGATACGTCACATTTTTTGACCCTTTTGTCTTCCATTTCAGGATCTTTGGGAGACTATCTTCTGGTATCCTTGGACATTATTGCTTTGTATACTAACTGTCAAGAAGAGGCCCTATCCTTACTAGAGGGGGCCTTCACGAAAGCGCCCTCCCGCATTCCTAAAGCCTTTCTTTTGGATCTGATTCGCCTTGTGCTGACTAGGAATTATTTCACCTTTCAGGGTCAATTTTATCAACATTGCCATGGAGTAGCGATGGGAGCGACTGTAGCTCCTTCTATAGCTACTTTGTATCTCACTGACATGGAGGAACGTTTCATCTACTCGTCCCCGGGGTTTCAGCATGTTCGTCTCTGGCTCCGGTTTTTAGATGATGTTTTCTTCCTCTGGTCCTCTTCGGTGGATGAATTGGAGCTGTTTGTTCATTGGCTGAATTCCATCAAGCCTAATATCCAGTTTACCTCTCGGGTGGACACCCAGCGGATGGAATTTCTGGACGTTTTGATAGTCAAACAAAGGGACCAGTTGGTCACATCTCTATTCCGAAAGCCTAGCCAGAAGAATAATCTTCTCTGTTATCATAGCCATCACCCCTCCTCTTTGCGTCAAGGTCTCCCTGTGGGCCAATTCTTGAGGCTGCGTCGGATCTGCTCCTCCTTACAGGACTTCAAGGTTCAAGCCAAGGATTTGCGGAAGCGCCTTTTGGATCGGGGATATCCCACAAATGTGATTCGTTGGGCGTATACTCGTGCCCGCTTTTCTCATCGGGAATGGTTGCTGGGGGAAGACGCTTCTCAATTACCCTGCCCTCTGCCTTCTTCTCAACCGGATGATGTGACCGAGATAACGGGGATTCTTCCTTTTACGCAACACACTGCTTCTGTGACAGCCCTGTTGAAACAACATTGGGGAGTTTTGAGCGTACATACTTGCTTTCGGAAACCCCTCCGACTAGCTTATACCCGAGGTCGAAATATTCGGGACCGATTGGTACATGCCGTCCTTGGCTCTCCTTCGTTACCAATATTAAACCATCGGGAGGGTCATTGGCCATGCAAGCGCTATAAATTCTGTACCAATACCGAGACTGGAGTTTGTTGGACATATGCGGCTACTGGAGACTCCTTTTCCTTTAAAGGCAGTTCGACCTGTCTGACTTCTCATGTGGTTTATATTATCACTTGCCCTTGTAACCTTTTATATGTGGGAAGAACCATCCGTCCGGTTCGAGTTAGATTGGGAGAACATGCCTCTCGTTTAGCTATCAAGATTCTTTCTGCCCACATTGTGGATCACTGCCTCCAACATCAACATACTTTTGCGGATCTCCGCTGGAGAGTCATTGATTGGATCCCTGGGGACCCCCGTGGAGGGGATCGGGAGCAACGTCTGCAGCGCCGTGAACAACGCTGGATCTTTCGGCTCAACACTGTGACCCCTGCGGGACTTAATTTAGAGTGCGATTGGTGGAGCTTGCTTTGATCGAGTGCGCTGGCATTGTTCAGTTTTCAGTTTCTATTTTTGTTTCTTTTATTTTTTTCATTAGAATGGGACTTTCTGGCTTTTAAGATTCTGCACCTCCTCTTTGAATGACGTCATTAATGACGTTCGTTGACGCTGGTTACAACAGCCATACAGATTTTTCTTTGGAGATTTTAAAGGCCTGGGTTTTCAGCGTTCTCTAGGGCGCGTACATTTTCAAAACCAGCTTGATACAGGGCCTTTCGGGCTCGAAACATGCATGTCGCTGCTTGGATTTTTGCGGCCCTTTCACCAAGTTATCAGATAAGTGATTTACACTATTTACATTCTGTTTTTGTTATTTAATATAAAAGGTCTCTACCGTCGCTGAGTGGGGAGCTTTTCCTCCTCCCCATCTCTTGCCGGTGGCTTCCGACAATAAAATAAGTTACCATTTGTGTATTTTTGGTTTTTGAGTTTTGTTTTGGGTTTTTGGATTGCTGTTTCCTGGGCCCTTTTTCATGTTTTGACTTTTTGCTATTGATGTCACTTGGTGTCATTACATTTTTGAAGGTTTTGATTTTGTCATTTGTGAAAGTTAAGTATAACATTGAGACTTTAAGATTTAAATATATTTGCAAATAATTTTTGCTTTTGGGGGATGGATAGTTTGTATTTGTTTAGTTTAAATGCTGGTTGAAATATGTCCATTACCCTGCAGATTTTTTTCATTTTGAATTCTGAAATTAATTTCTTTGCTTTCTTAGATGGACCTGAACTGAACCTACTGATGCAGCCAATGACAAAACAAAGACCTTTGTTGGGCTTTCTCTTCAGGCTCTGTCAAAAAATTAAAAAAGTTAATTCAAGAAACGATTTTTGGTTTTAAGAGCACTTTGATTCTGACATGTTTAGGTGTTTTCTTTTACGATCGATAATTAAAGCCCTCGATTGCCTATAAAGCTGTACGGTAATAGCACCTGAAGCCCGTTTCCTTTCTTTTCTTTCAGAAAATATTCTCACGTTGCATTTCAAGAGTGAGAAGGTACTTCCAGCCCCAAAGCTGGAGAATGAATGGCAAAATATGGGGAGAGCCTTTAATACGATCTTTGTACTGTGGATTTATTCAGTTTAAGTAAGCTTGCAACAAATTATCAGATAGTGACCAAAGAAAAAGGTGACAGCAACTATGGCTAGCTGAAGAAATGCAAACCTGGGAGTGATCAAAGCCCCATCCAGCCATATCTTCTGGCCATTAGTGGCTACTTAGGGAAACTTTAGAGGAAATGGTCTATCCCATCTGACCCTTCCAGTTCCAGCAATCATAGCATGTTCAGGTGTGTTTAATGATGTCTGATTGGCCTATCTTTCTCCCATCAACTTATCTCACAGGGTTTTTCACCCAGCTACGTTTTTTGGCAAGGAGTTTTAGGAAACCTCTAGCAGCAGGGGGAAAAGGGTTAGAGGTGAGAGAATGGACGGAATGAAATGTGATAGGATATCATACCCCTTCTTTGGCGACCAGAAGTTGCTTCTCAGCATTCTGCTTCTTAACATTGTAATAGAGGACTTCCACCTCATGGGTCAGCTGCAACCATTTCTGCAGGGCCTCGGGGGCGGACCAGTTACTGTGGGATTCTAATTCTTTCTCTGCGTTCTTCAGCGCCATGCGGACCTGCAAGAGCAGCGACAGAGGAGACGAGAAAGACTGCTTATAGCAGAGACATAAAGCTGATGCAATGCTGTGCGGACCTGCATGGGACAGAGGATGGGAATTCTAGACTCTGCATGCTGGTTGGGGATAGGATTAGTCCTGAAGGGATGCAAGAGGGGCAGGAAATCTCCTATGCCTGTGGCGTGAAGGGGCTTCCCCGAACCTTAGTGTGCATCAGGAGTGAGAGAGACTCCTGGGTCCTGGCTCCAGCTGTCCGTGAGGGCTAGGAGCGGGAGGGGTTCTAGGGATCAGGTGGCCATCGGCAGAAGCGCTGCTCCCAGAAAGGCATCACCTGCTCCAGCTCCTCCTCGGCATATTTCTGTCGGCTCAACTCATTTTCGGTGCCTTCACGAAGCTGCCGCAGCCGCTGCGCTTCCTGCTTAGCGATGCTGATCTCACGCTGCAGCTTCTTCTCCAGGTGAACCTTCTCCCCCTCCACTGTGCGATGCTCTTCCTGCGCCTTCTGAAGTCTGAAAGCCACAAGGAGAGAAGAGAGTGAGACCCCCAGGGCAAGGAAAATCTGGTTTTACACATCTGGGGCTATTTTAGATTCTTCTTTATTAGTAACACTACTACAATTATTATAATTTTGTCAACATACATAAATCCCTCCCAGAGCTGCTCACATGATTTTAAAGACTGCCAGAAAACCTTTCCAAGTTCAGCTTAAGCGCAGGGAGGGGAAGCAGTTTGCTGAAAGCGGAAGTGAGGGAAGAGCTGGGCTCATCTGGTCTGTGCTTGAGCCTCTAGGCTGCATGATCCAGCTTGTTTTTTGATATGGTTTATTGTTTTATTTAGCTTCAAATATCACCTTCTGCAAGCAGGCTAAGCGGTTTACAAAGAGTATAAAAGAGAAACAAATGGTTAGAAAGTGAGATGTGAAATGCACTAGCCTGTTTCTATAGCATGGGAAAACACAGAAAATCTCTGAAGGAAAAGAAGGGGCTATAGTAATTGTTTTGGAAGGGCAGACTAGATAGGCCATATGGTCCTTTTCTGCCGTCATTTTATTTATTTATATACCGCTTTATCTGGATAATCAAGGCAGTTTACACAGAACATCTTTCAAACACTGCATAGGGCAGTTTACAGTGAACATTTAACAGTTAACAGGAATAATTGTTTGTCATGTACTTAGTTATATCGTCTGCCTTGATTAAACTGTAAGCTCTGATAAGCAGGAACTGTCTCCTACATATAGCACAGCCTATTCCTTGAAGCACTAAAAAAATTAGTAGTAGTAGCAGGAATCATCTTGGCCACAAGAGGTCGCTGTAGCTCTTATGCTATGTGGCAGAGCATAAATACATCTGGGGCCACTTGGGACTAAAAGACCCTCACTGTCCAGATCAATCTACCGCATGTACTTGTGATACTAAGTAGTTGATAACTAAAAAGAAAAACAAAAAAATAATAATAGAAAACAAAAAGTGCTACGGTACCCCATTACTGAACTAACAGACTAACGTTTACACCTCCTTAAACTGTGCTGCTGAAATAAGTGGGCTGCCATTTAAGTCAACTTGGATTTGTAAAAATAAAGGTTATCAATAAGCTGTAGGTGACACATTTGCATTGGTGCTGTAAAAACGCTTTAAGTTTCTGTTTTTTTTTTTAAAGGCTTAGCAATTTTTATCTGAGAGAGAGCGAGAACCTCCAAACGGCAGTCTCATTAGCCAATAATAACCTGCGCTGGTCAAGCTGCTCCTTGCCACTGGCTATCTGCTTAGCTGGATGTTGTTTCAGCGTCAGAGTCTGCAGCGCAGTCCAGAAGCTAGAGGAGTCCTGCTTTACTCCTGCTGCATCTCTGGATGTGCCCCGATTCTCTTACAAAAACTAGACCAACAAATTAGATTTATCAACAGTGTCAACTGTTAAGGCATCCGTGATTAACGCTGCTTCTCACACATTTCAAACCTGGCCAAATACAGCTCCTTTCTGTGTGTTACCGTGTGGCCAATATATGTGTATAGTTTTCTTATGCAGCAGGGTAGCAAACTGCTCCTCCAGGGCCAATGCAAGGATCTGAAAACCTGTGTCATTCCTGCCACCCCCCTCTCTTGACCTGCAGTGGCAGCAACGACGCAGTGCTTATCCCGAGCCTCTGACGCTGCATGCCGTTGTGTTCTAACCAGTCAGCTCCATCCCTTCAGCGCGGACTTCCTGTTTGCAGTGGGGGCGGAAGTGAAGCATCAATAGCACACAATGTTAGAGGATCTGAGCAAGCATTGCTTTGTTGTTTTATTATCACTGCCGCCACTGCAGATCCCAGAGAGGGACGGCAAGGGTGGGAATGGGCCACCTTCCAAAGGTTGGTGGCTCTAGACGACTGTCTAGTCACCTAATGGTAGCACCGGCTCTTTGCTCCTCTAATTTCTGGAGTCTCTGCACCTAATTTGGCTGGTGTCTAAAATGATATGATGGAGGATGGGCCTAAGTGTTCCCACGCTGTCTTCTGGAGGGAACTACGAAAGATCCTGTTATTCTGGGTCTAGGGGCAAGTTGCCAGAGTTTTGGATGAGACTGTAGTGTACTACTACTACTATTAACGCTATAAGGCTTACACAGCACTGTACATATATATGAAGAAAGACAGTCCCTTCTCAACAGAGCTTACAGTCTAAACAAGGCAGACAATACAATAGGTGAGACTAGAAGAGCAAATAGGGAAGGGCAAGGAGTCCCTGGAAAGCCATGGAGGAGGAGCAGGGAACTGCTATCCCAAGGGTCTGTCGTGGGTCCACTCCTTTTCTCTCTCTATACCCAGTTCCTTGGTGCCCTCATCTCCTCCCGTTACGCTGATGACTATCAGATCTACTTCTCTACACCTGAAATCTCTCTGGCAATCCAGACCCAGATCTCTGCCTGCCTATCTGACATTGCTGCCTGGATGTCTGAAACTGCTGCTATATTACCTGACCTGACTTCCCTCAACAACTGCCTCTCTATCGTGGCCAACTGGCTCCACGATAACTGTTTAGTGCTAAATCCATCTAAAACCTCTGCCCCCTCTCTATCCCCTGCTAACAGGTTCTCTATCTGCCCCCTCTCTATCCCCTGCTATTAGAAATATGCCCATTCTGTTTATTTATCTGTATTTATATCCCGCTTTTCACCGGGTGTACTCTGGATGTACTCTGGAACTGTTGGCTCCTCAAATACAGAAGGGGTGATATCCCTCCCCCACTAGCTAAGGCTAAGGGTGATTTAATGGTCGAGTTAACCTCTTCTCCTATTTTAGGTGAGAGGGGTACTCCTGTTTTTTCCTCTGTGGCTCCTCTTCCTGTATTGAGTCCTCGGGCTGGGGCAGTTCCCCTTCCACGTGTGATTTCAATAGGTGAGGCGCCTAAAATTTCTACTGAGTTGGATGAGCCTTCTGCTCAGTCTCTTAAACAGGATGTGTCTTTGTCTGATTTATGGAGTTTATTAACACGTATGGAAGCTTCCTTAGCTAGGTTAACGCCTCAATTTGCAAAGTTTACTCAGGAGGCAGTCGATAAGCTTGCGCACCAAAATGTATGCCTAAATTCTTTGGATTCTCGTTGTTTAAAATTGGAATCTCAGGTCTCCACTGTACACGGTGCTCTCTCCTCCTCGATAAAGGATAGTTTGTTGTTGCATCGTCAACATGAACAATTTGAAAATAGTCTTAGAGCTAAGAATCTTAGATGTCTCAATTTTCCTAAGACACATTATTTGTCTGCTGATATCTGTTTCGTAAATATTTGAAGGGAAATATTGGGATATCAAGACTCCTCAACGATTGTTTTTTTAATAACATTTATTATATACCTAGCTTTAAAAAAGAAGTTAAAAGGGGAAGGAGATATGGATGTACTTGGTTCAGTGGAGTCCTTGAATATTTCTCAGTTTATAGAATCCTCATTGGATGAAATTTCAGTGAGAGCAACCTTATTGGTCTCCTTTCATTCGAAAGTGTTAGGAATGAGATTTTGAAATGTTTTTTTTCTAAAAAGAATGATTTGTTTTGTGGGCAAAAAGTTAATATATTTCCTGACGTATCTAAACAAACTCAGACTCGGAGGAAAAGCTTTTGGCTCTTAAATCCAGAGTCCTTGCAAGTGGTGCTACATTCTTTTTTAAAATTCCCTTGCAAGTGTTGATTACTTCGGGAAAATCCTCTTACGTGTTATGAGCCTACAGTTAGAGGAGTTTTTGAGTCCTGTAGTGGGATTGATATTTAGGTTCTATCTTGGTTAGTTAGTCTCAAAAGGGATTATGGGGGTAATGTCTCGCTTTTCTTGGTACTTTTGTGGTATTCTTTAATTTTGATTATATTGTAAGCTGGGTATGCTCTCCCATGATGTGGACTTGTGCTTTTTTTGTATTTTGTATTGATTTCTTGTTTGTAATCTTCTGTATTGAAGTTTTTCTTTTTCATATTATGTTGTAATATTGATGAAAACTTTATAAAAAAAAAAAAAGAAATATGCCCATTCCACTGGTCACCCCCCTCAAATACCGTGGTGTAATTCTAGACTCGTCCCTCTCCTTTCATGATCACGTTGGTATGGTGGTGAAGTGCTCCTTTTACACTCCATGCCAGAAACTATCCATTCATTCCTTCGAGATACTGCTATCCTTACTCTATTGCTCACTCTAATCATATCACACCTAGATTAAGCCAATATCATCTATGCCGGTCTATCCCAACACTGAATGAAACAATTCTAGTCCATACAAAATACCATCCTTCGTCTTCTTCACCGTGCCACTAAGTTTGATCACATCACCCCCCTCTTTACTAAGTCCCACTACTTACTGGATACAGTTCAAGATTATCACCCTCTCACATAAGATCCTTCAGGATTCCTTTCCACCTATTATCTCTCTTGATCCGTCACGCCCCTCTCTGGGTGCTTCGCTCTTTTCATGGGAACCGTTTACATCTTCCTGTCTCCTCACAAGCTCACCTACAGTCAACTCTACATGCTGCCTTCTACTTCCTCGGCCTGCACCTCTGGAACTTCCCCTAGCTATCCGTTTGGAACAACCATATCCCAAATTTAAAGCTGCATTGAAGACACACCTTGTTAAGCCAGTATTCAATCCACCCTCAAAGACTCCACCGGCCTCGGCAGCTCCCCGGACCAGACCTTATTTTAATGTTGTTTCTTCTCTCGCTTTTTACTAATCTTTTTACTATTGACATAATGGAGTTCTTTTCTAACTTCTTTAATTTGTTTTATTTTTATGCATTGTAAACTGCTCTGTTGCCTCAAAGGGCGGTACCTAAAGTTTTAAATAAACCATGAACATGGGTAAAACCGAGTTTCTTATGTGTCCCCTTAAACTTAGCTCCCCTCTTCCTCTATTTCTGTGGATAACGCTGTTTCTTCAGCTTGCAAACTTGGGGACATCTTTGACTCCTTCCTCCTTCACACACATCCAACTGATAGCGAAAACCTGTCATTTCTTTCTCTACAACATCAACAAAATTCTCCCCTTCCTTTCTGAACACAATATTATGAGCCTTATTCACTCTTTAGTCACCTCCCATCTAGACTATTGCACCTCCTTGCTGGTCTCCCTCTGAATCATCTCTCTCCCCTTCAATCTGTTCAAAACTCAGCTGCGCAGCTTATCTTCCGCCAGTGTCGCTATGCTCATGTCACCCCTCTTCTTAAGTCACTTCACTGACTCCATATCTGCTTCTGCATCCAGTTCTACCTTCTCCTACTGACCTACAAGTGCATTCACTCTGCAGCGCCTCACTACCTTTCCTCTCTCTTCTCTCCCTACCCCTCTCCTCGGGAACTCCGCTCTTCTGCATTCACTCTGCAGCTCCCCACTACCTTTCCTCTCTCTTCTCTCCCTACCCCTCTCCTCGGGAACTCCGCTCTTCTGCATTCACTCTGCAGCTCCTCAATGCCTTTCCTCTCTTATCTCTCCCTACACCTCTCCTCGGGAACTCCGCTCTAATCCATTCACTCTGCAGCTCCTCACTCTGCAGCTCCTCAATGCCTTTCCTCTCTTATCTCTCCCTACACCTCTCCTCGGGAACTCCGCTCTAATCCATTCACTCTGCAGCTCCTCACTACCTTTCCTCTCTCATCTCTCCCTACACTCCTCCTCGGAAACTCCGCTCTTCTGGCAGATCCCTTCTATCTGTGCCCTTCTCTTCTACTGCTAACTCCAGAGTTTGATCTTTCCACCTTGCTCTTCCTTATGCTGGAACAAATTACCTGAGCTGGTACGTCAGGTTTCATTTCTGGCTCTTTTCAAATCCAGGCTAAAAACTCACCTCTTTGAGGCTACTTTTGGATCCTGAACTGCGCTGTCTCCTACTCACCAACTATGTGTTTCCTTACCATTCCCCTAGACATATCCTAATCCCCAGCTGTTGTGCTGTCTATCTTGACTGGATTGTAAGCTCTGATGAGCAGGGACTGTCTCTTACTGTGTAAGCCTTGTAGTGCTATAGAAATCATCAGTAGTAGCAGTAGTCGTAGTTTCATGGCCATGTAGGGCTTGTGACAGGGAGAGGGGATCTTCCATGCAAAGAAGAGAAGCTGAGAGGAGGGTGTGATCTTTGACTGTCCAGCTGTGAGCAATTAGTCTGAAGGAGCTCAAGTCAAAAGGTCCATCAGGATTCAGGCAGCAAGATTGGCAGGTTGGTGGGATTTAGCAGGTGCATCACACACTCAACACCCTAAAAGGTCTAGACTGTGGGATCTGGGACCCAACTCTGATGTGTCCCAAGCCAAAGCTCCACAGAAATGGAGTATTTTGCAGAGATTTTGTCTTTGGGTGTACAATTCATTGTCCCCACATGCTTTTCTACCAGGTTCTCTAATTTTGGTGTGTGATTTTTAGCATTTTGTCTACAAAGCAGAAAGAACTTGTAATGTTCGGTGGAACTGTATACGGTTAGAGGGTCTTTCAGAAAGTAGAAGCAAGGAGTCTGGGGGCCCCACCGGGGACTCAGGTGAAAAGGATCATTCAGTGAGGAAACTGGCACATTTGAGATAGCAGGTGGTGGTCAGTCCGAGCACAAGAAGAGCGAGACGTGACTCCTTGCTTAAAGTAGACTTTAAATGGGACTTGGATTTGAAGAAACTAAGCTGTTCTCATTTTTCTTGAACTGCTTGGCTTTTTTTGTTGTTTTTTTGAGCTACCTGTGTTTTGATTTGTGTGTGCTTTTCACCAGACATAGATGATTTCATTAAAAAGCACACAAGTTGACCAGACTTTTTTAAATTGATTTTTGTATTTTGTGAATTAGGTAGTGAGAGCTTTGACGTATTCTGCTTGCTCCCATCCACCAGAACTCAACTTTCCTTGAAAAGTAACTCCAGTGGTATGGAACAAAAACACAGAAAGCAAAGGGCCACCTCCACAAGACAGACAAGCAGAAGGAGGAGCAAGGGCACCGGAGTGGACACAGGCGTTTGTCTGCTGCAACATGGCATAATTAAAGAGTTTCTTTCCACTCTACGACCCCTGCTCTTTCTTCTGCTACTCGTGTGCTGTGGCCCAAGAACTCCACTTGACTCCAGGATTGCACTTAAGCTTGAAACTACCAGAGCGGAGATGTAATAGGGTAAAGCCAGGACTGGCTCGGCCTGTCTCCAATCATGCCGAGCCATTTAGTAAGCAAATCACAGGAACACATAATGTGACAGCAGACAAGAACTGAAAGTTCCAAGCAGGGTCAGCCCTAGGCAAAATTAAGCAATAGGCCCTCCCTGGCTGTCTAGCTTTCAGTGCCCAGCTCTTTGCCGCTCCCAAGAGGCTGCTGCCCTAGGTGGTTGCCTAGTTTGCCTAATGGTTGGGCCAGTCCTGGGCCCAACCAGTCTGCACAATTTACTTTGAGACAAATTGCTCCAGCCCCAGTTCATCTTTCTCTCTCTCTTCATAACTATGCATCCACTCACCGTGTACCTCACAGGACTTGCCTGAATTCTGTTACTGCTTTTCTCTACACCGCCCCCCCAGTGGGAGGCTGTTCCATGCATCCAGCCCCTAACATATACACAAATATTCTGCTGTTACTCATCTACCTCCTTGAATCTTCATACGGTCTTCTCTTGCTCTAGAGTAGGGATGGTCAAACACTTTTTTTGGCACACCCCGCATCAGGAATTCCGGCCTTCCCACTCTACAGGCTAGATTTACTAACATGTGTTAACATAATTTAAGGCACATTAAATCATATTAATGCACAGTGATGTGGAATAATGTGCATTAACACAACAATGCAATTAATATATCTATAACTCTCAAACCCCAGATCTTCACCGGCCCCTCTCAAAGTGGCCTTGAGAGCAAAAGGCTCAAAAGAAGGTTCTGAATCATCACCCCTCCAGGGCCTGTGATAACTATCACCTTATCCCTTCTCAAAACAAGTGAGGAAGGCATAAATTAAGTATGAGTATGAGTATCGGCACCTTAATTTGCTAGGAAAAATGCACTGCAAACCAGACACACACACACACACAGAGGGCTGGGAAAGAAATCCATAAACAAAGGCATACAGGGAGCAGTCAAGAAATCCGACGACACATTGCTCTTGGCAGAATGGCTATGAAGGACCTAGACAAGATTCTCAAGAGCAGAGATGTCTCTCTCCATATGAAGATTCGACTTGTTCAAGCCATGGTATTTTCAATAACATCATATGGATGTGAAAGCTGGACAGTGAAAAAGACAGACAGGAAGAAAATTGATGCCTTTGAATTATGGTGCTGGCGGCGAATACTGTGTATACCATGGACTGTCCAAAGAACAAACCAGTCGGTACTAGAGGAGATCAAACCTAAGCTTTCTTTAGAAGCTCAGATGACAAGACTTCGACTTTCATACTTTGGACACATGTTACTATGTTACTATCATGAGAAGAGAGAGATCATTACAGAAAGACCTCATGCTTGGCAAGATAGAAGGTCAATGCAAAACAGGAAGGCCAGCAATGAGATGGATCGATACAATAACAGCAGCTACGGGTACCAGTCTGTCAACAATGAGCCACCTCACTGAAGACTGAACACAATTTAGGACAACTATCCAGAGGGTCGCCATGAGTCGACACCGACTCAACGGCACTTAACAACAGGGGGTGACCTATATGGAGCAGCAGGTATAACCCTAAACAAAGGCATTGGGAGGGGGGTGAGCTGCACAGAGCGGCGGGTACACTTACTCTATCTACCTTATTGGGCAGACTAGATGGACCATACTGGCCTTTATCTGCCGTCATATACTATGCTGCTATGAGCCATGCTCTGCATGCTTTCCTACTTGTTTCTACAGCACAGGAACTTCCTGCAACCCACCTCCTCCCTTCCTGTAACTAGAGCAGCATTCCAGTGCTCCGCCCCCACAGCCTTCCCATTGGCTGGACCCTACCCACAGTCTGTGTTGCTAGTTCCCTTTGAAGCATGCAGGGCAGATTCTCACACGGGGGGGGGGGGGGGGGGGGGGATTACAGAATTGCAGATTGAGGCTTTAAACTCAGAAAAATGTCCAAACACATTAACCAGGACACAGCCAAGCAAAATGTGTATGGTGACCACAAATTCTTTATTAAAAGAAAACCCCTATACGTTTCGGTAAACGCCTTCTTCAGGGGGCACATGACCTCAAAAATAAAAACAGGAATATTAAAAACAATAAAGCGTAGTTACTCACCTGTAACAGGTGATCTCTGGGAACAGCAGGAATTAAGTCTTCACATATGGGTATCGTCGGTACCGACAGAGCCTGCGCGGGAACGCTCCCCAGCATCCAAAAGGAAAGCTTTTGGGAGCATCCCACAGCGCATGCATGCTGCCTTCCCACCTCACTGCCTCTCTCACTTCAGTTGAGTTTAAAGCTCAGCCAAGGAGAGAGAGATAGACAGAGAGACAACTCCTAGGGGAGATGGGTGGGTTGTGAAGACTTAATTCCTGCTGTTCCCGGAGATCACCTGTTACAGGTGAGTAACTACGCTATCTCCAGGAACAAGCAGGAATGTAGTCTTCACATATGGGGACTCCCCAGCTGAAAGATGCCAGAGGAATGACCCCAGCGAGCTGTGAACCCGTGTGAACAGGGTCATACTTCTTCCCATGGATCCCTGGCATTCTACCGGGATGGAGGGTAGGAGTTGCATTTAGTCTGAAAGAGATGCTGTAGGACAGCCTGGCCAAATGAGGCATCCCGACGGGAGTCCTTGTCCAGACAGTAGTGGGCTGTGAAGGTATGTACTGAAGCCCAAGTAGCCGCTCTACAGATATCATCTATAGACACAGAGCAGAGATTAGCAACCGAGGCTGCCATTGCTCTGACATTATGAGCTGTAACATGGCCCTCAAGGGAAAGACCTTTACTATCATAAGTGAAGGATATGCACTTTGCAATCCACTTAGATAGGGTTTGTTTGGAGACTGGAAGTCCCAAATGACTAGAATCAAAAGCAACAAAGAGTTGAGAAGTCTTCCTATGTTGTTCAGTTCTTTGAAGGTAAAAGGCTAAAGCTCTTTTACAATCTAAGGTATGAAGGTTCCTTTCTGCACTGGAGGCATGAGGCCTAGGGAAGAATACAGAAAGGTAAACAGACTGGTTTAAATGAAAAGACGAAACCACCTTTGGCATAAAGTGTGGATGAGTCCTGAGGACTAACATATCATGGTGGAACCTTGTATAAGGAGGGTCAGTCACTAAAGCTTGCAGTTCACTAATGCGTCTAGCAGAAGTTATTGCAATTAGGAAAATGACCTTCCAGGAAAGGAATTTTAAAGCTGTAGTGGCTAAAGGTTCAAAAGGCGGCTTCATAAGCTGCCCAAGAACCAGATTCAGGTCCCATGCCAAAGGTGGCAGCTTTATGGGGGGCTTTGTCAATAGCAGACCTCTCATGAAACTTGACACAAGTGAATGAGAAGAGATTGGTT
This sequence comes from Ichthyophis bannanicus, assembly GCA_033557465.1. NCBI lineage: Eukaryota > Metazoa > Chordata > Amphibia > Gymnophiona > Ichthyophiidae > Ichthyophis > Ichthyophis bannanicus. The sequence continues at coordinate 2,637,291 of CM066035.1, forward strand.
GTCCATCTTGGGGCTTGTGAAAAGCCGCAATAGCACTGAGGTGGACTCGCACTGAATTTGTCTTAAGACCGGAATTTGAAAGATGGAGGAGATACTCCAGAAGTGACTCCATGGGAATGGAAAGGGGGTTAAGCCCCTTTTTTGAACACCATATAGAAAACCTTTTCCATCTGAAAGTGTAGGAACGCCTTGTGGAAGGTTTTCTCGAAGCCTGAAGGATATCCTTCACTTGCTGAGAGAGGTGGATATCTAAATGTTCTATGCCTTCAGCAGCCAGGCCCAGAGGTGCAAGGACTGAGGATTGGGATGCAGACGCTTCCCGGTCTCCTGGGAAAGGAGATCTGGGGCATATCCCAGCTCTAGAGAAGTTGCTTGAGAGAGACGCAGAAGCAGAGGGTACCACGATTGCCTTGGCCAACATGGAGCTATGAGAATCATATAACCCCTGTCTCTCTGAAGCTTGAAAAGAGTTTTGGGAATTGGGGGAAAGGGTGGGAAGGCATAGAGGAAGTCCTGACCCCAATGGAGCTGGGAAGCATCGTTTGCTAGACAGTATTGAGCCGGAATTCTGGAACAGAACCGGGGAAGTTTGGCATTCTGTGGACTTGCAAAGAGGTCGATATCTGGTGTTCCCCAGGTTTGGAACACTCGAGCCAGTTCGTCTGACTGGAGAGACCACTCGTGTGGCAGCAGTATTCGACTGAGCTTGTCTGCCCACAAGTTTTGAATGCCTGGACGCTATACCGCTAGAAGATGAATTTGGAGCTCTCTGGTGAGGGCCCATAGTCGCAAAGCTTCGTTGCAAAGTGACAGAGAGCCCGTTCCACCTTGTTTGTTTAAGTAAAACATGGCAACCTGATTGTCGGTTTGGACCAGAACTGTCTTTTGACTGAGCTGGGCCTGAAATGCTATCATAGCATTGTAAATGGCTCTTAGCTCTAAGAAGTTTATTTGAAGAGAGGCCTCTTGTGAGGTCCAGAGACCCAGAGTGGAAAGATCGTACAAGTGGTCTCTCCAACCCAGCTTGGACGCATCTGTTGCCAGGGTGATCTGGGGCAGTGGTTGCTGGAAGGGGGAACCTACCAGGAGGTTTGAGGGACTGCCACCATTGTAGGGACAAACTGAGACGTGTCAAATTCTTGATTTTGTCTGTTAAGCGACCTGTGGCTTGTGTCCACTGCAAAGAGAGGGTCCACTGAGCCGCTCGCATGTGTAGGCGGGCATAAGGGACCACATGTACAGTGGATGCCATATGACCCAGCAGTTTAAGCATTTCCCGGGCAGTTAGGAGGGTTTTCTTTACTGCTTGGGAAGCCAATTCTATTATTCGTAGAAAGCGCGGCTGTGGCAGGAATGCCTTTGATTGCTGTGTGTCTAAGCGAGCCCCTATGAACTCTAGGGATTGAGAAGGGGTGAGGTGAGACTTTGGGTGGTTGACTACCAGACCCAAATATTGGAGAATTCTCATGGCACGAGAAACAGCTCGTTCTGTTTCTGGAGCTGTTGGTGCTCTGATGAGCCAATCGTCTAAGTAGGGGAAGACGAATATCCCCAGAGTTCTCAGGAACGCCGCTACTACAGCCATGCATTTTGTGAAGACAGTTGGGGCAGAGGCCAGCCCGAATGGAAGGACTCTGTATTGGAAGTGGTTTCCTTGAAAGAGAAATTGAAGGTATTTCCTGTGATTTACATGGATGAGAATATGCGTGTACGCATCTCTTAGATCTAGAGAACATAACCAATCCTGATTCTGAAGGTATGGTAAAAGTGTTCCAAGGGAGATCATCTTGAACTTTTCTCGGAACAGAAATTTGTTAAATTCTCTGAGGTCCAGGATAGGTCTGTTTCCCCCTGTCTGCTTTGGGATAAGAAAATAGGGGGAGTAGAACCCCCTCCCCCGTTGGGATATGGGTATCTCTTCTATTGCTCCCTGAGCAAGAAGTGAAGAGACCTCCTGACACAGGATGTCGGTGACAGGGCCTTGAGAATTGAATTGTTTTATGATTGTAGGCGGGGGCACGCTGAGAAAGTGAAGTTTGTACTCCTGTCCTACAATGGACAGAGTCCAGTTTTCTGATTTTATTTGTTGCCATCTTTTGGCAAAATGGCATTATCTGCCTGGAATGGTCAAGGGTTCTGGACCCTTCAGAGGCAAAATGGTTAAGTTCTCTAGGTAGAAGTCAAAGCCCCTGCAGAGGCTGTACTTGCTGAGCCAGTTGAGCTCTTTGAGCTTGCGGCTTTCTTTGTTGTCTAGGTTGCTGCCCTTTCTGGGGAGCATGAACTGGACAGTGAATTGGATGGGAATAAGAGTGGTAAGATCTTTTCTTTTTGTTAAAGAAAAACTTCTTGCCTGTTTTTTTCTTTGATGTAGACTTTGATAGTCTATTCAAGGTGGTATTGTCAGATTCAATCTGATTAGCCTTGGTCTGCCAATCCTTCCCAAATAAGTTTTCACCTGTGCAAGGAATGTTTCCTAACTTCTCTTGCACCCACTCCTCAAATCTGATGCTTGGAGCCATGCAATGCGCCGTGCTCCGATAGCAATAGCAGAGGTTCTGCTAATAGCTTCAAAGCAGTCAAAAGCTGCACGGTTCACAAATTTGGAGACATTTTGAGTGTGCTTGAGCAGAGAGAGGTACTGATTCCGTTTATCTTCAGGAAGAAGAGGGCTCATGCGTTCCAGATCTGCTGTAACCTCCTCAAGAAACATTCCCATGTAAAGGGAATATGAGCTAATTCTAGCTGCTAGCATGGAGGATTGAAAGCATCGACGCCCAAAGGCATCGAGTGTCCTCGATTCACAGCCTGGCGGCTTGGAAGAATGCATTTTAGCACTCTTTATTCTCCGCATGGCTGATTCCACTACCATGGAATGGTGTGGTAACCGAGTCTTCTGAAACCCTGGAGAAGGTGGGACTCGGTACATTGTATCGAGGCGTCGAGAATGCGGTGACACCGTTAAGGGAGTTTCCCACATTCTGAACATAAGATCTTGAAGGATCTGATGAATGGGCAGCATCGCTGCCTCTTTGGGAGCCACAGGGTATTGCAGAATTCTTAGTTCTTCTGCCCTAGGTTCCTTCTCAGGAGTAACCATGATTGAAAGCCCTTTAGCTACATCACGTATGAAATCCTGAAAAGACATGTCTTCTGGAGGAGACATTCTGCGCTCAGGAGAAGGAGATGGATCCTTCAACAGAACTGCTCTTGTATCGGTAGAGTCATCGGAATCGGAAGACTCATCGAAGCTTTGCATCGATCGATGCTGGTACCGATGAATATCGGTACCGTGGCGTTTCGGTTCCAGTCCCTCGATGCCGGAGAGACTCTTGAGGCTCGACATGGGAGGAAGCCATCCAACCAAAGTGGGAGCCACTGGAGCCGGTACTGGTGTCGGTACCGAGTCCATTTGAACCGTCTATAGCGGTCTTAGCAGTACCGAGGCAGCTACGAGGGATGCTAGACTGCGTTCAATAGCAAGGATTCTCTTATGCATTGATAATGCTGATGCCTGGTCGGTACCTGTGTAAGCGGCTACGACCCCAGAATATGGCAACAGAAGTTCTGCAGAGGTGGAGGCCTCTGGAATATTCTGAGACCCCGTTTGTGCTTTGGAGACCAAAGACTCCCGCCGGGGCAATTTTGCCGGTGTACTTTCCTCGAGGGTAGTGCCAGTGGCATCTCGATGCTTTGCAGGAGATTTACCCTTCAAGGACTGGCTAGTCTTTACAGACTTTTGTTTAGTTACCTGAGATCCATGAGAGGAAGATGAAGCCCTGGAGGACGTCGATGCAACTGACATCGTATCAACCGTGAAAAGAGAACCGTCCTTTGCAGCTCTGTTCTGCAGGCCCCTTTTGGTCATCTTTCTACAAGAAAGGCACTCCGCTGGACAATGTTCAGGACCTAAACATTTGAGACACCATTCGTGGGTGTCGGTGACGGAAATAGTACCGCCACAGTTTGAATATTTTTTTAAAACCACTAGTTGGCTTCTCCCTGTCTGGAGATTTTTGGGCCTAGTGCCCAAAATGGTGCCTCACCCCAGGAGGGGTGAGGCACTGAAAAAAAGAAGAAAAGTTTCTTTTTTTTAGAAGAAAATAAGAAAAGAGAACCGGCGTTACCGGTAGGCGTCGAATGAAGGCAGACGCGACCACAAAAAACAAGAAAGAAGATAAAGTTTTCTGTGGTGACAGGAGAGACGTCCTGTTGGCTCCACGGAAAACGAAGAACTGAAGTGAGAGAGGCAGTGAGGTGGGAAGGCAGCACGCATGCGCTGTGGGATGCTCCCAAAAGCTTTCCTTTTGGACGCTGGGGAGCGTTCCCGCGCAGGCTCCGTCAGTATCGATGATAGCCATATGTGAAGATAACATTCCTGTTTGTTCCTGGAGATAACACATTTCATATATTCAATAAATATATCAAAACATAAATACATAAATCTACCATAAAAAATAAAATCATATAAAACGGGTATGCTAAAAAATAATAGAATACAAGACGCAAGGCAGGGTATGGAACATGAAAAAACGTAAATGTATCAAAATCAATAGAAACATATAGTGCCCAACCCTAAGGACAGAATAGAGAGATGAGGAGTAACCAAGTACATGAACAATCCTTGATGAACTGTAATAAGTACTTATAATGGCGCATTGTGTAATATCTTAACAGAATGTGAAGACACACCAGCAATGTATTAATTAAAATAACATGTAACTGTAAAAGCACAACAAAAACATAAAATCAGCACTAACTTAATTCAACTCAAATATAAACCAAATTGGTCATGACAAGTCAATGCAGAAAAAGCAGTTATGTTGTTTCAGCAATCCTTCAAGTATATTCCTGCAGTGGAGTGTAAAGTCCGTCGCATCCACAAAGAACTTTGCATGTGAACAACAGGGGGAGGAAAACAGAGCAGAGGCAGATCTAAGGGCAGAAGCCTAGTAATAAATTCCGGTAGAAAACTGCGTAAACTTGCCCAAGCAGGAAGAGTAAAAACGCTGTTGTTGTTGAGTGCCGTCGAGTCGGAGTCGACTCATGGCGACCCTCTGGATAGCTATCCTAAATTGTGTTCGGTCTTCAGTCAGGCGGCTTATTGTTGACAGACTGGTACCCGTAGCTGCTGTTATTGTATCGATCCATCTCATTGCTGGCCTTCCTCTTTTGCGTTGACCTTCTATCTTGCCAAGCATGATGTCTTTCTCTAATGATCTCTCTCTCCGCATGTGTCCAAAGTATGAAAGTCGAAGTCTTGTCATCTGAGCTTCTAAAGAAAGCTTAGGTTTGATCTTCTCTAGTACAGACTGGTTTGTTCTTCGGGCAGTCCATGGTACTATACACAATATTCGCCGCCAGCACCATAATTCAAAGGCATCAATTTTCTTCCTGTCTATCTTTTTCACTGTCCAGCTTTCACATCCATATGATGTTATTGAAAATACCATGGCTTGAACAAGTCGAATTTTTGTATGGAGAGAGACATCTCTGCTCTTGAGAATCTTATCTAGGTCTTTCATAGCCATTCTGCCAAGAGCAATGCGTCGTCTGATTTCTTGACTGCTTGTTGCTTCTTTATTGATAGTTGATCCAAGTAGGTTAAAGTTATTCACAATTTCAATTTCTTCTCCTTCGACGATGAACCTGTTGATTATGCCAGTTGTCATGATCTTTGTCTTCTTTACATTAAGGTGCAGGCCCATTTTGAGACTATGTTCTTTGATTGTGAGAAGCAAATGTTTCAGATCATCTTCACTTTCCGCCAGTAATGTGGTATCATCAGCATAGCGAAGGTTGTTGATGAGTCTTCCACCAATCTTCACACCTCTGTTGTCTTCATACAATCCTGCTTCTCTGATGATTTGTTCTGCATATAAATTAAACAGGTAGGGGGAAAGTATGCAGGCTTGTCTTACACCTTTGCTTATTTTAAACCATTCTGTTTCTCCTTGTTCTGTTCGAACTGTTGCTTCTTGATCAATGTACAGATTGTGCAAGAGAACGATCAGGTGTTCTGGTATACCCATGCTTCTTAATGTGGCCCACAGTTTCTCATGGTTTACACAGTCAAAAGCTTTGCTATAGTCGATAAAGCACAAATAGATATCCTTTTGGTATTCTTTAGTCTTTTCAAGGATCCATCTCACATCCGCAATGATGTCTCTCGTTCCTCGCCCTTTTCTGAACCCTGCTTGCACTTCAGGTAGTTCTTGTTCCAGGTATGATTGTAGTCTCTTTTGAATAATCTTCAGTAGAATCTTGCTGGCATGTGGGATCAGAGCGATTGTGCGATAATTTCCACAGTCAGTTGGATCACCTTTCTTTAGGATTGGTATAAACACAGATCTTTTCCAGTCAGTTGGCCATGAAGCTGTCTTCCATATTTCTTGGCAGAGCCTTGTAAGTATGGTAACAGCTGCATCAGATTGCTGTAATACTTCTATGGGAATGCAATCAATGCCTGGTGCTTTGTTCTTTGATAAGGCTTTCAATGCTGCTTCAACTTCTTCTTTCATCACCAATGGTTCCAGATCATAAGGTACAGGTTGAAACAGCTGTTGGTCCACTTGATCTTTATCATATAAAAAACTCTGTATATTCCTTCCATCTTTTCTTGATCTTCTCAGCATCATTCAACATAGAACCTTGAGCATCTTGTAACATTCCAATTCGAGGCTGGAACTTTTTCTTTAACTCTCGTAGCTTTAGGAAAGCTGATCTTGTTCTTCCTCTAATAGTTTCTGCTTCTATTTCCTTGCATGCGTCATTGTAGTACTTTTCCTTGTCCTGTCTTGCTGCACGTTGGAAATCTCTGTTGAGTTCTGTGATTGTCTTTCTTTCTCCTCTGGCTTTAGCTTCTCTGCGTTTCTGGGCAATTTTCAGAGTTTCTTTTCTTCCGTCATCCATTTGGCCGTTTTTTCTTTTTTACCTTTTGTAGAGACTTCTCGCTTTCTTCCAACACAACCTTCTTGATGTCATTCCATAACTCTTCTGGAACTCTATCATTTGTATCTAAAGCAACAAATCGATTTTGCAGGCAGTTTTTAAATTCCAGTGGTATATTCTCAAGGTCATATTTTGCTGCATTCATGAGTGGTTTGCTCTTTTTCAGCTTTAGCTTGAGTTTGCATACTAGTAGTTGATGATCTGTACCACAGTCAGCTCCAGGTTTTGTCTTTGTTGATGTTATAGAACTTTTCCATCGTTGACTTCCACAGATGTAGTCAATTTGATTTTTATACAATCCATTGGGTGAAGTCCATGTGTACAGTCACCGCTTGTGTTGCTGGAAGGTGTTCGAGATGAATAGATCATTGGTCTTGCAGAATTCTATCAGTCTTTCTCCAGCTTCATTTCTGTTGCCAAGTCCATATTTTCCAACAACTTTGTCTTCTTCTTTGTTGCCAACCTTTGCGTTCCAATCACCCATGACTATCAGGATATCCTGTTTGCATGTTCTGTCAATTTCAGCTTGTACTTGTTCATAGAACTCTTCAATTTCATTCTCTTCTGCAGCTGTTGTTGGGGCATATACTTGAATTATAGTTGTGTTGATAGGCATTCCTCGTAGACGAATAGAGATTAAGCGTTCGCTGACTGCATTGTATTTCATTACAGTTCTTGCAAGTTTCTTCTTTATTATAAATGCAACACCATTTCTTCTTTGTCTTTCATTTCCAGCATAGTAGACCATGTGATCATCTGATGCAAAGTGCCCGATGCCAGTCCATTTCAGTTCGCTGACACCCAACAGATCAAGTTGTACACGTTCCATTTCATTCTTGACCACCTCCAACTTCCCTTGGTTCATGCTTCGTACGTTCCATGTTCCAATGTGTAAGACATCTTTACAGCTTCTGACTCTCATTTCATGCGCAGCTACATCAGCAGTCAGACGTCCCGAGGGCTTTGATCAAACCACATCATAAATGCTGGCTTTACTCTGAAAAGTCTTCAGCTCTTCCCCAGTAGCTAGTTGAGTGCCTTCCAACCTGGGGGTCTCATCTTCCAGCACTACAGCACAATTTATTTTGTTGTAACTATCCATTGGGTTTTCATGGCAAGATACAGAAGTAGATTGCCGGGCCTTTCTTCCGCGCAGTTTAAGTTTGGTGTTGTTGCCGTTGTCACAGAAATGTGATCCTCCGCCGTCAACACTATCCCATTCTGCTGCTGCTCAGATGGGTGGTTTGTCTTGGTCTGGCATCTCAGCTGAGACCTGTCCATCTTGGGAGACCCTGCCAGTAGTTGAACTACCGATAGTTTAGCTCTCAGCATCACTGATGCACACAAGCCCTCACAGCACGACAAGCTGCAAACCAAGTGAGGGAAAAACGCTGTAGTGACACAGAAATTTAACAATGAATTTCACTGCACTAAGCAGCACTGTGAGAGGCCTGTGTGTGCGCCAGATGTAAGGTCAGGGGGGAACCATTTTACTTACGCCAATCGAGTTGTATGAGAAGACACTATATTGGTTATAATCTGTACAGTTAAAATGTATAGATAAAACAGATAATAGCCATCTGCTGAGTGAAACGGAAACGCAACAGGCAAACGTGTCCTGTATCCATCAGTATGGCACAGAAGAGCCTATTGCATAATAGCTGTAGAAAATCATGTAACTCACCCAGCGAAAAGCGGTAAAATGCCAATGAACTGTAAATGAGCACACAAAACAGCGCTCTTTGTTAATAAGGAACAAGTTGTGGACCGTGTAATCCTTTTTAGGTGTGGGCTGCAATTCCGAAGCTAGCATTAACTCACGATACTGTGATCTGTGGTGCTTTAGGGCTTCATTATGCTGCTGGAACTTCATGGCATTATCCGTTAGGCGTTGCGCTGGGTCTGGTTTTATGTAATACAGCAATCTCGCGGATCACCATTTCATGGATGAGTGCAGGAGACTGACATTGCACGTTTTTTCATTTTTGTTGTGCGTTAGGTCTGCTGTGTTGCTGCGCGGCTGTTTAAAGACCTCTGCCCTTTCCTGCTTTGGCTCCCACAATGACGGATATGTGATGCACATTTTTTGTTGCGCATTTGCTTCATTCAGTGCATGACCACACTTTATACATTTCAGTAATACGGATTATCACCAATACAGTGTCTTTTTATATAATTTGATTAATGTATGCAAATGGATTATCTTTGACCTTATTTTTGGTGCAAATTCACAATACTTTTAAGAGTGCTTTGTCATGCGGTCATTTTAAAGTTCATCGGTGTATCGCTGCATCGCTACGGCGTTTTTACCGCTTTTCGCTGGGTGAGTTACATGATTTTCTACAGCTATTATACAATAGGCTCTTGTGTGACATACTGATGGATACAGGACACATTTGCCTGTTGCGTTTCTGTTTCACTCAACACATGGCTATTATCTGTTTTATCGAGACATTTTAACTGTATGGATTATAACCAATAGGGGGTTATTCTGCGCTACAAGCTGTGGGGATGTCCATCCCGCTATTTGTGCCCTTGCTTGCCCCCGACTAACTTCCCTGCCGGTTGTGTGGAAAAGTTAGATGGGGGCGGGGAGGGGGCGGTCCAGGAGCAGAGTCTGGGCAGACAGTGGACAGTCGCTGACCCTGGACATACAGAGCCGATTCTAATGTTGGCCCTGTATGTTCAGGGCCGGCAAAATGTTCGGGGAAGTTATTCCACCTCCGAGGTGGAATAACTTCCTTGGACATTTTTTTTTTGACAGTCTGGGGTACAGATGGGGCGGGGGGGGGGGGGGGACCAGGGTTTAATCCATGCAGCCTGACCCTGGCCTTAGGAGGCCAGATCGAAGGTTGAGCTGCAGGCTATAAACCCTTTTTGCAGGCGGCCGGCATCTTGGCTTTTAAATGGAGCTCCGCGGCTCTGAGTTAGCCGGGTGCAGTACTGTTTGTGGGATCAGAATCACGTCCGGTTCAGACCATACGCACAGAAGGGATCTACATCTGGGACAGAAGCAAGCCCATAGTGTCTTCTCATACAACTCGATTGGCATAAGTAAAATGGTTCCCCCCTGACCTTACATCTGGCACGCGCACAGGCCTCTCACAGTGCTGCTTAGTGCAGTGAAATTCATTGTTAAATTTCTGCGTCGCTGTAGTGTTTTTACTGTTCCTGGTTGGGCGAGTTTACGCAATTTTCTACAGTAATTTATTACTAGGTTTCTGCCCTAGGTCTGCCTCTGCTCTTTTTTCCTCCCCCCCCTTTTTGATAGTATCTGTTGTTCATTGTGGATGTGACAGACTTTACGTTCCAGTGCAAGAAATATACTTGAAGGATTGTTTTTCATGTTCCACACCCCATCTTACGTCTTTTATTATATTGTTTTTATCATATCTGTTTTATATGGTTTTATTTTTTATGGTTGCTTTATGTATTTATGTTTTGATTTATTTATTGAATGTACAAAATGTGTTTTATTGTTTTTAATATTTCTGTTTTTATTTTTGAGGTTGTGTGCACCCCTGAAGAAGGCATCTGCTGAAACGCAAAGGACTTTTCTTTTAATAAAGCACCTGCGACCACCATACACACTTTGCTTTGCTGTGTCCTGTTGATCCTTGCAAGTGTGCTCGCTCCCTTTGTGGTTTTCTGGTCAAACACATTAACCATCCTCCTTCCTTTTGGACTTTAGTGCAAAATTCTGTGAATCCTGAAAAAATAAAAAGTGGAGTAGCCGCCTAGAGGTTAAAGCACTGGCTTAGGAACCAAAAGACCAGGGTTTGATTTCCACTCGCACTCCTTGTGGTCTTGGGCAAGTCACTTAACCCTCCATTGCCTCGGAAGAATCCAAGTTATCAATGTCCCTGTTTAATGTTTATAGGCAATGCATGCGCTTTGATCACGTTACACCATTGCTTAGGCAATACCAGGAAACTGTTATTCCAGCAGCTGTGCTTCTCAAAACAAAGATTCCAACATTCTTATGAATGGTTTCAATGGACTATTGCTCCTCTTTTTCCTAATTTTTATTTTTTGGATTATGCAATACTACTAACTTCCTATCTCGGAACGGATTCAGTACAAGGTTTCATCTTTTGTCTTTAAAGCCATACATGACTTGGCTCCAGAATCTCTTTCCTCCTTGGTAACGCTCTACGTTCCTTGCATGGTTTTCCATGAAACATGCCGTCCCCCGCTGTTATTCAATCTGAGTCTACCCGACGGGCTGCCTTCTTTGCTGTGGCCCCCTACGCTATGGAACTGTTTCCCTACTAGTCCCTGAAAACCCATCTGTTTAGTTCTGCTTTTGGGGTGGCCGCGGTATATACATGAGGGGGTCGAGGCTATTAATTGCTAATGCAGTCTTTTTCCATCACCTCAGCTTGTCTGTTATGTTTCTAATCTAGAGATGGATGCTCTTTTATGCTATACCTTTCCTGTCTTTATTATGCCATTCCTTTCTTTGTGTTATGTTACTATTGTAAACTGCAGAGGTTACTGCAGATATGCAGTATATCAAATAAAGAGTAACATAACATAACCAAGTTTAAGTTACAATGTAAACTACTTTGGCTAAAAAATGATAAAGCAGTATTAAAAAAAAAAGCTAGACAGTTGGCAATACTAAATTCCTGAGTACATCTCACAAGGCCACCCTAAACATTTGGACCCAAAGTATGTGATGTGCATAGTGCCAGACCTTGATCTGGTTCCCCACAGAAACCGATATTAGTTGGCAGTACATACAGCAAGCAATAAGGATACTGTGGGCCTGATATTCAAAGGCCTCGACACAGGCTACAGAACTGCAAACCTTGTAAATGCCCCTAAGCGGGATAATCAGCGGCACTAACATGTTATTGCTGCGGAATATCCACGGGTACCGCTGCTACATGCACCACTGTTAACCGTTTAGCATTGGGGTGTGCTGGAGGCGGAGCCGTTTGCAAACCGGTCAGCAAGGATATTGAGCTGCTAGCCAGCCAGCGATATGCGGTGAAACCCTGGCCTAACCTCCGCTGCATTTCACTAACCCTGGCTTAACACCACTGCTGACTAGTTTGCAATTGGCAAGAGCAGCTAACCTGGATATTCAAATGCCGGTGGCTGGATGTGACCCAGATATTGAATATCCGGGTTTAGTGCTCAGCAGCGACGGCTCGCCACCACTGCTGAATATTGGGCCCTGTATGATTAAGTCAGTGGGTTTCAAGGTAGAATTAAGAACAGAGAAAATAAACTAGCGATCAGAATGACAAGTAGACAGGGAATTATTTGCAATCCCTATATGAGTGTGTGTCTGTGCATGCTGTGTAGTCACAGGCTGCTGGGCTGGGAGCAGTTGCAGGGGTGTAGCTTTTTGGCATGGGGTAGTTGCAGGGCTGATGGGGCAGTGATGGTTTGGTGGAGCAGAGAACAGGAAGAGGGAATTTGAAATGAACAGTTTCTTAATGACTATGTGTCACTGTATGTAAATAGTTTCTCTTCCGTGAGGGTCTTTTCTCTCAAATCCCCACCTCGTCCGGCTCATTTTCTAACTCAGTGTGCCTTTTTTACTGTTTTTTTTCTCACATGCCATTGGGTTGGAAAGAATAATCAGTTGGAAATTACAGAAGTTCAATCATAAAATTCTTGTAAAAGCTTAATTTAAAAAGAAATCTCTCATTAGCTAGAATCATTTTCTGAAAATCTGTCTACTTCTGAATACTTTCGGAAAATATTAAAAGCGCAGCACAAACAATCACTGATTAGTGAAGTTATGATTATAATCTGATGGCCTGAGATATATAAAGCTATATCCTGAGACTCAGTTTATTTTTCTTTGCAGTTAACGGCCTGCGTAAAAGAGGAAGTTTAACCAGGAAACAGTGACCACAAACTGAAAGTCACAGAGCAATGACAAGCCAAGCACCTAGAAGCAACGCTTTATACTACACGTCTGTCAGCAGATGAACACGAACAGTCCTTCGTGAGAGTACAAGAATGGACGCAGTTAGTCCCGGTCTCCTGGCAAAATCCCATCTCTCACCTTTACCACTGCCTTCATCCATCTGACCCCTTCTGGCCATTTCGTATGTTTGAATCCAAGCAGAGAACTCTAAAGCGAATCAATCCAAATTGTTCAATGAGTTCTTCAGCATCCAGCACTTGCATAACACCTAAGGGCCAATAAAGGACAAAAGAGCTTCATCTGGTCTGTCAGGAAAGTTGTCGGTGTTTTAACTGCCACTCCATGTCATCAGGTCTTTATTTAGGACTGTACCAGACGCCCTGTGCAGGTTACTCCTCCATGCCTTTCTTTAGGGTTGTGCCCGCCATTCCATGCCGATCACCCCCCCCCCCCCCCACGCTTCTGTTTAGGTTTAAAGCTGCTGCTTTGTTCAGGTTACACACTCTCTATGCAGGTTACCCCTCTGTCATCTTAGAAGTGCAAAAAAAGTAATTTCACTTCTATTTGTAGCTGAAATGCTCTATGCTTGGTTTCCATCTTCTATCCCATGCCTTTGTGAATTCCAGCACTATTTCTGTCTCCGTCTCCTCTGGGAGCACACTCTAGGCATCCACTGGCTTTATCAACGGCTATCAAATACAGAGCCCATCATAACCATCAACCAGAGTGCAATCTGCATCACAATTAAAATGTTTTCTCGTTCATCTCTTTACAAGTCAAAGATAAAAGATGGAAACTTGTTTATCCTAGCGGAAGAAGCAGTGTGTCCATCCTTAGGAAAACATGGTTTGTAGCCCTCAATCCTATTTCAGGGACAAAAGTATTTCAAAAAGCCGCCTTCAACATCATAGCTTTTGGCTAAAAAAAAAAAACAATCTAAGAAATGAGATGGAACATTTTCAAAAGTTTAGATCTTGGGTGTTTCAGCTATGAAAGTTATAAATAGGCGATGAGAGGGAAAATGTTAACATTTTATGAAATTATTCTTTGGCATTCAGCCACGTCTAAGAGTCTAGTATCAATAATAAGTTCATCTATCTTATGTGAGCTCTCTCTTGTGGTACAAGATGCATTCCAGGAACCAGACGTCCTCTGCTTTGTTTCAACGTTCTCTCACCCAAGCAGCAGAGAATGAGGCTCACAGGATATAAATCAAGGAATTCTTTAAACAGATTTAATCCTAAGTTTGCAGAAAATGCTACAAGGTCAAATGAGCAGCAAGTCAAACACCTTTTATTTAATCAAAGGCAGCGTGTTCACGCACAGGTTTAGAATATGCAGCAAACAGGCTAGTCACCCTTCTGGTCAACTGGAGGAGAATTTTAATGATTTTGTGCTGTGCTGCAAATTTTGGGTCATTTCACCTTGGCCTTTGGCTTTTGCTGGCTACAGTGAGGTGGTCACCTGGTATATAACAGGGCTTTTCTCTTCTTTTACACTCTTCCTTGGTGCTCTATGTGCACGACTCCCACATTTAGCTTTTGGTATCTAAACTCTCACCAGAATCCACTTAGAAAATGCAGACTGCTTGTTTGACCGTGTTGCCTGGTTCTCCCATCGTCAGTTAAAACTCAACAATTTCTCTCCAAACTCGCCATCCCCATGTCCCTTTCTCACCCCAGTCCCCTTGGGCAGCAACTTTGTGGTCTTTTTCAGCTCCTTCCCTTCCTCTTCCACACACATGTGCAACACCACCAGAAAGTGCCAGTCCTTTCCCTATGAGCTTTCCAAAAGCCGCCACTTCCTATCTGTACACACTACCAAACCCCTTATTCACTTCCTCATCAGTTCCTGCTCGGGCTATTGCACCCTGCTCCTCCTGGGCTTCTTGCTCAAGGATCTGTCCTTTGCAGTCTGTTCAGAACTTGACTTATCTTCCTCTGATACTGAATTGATCAGGTAAACCCTCTACTGGCTCCCTGTCCAAGTCCACAACCTCTTTCCTAACGCCACTCATGTGCAGGCTGCTGTTATCAGTGCCCTTCATTTACACATTTAGCAGCCTTTAGCTCGGGCTTTTCCAGTAGTAGATCAAGGAGAGATCAGATACTCAAGGGATTTCCCTGTCCCCAGAGGGCTCACAATCTAAGGATGTATCTGAGGCAATGGAGGGTTAAGTGACTTGCCCAAGGCCACAAGAAGAGTCGGTGGGATTCAAACCCTTGTCTTTCCAATCCCACGTTGCTGCCTGAACACTAGGCTACTCCCTCCACCACTAAGTCTGGATTCTGCGCCTTCCAGCTTGCTGCCGCAAATGCCTGAAACAACAGATCCCACGACCTTTCCTCTCTTATCTCTCCCTACACCCCTCCTCGGGGACTCCGCTCTTCTGTCTGCGCCCTTCTCTTCCACTGCCAACTCCAGATTTCGATCTTTCTACCTTGCTGCTCCTTATGCCTGGAACAAACTCCCTGAGTCAGTACGTTAGGCTCCATCTGCGACCTGTTCAAATCCAGGCTAAAAACTCAGTTCTTTGAAACTGCTTTTGGATCCTGATCCCCCTAATCTGCTGTTCACCTCCTATGTGTTTCCTTACCATTCCCTCAGCTGTACTGTCTGTTGACTAGATTGTAAGCTGTTCTGAGCATGTCTCGGTGGCGTGCTGTGTACGCCTTGTAGCGTTATACAAATGGTAAGTACTACAGAACCAATCGGCCCCCTGCCTGGAGCCTCTAATCAACAAAGCACCTGAAATAAGAGCAAGGTGGTGTATAAATCGGAATCTGCTATATATGCCACTGCTCAAGACAAAGTGTAAGCAACAAACCTGCGACACAGTCTTTACCCTCTCTGCTCCTAGAATTTGGAACTCCCTTCCTGACCCCATAAGATCAGCCCAGACAATACAAGATCTGAGTAAGAAGCTAAAGACTATCTTCTTCATAGAATACTATGAGCCTGATGCAAACACCTAGCACCAAACCTCACAAAAGGCCAACAACCATACAAGTTCTGACGAAGTTTACCTCCCCTCCTCCTTTGAACTCCGAGTTGCATGTACCCCTCCTAAGTTCTGTGGGAAACCTTAACTCACTTAAGTTCTCTCATTTCTGTTCTTTGTAAACCACTTTGAGTAAAGATAAAGCGGTATCTAAAACATGTTAAATAAAATAAGTAAGTAGTCTAGTAACAGTAGTAGTATTACAGTAGAAGATTATGCCTCTTCTCTTGCCAGATTCAATTCCAGCCTGAAATCGCAACTCTTTAAGGCCACTTAAAATTTAAGCTGTCATCTAGCACATTTCCAACTCCTCCAGGATATGATCATCAGACCCAGGGCGTCATCTGTACCGGAACGGGTGGAACAGCATTCTGGCCCTTCTTAAGCCTTCAAAAGAAGTGACACCAGGTTCCGCCCCCAAAAACGTAGAGCCGAGCCGAGTTGAGCCAGCTGCTGATCTATGTTCCCTTCACCGGTGCAGAGGTCAGAACAGTGGTCACTGGGAAGTCTCATCGTATGCAGGAGCTTACAGGCACTTAGCGTGCTGCATCCCACTGCGACAGCTGGTGCCTGTGCTGGCTCCCGCATACAAAAACTGGGGCTACTTCTTCTGGTCTTTTGAGAGATAAACATGGAAGAGCGGTAAGGACATGACCAATGATTGTGTGTGTAGGAGCACTGGGGGAGAGGGAACTAATAAAACGATTGTGATGGGGGATGGAGGTGCAATAGAGAGAAAATCATTGTTTTTGCTTAACAGTTCCAGGTACCATGTGGTGCATTATTTTTGAAAGATGGCTGGCCTTTTATTATTATCCTGAAGTTATACTGATATGGTTTTTTTTACAAGATTGTTTTGTAATGATTCTTGACTTACTTGCTTTATTTAATACGTTTAGGTTTTTTATATTCTATTTATTTGCATTTTACATTTTGTTGTTGTTAAGTACCGTCGAATTGGTGCTGACTCATGGCAACCCTCTGGATAGTTGTCCTAAATTGCGTTTGTTCTTCAGTCAGGCGGCTCATTGTTGACAGACTGGTACCCGTAGCTGCTGTTATTGTATCGATCCATCTCATTGCTGGCCTTCTTCTTTTGCGTTGACCTTCTATCTTGCCAAGCATGATGTCTTTCTCTAATGATCTCTCTCTTTGCATGATGTGTCCAAAGTATGAAAGTCGAAGTCTTGTCATCTGAGCTTCTAAAGAAAGCTTAGGTTTGATCTCATCTAGTACTGACTGGTTTGTTCTTCGGGCAGTCCATGGTATACATATATTTTACATTTTACTTGATTTTATTTTATGTTTATTTAATATCATTTTCTTTCTTTCATAATATAATTCCACCTCGAATTATAGAAGAAAGAAAGTTTATGAGCAAATCCTGAAGATGATGATGATTGATATATTTTTTGTAACACTCAATCTATATTCCTAGTGTTTGAAAAATTAATAACATTAAAGGAACACCGAGCAGAGCACTACACTACATATCTATTTTTCTTTATTGATCGCCTTTTTCACTTATGGTCATATTAAATGACAATGTATTTTACTTCTTTCCAGATAAGAGCTATGTGGGGAAACAGTTTCTTGTTTCCTTTCATCACATTACTTTTTTTTATTTCACATCATTTCATTTTTGCACATTATTTTCTAATAGCATGCACCAAAACCTAAACTAAGCAGTCAACACCCTCCCCCACTAAAAAAAACATCCCTAACACTTCAAAGAATGTCCCATGATCCTGCTGTGACCCCATCCTGCAGTTCTACTTAGCCTCTCTTAAAAAAGATATAGCGGAACTAGAAAAGCGTGACAATGGGGATGGAGAGGCTAAGCAGGTTGGGCTTTTCAGCCTGAAAGAAAGGTGACTTGGAGAGGATAAGATAGAAGTGCATAAAACCATGAGTTTGATATAACTAGGGATGTTCACAGAAAAAATATGTTTCACCTTTGAGTCGGTTTTGGACTTTTCCCTGATTTTGTCTCTATCAATGCATCCACCGCCCTACTGATGTAGCTTTTTCCTGTCAGGGCCGACCAACAATCAGGAAAACCAGACAATCGTCTAGGGCAACAGCATCTTTGGGGAGGGTGGGAACGAGCAGGACATTCAAAGTTAAACAACAGATTCTGATGGCCAGGCGGGACGGCTTAAGGTCTGCCTAGGCCACCAACACCTTGAAGCAGCTCTGGGGCCGGCGCTGCTTCCTGCGCATTACTTATATTTTCCAGGGATCTGAAGGACTCGTCATTCCCCATCATCACTGTTGAAAACATGATCATGAAGGAGGGGAGCAGGGAGAGGGGATGCACTGTGTATATGTGAGTTTGGGCATGTCGTCACATCCAGCCCTGGCCCCGCACCCACAGTTCCAATTCCTCTTTATCTACAAATTAAGCCCTGCTTAGACCTCATCATTTTAATTTCCAGGCTGTGTGTGTGTGTGTGTAAAACACTGGGTACACTTTGTAGCATATGATACAGTGTAGTTACTCACCTGTAACAGGTGTTCTCCAGGGGCAGCAGGAATCAGTCCTCACATATGGGTGACGTCAGCGCCGACGGAGCCCACGCAGAGCATTCCCCCAGCTTTCAAAGAAAGCCTTTGGGACATGCTACTACGCATGCATGGTCCTCTTCCCGCCCAAGGGTGCCATCTTGTTCAGTCAGATGACATAGCTAGGACAGTAGTAAAAAATAAAACAAGGTAGGGAGGCAACTCCCAGGGAAGGAGGGAAGGTTGTGAGGACTGATTCCTGCTGTCCCTGGAAAATACCTGTTACAGGTGAGTAACTACGCTTTCTCCAGGAACAAACAGGAAGTCACTCCTCACATATGGGACTCCCTAGCTCCAGGCTGCCAAGGACCAAAGCACGACAGCACCAACAACCACCAATCGGGTAGCCATGAGTTGCAGAAGGCAAGTCCCCACTGAGAGACACTGCAAGATCCTAACATCCAGCAACACTATCACTCCGGTAGCCTGAACACAGATGGGTCGGAGGGCAGGAGTTGCCTACACCCTGAGAATATTATGGAGTACTGCCTAGCCAAAGGCACTGTCCCTGTGGGACTCGCTCTCCAGGCAGAAGTGAGCTGCGAACATACAAATTGAAGACCATGTGGCAGCCCTGCAGATCTCTGTCATGGCACTGAGTGGAGGGTGGCCACCAACGTGGCCATTGACCTCACGTGATGTGCTGTGATCTGGTGCTTGAGAGAGAGGACAGCTCGCTCATAGGCAAGGGCAATACAGTCTGCCACCCAAGTGGACAGAGTTTGCTTAGTCACGGGGATCTACAGTCTCCTAGGATCATAAGACACGAAAAGCTAAGGAGCTTTGCGATGGGCCTGAGTCCACTGTAAGTAGAAAGACAGGGCCCACTTGCGATGCAGTGTATGAAGCACTAGTTTCTCCCTGCCGGTGCGAGGCCATTGAAAGAAGGGGGGGAGGACCACCTCTTGGATAAGGTGGAAAGGAGATACCACCTTCATTTAATTTAATTTAATTTTAATTTAATTTACAGATTTTTTTATATACCGCTCCTTCCATTGATCAGATGCGGTTCCCATAGAACAACAATAAACAGAGCTAGCTGTTTTTACATATAACAATTTGTAACTTGGAAATTACAGTTAACAATTAACAATTAGTGAACTATGTACAAATGAACAGAATTAAACTATATACAGAGTTATTTGTTGTTTAATTGTCTTCAATACATTGTTTTAGGGCTTCAGTACTTCATTCCTTTTTTGAAAAATGTATTATCTGGAGTAGGATTATCCTTTATCTAGCTGAGAGGTGAGTTCGTCACGGCTCCATAGTGCATTGTAAATAAGTGTGTTTTAAGTTTTTTCCTTCTGGAGGAATTTGGGGTGTGTGCAGAGCACAATCCTGTTCTTACAAAACCTTCTATATAGTGGATCTGCCACCAGGGCCTGGAGTTCGCTCACTCTCTAAGCGGATGTGAGGACCACCAGACAGGGCACTTTCCAATACAGGTACCACCGGTGGCAAGTGGTTAGGGGCTCAAATGGTGGTTTGGTGAGCTGGGAGAGCACCACTTTAGGTCCCACACTGCTGCCGGAGGACGGAGAGGGGGCTTGGATAACAGGACGCCCTAAAGGAACCTGGAGACCAAGGGCTGGCTTGAGAGGGGTTTCCCTTGATAGGGTGGTGGTGAGCGACTATGGTGCTCAGATGTACCATCACAGAGTTAGATTTCAGCCCAGTATGTGACAGGTGCAGTAGGTACTGGAGTACTAGTTGCACATGGTAGGAGAAGGGGTTCTCCTCTCTTTCCGCACATCAGGCAGAGAACCTTCTCCACTTAAAGGCATAAGCCCGTCTAGTGGAGAGTTTCTGGGAGGCCACTAGGATCTCCTCGATTTGTTCCAGAAGACTGAAAGGGGTCAATGCTACCCTTTCAGCAGCCACACTGTAGAGCCAGCGACCCCAGATTGGGGTGGAGGGAGCCCTCCTCCTGCGACAGGAGGTCTGGATCTTGGCCCAGTGGGACTAGGATTGCTACCGACAGGGAAAGCAATGGAAGGAACCAAGGTTGCATGGGCCACCTGGGAGCAATCAGAATCACTGATGCTCTCTCGCTCTGGACCTTGAAGAGGGTCCTGGTGACCAGGGGGGTTGTGGGAACGCATAGAGCAGGCTCTCAGCCGACGAGATGAGGAAGGCATCTGCCGCCACTCTCCCCAGGTGCGGCTGCCATGAGCAGAATCAAGGCAGCTGTGTGTTGTCCGGGGAGGCAAACAGGTCCAGGACAGGCCTGCCCTAGAGGTGGAAGAGCTGCTTCATCACCTTTGGGTTTAAGCGCCATTCATGTGGACACAGGACTCTGCTCAGCCTGTCCGCTAGGCAGTTGTTCTGGCCCAGGAGGTACACTTCCCACAGGAGCATGCTGTTGCATGCTGCGAAGGAGAGGAGGGCCACCACCTCCTGGTAGAGGTAGTATGAACCTGTGCCCCCCTGCTTGTTGATATAAAACATTGTGACCTGATAGTCCGTCTGGATCAGTACAGGCCGGTGTTGCAGGCAGTGGGGAAATGCTCATAGGACAAGAAGATTGCCCTGAGCTCCAGAAGATTGATCTGTAAGAGCGACTCCTCCTGAGACCAGCTGCCCTGTGTTCAGTGGTCCTCACAATGTTCCCTCCCAGCCTAGGAGGGAGGAATCTGTGGTCAGTCACCTGCGGCACGGGTGCCTGGAAGGGCAACCCCGACTGGAGGTGGTGCATGTTTTGCCACCAGTTGCGGAACTCCGCTAGTCGGCGGGTAATCTTGACCCTGTCCCATAGCCTGCCTGTGGCAGGAGTCCACCGTGAGTGGAGGAACCTCTGGGCCAAACGTATCCTTTGGAATGTAACCTGTATTGTAAGAATTGTAATATTGTTAATTGTTTTGTATGCATTTAGTTATACTGTTACCTGCAAAAGTTACCATTGTTATATGTAAAACGACTAGGTATGAACTCCTCCATACCTTATAACTATTGTTCTCTGTAAACCGCACTTGAACCATGGGAAAGAGCGGTATAGAAATGCTTGTTAAATAAATAAATAAATGTGCAAGTGAGCTCAGGGTGTGATGTGAACCGTTGAGGCCATATGGTCTAGAAAACGGAGGAGGAGACGAGCCGGCACTGACCGGTGGCACTCTACCTCTTCTGCCAGTTGCCTGAGGCATTCTGTCCTTTCTCTTGGGAGGACAGCCTTGGTCTCTAATGTGTTCAACTGAGCACCTATTAACTCCAGGCTTTGAGCTGAAGAGATGTAGGATTTGGGGTAGTTGATGATGACCCCAGGTGCTGAAGAATGAGAATTGCACGCCTTGCGGCCTGACTGACCTCTGATTAGCCAGTCATCTAAGTAGGGCAAGACAAATGCCCCATGTAGGCACAGGTGGGCGGCTATCACCACCAGGCACTTGGTAAAGACCCTTGGCGAGGAGGCCAGGCCGAAGTGTAGCATCCTGTACTGATAGTGCCCTCCTCCCACCATGAACCTTAGGTACTGCCTGTGGGAGGGGTGGATTAGGATGTGTGTGAACGCATCCTTTAAATCCAAGGAGCACAGCCAATCTCCTTGGTGGAGGTACGGCAACAGTGTTCCAAGGGAGAGCATCCTGAACTTCTTCCTCACCAGAAACTTGTTTAAGTTTCTCAGGTCTAGTGTGGGCCTGAGGCCTCCAGTTCTCTTTGGGACCAGGAAGTATCTGGAGTAGAAGCCCTTTCCCCATAGGTGTTTGGATACAGGCTCTACTGCATTGTCCCTGAGCAGACCTGCAAGCTCTGAGAGGGTCTCTTATATTTCAACAAATAGGGATGACCTACATGGAGTGGTGGATACACCCCTAAACAAAGGTGTGGGGAGGAGCAACCTGTACGGAGCGGCAAGTGCACTTACTCTTGCCGCCTTGCTGGGCAGACAAATGGACCATGTTGGTCTTTATCTGCCGTCTTATACTATGTTACAATAGTGAAGGAGAGGTCTCCTGGGAAGAACTTGGGTGCTATTTTCTGTAAGTGGAGGAGGTATCCTTCCCTTACCACTTGCAGTACCCACTGGTCCGAGGTGATGTTGGCCCATTTGTGGGCTGGTGAAGGTCTCCCAGGAGAGGGGAGGTCCTGCCCTGAGAGTCAAAAGCTCCCCCAGGTTGGGTGGGAGCTGGAACCTGGGGCTTCTGTACCTTTGGCTTCTGAGCTCCGTGGCCTTGTCTATTAGGGTGAAACCCTGCTGCTGGCCTGAGAAGGGCTGGTGGTGGTAACTCTGTTGAAATGGCCCCTTTTTCCTCACAAACTGGGGTCTTTTCCCTGATGGTTTCTTACAGGGAAAGAATAAGGTCTTCTTGGAGAGCCTCTGGCGAGTCACCACGTTGGCCTTGATCTCAGCCGCTTTGTCGAACAGGTTCTCCCTGATGCAGGGGACGTTGAGCAGCAACCTTGGGCTGGAAGGACTGGGGTTTCTAGTCCCACAGGTGCTCCTTGTGGTCTTGGGCAAGCCACTTAACTATTTTACAGGGACATGGGCTATGGAGGGTTATCTCCAACTGCAGCCAATCTGAGCACTTTTCAAATCATTTAGAATCCCTTCAGCAAAGGCTCCAACGATCCTGTGAGCAGTGAGTGAGAATCAGCTGTGCCTACTTAGTTGGGAACTGTGTGTGAGAGAAAACTGCAGCCAATCTGAGCACTTTTCAAATCATTTAAAATCCCTTCAGCAATGGCGCGCCCGTGCCTTGCGGGCCCGCGCCTGAGGGCCTCGCAAGAGGGCCCTTTGGCGTGGCCCTTAGGCGGTGGACCGTGCGAGACCCACTATCTGCTGCTATATGCTCATTCTGTTCAGCGATATGCTGTTTGTAGTTAATGTAAGGTAATGTAATGTAAGTTATGTACTGTGTTCCCTGTTTGTACTCCTAGTGTTTTGTTGTGATGTAATGATAATGCAATGTATGTTTCCCTCACCTTTGTTTAACTTTGTGCTGTATTAACCGCTTTGATTGAAGGAAAAGGCGGGATACAAAACATGTTAAATAAATAAATAAATAAATAAATGTCTTGGACCCACTGCTCGAGGTCAGAAGACTGTAGCCAGGCTTGGCGCCAGGCACCGATGCCAGCCGCTGCTACCTGAGCTGCTGACTCGAAGCCATCATAGGCTGCCTAGGAGAGCAGTCCTTGATCCTGGAGGTCAGGGCTTGGAACTGTCGGAGGGGTTCCCCAGCAAGTCCCCCTGAAAACCCTGACAACGTCTGGATTAGGGCCTTCAGATACATGCCTATGTACAATCTATAGGCTTGGATCCAGCAACCCAGCATGGAGCCCTGGTAACAGTTGCACTCAAGGGCATCGAGGGCTCTAGCATCTCTTCCAGGGGGAACAGAAGAGTGGGTCTTCTGGCTCTTAAGTTTCTGCATGGTCGTCTTGATGATCATAGAGTTATGTGGGAGCTGGGGTTTGTGGAACCCCGGGCCCTTCTGGATGCGATGCATGGCGTCGAGGCACTGGCTCACCACTGGCACTGGCACTGACACTGGCGTCTCCCACATACGGAGCAGCTGCTGCTCGAGGATCGGCTGCACGGGCATTGTGAGAGTTTCCTTGAATGGAGACTCGTATTGGAGAATCTCCAGTTATTTGGTGCACGGGTCCTCCTCCACTTCAGTTTGCACCGAGAGGGCTCTGGCCATATCCTTGACAAAGTCACGGAATACCACATCTGGAGGAGAATGGTGCTGAGGCACCGGGGGAGATGGGTCTAGGGAATATCTTGGTGCTGTTTGCTTTCTGGGGATGCTTCATCTTTGGTATCCCACTCAGAGTTAAGAGGGGATGATGTCCATGGCCCTGCGACTCATTATGTCAAGGCCAGCACTGAAGGGCCAGTGGCCTCCGGAGGACCTGGGGTCTGAGTCATAGAAAATTGCCGGGGAGGATTGGATGCCTGACGAACAGGACAGAGACCTCAACTGGTGCCGAGGGCTTACCCGAGGCCAATGGCACTCAGAGCTCAGCTCGATGATCGGGGAAACCCCTGCAATTGGGGCCCGGTTGTCGGGGCAGATGTGGACGAACCAGCCATCATTGCCTGCTACAGGGCCAGGATAGTAGTTATGTGCTGTTCCAGGGCTGCCATTCTGGTTTCCAAGCCAGAAGGCTCTGCAGCTTTCGGCATGGGCACCGAAGAACTCGGGCCCCTTGCTGGCACTCTCGCGAGTGTGTCCTAGACGAGGACTATGGCCTCGAGGAACCTTGCACGGTTTCCGACGGCCAAGGAATCTTTTATGAGAACCTTGGTAGGGTGCTTCTTGGAGCCGCCTGAGTCCCTCTGGACAGTTTTACCAGGTTTCTCTGGTGCAACCTCTGCAGACTTTGAGGAATTTTTTTTTTCCTCTTGGGGTCCGGGATCTTCTTGGAGGATCCATTGCCGTGGGACTCTGAGGATGCTCGGGCCTCACAGGAGGTGCTGGATTTGGAGCTCGGTACTGGGGAGGCCGGTGCCGAGTTGGACCTGGGGAACAGTCTTTCCTGCAACTCCAACCTCTTTTAATTGGTCTTAGGCATCATGGCCTGGCAAAGAAGGTGCTGTCATGGTCTGGGCCCAGGCAGCAGTCATGGGTGTCAGTGACTGACATGGTCTGATTGCAGCAGTTGCATTTCTTATTTATTTATTTTTATTTATTTTATTTAACAGGTTTTGTATACGACTTATCATTAATTCAAGGCGGTTCACATGGAACAAACGTAGGCTTTTACATAGAACAGGGAGTAGGAACTTGGAGGAGTATGTGGGGTAGTAGATACATTTAACAATGGTTAACTATGTACAGCAATATTGTTGCAATGAGGTGATATGGTTACATTTATCAGTGGTCCATTGCATACATCTGTAATGTCTCACTGTGGCATTTGTTATACTAGGTGGGACCATAGTATTCGAGGAACAAATGGGTCTTGATGGCTTTTCTGAAGTCAAGTAGGTCTTTGATTGCTTGTATTGGGGCAGGTAGATGATTCCATACAGAGAGAAGGCTCTAGTGCAGGTGAATTGTTTTGATGATCTGTAGTTTGTTGGGGTTTCGATGATGTTAGTGTCTGTACTTCTTCTTGTTCTCGTTGCACTTGATTTCTGGATCAATGGCTGAAGATCATTCTTAAACCCACCGGGGGACATGGTGGGGAAAACACCCGGCTGGGGTCGATGACTCCCAGGCAAAAAAAGGCATGAACGCCGGTCAAGGCAAGCCTTGATCAAAAAGACAAAAGGAGCTGAGAGCAGCCCCGGTACCGGTGCCAGTTCGTGGTGGGAAGAGGAACTGGTATGCAAACTGGGAAACTATTTTTGAGGATAATTAGCAAGGATTTTTCCAGGGAAACCGGACAGACATCCTTTGGGCTCCGCAGAAAAAAGGAGACTGAGCAAGATGGCACCCTTGGGCGGAAAGGGGACCACGCATGCATGGTAGCAAGTCCCAAAGCCTTTCTTTGAAAGCTGGGGAAATGCTCCGCGCGGGCTCCGTTGGCGCCAACGTCACCCATATGTGAGGACTGATTCCTGCTTGTTCCTGGAGAAAAATGATTATAATATCAGTTGTATACTTTAACTTGGAAAAGTTGACCAAGATGTAATACTCCCAGTGACTGTTTAAGAGCATAAAATGTCTGTGCTCTTTCTAATAAAGCTGCCATAGCCCCTCTGCTTGGCCTCTGCGGAAGCTGCTGTGGAACTGAGAAGGCACTTGAAGAATTACTTAAGAGCAGTTACAAGTCTCCTTGGCAGGCACCAAGCAGCACATTAGAGATTAAATAAACTCTCTCTGAAGTGCAGAGGTCTAGAAGCTGAATCTGTCCTGGAAGAAACTGGCTCAGAGTTGAAGAAGGGACCCGTGTGATCTCTGAAACATTCTTTTGATGATCCAATAAAAAGCATCATGACCCAGGAAACCTACTACCTACCAAGAGTTGACCATGCTCCACTTTGACCCTCTACACACAGAGTAAGTGCTATACATTGACCAGCTTTTGAGTACACTAAGCCACAACCCTCCCTTAAAGACAGAGCAATAAAGGAACAATTGAAAAGATCAGGCTGCAGAGGGTAGAAGCGTTCTCATACCGATCTGCTGATACGCATACACAGGATCATTTGATAAGGGGATGTGCCTATTTTGAAGCGCTAACATCGTACATAAATGCTGGCAGTTTTATCGATGGCCAACCAACGTTAAAAAGTACATGGATATACTTTGCTGTGGGTGCATACAAGAGTGGAGTTTGGGCAGAGTGTGGACGATGCAAGCAAACACGCACGTTGATTATAAAATATGATAATTTATGCATGCACTTGCAAAATGTTGGTGTGTCCTCTGCCACATACACTAGAATCTTCTACAGACTGGATGTTCAAATGGCAGATGAAATTTAATGACAAATGCAAAGTTATACACCTAGGAAAGAACAACCCAAGCTATGGTTACACGATGCAAGGTTCCACATTAGGAACCACCACCCAGGAGAAAGATTTAGGCGCCATCGTGGATAATACATTGAAGCCCTCTACCCAGTGTGCAGCAGCGGCCAAGAGAGCAAATAGAATGCTAGGAATCATAAGGAAAGAAATGGAGAATAAAACAAAGGATATTACTATGCCTCTGTATCGTCAATTGGGCAACCAAACCTTCAGTATTGTGTGCAATTCTGGTTGCCATATATTAAAAAAGATATAGTTGAATTAGAAAAGGTACAGAGAAGAGCCACCAAAATGGTAAAGGAGATGGAAGGATAACCCTATGAGGAAAGACTTAAAAGGTTAGGGCTCTTCAACCTGGAAAAGAGAAACTGAAGAGAGATATGATAGAGGTCTATATATTAATGAATGGCGTAGAAAGGGTAAACGTAGATCAGTTGTTTACACCATCAAAAAGTAGAAAGACAAGGGGACATGCAATGAGACTACAATGTACCCATTTAAGACTAATATAAGAGGTGGGTGAGAGATCCATCTGTGTGGGAGTGCCGCGGTGTTTCCTTACCGCGGAGTAAGCAGCTGGTTGGAGCCGGTGCCTGTTTGGGTCAGCTGCAGGCACTGAGAGGCCGCCCCTGGAGCGGAGGACCCCCCCCCCCCCCACGAGCCCTACAAAGCGCAGTCGGCGTTGTGTGAAGTTGGGTGAGAGATCCATCTGTGTGGGAGTGCCGCGGTGTTTCCTTACCGCGGAGTAAGCAGCTGGTTGGAGCCGGTGCCTGTATGGGTCCAGCTGCAGGCACTGAGAGGCCGCCCCTGGAGCGGAGGACCCCCCCCACGAGCCCTACAAAGCGCAGTCAGCGTTGTGTGAAGTTGGGTGAGAGATCCATCTGTGTGGGAGTGCCGCGGTGTTTCCTTACCGCGGAGTAAGCAGCTGGTTGGAGCCGGTGCCTGTATGGGTCAGCTGCAGGCACTGAGAGGCTGCCCCTGGAGCGGAGGACCCCCCCCTCACGAGCCCTACAAAGCGCAGTCGGCGTTGTGTGAAGTTGGGTGAGAGATCCATCTGTGTGGGAGTGCCGCGGTGTTTCCTTACCGCGGAGTAAGCAGCTGGTTGGAGCCGGTGCCTGTTTGGGTCAGCTGCAGGCACTGAGAGGCCGCCCCTGGAGCGGAGGACCCCCCCTCACGAGCCCTACAAAGCGCAGTCGGCGTTGTGTGAAGTTGGGTGAGAGATCCATCTGTGTGGGAGTGCCGCGGTGTTTCCTTACCGCGGAGTAAGCAGCTGGTTGGAGCCGGTGCCTGTTTGGGTCAGCTGCAGGCACTGAGAGGCCGCCCCTGGAGCGGAGGACCCCCCCCCCACGAGCCCTACAAAGCGCAGTCAGCGTTGTGTGAAGTTGGGTGAGAGATCCATCTGTGTGGGAGTGCCGCGGTGTTTCCTTACCGCGGAGTAAGCAGCTGGTTGGAGCCGGTGCCTGTTTGGGTCAGCTGCAGGCACTGAGAGGCCGCCCCTGGAGCGGAGGACCCCCCCCCACGAGCCCTACAAAGCGCAGTCAGCGTTGTGTGAAGTTGGGTGAGAGATCCATCTGTGTGGGAGTGCCGCGGTGTTTCCTTACTGCGGAGTAAGCAGCTGGTTGGAGCCGGTGCCTGTTTGGGTCAGCTGCAGGCACTGAGAGGCCGCCCCTGGAGCGGAGGACCCCCCCCACGAGCCCTACAAAGCGCAGTCAGCGTTGTGTGAAGTTGGGTGAGAGATCCATCTGTGTGGGAGTGCCGCGGTGTTTCCTTACTGCGGAGTAAGCAGCTGGTTGGAGCCGGTGCCTGTTTGGGTCAGCTGCAGGCACTGAGAGGCCGCCCCTGGAGCGGAGGACCCCCCCCACGAGCCCTACAAAGCGCAGTCAGCGTTGTGTGAAGTTGGGTGAGAGATCCATCTGTGTGGGAGTGCCGCGGTGTTTCCTTACTGCGGAGTAAGCAGCTGGTTGGAGCCGGTGCCTGTTTGGGTCAGCTGCAGGCACTGAGAGGCCGCCCCTGGAGCGGAGGACCCCCCCCCACGAGCCCTACAAAGCGCAGTCAGCGTTGTGTGAAGTTGGGTGAGAGATCCATCTGTGTGGGAGTGCCGCGGTGTTTCCTTACTGCGGAGTAAGCAGCTGGTTGGAGCCGGTGCCTGTTTGGGTCAGCTGCAGGCACTGAGAGGCCGCCCCTGGAGCGGAGGACCCCCCCCCCCACGAGCCCTACAAAGCGCAGTCGGCGTTGTGTGAAGTTGGGTGAGAGATCCATCTGTGTGGGAGTGCCGCGGTGTTTCCTTACCGCGGAGTAAGCAGCTGGTTGGAGCCGGTGCCTGTTTGGGTCAGCTGCAGGCACTGAGAGGCCGCCCCTGGAGCGGAGGACCCCCCCCACGAGCCCTACAAAGCGCAGTCAGCGTTGTGTGAAGTTGGGTGAGAGATCCATCTGTGTGGGAGTGCCGCGGTGTTTCCTTACCGCGGAGTAAGCAGCTGGTTGGAGCCGGTGCCTGTTTTGGGTCATCTGCAGGGACTGTGAGGCCGCCCCTGGAGCGGAGGACCCCCCCTCACGAGCCCTACAAAGCGCAGTCGGCGTTGTGTGAAGGTGGGTGAGAGATCCATCTGTGGGGGAGTGCCGCGGGGTTTCCTTACTGCGGAGTAAGCAGCTGGTTGGAGCCGGTGCCTGTTTGGGTCAGCTGCAGGCACTGAGAGGCCGCCCCTGGAGCGGAGGACCCCCCCCCCCACGAGCCCTACAAAGCACAGTCGGCTTATACGCGGCCGCGTGTTCGTGGCCTGCGGGGTCGTGTTCTAAGGGGAGTGTTGCAAGGGGCATGTCTTGCTCCTTATGTGCTCCTTTGGTGCTCTTTTGGTGAAGTAAGAGCACTAGCAGTCTCGATTTGTCCATGGGGAAGGGAAAGGCAAAGTCAGCAGCCAAGGTACCGTCAGGAGAGGGAGGTAAGGTGTCCGGCCCTATGGACAAACATGTTACTGCCCTGCCGCTTGCTAGCCAGTCTCTGGATGGGGCTTCCTTGAGCCCTGATATCCGGACACCACCTCCTTTCCCTCAGCCTACACTTTCGTCAACTCCTTTGAAGTTAGTTTCACCTGTTACTTCTCCGGTGTTAGTTCCAGTAGACCCTGCTGCATCTGATAATGATTCCTTACCACTTAAAAGTGAGGTGATTCTTGCTGATATTTGGTCAATGCTCCAGAAAATTGATACACGTTTGCCTTCTACTGTTAGTTCTTTATGTAATTTCTCTCATGATGTTGTAACTAAGGTTAATGTTATGGATGTTCAAATGACTAAGTTTGCAGGATCCTTGACCCTGGTGGATTCTCAGCTCCAAACATATCAAGATTCACATCTTGGTTATCTTAAAGATATTTCTTCTGTTTCCTATAGATTGGAGCTGCTTGAAAACCACCAGCGTGCTCGGAACCTTCGTTTTCTTAATTTCCCATCTACACATTTATTATCACCTGAGATTTTGTTGAAAAAGTATTTATCTGAAATTTTGCATATGGATAATTCGGTAGATATTGTACAAATGTACTCTTTTTTTCCTAAGGTTAGGGCCTCCGAGCAGACTAAGGATGATCTTTCCTTGGCGGTCTCGGTTGGTCCTAATCTTACAGAGTTTCTACAGGATTCACTCGACGTCATCCCAAAGCGTTGTACTTTGGTGGTGACTTTCGAGTCTGAGTTACTTAAATTGAAGATTATTCGTGCTTATTTTAAATGCAAGGATCAGTTGTTTTGTGGATATAAACTTCAGGTTTTTCCAGATGTGGGCAAGGTCACTCAGGCTCGTCGGAAGCAGTTTCTTGAGCTTAAAGCTAGAGTGATTGCGTTGGGGGCTTCCTTTTTTTTGAAGTTCCCCTGTCGCTGTTTAGTCACTTTTGAAGGTCATGATTTTGTGTACACTGATGTGGCTTCGCTATGTCAGTTTTTAGTGGATAAGGAGGACGTAGGTGGGCAGGAGGGTGTATAGGTGGGATGGCTTAATTGTTTTGCTCCCTGATTTGGAGTTTTTTAACACTCCTTTTTTTCTTCTATTATATGTTTGTTTCCCTTATGGGAGTTAATATGGTTCTCTCTCCCTTGATGTGTTGAATATTGGTGTGGTACCATGTTCTTGAGTGTATTATTCTGAATGTTATTTGGTGTTTTGTATGTTTCTTGCATTTGAGAAAATTTAAATAAACAATTAAAAAAAAAAAAAAAAGACTAATAAGAGAAAATATTTTTTCACTCAATGCGTAATCAAATTCTGGAATTCGTTACCAGAGGATGTAGTAAAAGCTGTTAGTGTAGCTGGGTTTAAAAAAGATTTGCACAAGTTCCTGGAGGAAAAGTCCATAAGCCATTATTAATGAGGACCTGGGAAATCTACTGCTTGCCCTGGGACAAGCATTGTGGAACCTGGCAAGGGGGTAAACTGAAAGGCAATGTCAGAAAATACTTTTTCGCTGAAAGGTGGTGGATGCTTGGAATGCCTTCCCGATGGAAGTGGTGGGGGCAAACACAGTGACAGAATTCAAAATGGCATGGGACAGACAAAGTGGATCCCTTTATAGCAACAGAATAAAATCAAAATAAGCAAAACTCTCTCTTATATCTGTATAAATAGGGGTGACCTACACGGAGCAGTGGGTACACACCTAAACAAAAGCAGGGGGAGGAGCGACCTGCACGGAGCAGCAAGTGCACCTACTCTTGCCACCTTGCTGGGCAGACTAGATGGACCATACTGGTCTTTATCTGCCATCATATACTATGTTACTATGTGTGCCTTTTTGGGAACCTGCTAGGTACAGTACATGTGACCTGGATTGGCCACTGTTGGAAACAGGATACTGAGCTTGATGGACCTTGGTCTGATCCAGTATGGCATATCTTATGTTCTTAAGTTCAGACAAGTCAGTTCCTATTTGTCTTTATAAAATAGGATTAATTTAGAGATGTTAAAATGTGCTCTAACGGGGGGGGGGTCCTGTGATGTCACTTACCAAGATGGCAGCTGCAAGGTGAAGCTCCCAAGGTCAGGAAGATAAGATCCCCAATTAATAGCCTGAATGCTTGAACTAAACTGTAAAAAGTGTTGGCGTTACCCTGTGGAGCGACTCGGTGGGTGATGGCGCAGAAAAAAACGAGCCTGGATCTGAAAACCTTCGGGTTTAAGGTGACCCCAGGAGCAGCGGGAACCAGAGCAAAGATGGCGCCGAATGGTGTGGCGGGGGAAGAGTAAAGTTCCTCAACAGAAGCCCGATTGCTGGGGGATTGTGAGTTAAACTCACTTAAAGAGGAGATGAAAGAGTGGTTTGGGACTATCCGACAAGACCTGGCCAATTTTAAAGCAGAAGCAAAAACGTGGATCAGAGAACTGAGCGATGATATCCACGCTTGGGCAACGAGTAGAGTCCATGGAGCAGAGAATAGAGGAGCATGAGGGGATGCTAAATTCTGTGAAAGAGAGCAGCGAGCTGGTGAGAGTGGAAATGGGGGAACTATGGACAAAACTGCAGAATCTGGAAAATAGGACGCGTCGCTCTAACATATGCTTGAGAGGCATTCCAGAGAAAGAGGGAACTCGCAACTATAAAGTGCTGGTAGAGCAACTGTGTAAGGCCATCTTAAGACAAGCTGATGCACCAATGGATAATCTATGTTTTGATATAGACAGAGCACATAGAGCATTGGGCCCTAGGCGAGAAGGCTTGCCAAGAGACATTGTAGTGTGTTTCCATGATTTCAGTACAAAGGAGGCGGTCATGCGAGCTGCACGGAAAGTGGGCAAAGTGCTCTGGGAGGATCAACCAGTGGAACTATAAGCTGATATCTCGATAATCACCATAAGAAGGAGGAGAACTTTTAAAGCTATCACATCACAGCTAAGAGAGGAATGGATCTGCTACAAGTGGCTTTTTCCCTTTGGACTGCAATTCAATATTATGGGAAAGACCACCATTACACGTTCTATAGTGGAGGCTATTAAAGGTATGGAAATGGCAGGGTGGTCGGAGCTACCGGAAGTACCTGTGGGGAAAGAAGATGAGCAGAAGAGGCTGGGTCTTGCAAGAATGGAGTGGTAACGAGCGACGCAGGGGCGCCAACGCCTGAGACTCCAGAAACACAAAATTGTCAAGCATCTGGGTGAAACATGATTAAGGACACTGGAACTTGTAAAGAGCGGGTGTTTGTCTGAGGGGTAATGTTGCGGGGAAGTGTCGGGCTTTTTGTGTTAAGGGCAGAAGAATATGGAATAATGGGAGAGGAAGGTGTAAAGTTGATCTTGGTAGTGACCCACACCTCAAAGGATTGGAGAGGGGTGGATCCTTCTGAAAAAATGAAGGGATGGGTGGGGTGGGGGGCTGGAGGGAGGGCGGAGGGGAGGGCGGAGGGGAGGTTAGAGGGGGGGGGGCGGAGGGGAGGTTAGAGGGGGGGGGGCGGAGGGGAGGTTAGAGGGGGGAGGCGAGGGAGGGGGGCCTTGCAGGCTAGAGATATTAATCTTCCTTGAAAGGTATGGTAGGTCATACAAGACATGATTTTACAGTGGTATCCTTGAATATAAGGGGCCTCAGCTCTGATAGAAAGCAGCAGTTGTGCTATAAAGAAGCGCTTAGGTTGAATGGTGATATAATTATGGTATAATTATGGTATCTCAACAACACACCAAGTATGATACTCAAACCCTTAGTGGTGGTTATATTTCTGCGAAACTACTGTTATTATGACTCCATGTAATAAATTTTGTAAATAGTTTTCCCCTGTTATCCAAGTTTTTGTGCCCTGTTACCTGTAAAACTCATACGCTTTCAACTGTACTGAGCATTTTTGTTACATGTAAACCGCGCTGATGCTGAATAGTGCGGTATATAAGAGACTATAAATAAATAAAATAAAATAAATAAAGCACAGTTACTTACCTGTAACAGGTGATCTCTGGGAACAGCAGGAATTAGTCCTCACATATGGGTACGTCGGTACCGACGGAGCCCGTGCGGGAAAGCTCCCCAGCTTCTTAGAATAGAAGCTTTTGGGACCTCCCACTGCACATGCGCACTGCCTTCCCGCCTTCCTGAACAGCTCTCCTCAGTTTCGAGTTTATAGCTGAGTCAACAGAGAGAGGACAGGAAGATAGATAGATAAAAGATACAACTCCTAGGGGAGGTGGGTGGGTTGTGAGGACTAATTCCTGCTGTTCCCAGAGATCACCTGTTACAGGTAAGTAACTGTGCTATCTCCAGGAACAAGCAGGAATAAGTCCTCACATATGGGGACTCCCTAGCTTAGATGCATGGGATCCCCTGTAAAGGTTCGCCATCTTCGTATGGATCTCAGGCATCCATTCTGGGAAGGTGGGCAGGAGTTGTTTAGGAATGGAACAGGTGCTTGAGGACAGCCTGGCCAAACAAGGCATCCCGGCGGGAGTCCTTGTCCAAACAGTAATGGGCTGTGAAGGTATGAACCGAGGCCCAGGTAGCGGCTCGACAGATCTGATCTATGGAAACAGAGTGCAGATGAGCCATAGAAGTTGCCATGGCCCTCACATTGTGAGCAGTGACATGGCCTTCCAGAGAAATGTTTTTGCTCTGGTAAGCAAAAGAAATACACTGAGCAATCCAATTGGAAAGTGTACGCTTGGAGACTGGAAGTCCCAAATGGGAAGGATCAAAGGCCACAAAAAGTTGAGAAGACTTTCGATGTGGCTGAGTCCTATTAAGGTAAAAAGCGAGAGCTCTTTTACAATCCAGAGTATGAAGGTTCCTCTCTGCATTGGATGCATGAGGAGCTGGAAAAAAGACAGGTAGATATACCTCTTGATTAAGATGAAAAGGCGAGACCACTTTAGGCATAAAGTGGGGATTCGTCCTAAGGACCACCTTATCATGATGAAATCTTGTGTAAGGTGGATTAGCCACTAAAGCCTGCAGCTCACTGATGCGGCGAGCCGAAGTGACTGCAATGAGGAAGATGACCTTCCAGGAAAGAAATTTCAAGGAGGTGGAAAACATTGGCTCAAAAGGTGGCTTCATAAGTTGACCGAGCACTAGATTCAAATCCCATGCGACCGGGGGTGGTCTGATGGGAGGTTTAGTGAGAGTCAGGCCTCTCATGAATCTTGCAACAAGAGGATGAGAGGAGATAGGTTGTCCATTTATATGTTGCAAGGATGCTGCAATAGCACTTAAATGGACTCTTACCGAATTCGTCTTGAGGCCTGCATTGGATAGATGCAGGAGATAATCAAGAAGAGAATTCAAAGGAAGTGCCAGAGGGTCAAGACCCTGCTGAGCACACCAAATGGAAAAACGTTTCCATTTGAAAGCATAGGAACGCCTGGTAGAGGGTTTCCTAGAGGCAGAAAGGATATCTTTCACTGGTTGGGAAAGATGAAAGTCTTGAAGGCTTAAGCCTTCAGTAACCAAGCACTGAGGTGAAGGGATTTGGGGTTTGGGTGCCACAAAGTCCCCTCCTCCTGAGACAGGAGGTCTGGCGCAGCTCCCAGATCCAAGTAGGATCCCTGGGAGAGCTGTAGAAGTAGAGGGAACCACACTTGGCGTGGCCAGCATGGAGCTATGAGGATCATAGTTCCATGATCCCTCTGGAGTTTGAACAGAGTCTTGGGAATCAAAGGAATGGGTGGAAAGGCATATAGGAATGCCTGACTCCAATTCAGGAGAAAGGCGTCCGTAGCCTGAGCTCCCTGACACGGAGTTCTGGAACAGAACCGGGGAAGTTTGGCATTCCACGGACTTGCAAAGAGGTCTATGTCCGGGGTCCCCCATTCCTGAAAGATTCGGTTTATTTGGTCCAAATGTAGGGACCATTCGTGTGGCAGCAGAACTCGACTGAGCCTGTCTGCCCGAGAGTTTTGAACTCCTGGGAGATACACTGCTAGCAGGTGAATCTGATGCTCTCTGGCGAAGGCCCATAGTCTTAGAGCTTCGTTGCAAAGCGACAGAGAGCCCGTCCCTCCTTGTTTGTTTATGTAAAACATGGCCACCTGATTGTCCGTCTGAACTAGGACAGTGAGGTTGGCTAGGAGGGAGTGGAAGACCTTGAGGGCAAGGTAAATTGCTCGCAGTTCCAGAAGATTGATATGAAGGGTGGTCTCTTGTAGAGACCAAGTGCCCTGAGTGGAGAGAGTTTGCAGATGGGCTCCCCACCCTGTTTGGGAGGCATCTGTTGTGAGGGTTGCTTGGGGTAGCAATGGTTGAAATGGAGCCCCCAACAACAGATTCTTGGTGGAAGTCCACCAGTGGAGGGACCAAAACAGACGATCGGAGGTTTGTATTTGGTCTGAGAGCGCTCCTGACGCCTGAGTCCACTGAGTGGCCAGGGTCCATTGAGCTGCTCTCATATGAAGACGAGCATAGGGCACCACATGCACTGTGGAGGCCATATGACCCAGTAGGCGTAGCATTTCCCTGGCTGTCAAGTGAGTGCTGGACTGAGCTTGGGAGGCCAAACTCAGGAGGCGCTGGCCTCGAACATGTGGAAGGTAGGCCCTTGCAGTGATGGTGTCCAACTGGGCCCCTATGAATTCTAGAGATTGAGTAGGGATGAGTTGGGACTTGGGAAGGTTTACTACCAGTCCCAGATACTGCAAAAGGCTCCTTGTGTGGTCCAGGGAAATCTGGGCCTGTGACTGAGTTGGAGCTCGGATGAGCCAGTCGTCCAGATATGGGAAGACAAAGATTCCCATGCCTCTTAGAAATGCGGCTACGACTGCCATGCATTTTGTGAATACTCTTGGAGCAGAGGCTAGACCGAAGGGGAGTACTCTGTATTGGAAATGTTTTCCCTGAAACAGAAAGCGAAGATACTTTCTGTGGGATGGATGGATGAGTATATGTGTATACGCATCCTGTAGGTCTAGAGAACAAAGCCAGTCCTGACCCTGGAGGTAAGGAAGGAGAATGCCGAGAGACAGCATTTTGAATTTCTCCTTGAAGAGAAATTTGTTCAATTCTCTCAGATCTAGGATTGGTCTGAATCCCCCTGTCTTCTTTGGAATGAGAAAATAAGGGGAGTAGAAACCGGACCCTTGTTGAGGAAGAGGAACCTCTTCTATGGCCCCTTGGGCAAGAAGAGAGGAAACCTCTTGACCCAACAGGGTTAGGAGAGATGGGGGAGAATTGAATGGTCTCACCATATGATGGGGAGGAAGGCTGGAGAAATGAAGTTTGTAACCCTCTCGAATGATAGAGAGGGTCCATTGTTCTGTTGTGATTTGTTCCCATCTGGGAGCAAAGTGAACCAACCTTCCGGGTATGGTGAGAGGTTCTGGTTGTGTTAGAACCAGAAGTGGCAAGTTCCCTAGGAGCAAGTCAAAACCCCTGAGGGGTTGGAGCCTGCTGAGCTACAGTAGCTGCTGCAGGCTTAGCTCGTGCTTGTTTGGATTGCTGACGCTTAGCAGTATAGCGAGGTTGAGAAGACTGCTGGCCAGTATTTGAAGCAACTCTGGCCTTCTTATAGTAAGGCCTTTTAAAAGACTTTTTCTTAGTAGGAATTGAAGTGGACTTTGAAAGTCTTTCCAAGGTGGCATTTCAGCATCCATCTGGGTGGCTTTGATTTGCCACTCTTCCCCAAATAAGTTCTCACCTGTACAGGGCAGATTCCGTAAGCCATCTAGAACCCAAGGTTCCAGATCAGAGGCCTGGAGCCAAGCAAGACGTCGGGCTGCAATAGCAATGCCCGAAGCCCTACTGGCTCCCTCAAAGGAATCATATGCTGCCCTATTAGAGAACTTAGAAACCTCTAAGAGTTGTTTCACTAGGGAAAGGAATCCCTGCTTTTTATCCTCAGGGATAAAGGGGGCAAAATGCCGCACCTTTTTGGCAAGTTCCTCCAGGAACATGCCCATATAGAGACTGTAGGAATTAATCCTGGCTATAAGCATACTAGCCTGGAAAATTTTCCTACCAAAAGAGTCCAAAGTCTTACATTCCCGTCCTGGAGGGGTGGAAGAGTGCCTTTTGGTACTCCTAATCTTCTTCATTGCAGACTTCACCACAATAGAGTGGTGGGGCAATTGAGTCTTTTGGAAACCAGGAGAAGGAGGGACCCTATACATGGTGTCCAACCTACGGGAATAAGGAGACAAAGTCAAAGGATTTTCCCAGAAATCCATCAGTTGTTCTTGAAGGATTTCATGGATAGGCAGGGTAACTGCCTCCTTAGGGGCCTTTGAGTATCCCAAAAATATCCAGTTTTTGGATCTGGGTTCCTTTTCAGAGGATGTGGTAATAGAAAGGGCTGTAGCCATATCTAAAACAAAGTCCTGGAAGGACAAATCCTCTGGAGGGGACATTCTCCTTTTAGGAGAAGAGGGCTCCTCAGGTAAGTTGAGTGAAAACTCAGCAGAATCATCAGAGGAGTGAAAATCCTCAGAGGAATCGGTGCTTTCCTCTAACGCACGATACGCGTACCGATCGGTATCGATATCGGGCGTATCGGGTATGGAACCGGTATGGAGCGAAAGCCCATACGGTACCGACTTGCGTTTAGAGGTGGACGGCCTCGATACCGGCATGGCGGACGATACCGGTATCGGGCCCGGAACCGCTGAAAGCGGAACCGATGGCGTTGCAGCTTTAATGAAAGCCATGACGGCCTGCTGCATGGACTGTACAGTATCGCCCATGGACGCCATAGCTGCCTGGATGTCGGTACCGGAGTGACCCGGTACCCCAGAGCAGGCTAACAGGTGATCTGTCGAGGCCGTAGCATCGATATCAACCTGAGACCCCTGAATTGGCGTTTTTGGAAGTTGGACTTCCCGCCGGGGTTGTTTGGCTGGGGCAGGGTCCTCAAGTTCTAAGCTAAGAGCCTCTCGATGCTTTGAAGGAGATTTGCTCTTTGAGGACTTGCCCACAGAAGGTTTGGTTACCTGAGATCCATCCGGAGAAGAAGACCT
Organism: Ichthyophis bannanicus; assembly: GCA_033557465.1. Classification (NCBI taxonomy): domain Eukaryota; kingdom Metazoa; phylum Chordata; class Amphibia; order Gymnophiona; family Ichthyophiidae; genus Ichthyophis; species Ichthyophis bannanicus. The sequence continues at coordinate 2,676,031 of CM066035.1, forward strand.
GGATGACTGTGATGCTGTATTCTCTGAAGCAAACAGCACATGGAATTTGTTGGCCCGGTTCTGCAGCCCACGTTTAGACATGTGGGAGCAAGATGGGCAGTCCGGTATGGAATGGTCAGGCCCCAAACATTTCAGACACCATTCATGGGTGTCTGTGACTGAAATAACAGCATTACATTTGGTACACTTCTTAAATCCAGGGGCTGGCTTCTCCATGAGGAGAAATTGAGTAGGCCGAGAGGCCTCTCTGAAGTGACCAAAAAGCTAAAAAATAAGAAAAAAGAATTATAATTTTTTAAAGAAAGAAAGAAAAGACCGGCGATACCGGTATCGGTATGGGGAAGGCAGGTACGCGGTCTAAAGAAACAAATAAAATAACAATTTCTTCAGCGGTGACAGGAACACGACCTGCTGGCTCCGCGGAAAAAGAGAAACTGAGGAGAGCTGTTCAGGAAGGCGGGAAGGCAGTGCGCATGTGCAGTGGGAGGTCCCAAAAGCTTCTATTCTAAAAAGCTGGGGAGCTTTCCCGCACGGGCTCCGTCGGTACCGACGTACCCATATGTGAGGACTTATTCCTGCTTGTTCCTGGAGATTAATTTTAATACAAGAAACGCACCTAACGAGTGGGGGGGACAGGAGAATGGTAAACAAAAAATTTCCAAACCAATGGTTTGCATCTAATCGCCAGGAAAAGAAGAAAGGAGGGGTAGGCATTTTTATAAGTGCGAGGATTCAGTGCCAATGTTTGGAGGTTAAAAAAGATAAGGGAGGCAGATATTGTTTACTAAAAATTAAGATTTTCAAGCAGGTCTACACTATAGTGAATGTATATGGCCCTAATCATGCTCAAGGTGACTTAATGAAGGATTGAAAACCATTTTAATTAACTGCTGCGAAGGTCACCTAATCGTGGGGGGGGGATTTCAATTTAACAGTTAATCCCGAATTAGATTCATCAAGGGGACGGGGGGGGGGGCATAGCGAGGCAGAGGAACAAATTAAAAGCCTTTATGAGGGAGTTGGATTTGATTGATCCCTGGCGGGATATGCATGGGAGAGAGAAGGATTACACGTTTTATTCATCAGTGAATGGGTCCTACAGTAGAACTGATATGCTGCTGGTCCATAAGGGGCTGATATCCTGGGTAGTGGGCAGTACTATTGGTGAAAGCTCTTGGTCGGACCACGCACCAGTGTGGGGGGGACTTTAGAGATCCTGCAGCTAGTAGGGGGAGGGGTCAAAGGAGGTTGAATGAAGCTCTGTTAGAAATACCAGGGGCTGTCCAACAGATTTCTGATACAATTTTGGAGTATTTGCAGTATAATGATAATGGGCAACGCTCGATGGGGGTGGTTTGGGATTGTCTGAAAGCTGTGGTTCGAGGAAAACATATAGCACTAGGAACCCAGGTCAAAAAAGAAAAAGAAGCTAAAAAAGAGGAACTGAGAGAATGTTTGAAAATGTTGGAGAAAAGACAAAAACAGGGCCAGCTAAATAAAGAGGACAAAAAAAAACTAATGAGCATTAAACAGTTGAACGAAATGTAACTAGGGGAAATAAAGTTTGCACAGGAGAAACTTCAGCAAATGCATTTTAAATATGAGAATAAACCTAGTAGATTATTAGCATATCAACTAAAAAAAATGCAGGGGCGGAATTGTATTCATAAAATAAGAGATAGACATGGCAAGCAACTGAGGCTAAGGGAAGAGATTAAGGCTAGATTTGTGGAGTTCTATAGGGAGCTTTATATGCCCGAACAGACAGTAACCCAAGAAATAATACAAAAATATTTAGAGGGATTACCTAATGCAATTACCTAAAATTGGGGAAATAGAGAATGTAATCATGTCTAGGCCTATTACGGTACAGGAAGTAATGGGGTCATTAAGGAGTTACCAATGCATAATTTATTTATTTAACAGTTTTTCTATACAGCGCTCTTCAATATCAGTGCGGTTTACAAATAACAAATTCTGCAAAGACAAAGGGAACAGCCTTGCGCATACAGTGAACAGGATCTTATAACTTGGAGCTGTAACTAGTGAACTATTTACATAACCAACCACTCAAGCTGTGGTAGGGTAACTATTTACAGATTATAAATTATGCTCAAGCAGGATAGTAGGGTTGGGTCTCAACATATGGTAAGACCCCGGGGAGAGATGGGTCTCCTAATAAATTCTATAAGGTTTTTGCCCCAATACTGGCCGGACCCTTATCTCGCTTATATAATCTGGTGTGGAGGGAAGAGCCCTTACCCCCAATGATGAGGATGGCGGGAATAACCCTAATACCTAAAGAGGGGAAAGATCCCACTCAGTGTGGGTCTTACCGGCCGATCTCTTTATTGGGATGTGATTTTAAAAGATTTTCTAGAGTACTGGCCAATAGATTGATTATACATATGCCTCAATTAATACACATGGATCAATCTGTGTTTATACCCGGTAGACTAGCATCAGATAATTTAAGGAGAGTCCTTAATGCTGTCTGGAAAGACAAAGGTAAGAAGGAGGAACTGTTGCTGCTGGCAATAGATGCAGAAAAGGCGTTTGACAGGGTCTCCTGGCCTTTTCTGATCCAGACCTTGGAAAAAGTGGGTATTGCTGGTAGGTTTTAGAGTGGGTGGGTGCTTCGTACAAGAATCCCCAAGCGGCTCTGCATATCAATGGTGAATATACAGAGGCCTTTCGGCTCCTGAGAGGGACCAGGCAGGGTTGTCCTCTGTCTCCATTGCTGTTTGTATTAACAATGGAGCCACTAGCCCAGAGAGTAAGAGAAACAGAGGAGATCCAGGGGTTGAAATGGGAAAGGGGGGGGGGGAGAGTAAGGTGTCTTTGCTGATGATTTGTTGTTTATAATCACATCCCCAGAGCAAACGCTGAGCGCTCTGATGAAAGAGCTGGAGAGCTCTGGGAAAGTATCTGGTTTTAAGATGAATGCATCCAAGTCAGAGAGTCTAAATATTTCTATTCCAGATAAATTAAGTGAACGGCTGAAGAATTTATTCCCCTTTAAATGGGCTGAGAGGAGTATCCATTATCTGGGTGTCCAAGTAACCCCTGTGATCTCAGATTTTTTTTTTTTTTTATTGAATTTCAATCTTATGCCATACAATAAGCAATCAAGCAATATGAAAGAATACAAAACCAAAGTAAAAAGAAAAAAGAATAAGAAAGCCAACCACTCGCGGCCATCTTATATAAGTCCACATTTTGGGAGAGCGGAAGCCCTATTTAAAGATAAATTACAAATAAAAGAAAAACAATAAGCACCAGCAGAGTGATGTAAATAAACAAACCCTATGCATACTAACTGAGTAGCAAAAAGGAGGCGGAGTACTCATCATAGCAAAAACCGAACTCCAATACCGAACAATCCAAACCAGCAGCACACCACAGCTCGATGCCATCACTATTTATAATAACCACAACACGATCAACCTGATCTATAGGCCCCCAAATACTTCATCCGATGAACTATCGACCATCGTTGACCTAGCCTGTAATCCAAAAAATCCAGACAAACCGAACTGGCTACTAGGCGACTTTAATCTTGCTTCACTCCAGCCCGCTGTGGCCTGCACCTTCCTCGATGCAATGTCCAACCTTAACTATGAACAAATAATAAACAACCCCACTCATCAACGCGGAAATGTTCTTGACCTCATCTTCACCCCACCCACCTATTCAGACAAAAACTACAATTTTGATCTCTCAATCACCCCAGTTCCCTGGTCTGATCATAATCTCCTATCATTCAAAATGCCAGCACAGCTAAAATCAGTCAGCCATACCATGAAACGGTCTCCAGCAAACCACAGACGCTTCAAACCATTTGACAAAGAAGAAATCATGAACATCGTACTCCCAAAAATGACCCAACCATCAGACAACATCAACGACATGGTTGACAACTGGAACAACACCCTCAAGGAATACTCGGAACAATCTACAGCTAATAACCACCCAACACCGGATAACCATTTGGATAAAAGACCACCAGCACCATGGTTCACTCCAGAACTAAAGAAATCCCTCGCCCTTTTGAGAAAGCTAGAGAGAAAATGGCGTAAATCTCTAAACTCCTCTGACCAAGCAATTTACCTATCCCAGCTAAAGACCCATCGTGTAGCGGTCTGGAACAGCAGAAAAGCCTATCACTCGGAACTCCTCAACCGCTCTCTAAACAAGCCTCGAGAACTCTTTAACCTAGTAAGAGTACTAACCACAGAACCATCCCCACCACAGCAGGAATCCATACACCCCCAAAAGTACGCCAACTACATCCAATCAAAAGCCATCAAAACATCAATAGCCTCCCCCGTGATACCTTCCCAGACTCATGTACATGAGAACCCGCTCAACAAGTTTGCATCCCCTTCCACTAAACACGTCGAAGACATTATCACCAGAATAAACACAACTACGGCATCTAATGACCACCCTCAACAATTACAAAAATGCAATTAACAAGTCAAAAAAGGATTACCACTCCAAAGTAATAAACATGGCTATCAACCGCCCCAGAGAACTATTCACAATCGTAAAAACTTTGACAAAAGCCAAAAACCAAGAGCCAAAACAATCAGCTATAAGCATACAGACATTAGCAACCCACTTTGCAGAAAAACTAAAGTGCAAATCTAACACTATACCAATGATACTACCTCCAAACACTGAATCTAATAACACATGGACCTCCTTTCACACGATAGATCAAAACACCTTCTCAAGATCATAACACTTATCAATACCACAACTTCCCCACTTGATCCATTCCTGTGTCATGGATCAAATGCACAAAGGAAGAACTCGCTGAAAACTCCAACACATGGTGAATCAATCCCTTGACCAGGGCATCATGCCCAACACCCTAAAACTCACTACGCTTCGACCAATAATAAAACAATAAACTTGACCCAAAAGACCCAAACTCTTACAGACCGATAGCCAGCATTCCATTTATAGCTAACATAATAGAAAAAAACGTCCATTACAATTACAAGACCATATCGATGACACAAACCCCTAGACTCTCACCAGTTTGGCTTCCGCCCCTATCATGGTGTAGAAACCCTTCTAATTACACTGATAGACTTCCTCATCAAAGGCACAGATGATAGCAGTCAAGGCTTCCTTTCATAGACATTTCTTCCATCAACCACATTACTTTGATCAATAGACTAGAAAATCTAGGAATAGGTGGGACAGTACTCAATGGTTTAAGTCTTACATCAAAAACAGACTAATACGTGTTCAAATAGACCAGGAAGGTCAGAAACCTTCCCCAAGGACAAGGAATACCCCAGGGATCCGCCCTCTCTGCCCTCCTTTTCAACCTGTACCCTCCAACCCATTACAAAATATTCAGAAAACACAAAATTAGTCACTTTATCTATGCTGATGACATCATGCTTGCTCTCCCCATATCCACCAAACCTACGATGCCCTATCCAAATGCATGGTGGAGACCACCTCCTGGATGGAATCTAACTACCTTAGCATCAACCTCAAAAAACTGAAGCAATGTTCGTAACAAGATCACCCGTGACTGAGGACACCTATCCAACATCGATCTCAATCATAAATACAACTATACCCGTCAAAAAAGAGGTAAAATACCTAGGTGTAATAATAGACCACACACTCACCATGTTACCACCATATAAAACAGACAGTAAAAAACCATATTCTACAAACTCAAAACCATACAACACCTAAGGCCACTTCTTGACACCCATGACTTTAGATCAGTTGTTAACACACTCATCACCCCACACTTTGACTATTGTAATAGTCTCTTAATTGGCCTACCACAAAAAAGTACATATCTACTTCAAAGAGCCCAGAACATCTGTGCAAAAATGGTCACTAAAGCCCGCCTAGTAGACCATGTAACCCCAATAATGCTGGAACTGCATTGGCTCCCTATAAACAGCAGAATCAGATATAAAATCCTCCTAACCACATTCAAGCTCCTGAACAACATCGCCCCCTCATATCTATCCACACTATTACATGCCCCATCTGAATCAAGAACTCGCAGACTAAACGCAATACACTCACTTGAAATACCAAATTCATTCAAGAAAACTAAAAAATCCACCAGCACCAGAGCCTTCACATTCACTGCCCCCATGCTCTGGAATGATCTCCCAATAAACCTTCGGATCATAAAAGACCTCACTCAATTTAGAAAGGAACTCAAGACATACCTTTTCTCCGAACACTTTGAAATCCCATACCCCAAGTCCAACCACACACCATCCCCAGACACTTAAACACAAAGTCCTAAAATCACACTCAACTACCCACACACATACACACACCACATACACCCACCACAGACACCCCAAAACACTCTCGAGAGAAAAAAAAGGAAATAAATTCCTCCACACACACACACACACATGACTAATAAAACCCATTGTAATAACCCTTGGTAAACAACCATTGCAATACAGTTCAACAGTTCCCCACCTCACTACCTATAAAAAGGTAGAAAATTCTGAATACCTGTAAAAGGGTAGAAAATTCTGATCAACACTACATACAGAAATTTATAAATGTATACAAAATGTAAATAGTTCCGACAATTAATGTACAATTATCTGTATAAAGTTATAATGTTATAAAACTCTATTCCGTGTAATATATCTGTATAAAGTTAAAAATCTCTGTTCCATGTAATGTATACATTAGTATACAAATTTGTTTACTTGTTCCATGTAAACCGCCCCTGATCTCTGGAAGGGGCGGTATAGAAGAAATAGATAAATAAATAAAATAAATAAAATAAATAAAATAAATAATGACCCATGTCCTGCACACTGGATAAAAGCAATGCGATCTGAACTCAGCCCGTGCATATCGAAAATCATAAATCAATCATTCACAACAGGAACTTTCCCATCAGCTCTCAAGCAGACCTCCATAACACCTCTTCTGCAAAACAACCAACTAGACTCAACAAAGGAAGAGTCCTATCAACCAATTGCCAGCATCCCCCTTCTATCCAAAATAATTGAGAAGGTAACACAAATTCAGATCCAACAACATATAGACACCGCATCTCCACTAGACCCCAATCAACATGGTTTCAGAGAAGCTCATGGAGTCAAAACACTGCTGACCTCATTAACCAACACTCTCATCAGTGGAATCGACAGCATCAAAAATGGATTTGCATTAATATTCCTGGACATTTCCGCAGCGTTTGATTCAGTGGACCATAACATACTCCTAACCCGACTCCAATGCAAAGGGATCCAGGGGTTACCACTGGATTGGTGCAAATCGTACCTGGAAGAGCGCTGACAACATGTCCGTATGGGAACAAACACCTCAGAACCATTCCAGCTGAAACAAGGAGTCCCTCAAGGATCCTCCCTCTCGGCGCTACTCTTTAATATCTATATGCAGCTGATATGTGAGATCACACAATCATTTGGAGTATCTTCTCTAATCTATGCAGACGACGTGCTGATCTTCACACCAATCAACATCACTCTGCCAAATTATACAGTACTAGTAGAGTGTTTCGATGCAATAGCAGACTGGCTTTTCACACAGAACATGAGAATAAACTTCAAAAAATCCGAAGTCTTAATCATCACCAAGAATAAGGAATTTTCACCCCCAGCTACCCTAAAAGTGCGGGACGCCGAACTGCCAATCAAAACCTCCATAAAATATCTGGGTATAACTCTGGATCATCACCTAAACTTCAAAGAGCACATAAAACGAACAGTGAAAACCATCTACTTCAAGATTAGGACCCTCTGACACCTCAAAAACATGCTCGATCCCGACAACTTCCGTACCATCTTTCAAGCGATAGTCATTCCCCACTTTGACTACGCAAACATACTCCATGGCCTCTCAAAAAGCACCCTAAACACGCTGCAATTAGCAATGAACACCACTGCTCGCATCCTCCATGGGGCCTCAAGGAGTGATCATATAACCCCCATATTAAAAGAATTACACTGGCTTCCAATACCTTGCAGAATTACATACAAAGCATTACTTATGACATTTAAGGCCACCAATAACTTAGCGCCCCCAGCAATCTGCATACTCCTCACCCACACCCCTAATACCAGATCCAGGAGATCAGTGGCAGCCAATACCCTAATCATCCCAACGGACTCCACAAAGCGTTCAAATGCAACCACGGAAAGAGCATTCTCATACTTCGCTCCTAGATGCTGGAACAATCTTCCACCCTCCATAAGAGCAATCAATGACCTCAAGCAATTTAGAAAAGCTATAAACCACCACCTGTTCCTCTTACACTTCTCTCAATACCAGTTACCATCACCTACCCCCTCAACTTTCCCTAAGCCCCCATTATAATCCAAAATTGATCTGATCTATCTCTTCTTGTATAACAAGAAAGTTACCATTGTATATAGTTGAATAATTAAGATGTACAAGGTTTTCCTAAGTTGAATCCTGTTAGATCTCCTGTTACATGTAAACTCACGACAGCCCGTTGCTATCTGTGAGCACTTTATGTTTACTGTAAACCACGCTGATGAGAAAGAGTGCGGTATATAAGAACGTTAAATAAATAAAATAAATAACTCATCACTGTAGTTTGAGACTCATGATTATTAAGAAAAACCAAAAGTCGATCAGGTTCCAGAAATCCCTAACTCTTCCCCAGATGGCCTACTACACATTTGCTTGGGAAATTAAGAAAGAAAGTAGCCCCCACTGCCAGTGTACCATCTTTCAACTCTAAAAAAAGCCCTACGGCGAATTTGCGTTTTATGCGACACATCAGGGAAGAAAGTGACCTTCTGGCCACAAAATAAAACATTCTTTTTAGGGAAATATGTCTTCAAAATAGACTTCTTGTCCTTCTCAGATACAAACGCAACTATTAAACTTGCGCGAACGGAAATAATATCTGAGGAGGATTCAAGAAATTCAGAAATATCCAAAGTATGAGGGGACACCAACTGGTCAGATTCCCACCTACTCCATCACCAATCATTTTCTTATACCTAGGAACATAATATACATTTGAAACCTTAACTGTTTCAGGTTGCTCAAACATCAAAATCTCTTTCAAATATTTATAAAATAAAATTAATGGGGAAAGATAGTGCGTAATAGGAAAATTCAAACATCTTAAATTTCTCGATCGTGACAAATTCTCAAACATTTCAAACTGCCTATGAAAATATAAACTATCTTTTAAAGAAGCTACAGAGACTGCCTCAACAGTACCCACTTTAGCTTCCAACTGGCAGCTTCCAACTGACCCAGACGTTCCCCTACCACCCCTAATTGAACATAATAATCCACAAATTTAGCAACAGAGTCTCGGGTAAATTCCTCAATTTGTCCCATAGTTCCTGTCAGGACAGCTTCAGTTCGGGTAACTACAGCCCAGATATCTTTAAGCGTCACATCCTGAGGAGGGGTAGAGGAAAGGACCTCACCCCCCACCAATGATGGGACTTGAACCACTTTAGGTAAAGGTAACTGCGTGACAGCTGGGCTTCCCCGTGCCAAAAATAGTCCAGGATCTAGTGCCGGAAAAACTGGAGAAAAAGCACCTCCCGCTCCCTCTACAACCGGCACACCCTGATCATGCGACGAGTGGGCTAGGGTTACACCCCCAATTGGAGAGGAGGCAGACAATGAGGAAGTACTTACTGAAGCCGATGCATCAAGACTACAGTCCTCCAAAACACGCCTTACCAGATGTTTGCCCATAGGACTTTCATTCTTTGAGGCCTTCATAGTTGATACAGTTGGAAAACTCTTCTTCCATCTCTTTCCCATTGCAGAACACTCACTTGCCACTCCTCAAAACCTCCGAAGTACTCCGAAGGGGCTCCAAAGGGGCAGTCACGCCCCTTCAGGCACGCGCCCAAAGACGCACCTGCAGCCGCGTCCCGCAGCACAGCCCAGGTTTAAGTAAGGTAAACGCTTGACGTCACTCACAGCGCTTGGCGCCCGCAGGTGTTCACAACTACCGGTCAGGATCAAAGTTCCGCTCTCCAGCGTCCTGCAGCACAGCCCAGGTTTAAAGTAAGGCAAACGCTTGACGTCACCCACAGCACTCAGCGCCCACAGGAAAGAGAGCAAGAGTCCCTAAACACATTATGACTAGGAATAAAGTAAAAGGGGGGATGGCGGTCCCTGATTTAGAAAAATATTATAGTGCCACCAAGCTGAGGGCAGTTTTTGAGTGGGGGTTACATGACACTCAAGATTGGGTCCAAATGGAGAGGATGGCTTTGGGGGTACTCTCGCGGAAAGAGGTTCTGTGGATGCCCCGGGGACACAAGTTGGTAGCAAGGAGTGCTAACCCATTTGTGCAAATAACATTACAATTATGGTTTGAATGGCGAATGAAGTGGCTGGGTGAGGGCTGTGTGACTAAAGGTGTTCCTATTAGGGGCAATATCGATTTCCCCCCAGGAATGAAGGGAGGGTTTGCTGAACGTTGGGCGAATATTAACTTGTGTTACGTGGGTCAGTTCTTGGAAGGGGGCAAGGTTAGGTCGTTTGAAAATATTAAGGAAGAATTTTCATTGAGAAGTTCAGACTACTACTACTATGTTCAGGTGGTTAATTATATCCAAAAGAGAATCATCCCGGGTTTAAGGGAGGAAATAGCCCCAGTCGAGAAGTTGTTTCTGAGAGATAAGATAAAGGGCATCATCACCCAATTATATGAGATTATGGACACGCCTAAGAATGAAAAAGAATCATTTCAAAAGAAATGGGAAACAGACCTGGGTCTGGTTTTGTCGGAGCAAGCCTGGTCTGGGATTTTTGCCCAGAGGTATAAAGGTCTCCTGGGCAGTAATTTAATAGAACTATAAGATTATGTACAGGTGGTATGTGACACCAGATTTAATTTAAAAAATGTATGGGAAGACCAGTGGGCTATGTTGGTGGGAATGGTGTCTCCATATATGGTGGCTTTGCCCAATGATAAAAGAGTTCTGGAACGAAGTGCTGCAGGCTCTGGAGAGGATGTTGGGTAAGATAATTGGGACAGATCTCGGGGTGGCGTTACTGGGGATACACAGAAGAGGGGTGAAAAAAGAAGAAGGCTGCCTCATTAATTTGGGGTGTCTGGTGGCCCGGTTGGAAATTGCCAAAAGATGATGGCAAATAAGTCCGCCGCTGGTGGGAGACTGGGAAAGAGGGATGCACCATATATATTTGATGAGCAGGCTGACAGACCTGAAGCAAGAGAGAATGATGCAGTTTGAGAGAGCATGGTCTCGGTATTCGACCTGGTTGATGAAGATTTAAATGTGGAATGCTAAGTAAGAGGAGAGTTGATTGACTGTAACCATGTGTAAAAATAGCCTGTAAGTGGAGGGGGGGGAGGTGGGGGGGGGAGGTGGAGAGGGATGGGAAGGGGTGGATCTGCTGGTAACAGGGGTAAAAATGCCAAGGGGGAAAATAAGGGGATAACAGCTAAGATACAGATGAGTAGTGGTTAAAAGTCTATGGGGGAGATGAATAATGTATCTGAAACCACTGTAATGTCTGATTGTTCCACATTGTACAAACCTGTTCATTGTAAACCGCGCTGATACCGAATAGTGCGGTATAGAAAAACTAAAAATAAAATAAATAAATAAATAAATGTATTTCCCTGTGACAAAAATAAAAAATTAAAAAAACAATGTGCTCTAAGAAGGGACCTCACAGTGCTCATTTGCTCAGTGCTGATTCTAAAGGGGTATCTACAGATGCTTTCTGTTCAGCGCAGGAAGTGCCTAAACACACATGAATTCGCTGGACAGTACAGCACAGCGCCACCACAGAGCTTCACGATGATGAACTGTGGTGTTGTTGTTGTTAAGTGCCGTCGAGTCGGAGTCGACTCATGGCGACCCTCTGGATAGCTATCCTAAATTGTGTTCGGTCTTGAGTCAGGTGGCTCATTGTCGCATTATCTGCAGACGCCTCCTGACCCATCCTGCAAGCAAGAGCTTGCTGAAATTTACCACGAGAGGAAGTGGATGGGGTAGGAACAACGCCCTGCACGCTTTCCAGCTGAATTCAGGAGGTGTGCACAGAGGCTGCCTGCTTTCTACCTTTAGAGATTTTGCAGCTTTCGGAAGTCATTTCCTGTACTTCAGGCCAAGGCAAGGAGAGCTGTTTACAGTCTGGGTGTGACCATATGAACCGCAGCTTTCCCATCGTCATTGGGGAGGGGAAGCAGATGAAAGCAGAGAAATTTCGCTTTTTTGTATAAACAGTTGTTCCCAGCTTGCAGTGCTCATATTCTAAGGCGGCGAAAGGAACAGGATTAAGCAGCCTTTGACAAATGTTCATGCAATTTAGGAGTTGGTTGACAAGACCTAGGTTGCAGTGCCTCCCCCCCCCCCAGGTATATTGCACCTCCTTTTTTAGGGTCTGGGTACTGTTTTCCTGTTTTCTACCTACTGGGAAAAAAGCTCAATGTGCATTTCTTATCATCATTCAGTTCTCAATCTCCCTCTTTCACCTACCTACAGTTTTCAGTCTCCCTCTCCCCAGCTTCCCTAATCACCGCCTCTGTTTCTCCCTCCTGGTGTGTCCTGCCCCTTCTGACACAAACGTCCTGTTTTGGTGGGTGAGGGGTAGCAAGCCTTGAGCGCTGGAATGCATTTTAGTGCCACGCTGGTGCCGCCCCTGGAATTGTGCCTCAGTGGTAAGGCGGCAGTGTGTGCAGGTAGCTCAGTTTTAGGCCACAAAGGGAAGCATACAAAGAGGCATCTGAGAGGCTGAATTAGCTGTAGGTACGTGTCTTGCATGTTCACCATTTAACTTTGTCTAAATATCTGTGCACACAGCCATATACCATGCCTTCCCCTCAGCACTCACAGCAATCTAGACACCTTCCAGAACTAGTGAGGCTGTTACTCAGAGTCCTGGCATGACCTAGGCACTTGTATCCTGGTAGGATGGTACCCAGTCACCATTAACTTGTCAGCAGCTGTAGCCTGCTGGTACCAACTTAACTGCTTCATGGTCTACAGATGCCCTGGGTCCTATTTTCTTCCCTTATAACCCTCTCCTCCATCTCTGCTTCTGAGTGAGTGAAGGGAAAATGCTTTCCAATAATGCATCTCTTAATCCAGGGCTTGACAAATCCCAGTTGCCACTTCACTATGGCACCTCGAAATTGTACAATGGCACACAGAATTTCATAGCACAATGCCATTCTGCTAATGTTTCCACTGCGATCGGCTCTCTGCAAGAAGCTGAGCTGCACAGGAAGGAAATTTGGGCTAAGCTCATAATTTTAACTTTTGTGAGGCTTGAAACTGTGTGATCAACCTAAACTTCTTTTATAGTCCAGGCTGGCCCGAGGATTTCTGCCGCCCTAGGCAGAACACGCATGCCGCCCCACAAAGACTGCAGCACTGCCCGGCCCGCCATGCTGCCCCCACTCTCAGCATCCATCTTTTCACCTGGGGGGGGGGGGCGGCAAGGCGATGTTTCTACTGTGTCAGGCTTTAAAGTGTGTGCTCTAGCGTGCTCAAGGCCTGCCGCTCCTGCCCCCATGTGATGCCACTTCCTGTTGGAGGGGGCAGGAGCGGCAGGAAGTTGCATAGAAGTGAGGCAGAAGCAGCAAGCCATGAGCACACTAGCACGGGCATTTTAAAGCCCAACACAGTGGAGGCATCGCCGTGCCACCCCTCTTCCCCCAGATGAGAAGATGGATGCTGGGAGGGGGCAGCATGGTGAGCTGGGTGGTGTGAACTGCCATTTTGCTGGGAGGAGGGGGGGCCTATGTTGTTCACCGGGGCCTTCCATCCTAGGCAACTACCCAGTTTGCCTAGTGGATGGCCAGCCCTGTTTATCACGCGGCTCAAGCTGCTTGCAGAGAGCTGGTCATGGCAGGAAAGTTATCAGTGGAGTGTTTTTCTGCATGTTTAAAGAGCGAGCAGATAAGAGCAGTGAGAGAGAGACGGGTGAAGATTAGGGGGGCTTCAGGTGTTATCAGGCTACCGTGATACATGAAGCTAAGAAAGAAGCTGCCTCCAGCTATAAAGTGTCACCAGTATGCTGCTGACTGGGGGTGGTGAGAAGGCAGGAGGAGAAGGGTCACTGCCTTCTGCTGCCATTGTGCAAGGACTAATCTGACTCCACAGAGAAGAGGAAAAATACACGGAAGAAAGCTAAATGTGAATGATCAATGTCATTGATGGGTGTAGGGGAGGAAGTGAAGACAGGAGGAGAAAAAAGGCAATTAGACAGGAAACCCTGCAAACTGAGTTGAGAACAGACAGACAGAAGAAAGCTGAAACCAGAGACTGGGAGTGAGACAATTAGAAAAATAAAATGGGCAAAGTTAGAAAAAAAGAATTTTAGTTTTAAATTTAGTGTTTTGAACATGTCAGTTTTGGAATTTACATCTGCTGTCTAAATTTTGCACTACCAACAAAAAAAAACCCGTTACGGCTCTCACACAACCTTGAAAACGGGATCTGTTTGTCTGATTATACTATGTCCTGAGGCAGCCTTTAAGAAACAGGCGAAACTCGAGTCGACAAAATTTAAGCCATTTAGCTGGCAAGACAAGCAGGAGGAGTTCTGTATCCTGAGATTTGGGCGTTGTTCAAGAGCAACCATCTAGTTCGCCTAGTGGATGGGCCAGCCCTGTCCGTAAGGCTTACAATCTAAGTTTGTACCTGAGGCAAGGTGACATTTTAATGTTAATGTCCTTTCCTTGAGTCCAGCTAGACCAATTCAGACAAGTGGAATGAACCAAAGCTACAATACCAATGGGCGGGAAGAAGATACAACAGCTATCAAAACTTTTAAGCCAAGATCATGTCCGCCCATGCGTGGACATTCAAGCGGTAATGCTTGACAAAGGTGTATAATGATGCCCACGCTGCTGCCCAACAGTATCTGCAGGGACTACCGAGCTCTGCTCCGCCCACAAGGATGCTTGTGCTTTGGTAGAATGGGTGCACAAACCCTCTAGAACCAGCCGGTTCCGTAACAGATACGCTGAGGCAATAGCCTCCTTAATCCAGCGCCCCAAAGTTGACTTGGTTGCCATGTCACCCTTCACAGGCCAACAAACAGCACAAAAAGATGATCAGACTTGTAAAAGGAATTCATAACCTCCACGTACCGGAGAAGTACCCTCGGACATCCAAAAGGCAAAGATCCTTACCCTTCTCCCCGACAAATGGTGACTAAGAAGACAGTCTCAAGCATCAAATCCCTCAAGGTAGCATGCTTCAACAGCTTAGAGGGGGCCATCAGGCTCTGAGCTCCCAAAACAGATTCCAGAAAGGAATCACTGACCAAAGGGGAGGACGCTGATGTCAACACCTTGGAGAAAAACGTGATGCATCCAGGTGGAAGGCCAAGGACTTGCCTGCCACCGGACCATAGGAACAGGCCAAAGCTGCCACCTGAACCATCAGGGAGATAGGTGAGAGGCCTTTTTCTAGGCCATCCTGCAGAAAGGCCAATGGGGAGGACACCGTGGCTGCCTCAGGAGCCAAGTGCCGTGCGCCACACCAGCGCTCGGAAAGGCAGTATATTCGTACATATGCTAGCTTGGTAAACCTCTTCTACACACCACGTATAGTAGAGATTACTGCTGGAGAGTAGCCCTTACGCACTAGCAGTCTCCTTTCAAGTGTCATGCCGTAAGCCGGATCCTCCAGGAAGATGGGTCCCTGCCACAATAGTTCCTAAGACGAAGGCTGCCGAAGGTGAGGCACATGAAGGAGCTGTATCAGGTCTCTGAACCACACTCTCCGCGGCCAGTCCAGCGCCACCAGAACAATCCTGTCTGGGTAGCATTTTATACGCCAAAATACCTGCCCTGCCATCAAATCCATTTTGGGGTGACCCCAATGGTGCATAATCAACTGAAAGGTTTCTTGACTCAACTCCCACTCGCCGGGATTCACTTCCATGTTGTCCACTCCAGCAATGTGTTGAGTCGACAAGGCTAGGAGGTTCTTCTCTGTTGAGGCAAACAGGGGATCCATCTCCAGGGCCACTCCGGTGCTGCCTGTGCCGTCCCGCCAACTGACATAAGCCACTGCCGTGGCATTGTCAGAAACATTCAAACTGCACAGCCCTCTACCGGGGACCAGAAACGCAGAAGAGTCAACTTGATGGTCCTCGTCTCGGGATGCTTGATGGACCACCCTCCCCTGTGGTTCTAATGATCCATACGGTCTCGGCAGTGGCCTCCCCAGCCTGAGAGACTGGAATCTGTTATCAGCAGGATCCAGGAGAAATCATTCAGCAGAACACCCTTCCTCAGATGACAGGGCTTCCGCCACCACTGCAGGCTGGACTTCACCATCAATGGGAGCGAGAGCCTATACTCAAATTCCTGAAAACTTGGGGACCACCGAGTAAACAAGGACTGCTGGAGCGGCTGCATGCAAGCATGTGCCCATGGGATCATCTCTATGGTCGCCACCATCAATCCCAGGAGCTGAAGATAATCCCAGACTCTAAGGGCCTGCTACACACAGAACATCGCCAAGCAATTCAACAGTCTTCTGACTTTCTCCTCTGGCATGAAAACTCTGTACACTCAAATGTCAAAATGTGCTCCCAGAAACTCCAAGGACTGGGAAGGCAAAAGCTGGCTCTTTTCCTGATTGATCACCCAGCTGAGGCTTTCCAAGGAGGACACCACTCGGGACATCATCTGAGATGCTTCTGACAGAGGACGGGCCCAGATGAGCTAGTCATACAGATAGGGATGGATACAGATCTCTAAGAACATAAGAACATAAGATATGCCATACTGGGTCAGACCAAGATCCATCAAGCCCAGTATCCTGTTTCCAACAGCGGCCAATCTAGGTCATACGTACCTAGCAGTTTTCCCAAAAGACAGGTTCCACAATGCTTCTACTAGGTCAAGCACTGATATCCTGGGTCCCTTCTTAATAATGGTTTATGGACCTTTCCTCTAGGAACTTGTCCAAACCTTTTTTAACTCCAGCTACACTAACAGCCTTTACTACATCCTCCGGTAACAAATTCCAGAGTTTGATTACAAGTTGAGTGACAAAATATTTTCTTTTATTAGTCTCAATTAGTTTATCCTGTAGCTTCATTGCATGTCCCCTAGTCTTTCTATATTCTGATAACAAACAATCGATCTGCATTTACCCGTTCCACTCCGTTCATTAATTTATAGACTCCTATCATATCTCCCCTCAGATGTCTCTTTTCCAGGTTAAAGAGCCCTAACCTTTTTAGCCTTTCTTCATACGAGTATCCTTCCATCCCCTTTACCATTTTGGTGGCTCTTCTCTAAACCTTTTCTAATAACGCTATATCCTTTTTAAGATATGGCGACCAGAACTGCACACAATATTCAAGGTGCGGTCTCACCATGGAACAATATAGAGGCATTATAATATCTTTTGTTTTAATTTTCCATTCCTTTCCTTATGATACCTAGCATTCTATTTGCTCTCTTGGCCGCCGCTGCACACTGGGCTGAGGGTTTTAACATGTTATCCACAATGACGCCTAAATCTTTTCCTGGGTGGTGGTTCCTAATGTGGAAACTTGCATCATGTAAACATAGTTTGGGTTATTCCTTCCCTAGGTGCATAACTTTGCACTTGCCAACATTAAATTTCATCTGCCATTTTGATGCCAAGTCTTCCAATTTATCAAGATCCCCTTGCAATTTTCCACAATCCTCTTGGGTTTTAACAATTTTAAATAGTTTTGTGTCATCTGCAAACTTGATAACCTCACTCGTTATTCCCTTTTCCAGGTCATTTATGAATATGTCAAAAAGCAGCGGACCCAGCACAGATCCCTGGGGTACACCACTGTTCACCCTTCTCCATTGGGAAAATTGGCCATTTAGCCCTACCCTCTGCTTTCTATCTTTTAACCAGTTCCTGATCCACAATAGTACACTGCCTCCTATCCCATGACTCTTTAGTTTTGCCAAAAGTCTCTGATGAGGGACTTTGTCAAAGGCTTTCTGAAAGTCCAGATACACTATATCAACCGACTCACCTTTGTCAACCTGTTTATTCACACCTTCAAAAAAACATAACAGATTAATAAGACAAGATCTTCCTTGTCTAAAGCCATTTTGGCTGTCTCCCATTAGGCCATGACTATCTACATGCTGAGTAATTTATTTCTTTTTTGATGGTTTCTACCATTTTTCCCGGTACCGAGGTCAGGCTCACCGGTCTGTAGTTTCCCGTATCACCCCTGGAACCCTTTTTACATTGGCGATCATCCAATCTTCAGGTATTACAGATGGTTTTAATGAAAATTCACAGTTTACTAATAGCAGGTCTGCAATCTCATATTACAGTTCTTTCAACACCCTTGGATGTATACCATCCGGCCCAGGTGATTTGCTACTCTTCAGTTTATCTAATAGTTGTAATACATCTTCCCGATGTATCGATATTTCCTTCAATTCTTCCGCACCTTTAAATACCACTACAGTCATGGGTAACACATCCCTACATCTTCCTCAGTAAAGACCAAAGCAAAGAATTCATTCAGTCTCTCCGCTATCGCCATGTCGCCTCTTAGTGCCCCTTTAACCCCTCTATCATCTAATGGACCAACTGACTCTCTCACAGGTTTTTTTTTTGCTACAAATGTACTTGAAAGTCTTTATTTTGCGTTTTTGCTTCCGCAGCAAGCTTCTTCTCAAATTCTCCCTTTGCCTGCTTTATCAATGCCTTGCATTTGACTTGCCAGGGCTTGTGCTGTTTCCAGGTTTCGTCGTTTGGCTCTTTTTTCCATTTCCTGAAAGATGTTTTTTTGGCAACAATAGCCTCTCTGACCTCACCTTTAAACCATGCTGGCAGTTTTTTGGACTTCCTTCCACTTTTCTTAAAGCGTGGAATACAGTTGGTCTGGGCTTCCAAGACAGTATTTTTCAACAACACCCAAGCTTGATGTAAGTCTTCAACCTTTGCAACTGCTCCTTTTAGTTTTTTTCTTAACTATTTTCCTTATTTTATCATAGTCTCCCTTTCAAAAGTTAAAAGGTAGTACTTCCTTACTATCCCTCCTCCACTAATTAAATCAAAGGTGATCATGCTATGATCACTATTGCCAAGTGGACCCAACACTCTTATCTCTTGCACTAGATCTGGTGTTCCACTAAGGACTAGGTCTAATATGGCTTCCCCTCTGGTCGGTTCATGAACCAGCTGCTCCAAGAAGCAGTCATTTATTTCATCTAGGAACTTTATCTCCCTAGCATGTCCTGCTGTGACACTGACCCAGTCGATACCGGTGTAATTGCAATCACCCATTATTATTACTGCGCTGTAACGTTTGTTAGCTTCCTTGATTTCTTTGAGCATTTCATCATCCATTTGTTCATTCTGGACAGGCGGTCGATAGTACATCCCCACTGCCATCGCCTTCCCTTTTATACATGGAATTTCAATCCATAGAGATTCTACAGCAAATTTTGTTTACTACAAAACTTTACTCCTTTCTGACTCAATGCCCTCTCTATCATAGAGCGCAACCCCTCCACCAATTTGATCAGCTCTATCATTACGATATAGTTTGTACCCAGGTATCACAGTGTCCCACTGGTTGTCCTCCTTCCACCATGTCTCTGATATTCCAATCATATCTAACCTCTCATTTAGTGGTATATATTCTAACTCTCCCATCTTATTTTTTAGACTTCTAGCATTTGCATACAGGCATTTTAGAGACTGCATTTTATTCATATTAATTTGGCTATTGGTAGACATGGGTAATTTGGGATCTTTAAGCTCTGTCTGCTCCATACTCGAGGGCATTTGGGCTACTTTACTCTTTTTTGGAACCTCTCTGCTTTTGGTAGTATCCTTCAAGGATACATTCTTCCGAACCATCTGCTCTTGGGCGACTGTCGGCTTTCCCCTATTATCTAGTTTAAAAGCTGCTCTCTCTCCTTTTTAAAGGTTAATGCCAGCAGCCTGGTTCCATCCCGGTTAAGGTGAAGCCCGTCCTTTCGGAAGAGCCCCTCCTTTCACCAGAATGTTCCCCAGTTCCTAATGGATTTCAACTTCCTACCTAAAAGCCTAAATTTAGCCTCCGGAACCTCCCTACCACATTTTCCTATGTCATTGGTACAGACATGTACCAAGACAACAGACTCCTCCCCAGCACTATCTAAGACCTTATCCAGGTGGCGCGTGACCTTATCTTGGCACTGCAGCGCCGCAGCTGCCACCACCATGATCTTTGAGAATGTCCTTGTGGTGGTGAAGAGTCTGAAAGGAAGAGCAGCAAACTGACAGTGTGAGCCAAGCACTTCAAAACACAGGTACTTCTGCTGATATGCTTGCACTGGGTTATGAAAATATGTCTCCACTAGATCCAGAGAAGCCAATAATTTTCCCTTGGTGCACTGCCTGAATCATGGAGTGCAAGGTTTCCATTCAAAAGGGCAGGACGTGCAAGTGCTTGTTGACCCCCTTAGAGGTCCAGGATGGGCCAGAAGGAAGAGTAAATTAGACTTACCTGCTAATTGTTGTTCCTTGCGGAACTCTAGTCCAGTCCCGGAACCATAGAGTTGTGAACCTCCACCAGCAGCTTTGGAGACTGAACATCTTCATCTCTTTGATCATCCAGCTATATGCAGCCCCAAGGACCGCCCACACATCAGTACCTATTGACAAAGCATACTAAGCAGAGCAACAAATAAGTAGATATAACAACACAGTGGAAAAAAGGATCCTGACCCTAAAGTTCCCACTACTAGCAAAAAATTTTTTTTTTTTCTTTTTCCAATTGCGTAAGAACAACCTCCCGCCTACGGGAAGGCGGACCAGAACGGCCATGGCGACCCTTGTGCAAAACGCATGCAACAAGAGACGCCACCGCTCACCCCCAAGATTTGACCCCGAAAGGAAACTAAGGCGTGCTGCAAGCAGAGGAGCTCTGACCGAAAGTATAGAGAACAAAAACCCTGGCAGACTCCTATAATGAATGTACCTTCTTGGCTGGCAGCGAGAACAGATAGACAGGGAGGGATCCGGGACTGGACTAGAGTTCCGCAAGGAACAACAATTAGCAGGTAAGTCTAATTTACTCTTCCTTAGCGTCCCTCTAGTCCAGTCCCGGAACCATAGAGGATGTAACAGAGCAGTAAATCTCAATGGGAGGGCCTCGCTAGTCCAGCCTGAAGCACCCGAGACCCAAACCGCGCATCCGACGCCGCCTGCACATCCAGACGATAGTGCTTAGCAAAGGTGTGCAAGGACGACCACGTCGCCGCCCGACAAATATCCACCGCCGGTACCAAGCTAACTTCTGCCCAAGACGCCGCCTGCGCCCTAGTCGAGTGAGCCCGAAGCCCGGCAGGAACCATTCTGCCGTGTAAAAGGTATGCCAACGAAATCGTCTCTTTCAACCAGCGGGAAATGGAAGACTTAGACGCCGCTTCCCCCTTGCGCGGACCGCCAAATGCGACAAATAGGCGATCGGACTTACGGAAGGCCGCCGTTTCCCTCAAATACCGACGAAGAGCTCGACGGACATCCAACGTGTGCAAGGAGTTATCCGCATGCTTGCCCCGTTCCTTGGCAACACCGGGAGAGACACCACCTGATTCATGTGAAATGCCGAAACTACCTTAGGCAAAAACGCGGGAACCGGTCGCAATACCACCTTGTCAGCAGAGAAAGATAGGGTTCCCTACATGAAAGAGCCTGCAACTCCGAGATCCTGCGAGCTGACGACATCGCTACCAGAAACACCGTTTTCAACGTCAAGTCCTTCAACGAAGCTTGCGCCAAGGGTTCAAACGGCGAAGCCACCAGAGACCTCAACACCAAATTCAAGTCCCACGAGGGCACTAAAGCCCTGCACGGAGGACGCATAAGCAACACCGCTCTTCACGTCCGCATGGGACCCCAATAACTGGCCCTGAACCTTGCCTCGAAAACACTCAAGAGCTTCAAGTTGTACCCTCAACGAACTGGCCGCCAGGCCCTTGTCCACCCCTGCTTGCAAGAAGGAGAGGATCTGAGGAACGGAGGTCCGCAAAGGCCGCAACTCGCGAGCCGCACACCAGCTCTCAAAAATACACCAGACCCGGACATACGCTAGCGACGTAGACCGACGCCGCGCCCGCAACAAGGTAGCAATGACCTCCGGAGAATAACCTTTGGCTCTCATTCGCGCCCTCTCAATAGCCATGCCATAAGCAAGAATCGAGCCACCTGAGGCATCTGCAGCAGCCCCTGCCGAAGGAGATCCGGCCGAGGAGGAAGGAGCCACGGATCGGCCACACTCAACCGCACCAGATCCGCATACCAAGGCCGACGAGGCCAGTCCGGGGCAATCAGAACCACGGGACCCGGATGCCGCTCGATCCGCTGTACCAGGCGACCCAGCAGAGCCCACGGAGGAAAGACAGAGCAGCCCGTACCTTGGCCACCTTTGTGCCAATGCATCGAGGCCTTCCGACATGCGTTCCCGACGCCTGCTGAAGAACTTTTCGACTTGCGCGGACTCGAAGGTCGCCATGAGGCCCATTATCGGCAGACCCCAACGACGGACCAGCAACGCAAATACCTCGGGATGTAGAGACCACTCTCCGGGGTCTACCCTGCGACGACTCAAAGTCCGCCTCCACATTGTGAACCCCCGCTATATGCTGGGCCGACAGACACTGAAGATGCCGCTCTGCCCAATCCAGAAGCAGATCCGCCTCCGCTTCCAACGCCGCGCTGCCTGTGCCTCCCTGGCGATTTATGTAGGCTACCGTGGAGGCATTGTCGGATAGCACCCTGACCGCCGCTCCCTGCAGCCAAGGCTGAAACGCTGTCAGAGCCAACCACACGGCTCTCATTTCCAGTCGGTTGATGGACCACCGGCTCTCCCGCGAGGACCACAGGCCCTGAGCAATCTGGCCCTCGCAATGAGCCCCCCAGCCGCTCAAACTGGCATCCGTCATCAGCAGACGCCAGACGGGAGACTCCAAGGGCATACCGTTCGCCAGAGAGCGCCGACGCAACCACCAGCGAAGGCTGCGCCGAACCTCCAAGGGGCAAACTAACTGACGAGCTAGCGAGTCGGACTGATGACACCATCGACGCAGCAGCGATCGCTGCAGAGGCCGCATGTGCGCCCTTGCCCACGGAACTACCTCGATGGTCGACGCCATCGTGCCGAGAAGCTGAAGGTATTGCCAAGCTGAGGATGCCCGTCTCGCTAGGAACTGCTCCAGCAGCCGCCTCAGGGCCCGCGCTCTGTGCACTGGGAGGAAAACCTCCCCGTTGCCGGTCTCGAAACGCGCCCCCAAATATTCCAAGGTCTGCGAGGGAAGAAGGCTGCTCTTCGCCCGATTGACCACCCAACCTAACGACTGCAAAACCTGTACGACCCGCGCCGTCGCCCGGAGACTCTCCTCCCTCGACTTCGCCCGGATCAACCAGTCGTCGAGATAGGGATGCACGAGGACACCCTCCTTCCGCAGGAACGCCGCTACCACCACCATGATCTTCGTGAAGACCCGTGGCGCCGTCGCTAGGCCAAAGGGCATGGCTTGAAACTGAAAATGGCCCATCGGCAGCGCAAACCGCAGAAATCTTTGATGTTCCCGGCGAATGGGAATGTGCAAATAGGCCTCCGTAAGGACTAGGGATGTTAGGAATTCCCCCTCGCGGACCGCCGCTATGACCGAGCGCAGTGTTTCCATGCGAAAATGCGACACCTGGAGGCACCGATTCACTCTCTTTAAATCCAGGATTGATCGAAAGGTGCCCTCCTTTTTCGGCACGACGACGTAGATGGAGTATCGACCGGACCCTAACTGCCCCTCTGGCACGGGGGCGACCACCCGGAGCCGAAGCAGCCGGGAAAGTGTATCGGATACAACTCGTCGTTTCCAGGGAGCGCTGCACGGGGACATAACCAAGGAATCGAGCACCGGTCGATGTAGCTCGAGCGCATATCCCTCTCGTATCACTTCTAACACCCACCGATCGGATGTGATAGCGGCCCAGGCAGGGTAGAAATCCCGCAGTCTGCCCCCTACGGGAATCACCGCCACCGGAGCCGGCCTCGCTTCATTGCGACTTTTTGGGGACCTGCGCCTGGAAGGAGCCAAAACCTCTACCTGCCCCCCGAAATCCGCGGAAACTCTGTCCGCGCCCCAGATATCTGGAACGCTGGGACTGACCAAAGCGGGAGGCACGAAACCTCCGAAAGGACTGCTGAGACCCCCGGAAGGTGAAGGTCGGCTTCCCCTGCTTGGGCTTATCCTTCGGAAGCCGACCCCCCTTAGAATCCCCGAGATCTTTTACCAACCTATCCAAGTCCTCTCCAAATAACTGCCTGCCCTTAAACGGCAGCTTACTAAGGCGAGCTTTAGAAGAGCCATCAGCCGCCCAATAGCGTAACCAAAGAGAACGACGCGCCGCTACCACCGACGCCATGCCGTTAGCTAACCCCCTAATGAGGTCATAGTGGATATCCGCCAAATAAGCGGTACCCGACTCCAATCTGGACGCCGCAGCCTCTTGTTCCGCCGACTGGGGCCCCTGGAACTGTTGAGACCAGCGGAGGCAGCCACGCGCCACCCAGGCCCCGGCCACCGCCGCCTGCATCGACAGGGCAGCAACATCAAATGCCTGTCTCAGCAAGCTATCAACTTTCTGATCCTGCGGGTCCTTCAATGCCGCAGCACCTTCCACCGGGATAGTAGTCCGTTTAGTAACCGCGGAAACTGCTGCGTCCACCTTCGGCGAACGAAAGAGCTCTCTATCAGCCTCCGACAGAGGATACAACTTAGGCAACAGTCTAGCCCCGCGCAAAGCGGACTCTGGACTGTTCCACTCCTCCTGGATCATAGCTTTAAAAACCCTATGGAGCGGAAAGACTCTGTGGGAAGTGCGCACCGCCTGCATCAAGGGATCCTCCAACTTGTCCTCCGCAGTGGCATCTTCCACGGGTATGTTCAATACCTTGAGGGTTTCGGCAATCAGTGCCGGAAGTTCCTCTTTACGAAATACACGCACTATTCTACTACTCTGCTCGTCGTCCAACAACTCGCCGTCTTCTAAATCCTCCGCAGACTCCAGCTCGAGAGCCTCCCCCAGCCCCTCGTGGAACTCGTCCCCAGGAGGCGCAGAATCCGCAACACTCGGGGGCCGGCTCTTCTTTTGTGGACCAGTGTCTCCCTCCACTGAAAGTGGACGCTTCAGCCCACAGCGGGGCAGGACCGAGCCTCCCCCCGCCGGCTGCAAGAGAGCCAGAGCCTCCTGCATGAGAGAGAAAAAGGCGAGTGGAACTCCCAGGGACCCCTCCTGGACGCCCCCCGCCAACAGGCGCTCCGGCACCGCAGAAATCCCCGGACCAAGGACCGTCTCTGCCTGCTCTGATGTCCCTTCTGTAGATACAGGTGGGAGATCTGCACTGGAGCCCTCCAGAGGATCCTCCATGCCAGCACCCACAGCAGAACAAGTGGCACAGACTCGGGCTTCCAAATTACTACTTCTACGAATGCCACAGACCAGACACCGAGGACTAGGAGGCATGGCTATGCACACAGCCCTTTGCCAGCAAAGCAGGAACACCTTGCTGAAGCAAACAGAGCAGCAAAAAAAAAAAAATCGCGATTTTAAAAGTGCTCAAAAACGCTCCAAATTGCAGGATTAGATAGAGCTGGAGTCAATTAGCTGATATCTGACCAATAAATGCAAAAACGAAGCTCCTATCCCTAAAAAAAACACGAAGAAAAACAACTTTGAAAAAAATCCAAAATGGCCACCGGACCCGATCCCGCCAAAAAAAGGACCAGAAAAAATACCCAAAAGGTCTAAAACACTCCCCAGAGCTGATTCCAGGCCACCCCAAGGCCTCCACCACTGCCTTTAGAAAGAAAAAGCTTCAAACTCTACTCACCCACACACAGGAGTGGAGGGGGGTCAAAACACAGAGTGCTGTCCAGCGTGCCTGCCACAAGCTCTGAGTAGCAGTTATCAGAGTCAATAACAGAGTAATAACCGCCAGGGCAGCTCGGGGAACCCCTAAATCAGTCAGGGGACCCTCAGAGCCTACTGCTGTATTCAATTGCTGCCTGTAATTGTCTTCAACCTTCTCCTCACCCACCAAGGGGGTTCGGTAGAAAGGAGACCTGTGTCCTGTGCAGCTCCCCTGCTTGTTTGACCTATGGGGAGACTGACAGAGAGAGACAGAGAGAAAAAAACAGATTAGAGAAAGACAGAAGGGACACAGTCAAAGATTTCCTCCACAGCAGCAGCCCAGCACCTAAATCTAGAAAATAATAAAACACTAAAGCTCTGCTTATTTGTTCCTAAGGAGCCCAGTTCTGGGCTCTGACTTCTAAGCTGCTTGGAAACTGAGATACTGATGTGTGGGCGGTCCTTGGGGCTGCATATAGCTGGATGATCAAAGAGATAAAGATGTTCAGTCTCCAAAGCTGCTGGTGGAGGTTCACAACTCTATGGTTCCGGGACTGCACTAGAGGGACGCTAAGGAATAGTCCTTCTTTAGCACCACAAAGTAGATGGAGTATATGCCCTTGCCCCGCTCACCCAGGGAGATGGACACTACCGCCTTCAGATGAAGCAACTTGTCCAATGTAGTCCACACCTTTGCATGCAGAAAATGTTAGGAAATGCCCACCCAGCACCAATGGTTGCTAGCGGTCTACCTCGAATTGTGTCCCTCAGAAATGGAACTGGGAGCCCCCAACAAGGACAATGACAAGGTCAAGCCTTGATACTCATCCCGAGAGCCCTGGGCAGAGGATCCATGCCAGGTTCAACTCTACTCCTCTGAAACTGCTTCACTGGCTGGGTTTAGATTTCAGCAGCACTGTGTGAAAGGTGGCTGGCAGGTAGATCCCTCTGAAAGCCTTTTGAAATCTCCGGGAGAGAGCAGGGTGGGAAGGTGCAGGGGGCGCTGAAGTTGTGTGAGGCTGCTGCAGACTTCCAGATCCTTCAAATTGTGGCTGCTCAACAGGCCCTTATCATAAGGATGCGGAGCTGAACCAATCTTTCTTCCTGCTATGGCCACCAAAAAGACTGCAGTTTAGTATAGCCTCCCAAGTTGCGCTTATGTGAGTGAGTCACCCCTTTAGGGCTGGAGGTAGTTGTTTACGAAATTTAATTAAACCCCTACTAGGATCTTTCCTCTCAATCTTCAGATTTTCTACAGAGGGGAGAAAATCCATCCACCATCTGCTGGAGACAAAGAAATACTGAAGGAACCTCTGGTGGCTGAGGCAGATAGAGGCATAGGAGTGATGTCACTGAAACCTGGGCATTTCATTGGTCTTTGTCTCCACCAATCTGCTGGTAGGAGAACACAGCCCACTTGTCTGGACTGGTCTAGCAGGATGATATGGAATGGAGAGTTAAGTGACTTTCCCAAGGCCACAAGGAGCATCAGTGAGTTTTGAACCCTGGTCCATCTGGCTCTCAGGCTGCTGCCCCTCCACTCCTGTATAATGTGCCTGGGAATACAAGGTAGTCCCCTGGCTCAGAAGACCTGGCTAGTGTTCTGAGCCAGGAGACCCCCCTCTCTCCCTGAGGGGCTTCCCTTCTGGGTATCTTGAAACGGGGTTAATCTCATCCCTTGCCTCAGGCAGTCAGGGCCAGCGCTACCATTAGACAAACTAGGCAGTTGCCTAAAGTACCGGCCCTCTGGGGGACCGACAGTGGTGGCAACAGACACAAAGAGCTCTGCAGCACTTACCTTCAAGCTTCTGCTTCCCTCTGACTCTGTGTCCTGACTTGCTGTTTGCATGTATGGGTCCTGCACTTTTAGGTCTTAGCATGCACAGTATCAGAGATGCATGGAACAGTCTCCCAGTGGAGGTGGTAGAGACAAGGACAGTATCTGAATTCAAGAAAGCATGAGACCAACCAGCGCCATACCTAGCCCTGGTGCAAAGGATTAGAGCACATTTCAGGCTGCTGACCTTGACTCTCCCCCACGCTGCCTGCGGCTGCCCTGCCGTCGCCGCCACTTTTGTTTTCTCAGTGGCATCGGCACCAGGAGCAGATCCGACTTCAAATTTTTTTAAAAAAAAAGCCTGCATGTCTTTCCAACTCTGCGCTTGTATGCAGGTCTGGTCCCTCCCTCCCTTCTCTGATGTGCGTCGCATCAGAGAAGGGGGGGGACCAGGTCAGCCATTCAAGCACGGATTTGCAAAGACCTGCATTTGAATGGCTGGTCTGGTCCCTCCCTCCTCTGAGGCGAACTGATGTCAGAGCAGGGAGGGATTAGATCTGTGTACAAGTGCGGATGAAAGGCCCAGGTGATTTTTTAAGAATTTGAAGTCAGATCTGCTCTGCTGCTGCCAGCGCCGCCGCAAAAAAAAAGTGATGGCAGGAAGGCAAGGGCAGGCAACAGGCTGGACGGAGGTATGGGTGAGATGGGGGGGGGGGGGGAGGGGCATGCTAGATGTGCATGTCGCACAGGTGCCATTATGGCTAGGTACAGCCCTTGGACCAACACAGAAGATCTCTAAAGGAAAAAAAGGGGCTCCAGTAGTTGATATGGAAGGATAGACTAGTTAGGCCATGTGGTCTCTTTCTGACGTCATATTTCTCTGTTTCAGTGCTAAGGTAGGCACGAAATCTTAGGCCTTAGCACGTGCTGGCTGCACGGTACATGGAGGACAGTGTACCAGGCTCGTATTCAAGCCTCATTTGCATGTGATCTGTCTTCATTTACATTTTTTCCACATTCCTACTAGGATCTTTCCAGACTGTTTTAACCTGAACAATAAGGTCTTGTTGCATAGCATGCTATTTTTAGTGCAGATTCGACGGCTCTAATTTGCATGTTCAGCTTTACTGCACAGGCTCCTAATTCTGAAACTTTACCTCTTAGCTCTTCAAATAAAGCTGTTACTTATCTTGACTCATACCCCAAATACCTCACGTCTTGTACAGGGCGTGGAGAATCTGCTCCTGAGTGTGGGATTTGCAAAGCAAACAAACGCATTCATGCGGCAGCTGTAACACTGGGAGGTGGGATTCAGGGAAAACATGTGCTGGATTGTAAGTCTGCAGCCATTCTGCAAAGGCTGGAAGCCATGAGTTAGAGGGAGAAGGGTGAGAACTTACTGAGTGGAAGCTCATGGTGGCCATGAGTGAAGGACCTTGGCACCACAGCTTCAAGCCCCCGTTATAAATGACAGTAAACAAAATTGGGACTAGTAAAAATAAAATAAAAAGGTTGTGTGAGGAACTGTATGTATTCCATGCATAGAAGGGAAACAGGAGCGGGCGATGATATAAAAGGGGATATGTAAGCCTCTACAGTTAATCTCTTATGGTGCACAGTCTGCATATGGGTATAGATAAGGGAATATTTATAGTTTTTTTTTTAATCCACTATTTTATAGCAATTTACAACTTAGTATAGTCCAGGTACTGAAGCATCAGACCTTGGCTCCTCCTGGAACCTTGCAATAATGAGCCCTAAATCTAACCCTTAGACTGCGACTCCCTCCTTCCAGGGCCTCTGAGAGTCTCCTCCGCAGCACCTCAGCTCCAGGAGAGGACTCAGCACTGACCCCTCTAGTCATGCAGGCTGCAAGGTGGACGAGGGGACTGGAAAGGAAAAGCTTGCACTCACCTCTCTTGCAAGTCGTGGAGACTTTGTTCAGCTCGATGCAGACCCTCTAGGTCCTTCATCATCTTTTTCATGTGCTCCTTGGAGTAGCGATTCTGGATGTAAGCAAACCAGCAGCCTCCCACCCCAATGACGATGGATACCACCAGCATGAAATCCTTCAGGTGATTGTGGCGGGTCACTACACACAAACAGGAACACACATGAATTATTCTCGTTAGTGCAGCTTAGGCGTATATTCTATGCACCTGTCAAGACGGTAAAGATGCTCAGAGGGGCAGACTTAGGAGTAAATAAGAACTATTTCTCTGGGGAAGGGTGGTGGTTGCATGGAACAGTCTCACAGGGTAGGTGATAGAGGAACAAACAGTAACTGAATTCAGAGTACAGAGGATCATCAAAGGAGAAAGAATGTGGTGATCAGAGGAGCCTTGTGGTCTTTAGCTATGCAGGGGATGGGCAAAAAGTAAACAGAATTTTAGGAATTATTAGGAAATCATTAGGAATAGAGAATGAAACAAAGAATGTCATAAGGTGCAATCACACCATGGAGGGATACAGAGGCATTGAGTATTGTGTGCAATTCTGGCCTCTCTGTTAGTGGTTTGAGTGAACATCTGAAGCACAGTCTGGGACTCTACCATCTCCAGGAACAAGCAGGAATGCAATCTTCACATATGGGTGAATGTCACCGACGGAGTCCGCATGGGAACACTCCCCCAGTGTCCAATAGGAAAGCCTTTGGGAGCACTTCACTGCGCCCACATGACTGCCTTCCCAACCCCTCTCCTCAGTTCTTCATTTTCCGTGGAGCCAATAGGACGCATTCTCCTGTCATCGCCGAAAAACTTGTCTTTTTTGTGCTCTTCAGGGTACATCGTGCTTCTGCCTTTCCATCGACGCTGGTCCCATCGAATCTAACACTGGTCCCCATATTTTTATTTTTATTTTCCATTTATTTTCTTTTGTTTTTCACCGCTAAACTAGGCCTCTAGGCCTCCATAGACTTATCTTCAATATTGAAGACCCATTCTCAGGCATGGAAAAGCCTGTCAGTGATTTAAAAAATGTACCAAGTGTGTCGGTACCATTTTAGCCATGGATGAACATTACTTGTCTAAAATGTTTTGGTTCTGAACATGAACCCACTTCTTTTCCTTTGTGCCAGATGCCTAAAGAACCAAGCCAGACAGTTTGGATCGTTGTTTGTCTTGGACTCAGTCTCAGTGGCTTCCACTTCATTGAGGGCATAGACTTTTTCTCAGGTTTCTTCAAAGTCTGGGGCCATTTCCAAATCGTTGGCATCAAAGACCAATGGCAATGCCAGGGAGAAGTCCCAGCATAAGCATCGAGATTCCCCTAGAGGTGCTGCAGATGCAGACTGGCCAGCCAAACAGCCCTGGCGGGAGGATCTGTCCTCCAAAGCACAAGTGGGGCTCCGGGATGCTCCCAAGGCTTCAACCTCCAGAGAACTACCAGTACCATGTTCTGGGACGGTGGCTCAGAACCCCATACATGATTCTACCCAGACCGGCAATTTCTCCAGACCAGCACATGCTGGCTCTCGAGAGGAGTTTGGCTGCACTCCTGGACGCCTCGGAACCGAAAAAATTGAAAACTTCAGGAGTGCAGGCTTTGGCACCGAGCCTACAGCTAGGTGTATCGGGCCTGATGCCGGCCCTGGAACTGGCATCGTTGGAGCACCCAAGGCTGATTCCTCTGTTGGAACTGCTCGATGCCCCCGGTACCCAAAAAGACTCAGGCTCCCATGCCTCTCGGTTCCGATACCTCAGAGTATCAGCATCAGCATCAGCATAGACTTCCAAAAAACATTAAGGTCAAACACAAGACCACCAATACTTTGACTTCTTGATGGACTCAGATTCAACTTCTTCAGAATCTGATGGGGGATCACACAATTCCCAAGAACTTCCCCACATCTTCACCGCCTCAGGAACAGCATCTGTCCTCATCAGAAAATATATCCTTTCAGGACTCCATATGGGACATAGCGACAGGGCTTTCCATCACAGTAGCCTCGGAAATGGAACAGAGGGCGGAGAAATTGGAAATACTCCAATACCCTCCTACACCCAAAGAAGCTGCAACGTTACCGGTGCATCATGTCCTGCAAGATCGTATGCTCCGCATGTGGGAAGCTCTATTCACGATTCCACCTGTCAGTAAAAGACTCAATACCATGTACCGAGTACCCGAGTGCCCAGGCTTCCAAAAGCCTCAGCTTCCCCACCACTGTGGAACCTGTGTCTTTTGGGGAAACTGCTAGGTACGTATGACCTAGATTGGCCACTGTTGGAAACAGGATACTGGGCTTGATGGACCTTGGTCTGACCCAGTATGGCATATCTTATGTTCTCAATGGTGCTGGAATCAGCAATGCACCAAATAAAAACTCAAAGAACCATTCATCCATGTCTCCTGGCAGAGACTCGAGGATAATCAATGCCTTTGGGCGTTGGTGTTTCCAAGTATGCATGTTGGCCTCCAGAATCAATTCTTACAAGCTATACATGGGCATGTTTCTAAAGGATGTCACCAGGGATCTGGAGACTTTCACCCCTATTCATCCTGAGGATAAGTGACGTGTATTCCAGACACTCATCAAGCAAGGCCAGAACACTTCTAAGTTCCTGACCAGGGCCTCTTTTGATGCTTTCATATCCACCAGCAGAGCTTCAGCAATCTGCACTGGAGCTCACAGAATGGCCTGGTTACAAGCATCAGAGCTTGAGCAATGGGTCCAGGATAAACTGGCCAACTCCCATGTACTGGCAAAAACCTTTTTGGCAAAGACTGGAGGGAAAAAGCAGGGGAGATTGAAACAGATGATCTCACTCTAAAACACCTTTCCAGGAAAACAGCTGACCCATTCAAAAGGAAGGCTCTTCCCAAGAAGCTTTTTTATTCAAACAAGAAATACTATCCTTCTTACTCGCCTTCTGCTGCCTATCAACCTCAGCATCTGCGGCAGAGGCATCAGAGGCGGCAGGGGCCTACCTAGTCAACCCAAGAAACCCAAGGCGCCTAAGCCTCAACCAGCTGCACAGGCTCAGCCTGCACCTGGTTTTGACTCCTTCCTAGAAAGCATTGCCAATCTGACCCTGGAGGGCCCCCAGCCTCTCCACATAGCAGGCAGACTTTGTCACTTTGCCCACAGGTAGCACCTCATAACATTAGAGCAGTGGACACTTCAGATTGTCCAAAGGGGTTATCAGCTTCACTTTGAAACCTTACCTCCCACCTGCTTCATTGGGGATTATCCCATACTGCTCCTTCAAAGCACTTTGTAAGAGAAGAGGTGACCACCCTGTTGTCCCAGGGTG
The DNA here is from genome assembly GCA_033557465.1 of Ichthyophis bannanicus. NCBI lineage: Eukaryota > Metazoa > Chordata > Amphibia > Gymnophiona > Ichthyophiidae > Ichthyophis > Ichthyophis bannanicus. The sequence continues at coordinate 2,708,973 of CM066035.1, forward strand.
CTGTAGAAAGAGTTCCTCCACCTCAAGAAAAGTTGGGCTTCTACTTTCCATATTTTCTCAGGAGGCCCATCTTGGATCTCAGAAGCCTAAACAAGTACATGGTCCAAGAAAAATTCAAAATGATTTCACTAGAAACTCTTCTACTATATCTCCAGAGACATGATGGGCTATGTTCTCTAGACCTTAAAGAGATGTACACGCATTTACTGATCAATTCCTTGCACAGATAACATCTGTGCTTCATGTTTCAGGTAAACCATTATCAATATTGGGTTCTCCCCTTCGGTCTAGCCTCTGTCCCATGGGTCTTCACAAAATGCCTACCTACACATTTTGGGGATATTTGTCCTCTCTTACTTAGACAATTGGCTTATCAGGGAAAAATCCTCTCAAAAGGTAAGGCTCTCCCTTCATTGCACCATCACGGTGCTCCAACACCTGGGCTTTGTCATAAACTTTCCAAAGTCCTATCTCGCTCCGACCCAAAGTCTAGAGTTCACCGGAGCGCTCTTAGACACTCGACAGGCCTAGGCTTTCCTCCCACAGGATCACTATGCCCACCTCATAGAGCTGGCAAATGAGATACAAAAGCAAAGCCAAGTAACAACTCAAGAGATGCTAAGACTATAGGACACATAGCCTCCATGATACATGTCACCCCCTACACTTGATTACACATGCGACAAGCACAATGGACTCTGTCTTCTCAGTGGACGCAAGCGAAGGGTCATCTCACAGAAAAGATCCACATCACCCCTCAACTGATCAAGTCCCATCAGTGGTGGTGTCTCATCGGGTCACCTTTTCAGATGCCTCCACCTCAATGCACCCTGATGACAGACACTTCCAAGCTGGGTTGGGGGGGTGCATATCTGAACGACCTGACCACAAAGGGACAGTGGGCACAACAGGAATCTGCCCTGCAGGTCAACCTCCTGGAACTACGGGCACTTACACTTCAGGTTTTTCTACTGCAACTATCAGGGCAAGCTGTTCTAGTCAGAACTGACAAACAAGTTGCCATAACAAACAAGGAGGAATGGGGTACTGTCCCCTCTGCAAAGAAGTGATTCGCATATGGTCCTTTGCCATCTCTCACTGCATCCACCTCACAGCGGTGTACCTAACTCAATGTTCTAGCAGTCAGGTTAAGCCATATCCATCATCCACATGAATGGACCTTGATTGGGAGACGACTGCTCAGATCTTCCAAACGTGGGAAACCCAACTCATAGCTCTTTTTGCCACTCCACAAACCACACAGCTTCCACTCTTCGGCTCCAGGGTTCTGTCTCTGCACCGATAGGTCCCAGACGCCTTCCTTCTCCACTGGGGACAAGGACTACTCTACGCATTCCCTCCCATCCCCTTGATACCCAAGATGCTGTTCAAGCAGACCAACAGGAGCTCGATGATTCTCATCGCCCCCTTTTAGCCCTGTCAACAGTGGTTTCCTCTGCTTCTTCGCCTTGCACAGACAACCACTCAACCTGGGATGTGTGCCCGACCTCCTCTCTTAGGACTATGGGATGCTACCCCATCCCAATCTTTACTCACTACGCCTGATGGCATGGCTGCAGCAGGGTTAGTGTTCGCCAACCTTGATCTACCACAGGTGGTCAAGGATGTCCTTCTTGCATCTTGTAAGGATTCCACCAGACAATCTTATGCCTTCAAATGGTGTCGATTTGTCCTCTGGTGCTCCCCAAAGGACACTGACCACTTTTCTTGCCCAGTGGAGTCACTTCTACAATATCTCCTCACTTATCCTTGACAGATCTTAAAACTAACTCAGTGAGAGTCCACCTTAGCGCCAATGCAGCCTCTCACAGACCAGTGGATGGACAGCCTATCTCCTCACAATACTTAGTAGCATGCTTCATACAGGGTCTCCTGCTGTCCAAGCCATCCATTAAGCTGCTTCCGGTGGCTTGGAATCTGAATGTAGTCCTAGCTCAACTTCTAAAGCCACTTTTTGAACCTTTAGCCACCTCTTCACTGAAGTTTCCCTTTTGAAGATCATCTTCCTTATTGTCCTCACTTCAAATCATCGCATCAGTGAGCTGCAAGCTCTGGTGGCGTATCTCGCCTATATTTAGTTCCACCATGACAAGGTGGTTCTAGTACCCATCCACATTTCCACCTGAAGGTGGTTTCTCCCTTCCATCTAAACCAGTTGGTAATGCTCCCGATTTTCTTCCCTAGAACACGTGTCTCAGGCTGAACCAGCACTAAACACTTTAGACTGCAAGTGAGCGCTGGCCTACTACTTGCATAGAACTAAAGCTCACAGAAAATCCTCTCAACTATTAATTTCCTTTGATCCTAGTCACCTGGGTCTACCAGTGATGAAACGTACTCTATCTAGATTTATTTTATTTATTTATTTATTTAACAGGTTTTCTATACCGCCTTTTCCTTAAATCAAAGTGGTTACCAGACACAAGAAGGGAGAACAGAGACAGGGGGGCATACACTGACTAAACTAAAGAGTGAAGGTAAAATTGGGATACGCAACATCAAGGAACCGTTACAGTAAAACAAGTTATATGCAGGCTATAATAATAGAGACTGTTAGATGTCTGTGCCATAGTACTCAGTGAAGAGTACAAATTTCAGTTGTTTTCTGAACTCCTTTAAATCATCCATGGATCGCACATCGGGAGGGAGAGAGTTCCATATAAGTGGGGCCGATAAGGAAATTGCCCTTTGTGTAGTACATTTACACGCTTTTCTGAAAGTTATATGAGTAACAGATTGCATTTCTTATGCTTATGCACAAGCAGGACTCTCATTGGAGGGTCATGTCACTGTTCATAATGTGCGGGCTATGGCAACCTCTGCAGCTAATCTTCGTTCAGTAGCCATTGAGGAGATTTGTCAGGCAGCTACCTGGTCCTCCATTCACACTCTTGCTGCACACTACTGTCTGGACAGCTGTCTTTGGTCAAGCTGCACTTCAGCACCTCTTTGGGACTTAAACTCAACTCCAACCTTCTGTCCTGGACTTCTACAAGCTACCAGACTATCATTTGGAGAGTACTGCCTTCTGGAATCGAGTCCAATGGGCCACAACTCTTCCAACTTGTTGGCTACACGGTTTTTGCCTCGGAGATCACACTACTTTCCCCCCCATACCAGTCTGGCACCTGGGAGCTAGTGAGTCTCATATGTGAAGACTACATTCCTGCTTGTTCCTGGAGATAGCATAGTTACTCACCTGTAACAGGTGATCTCCGGGAACAGCAGAAATTTAGTCTTCACAACCCACCCTCCTCCCCTAGGAGTTGTAGGGTTCTTTTATTTGTTTTCTTCTTCTCAGCTAGAAACTCAACTGAGGAGAGGGATTGGGAAGGCGGGAAGGCAGGCATGCAGGCACAGTGGAGTGCTCCCAAAGGCTTTCCTACTAGACGCTGAGGAGCATTCCTGCGCTGGCTCCGTCAGTGACAGTTACCCATTTGTGAAGCCCGATTCCTGCTTTTCCCGGAGATCATCTATTACAGGTAACTATGCTATCTGCCTGGGTTCAGAAAAGATTAGCTGCCATCTTTTCTATTTTAGCTCCTGCCTGTTCAGTAGTATCTCAAGGCAAGTTATATTTAGGTACTGCAGGTGTTTCCCTGTACTACAGCATCAGTGGAATTTGAACTCTAGGCTACTCCTGCACCATCTTGCTTTAGTTTGCTGGACGAGGCGGCTGGCACTGTGATATAGCCGACTCTGTTTAAGGAAAGTGATTGTTTATTAGGGAACTCATGTTCTCCGGGCACCAAATTTTCTTATTACATTTCAATGGGACCTTGAGAAAGAGCACAACTGCCGAAGTTACCAACAGCAACTCAACTGCACTCAAACTAAAACAATCATTTTACTGCTTTTCAGATTGCTAAGATACAACTACTACGACCACTTATCATTTCTATGGCATTACTAGGCATACACAGCACGACACAATGGGCCTGATCAGTGGCACTAAAACAGCTGGTGCAACTGAATATCCGCAGGTGCCGCTGCTTCATGCCCCAATGCATCAGGACGTTCCAGGGGCCGCTAGCCAGTTATAGCTAGCGAAAGTCAGGCACAGGAAATGCTGGCCTAACCGTTGCTGCAGAAGCCTCAGACGATGAATACTGCCACTACCCAGAAGCCTCAGACGATGAATACTGCCACTACCCAGAAGCCTCAGACGATGAATACTGCCACTACCCAGAAGCCTCAGACGATGAATACTGCCACTACCCAGAAGCCTCAGACGATGAATATTGCCACTACCCAGAAGCCTCAGACGATGAATATTGCCACTACCCAGAAGCCTCAGACGATGAATACTGCCACTACCCAGTTAGCTTCCTGCAAATCCGGGCCGCCCGGGTATTCCATGCTGGGCCGGATATGACCCTGGCGCTGAATATCAGTGGCGGCGGCTAACCATGTTAGAACAACTAGCTGCCGTCGCTGGATATTGCGCCTAATGATTTCATTAGTAACCAACACTGGGCCACTGAAATGGAAACGTTTGGCTAATGTTTGCCTGCAACACATTTACCAGTCCCTAACTGATATCAAAATGCTATCACACTGAACTGAGATATTCTTTGTAACCAAAACAGCTCCATTCGGGGTAGGAACCTCAAATGACGTCACAGAAAGAATTTCCCACACCTCTGAGCATCCACTGTGACCTATGTTAAGTAGTGGTAGTTGGATTCAGTAAACGTTCACAGATCCTGCACCCTAAGAACCCATGCAGTGTACTGGGGAGGTCTGTGACTGCACACTGACAGACACACATCCTGCAGCCTGGAAACCCGTGCAGAGTATTGGGGGGTCTGTAAATGTACACTGACACAGATCCTGCACCCTGGAAACCCAGCAGAGTACTGGGGGGGGGGTCTGTGACTGTACACTGACACACACATCCTGCACCCTGGAAACCCAAAAGAGTACGGGGGGAGGAGGGTCTGTGACTGTACAATGACACACAGATCCTGCACCCTGGAAACCCAGCAGAGTACTGGGGGGGGGGTCTGTGACTGTACACTGACACACACATCCTGCACCCTGGAAACCCAGCAGAGTACGGGGGGGAGGGGGGTCTGTGACTGTACACTGACACACAGATCCTGCACCCTGGAAACCCAGCAGAGTACTGGGGGGGGGGGTCTGTGACTGTACACTGACACACAGATCCTGCACCCTGGAAACCCAGCAGAGTACTGTGGGGGGGGGGGGGGGCTGTGACTGTACACTGACACACAGATCCTGCACTCTGGAAACCCGTGCAGAGTATTGGGGGGTCTGTGACTGTACACTGACACACAGATCCTGCACCCTGGAAACCCAGCAGAGTACTGGGGGGGAGGGGGGTCTGTGACTGTACACTGACACACAGATCCTGCACCCTGGAAACCCAGCAGAGTACTGGGGGGGGGGGCTGAGACTGTAACAAGACACACACAAACAGCACCCTGGAAACCCAGCAGAGTACTGGGGGGGGGGTCTGTGACTGTACACTGACACACAGATCCTGCACCCTGGAAACCCAGCAGAGTACTGGGGGGGAGGGGGGTCTGTGACTGTACACTGACACACAGATCCTGCACTCCAGAAACCCAGCAGAGTACTGTGGGGGGGGGGGGGCTGTGACTGTACACTGACACACAGATCCTGCACCCTGGAAACCCAGCATAGTACTGGGGGGGGGGGGGGCTGTGACTGTACACTGACACACAGATCCAGCACCCTGAAAACCCAGCAGAGTACTGGGGGGGGGGGGGTCTGTGACTGTACACTGACACAGATCCTGCACTCCAGAAACCCAGCAGAGTACTGGGGGGGGGGGGCTGTGACTGTACACTGACACACAGATCCTGCACCCTGGAAACCCAGCAGAGTACTGGGGGGGGGGGCTGTGACTGTACACTGACACACAGATCCTGCACCCTGGAAACCCAGCAGAGTACTGGGGGGGGGGTCTGTGACTGAACACTGACACACAGATCCAGCACTCCAGAAACCCAGCAGAGAACAGCGGGGGGGGGGGAGGGGTCTGTGACTGTACACTGACACACAGATCCTGCACACCAGAAACCCAGCAGAGTACTGGGGGGAGGGGGGGTGTGACTGTAAACTGACACACACATCCTGCACCCTGGAAACCCAACAGAGTACGGGGGGAGGAGGGTCTGTGACTGTACAATGACACACAGATCCTGCACCCTGGAAACCCAGCAGAGTACTGGGGGGGGGGGGGCTGTGACTGTACACTGACACACAAAACCGGCACCCAGGAAACCCAGCCGTGTACTGGGGGGGGGGGGTCTGTGACTGTACACTGACACACAGATCCTGCACTCCAGAAACCCAGCAGAGTACTGGGGGGGGGGGGGAGGGGGGTCTGTGACTGTACACTGACACACAGATCCTGCACCCTGGAAACCCAGCAGAGTACTGGGGGGAGGGGGGGTCTGACTGTACACTGACACACACATCCTGCACCCTGGAAACCCAGCAGAGTACGGGGGAGGGGGGGGGTCTGTGACTGTACACTGACACACACATCCTGCACCCTGGAAACCCAGCAGAGTACTGGGGGGGGGGGGTTGTGAATGTTGCCGCCGCCACCACTTCTACTGCTGCCTTCATGCTTTGAATAAGTGGAGGGAGATTTAAGCTGAGGTTTTCTATTGCTGTTTTTGAAAGTCTCATAAGAACAGCACAAGAACATAACATGTGCCATACTGGGTCAGACCAAGGTCCATCACGCCCAGTATTCTTTCTAACAGTGACCAATCCAGGTCACAAGTATCTTGCAGGTTCCCAAAAAGACACACAGGTTCCACAATACTTGTATTGGGGCAAGCAGTGGATTTCCCGGGTCCTCTTTAACTAACAGCTTTACTGCATCCTCCAGTAACGAATTCCAGAATTTGATTACGCGTTGAGTGAAAAATATTTTCTCTTATTAGTCTTAAATGAGTTACACTGTAGTTTACTGCATATCCCCTAGTCTTTCTACTTTTTGATAACGTAAAGCATTGTTACTCACCTACAACAGGTGATTTTTTGGGAACAGAAGGAATTGGCCTTCACATATGGGTATCGTCAGTACCGATGGACCGACGGAGCCCGCACGGGAATGCTCCCCAGTATTTAATTGGAAAGCTGTTGGGAGCACTCCACTGTGCCTGCGCATCTGCCCTCCCAAGTCCTCCTCAGTTGAGTTGTAGATGAGAGAGAGAGTAAAAAAAGAGAATACCCTACAACTCCTAGGGGAGAATGGTGGGTAGTGATGACTGATTCCTGCTGTTCCCAGAGATCACCTGTTACGGGTGATTAACAATGCTATCTCCAGAAACAAGCAGGAATGCAATCTTAACATATGGGACTCACTAGCTCCCAGGGACCAAGCTGGAAGTGGTAGCAGTGGTGTCCATGAGACTAAAGGATAGAGCTGAAGAGGTGTGGATACAGAGTGGTCCTATTGGACTCAACTGCAGATGGCAAGACCATCACCAGGGAAGTCTGGTGCCAGAAGAAGTCCAGGATGGAGTGCAGGAGTTACAGTTAAGTCCCAAAAAGGTGCTGCAGGACAGCCTGACCAAAGACAACATCTAGACGGGAGTCTCTGTCAAGGCAGTAGTGTGCAGCAAAAGTATGAATGGAGGATCATGTAGTTACTCGACAGATTTCATCAATGGAGACAGAACGAAGGTTGGCAACCGAGGTTGCCATGGCTCGCACATTGTGAGCGGTGATGTGACCCTCAAGGGAGAGTCCCGCTTGAGCGTTGGCAAAAGAAATGCATTCTGCAATCCAGTTGGATAGGGTGCGTTTTGTCACTGGAAGTCCAAGTTGACTTGGATCAAAGAAAATGAATAGTTGGGAGGATTTCCTGTGATTCTTGGTTCTGGCCAAAAAGAAAGCAAGTGCATGCTTGAAATCTAAAGCGTGTAGCTCTTCTTCAGCCCTAGAGGCATGCAGTTTGGGGAAGAAGACTGGTAGCATCACCAAATGGTGAAATAGAAGTCTGAGACCACCTTCGGAAGGAAGTGTGGATGGGTACGGAGAACCACCTTGTCGCGGTGGAACCAGGTATATAGAGGATCCAACACTAGAGCCTGTAATTCGCTGATGTGGCGAACTGAGGTGAGGGCGAAGAGGACAATTACCTTCTAAGACACGAAGTTTAAAAAAAGTGTTGACTAAAGGTTCAAAGGGAGGCTTTAGAAGTTGTAATAGGACCATGTTGAGGTCCCAGGTTTGATCGGTGGCTTGGACAGCAGGGGATCCCGCATAAATCGATGCACCAAGGGGTGCGAAAAAATGGGATTCCTGTCTACCGGCCTGTGATAGGCGGAGATGGCACTAAGATGGAGTCTGACTGAGTTAGTCTTGAGATCTGCCAAGGACAAGTGCAGGAGATATTGCAAAAGAAATTCCATCAGGCAGGCAGAGAGGTCAATATGTTTTGGGGTACACCAGAGAGTGAACCTTTGCCATTTGAAGGCATATGAACGTCTGGTAGACGGTTTGCGTGATACAAGTAGGATGTCCTTGACCTGTTGTGGAAAGTCGAGGTTAGCAAAAATATGCTTTCAGTAGCCACGATGTCAGATGGAGGGCTTGTGGATTGGGATAGAGAAGCGTCCCATGATCCTGAGAGGATGGGCACGTCCCAGGCTGAGAGGTGGATTCTGTGTTAGACGAAGCAGCTGAAGAAACCATGGCTGATGGGACTAGTAAGGGGATATTAGGATCATGGAGCCCCTGTTGGCCTGCAACTTGAACAGGGTCTTGGGTATCAAGGGAATAGTTGGGAATGCATAGAGAATGCCCTTTCTCCAATGCAGAAGGAAGGCATCCACTGCCAGGCTATGTAGGGAGGGAAGCCTTGAGCAACGGAAGTTGTGCATTCTTCTGAATGGTGAACAGATCTACTCTGGGACTCCCACATGTGGAAGATCCAAGATGCCACTTCCCAATTTAAAGTCCACTCATGTGGACGTAGGCTATGACTGAGTCTGTCTGCAAAGAGATTGAGTTTGCCTGGGAGATATACCGCCCTGAATTGGTGTGCAATGGAGAAGAACCAGAGATGAAGGGCTTCCTGGCAGAGGGGATAGGAACCCATTCCTCCCTGTTTGTTCACACAGAACATGGCCACCTGGATGTCTGTTCGGACTAAGACCTGTTTGCCCGAGAGTTGAGGTTGAAAAATCCAAAGGGCATACATAAGAGCCTGTAGCTCCAGGAGGTTGATCTGCAGTTGCTCCAGTTGTGTCCACTGCCCCTGCATGGTGAAACTGTCAAGATGTGCCCCCACCCGAGCTTAGAAGCATCCATTGTCAGGGTGCATTGAGATGGAGGCATCTGAAAAGGTGACCCTCCGAATAGGCTTTGAGGGGAACATCACCACTGAAGGGAGTTGAATAGTGGAGGAGTGATGCAAATCTTGTTTGAGAGGCACCCAGTTTCTTGGGTCCATTGAGATGACAGAGTCCACTGAACTTGTCGCATGTGCAGGTGGGCATAAGGGACAACATGGACTGTAGAGGCCATGTGCCCCAAAAGACAGCAGCATTTCTCGAGCTGTAATAGCACTGTGACCCCTTATACTAATGGCCAGCTCGATGAGAGGGACAGAGGTCCTCTGGAAGGAAAGCTCGCCCTGACGAATGTCTAGCAGTGCTCCAATAAATTTGAGATGCTGGGATGGGGCCACGTGTGATTTGGGAAAGTTTAAGACAAATCCCAGATGCTGGAGCATAGTGATGGTGCGATGGAGATAGTTGGACCTCTTGTGGGGATTCTCCCCTGATTAGCCAGTTGTCTAAATAGGGGAAGACGAAGACCCCCCAAATATGAAGGTAGGCAGCAACCACTACCATGCATTTTGTGAACACTCGGGGTGCGGAGGCTAACCTGAAGGGGAGCACCCGATATTGGTAGTGGAATTGCTGGAACCGAAAACGCAGATACTGTCTATCTGGAGGATGGATCAGCAAATGTGTGTATGCCTCCTTGAGATCTAGAGAACATAGCCAGTTGCTTCTCTAAAGGTATGGCAGAAATGTACCCAGGGAAATCATTTTTAATTTTTCTCAAATGAGGAATTTGTTTAGATCTCTTAGATCTAGAATGGGCCTGAACTCTGCTGTCTTCCCTTGCCCTCTTGGATGGGTGGAACTCTTTCTATGGCCCCCTGAGCTAACAGGGTGGACAATTCGACATATAGAAGATTTGTCTGCAAGGGGTTTGCAGTATAATCCCTTGTGAAGGTGGTGGGGGAGGGTAAGCTTTTGAAATGAAGCCCCTTTGGACAATGTTGAGAGTCCACTGCTCTGATGTGATTAGGTGCCACCTGTGGGCATAGGAAAACAGTCTGCCTGCTATGTGTAGGGGTGGGGGACCCTGCAGAGGCAGAGTAGCTATGCTCTTTAGGAAGGAGTCAAAAACCATGTGCTAGCTGTGGCTGTGCAGCTGGTTGTGGCTTAGGCTTTTTGTGCTGGCGAGGGCCCTGCTGTTGCTGTCGAGGTTGGTAAGCAGCCGCAGGTGTATAAGAAGGATAATATCTCTTCTTCGGATAGAAAGACTTCTTTAGATTGGTCTTTCTCCTAGAAGGGTCTGATGTGTTTCTGGAGAGGCATTTGAGGATGAGATCATGTGTCACCCCTCTTCTCAAACCACTTCCGCATCCAGTTCAAACTTCTACTTACCTACAAGTGCATTCATTCTGTGGCTCCTCACTACCTTTCCTCTCTTAACTCACTCTACACTCCTCCTCGAGAAATCTATGATTAGACTGTAAGCTATGATAAGCAGGGACTGTGACTTACATCTATATGTACAGTGCTGCGTAAGCTTTGTAGTGCTATACAAATGATTAGTAGTAGTAGTAGTAATGTAATAGTAGTAAAGTAACCAAGAAACCAGAACTACAACCCTCCAACATATATTAAGATGAAAGACGTCACCTTGGAAGTTAAGAAGGAAGTAAAATCCCTTGGGGCTACAATTGACCAACCTCTAGCCCTGACATCCCACATTAGATTGATTACACTGTTCAACATTGAAATCGTTACTGACTTTAAAAGGCCCTAATCTGTAGTATCTTGGTGAGCTGAACACTAATAAAACATTAAAAAAATGTTATTGGCTCTCGTTTTGAAGATATTGCATGTAGTTCATTTTTGACGTTTCACCGTGTAAATTTATCCAGTAGGACATCAACAACATCCCAAATAAGCCTTGAATGATGTAATATTGCATCACATTGCATAATACCAGCATGCACACATCATCCAGAGTTTATTGCATCATTTTCTGATGCAATGCAATACTACTGCCAGATGGCTGCTGAAGCCATCTGACGTCAGCAGTGTACTATACACAGTTGGAAAGGAAAATAATCTGGTATTCTGTTCCGATATTGAAAGCCTCATGAATGCCTTAAAAATCACTCATGACCCACAAGACTGGAGACTATTTATAGACTCTTCGAAACTGAGTCTGAAGGCTGTGCTTTTGAACAATGGAAACCGTCTTCCATCTATTCCAGTAGCGCATGCCGTCCACATGAAAGAGACATACGATAATGGAAGTCAGTAGATGCTTTAAGTTAACTATAACAAGTACAGCTGGCACCTCTGTGGTGACTTGAAGGTAGTTGCCCTTTTAATGGGACTGCAGCAGGGATATATAAAATACATGTGTTTCTTATGTGAGTGGGATAGCCGAGCAAGGGGTTGGCACTACTTGTGGAAGGAATGGAATCGCAGACAAAATGTAACAGTTGGAGAGAATATCTAGCACCCAGCTCTGGTTGAGGTTCACAAAATCCTGCTACCACCCCTTCACAACAAACTAGGTTTGATGAAAAACTTTGTGAAAGCCATGGACTGCACTTTGCCAGCTTTCCGATACCTGCATGAAAAATTCCCTCGACTCAGTGAAGCAAAGATTAAAGAGGGAGTTTTTGTGGGTCCTCAGATTCGAGAACTCTTCAAAGATAACCGGTTCAACAACTTGCTGCAGGGTGATGCGAAACAAGCATGGAATGCTTTTCGCCTAGTGTCAACAAACTTTCTCAGGAATGTTAGAGCAGAAAACTACAAGGAACTAGTAGAAGACATGCTGATGCAGTATCAGAAACTTGGCTGCAATATGTCTCTAAAGATCCATTTCCTTGAGTCCCATCTCGATTTCTTTCCTGACAACTGTGGTATGGTTAGTGATGAACAGGGCGAACGTTTTCACCAGGATATCGCAACGATGGAGCAAAGATACCAGGGAAAATGGTCCACTACAATGCTGGCTGACTACTGCTGGACACTCCCCAGAGAAGCTCCCGAACAGCTGTACAAGAGACAGGCAAAAAAATCTAAGAAGTAGTCTATGACTTGTTTTTTTACAGGTATTAACTGAAGGCCTATTATATTTACTATTGACATGCATTTTGTGATGTAAACATTAATTCTTGTAGATTACAAAAAAACTAGAGCCAACTTTGCAGTTTCACTGTCATATTCGTGTTCTGCATATAAAAATTGATAAGAAATGACTATTTTTATTTCAGTAACATGACTTTTGTAAAACTTTGTTGACCAGTGTTACCAGAACCATTTACAATAAAATAAGATTAATGTAACAATAACGACCTCTCCTACCAGAAAATGACTTCAGAACTGTACTGCATGCAATGACTCTTCCACACTTTGACTACTGTAATAGCATTTTACATACACAACATAGCCTACAGTTAGCACTAAAACATGGCTGCGCGCATCACCCTCAGAGCCCATATTTCCGAACATATTACCCCGATCCTATACAACCTCCACTGGCTTCCAACACAAAGTAGGATTAAATAGAAACTACTAATGACAATCTTTAAACTAATCAAACATACTGTTCCTTCCATCCTATCTTCCCTTATAAAAACCACCCCAGATGAGAGACTCAGAAGAGGTTGCTTACATAACACGTCGATAGTGCCCCCAGAATTCCGGAAAACGAACCGCAGTACCAGTAACAGCTTTCTCATTCTCTGCCCCAGAATTATCGAATAAGCTTCCAGACAATCTAAGAGCATCCTCTGACCTGCCCACACTCAGGAAAGATCTTAAAAGCTTTCTTTTTATTGAACATTTTGGAAACACTAACGTGCCTACAATACCACCACTCTAGGACAGTACTTAGCATTGCTATACATTTTATCATACCCGCCTACCCTATATTGTTAGTCATACTCAAATCATGCTGTACATAACTTGTATGTAAGTTATATCTCCCGTATAATATTACCTGACCGCTGCCATTATTAGTCCTCTTCCTTAACATGTTCTCTGTAGTTCACACTATGTTTTATGTACCTCACCTAATGTTATAATGTAAACTGTTGTTACAATGTAAACCGCTTTGATTTTTTGAAAAAGCGGAATAGAAAACCTTTAAATAGCTAAATAAATAAACCTGTCCTTCCAGCCAGTCGCGCCATTGCTCTAATGTCATCTCTCTTCTGCTAGTAGGGCCTGTCTTGCTTACCAGTTACACAGCACATTCCCTACATCAAGGTCAACTCTGCAGCTTGTACGAGTTCCATGCAGCGCCGCACAAATAAATAAAAGGCAGTATCCTGCTCAGCTTGTCTGCCAAGATATAGTCCTGGCCTGGGAGGAAGATTGCTCTCAGGAGCATCCCGCTTTGTGTGGCATAAGAGCAGAGAGCTACTGTCTCCTGGCAGAGGGGGGTACAACCCTGTTCCCTTTTTTTATTCATGTAGAACATCGTAACCCGATTGTTGGTCTTGATCAGCATCGCGTGGTGCTGTAGCTGGTGGAGGAAGGCCTTGAGGGCCAGGAATATGGTCCTGATTTCTAGTAGGTTGATCTGCATTTCTGATTCCCTCTGAGACCAGCAGCCTTGTGTCTGGAGGCTGTTGCAATGCGCTCCCTAGCCCATTAGAGAGGCATCCGTGATAAGGATTTTCTGGAGGGTGGGTGCCTGGGAGAGCATCCTGGCCTGAAGGTGACCTGGATTCGGCCACCATCCAAGGGAGTCCGCCAGCTGGTGAGTCACGTACACCCTGTCCCTGAGCCTGCTTGTAGCTTGGGTCCATTGACAGCGGAAGCACCACTAGGCTGCTCTCGTGTAGGAGGGCATCTGGGGTCATGGAGGCCATGTGTCCCAGCAGGCGGAGGAGATGCCAGACAGATAATGCCCTGCGCCATTGCACCTCTGTGGTTAGTTCCCTGAAGCATGCTGACCTCCTGAGGGAGGAAGGCTTTTGCCTGAAGGGTGTCCAGCTGTGCCCCTATGAACTCTAGGCTCTGAGCAGGAGTGAGGTAGGACTTGGGGTAGTTTATGACAAATTCCAAGTGCTGCAGGGCATTTATGATGCGTCCGGTGGTGCATTGTGCCTCTGCAGTTGTGGTCCCTTTTATGAGCCAGTCATCCAGGAAGGGGAAGGGGAAGGCCCCTTGAAGCCTGAGGTGGGTTGCGACCACTGCGAGGCACTTTGTAAAGACCCTAGGAGACGAGGCTGGCCCGAAGGGCAGTACCCTGTAATGGTAGTGTTGTCTCCCCACCAAGAACCGGAGATATTTTCTGTGGTAGGAGTGGATTAGGATGTGAGTGTAAGCATCCTTTAGGTCTAAGGAGCAAAGCCAGTCTTCCTGCTGAAGGAATAACAGCAGTGTTCCAAGGAAAAGCATCTTGAACTTCTCCCTGACCAGAAACCTGTTGAGCTTTTGCAGGTCCATAAGAACATAAGAACATAAGATATGCCATACTGGGTCAGACCAAGGTCCATCAAGCCCAGTATTCTGTTTCCAACAGTGGCCAATCTAGGTCATATGTACCTAGCAGTTTCCCCAAGGGACACAGGTTCCACAATGCTTGTATTGGTTCAAGCATTGATATCCTGGGTCCCTTCTTAATAATGGTTTATGGACCTTTCCTCCAGGAACTTGTCCAAACCTTTTTTAAACCCAGCTACACTAACAGCCTTTACTACATCCTCCAGTAACAAATTCCAGAGTTTGATTACACGTTGAGTGAAAAAATATTTTCTTTTATTAGTCTTAAATAGTTTACCCTGTAGCTTCATTGCATGTCCCCTAGTTTTCTATATTCTGATAAGGTAAACAATCGATCTACGTTTACCCGTTCCACTCCGTTCATTAACTTATAGACTTCTATCATATCTCCCCTCAGCCGTCTCTTTTCCAGGTTAAAGAGCCCTAACCTTTTTAGACTTTCTTCATAGGAGTATCCTTCCATCCCCTTTACCATTTTGGTGGCTCTTCTCTGAACCTTTTCTAAAATCGCTATATCCTTTTTAAGATACGGCGACCAGAATTGCACACAATATTCAAGGTGCAGTCTCACCATGGAACGATATAGAGGCATTATAATATCTTTTGTTTTATTTTCCATTCCTTTCCTTATCATACCTAGCATTCTATTTGCTCTCTTGGCCGCTGCTGCACACTGGGCCGAGGGTTTTAACATGGTATCCACAATGACGCCTAAATCTTTTTCCTGGGTGGTAGTTCCTAATGTGGAACCTTGCATCGTGTAACCATAGTTTGGGTTGTTCTTCCCTAGGTGCATAACCTTGCACTTGTCCACATTAAATTTCATCTGCTATTTTGATGCCCAGTCTTCCAATTTATCAAGATCCTCTTGCAATTTTCCACAATCCTCTTGGGTTTTAACAACTTTAAATAGTTTTGTGTCATCTGCAAATTTGATAACCTCACTCGTTATTCCACTTTCCAGGTCATTTATGAATATGTTCAAAAAGCAGCGGACCCAGCACAGATCCCTGGGGTACACCACTATTCACCTTTCTCCATTGGGAAAATTGGCCATTTAGCCCTACCCTCTGCTTTCTATCTTTTAACCAGTTCCTGATCCACAATAGTACACTGCCTCCTATCCCATGACTTTTTAGTTTTGCCAAAAGTCTCTCATGAGGGACCTTGTCAAAGGCTTTCTGAAAGTCCAGATACACAATATCAACCGACTCACCTTTGTCCACCTGATTATTCACTCCTTCAAAAAAACATAACAGATTAGTAAGACAAGATCTTCCTTGTCTAAAGCCATGTTGGCTGTCTCCCATTAGGTCATGACTATCTACATGCTGAGTAGGATGGGCCAGGATGGGTCAAGGGCCCCCAGTCCTCCTGGGGGGACTAGGAAGTACCTGGAGTACAAACCGGTGCGCCCCAGAGGTGTTTTGGAACTGGCTCCACTGCTTTGTCCTGGAGTAGTCCATTTAGCTCAGTGAGGAGAAGGGTCTGGTGAAGGAGAGGCCTGGTTGGCTCTCCTGTGAAGAACGGGGGCGGTGTCTGATGTAGGTGGAGGAGGTAACCCTCCTTGACCATCTGTAACATCCAGGCATCGGTGGTGATGGCTGTTCACCTGTGGGCAAACAGGGCTAGGCACCCCCCTGTGGGGAGTAAAGGACCCCTGGGAGTGTGGGAGTCTTACCGAGGCCGTCAAAAGCCTCTCCTGGGCTGGGCCTGAGCCGTGACTGGGGCTTCGGGGCTTTATATTTTCTGTGACCCTGTCCCTGGCCTTTTTGTTGCTGGGCCTGCTGAGTGCCCAAGAAGGCTTGGAAGTGCGGAGTAGTTTTGAAGCCCCTTTTCTTCCTTGGGAAGAAGGGCTTTTTCCCTGGGGTTTTCTTTTGGGGTTGCAACAAGGTCTTTTTCGAGAGCCTGGTTCTCATCACATACTCGGTCTCTATCTCCATTGCTTTGTCCACTGGCACATGGGTTTCCTGAACAGGTTTTACTTGTGCAAGGGACATCAATTAGTTTGTCTTGTACCCATTGTTCCAGGTCGGACGACTGCAGTCATGTTTTGCATCGTGCCCTGATGCCTGTGGCGGCCACCCTAGCCGATGACTTATTTATTTATTTATTTATTTAACATGTTTTGTATCCCGCCTTTTCCTTCAATCAAAGCGGTTAATACAGCACAAAGTTAAACAAAGGTGAGGGAAACATACATTGCATTATCATTACATCACAACAAAACACTAGGAGTACAAACAGGGAACACAGTACATAACTTACATTACATTACTTACATTAACTACAAACAGCATATCGCTGAACAGAATGAGCATATAGCAGCAGATAGTGGGTCTCGCACGGTCCACCGCCTAAGGGCCACGCCAAAGGGCCCTCTTGCGAGGCCCTCAGGCGCGGGCCCGCAAGGCACGGGCGCGCCATTGCTGAAGGGATTTTAAATGATTTGAGAAGTGCTCAGATTGGCTGCAGTTTTCTCTCACACACAGTTCCCAACTAGGTAGGCACAGCTGATTCTCACTCACTGCTCACAGGATCGTTGGAGCCTTTGCTGAAGGGATTCTAAATGATTTGAAAAGTGCTCAGATTGGCTGCAGTTTTCTCTCACACACAGTTATAGGCTGCTCGGGACAGGAACTTTGAACATTCCTTTACCTTTACTACTTTTTGTAGTTTCACATTGTTATCTGTAAAACAGCATTGCCTTGTTTACTGTTGTTCCATGTAAACCGCAACTGATCAATAAAAACTTGCTAATTAAATTAAATTAAAATTAAATTACCACTGAGATTAGGGTCTTGAACCTCTGTAGGGGTTCTCCATCGAGGCCTGCCAAGAATCCTCTGAGCTCCCTTGACAGTTTCTTCAAGTACATGCCAATCTAGAGCTGGTATAAGTGGATTCAGCACGTAAGCATCAAGTCCTGACAAGCCTTTTGGCCAAGGGTGTCAAGGGTTCGGGCCTCCCTGTCGGGTGGTACTGACGAGTGTGTCTTTTGGTTCTTAAGCCGGTGCATGGCCGACTCCACAATCATTGGGTTGTGGGGAAGCTGGGCCTTTTGGAATCCAGGACTCCGGCGTACCCGGTACATGGCAGCAATGCGTCTGCTGATAATTAGTAACAATGCAGGTGTTTCCCGCATCTGGAGAAGGAGGAGTGGTCAAGGATCGGGGCACTGGGACCATAAGGGTTTCCCTTTGGGGATGCCTTGTATTGGAGTATCTTTAATTCCTCAGTTCACGGGTCCTCCTCGGCCTTGGCCTCGATCGTGAGATCCTTGGCCATATCCCTCACAAAATCGAGGAACGCAATGTCTTTGGGTGTGGAGCAGCGTCGGGTCACCAGGGGAGACGGATACAAGGGCACGTCGCGGTGTCACCTTGTGTCCAGGAACTCTTCATCCTCGGTCTCCCATTCGGACTCAAAGTAGGAGTAGGAGTCCAACGCCACACAATCACCTCAGTGGAGGACCACCCTCCATAGTGCTGGACATCTAGAGGATTGTTGGTCCAAGCTGCGGGTGCTCGCCAGGGAGGACTGGGTGTCCCAAAGAATGGGACCGGGACCAGGACCTCGACCAGGGCCAGGGGCTCTCTCGAGGCTGATGGCGCTCGAGGACTGGCTCAACATCTGGGGAAGCCCTCGATGTTGAGGGTTCCATCGTCGGGGTGGATGAACCAAACGAGCTGGGCATAAATGCCCGCTGCATGGCCACTAGGGCAGATATACTGCTCTCTAGGGCTGCCATTCTGGTCTTCATGCCAGTTGGCTCCACAGCCTTCAACGCGGGCACTAAGGACTTAGGCCCAACATCAGTACTGTTGATGGGGAGTCCTCAATGAGGATGGCCTTGGAGGCCCGAGGCCGGTCAGCGGGAGCAGATGACTCCTTGCGGGGCAACTTGGAGGGCCGCTGCTGTCCCAACTCCTCGGACTCATGCCTGGGTTTGTGGGACCTGGGGTGGGATTTCACCTTCTTCCCTGATCCGTCCTCCGAAGCAGTCTTTGAGGATTTCTTCTTCTTATGCTCCACCTCAGGGGACTTCCACTTGGAGGAACCGCAGCCACAGGACTCCAAGGAGGGGGCCCTGGAACATGGTGTTACCAAAGACTCTGGGGTGGAGTCGGATGATTCCAGGGCTGAGTCAACTTTGTGGAAGATGGACTCACGCTGCTGCTGACGGCTCTAAGGGCCTTGGGAGTCAGTTGCTTACAGAGACTGCAGACCAAGGGATCATTATCCACCCCGAGGCATCGAAGGCAGCAGTCATGTGGGTCTGTGTGTGACATGTTGTATGTGCAGAGGCTGCACGGCTTGAAACCACTGACGAAGGCCATGGTGGGGAAGAAGGCCTCCGTGAGATCAAACACATTTGGCCCGGCCAGGAAAAAGGCGTGAACCCGCACTGAACAAAATTTAGAAAAAAGAAAAGCACCCAAGAAACATGGCGCCAAGGCAAGCGGACTCGGGAGTGAGAAGAGACCGGTACGCGATCGGAGAAAAGTAAATTTTAAGACAAAAACTATCAACTTTTTACGAGGAGAACAGACACACATCCGATGGGCTCCACAGAAAAAAAGGAGACTGAGGCATGACGACACCCTAAGGCAGGAAGGGGACCACGCATGCGTGGTATATCTCCCAAAGGCTTTCTTTGAAAGCTGGGGAGAGATTACCGCATGGGCTCCGTTGGTGCCAATGCCACTCATATGTGAGGACTGACTTCCTGCTTGTTCCCAAAGAAAGCCCTCAGTACCATCAAAATACTTAAAAAATGGCAGCGCCTAGCCCTGCATGATACATCTTGGGATGCACCGGGCAGGGTCAGATTTCCATATAAGGTTATGGCAGTCTGACCCCAATGCCAGGCGCCACCATTATTCAAGATGGAGAGGGGGAGTGCGTGGGCAGCTCTCCTGCTCATTTTTGAAGGTACTGGGAGGGGAGGTGGGAAGTTTAGGGTTGCTGGGCCATGAGGGATATTTTTATTTGAGCAGGGTGTGGGGGCAAATCGGGGCCACCGGGCCACCATGGACTAAATTTACTTCAGGGGTGGTGGGATCGGGGCCACTTGGCCACCAGGAATTATTTTACTTGGGCAGGTGGGGGAGGGGGGAATCGGTGCTGCTGGGCCACCAGGGATTATTTTACTTGGGCGGTGGGGGTACAGGGATCAGTGCCACTGGGCCACCAGAGATTATTCTACCTGGGCGGATGGGAGGGGGGAAAATTGGGGCTGCTGGACCACCATGGATTATTGGGCGAGTGGGGGGAGGGAACTGGTGCTGCTGGGCCACCGGGGATTATTTTACTTGGGCAGGTGAGGGAGGGGGGAATCGGTGCTGCTGGGCCACCAGAGATTATTATTTTACTTGGGCGGTGAGGGTACGGGGATCAGTGCCACTGGGCCACCAGGGAATATTCTACCTGGGCAGATGGAAGGGGGGAAAATTGGGGCTTCTGGGCCACTAGGGAATTGCTTTCTGTCAGGGTCACTGGCCCCCGACAGTATTTGGACGACATCGGCAGCTTTCCCCGTTGCCTGGATCATCTGAGGGGGATAGCCCCCCTCAGATGATCCAGGCATCAGAGAAAGCTCCCAATGCCATCAAAATACTTTCAGGGCTTCTGTGCAAATTATCCACACGGCGCCTATTTCTTTGGGAGAGCACGCCATACTTGTGCTGACTCCTTGTGGCTTGCTCTCCCAGTTTAACACTGCCGTTTTGCATACAGTTTAACGGGAGGGTCGTTTGCATGCACACGGTGTAACATGTGGCTAATTTGCATGCTCACCCCTTTCTGCATGTCTGGGCTGAAGTCGCTCACTATTGGTGAGTGCAAATAGGCGTAAAAAGTTGATAGAGTTCGACTTCAGCACTGGCTTTCTGCATTGGCCTGTTAGATTGTGAGCCCTCTGGGGACAGAGAAATACCGACATACCTCCATGCAACCCGCCTTGAACTACTCCTGGAAAGGCCTGAGCTAAATACTAATAAATAACAAATGCAACTATGAATGGTAATTCAGAATTAAACAGAAAAGCCCTGGGAACAATCACAACTTTGCCTGCTCTCTCCGTAGATTTGGATTCCCACAACCCATTCTTTAAACACTAAGAACCTTTCAGCATTTTTGAATTAGCAGACACATGTGGTGCAGTTTATACGCCAAGCTGACCCTGAACCAAGTTCTTGGAAAATGAGCCATAAACACAGAAAATCCAGTTCTGCTTACAGCACAGTCTTTTCCAGAAATAGAGGGCATGTGATGAAGCTGCAAGACCATAAACTTAAAAGCAACATCAGGAAATACGTTTTCACTGAAAGGGTGGTGGATGCTTGGAATGCCCTCCCGATGGAGGTGGTGGGGCAAAGACAGTGACAGAATTCAAAATAGCATGGGACAGACACAGTGGATCCCTTTATAGCAAGAGGATGGGCAGGCAAGATGGACCATACTGGTATTTATCTGCTGTCATTTACTATGCTACTATATTAGATATCGTTTAATAGAGGGGAGCTGACCTGCACGGAGCAGCAGGTACAACCCTAAAAACAGGCATGGGGTGGGGAGGTGATCTGCACAGAGCTGCAGACCAGATGGACCATACTGGTCTTTATCTGCCGTCATATACTATGTTAGTATGTAACAAAGTGCCTTTCAGTTCCTCTTGTTGGCTCTTTGGAGCACATCATCTGGACATACAGTGCTTTCTGCTCCGGCTGTACAAGCCGGGACAGGAACTTCATTAACTCTGCAAACTTCCATCCGCAGCTGGCTCCTTCCCAATGGATCTCAGCCAAGGTCTCACTCATCACCCATACTTCTAGCATTTGAGTTACCCTTTAACATAGTCTATTACTGCAGCAGCATTGCAAAGTAAATCCAATTAAGCGTTTTTACTGTCCATTTTAGTTTCAAATGATCAGGATTTTCAGGAATTCTACTAGTAAACTTCGTGGAAGCTGCCCTTCCCCCCAAAAGTAGAGACTTCCCCCTCCGCAAACATAGGTCCCTTTACCCCCTTGTCTCCCGCAGTAGGTTCCTTTGCCAGCCACACGAGTGGCCTGAAGGACTAATGGGAACCCAAAGAAGTCACCGATTGCTGAAGCACTCTTTGAACGCCGGTGTTGGTCAGCCAGGAAAGCGGAGCCTTCTCCTCCGACTCAGTTTTCATCGGCACTCACCACTGGCACACTAGTGCAGGGTCATTTCCTAATACATGTGGCATGCAGGAGGAATTACTCAGAGAAGTGGCCACATTTCCTTTCCATCTATTTCTGTCTCCGATGAAACCTGACTTCTGGCAAAAGATATTCTGAGCTCTGTCAAAACCGACTGGCCTTCTTCAACCAACAGCAAAGAATATTTTTGAAGCTAGCACACCCTGGGCAACTGCCAGCAACCTTTCCAAAGAAAAAATGCCACCTTCAGTCCCCTTTGTGTTATTCAAGAACCAAAGGAGAATTCCCCCGTGCATCAAGCTTGGACCAACTGAATCAGGGATCCGGAATCCTTTGCCACAGAGACCCCCAGTAGGAACAGAAACTGCGGCAGAAGAAACACTGACCATACCTAGAACCAAAATGAAGAGAGTTTGAAAGACCCGTGATCTTACACATTTCACCACAAAGGCTCTGCACACTTCTATTGGAGCCCAAAAACCACACACTCTGAAATCAGATGCTTTCATTATCTGATTCCATTGGAACTTTCCTGAACAAGGGTTAGCAGACAGACCCCAATGAAAATCAAGGAAACCCACACAAAAATCCATTAAGAATACTGAAAGGCTAGAAAGCACCTTTTCCCCAACACACACATCAGGAAAAGAGACAAGCGCTCAAAACGAACAGCTATGACTGAAGAAAAAGGCAGGCTTTCCTTCTCAGATTCGCACCCTCACAAGAGCCAAGTATAAGGTAGAATGAGGCTGCCCCAACCTGCAGAGAGACCCTGATATAGGAGCCTGCCCAACTCTGGCCGCAAGAAAAAAAAGCACCAGCGAGCACTTTACGGCACTCTCCGCATCCAGACCAGAGTCCTGTCCATGCAGTTCAAATGCTCTCCCATTTCTAAGCCACCAGCCGCTCAGAGCCCTCGGAGGAATTAGAGCGCCTACTTGGCATCCATCAGTCTCGCCCAGGACCTCTTGATTAAATCCAATGATGTCGAAGCGCCTGCTATGCAGAGACGATTCTGCACCCCACGTCATTCTTTACTCAACAACCATACATCAGACACTGGGCATTGAGTGTCTCTAAACTACAAAGGGCTTGATAAGCTCCCCTGAACTCAGTACAGAGGCTTCTACCTTATGGCTTTAACTGCTTGGATCTGTACTAATAGCTACTTGTCGCAGTCCCAGTATCCAAAGCCTTACCAAGACTTTTTCAGTACTCCAATGAAAACACACATGGGGTTACTGACCAAACTAAGTGGCCCCCAGATCCACATGCTAAGAACACCTTCAATGTTTGCGGAATTTGCAGAAACCCTGGAAATGACCCATTTTCACTGGGACTGCTGACCTACTCACAATGGTCTGTAGCTAACCAAGAACTTGAGGGATAAAAACTTGCTGCCAAATATCTGCTCTGCCCTCACAGCCAAGAAAACTCCACTCCCAAGATGGAATGAACTGGCTATCAAATCTGAACCACAAAGTCCGATAACACACTAAAGCTACTCTGCTGCCGCACCCCTGGGGCACCAAGCTTCCTCATGGCTACTGAAGCTGTAAGTTCCTGCCCCAGGGAACCACAAAATGGGCAAGAGAGGCACTCCTGAAAGCTTGCCTTTAACTGTCATTCGCCCCGTTTTTATATATACTGTACATACACACAAACATACATATACATATATATATATATATAGCCAAAGGCTCATCTCCTACCAGTGACCTCTGGGCCCCACAAGAGACATCCTCCTCATACACTGCTGAACCCCACTTACACAAGCACCCGGCATTCCTACTGTACCTTACTGAAAAACATACCTCTGAATAATCTCAACCAAAGGATTGAAGGACATCACCAGAAAACTGAACCTAGAGTGAACAGTACAGGAGTGAGATTCACACCCCCACTAGCACTGTACTGAACCTGGGGGTAAAGGAAGAGAGTCTTGCACTTCTAACCCTCAACATAACCAGGACTTTAAAAGTTGTATTAATACAATGCTGTAAGGCTGTGTAGTTAATGCGCATTGACTGGCAACCCATTACCTAAACTGTCGGAGGAGTGTACAGCAACTTGCCATATCACTTAAGCACTCAACCAGTCTTCACTGCATATAAACAAAATGACCTTTTCTATGAGACAGCGCTATCTGTTTTAGTATTTTTTTTGTTTGTTTTTTTATAGTTACTACAGCCAGGGCCTGCGAATGGGACCATTATATGGAAATACACAGGTCTTACAAAAAGATTGCCAAGGGCCTCTGGCTACTTATTGCCTATATTAAGAAGTACAGAAAATGGGAAGACTCAACACCCTCATACTAAGTTTCTCCTCCTAAGACTCTTCCTCAGCACATAAAGACTGCCTAAACAACCTTCTTCAGTCTAGACATCGTAGACATTCCTTTCTTACTGCTCCTACTGAGCGCCATAGAGAATCACTGATGCCAGAGCTACTACGTACTACTACTAATCATTTGTATAGCGCTACAAGACGTAAGAGACGGCCCTAATCATCAGAGCTTACAACTTAATCAAGACGAAGAACAGAGCAAAACTGGGTACTAGAGTTTGGTAAAATTCACATAAGCAGTGGACAAGAGAAAGAGAAGCATCAGGATCCAAAAGCAGCCTTGAAGAGGTGGGTTTTAGCCCAAATTTGAATAGGGCTAGAGAAGCAGCTAATCCGCTCTGATTTCTTTCAACATGAAAGCCAACTAATCTTCAGTTTGTATTACACCGAATGGCAGTGGAAGCAACTCACTACTCTATGACATATTTTAAAAAATGTCTACACTTGTCCTCAATAGAGCCTCCAGAGGAATATCTTCTAGATTCAGCAGATGAACCTCTGAAGATTAGCATAAACAGAATAAGACCAACTGGACCATGTCGGTCCCATCCACCACGTATTGATACGCTGGCGATGTTTCAGCGTTAGCTCGGCAGATGCCACCTATCCACAGGATTTCTTGCTCCCTGAACCCTACTTATTGATTCAAGAAACAGCACCAGTTCCTCTATACACTATGCCCAGATGCTCAAGGCCTTCATCCATCAAGAATATGAGGATTTAATAAAGACTCAAGTGACAAGACAGAAGCTAAGGCAAACAGACAGCAGAGCTAGATAGCCACGGTACCAATCCCAGGCATCACTCTCTAGTCTAAATATTTACTTATATGTATATTTAGGCGTAGCGGAGTAGCCTAGTGGTTAGAGCACTGGCTTGGTAACCAAGCAACCAGGGTTCAATTCACACTAGCGCTCCTTGTGGCCTTGGAGAAGTCACTTAACCCTCCATTGCCTTAGAAGAAAGACCTGACAATCTACTTCTGGTCACAATGTCAAGAAAACCCAGGAGCTGCTGGGTTGCCAGGAGTCAGCACTGTCTCGAAGGTACACATTGCATTCCTTCATATATATTTATAGTCATCAATCCATTTATTTATTTTTATTCATGTAGTATTTTATTTATTATTATTATTATGATTATTATGGGGGGGGTTACAGTTTGGGGGGCTAATGGGAGCAGAGTCAATCTTGGCTTATATCACATTTAAAAGCTGCAACCAAACTCGAGAGAAGCAGCAGCTGTTCCCTCAGGAGCCCTGTAGATCACTAAATTATGCTGTCTGGCACCTCCGAAGCTACTCCAGGACTGCCGCTGTCTGAAACTTTCCTCCTTTGGGTCCAAGTCATGCTGGCTGAAGAGTAATGGGCAGCCACTGCTGTAAGATTCGATCCGGAGGCTGGCGTTGGAGTCATTGCGCCTAAAAGAAAAATAGTGGGCTTTCCCACCAAAAACGGCTCCCCTGCAACTATGATTATCCACTGCCACGTGATGGTTACCTCCAGAGAAGAAAAGCTTAGCATGCCCGGAAGACTCTATGTACCATGAAAAACTCAGAAGACTGAGATTCTGGGGCAGTCCTTCCCACTGAAAAACAAGTGAGCACCAAAAGCAGCAGCTGGGTATTGCCGTCCCACCGCTGGCCATTTCTGCTGTGGGCAGCACAGTCTGAGTCTGCGCTTGTGCCGAGTCAGAGATTTGAGTGTTTGCGGTTGTGGCCTGCCCCTCCACTTTCCAAGGTATGACAGGCCACCTCAATGAGACTTAGGCCCCCCGACCCTTTGTCCTATCTTGCACCTCGCAGACCTTCACGGACTGGGCAGCAACCAGCAACCCTATGTGCAGTTCACCCACCAAGGAAAAGTAAGTGAGGCCGCCGTGGTCTTTTTGTTTTTTCTTTCCGTCAGGTGCTACAAACTTGTCTTCAGGCCCTCTCCAAAAGGTTGGGGGAAAGGGCACACTCCATCCATTATTGGTACCCCTGTCCTCTCCCAAATGTTGGGGAGGAAGAAAGGGGTGAATGACTCCATCACGGCCAAGGATCCCCTCCAAGCCATTCTCTCAGCAAAAGCACCAAGGAGGGGTGAGTGGATGGGTGGGGGATGTGGGAGGTACCCATTGGGCCTTGTAGTCGACAGCCGCCACACTACTCCCACTGATCTGCACCATGAGACCCACAATGTCTTTCCAAACTGGTTACAGACTTCACAGGCTTTAGCCAACCTCCATCTGCTGGAGACTGAGAAATGCTGGTGAGAGCACAGGACCCTTTATACTGTGATATCATCAAACCAGTGGTTCTTCATCTCCGTCTGCTGATAGGAAGGCATGGATCCACAGGTCTGGACTGGTCTGGAGGGATGATGAGGAAACCACCATTCAAGCATATGTGTGATATCAACTACAACTCAGATAGTAAATAACTTGTGCACCCAAATGTCTCTGGCCTTGAGCTCATCTTTGGAAAAGGCAAGTAACAAATCTAAAATCCAAACCCAACTCTTTCGCACAGTACAGATTATGGACGGCAGCCTGCCTGATTTACCACTGCTAAGCTTATAGCAATGACGGCAGTTAGACAGAAACAGAAAATGTAAGCACAGAAGGACCCCGCAGCTCACCCAAGATGCCCATTTGTGTTAGCCCAGCACGGATCTTATTTGATCTGTGGATTTTGCTCTCCTCCCCCTCCCGTTCACTGACATCATTTTGCCTCTGTCCCATGCATACTTGTGCCAATGTTTTATCCCCTATAATCTCTGCTGGATCCACCACTCTCTCTCCCTTCCAAAAGCTCCATCTTCAGCTCCTCCTAGATGGCTCATAGTGCTGTAAAGTGCCTCTAGTCTAGACGTATCAGTGGCCCCGACGTATGTATAAATTCTATGCAGAAGCGCTGTTCCGCCACCTCATTTATACCTGGAGTTTGTGCAGCCCAGTGAGATGTATAGGCAGCTCAATATCATAAAATTTACATGTAGAATGAGCACTGTTCCCTTCCTGTATGCATCATGCTAGACGCGGGAGCAGCAGTCACCAACCCGATCGGCGTCGAGGAAGGGAGCAGGCAGGTAAGCTCCTCCCTGCTCCCCCCACAAGGCCAATCAGGCTGAAGAACTCCACCAGCACAACGATTTAAATTTGTTCAGGGCTCCAAGGCGCCCCCGCGTCTGGCGGCCTTGCCAGAGGGCCCTTTGGCGTGGCCCTTAGGCGTGGGCCCGGGGGCGCCCCGGCATGAGCTCCAGTGTTCTGTAGCTGCCGGGGGGTCGAGCAGGCTCGATCGCTCCTCCACACATTACCTCCTGACCAAACCATCTCACGAGCTCCACCCCGGTACTTTCAAGTAACTCTCCTTTGTCTTGCTTCCCACTGCTGGCATTGATCTTCCTCCCATTACCCGCCTAGAACTCGCTACCCACTGCCTGCACTGTACTGCTACGCATCGTTGGCACTGAACTGCTACCCACTGCCTGCACAGCACTACTACCCACTGCTTGCTTAGTATTGCTCCCATTGCTTCCATCGTACTGCTACCTATTGCTGGGCACAGAACTGCTACCCATTGTTGCATAGAACTGTTATCCATTGTCTGCATAGTGTTGCTACCCATTCTTGCATAGAACTGTTATCCATTGCTTATCCATTGCTTGCTACCCATTGCTTGCAGTGAACTGCTACCCACTGCCTGCTTGTTTGCCTATTACTTGCTACCCATTGTGTGCCTAGAACTTGCTACCCATTGCTTGCTCAGACCTTGCTGCCCACTATCATGGCCCCACACCTCATTGTCCTTCTCTTCCTCATCCTCCCCAACTGCATCCCCTCCTACCAAACACCAACCCTCCTCTTTCCCCTACCCTCCCCCAACCTCCTCACTTCTCCCTCCATTATGCCCCCTAGCCTAGCATCTGCTCTTGACCTTCTTCACACCATCCCCCACATTCAACCAACCCCCTCTCTTTAAGGCAACCCCACCCTCGCTTCCACCGTACTATCTCCACTTTACCTCGCTCTCTAATACTCATTCTCCTTCTCTCATCAGGTAATATCAACCCCAACCCTGCCCCCCCCTCGATTTCTTTCTCACACTAAAAAAAGTTTCTCACGTACCCTAACTAATCTCATCCACATCCCGCTCCTCCTTCCTTCTGCCCTCCCTCATTCATCCCACAATCACTCATCCATAGATATCAACTCCAACCCTACCCCCAAAAATATTCCCTCACATAACCTACCCGATACCATCAATTTACCCCTCATTTCCCCTCCTTCATGTCCCTCTTGGAGAGCACACACACCCAGACATACCCACCCACACCCTGCTCCCTCTAGAACTCGGTACTACCCTAGAAATAGACCTCCATGCTACTCTGATAAGAAATCCACACGGAACTTATCCAACCTTATCCATATCCCTCTCCTCCCCCCCCTCCACTCTCCCGTTTTCATGCGCCCTATGGAACGCATGCTCAGTCATTAAAAAAAAACCTTTTATTCACAATCTTTTTATCTCCAATGCCCTACACCTTCTTGCATTGACCGAGACCTGGCTCCCCCCAGACACCACATCCCATTGCCTCTCTCTGCTATGGGGGCTACCAGTTCTCCCATACATCTCGATCTACTGGTCACGGTGGTGGCGTTGGCCTCCTACTCTCTCCCTCCTGCCAATTCCAACCCCTCCTACCATCCCAATCACACTCCCCCCTCTCCTTCGAAGTCCACTCCATTCGCCTCCTGTCACCACTTCCCCTCCGAGTAGCTGTTATTTATCGCCCACCCGACAAGTCCAAATCAACCTTCCTCACCGACTTAGACGCCTGGCTTTCTGCCTTTATGGATCCCTCCTCCCCCACTCTTATTCTTGGCAATTTCAACATTCACACTGACAACCCCGCTGACCCCCATGCCTCTAAGTTCCTCGCTCTTACCTCCTCGTTCGATCTCCAACTTTGCTCCACTGCCCCCACACATCTACACAGCCACTGCCTTTACCTAATACTTTTCTCCAATTCCTCTCCCTCAAACTTCTGCATATCAATCCTTCCCTCATCTATCACCTCTTAACATTTACTCTTCAGCTTCCGCCGTCCCAACCTCGTCCTGTCTCCTCCGACCTATTTAGAAACCTTCATAATATTGATCCAGACTCTCTCCTCCACCATTTCTCCAACTCTTTCCTCCATTTTAACCTCCAGGTCTGTCGACGAGGCATTATCTTCATACAATGCTACACTATCCTCAGCCCTTGACACTCTTGCCCCTCCCACCCCACGTCCTGTCAAAAGATCTATTCCCCAACCCTAGCTTTCACCCATAATCCGCTACCTACGCATCTGTGCCCGTTCTGCCGAATGAGCTTGGTCCAAATCCCGCTCCCCGGAAGACCTTCTACACTTCAAATTCATGCTTGGCTCCTTCCAGTCAGCCTTAGCACTTGCCAAACAAGATTACTATATCCATCTGACCAATTCCCTTGCCTCTTATCCTCGCCGTCTCTTTAATACCCTCAATTTTCTCCTCAAGGTCCCCCCCGCCCCTGATCCCGCCCTCCCTTTCTGCCCAAACCCTAACCAACCACTTCCACGACAAAATCCACAAGATTACCCTCCAATTCCCTACCCCCTCATCTACCTCCCCTCCTCCCCAATTCTCCTCCCCCATCCATACTCCCCCTGCCACCCTCTCCTCCTTCCCTCCGATCTCTGAAGAAACCGCACTCCTTCTTTCCTCCTCCAAACCCACCACCTGTTCATCAGACCCTATCCCCACCCATCTCCTACGTTCCATCTCCCTCACCATTGTCCCCTCCATCACTCATATCCTCAACCTTTTACTCTCCACTGCAACTGTTCCCGTTGACTTCAAACATGCTGTTGTCACACCCCTCCTCAAGAAACCCTCACTTGATCCCACATGCCCTTCTAACTATCGCCCATCTCCCTCCTTCCCTTCATATCCAAACTATTAGAACGAGCAGTCCACCGTCGCTGCCTCAACTTCCTCACCTCCCAGGCCCTCCTGGACCCACTACAATCCGGCTTCCGTCCCCTTCACTCCACTGAAACAGCACTCACAAAAGTCACCAAAGACCTGTTCCTGGCTAAATCTAAGGGCCTCTATTCTATCCTCATCCTTCTTGACCTTTCTGCTGCCTTTGACACCGTTTACCACAACCTTCTCCTCACCACCCTCTCCTCGCTTGGCTTCAAGGACTCCATATTATTCTGGTTCTCCTCCTATCTTTCCCATCGCTCATTCAGTGTATGCTTGACCATTGAATCTCATACTATGTTTCTTTTCTATAACACTATGGTGTAAATAGTTTCATTTTGTTATCCAAGTTGGTTCTCCTGTTATTTGTAAATTCAGACTTGTGTACCCTGTCTGATTGTTCTGTTCCATGTAAACCGCGCTGATGCTGAATAGTGCGGTATAGAAGAAATTAAATAAATAAATGCTCTGGTGGCCTCTCCTCCTCCCCACCCCGCTCCATGTAGGTGTACCCCAGGGATCTGTCTTGGGCACCCTCCTTTTCTCTCTATACCCAAGGCCTTAGCGCGCTTATCTCCTCCCATGGCTTTCAGTACCATCTCTATGCTGATGACTCCCAAATCTACCTCTCTACACTTAATATTTCTCCGGCAACCCAGTCCAAGATCTCTGCCTGACTTTCAGACATCGCTGCCTGGATGTCTCATCACCGATTGAAACTGAACACGGCCAAGATTGAACTCCTTGTCTTTCCACCCAACTCCTCCCCCCCACCTCCCCCTCTCTCAGTCAATGTGGATGGATCTACTATCCTTCCTGTTCCCTCTGCCCGCAATCTAGGGGTTATCTTTGACACCTCTCTCTCCTCCTCCGCTCATATCCAGCTTGTAGCTAAGACCTGCTGCTTCTTTCTCTACAACATCAACAAAATCTGCCCCCTCCTCTCTGAACACACTACCCAAATGCTTATCTACTCCTTAATCTCCTCTCGCCTCAATTACTGCAACCTACTCCTCGCCGGTCTCCCCATGAGCCATCTCCTTCCCCTTCAATCTATACAAAATCACGCTGCTCGACTAATCTTCTGCCAGCCTCGCCATGCCCACATTGCTCCTCTTCTCAAGTCGCTTCACTGGCTCCCTGTCCAATTCCGCATCCAATTCAAGCTTCTCTTGCTAACCCATAAATGCATTCACTCTATGGCCTCTCAATACCTCTTATCTCTCCCTACGTCCCCTCTCAAAATTTGCACTCTGCTAACAAATTACTTCTATCAATGCCTTTCACCCGCACCGCGAACTCCCGACTGTGCTCCTTTCATCTTGCTGCACCATACGCCTGGAACAGCCTACCTGCATCTGTTTGCCAGGCATCCTCCCTGGCCCTCTTCAAATCCAGGTTGAAGACCCACCTCTTCACCGTTACATTCAGATCCTGACTCCATCCTCATCTTACCCTAACCCCTGTCAACATTTATGACCAAACTATAGACCAAACTGTACCACACCATACCTTGCGCAGAACTGACTAATGCTCTGTACTGTTCTAACTAGATAGTAAGCTCCGATGAGCATGACTGACGGGCAGGGACTGTCTTTTGTATGTTGGCTACCTCTTGTAGGTTAGCTGTGCAGCGCTGCATGTGTGGCGCTTTATAAGTGCTGATTAGTAGTAGTAGCAGTAAGATTATAGTAGTAGTAGTAGTAGTAGTAGTAGTAGTAGTAGTAAGAGTAAATCTTATCTGGTTGGAAGATGGCAATATGTGAAATCCGGATCAGAAGAGTCTAAACGCTTCCATCAAAAGCAAGGTGTACCACAAGGCTCCTCGTTGTCTTCTCTACTATTCAATATATACATGCAGCCCATCTGCAATATCATCAGATCATTTAACGTGAACTGTTTGATATATGCAGATGACATACTCTTATACATGCCGTTCTCTACAGTTCACTTGGACCTGACACCACTGGTAGACTGTTTCAATGCGGTCTCAGATTGGCTCCAATCACAAAATCTACGCATTCAACATAAGAAAACGGAGGTGCTTTTCATTGCCAGAGACCCCAACTTCATTCCTCCATCCCATCTCAGTGTCAAAGAAGCTGACTTACAAACTAAAGAAACAATAAAATACCTTGGAGTCACCTTGGACCAATGTCTGGATATGAAACATCACATAAGCAATATAGTCAAAGCTGTATACTTCAAAATCCGCACGCTCAGGCATCTGCACTCTCTGTTGGACCCAGACGATTTCCGGTCTATATACCAAGCACTAATCCTGCCACATTTCGACTTTGCAAATGCCATCTTACAAGGTCTCCCTCAATCTACACTGAGCCCATTACAGCTGGCCATGAATGCTGCAGCAAGGGTCCTCTACGGAGCCTCTAGAAGTGACCACGTGACTCCCATTCTCAAACAGCTTCACTGGCTCCCCATACATGGGAGGATTATATTTAAGACCCTACTCCTCTCATTCAAGGCAATCAAAGGTATTTCATCTTCCTCACTCACAGAACTTATTCACACGGTGCCCCCCAACAGATCCAGAAGAGCAACAGCTGTAAACCTGCTAATAACCCCAAAGGCATTGACAAAATGCAACATGACAACTGCAAACAGGGCGTTCAGTTTCTATGTCCCCAAATGCTGGAATGCTCTACCTTCTGACATTCGGGCCATTGTAGACCTAACTCAATTCAGGAAGGCACTCAAATACCACCTTTTCATCCAATACTACTCAGTCAGCAACGAAATCTAGGTATCCCCATTAAGAAATGACTACTTACGTGCCTTATGTTATTGTTACCTCAATCTTGCTCCGTGTAAATATTTCATGTATATAGTTCACCCCTGTTATCCAAGTTTGTACTCCTGTTCTATGTAAAACCAAACAGCTTGTTGTTATGGTCATTATGTTAAAATGTAAACCGCGCTGATACCGAATAGTGCGGTATATAAGAAACTGTAATAAATAATAAATAAATATATGCCTGAAACTGTATAACTTTCCTGTGCGTAGAATATGCTTCTCCTATAATTAGGTCCTGCTTAAAAGCACATGCGGGCAAGCAGATGTGCACTTGTATAGTAGGCATCCTCGAGAGAGGAGTTTCTGCAGTGCATAGAGTTATGATTTATGTGTATACTTTATAAAATATGCACTAGTATCGATATCTGGTTCTGAGCAGGTGCCACAACCTAGACACTATTTCTGCGGGACTGGTGCTAGCATCTCATAAAGGCACATAGGTGCGTGTGTGCCTTTACAAATCTCCACCTCCAAACCTAGGTGCCCTGTTATAAAATTACCCTCATAATGCCAGCGAGGTTTTAAACATCTACGTTTCCCGCCGATGTGCATATAGAAACTTGAACTGAAGAGAATTCTCAAGGTAGGACACGTCCTTCTCTCTTCCTTTGGGTACCCCAATATTCTATCAGCTTCCCAAAAACCTGGTCACACTGACGGACTCCAATGAGGTCTTCAGCAATGATGATCCCCAGGTATAGTGACTGCTACGTTTTTCCTTCCAGAACGGTACTTGATGCTAAGATTTCTGGTCTAAAGCATAGACTGCAACAGAACAAAGAGTCCTGAATTTATCCACATAAAAACCCCGAATGGATATTACTAATTGGGCAGAGCAGCTCTCAGGACAGAGCACAGACAACCCAAATGAAGTCAGTGTAGTGTAAATATTGAAAGGGAGCTGTCAAACCAGTAGCAAACATGAGTTCTGCCCTGACTTTCATTTACTCCTTCAGCAAACAGGGTCTATGCAGCTCCCAGTGGGCCAGATAATCACAGGAATTTTATATTTTGTGACCATGGGAAAAAAGCTTTGTCCACCTGGCCCAGTGTGTGCTCTTGTGAAAGGTGGAGGAAGAAAGGAGGGGGCCAATTATGTCAGCGCAGGGACAGGATTAAAAGAGAATCATCTTTTACCCGTTGCTTCATTTCAACATCTGCCTAATGAGGACCTAACGTCAGAAAACAGAAATGGGTTTTTCCCGCATCAGCTTTTCCCACAAGTGTAACATCAAATCTACTCACAGAGCGGAGGTCCGAAGAGCACTGTGTCCAAGGCTTTCAGCTGCAGCTTCTGTCGGTGGCTCCGGTCATTCATCTTCAGCACACAGCCCGTCATGGTAGCGTTGGTCACTGCTAGCCTGCACAGAACACCAGCACAAGGTCAAACCTAGAGTTTCAAAATAAACAGCTGCCTCATCTTCATCACCAATCACTCCGGGCTGCTCACTCGAAAGGAGATCTCTCACCTACAGTAGGAAGCACTGGGGGCAACTAAAGAGAATGTGGCACCCTCACATATTTTTATTTATTTTATTTACATTCTCTTATATACCGCACTATTCTGCATCAGTGCGGTTTACATTGAACAAACTGAAATTACATTGAACAGGGCATTAGGGAGGGACTGCAGGTGGGGTGTAGGGCCCTAATATAGAGCTGTAGCACTGACGGGTATTTGGGGGGTAGGGAACACTTGCAATGGGCTTCAGTACACTAGGAAGCACTATGGGGGAAAGGGGGACCTCACAAAGTGCTGTACTACTGCAGCGCGCTGTGGGAGGGAGTGGAATGGTGAGCAACTCTCACAAAGTGCTTTACTACTGGGAAGAGCCGTGAAGGGGGGGGGGTGGAGAGAGGAATAGTGAGTGATGACTATAGTAATGGGGATCACTACGGGAGGCAGGGGGCAGGAATGGTGTGACCCTCACATAGGGCTGTAGTATTATTTATTTATTCATTCATTCTTATATACCGCATTTCCGAGGATCAGTGTGGTTTACAGGGAACAAAGTTCAACATTACATGAAACAGGTATACAAGGAACAGTTAACTCTTATAAATAGAACAGGTAGATTACACTATTTATAACACAGAACTGCAACTATATACAATTAGAGAGTCGCTTACATCTTTGAGTGACTAGAGGTAGAAGGTTGCTAACATCTGAGGGTATATTAGGGGTAGATAGGTAAGAGGAGATTATGTTATCCCATCAAAAGATTCCTTGAATAGGTGGGTTTTAAGCAGTTTGCAGAAGACTGCAAGGTCGTGAATGCCTCCGATTTGTGGTGGTAAAGCATTCTATAGGCATGGGGCATGCAGGGAGAACGCCCTGGAGCAAGCTGACTTCTTACCGTTGGCTTTCCCCTATTATCTAGCTTTTAAACTAGATAATAGGGGAGAGCCGGCAGTCACCCCAGAGGGCATGGTTCAGAACAATGTATCTTTGAAGGATACTAGCAAAATATTGAAGTTAGGTCATATCGACAGAGAGATTCCAATAAAGATATAAGTAAACCAAATGCCCTTAAGTACAGAGCAAACAAAGCTTAAAGATTCCAAATTACTCCTGCCTACCGATAACCAGATTAATATGAATAAAATACAGCTTGTAAAATGCTTGCATGCAAATGTTAAGAGTAAATGAGAGGTTAGATATGATTGGTATCTCAGAGACATGGTGGAAGAAGGACAACCAGTGGGACATTGTGATACCTGGGTACAAACTATATCGTAATGATAGAGAATATCAAATTGGTGGAGGGGTTGCGCTCTATGTTAGAGAGGGCATTGAGTCACAAAGAATTAAAATTTTGCAGGAAACAAAATACACTGTAGAATCTCTATGGATTGAAATTCCATGAAAAAGGAGAAGGGGAAGGCAATTGCAGTGGGGGTGTACTACCGATCACCTAACCAGAATGAACAAATGGATGATGAAATGCTCAAAGAAATCAGGGAAGCTAACAAAAAATGCAGTACAGTAATAATAATGGGTGATTTCAATTACCCCGGTATCGATTGGGTCAGTGTCACAGCAGGACATGCTAGGGAGATAAAGTTTCTAGATGAAATAACTGCTTCTTGGAGCAGCTGGTTCATGAACCAACCAGAGGGGAAGCCATTTCAGACCTAATCCTTAGTGGAACACAAGATCTGGTGCAAGAGATAAGGGTGTTGGGGCCACTTGGCAATAGTGATCATAGCATGATCACATTTGATTTAATAAATGGAGGAAGTATGGCAAGGAAATCTACAGTACTACCTTTTAACTTTCAAAAGGGAGACTATGATAAAATGAGGAAAAGAGTTAAGAAAAAACTAAAAAGAGCAGTTGCAAAGGTTAGAGATTTACATCAAGCATGGGTGTTGTTTAAAAATACTATCTTGGAAACCCAGACCACCTGTTTTCCACGCTTTAAGAAAAGTGGAAGGAAGTAAAAAAAATTGCCAGCATGGTTTAAAGGTGAGGTCAGAGAAACCGTCATTCCCGAAAAAGCATCTTTCAAGGAAATGGAAAAAGGAGCCAAATGATGAAAACTGGAAACACCACAAGCACTGGCAAGTTAGATGCAAGGCATTGATAAGGCAGGCAAAGAGAGAATTTGAGAAGAAGCTTGCTGTGGAAGCAAAAATGCATAATAAAGACTTTTTCAAGTATATTCATAGCAAAAGACCTGTGAGAGAGTCAGTTGGAACATTAGATGGTAGAGGGGTAAAGGGGGAAACTAAGAGGGGACAACGCCATACTGGAGAGACTGAATGAATTCTTTGCTTCGGTTTTTACTGAGGAAGATATAGGGATGAAATAGTATTTAAAGGTGATGCCGCAGAAGAATTAAAAGAAATATTGATACACCGGGAAGATGTATTACAACTATTTGATAAACTGAAGAGCAGCAAATCACCTGGATCGGATGGTATACATCCAAGAGTGTTGAAAGAACTGAAATATGAGATTGCAGACCTACTATTAGTAATCAGTGAACTATCATTACAATCATCTATAATACCTGAAGATTGGAGGATGGCTAATGTAACATCAATTTTTTAAAAAGGTTCTAGAGGTGATCCAGGAAACTACAGACCAGTAAACCTGACGTCAATACCGGAATAATGGTAGACACCATTATCAAGAACAAAATTACTGAACATGTAGATAGTCATAGCTTAATGGAAGACAGCCAGCATGGCTTTAGACAAGGAAGATCTTGTCTTACTAATCTGTTTTTTTGAAGGTGTGAATAAACAGGTAGACAAAGGTGAGTCAGTTGATATAGTGTATCTGGATTTTCAGAAAGTCTTTCACAAGGTCCCTAATAAGAGACTCTTGGCAAAATTAAAAAGTCATGGGATTGTGGATCAAGAACTGGTTAACAGATAGAAAGCAAAGGGTAGGGCTAAATGGCCAATTTTCCTAATGGAGAAAGGTGAATAATGGTGTACCCCAGGGATCTGTGCTGGGTCCGTTATTTATGAAAATGCTAAAAAGTGACCTGGAAATGGGAATAACGAGTGAGGTAATCAAATTTGCAGATGACACAAAATTATTCAAAGTTGTTAAAACCGAAGAGGATTGTGAAAAATTGCAAGAGGACCTTGATAAATTGGCAGATTAAATTTAATGTGGACAAGTGCAAAGTTATGCACTTAGGAAAGAACAAACCAAACTATGGTTACACGATGCAAGGTTCCACATTAGGAACCACCACCAAGGAAAAAGATTTAGGCGTGCAGCGGCGGCCAAGAGAGCAAATAGAATGCTAGGTATCATAAGGAAAGGAATGGAGAATACAATAAAGGATATTATAATGCCTCTGTATCGTTCTATAGTGTGACCACACCTTGAATATTGTGTGCAGTTCTGATCACTGTATCTTAAAAAGGATATAGCGTTATCAGAAAAGGTACAGAGAAGAGGCCGATGGTAAGGAGGAGGATTCTGAGGGCAAGGCATTGTGCCGATATAGCAGAATAGTTAGTTAATTGTTTGCTCTCTCACCTCCATGTATGTTGAGCTCGATCCGGCGTTGGTTATCTACTGCTATGTGGTTCTGAATGAGTGGGCTGCGGTGTGTTGCTGTATTCGTCAGCTGCTACATAAGAACATAAGATATGCCATACTGGGTCAGACCAAGGTCCATCAAGCCCAGTATTCTGTTTCCAACAGTGGCCAATCTAGGTCATATGTACCTAGCAGTTTCCCCAAGAGACACAAGTTCCACAATGCTTGTACTGGGTCAAGCATTGATATCTTTGGTCACTTCTTAATAATGGTTTATGGACCTTTCCTCCAGGAACTTCTCCAAACCTTTTTTAAACCCAGCTACACTAACAGCCTTTACTACATCCTCCGGTAACAAATTCCAGAGTTTGATTACATGTTGAGTGAAAAAATATTTTCTTTTATTAGTCTTAAATAGTTTACCCTGTAGCTTCATTGCATGTCCCCTAGTCTTTCTATATTCTGATAAGGTAAACAATCGAACTACGTTTACCCGTTCCACTCCATTCATTAATTTATAGACTTCTATCATATCTCCCCTCAGCCGTCTCTTTTCCAGGTTAAAAAGCCCTAACCTTTTTAGCCTCTCTTCATAGGAGTATCCTTCCATCCCCTTTACCATTTTGGTGGCTCTTCTCTGTACCTTTTCTAAAATCGCTATATCCTTTTTAAGATATGGCGACCAGAATTGCACACAATATTCAAGGTGCGGTCTCACCATGGAACGATATAGAGGCATTATAATATCTTTTGTTTTATTTTCCATCCCTTTCCTTATCATACCTAGCATTCTATTTGCTCTCTTGGCCGCCGCTGCACACTGGGCCGAGGGTTTTAACATGGTATCCACAATGACGCCTAAATCTTTTTCCTGGGTGGTGGTTCCTAATGTGGAACCTTGCATCGTGTAACCATAGTTTGGGTTGTTCTTCCCTAGGTGCATAACCTTGCACTTCTCCACATTAAATTTCATCTGCCATTTTGATGCCCAGTCTTCCAATTTATCAAGATTCTCTTGCAATTTTTCACAATCCTCTTGGGCTTTAAC
Organism: Ichthyophis bannanicus; assembly: GCA_033557465.1. Lineage (NCBI taxonomy): Eukaryota > Metazoa > Chordata > Amphibia > Gymnophiona > Ichthyophiidae > Ichthyophis > Ichthyophis bannanicus. The sequence goes on from CM066035.1 coordinate 2,748,196, forward strand.
AACTTTAAATAGTTTTGTGTCATCTGCAAATTTGATAACCTCACTCGTTATTCCACTTTCCAGGTCATTTATGAATATGTCAAAAAGCAGTGGACCCAGCACAGATCCCTGGGGTACACCACTATTCACCTTTCTCCATTGGGAAAATTGGCCATTTAGCCCTACCCTCTGCTTTCTATCTTTTAACCAGTTCCTGATCCACAATAGTACACTGCCTGCTATCCCATGACTCTTTAGTTTTGCCAAAAGTCTCTGATGAGGGACCTTGTCAAAGGCTTTCTGAAAGTCCAGATACACAATATCAACCGACTCACCTTTGTCCACCTGTTTATTCACTCCTTCAAAAAAACATAACAGATTAGTAAGACAAGATCTTCCTTGTCTAAAGCCATGTTGACTGTCTCCCATTAGGTTGTGACTATCTACATGCTGAGTAATTTTATTCTTTATGATGGTTTCTACCATTTTTCCCGGTACTGACATCAGGCTCACCGGTCTGTAGTTTCCCGGATCACCCCTGGACATATCATCTAATGGACCAACTGACTCTCTCACAGGTTTTTTGCTACGAATGTACTTGAAAAGGTCTTTATTTCGCGTTTTTGCTTCCGCAGCAAGCTTCTTCTCAAATTCTCTCTTTGCCTGCCTTATCAATGCCTTGCATTTGACTTGCCAGTGCTTGTGCTGTTTCCAGGTTTCGTCTTTTGGCTCTTTTTTCCATTTCCTGAAAGATGCTTTTTTGGCAATAACAGCCTCTCTGACTTCACCTTTAAACCATGCTGGCAGTTTTTTGGACTTCCGTCCACTTTTCTTAAAGCGTGGAATACAGCTGGTCTGGGCTTCCAAGATAGTATTTTTCAACAACACCCAAGCTTGATGTACGTCTTTAACCTTCACAACTGCTCCTTTTAGTTTTTTCTTAACTGTTTTCCTCATTTTATCATAGTCTCCCTTTCGAAAGTTAAAAGGTAGTACTGTGGATTTCCTTACTATCCCTCCTCCACTAATTAAATCAAAGGCGATCATGCTATGATCACTATTGCCAAGTGGCCCCAACACCCTTATCTCTTGCACTAGATCTGGTGTTCCACTAAGGACTAGGTCTAATATGGCTTCCCCTCTGGTCGGTTCATGAACCAGCTGCTCCAAAAAGCAATCATTTATTTCATCTAGGAACTTTATCTCCCTAGCATGTCCTGACGTGACACTGACCCAGTCAATACTGGGGTAATTGAAATCACCCATTATTATTACTGCGCTGTAACTTTTGTTAGCTTCCTTGATTTCTTTGAGCATTTCATCATCCATTTGGTCATTCTGGCCAGGTGCTCGATAGTACACCCCCACTGCCATCGCCTTCCCCCTTTTATATGGAATTTCAATCCATATAGATTCTACAGCAGATTTTGTTTCCTGCAAAACTTTAATCCTTTCTGACTCAATGCCCTCTCTAACAGAGCGCAACCCCTCCACCAATTTGATCAGCTCTGTCATTACGATATAGTTTGTACCCAGGTATCACAGTGTCCCACTGGTTGTCCTCCTTCCACCATGTCTCTGATATTCCAATCATATCTAACCTTTCATTTAGTGCATTATATTCTAACTCTCCCATCTTATTCTTTAGACTTCTAGCATTTGCATACAAGCATTTTAGAGAATGTATTTTATTCATGTTAATTTGGCTATTGTTAGACATGGGTAATTTGGGATCTTTAAGCTCTGTCTGCTCCATACTTGAGGGCATTTGGACTACTTTACTCTTTTGTGGAACCTCTCTGCTTTTGGTAGTATCCTTCAAGGATACATTCTTCCGATGCTACAGGTGCTGGATGGTCACAAGCACTGTTCCCTCTAAGCTGTGTGCGTGCGCACACACCTCGCCGAGCTAGCGCACATACTTTATAACAGAGCGCACAAAAATTACGGTTCTGATTCTGATAGAAAACAACACAGACATCTTAAAATGTAAAAGTTGTTGTGTATTTACGGTTTTCACAAGTTCTACAATATTATCTAGTGCAATCAATGTGGTGTACATACTGTATTCTGACGTGTAATCAAATTTTAAAGTATAGAACTCCGAGTGTCGTTGTGTGACGCACAAAAATGTAACCTTCCTTCAAAAGCTGCACAGCTGATATTTTATGCGCACACAGCCTACAGAAAATTAGAGGGAACATTGGTCACAAGGGCCTCTGTACTGTGAAAAGGAAATCTTGGAGGAAGCTGGAGGGTGGGCGCTCTTTCAGTAGGGTGTGCAGTTAGGCTGGATTGCCCCTTGGGCTTTTTTTTTTTTTTTAAAGCCGGTGTTGGTGATGTCCTTCAGCCCTGATTGGCCTCTGCTGCAGGGAGGCTGGGTAGTCCTCCGTCCCCCTGCCCTTATTAGGGAGTGTTGTGGGGAGAGGAATAGCGAGTGACTCTCATATAGGACTATATAGTACTGGAGAGCGCTGTGGGCGGAGGGGAGGAATGGTGAGTGGCTCCCACATAGGGCTTTAATATTGGGGAGAGCTGTGGGGGAGGGGAATGGTGACTGACTCACATCGGGCTGTAGTACTGGGGAACGCTGTGGTGGGGGGGAGGGAGGTAGAGGAAGGGCTGCAGTACTGGGAAGTGCTGGAAGACATAAGGAAGCCTCCATATGGCTGTAGGAGCAGGAGGGTGCTGCAGAGTACAAAGGTCCCTGACAAAGAGCTGTGGTGCTGGGGGTATGGCAGCTGCTGTAGGACCTCTTACACACTGCTCTTTCTAGCTAGTGTAACCCAGACGTATCACATGCACTCACCTGGGCATGGCGTGTCCACTCAGCTGCAGCTTCCGAAATGTTTCTTCATACTGAGGTAGCTCAACATAAGCAATTAACCACTGTACCACTTCTTCCACTGTCCAGTTATAGACTGAAAGAAAGAAGGAAAAACGTCACACTCTGCACCTCCTGGAACCTGCTGTCCTGATCAGCTATACAGACAATGCATTATAATGGGTGCTGCAAAATCAATGAAACAATCTTCTGCAGACCTAGAAGCAGGGCTTTTCTGAGGGGTACACGGTGGTATGGCATACCGGCACCTTTTTTACTGCTTGCTTGTTCCTCACATATTAATGAAAGAGCACTGGCACCTTTTAGGCTGGGAAAAAGGCACTCATACAACTAAATTATTTAACCAACATTTGCATCAAACATAACATCTTTGAAATGAATCATGGTGACATTTTAAATACCATAATGCTAGAGACATTCCCCTTTACCCCTGCAACCTCCATTCCTAGACTGTAATACTAAAAGAGTTCCCTGTGTCTCTGTAACCTCCTGGACTCGTCCCCCTCTCCCACTATACTGTAACACTAATGCAGAACACTCCTTTAATCAGAGAACTCAATCAGTTCTATGGTCCTCAAAGGATCCTGGATCCTCTGTGTTACAGATGCATCCAAAGCAAGCCATCATTCTTTAATCTATTAACTGAAAATTGCTCCGAAAACATTTAAACCGCCTACAAAGCCACAATGGTGCAGTTACCTTTTACCTATGGCTTTGCATCGGACTTCCAAAACTAAGAAAAACATTTCTGTCCACACTGGTGCTGGTTTTGTGCAGATATGTTTTTCAACTAAATAAACATATGTACTTCTGAAAATGCGAAGACCAGAAAGTGTTTCAGCCCCCTCTCCCAGGGAGACCATTCAGCTACAAATACCCACAAACAGGCGGGCAATTATAAACCATCCAATTTGCTCTTGTAAAATGCTTTATGATGCTTTGAAAGTAGCTGGAGCTTATGTACTCACCCGCCACACAAAGCTTACTCTCCGTCACTAAGTCATTGTTTTTGAAATTCTTTCCTGGAGCCCCTGCAAGGAGCCCTGATTGGAAAAGATTTACAGTCTTTGCATCTCAGGGAACGGGTGCTACTAAATTAATGGAAATGTGACATCAAGTGGGTCTTACGGACCACTGCATTCTATGGTTCTGCATCAGCGAGGGAGGAATGTGTAATTGGCAGCATGGCTGTTACTCTGGGAGCTTTACAAAACCACACTAAGGATAGAGGATGCTGAAAATATCAAACAATGTCTTCACAATGACGTTTTTTAGCCAATTCTAGCTGGACATCCCACAGACACTGCAGATGAGACTTGCAAAGGCTGAGTGACAGTAACAGAGGGTGGAGGGGCCCCTCGGATCTAGTCCCTTCTTCATCAGGGTTCAGACAAATTACATGGAGCATATAGCTTTTCAGACAGACTGTACTGGTTTTTATGACAAACTACTTGTCTCCTTTTTTAAAGAAGAAAAGGCAATATATAAGCCCAATAGAAACATGGTTCCCCTTTAGAATTGTACGCTTCAAAGAATTACTAAGTGAATAGAATCTGTTACAGCCTCTACATGGTACAAAGTTACACTCTATATCTTTCTGCAGTTTTTATCTGCTGATTTAAACAGACCACAAATAAAAAGTGAATATGGCAGGGGCAAGAACTTGAACCCCTTCTAGCTGATTCATTACTCTTTTTTTTAAACAGTTGTTAATAAGGGCGAAAAGGTTGGTTGACTTTGTCAGGTGAAGGCAGTTCCAGAGATGAACAAATACTCTGACCCTTTTAACCTCTCAGCTTGTGATTGTTATACTGTCTACTTTCAATAACCATGGGCTTCTCTAAGCAGCTGTCTGAGCAGTTGAAAATAAAGATGATTGATTTATTTATTTATTTTTATACCACGCTCTTTAGAATCAGTGCGGTTGACATGTATACTAACAGGCACTTTTTATTCCCTTGTCCCCGAAGGGCTCACAATCTAAGTGTACCTGAGCCAATGGAGAGTTAAGTGGCTTGCCCAAGGCCACAAGGAGTGGCCACAGGACTAGAGACCCCAGTCCCTCCGGCCTGAGGTTGCTTGTCTCCATGTGGGACTTGAACTCCCGGCCTTCAGGCCTGAGGTAACCTGTCCCACCACTGAGCCACTCCTCCCCTTTGTAAAACTGACTGCACCCAATCCCCTAACCCAGCCATCATAAACATAAGATCAAAAACTGTGTTACTTTGTCCATGTCTATGTCCATCTTTTGTCGAAATCATCAATGTTGCCCACCTGGTGACGGCCCTACCCCTATATCTGATTATCCCCCCCCCCCCCTTTATGTTACACCGCTTTGGTGAAAAGCGGGATATAAATACAGTTAAATAAATAAATATAGTAATAATAATGGGCGATTTCAATCACCTCAGTATCGAATGGGTCAGTGTCACGGCAAGACATGCTAGGGAGATTAAGGGCCCGATTCTGGGAGGCAGGTTGCAGGGCTGGAGTCCCGGCGGGACGTGCAGCCCCACAAGCCGCCGGGGCCCAATTCCCTCTCTGGCTCTCCGCGTACATCCTGATTATCAGGATGTGGAGAGCCGGCGGGGGGGGGGGGCAGGTGGTGACAGGATTGGGGCGGAGCAGGGGTGGGCCAGCCCAGCAGAACATACAGGGCTGACTGAGATCACGGCCCTGTACATCCTGCCCGGACCGTGGGTATGTGCTGCTTAATCCACCCCAAAGGCGGAATAAGCAGCAAAAAAAGCCAGCAATTGAGCCCGGGGATCCCCCCAGGGTGTTACCGCAAGAACCTTTTGTTCTTGCAGTCCAGAATGGGGTCCAAATGGCCCCGTCTTGCTTGGGGGCCATCCAGATGGCCAAGATGTGCTCTGAATCGGGCTCAAAGTTTCTAGATGAAATAAATGACTGCTTCTTGGAGAAGCTGGTTCATGAACAGACAAGAGCGGAAGCCATTTTGGACCTAGTTCTTAGTGGTACACAAGATCTGGTGCAAGAGAAAAGGGTGTTGGGGCCACTTGGCAAGAGTGATCATATCATGATCTTGTTTGATTTCATAAATAGAGAAAGTACAGCAAGGGAATCTACAGTACTGCCTTTAAATATTCAAAAGTGAGACTATGATAAAATGAGGAAAAGAGTTAAGAAAAAAATAAAAGGAGCAGCTGCAAAGGTTAAAGATTTACATCAAGCATGGGCATTGTTTAAAAATACTCTTGGAAGCCCAGACCAGCTGTATTCCACACTTTAAGAAAGGTGGAAGGAAGCCTAAAAACTGCCAGCATGGTTTAAAGATGAGGTCAGAGAGGCTGTTGTAGGCAAAAAAAAGCATCTTTCAGGAAATGGAAAAAAGGAGCCAACTGGAAACAACATAAGCACTGGCCAGTTAGATGCAAGGCATTGATAAGGCAGGCAATGAGAGAATTTGAGAAAAAGCTTGCTGTGGAAGCAAAAATGCATAATGACGACTTTTTCCAAGTACATTCGTAGTAAAAAACCTGTGAGAGTGTCAGTTAAGTGGCTTGCTCAAGGTCACTAGGAGCACCTGTGGGACTAGAAACCCCAGTCTCTCTGGTCTGAGATTGCTGTCCTCCAGAGGGGCAAAAGGGGTACTAAGAGGGGACAAGGCCAAAGCAGAGAGACTGAATGAATTCTTTGCTTTGGTCTTTACTGAAGAAGATGTAGGGAAGTTTACCATGACTGAAATGGTATTTAAAGGAAATGCATCGGAAGAATTTAAAGAAATATCAATAAATTGGGAAGATATATTACAACTATTTGATAAACTAAACAGTAGCCGAGGGTGTTGAAAGAACTGAAATATGAGATTGCAGACCTACTATTAGTAATCTGTGAACTATCATTAAAATCATCTGTAATACCTGAAGATTGGCGAATGGCCAATGTAACACCAATTTTTAAAAAGGGTTCCAGGGGTGATCCGGGAAACTTCAGGCCAGTGAACCTACTACTACTACTGAGCATTTGTATAGCACTACAAGATATACATAGCGCTGCCAAACATGTAAGAGACAGTCCCTGCTCAGAGCTTACAATCTAGACAAGACAGACAACACAGAAGGTATAAACAGGGATACATCTAGGGGAATGGTAAGGAAACACGAGGGAGATCAGGGGAGTCAAGATCAGAAAGCAGCAGCTTTGAGGTGATTTTTCAGTCTGGATTTGAAAAGGGTCAGAGAAGGTGCTTGACGTACAGACACAGGTAGTTTATTCCAGGCATAACGAGCAGCAAGGTGAAAGGAGCAAAGTCTAGACTTAGCAATAGAAGAGAAGGGCACAGATAGAAGCGATTTGCCAGAAGAGCAGAGTTTCTGGGAAGGGGTGTAGGGAAGTATAAGAGGAATCAGAACCATACAAAATGGTAGAAACCATTATAAAGAACAAAATTACTGACTATCTAGATAGTCATGGTTTGATGGGAGAAAGCCAACATGGCTTTAGCCAAGGAAGGTCTTGTTTTACTAATCTGTTATATTTTTTGAAGGAGTGAATGAACAGGTAGATAAAGGTGAGCCGGTTGATACAGTGTATCTGGATTTTCAGAAAGCCTTTGACAGGGTCCCTCATGAGAGACTTTCGGTGAAGTTAAAAAGTCATGGGATAGGAGGCAGTGTACTATTGTAGATCAGGAACTGGTTAAAAGATAGAAAGCAGAATAGTGCTAAATGGCCAATTTTCCCAATGGAGAAAGGTGAATAGCGCTGTACAGACATATGTGCAAAGATGGTCCCTACTCATCAAGACAGACAACACAACAGCTGGGGAGAAGGATATGTCTATGGGAATGGTAAGGTAGCACGTAGCTGGACAGCAGGAGAATATGCGGATCAGGATCTAAAAGCGACCTGGAAGAGGTCAGTTTTCAGCTTGGATTTAAGCACTTTGCAGTTCCTCGTGATCTCTCTTCTTACAACCCTTCTCGGGAACTCCGCCCATTAGGCAAATCCCTCTTATCTGGGCCTCTCATTTCTACTGCCATATGCCTGAACAGACTACCCGAGTCAGTAGGTCAGGCTCCATCTCTGCTCCTGCTCAAATCCAGGCTAAAATCCATCTGAGGCTGCTTTTGTTCTCGATCCCCTTTCTCTCCTGCTAAACACCTATCTGTGCATTGATCATTTCCCTCCTGAATTACCCTAGTTCCCTGTTTGTTATCTTCATCTGTCTTGATTAGATTGTAAGTTATGTGGAGCAAGGACTGTCTTATACATGTTTGTGTATCGCATCGCATGTGCCTTGTCGTGCTATATAAATGATTAGGAGCAATAGTAGTAGGAGTAGTAGTAGGGTTTGTTCCCAGCAGAACAAGAGCGTTTAATGTGCTTTGGTTCTAAGCGATGATAGATAGTGCAATGCTCTGGTCTAGAGGTGCCTGGATTAGCTTTGACATTGTAAAGGCATTTGACACGGTCTTGGCAGTATAAGCAGACTGTTCTGGAGCACTTTGGGTTTTTGTGAAAGTATCCGAGTGCGATATGGACAGCCTTGGACTCAAGTGCTGGTTAATGAGTGCATGTCGGCAGAGTTTAGTGTTGGGAGGAGGACTCAGTAGGGTTGCCCTCTGTGTCCAGGTTTGCTTGTGCTTTGGACTATTGGCATGGAAAAAAGTGATGGCCAAAAAGATCCTCAGTGTACCCACTGGAGAGGGGGGTTGTAAAATTGGCTTTATTTGCTGATGATCTCTTGGTGATCCAGCCCAAAGAATCATTAAGGCCTCTGTTGGACCTGTTGGCAGCATGCATTCTTTTTTCGGTTTAAAGATTAACTGGGAAAAGTCTGCAGAGTTAGATGGGGGGGGGAGGGTAATGTACTGGGTCTGGGGTCCCTTTCCCTTGAAGTGAGTAGGGGGTTTGTTTAAATGTATCTATTTAGCAATGCTTATATACTGCTTTTCAATGGGTTAAAGTTGTACATTCAGGTACAGTATAGATTTCCCTTGTCCCTGAAGGGCTCCCAATCTATGTTTTTGTACCTGAGGCAACGGAGGGTTAAGTGGCTTGCTCAAGACCACAAGGAGCACCTGTAGGACTAGAAACCCCAGTCCCTCTGGTCTGAGATTGCAGTCCTCCAGCAGGATTTGAACCCCCAGCCCTCTGGCCTGAGGCAATTGGGATTGATGTTTTCTGGTGATCTGGGGGGAGGGGAGGGTGGGGGGGGGCTATAACTTGAATTTGCATCCACTGTTCTGTGATATGGAACAATGTTTGAAGAAATGCTGGGATCTGCCCATATCTCTACTGGGTCGGGTTCACTTGCTGTAAATGGTGATTTTGCCTCGGTGGCTTTATATATTGCAAAATCTTCCCCTGGTATTATCCAAGGGTGATAATGATCGCTGGAATTGGATGATTTCTCTTTTTCTGTGGTAAGAGAAGAAACCACGGATGAGGCTGTGCGTGTTGTAGTGGGCCTGAAAGATTGCTTCATGAATTACATTGGCTTAGGCTATAATTTCTATGCTATCCCTCTCCTAAGATCAAGGGCGCTTTCAAATAACAAAACATTTTACATTGACAATTTTGGCTCAAACCGTGGAACATTTACATCGAACACAATATATGCAGTCAAACTGCTCCAACTATGTACAAAAGAACTATTTACAGTAGACGCAGGGGAAATACTAACCGCTGCCACGAGACTCTGAGGACGCTCAGGCCTCATGGAAAGTGCTGGGCTTGGAGCTTGGCATCGGGGAGGCCGGTGCAGAGACGGATCTGGGGAAAAGTCTTTCCTGCAACTCAGATCTCTTTTTATTGGTCTTAGTCATCATGGTCTGACCGCAGGCAGCAGTCATGGGTGTCGGTAACTGACATGGTTTGACTGCAGCGGTTGCATTTTTTAAACCCACCGGGGGACATGGTAGGAAAACACCCGAATGGGGTCAATCACCCCCAGGCTGAAAAAGGGACGAATGCCAGTCGAGGCGAGCCTCAATCAAAAAAGAGAAAAGGAGCCAAGAACAGCGCCAATATTAGAGCTGGCTCAAGGTGGGAAGAGGAACCGGTATACAAACCAGGAAACAAACATTAAGGATAATTAGCAGGGCTTTTCAGGGGAAATAGTCCAGACGTTAGTTGGGCTCCGTGGAAAAAAAAAGACTGAGCAAGATGGCATCCTTGGGCGGGAAGGGGACCACACATGTGTGGTAGCATGTCCCAAAAGCTGGGGAAATGCTCCACGCAGGATCTGTCGGCACCGATGTCACCCATATATGAGGACCGATTTCCTGCTTGTTCCTGCAGAATGTGTGTTAAAATCTCCTGTTGAGCTCGGCCATCTGGACACTTCTCTGCATCTGTGCTGCACAGATAACTATTTCATTAGCATCCACTAACACAGGCAATTGCACAGTTATTATGCTTGCATTAGATTCCACAAACATTGCGCTTTGCTGCATCAAACTGTAAGTTTATACCTGAGGCAATGGAGGGCTTAGTTAACTTCCCATGGATCACAAGCAGAAGCAGCAGTGGGATATTTGTTTTTTTTAAACCTTTCATATAACAGGTCAGGCAATACACTCCAGACTAGAAAGAGAGTTTCTCTTGTACGTAAGATGACCAGTACAAAAAGTCAAAGAAACAATACAAAACCCACCTCCCACCGAACATATACCCCCAGGCACAAGATCATACAGGCAACTTAAAACATAGTTGCAGCACATACAGACACTTCTCCACCCACACTCTCTTCCCTCCATTTCCAATATTTCTCCCAAACAATGTTACATAAATCTAATTTTCCCTGCAGCAACCAGGACACTCTCTCCACTGGGCAATCTTGGGACACTTGCTGAAGCCATCGTACAAAGGAGGAACCTCCTTCCAATGGGCTGCAATCATAAACATAAGAACAGAAGATATGTCATACTGGGTCAGACCAAGGTCAATCAAGCCCAGTATCCTGTTTCCAACAGTGGCCAATCTAGGTTTCTCCAGGCTGCCAACAACAGCTGGCTAACCAACATGCCGCCTGTAGCCCACCACACATATCAAGAGTGTCAACGTTACCCGTCACCCCAACATTGTCTCAACAGATCCTTCCACATTCAGCAAAAAAGACACTACAAACGGACAGGGCTGGCCCAAGGGTTTTTGCCACCCTAGGCCGCCAACCTTCCATGCCACCCCACCCCCTCGTGCCTGAGATGCCATCATCGCCCCCTGCCCCGGCATCCATTTACCCACCGGGGGGGGAGAGGGGGGCAGCATGCCGATCCTTCCTTTGAGGTGGCGGCTGTTCAGCCACCACAGCGGGTTTTAAAGCACCCACGCATGCTCATGGTCTGCCACTCCTGCCCCCTCTGATGTAACTTCCTGTTGGTAGGGGCAGCAGCGACAGGCCATGACTCCACATGCGCGCACATGATTTAATGGCTACCGAGGTACTGAAGCAGCGGCTGAACTGCTGCCACTTCAAAGAAAGGATCGGCATTCTGCCCAACGGGGTCTGCCACCCTAAGCGACCGTTTAGTGGACGTGCCAGATATGAGTCCACCCACGTGAGAAAAAAGTCCACAAAGAGCCCACACTCCAGCTAACATCTCCTCATCTCAGCTCTGGCCTAGAGTAGATAATAATAATAATAATTTCTATAGTGCTAAAAGGTGGACGCAGCAATGTACATAAAGATATAAGACACAGCCCCTACTCAAAGCTTACAATCTAATCAAGATGAAAAACATCACAAAACTGGGGACTAGAGTAAGGTAAGACACACGTAACTAGTGGAGCATCAGGATCCAAAAGCAGCCTCAAAGAGATGGGGTTTCAGCCTGGATTTGAATAGGGCCAGAGAAGGAGCACAACACACTGACTCAGGTAATCTGTTCCAGGCATAGAGCAGTAAGGTGGAATGGACTGGCAGAGAAGGGCACAGATAAAAGGGATCTGCCAGAGCAGCAGAGTTTCCGAGGAGGAGTGTAGAGTGAAGAAAGGTAGTGAGGAGCCGCAGAATGAATGCACTTGTAAGCGAGTAGGAGAAGTCTGAGCTGGATGTGGAGATGGATATGGAGCTGGTGAAGTGTTACATGAGTACAGCGGCACTGGGGGAAGATTAGCCGTGCAGCTGAGTTTTCAACAGATTGAAGGGGAGAGAGGATTCAGAGGGAAACCAGCGAGGAGCAGCTTACAATAGTCAAGACGGGAGGGGAATGGTAAAACCGATGGAACAAGTGCCGCCTATCACCCATGGACATTGAGTGGGCATTTGCCCAGATCACCTCCCAATCAGATTCCTCCAACTCCTCTTACAGATCCACATTCCAACGCTCATAAACCCGCCGCAACTGCGGAGGGGGAGAATCTGTGTCAGTAATTACACGATACAATACAAATATCCATTTGCAACCACCATCAGCAGCACACAGAAATCTCTAGAGCGTCAAGGCATGGCACCACCATCCCGATCATGCCACCGATCCACTGCCCCCCTCATCTGAAAATAAAAAGACCGAGGGCCCGATATTCTTCTGGGCAGGCTATATGCCGTATTGGTGCATAGCCCTGCCCACTGACCCTTAAACTCGAATACTCAAAACCGGGGTCATATGCGGCCCCAGCATTGAATATCTGGGTATTGCACAGAATCCGGAAGCCGCTGAATCTAACCGGGCAGCGGCGATATTGCTGCCTTTGCTCTGCTCTGCAACACCCCCGACCTGCCCCCATGCAAGCTGGATAGCGCCAGGGCATGTAGGGGACATAGATGGGGTTATTCAATCCCGTGTACGGGCCATTAAATATTCCCGTTTCAGGCATTTGCATGGTCTACTGTGGAAAGGCCCTTCGCATATCGCGTCCTGAGTCCGCAAGTCCAAGGAATACTCCTTAGGTAATTCCTCAAAATCCCAGCATACCTCACCAAAGCCCAGCTGCCAAAGAAATCGCAACCCTTGAACTTCCCAATGACTCATCTCCAGATAGTAAGAATCCTCTGCACGTTCTAAGTGGAGCAATGGGAACATCTCCTCCCGTATATGCAAGTACCGACATACCCAACGCCAGATCCACATCATATTCAGTCGGAGAACACAATGCACCACCAAAACAGCTCTATTCATTACCAACAAGAGGTAAAGAGAGACCCTCTATCTGTGCCCTCTCTAACTGCACCAGCCAGGTTCATGAAGGTCTCCAAGTAACCAATTCCTGACACCACCAGCCTTGAAGTCCAATAGTAAAACTTCCAAATTTTGACAATTTCATACCTCCCTCACCCCCTTGGACCTAGCAGCAGTGGGATTGGAACCACAAGGCTTCTCCTCCATTCCTAATATATGCGCATATTGTCAGACGGCTGCCTGGGTGAGAATGTTCACAGTCTTGGGAGGTGCATATATCAATATGATTTGCAAGGGATTGTGGGAAATGCAGTCCATTCACACCAGACACAGCTGCTCACAATAATTAGTTGTGCTTAAGTGTAAAGCCAATAAGATATTTATTTATGGGGTTATTTCTCCCAACACAGATATGCTTGGTAACACATAAAACAGGATACTTGCTTTCAGTGTTAAACTTAGAAAAACAAAATCAGGAAAACAACAGTTGAACTTTGTCAGGCAATCAAAGCAAAAGAATAAAGACCTGGTTGGTAACAAACTGGTCTTTTCTGTAGGCTTTAGCTAATATTTTCTTAGCAGTGTTTCAAACAACAAGAAAAACCCACAAAGAAGGGAAAAACTGTTCTTTTCAGGTTAACTTCTTATATCTTCACACATAGACTCAGAAGTGATTTCCTCAGAGCTCACTAGCAATTAGGTAAGGCTCAATTGCTAGCAGTTATCCAGCTGAAACCCCTTAGCTGGCTTGCTTTCTACTGCGTGGCCCAAAATCCTACTCAGGAGCTTTTCTGAGTAGATTAAAGAACAAGTTTGTATTTCTTTGTGATGGTTGCTGTACTTTGTAACAGTAAATCACCAAAGGAGTTTAGACAGAGAGCAATCCATATATTCACAGCCTATATCTAAGACTTCTCCTTCCCCTTCTTCAACAATCATGGGTTCAATATCAGGGATTGGCACAGAGGAATTTCTCAATGGAGCACTTTCAGGAGAATACTTGTTTCCCTGCTGTCTTTCAAGGTTATAGCTAGGGCATAGATCAGTGTTCATACCTGAGCTTCCATTGCTGTTAGAGTTCCTCTCTAAATAGCCTGGCCAGTATGTAGTCCAGTTCTTATGTCCAGCCTTCCAATCCAGATCCCTGGACACTGGATCTCTCTTCACATACCTTCTGGCACGGGTCTTAGGGTCCCTTCCACGTGCAGCCGTCTCCCTCACAGGTAGCGTCTGGAGATTCCTAGCCCTGCAGCACCACTCCTCTGGCTTTCCCCAGTCCAATGGCGTATGCTGGCCTTTTGAATGTCTCCCAGTATACGTACTGCTCTGGACTCCTCTAGATCTCCCAAAGGCTTCTCTCCTTTCTTCCAAAGGGTTTCTTGCCCTTTCTGTCCGTCCGCTCTGGCTTCTGCTTCTGATGTTCCTCCAGATGATGAAGCTGTCCAAGATCATGAAGATGATTCTCTGTAGAATAAACTCTACCTTTATTCTGCTTGGATGAGTGCTCCACCCTAACACAGCGCAGCTGTGCTGAATCAGGCCCTGCCCTTTGAGATGAGTGCTTGGGGATTACCTCATAGCCCTCTTGATTGAACACACGTTTCCCCACTTCAGCTCCTCTAATGGCTGTTGGAAACCTGGTGCATTCTGGGACTGGTAGTCTTTTATGGGAAAATTCTGTTTTCTTATTTCTACCAGAACTGACAGGTTGCTTGTTCAGAGTCACTTCACCTTTTCTATAGCTCCTTCCTGAGCTATGATAAGCTTCCTTATCACAATATACAATGTGAGGATAATTTTTTAACAGGGCACCAAGGTTAAGATTAAGGCATCTACTTGTCTTTATAAACTACTAATGTAAGTGGCAGCGAGTCCACCTTAAATTCAGGTGCATCTGCTCTATAGCAGGGTAAATGAACACAAGTACACTATTTTGTAACTAGTACTTCTATTCCTGGGTATTGATAAACTGCAAATTTAGGGGTTTATTTTCCAGCTAATTAGGTGTTCATCGGTATTTTCGCAGAACAGGTACTCTTGCTAGTTACCTTTTCCATAATCAAATATGTACATGTTCGTCACTTAGGAGTCGTTAACACAGAAAAAGTACAACAAATGAGTGGAGGGTACAAGACAAGCCAGGGGAAAAGTGAACGTATGTGGGGAAATGGTGTTTTTCCAGCATTTATCCAATAAATACCGATTTTAAAGTTTTTTTGCATTAGGGAGTTTCATTGCTGTTTATCAATTAAAAGTGAAAATCAGAAGCCCTATTTATGATCAGTGCACACACCTGCAAGCTCCACCCCCGACAGTGACCCCAACTATGCCTAACAGCAAAATACACATATTCACGCCAATTATAAGAAGCCAATTACGAGCATATGTGGCCACATAGTGCAAAATGGGCTTTATAACATTACCCCGTATATGCATAGGTGTTTCCGGAGGTAAAGTATGGGTGGCAAATGGGATTACTGTGAATATTTTATAACACGCACATATTTTATTATTTATTTTTTTACAACCCGCCTAATCAGATGGTTCAAGGTGGCTCAAAACACATAAATAATAAAAATACATCAACAAAGCACAAAAACAGATACAGAATCAGTCATCAAGCACCTGACGAAAGAGGAGACACTTCAAATGTCTACAGAAGGACAGGATATCACAACAGCATCTCAAAGAGCCAGGTAAACTATTCCATGTTGGGAACAGCCAATGCAAAAGCACGAGAACGTGTAACATGCAAACTAATCCGAAATGCAGGTGACGAGAAGAGTGTCGCAAAGGGCATGACGAACTGGACGAGCAGAAGTATACCACAGTAACAGCTCATCCAAAGAGGCTGCAGATAAACCCAATCATACTTTTAATACCATATAAAGAACCTTAAACAGAATCAGCTACCAAATAGGCAGCCAATGTAATGAATGCAACCAGGGTGCAATATGATCAAACCGTGATTTTTCCAAAACCATCCTTGCTGCAGCATTCTGTGCTAACTGCAATGCCGATAAGGTAGAAGACAGCAAAACCAACAATACCACATTAGCATAATCAAATGTTGGAGTTAGCACTGCTTGAAACACAGAATGAAAATCAGAATGAGTAAGGAGCAGCCAAAGTCGACGCAAAAGCCGGATTTGAAAAAATGAACAACACTCCAGTTTAGTAACATGAGCCTGCATATCTAACCACGCATCCAAAGTCACACCCAAATACACTACATCATTACGAACAGCAACTGTGTGGCCATTCAACAACACTTCAGTAGACATGACAAAGGACTTATCACGAGAGACAAACAAAACCTCCGTTTTCTTATAATTAATATGCAGCCCATGCTCAGCAAACCATATTTCCCATACCTCTTACTGGCACCTTTCTAGTGGGTTATTTTATAGCAGTACATTGATGCACAGGGTCACCACGAGTCAATACCGACTCGATGGCACTTAACAACAACATTGATGCAGGTCTTAACTTCATGAAATAGGCCCAGTTTGCATGCCTATGTTATTTCCCTGCATAGGCATCCTGTTATAAAATTATCCTTTTAGCTCTGGAAAGCTCTAGAAGCTTTGTTCTATTTAGTGCTATGTGTGGCCGTAACCTACTATAGCTGCTTATCTTCATAGAGTCCAGTTTCTTCCCAGACCAATATCATTTTTAGACTGCCCTCAGAGAAACAATCAAGGGCATCTGTACTAAAGCATGCTACCTGGGTATCACGGGGGTGGTGGTAGTTGTTCCCCACAGCAGTATCAATGCTATAAGCAGTGCCAGATTCGGGGGGGATAGCTGTCTCCACCTCTCTGCATCTAACAACGCGGCCCAAATCTGCATTACTAGCATGGGTCTTAGGAAACATGCCCCTAAGATCTGCATGTGGACTTTAAAGTAGTTGTGTCAAGGAGGCAAGAAAGCCTCTCTAACCAGCAGCTGTGTCTGTGGTGTGTGAGGTCTCTGTTCCTTTCATTTGTGCTCTGCTTTTATATTTTTCTATCTATCATGGGGAAAAGGAAGAGCAAGTCCACATGGTAGCATGAAGGCGGTCTCCCTTTGAAGAAGTGTGAGTCCACGTGGTAGAGTGGAGGAGGCAGTCTCCCTATGGAGAAGTAGAAGAGTCCATATGATAGCATGAAGGCGGTCTCCCTTTGAAGAAGTGTGAGTCCACGTGGTAGATGAAAGCAGTCTCTCTTTGAAGAAGTGTGAGTCCACGTGGCAAAGCGGAGGAGGCAGTCTCCCTATGGAGAAGTAGAAGAGTCCACATGGTTGAGAGGAGGTGGTAATCTCCCTCTGGAGAAATGGAAGAGTCCATGTGGTAGACCGGGAACAGGCTCTGCAAGCTATACTGCAGGATATGGAGTACGGCCTGAGATGTATGATAGCTCCTTTCTCTGCTGTCTAGGAAATGAGTATATAATTAGTGGAAGAGAGAAGAATGGAGACTGGCTTTGTTTGTGGTTTTTATCCTTCACAGATAGGATCAATGCAGTTTAGAAACTGGCACGCAATCGGAGCTCCCTACCATAAGCAGACACTGCGGCGTCAAATTGATTTACTATGTTCTTTCTTAATTTTTCATAAAGCTCTTGTAAATATGTTATTTGTGGGAACAGTGACTAGCATTCCAATTAACTGACTGCACTTTAAACAAAGCTTCAGGCATTAAGTAATTTCCTGAATGCTGGATTCAAGCTCATTGTGCTGGCAGGAACAGGGGGTTCCCTACAGCAGCCAAATGCTTTGTAACCCCCGACTCCAGCTCTATGCCATGGTGGGAAGAGGAGGCTCCTTACCCACAGACTTCAGCTCTGTGTTCTGACAAGGAGACGAGGCTCGCTACCCACAGACTCCAGATCTATGCCCTGTGCCCTGGTTGTGAGAGGGGGCTCTCTGTGCAATCCAATGCTTTGTGCCCTGATCAGAAGAGAGGGGCTCCCTACCCACAGACTCCAGATCTGTGTCCTGGCAATGAGAGACAACTCCTCCCACACCCTAACGCTCTGTAATCCCTGAATCCAGCTCTGTGGCCTGGCAGGAAGGAAGGGCTCCCCACCATAAAGTGTAGCTACTCACCTGTAGAGGGTGTTCTCCATGAACAGCAGGAATGTCCTCACATATGGGTGATGTCACAGATGGAGCCCCACATGGGAACGCTCCTCAGCTCCTAAGGATGCTTTTGGGAAGCACACGCGCATGTGCGCCTGCCTTCCTGTCTGCCGTGGCGCCATATTCTCCAGTCTAATAACATAGCAGGAGCCAATAGCAAACTCCCCCGGAGGTGGGAGGGTTGTGAGGATTTATTCCCGCTGTTCAAGGAGAACACCTGCTACAGGTGAGTTACTACACTTTCTCTGTGAACAAGCAGGAAATAAGTCCTCACAAATGGGACTCCCATGCTATAGGCTACCGGAACCCGAGGAGTTAAACAGCCCAACAGGGGCAACCAACTGGAGAAACCAGGAAGAACAGCAAGGTAGTCCCCTAAGGGTCTTATCTGATTCAGCATCCACAGTAGACATCAACCTGAGGGGTTTTTGCAGGTAGCCTGGGCGGACAGAAGGGCCAGTAGGCAGGAGTTGACACTAAGACCCAAAAAGATGCCGGAGCACAGCCTGTCCAAAATTGCTGTCCCATCGAGAATCCCCTCCATTCAGTAAAGAGCTGCGAAGGTATGGCCCGAAGACCACATAGCAGCCTTGCAGATTTCCTCTGCGGAAACACAGTGGAGGTTGGCCACCGATGCAGCCAAAGCATGGACATTGTGAGCCAAGACATGACCCTCAAGGCTCATCCCAGTCTGGGAATAAGTATGAGCGATGCAGTCTGCTAGCCAAAGGGATAGCGTGCGCTTTGAGACAGCGGCGCCTAGCTTACTGGGGTCAAAGGAAACAAACAGCTGGGTGGACTGGTGGTGCGCTTTCATGTGCTCCAGGTTGAAGGCTAGAGCTTGTTTGCAGTCTAAAACATGCAACGCCGCCTTTCCCCAGTTAGCATGAGGCGGGGGGAAGAAAGTTGGTAAGACTATCAACTGGTTGAGGTGAAACACAGAGGCCACTTTTGGCAGAAAGCAGGAGTGTGTGCGAAGAACCACCCTGTTCTGGTGGAACCTGTGTAAGGTAGATGAGCCACCAAGGCTTGAAGCTCACTGATACATCAGACCGATGTAACCGCCACCGGAAGGAGGACCTTCCAGATCAGGAATTTAAGGGGACATGAGTCCAGTGACTCAAATGGGGCCTGCATCAGCTGGGTGAATACCATGTTGAGATCCAAGCTACTATAGGGGGCTTGAATGGAGGCTCTGATAGGAACAGGCCCTGCATGAAGTGAGCCACGAGAGGCTGGGCTGAAATGGGCTTCCTCCCTATTGCACTGAGGTGAACGTGCACCAAATTTGACTTCAGGCCTGAGTCCGAGAGGTGCAGAAGGTACTCCAGCAGTTTTGTCCATGGCACAAGAGAAGGGATCCAGCGCCTTGTCCATGTCTCACGTGGCAAACCTCTGCCACTTTAGCAAGTAGACCTTGTGTGTTGAGTCTTTGTGGGATGCCAGATGGATGTTGGTAAAAACCTTTGAAAAGATTGAACTCTGAGAAAACTATCCGCTCAGCATCCACACCATGAGAGCCAACAAGCAGACATTGGGATGCAGTAAGTTTCCGTTCTCCTGTGAGATGAGGTACAGGGCGGAGCCCAGATGGAGAGGCTCCCTCTGCGAAAGCTGCAGCAGTAATGGGAACCATGGCTGCAGAGGCCAGGAGCAATGAGGATCATGGAGCCCTTGTCAGCCTGGAGCTTCAGGAGGGTTTTCGCCACCAGTGGTATTGGAGAGTATGCATACAGCAAGCCCTCCCCCCCAGTGGAGGAGGAAGGCATCCAAGGTCACATGGTTGCTGGCCGGCCTCTGGAAACAGAATCGGGCCACCTGAGCATTGTGTGCTGTAGCAAAGATATGTATCTCAGGAGGTGCTCCATTCCTGGAAGATCTGGTTCATCACCGTCCTGTTGAGGGTCCACTCATGTGGTTGAAGGATTCGGCTGAGTTGGTTCTCAAGGCCGTTGAGCTCATCGAGCAGGTAAGTTGCTCTGAGGTCCATGCCGTGGAGCAGGGCAAACTTCCACAACTGTACCGCCTCCAACAGAAGAGGTGCGAGCCTGTGCCCTCCTGCTTGTTCACGTAGATCACCACCACCTGGTTGTCTGTTTGGATCAGGACCACCTGATTGCCCAGGTGCACTCGGAAGGCACGGAGGGCATTGGCTATCGCCTGAAGCTCAAGAAAGTATATCTGGAGCAGGCTCTCCTGCTCAGGCCACAGGCCCTGCATGCGCAGGCTGTCCAGGTAAGCCCCCCAACCGAGCTTGGAGGCGTCCATTATGAGTGTCTTGAGGGGACCACCATCTCGAACAGGAAGCCTTTGAGCAGGTTCTCTGGCTTGAGCCACCAATCGAGGGACCGCACCAGAGGCACAGTGACCGCCACCTTGTCCCAGAGGTGTCCCTTCATCTGCTTCCATTGCATGCTTAAGGTCCATTGGGCCTGCCACATAGAGAGATGGGCCTGAGGGGTAACATACACTGTGGTGGCCATATGGCCGAGGACACCCAACATCTCTTGGGTCAAAGTGTGACGCTGTCTGTGACATGGGTGTGTTTATGCATCCTTTTGATCCAAGGAACATAGCCAATCATCCTGTAGAAGGGTAAGGGAGCCGCATCCCCAGCGAGACCATTTTGAACTTCTCGTGCTCCAGGAACCAGTTTAGGTTTTGCAGGTCCAGGATGAGCCGGAACCTGCCATTTTCTTAGGAACCAGGAAGTATCTGGAATAGAAACTCCATCTGACCTGAGCTGGGGGCAACCGCTTGAGTGCTAGGTCAGCTATCGGCATGGGCACAGATAGGCCGCCATCTTACACTGATGCTTTTTCTGTGAGGGATCCACAGTCATCTTGGAGAGCCTAGAAAGGGTCACATGCTCCTTCTAGAGCTCTTCTGCCTTCTCCTAGACCGGCTTCCTGAAGAGGTTCTCACCCCGGCAGGTTGGAGGACTGCAGCCATGCCAGCTGGCAGGCAGAAACACCTACAGCCGTTACTCTGTCTGCGGACTCCAAAGCATTGTAAGTGCCATGCACCATGAATGTGGAGCAGTCCTTGCCATGGCGACCAAGGCCCAAAAGGTCTCACGACGGTCCTCAGAGATGAGGGCAGCAAATTCCGCCAGATCCAGCATGATGTTTTTTAGGAACATACTCATAGATCTGGTAGGCCAGGACCCTGGCTACCAGCATGGAGCCCTGATAGCATTTTCTCCCAAAAGAGTTCAGGGTTTGAGCCTCACAGCCCGGGGGCACCAAAGAATGAGTTGGTGCTTTTAATTTGCTTCAAGGCCAATTCAACCAGAATGGAGTTTTGTAGCAATTGAGGCTTCTCAAAGCCTGGGGCCTTCTGGATCTGGTACAGGGAATCAAGTCTCCAGCTGATGACAGGAACTGTAAGTGGGGTTTCCCACAGCCACAACAGCAGCTATTGCAGGGTGTGGTGCACAAGTACTGTCACCACTTACTTGGCGGCTGAGGGGTACTGAAGAAGCTCCAGCTCTTCTGCCCTCGGTTTCTCATCCGATTCTAGGGAGAAAGGGATGGCATTGGCCATGTCACTGATGATGTCCTGGAAGGACGTCCTCCAAAGGTGATTTACGTCGCTCGGAAGGAGACGACAGGTCAGATGGGGGGTCAGGGGACTGGAGGTCTGAAACCATTGATTCCTTCTCAGTCTTCCATTCTGATTCGGATTCCAAGAGGAAATCAAAGTAGTGCTGGGTCTCCTCCCCCTGCTGACTCCGCGACGGGGTAGAGGGTGCACACCAGTGGCCCCCATGCTGCCCTGTGTGCAGATATCTGTGCCCCTGGGCATTGGATTCAGACACATTGGACAGGGAGATAGCCATTAGAACCGGTGTCAATTCCGACCTCCCACCAGATGAGCCTGCCCAGGGACAGGGCATGGGTTTCCAGAAAGGGCTGGACTGAGTGCGGTGATAATGACGCAGGCACCGCAAAGCCTGCATTTTGCAAGGCTAGAACCACTATCAAATGAGCCTTGAGGGCTCGAAGCCATTCCTCCAGAACCACCACCTGTAAGGAGGTTGATGCTGCAGCCACGATCACCAATGTCGACACATTGGGAGACAACCAGCTGCCCCCTCCTGGGCAATGGGGATCAACTCCTCCATTCATACGTGAGGACTTATTTCCTGCTGGTTCACAGAGAAACTAATGCTCTGTAATCCAGAACTCCAGCTCTGTGTCCTGGCAGGAAGGGGGGGGGGCTTCCTGTCACTGTCCAATGTTCTTTAACCCCGGACTCTAGCTCTATGCCCTAGTCAGGGAAAGGGACTCCCTACCCATAGACTCCAGCTCTATGTTCTGGCAAGGAGAGGGGGGAAGACTCCCCACCAGAATCAAATGCTCTGTAACCCATGACTCCCAGCACTGTGCCCTCCCAAAGTATGGGGGCTTCTTACCACAGCCCAGTACTTCCTAACATCAGACTCTAGCTCTGTGACCTGGCAAGAAGAGAGGGAGCTCCCCACCACAGCCCAATGCTCTATAATCCCAAACTCTAGCTCTGTACCCTGGCCAGGAAAGGGGGCTCCCCATCTTGGCAAATGGTTCCAAAGACAGTTGTGAAATGCGATGAAAAATAGCCAACTCTAGAAAATGTAATACACTCATTTATTAGTTTCCTTTTAATGTTCAACTTACTTTATTGGGACAATCAATATCAATACAATACATGGTATATGGTATATGATAAAACACTTAGGTCATAATCTGCTAATACCAATAGCCATTTGATATAAACAGCCAAAGTATATAACATAGGCCCTCCTACTGTCCCATATTTTCTATGTTTTCTCCCCCTCCCCATCCCTCTATTATTTCCAAAGTAACATGGAGACACTAACCTCTCAGCGAAGTTCACAAGGTGATTAGCGCAGTGTCTAAAAGGCAAGAGGAGGAGCAGAGAGTAGAATTGAGCAAGATTGGAAAGAAGGGGATCTGTGGGATCGGGACCCTTTAGACCAGGGGTTCTCAACCCTGTCCTCGGGACCCACCTAGCCAGTCGGGTTTTCAGGATAACCACAATGAATATGCATGGGAGAGGCAGTGTATGCAAATCTCTCTCATACATATTCATTGTGGTTATCCTGAAAACCCAACTGGCTAGGTGGGTCCCGAGGACAGGGTTGAGAACCCCTGCTTTAGACTGTTATTACATCTCTTATCCTCCATCCCACCGAAATTCCCCATTCTCCTCATACAGTCCCTAATTTCTCCCTCAATTTACTCTATCAACATCTTCCCTCCCCTTCCTACCCTCCTGCCCCCACCCACCCACCACAGGCAGCACAGTAGAATGCTCCAGGTTACAGGTCCATGGACATAGGCTCCATATGATCCTCAACTGACACGATCGGGAGTGAGGACTGAGGTCTCTATGTTTATGGTACCTTCTCTTATAGACACCACGAGCAATGGTTCAATACTCAACTTCGTATCTGAGTAGGTAACGTTTGGATATAAGGTTCCCACACTATTAAAAATGCTCCCACCGATTGTTCTCATTCATAGAGCATGAGCAGAAAAAGTGTCATCTTCCAGGGTTATTATTGAGGCGCCCTCCGGAAGCAACCAGGTCCACAGTATACTTTTGCGCACTAACAGCAATGAGAGGTGTACCCATCGAGACTTTAGTCTTCACCAATCTGCATCGCCGTTCTCCCACTGTTCTAGATCTAATATTGCTCTTCGCGAATTAAAGGGCACTGGGTTTCTCATTGTTTTACCCAAATAATTGTCCAGCTGCTTCCAGAATCTCACTATCACCAGGCATGTCCAAAACATATGACCTAATGTTGCTCTAGGATCAGCACACTGAGCTTCCTGTGGCAGTGAGCACACATAACTCCATGCCTGCATATATGGAAACACATCTTTCTCTGGTAGGTTAAATCGCTCCTGTAGTATCGGGAATGGTAGTATCTCACCACCTGTTCTATTCCATCCAATCCCTGATTCCACCAGTGACCATATGTGCGATCTGACAGGCCTGGTTGAAAAGCTAAATTTCCTTGCCACAGAAGATATGGCATGATCTCCGGTGGCCACTCCAGCTTGTCACAGAGCATGAGCCATCCTCTGCATGCTGAGTTTACCATAGCATTATTAGGAGCGACATTTTGCATGCGGACAAGTGACAGATGCAACATATATTTAAAAGAGAGTGGGTCCACCAATGCTCTTTCTGACTCCAGGGGGTATAATCCTCAAAAGCATATATCCAAACCTTCAAATGGCAGCACACACACATTAAGTTATAGCTCATCAGGTCCAAGAGACCCAAGCCTCCCTTCGCCCATGTTTTTTTTTTAATGCTGCTAATTGCAGCTGAGCTCGTCGGCCTTTCAAAAGAAATGCACTTAACATATGATCGAGTCATCTTTGCTCCCTAGGCCCCAGAAAAAAAAATCGGCAAAACCTGTAGGACATACAGCTACCAAGGGAATACTGTCATTTTATATAAACTAATCAGATCACTTAGTGATAGCAGCAAATCTCTCCATCGCCTGAATATCATTTCCAGATACTTGAACAGTGCCAACATATTAACTGTATAAAGCTGGTCTGGTGCCGCAGTGATCCCAACTCCCAAATATTTGAGCTGACCATCCACCCACTTAAGCGGGAACTAGCCAGGCCAATACTGCCACACCTCCGGTCGGACCGGCAGGGATTCTGACTTGTCCAGATTCAACTTCAGCCTTGCAAAGGTGCCATATATACGGAATTCCTCCAACAACATCTCCATACTACCCACTGAGTCTCCCAGACAGACCAACAGATCGTCAGCATCGGCCGATAGATGGAATTCTTCCTTTCCTAATCGTACGCCTACCAGAGAGGACTGCGTGCATAGGTGCTCCAAGAGAGGTTCTAGCTGCAGGACAAACAGGAGTGGAGAGAGAGGGCACCCCTTAGTACCTCTCTCTAACGGCAAAATCTTTGTGATAAGTCTGTTGACTAGTAGTGCTCCACATGGTTGCGTGTACAAAAGCCGCACCATATCGATGAAGTGCCCTGTTATCCCAAACCACTCCAGCACCATATACATGAATTCCCATTGGACCCTATCAAATGCTTTTTCAGCGTCAAACCTGATAAAAATAGCTGGTAAATGTTGCTTAATAATTTCATATTGAGCCACTAACATACTTCCCACATTATGGGCTATGGCGCATCCTTGTATGAACCCCACCTGCGAGTCTCCTTTTAATTGCAGAAGCAAAGGAACTAGATGTTCGGCCATTATCTTAGCCAAAATTGCAATATCAACGTTGAGTAATGATATAGGTCGGTATGAACCTGGTAGCAAGGGGTCCTTATCCAGCTTAGGAAGTACTGTTATGAGAGCTTGATTGAGTGCATATGGGAAATCAAAGTGCCTGACCATGTCTGCAAAGTAGTCTGCCAGAGGTATCGCCACCTTATCTGACAGTTCTTGGAAGAATTCCATGCGGTACCCGTCCAGACCAGGGGCATGTCCCTTCTGGAGTTTAAGAATACATTGTTGAATCTCCTGAGCTGTCACAGGAGCATTCAGCCCTATCACGTTGTCCTCCCTGAAATGTGGCAGGTCCAAACCCCTCCTCATGGCTAC
Source organism: Ichthyophis bannanicus (assembly GCA_033557465.1). Lineage (NCBI taxonomy): Eukaryota > Metazoa > Chordata > Amphibia > Gymnophiona > Ichthyophiidae > Ichthyophis > Ichthyophis bannanicus. Next base: position 2,773,842 of record CM066035.1, read on the forward strand.
CTCCCTCTCACATGGCTCTGCCTTATATAGTCTTAAATAATAGTCTGTAAGAATCCCTTCCAGTTCAAGTTGGGCAGTGTGGAGCTGTCCCCCTTTGTCCTGAAGGGCACCGATGGTTCATGGTCCCCCATCTGATTTTATCAGGGCCGCTAAAGGTTTTCCACAGCAGTGTGAGCAGTAACGGTAATAGAACAATGATTGGCATGTCCTCTGGTGTATCAGGGCAATCAGTTCGGTCTGTATGGTTAGCATATTCGTTTTGTGTTCCTCTATTGGGTGAGTCTCATATCGTCGTCGGGCCCTACGTAACTCTCTCTCTAATTGGAGTAGTTGCTGACTCTGTGCTTTCTTTTTAGCATAACAACATCCCATGATGTGTCCTCGCAGCACCACCTTAGCCATTTCCCAAAAGAGGACTGGATTGCTTTTGTGTGGCACATTGTGTTCCTCATAGTCCACCCACTGTGCCCGTAAACATTTTTGAAAGTTTTTGTCCTCTGCCAAATGAAGAGGAAATCTCCAAGGGCCAGTGGTAAGACCCATTCCCCACTCTAAGTCTAGTCTTATCAAGGCGTGATCGGATATAGCTAGGGAGCCGATATCTACCTTACGTACTCGTCTTAAGAGCATTGCTGCCACCAAAAAGTAGTCCAGACGAGAGCTTGTACCATGTGCCCTAGACACATGAGTATAGTCTCTTTCAAAGGGGTGCGTGACTCTCCAGACATCTATAGGATTGCATCCTTCACAAAGTCCCCAATGTCTTTGAGAATGTCAATAGTCACCCCCTGCTTCCCTGGATGGTATGATCCACAGTATAATCTAGCACACAATTAAAGATGCCCTCCCCCCAGGATAATTTGGGAGGAATCTCTGCATCTGTTCCTGTGTCAGTTGCTGGTAAAATTGGGCACTGTATGTGTTTGGGTCATAAATATTCTCTAGTGTATTTATTTATTTATCTATCATTTCTTATATACCGCCTTTCATGATACCAAGATGGTTTACATTGAACAAACTGAAATGACATTGAACAGAGCATTATAACTTGGAGATAACTATTTTACAGGGAACATGGGCAACGGAGGGTTAAGTGGCTTGCCCAAAACCACAAGAAACACCTGTGGGACTAGAAACTCCAGTCCTTCCAGCCCAAGGTTGCTGTCCTCTGGTGGGATTTTAACCCCTGGCCTTCTGGCCTGAGGTAACTTGCCCCAACCACTGGGCCACTAGGTTGCCCCTTTAGAGTACTATGAAGAAATATATAGTGGCCCAAAGGATCTGCGCGCTTTACTTCCACCCTCAGCTCAATCTGTTTACGGACCAGGATAACTACCCCAGCCTCATGACCCCCCAAGGATGCCCCATATACACCCCCCACCCACCATCATTTTAATTTGTTGTGCTCAGCTTTCATAAGGTGAGTCTCTTGTATAAGAGTGATATCCACTCCTTTATCTCTAAACATCTTTAAAATCTTATTTTGTTTAAAGGAATGCCCAATGCCTCACACATTCCATGAAATGATACACAATGCTCTACCCGACTTCACCATTAATGTTTGGCTCAATTATCACGATTAGAGTAATTTTCCCACCACCACTATTTGGGGGCCCTCACAGCTTAAGGTCCCCAAAACCTATTGTCCCTGTCCGGCTCGGTTAGGCAGCCTGGATATTAGATTTCCTCCAAGACCACTTGTCCCAGAGTATTCCCTGTTCAGTCTATTCATATTGTGCTGCCTGTTCCCCCTTTCCCCTAAATCTCCCCCCCCCCCATTTATCCCTTCTCCCTTGTTCATCTTCTACTGTCTCACCTTTACTATACCTAGCTTCTGGACTTCCCAGTATACAGCATAGGGTTTTCCTCTCAACCCTTCTTATCTGTTTATTCCTCCTTCTCCATCTATTCCCTCAATCTTCTGTTAATCGGCTTGTGCCTTCAACACGACCTCCCATGGTTGAAGGCTTCCAGTGTTCTTTTACCCAATTACAACGACCTCCCATGGTTGAAGGCTTCCAGTGTTCTTTTACCCAATTACTTATCTCTGTTATCTCGTGACCGTACCATCTCAAATTTGCACAACCCCAACATGCCCAGATTGTTCCAACCTTCTTCTGCCTCCCTCCCTCCAACAGTGACAACCTAAGCTGCTCCCCCCTTCTGTTCTTTAGCTCCCCTCCTCTTGCTATCAATCCCCGCTTATCCCAGCAGAGTCTTGGTATCCAGGCTATACTCGAGGTGTGTCCTGTGTAGTTAGCTAAGTAGTACTGCCAATTAACGTGTCCCCATTAGCTTAAGATCTTTTGTACTCCATTCTCTGAGTTCAACTCCTTTTGGTATGAACAGTGCCCACCGGCCCACTCATGATCCCTCCCCCGCTGTCTGTGCACGATTGACTTGATTTCAGTAGGGGTAAGGGGAAATCGGGTAGTGTAGAAGAGAGCATAGGTCCCTAAAAGAGAGCAAAGTCTGGTTGTTGGGTTTTTTCCCTAGATATTAACATCCCTTTATCCCTTAGCATCTATTTCCTGTATGTTTCTGTACAAATCTGAAAGTTGTTTTAACATTACAGTTAATAGTGAGCAAGGCCTCCCCCCCCTTCCCTGCCTTGTCCACCAGCTTGGCATGTTCAGGGGCATTTGCTCACTCATAGGTTAAGTACCCCTTTACCCATCCAAAAAATAATACCACTCTGATCTTATAACCTCCCACCACCCGGTTAATTATCAGCAGCTCTTTCAGGGGTTCAGTACAACTGTCCCATTCTGCACCCCCGTTCTGGAAACGGAGTAACTACTGTAACATTTCCGCTTTCCGTAGTCTCTTCCCACATCATGGTTAGCAAGAACAGTTAACAATTAACAGTTAGAAGCCGCTTGGGAATGTTCAGATCTTTGTTAAGTAGCAGAGGTGATCCCTAATCATAGTTCGCATCGCTGACTCAGAAATCGCACAGTCTCTAAACACCGATAGACCTTACGTCCTACTTTCATCGTGGTGTTCACGCCCTTCCTCCTGTAGCCGCTATCACGCATTTTAAAGGTGTTCAGGCTGGGTCCTGCAAATGCTCTGTACAGAAGGTTTGGGCGGCCTCCAGCATATGGAATGCTTCTTGTTGTCCATTTTTATTTATTTATTATTTATTTATTATTTATTTATTACAGGCTCTTATATACCGCTCTATTCAGAATCAGCGCGGTTCACAATATAACAACATACCATAACAACAAACTGTTAGGTTTTACAGAGAACAAGGTCAGAGAACTTGGATAAAACATGGGACGTCATTACTGCAACTATTTACAAGAGTATTTACAAGAGTATTTATACTGAGTCTAAGTTTTGCCGGGTACAGCAAGGCAAATCTTCCCCCCTTGGCCACGAGAGCACTGTAGACCACATTAAATGCTCTTCGCTTCTGAGACACTGCAGCCGAAAACTCCTGACAGCAGAGCAGTTTTGTGCCCTCATGTTCAATGGCATCCTAGTTTCGGGCCGCTTGAAGGACAGTTTCTTTTTGATGGAAGCTGAGGAATCTTATCAGTACTGCATGTGGTCACGTGTGTCCCTCCTTCCGTGGGCCTACTTGATGGGCTCGTTCCACTCTCAGCTTTCCCGCCAAGTCCGTAAGACGTTGGCTCAGTGGCAGCCAGGTTTCCAGAAATCCTCTAAGCTCCTTATTTGTGATACTTTCTAGTAGGCCCACCAATCAAAGGTTCTTTCTCAGCTGTGATTTTCGAGATCTTCAATTTTACTTTCTTGTTTGAGGGCCTTTTCCTCTAGGCAGTGGATCCTCCGCTGAAGTTCCAGGTTACCATCTTCTAGCACCGAGTTTCGCAGTTCTGCATGCTGTATGCGGCCAGTGAATTCAGTCATCGAGCCCGTTAGCTGATCAAGCTGTGCCGTTATTCCCACGAATCGGTCATTCAGGGCCCGCACCACCAGCGCCAAGACCTCTTCTACCAGCGCCAGTGATGTCACCTCGGGGGAGATGTCCACCATTTTAGTATCGCCTCCACGAACCTACTCTCTTGTCTGGGCCTTGACTTCCATCTGGTCAACTGTGCAGTTATTGATTCGTGAATTTGCCGCTACGCTGGTAGAGCTGCCTATTCACTCCGAGACAGAAGATTACTTTTCCAGTTTTAGGGAGCTTAGACATGGGAAGCCCCAGAGCTAGAGCGCACACGTCTGCCTCAGCTCATCACCACACCAAAAGTCCTAGCTTCTTTCTCATTCTCACATCAGACCCATCAATGACCCATCCTGCACAGCTCTTGTTATTCGGTTACCTCCCTGCGCAGGTCAAAGAGTATAGAAATCTCCTCTGATCAAGCCAGCCAAACGGGGCTCGGCCCGCAGCACCATTCATTAGGGATCTTTGATCATTGCTGTTGCCGTGAGATGAGTCTAATAAGCTAGTTTTTATTTTATTTATTTATTTGATTACATTTTTATACCGCCCCTTCCAGAAATCAAGAGCAGTTTACATTATAACAATGAACTTTAACAGTAACTGTTACATGTAACAGGTTTAGAACTTTATACATAGAATTGAGGGGAACCCGCGAACTATTTACATGATGTAGTACAAAGATAGACCGCTGCAGCTATTTACAGAGAATTTACAGTAGTGTTCTTACTGGCGACAGCATATCGATACTGCAGGCCTCAAAGGGCACAACCTATGTACCTCAATCCTGCCACTTACACCCCCCTACTATCCTACTATTCAGATCCTGGTGAAAAAAGCTCTGCTCTGCCAGACCGGCAAAAAGTTCAATCAGTTTATTTTGGTGGCTTCAGGCCACTAGAGAAATGATAATAAAAATCACAGCTTGTCTTCAGCCTTCATGTAAGTTTCTTGCTCTATAAGCGAAGTGTATGCTGTAGGTAGGAACTGGGTCAGACATCTTAAGCTTTCTCCCAAACAGACAAACGACGGCTGCATTGCCAGGCTGGGCCTAGATTCGGACATCTAGTGCCCATTAGAAGAGACGTTCCTACCACACACAGTTCTGCCAGCGCAACTCACTCCTGTCCTGCTAGTCAACCCCTGCAAAGGGGGGGGGCGCTAAACTCAGCAGAAACGACCCTTCCCCAGACACAACGAAAGGCCTTTACTTAAGCACCTATGAATCTGACATGCGTCACTCCCAGCAGAAGGGCACCTTCATTCTGCCATAAATACTGAGTCTTTCCATTTTTGCCCTGATCTACATTACCAATCAGCCTCCCCGAGGAAACACTCTGTACCAGTGGCTTAAGTTCAAATGAAGGTCCCCCCTGGCAATGGCGGTGGCAAGGGGGTGGGGAGGGGGGACTCATCGTCACCCTTCCCAAAACTTAAAGGAGGCAGAATACAGAAAACATGATTTACTTTTCATTAAGTTGTGTCCCTCTAGCTCTATTCCAGCAGCCGGAGAAGCACATAAATGACTCCCTTCCGCCGCTGGGCTGAAGTCCTGCAATAACGGACACATGATCTTGCAAGACTTCCAGTGGCGGGTGAAGCGTTTATATGTTTCTCTGGCCACTGGGCTGGAGAAAGCCAGAGGAGGCTTATTGAACAGCTATATTTGCTATGTTCTGCCCCGCCACTGGTTCCCCTCACCCTGTGGGGGTTTCTTGGGAGGGATTTACACCACCGTTCTGTACAATGTCTTTACACTAACTAAAGCTGCAAATGGGCATAGTGGCGCTGTATTATCCGCAGGGGGATTTTACCTTCAGAGTTTTTCCAGGCCTTCCACAGATCCTCTACGCTGATCAGCTTATCCTCTCCATGGAAGGTGCTGTGCTTCACTGTCGGATCGTGGTAATTCAAGTCTTCCCGCAAGAACTAGGGGGAAGCGCACAAAAGGCAATTACAACACAAGGGATTATAAAGGTTTCACGTCTTGCTGTCTAAAACAATATAATGCAAAATACAGCAAAGAGGAAGCTTGTTTCACTAATCTATACAAAATGCTGAACACTTCCCATCGTGAAAGAACAATTAGAAAAATATTCAACAAGCAACTAAATATAAGAAACTAAAAAGTACTGATGGCATAAGTCTTCATGCCCTTTATCATAACAAGCCCAAATGAACAATGGTCCAAATACTTCCTTAGCAAGATTCATAATTAATCAAACAGAGCACTCCAGTGTTCACTCTCATTAGTTAAGCTGATTCAAATACTCCTGCATAAAGAAAGAGTAGTTACTCACCTGTAACAGGTGTTCTCCAGGAGCAGCAGGAATCAGTCCTCACATATGGGTGACGTCGGCACCGACGAAGCCCTTGTGCAGAGCATTTCCCCAGCTTTCAAAGAAAGCCTTTGGGAATTGCAGCGCGCATGCGTGGTCCCCTTCCCGCCCAAGGGTGCCATCTTGCTCAGTCTGATGACATAGCTAAAAGACAGCAAAAAATTAGCAAAAACAAATCATATGACTGCAACTCCAAGGGGAGGAGGGAGGGTTGTGAGGACTGATTCCTGCTGCTCCTGGAGAACACCTGTTACAGGTGAGTAACTACTCTTTCTCCAGGACCAAGCAGGAAGTCAGTCCTCACATATGGGACTCCCCAGCTTAAGGCTACCGGAGACCCCAAGTGGAAAAAATGAGCTCCCTCTAGCTCGTCAGCACGTAAGGAAGGAATCTTCTCTGAAAACGCCCTCGACCGGTAGCCCAACACCAGGGCCGGAGGGTAGGAGTTGCCTAAACCCCAAAGAGATTATGGAGTACTGCCTGTCCAAAAGTACTGTCCCTGCGGGACTCCCTCTCAAGGCAGTAATGGGCCGCAAAAGTCTGGCTTGAAGAACAAGTAGCGGCCCAGCAGATGTCTGCCAACGGAACAGAACGGAGATGAGCCACTGACGCAGCCTTCGCCCTGACACGATGAGCCGTGACTCGACCCTCCAACGAGAGGCCGGCTGCCCCATAAGCCCAGGTGATACAGTCAGCGACCCACATGGACAAAGTACGCTTGGAGACAGGGAGCCCCAACTTATTGGGGTCAAAAGAAACGAAGAGCTGAACAGCCCTCCGATGCTCCCGCGTACGGTCAAGGTAGAAGGACAACGCCCTCCTACAGTCCAGGGTATGCAAAACCATCTCAGCCCGGTTGGCATGCGACCTGGGAAAGAAGGTCGGAAGAACCACTTCCTGATTGAGGTGAAAAGGTGAAACAACCTTAGGAAGAAATTTGGGGTGAGTCCGTAAGACTACCCTATTCCTGTAGAACCTAGTGTAAGGAGGATCAGACACTAGTGCCTGCAGTTCACTCACTCGCCTAGCAGAGGTAAGAACTACCAGAAATAAAGTTTTCCATGAGAGAAAACGGAGAGGGCAGGTAGCCATGGGTTCAAAAGGCGGACAAGTAATCCGCTGCAAGACCACATTCAGATCCCACTCAGGGGCCGGTGGACGCAGAGGAGACTTAAGCAGAAGGAGGCCTCTGAGAAAACGAGCCACCAAAGGGTGGTTGGAAAGAGGCCTACCATCCACCGGTGAGTGGTGCGCTGAGAGAGCACTAAGGTGAACTCTGACAGAGTTAGACTTAAGGCCCAGATTGGAGAGGTGAAGCAAATATTGCAATACTACCGCTACCAAGCACGAGAAGGGATTCTCGCTGTGCTGAGCACACCATGCGGAGAATCTACGCCACTTAAGAGCGTAGGATTTCCTGGTGGATTGTCGCCTAGAGGCCAAGACCACATCTTCCACCTCTCGAGGCAGTAGTAGGGGAGCCAGGACTACCCTTTCAGCAGCCAGGCCATCAGATGAAGGGACTGGAGGTTGGGGTGCAGGAGAGTCCCCTGATCCTGAGATAGGAGATCGTGTTGAAACCCCAAAGGAAGAGGGGTGTCCACCGCCAGTTGCAGCAGAAGCGGGAACCACGGTTGCCTCGGCCACCTGGGGGCTATCAGAATCATTGAGGCCCCGTCCTTGAGGACTTTGAACAGTGTTCGGGACACTAGTGGCGTGGGAGGAAACGCATACAGTAGGCCTTGGGACCACGGAATCAGAAACGCATCCACTGCTACTCTGAGAGGATGCGGTTGTCTGGAACAGAATCTCGGGAGTTGCCGGTTCAGAGGACTGGCGAAAAGATCCATGGTGGGGAGGCCCCACCTGAGAAAGACCTGCTGAACCACCAATGGGTTCAATCTCCATTCGTGTGGTTGCAGGATCCTGCTCAGTTTGTCTGCCAGGTAATTCTCTTGACCTGGGAGGTAGACAGCTTTGAGAAGGATTCCGTGATTGACAGCCCAAGAGCACAGCTGTTGTGCTTCCTGACAGAGAAGGAAGGAGCCTGTGCCTCCTTGTTTGTTCACGTAGAACATGGCAACTTGATTGTTTGTCTGGACCAGTACAGACTGGTGAGAGGTGAGGTGGGAGAAGGCTCTCAGAGCTAGGCGTATCGCCCGTAGCTCCAGGAAGTTTATCTGTTGAGCAGCCTCCCAAGGGGTCCAGAGACCCTGAGTACATGTCCCTTGGCAATGTGCTCCCCAACCGAGAAGAGAAGCATCTGTTGTCAGTACTTGAGAATGTGGAGGGGATTGAAAAACTACCCCGAGCACCAGATTTGGAAGATGAAGCCGCCATTGCAGAGAGGAGACTAGGAGGTCGGATATCTTTACTGAGTCCGCTAGGCTCCCCGTGGCCTGATGCCACTGAGTGCGAAGGCTCCACTGAGCAGGTCGCATGTGCAGGCGGGCATTGGGGGTGACATGAACTGTGGAAGCCATATGGCCGAGTAGTCTCAGGAATTGCCTGGCAGAGACCAGGGAATTGCTGCGAAACTGCCTGGCCAGATCCATCAGCCTGTGGGCTCTGTCCACAGGCAGAAAAGCCTTCGCTTGAAGAGTGTCCAGTCTGGCCCCTATGAACTCTAAGTTCTGGGACGGGAGCAAAGTGGACTTTGGGAAGTTTATAACAAACCCCAAGTGCTGAAGCAGAGCCACAGAGCGAAGGGTGGCTTGATTGGCCTCCTGGGAAGATTGGCCCCTTATGAGCCAGTCGTCCAGGTACGGAAACACAAAAAGACCTTGAAGCCTCAGGTAGGCCGCCACCACTGCCAGGCACTTGGTGAACACCCTGGGTGCGGAGGACAGGCCCAAAGGGAAGTACTCTGTACTGATAGTGGTTTCCCCCCACAACAAATCTGAGATATTGTCTGTGGTCTGGATGAATAAGGATGTGAGTATACGCATCCTTTAAATCTAAGGAGCATAGCCAGTCTCCCTGCTGGAGGTAGGGCAGCAGGATTCCAAGGGTAAGCATCTTGAACTTTTCCCTCTCCAGGAACTAGTTGAGGTTGCGCAAGTCTAGGATGGGTCTGAGGCCTCCTGTTCTTTTTGGTACCAGAAAGTACCTTGAATAAAACCGTGACCTCTCAGGTGGTGGGGCACTAGTTCCACAGCCTGATCCTTTAGCAGACTTGCTAACTCTTGAAGGAGTAGGTCCCTGTGCAGAGGGAGTCTTGGAGGCTCCCCTGGAAAATAGGAGGGAGGTACCTGGTGAAAATGGAGAAGATAGCCCTTTTCGACTATATGAAGAACCCAGGTATCTGATGTGACGGCTGACCATCTGTGGGCAAAGTGGGCCAGCCGGCCTCCTGTGCTGAGAGAAGCCAGCTGAGGAGAAGAGGCTATGCTTTCTGAGTCAAAAACCCCCATCCTGCTGAGGAGGGGCCGGTGTTGGTGGCTTGGGGGTCTTCTGCCTACGGGGCCCTTGACCCTGCCCCTTGGCCTGCTGACCCTGTTGGGGAGCTGCAGAGGCCTGATAATGAGGGTATTGTTTATAGGCAGATGACTTCCTCGGATAAAAGGTCTTTTTTCCCGAGCCCTTCTTTTTCTGAGAAGGGGCAGAGGTCTTTCTGGACAGCCGAGTCCGGGTCAGAGTCTCGGTCTCGAGTTCTGCAGCCTTTTCAGCCAGGGGCTTGCCAAAGAGGTTTTCACCTCGGCAGGGGACATCGACCAACTTGTCCTGCACCCATGGCTCGAGGTCGGATGACTGTAGCCAAGCCTGTCGGAGGGCACCGATGCCGGCCCCGGCTACTCGGGCCGAAGCCATCATAGGCTACTCGAGAGATAAACTTCGAGCACTCTCGAATACCAGTGGACAAGGCCTGGAACCTCTGCAAAGGTTCCTCGGAGAGACCAGCAGAGAACCCGACAATCTATTTTGCCAGGTCTCGGAGGTACATGCCCATGTAGAGCTGGTATGTCTGGACATGGCAAACAAGCAAAGAGCCCTGGAAACACTTCTTACAGAGGGCATCCAGGTTCCGGGCCTCCCGGCCGGGAGGCACCGAGGAGTGCATCTTCTGACTCTTCAGCCGATGCATGGCCGATTCCACAACCATGGAGTGGTGCGGTAATTGTGCCTTTTGGAACCCGGGGCTCTTGCGGACTCGATAGATGGAATCGACCCGCTTGCTTAACACCGGCGTCGAGGCCGGGGTCTCCCACCTGCGGAAGAGCAGCCGCTCCAGCATCGGAGGAACCGGAACAGTAAAGGCCTCCTTCGGGGGAGAGTCATACTGGAGGGCCTCGAGCTCCTCGGCTCGAGGCTCCTCCTCGGGATCCGCGGGAAAGGCCAAGGCCTTGGCCATATCCCACACGAAGTCCGAGAACCGGGTATCCTCCAGTGGGGATCGTCTCCGAGGTTCGGACTTGGGTGAGTCCGATGGGACACACCGAGTCCGATGAGTGTCGGGTGACTCTTCGTCCTCCGTCTCCCAGCCCGACTCCTCGGAGGAGGAATAGAGTGGCTCTGGTTGGGCGGGCACCAATGCCCTCCACCCCGACGCCGAGGGTATCGGCGTCGATGACTCGGCCCCGAACGGGAGGTCAAGGGAGACCGTGGTCGAGGATCGACTCGAGCCCGCATGGACTCGAGGATCGGCTCGGCCTCCGGGGTCGACTTGGACGTCGAGGTCCTGGTGGTCGGGGCAGATGCACCGGTGAGACCGGCGATCAATGCCCGCTGCTGTTCCATGAAGGCAGCGAAGCTGCTCTCCAAGGCCGTCAACCTGAATCTGAGCTCAGGAGACCCAGCAGCCCCCGACTCGGGGCCCGACGGCGTCGGGCTCGACGTCGGCTCCTTCGGAGGAGAGTCCACGAGGACAACAGCACTTACGTGTCCAGGAGACTCCATCTCGACACGAGGATGCTTGGCAGGCCTCTCCGACTCCAAAGACCCGGGACGGCTATCGGGGCTATGCGACCTGGCCCTTGAGAAACCAGGAGCGTCCACCGACGCCGCCCTTGCGGGTTTCTTCTTCCTGCGATGTTTCCGCGAAGGAGAGCCCCGCTCAGAGGAACCCCGATGCTGCTCGGGGCCGGAGTCCCGAGACGTCAAGGCCTCTGACGAGGTCCGGGCCCGGCCAGACGCGGAGTCAGAAAAAATCCTATCCTTTTGGTGCTGCCGACTCAACGCCTTTGAGGACATTTTGCCACACGGACCACAGCTCATCGGGTCATGATCGGGTCTGAGGCAGCGGAGGCAGCAGTCATGAGTGTCGGTAAGAGACATAAGTTTCTTACACCAATCACATTTCTTAAACCCGCTGGTAGCCATCGGGGGAAAAAGGGCCCCTGCTAGGTCAAAAGACCGGGCTGCCAGGGAAAAAAGAAAAAAGGCGCGAACGCCAGTCACAAAGGACAAAAACCGAAAAAGAAAGAAAGGACTCGATACCAGCGTATCGGTCCGAGCGGGAAAAGGATCCGGCGTCGAACCAGAGAAAAAAAGAGAAAAAACAGGGAAAATCAACTTCTTCCTCGGGGAAAAACGAACTACGTCCGTCGGGCTCCGTGGAAAAAAGAAGACTGAGCAAGATGGCACCCTTGGGCGGGAAGGGGACCGCGCATGCGCGCTGCAATTCCCAAAGGCTTTCTTTGAAAGCTGGGGAAATGCTCCGCACGAGGGCTCCGTCGGCGCCGACGTCACCCATATGTGAGGACTGACTTCCTGCTTGGTCCTGGAGAATCAAATGATTTTGGTTATATGAAGTGAATCTGAGGCAAAAGTCGGACCTGCCAAAAGAATACCGGGATAGTTATTCAAAGGTACAGATTGAGGGAAGGTCGTGCATTTGAATAACTCTTAGGATGCCATCAGGTCCATCATGGTAAAGCAGAAACAGTTTGGCAACACCATGATAGTGCTTCAGTCAGGTTGTACCTCCAAAGTCAGTAGCCGTGGGCCTAGGAAATTGCTGAGGAAGGTCACTGTGAGGTCGAAGATGACTTTAGAAGAACTATAGAGGTCCCTGGCTGAAGCTGGGGAAATGCTGATGATTCAACAATTTCAAGATTACACCACAAACACGGTCTGAATGGGAGGAGGGCAAGAAGGAATCCACTGCACGTATGTAAATGCTATGCAGCACGTCAACCAAACCCTTAGGAGACTCTGCACGAATGTGGCCTGATGATGAGACCAAAGTGGAAACATTTGGTCTCTGCCCTAAGCAACGTGCTGTGCTGACTTTGCACCACCCTGCTATTGCCATCCCCACCGTAAAGCATGGTGCATGGTGAAGAAAGGTGGCTGCCTAGGTGACAGGCCACTCATGGCGTGCTCTGCAGCCACAGCCTCCTCCCCCCCACCGGCTGCTGCCAATATTCACATAACTTTATGCATTTAAACCAGGGGTTCCCAATCCTCTCCTGGGGCCTCCCCAGCTAGTCGGGTTTTCTGGATCTCCACAATGAATATGCATGAGAAAAATTTGCAAATGCTGGGGACAATGCATGCAAATTTATCTCATGCATATTCTTGTGGATATCTGGAAAACCCGACTGGCTGGGGCAGCCCCAGGACAGGTTTGGAACCTCTGCTTTAAATGGATAACATTCATTTAAGTTTAGCAATCTGCTCAAAGCCATCAGAATAATTTAGTGAGGCTCTTTAAGCAGCAGCCACGCCGCTGGGAGTCTGACACCCAGAGAGGGAATAAACCACATAGAACCAAACACAAGGAATCTGTCACAAGCGTGGAATAATTTCCAAACTTTATTTATTAGAAATGTTTATACTGCATTGTAGATCAAATGCGGTTTACAACAAGCAACATTTGAATTGTACAACAAACAGCATATATTCAATTACATGGACCGGTTAACTATATACATTATACAAGACATATAACCATATACAAACTTGACTGATTTCCTTAATGAGATGACCAGAGCAGCAGGTCAGAGATGCGCGATACATGTACTTTGTCTGAATTTCAGTAACACCAGTAGGGGGTTGGATGAAAAGTAATAATCAGAGTAAAATGTTGCTTGAGCAATAGGACTTGGAGAGCAGTGGTCCGTGGGGTCCACTGTGCTGCTGCTGGGATCAGTGCTGGGTCCAGCCCCCTTCAGTGTCACTGTACGCGATATCATGGAAGGGCTGGAAGGGAAAATGTGTCCATCTGGGATGACACAAAGATCTACAATCCATTAGACTGCCAGATGAAAGATTACTGTAGGGATGGGTTTGCAAATACACTTTAATCCAAAGCATGCAAAATAGGCATTTGGGATTCAGAAAGCCAACAGCCAAAGTCACTAAGCAGGAAAGAGATGTGTCAGCAGGTTATCTCCGAAGACCACGAGCTTTCCAGAGCGTGACAAAGCAACTGGGAAGGCCACAGTCTAACTGGGTACAGCGCTTTGCTCTTTTTACTCAAATGTAGGGCCATTCTTGGCTTGGAACGGGGGGGGGGGGAGAGGGGCTAGTAGTATTTATTTTATTAATTTAGCAGGTTTTTTATACCACTTTATCATGTCAGTTAAAGCAGTTTACACTGTAACGTAAACTTGGTAATGTACATGAAACAGGGACATTGATAACTTGGATTGTTCTGAGGCAATGGAGAGCTAGTCTTTGCTAGAGCTACCAAATTGCCCAACAGCAGAAGGAAGATTTCAGACAGCCCTATCTATCCTAAGGCATTATGAGACCTGCAGTGTTGATCCCTAATTCTCAGTACTGCACTGCTTTGGGATGTTAAGTTCAAACGTCTTCTTCCGGGAAATGAGTAGCCTGCGAGCAAGATTCAGGGTATTACAGGGAAGGGAGAGCTGCCCTCTCTTCATAAGATCAGCGAGGAGCCAGCATACTTACTCAATTAAACTGTTGCACAGAAACTCACAGTTCGATGCAGTAAACTGCACTATGAAGAAGCGCTGTGCTTTGCTAAAGATTGTCCCATGCTAGTCTTGCAGCCCAATGCAGAAAGCAAGCTAGCATGGGAAAATCGCAAGCAAACTCACTGCACTAAAGCATAGTGAATGGATATGCTAATTGCATGCAACAAACATTGAACATTTCATTCTCCCGATGTAACGCATGGTGCTAAAATTACACAGTTTTCTGCTCTTCTTTTAAGGCTGGATCTTTATGCAGGATCCCCACATGCTCCTGTCCCTGTACCACTATCTTACATGGCAGACAGACCCCACCCACAGCATCCCAGGATGCACAGTGTGAGGGGTCAGACACCACCATTTTCCAAGATGGTGGCATGGGGCGAGAGCATGTGGGCACCACGTCTGCCTCCCAACTGTTAAGGTACTGGGGGTGGGGGGGTAGAATTAGAATGCTTCCAAGGGTTTGGGGAGTGGGGGATAGGGGCCACTGGACCATCAGAAAAGTTGTCTGGGACATTCAAAAAGAGGGGTATTTGGAACCACCAGGCTATCAATGAAATAGTGGTGCTGTCAGGGTTGATGGGGAGAGGGGACCGCGAACAGGCGGTCTGTCTTGGTCATATGACGTCAAACACGTGCATGTGTCTGGCACGCTTCCCTTGTTAAGCACAGGTTTTTCACACACAGCTTATTTGTATGCTGTCTGCTTACAGCATTACTGAGCAAAACGTCGGCATTACAGTTGCGTTAGGAAACCCCGCGCTAGAACTTAATGCTGGGCTCCAGCATAGGGCTCCTACATCAAGCTGTCACCCTTCACTGTCGGCATATACCATTACTCGGGGAGGGGGGGCGGGAGGTTGGGTTAAAACATACACAAACCATACTCATGCCTAGGGCCCGAAATATTTATGGGGCCCTGTGTGATGTACCATAATTCAATCTTAAGTTTTATCACTAGTTTCTAGAAATGCTGCCACCCAGTCTGGAGCTCGCCCCTGCTATTGGCGTGAGGATCGGCAGAGCAGTAATGGTATTTCAGATTGGCCCCAGGAATCAGTCCTTGGTCCTGTTCTTTACCATTTTGTATGCAATATTTTGTAAGGTTTCTCAAGAAAGGTTTGCTTCTGTGGATAATATCAAAATCTGTAATGGTGTAGAAACCTTGGAAGATGTACATAACATGAGGGATCCAGCGAAGTTCAAAGAATGGTCGAGAATTTGGCAGCACGGTCATGCATATAGCAGTACAGTATAGGGGGTGAATTACTTGAGTGCATGAAAGAAGAGCGGGACCTGAGGGTGATCATAGCAGATGATCTGAAAGTGGCCAAACAGATAGAAAAAGTGATGGCAAAAGCCAGAGGTTTGTTTGAGTGTATAGGGAGAGGCACGGCCTTCAGGATAAAGGAGGCAATTTTATAGAAAAAGTGATGGCAAAAGCCAGAGGTTTGTTTGAGTGTATAGGGAGAGGCACGGCCTTCAGGATAAAGGAGGCAATTTTATAGAAAAAGTGATGGCAAAAGCCAGAGGTTTGTTTGAGTGTATAGGGAGAGGCACGGCCTTCAGGATAAAGGAGGCAATTTTATAGAAAAAGTGATGGCAAAAGCCAGAGGTTTGTTTGAGTGTATAGGGAGAGGCACGGCCTTCAGGATAAAGGAGGCAATTTTATAGAAAAAGTGATGGCAAAAGCCAGAGGTTTGTTTGAGTGTATAGGGAGAGGCACGGCCTTCAGGATAAAGGAGGCAATTTTATAGAAAAAGTGATGGCAAAAGCCAGAGGTTTGTTTGAGTGTATAGGGAGAGGCACGGCCTTCAGGATAAAGGAGGCAATTTTATAGAAAAAGTGATGGCAAAAGCCAGAGGTTTGTTTGAGTGTATAGGGAGAGGCACGGCCTTCACGATAAAGGAGGCAATTTTATAGAAAAAGTGATGGCAAAAGCCAGAGGTTTGTTTGAGTGTATAGGGAGAGGCACGGCCTTCAGGATAAAGGAGGCAATTTTATAGAAAAAGTGATGGCAAAAGCCAGAGGTTTGTTTGAGTGTATAGGGAGAGGCATGGCCTTCAGGATAAAGGAGGCAATTTTATCTTTGTACAAATCTCTAGTGAGGCCTCATTTGGAGTGCTGTGTACAAGTCTGTAGACCACACCTTCCAAAGGATATAAACAGGATGGTCAGTGGTCATCATCCTAAGGCATGTGGGGATAGGCTTACTGATCTCAATATGTCTACTCTGAAGGAAAAGCAGGCGAGGGGTGATATGACAAACATTTAAACGCCTCTGTGGAATAGATGTGCAGGGGGCGGCCCTCTTCTATTAAAAGGAAGCTCTGGAATGAAGGGTCATAAGATGAAGCTGGAAAGGGATAATGTGAGGAAATATTTCTTTACGGAAAGGGAGGTGGGCGAGAGAACTTTATCTGAATTCACGACAGCACAGGACAAATACAGAGGACCTCTGAGGGAGAGGATGGGATTGTAGAACATAATAGTCCTCATGGATGGGAAGACTATAGTCTTTATCTGCTGTCATTTGCTGTTTCTACGGTATATTTCTAATCATTCAGGCGCACACAATCACACCGGCAGACACCGATTCATACCTAAGCAGACCCCGAGATCCCTGAGGATAAACAAGCACGACCCAGAGATTCATATACACTTCCTGGCACACAGGGAGAACTGGGAATCTCTCAGCTCCATTTAGAACGGATATCTTGTGACTAGTCTCCACACAATGAAAAGTCAAGAAGAGAACGCTCTGGGACATCAGACTTTGCATTGACGCTAAACTCACAGCCTCCACCCCTTCCTTATCTGGTAAAGAAAGATCCAGCTACATCATTATTTTACCCTCGGTTCCTCTTTGCATTAGTTTAGGATTCAGACCTGGATTCCAAACAGAGTTATGCTGTAAGTCAATACAGTATGCAAGTCATTTCCCTGAGCTGCAACTGTAGCTTCTTTGTACATAGTCGTTAATCAGTAGCCATAAGGTAAAGATGTGGTCGTTTTATTTCTCTGCGGGCCCGTTCGCCCTGCCCCTCCAGCTTCCAAGTACTGCTTATTATTTATCATTTGTATAGTGCTACACGGCATGAAAGACAATTTTATAACAGGTGTCACCAGTAACCTCCCCTGGAGCCCTGAGGCATGCAGAGAAAGGTCAGCCTGGGAAAATCCTGACTCAGGAAGTAGGGCAGTGCACTGATTATGCACAGCCTTCTGGGTGTTGTAGTCCCCTTCCACTCCCCAAGCAAGGAATAACTGTAGTCGAGTGGTTCAGGCAATATATGACAAGGTTTTTATTTCCCCTCCTGGTGGATTAATTGCCAATAAAATACAGAACAAAAAGGGCCATGCTTCTGGCATAAGAAAACAAAACTCAGGAACTAAACAAAACAGCTTCTTCCTTTTCAGCTTTAACCAATGCAGTGCTTCAACAAACTCAAAGAAACATTTCCTTTTAAACCCAAAAGAATTACTGTGCTCCTTTGCTGCTGTTCCAACAGCTTTGGTAACAGATATCAGCACTGGGATATGATATCATCTGCAAATGATAGCGTACAGTCCATTTGTTCCTCAGTGTCTTCTACAACAGACCCTGTCTGCATTTCCTCATCACTTCCAGCTGAGAAGGTTTGTACAAAATCATACGGAGCTTTAAAACACAGACCCTCTCTCTTTCCCAGAGGTTTCTCATCAGAATGCTCTATAGAGCAGGGCTGATAACTGCCATATACTTGGGAACTAGCACATGGAGAGTCTAACAGAGCTTGGCAATCACAGAGAAAACTTTTCTGCTTAGTTTTCTCTTTCAATGCTTTACACAGCCTACCTTCTGGCTTTTTCCTAGAAGACTTTCTCAGCACTGCTTCCTCAGTCATGCAAACGTCCTCTGGCCAACAGCCTCCTCTCTCCAGGGTTTCTGAGCACTCCCACACTGACCTCTCAGGCAGTCTCTCTCTCCAGCTGCCTTCACGATAGGGCTCTAATTGAGAGTAGCTCCCACCTGGCTTTTGGGCTTGGGCTCTCCGGGACTTTGTAGCTTTGAATTCTTGTGCTTTATCTCCTGTTTCTCTCTCTGCTGCTCTTGGAACTCCTACAGCTCCACCAGCTCCTCTTATTCCGCCGTTCCTGCTCTCCTTGCTCTGCTCCGGGTTCCTCCCCTTGCTCTGCTCTCTGAACCCTAGTGAGCAATTCTTATATCCCTGTCTTCTAGGGCTTAACTCTGCCCCGCCTCCCACCAGGTGTTTCCCCTTAAAACCAGGGCTCAGGGATACTCTGCAGCTTGGGCGTGTTTGTGACTCTTACTTTTTACGTTGCCCATGGCAACCCTGGGCCATGTGCTTTGCTTGCCTGTCAGAAACTGCAACAGAATCTTCTGTTTCACCCAGCTCCATAGCCTCAGAAGGACCTTCTACATTACACAGGACAACAAGGCAGGGTAATGCACCCCCTAAATACAAAGGCACACACTTTATTTATTTATTTATTTAGTAGTATTTTGCTCACGCCTTTCCAGTAGTAGTCAAAGGGGAGTTACACTCAGGACTTACAATCTACGTTTGTACTTGACGCAATGGAGGGTTAAGTGACACTTCAACAGTGATGTCCAAAGAAATGGAGGGACCTCAGTGAGGCGGCAGTTTACAGTTCTTGAAACATTGCTGCATGGCTACTGAAAAATCAGTCACTGGTCCCTTACTCACAGGAAGAGGGCTCTGAATAAGGGACTGGTGACTGACTGATTTTTGAGTAGGTTTCAGGAAGTGTGACTTGCCACTCTGCTCAGGAGTAGCCTAGTGGTTGGAGCACTGGCTTGGTAACAAAGAGACCAGGCTTCAGTTCCCAGTAGTCCTTGTGGCCTTCAGCAAGTCGCCTTGGAAGAAGGCCTGGCAATCTACGTTCAGTCACACTGCCAAGAAAACCCAGGAGCCAGCACTGGTAAATAGTTACCCCTGTTATCCAAGTTTTTTTTGTTCCCTGTTATCTGTAAACTCATACATGTTTTTGTACTGAGCATTTTGTTCCATGTAAACCACGCTGATGCCGAATAGTGCGGTATATAAGAGAATGTAAATAAATAAATAAAGGCTCACACTGCATTTTGCTGAAGCAGCTGCCTTTATACAGTGGTTCCCAAATTTGGGGGTTGGGACCCCAAATGAGGTCACATCATCAGTGAATGCGGTCACAGAAATATGGCCATTTCCCCTTCTCTCTGGGCTTTCACTGGGACCTATGCCAAGTAGCGGCAGTCACCAGACAGCATGTGGCCTGTGAGCCAGTGAACATTCATGGGCCTTTGCCCCTTCCTGGGTAAGCTTCGTTAGACTGGAAACAAGTAGTGGGATCTGTAAGGACTCAAGCAAAGCCGGCCCAAGGGTTTCTGCTGCCTCAGGGAGAAGCCTCGGCCGTGTGCCCCCCCCCCCCCCATGCTGTCGTTTTCGTCAGCGGAATTTGTGGAGAGGGGAAGGCTCGGCTTGGTGGTGTGGCAGTGGCCCATGACAGGCCATATGCTTTGGCACGCATGGCCTGCCACGTCTGACTCCCCTCCGACACAACTTTCCATCGGAGGGGGTCAGAAATGGCCATGTGTGCCAAAGTATATGGACTGCCACAGGAACTGCCGCCATAACGACCACAGAGGTCAGACACCCTCTGCCTGGGAGGCCCCATATTTGCATGTAAAATGATGTTTTAAATATATGAAAAGGTAAATAACCCCTGCAATGCAATGTGTGCCGTTGAGTCAATGCTGACTCATAGGGAGCTAATTTTCTAAAGGTCCACACCTGAGAAAAGTACGTACACACTTTTCACTATGAAGAGACCGCTGGATTTTAACGGTGAAAGGACAGGTTTGTTTTCACCTTGACGACTGTCACCAGAAAACTATGGGCCCCTTTTATTCCCATGGGCTGTATGGCAAACGTCTCAAGCTAAGTGTCCATGAAAGCGCCCATGTGAGCACATTTACACCAACTATTTCATGATCATAATTTTTCTAGGTTAAAGTATGTGCCTGTGTCTGAAGTTTCCAAAGTGTATGTCTAGATTCCTGCCCATGGAAACACTCCTCAAACCGCGGGTAAAGTTATTCTCCTACAGGCTGTAAGGGCAGAACTTTACCCTTAAGACAGGACAAACAATGTTATTACATAAACTCATTTTCATGGGTAGAAAGGCTGCCTAACTGGTGCAGCAGGAATGTATCCAACTTACACCAGTTTCCGAAGAGAAAGTTTGCCCATGGAAAGTACACGCTCTTAAGTATGTCCACGTTTCCCAGCTTCTTTCACACACATTTTATGAAGTATGCCCTGGAATAAGCTGTGTTGTCTGTCACTCAGACTATTTGGAGAGCGGCTGCTAGCATGGTGCTAGGCTGTCCTAAGAGGACATTTCTTCTGTTAGCAGCGTAGAGCAGCCAGGGCTGCAAGCTTCTTACTTTATTTATTTTATTTACATTCTCTTATATACTGCGCTATTCTGCATCAGTGTGGTTTACATTGAACAAACTGAAATTACATTGAACAGGGCATTATAACTTGGAGATAACTATTTTACAGGGAACACTGGCTTTTTGGATTTCTGCTCTTTACGGGACAGACTCGACTGGTATAGTCTGGGCAGGGAGCATAGATCGGGGCAGGGATATTTGCTAATTGCTCCTGGCTTGCACAACGTGAGGGGCTCTCGGCAGAGGGCTAGCGTGTTTTCTGCCACTACCTTGACATTGAGGAATCATTTGACAAGAGGTGAATCTGCTATCCTTCCGAACAAAAGTCAAGACTTGGGTCAGTTATGTGGATAACAGGGCAGAATATCATCGCTACCTGAATAATGTCCAGCATTGCCCACACCCTGCCCCAGCACTATTCAAATAGTTCAGAAGTGGTATGTGTGCAGTGGCAAGCCAGGAAGTCTGTGACCTAACATAAAACCCTGCAAACGATCACAGAAAGCACCTGCAGAGCCAGCCAGAAGCAACAAAGCAACAACCACACCTATGAAAAGGAGCACTGTAAATATCAGAACTTACTGCTGCAGATCTCGGCATAAAAACAGGCCTAGGCAACGTGGGCAACTGCCTCCGGCACCAACTTCATATGTGTGCCAGAGCACTGCCGCTACCCCCCACACCTCCATTCGGGTTTGCGTCAGAGTAGCAGCAGGTTCAGAGTGACCCAGGACATGTAAAGCCCTGCAGTGCCCCAACCCCTCCTCCAACACAGGGCCTGTTCCAAGCAGGAGGGCAGCTGAATGCAGCACCAGGGAGAGAGGAACGGAGCACCCCCCCCCCCTCCTCATGGCCTATGAGTGCTCCGCAAATAAATCTGACCCTAGCAGAATAACTGCCCTAAGTCTCACATGCAAACCACAAACGAACCCTCATCAAACACAAAGTAACAGCAGACTAGAAGCAGAAAGATGACGACAGTCATAGGTACATTTATTGATAAGACAATTTGACTGTGTTGCCAAAACAATACATTAAAGGGTTAGGTTAAAAGGATAAAAGACTGGAAAAAGAAAAGACAGAAGGAGATAATTTACTGGAAACCCCAAGAAGCCAGACTCTGCATGCAGAGCAACACTAGAGAAGTAGAAAGAGAATCAGAAATGCATTTCCTATTGGACTGTGAAAAATGCACGAGATCAGCAACACACATTTCCCAAAATCAAAGACTTTCCATGACAAAGTGACCACAACAAACTCTGTAGGATCTTGGTGGAAAGAGGCAAACCAGCAGCAATGGCAGAAAATATAGTAACATAGTAAAAATGTAATATGTGCCTTTGAGTGAGTGTGACCGGAAGTAGATTGCCAGGCCTTTCTTCCAAGACAATGGATGGTTAAGTGACTTGCCCAAGGCCACAAGGAGCGCTAGTGGGAACTGAACCCTGGTTGCTTGGTTACCAAACCAGTGTTCTGACCATTAGACTCCTAATATATGACAGTAAATAAAGACCAGTATGGAACATCTAGTCTTCCCAGCAAGGCGGCAAGAGTAGGTGCACTTGCTGTTCCATGCAAGTCACCCCTCCCCCATGCCTTGTTTAGGGGTATACCCACCGCTCTGTGTAGGGCACCCCTATCTGCTGAGATATGAGAGTTAGTTGTTTATTTTGATTTTATCCTGTTGCTATAAAGGGATCCACTGTGTCTGTCCCATGCCATTTTGAATTCCGTCACTGTATTTGCCCCCACCACTTCCATCGGGAGGGCATTCCAAGCATCCACCACCCTTTCAGTGAAAAAGTATTTCCTGACATTGCCTTTCAGTTTACGCCCTTGCAGCTTCATGTTATGCCCTCTAGTTTTACAGCTTCCCTGTCTTTGGAAGAGGCTTGTTTGTTCATTATTTATTTTTAAGTATTTAAAGGTCTGAATCATATCCCCCCTGTCCCTCTTCTCCTCCAGAGTGTACACATTTAGGTCTTCAAGTCTCTTCTCATGACGCAAGCTCCAAATCATTTTGGTCGCCTTCCTGCTACCAGGTAAAAAATGTGACCTAACCAGAACCCAAGAACTGTTTTATTTCTCTACTATACTTTATATTATTATTATTTGTCATATTTCTATGCCACCTACTTGTCCATAAGACGTTATAGATGGCTCACAAATCACAATAAACATGATAAAATGGAATACAGACAGACATTACCTAAAACGTGAGGTGGAAAAACCCATCTAATTTGGGCAGTACCTATCTAAGGTCACCCCAGTATAATCAACCCACATCTCTAGCTATCAATTCCATATTGTCCTGCTAGACCAGTCCAGACAAAGAACCAATGAAAAGCCCAGGTTTCACTGACATCACTCCCATGCCTCTATCTGCCTCAGTCACCAGAGGACTCCTTCAGTATTTCTTTGTCTCCAACAGATGGCAGATGGATTTTCTCCTCTGAAGATCGCAAGGAAAAGACTGATTAAACACTCATGTATGACCATCTTGAAGGGACTCACTTGAGCACAGTGTAGGAAGCTCCACTAGACTGCGGTCATTTCAGTAGCCATAGAAGGGGGGAAAATTGGTTTAGCTCCATGTGCATTTCATGATAAGAGCCTGTTGAGCAGCCAGAAATTGGAAGGATTTGGAAGGATCTGGAAGAGTGCAGCAGTCTTACATAGTCTTTCTCTGTTCTCCCCTGCGCTCGCCTGAAGATTGCAGAAGGCGCTCAGAGAGATCCGCCTGCCAGACACCATACACACAGTGCTGCAAAAGCCAGTGAAACAGTACCAGGTGATTAGAGCTGAATCCAGCACGGATCCTCTGCCTGGGGCTCTCAAGAGGTGAATTCCAAGGTTTGACCTCGTCATTGTCCTTGTTGGGAGCTCCCGATTCAGTCTGGGTGGGATGTAATTTGGGGTAGACCGCTGGCGACCATTGGTGTGGTGTGGGGTTTTTTTGACGTTTTCTGCATGCGCTAGTAGCATTTTCTCCTATTGGGTACCTGGGAGTCACATGGTCTGTATGTGCGTTCTGCCCAAGCGGCTCCAACATGCGTTCCTGCCCTAGCGCCTATAGCACACATTGAAGTAAAAGTACAGTTAATGCTTACTGCAGAAAGCATGCACTGTTTTGATATTTACCTTAACTCTCTTACGTATGTCTTCTTCCAGGAATCGCCGTTTGGCCTGTGGCAAGCATGGTGCCTTATCTCTGACTGTTGGACTCCGCTCTTCTAGCATGGCAGCTCCTGAGTTGTCCCTGAAGGGATTGCTTCCCCTCTATATGCCGAGGGATGCAGTTAGTCCGGCCTTGCCTGCCTAAAGGCAAGAAGTGGCGGATGGCACTGTGGGTACGGATAACCAGCCGTGCTGTGCGCCTCTAGGGGGATCAACAGCGACTATGTCCCCTGGAGTAGGGGGTTCATTTCCAAGAGGAGTGCTTCCGGAGTCCAGATTGTCGTTCCCAGAATTATTTTCCTTTCTACAACTGGCATGGCCATTCTGGCATGGAACTTTAGACTCTGCAGCCTCTGGGTTCCTCTGAATGCAGTCTCATGAGGGGCAGGCTGAGAGTGGAAGCTGTGATCGACTGCCTATGGCTAAGCATCCCCGGCAAAAGGCATCCACCTGGAGATGGGGATCAGCTGGAATTTGTGCAAGATTTGAACTGTAGCTTGGATTCCGATGTCTGATGTGAAGAAGTACTCATCTTCAGAGGACTGTGAGAAGACCGATATTATTTGCCTGCTCTGGAAGGAGGAACTGGAGGCATTTCTTCCTAGGGTCTTTTCCACCGTGAGCTTGGTAGATGCTCCAGGCATGGAGCAGGAACTGAAGATGCATCCACTCCTGAAAGAAGTGCGGAAATCTACTACTGTCTTCTCATTCCTGGAGATGCTCAAGGGCCTGTTCTGGTCAGAGTGGGATTCTCCTGACTCCCTGGCTAAGGGGCTCAGGATAAATAAAATACGCACTCTCCTGGAGAAGGAGTGCGTTATGTGGTTTGATATTTCCAAGGTGGAAGAGCAGGTCACGGTGCTACCAGTCAGACTATCATTCCTGTGGAAGGTGACTTGCCCTTAAAGGATACTCTGGACTGAAAGGTGGATTCATGTTGAAGAACCAGTTCGCTGTGGTAGCTGCTATTCTTCAGTTGTTGTATCTGCAGGCCTGATGTCTTGAGTCCTGCTCCAGTGGATTCATTCTCTTCCACCGGATGATTCTACCATCTCTTGGAGTCTGCTACTGCCTTCATTTCTGATGCCATGTACGGCCTAGTACATCTAAAGGCCAGGGATTGTACCCCGTCGATGGTGACATTGTGTTGGCTTGGCTCTGACCAGGGGCAGCAAACTCATCTTCCAAAGCCCGGTTGCCCGTCTGGCTTTAGAGGGAAGTTTCTCTTGGATCTGATTTGGAGAAGCTGTTGAAGGACCAGGGTGAGACGACATCTTACTGCCTTCCGGAGAACAGATCCAAGGGGCATGTCAAGTGGGCAGGAGCCCCTTTTCCAGCAGTCTCCACCCACTCATAGCGGGCATGATGGTCAGACTCCCGGGGGTCTCGGGACTCCTACTGCTGCCAACCTGGAAAGCCTTTCTTCCCTTCTGCAACCCAGTCTTCTGAGGAAGGACTAGATGATTGCTCATAGACCTTTCTGTTGACAGATGTCAGACTCTCAGGTTGAGGAGCCCATTGCCAAGGCTGAACAGCCCAGGGTTGTAGGAACCACAGGGAAACTGTGTCATCCATCAAGTGCCTTGAGGCAAGAGCCATTAGGTTGTCTCTTCTACATTTCCAGCCCCAGGTGAAGGGCCAGGCAGTTTGAGTGTTCAGATAACACTATGGTGTGGCTTATGTCAACTGGTAAGGCAGCACGAGGAGTGATGGAGCAGTCCTGGAGATAGCTCTCCTGTTTGCCTGGCGGCGAAGATCCTCCAAGTTTGTCAGCTCTGCATATTGCTGGGATGGCTACTGTGGAAATGGATTTTCTTAGTCAGCACTCTATGGTTTCAGGGAGTGGGAGTTGAGTCAGGAGGTGTTTCCGTTGTTTCTGCACTACTGGGGTTGCCCGAGAGGGATCTGATGGCAACCAACTCCAATGACAAAGTGTGCTGCTTCTGCAGTCACTGCATGGAGACAGGGTCTGAGGGCATCGGCTCCTGCCTCAGCCTTGACCAAGTCAACACCTGCTGTATGTGTTTCCTCTGTGGCCCCTGGTGGGGCATGTGATTTAGTGTGTGGCATGCCACCCAAGGAGGATTATTCTGGCGGCACTGGATTTGCCAATGAGAGTGTCATTTGAAGATCTGATGTGGCTCCTGCAAGTGCCACCTCTTCATTTGCCTCTGTCTCAGGGCCTATTGTGTCAGGGGCCACTTGTCCTGGAGGACTCGGCTTCGTTCTTGCTTACGGCTTGACTCCTGTAAGGAGACAATTAGTGAAAATGGGCTACTCTTCAGCGGTGGTTTTCTACTCTGCTTAGAGTCTGGAGGTCATTTACATAAGTGCAGGTCTGGTACCTTGAGTGCTGGTGCAGCGCATGGCAGCAGGCTCCTGAGACGACCAAGGTGCCATCTCTGTTGGCCTTTCCTCTTAGCTCTCTGAAGGTTCAGGTGGCAGCTTTGGCCTGTTTCAGGGGCCACTTAGCTGCTAAGTCTCTCTAGCCTCACACCCAGATGTTTCACGCCTTCGTCAAAGGGTTCGACATCTGCGTTCTCCCCTCCAGTTGGTGATCCCTTCCTGGGATCTGTGTCTGGTGCTCGGGGCCCTGATGTTGGAGCCCTTTGAGCCACTGAAGTGTGCTACTTTGAAAGATTTGATGCTCAAGATGGTCTTCTTGGCTGTGATCTGTTCCACAAGGAGGACTCTGAGCTGCTGGCTCTGTCGTTTTCTAAGGAGGCCATTTCCATTGAGTCTGTGCCTTCCTTCTTCCCTGAAGTGATTTCTCTCTTTTATGTGGGCCAGGCAGTTTGCCTGCCCTCCTTCTCTAAGGAGCAGGGTCGGGGAATGGTCAGGATCTTCGCCTTGTGGATGCTCAGAGGGTACCTCTCCAGTTCTTGGAGGTTACACATTTTTTTTGTAAGTCAGACCATCCTTTTGTGCTGTTTGCTGGCCTACGCAAGGTGATGCGGTGGCTAAGTCTGCATTGGAGTGTTGGATTAAGGAGGCTGTTGCCTCGTCAGATCTGTTGCAGAACTGGCTGGTTCCAAAGGGTTTGTGCGTCCATTCTACTTGAGCACTAGCATCCCTGTAGGCACTGTTCCCTCTAAGCTGTGCGCGTGTGCGCGCGCACACACCTCGCCGAGTGAGCGCACATACTTTATAACAGAGCGCACAAAAATTACGGTTCTGATTCTGATAGAAAACAACACAGACATTCTTAAAATTGAAAAGTTGTGTATTTATAGTTTTCACAAGTTCTACAATATTTTCTAGTGCAATCAATGTGGTGTACATACTGTATTCTGACGTGTAGTCAAATTTTAAAGTATATAACTCCGAGTGTCATTATGTGGCGCACAAAAATTTAACCTTCCTTCAAAAGCTGCACAGCTGATATTTTATGCGCACACAGCCTACAGAAAATTAGAGGGAACATTGCCTGTAGGTGGAGAACACCTGTTACAGGTGAGCAACTACATTTTCTCTGGGAACAAACAGGAAGTCAGTCCTCACATATGGGACTCCCTAGCTACAGGCTACCACAAGTCCGTAGGGAAAAAAACCACAGTTGCCCTTCAAGGGGAGCCGTTAGCAGCAGCAATTACATCTGCAGATACAGACTGCAGTAGAACCCGTGTGTTCGATGGAAACCAACACTCCGGTAGCCTGAACACAGAAGGGTCAGAGGGTAGGAGCTGTCTAGACTTCAAAAAGACTAAGGAGCACAGCCTGGCTGAAAGCGCTGTCCCATTGGGACTCCCTTCTCCAGACAGTAATGAGCTGCAAAGGTATGGACTGAAGACCAGGTGGCAGCATGGCAGATGTCCAGCATCAGGATGGAGCGCAGTTTTGCCACAGAGGCTGCCATGGCCCCAACACTGTGTGCCGTGACCCAGCCATCCAGCGTGAGCCCAACCTGCTCATAGGCTAGGGCGATGCAGTCTGCCCACCCAGGTGGACAGTGTCTGCTTGGTCACCACTTCCCCCATCGACTTGGATCATAGGAAACAAAAAGCTAAGAAGTTTTCTGGTGGCCCTGGGTATGCTGAATGTAGAAAGACTGGGCCCTTTTACAGTTCAAAGTGTGAAGAACAGTCTCTGTCCTACTGGAGTGAGGCCTTGGGAAGAAGGTGGGCAACACCACCTCCTGGTTGAGGTGAAAGGGAAATACTACCTTCAGAAGAAATTTGGGGTGCGTGCGTAGCATGACCCTGTTCTTGTAGAATCTGATATATGGCACCTCTGCCACTAGGTCTTGGAGCTCGCTGACCCTGCGAGCAGAGGTGAGCACACCAGGAACACGACCTTCCACAAGAGGTATCTCAGGTGGCAGGTAGCCAGAGGCTCAATGGTGGGCGAGTGAGCTGCGCCTATATTACATTGGGGTCCCATTCCGTCGCCGGAAGGCAGACAGGGGGTTTGGACAGCAGAAGTCCTCTCAAGAAGCGTGTCACCAAAGGTTGGACCAAGAGAGGCTTGCTTTCAACAGGATGGCTGCTTTCAAAAGGATGCGCTGCCAGGACACTGAGGTGCACTCTAATGGAGTTGATTTGAGCCCGGATTGTGAGAGATGGAGGTACTGCAGCACCAGCTGTACTGGGCAGGAGAATGGGTTCACCAGTTGGTCCATGCACCAGACCAAGAATATGCGCCATTTGAAAGCGTAAGCTCTCTGGGTGGAGGTATTATGGAAGGCCAGCAGGATCTCTTCCACCTCTCCCGAGAGGTTGAAAGGGGCTAAGGTAATTCTTTCAGCAGCCATGCCATCAGTAATAGAAATTACCCCTCCCTATGTTACATGTTACACCGCTTTGACCCGGTGAAAAGCGGGATATAAATGCAGTTAAATAAATAAAATAAATAAATAAATAAATAAATAAATAAAACCCAGGTTGAGATGAAGGAGAGAGCCCTTCTCCTGAGACAAGAGCCCCGGTGAGCTCCCCAGTGGGACTGGAGTCTCCACTAACAGTCGGAGGAGCAGCGGGAACCATGGCTGCCTGGGCCACCGTGGAGCCACCAGGATCAGTGAGGCTTTGTTGCAAAGAGCCTTGAAGAGTGTTTTGGCAATCAGTCAAGTGGGTGGGAAAGCATACATGAGACCTTCCAACCATGGAATGAGAAACACATCTGCCACCACCCGGGATGGGTGGGGCTGCAGGGAACAGAAACAGGGCAACTGGTAGTTGTCCAGGCTGGCAACGAGGTTCACCCATGGGGTCCCCCAGAGCTGGAAGAGCCGGGTGGCTACTCTGGGGTCCAGCTGCCACTCGTGTAACTGGAGGACCCTGCTCAGTTTGTCCGTCAGTGTTGTCTTGGCCTGGGAGGTATACCACTCATAGGAGTATTCCCTTTTGAGCTGCATAGGAGCAGAGTGTCAGCGCTTCGTGGCAAAGAGTGCGAGACCCTGTGCCCCCCTGCTTGTTCACACAGAATATTGCCACCTGATAATCCGTTTGGATCAGCAACGATTGATGCCTCAGATGGTGACAGAATGCTTGGAGGGCTAGATATATTGCTCGAAGCTTGTGATAAGGAAGCTTATCATAGCTCAGGAAGGAGCTATAGAAAAGGTGAAGTGTCTCTGAACAAGCAACCTGTCAGTGCTGGTAGAAATGAGAAAACAGAATTTTGCCATAAAAGACTACCAGTCCCAGAATGCACCAGGTTTCCAACAGCCATTAGAGGAGCTGAAGTGGGGAAACGTGTGTTCAATCAGGAGGGCTATGAGGTAATCCCTAAGCACTCATCTCAAAGGGCAGGACCTGATTCAGCACAGCTGCGCTGTATTAGGGGGGAGCACTCATCTAAGCAGAATAAGAGTAGAGTTTATTCTACAGATGACCATCTTCATGATCACCTTGGATATCCAGAGAATTGTCCTCAGTATCCTGAGAATCAGCTTGAGTTTGATCATCAGTTTCATCTGAAGGATCATCAGAAGCAGAAGCCAAACCGGACGGACAGAGAGGGAAAGAGACCCTCTGGAAGAAAGAGGAGAAAAGCCTTTGAGAGGTCTAGAAGAGTCCAAAGCAGTACGTATACTGGGAGGTATTCCAAGGGCCAGCATACCCCATTGGACTGGGGAAAGCCAGAGGAATGGTGCTGCAGAGCTAGGAATCACCAGAGGCTACCTGTGAGGGAGACGGCTGCACATGGAAGGGACCCTAAGACCTGTGCCAGAAGGTATGTGAAAAGAGATCCAGTGTCCAGGGATCTGGATTGGAAGGCTGGACATAAGAACTGGACTACATACTGACCAGGCTATATAGAGAGGAACTCTAGCAGCAATGGAAGCTCAGGTATGAACACTGATCTATGCCCTAGCTATAACCTTGAAAGACAGCAGGGAAACAAGTATTCTCCTGAAAATGCTCCATTGAGAGATTCATCTGTGCCAATCCATGATATTGAACCCATGCTTGTTGAACAAGGGGAAATAATAGCAGATGAGGATCCTGTTTATATGGACTGCTCTCTATCTAAACTCCGTTGGTAACTTTCTGTTATAAAGTACAGCAACCATCACAAAGAAATACAAATTTGTTCTTTAATCTACTCAGAAAAGCTCCTGAAGCAGGATTTGACCCACACAGTAGAAAGCAAGCCAGCTAAGGGGTTTCAGCTGGATAACTGCTAGCAATTAAGCCTTACCTAATTGCTTGTGAGCTAGGAGAGAATCACTTCTGTATCTATGTGGGAAGTAATCAGAAGTTAACCTGAAAAGAACAGTTTGTTTCTTGCTTTGTGGCTTTTCATTTGTTGTTTTCCTGATTTTGACTTTGTTTTTCCAAGTTAACACTGAAAGCAAGTAACCTAATTTATGTGCTACCAAGCATATCTGTGTTGGGAGAAATAACCCCATAAATAAATATCTTATTGGCTTTACCCAAGAGCACAACTAAATTATTGTCAGCAGCTGTGTCTGGTGTGAATGAACTACATTGCCCACAATACCTTGCAAATCATATAGATATATGCACTTGACAAGACTGAAGATTCTCACCCAGGCAGCCGTCTAACAAGCTCCAGGAAGTTGATCTGCTGGTTGCCCTCGGCTTGCGATCAGCTGCCCTGGGTGCGAAGTTCTTCACAGTGGGCTCCCCATCCCAGCAGGGAGGCATCCGTTGTGAGGACCCTTAGAGGGCTTGAGGTTTGGAAGGGTATTCCTGCCTGAAGATGTTGGAGATTTTGCCACCAAGTCAGATTCCATCAACTGGTGGGTCACCGAGACTCTGTCTTGGAGACAGCCCGTGGCCTGTGTCCACTGGTCCCAAAGGCACCACTGAGCGGCCCTCATGTGTAGATGGGCGTCTAGGGTGGCATGGACCGTAGAAGCCGTGTGCTCGAGTAGGCACAGTAGAAGCTGAGCTGACATCAAGGGACGGTGTTGCACGTCTACGGCCAGTGCCTTGAGATGGTCAGCCCAGTACAGGGGAAGGAAGGCCTTTGCTTGAAGAGTGTCCAGCCTTGCCCCTATGAATTCCAGACATTGTGTTGGGAGGAGATGGGATTTGGGGTAGTTTATCACAAACCCCAGATGTTGCAAGACCTGGATGGAGTGTGCCGTGGCCAGCTGCACCTCTGTGGCCGTGCCTCCTTTTATGAGCCAGTCATCCATGTAGAGGAAGACAAATACCCCCTGGAGAAGAAGAAAGATGGCCACTACTGCCAGGCATTTGGTGAAGACTCTAGGGGCAGAGGCCAGGCCCCTACCATAAAGTGAAGGTATTGCTTGTGGCTAGGATGAATGAGGAGGTCAGCATAGGCATCCTTCAGATCCAAGGAGCACTGCCAGTTTCCCTGCTGGAGGTAAGGCAGCAATGTTCCAAGGGAGAGCATCTTGAACTTCTCCCTCACCAGGAATTTGTTCAGGTTGTGCAGGTCCAGGATAGGCCTTAGGCTCCCTGTTCTTTTTGGCATGAGGAAATACCTAGAATAGAACCCCTTGCCCCTGAGATGTTGGGGTATTGCTAAGAAACATAGAAAAATGACGACAGAAAAAAAGACCACATAGCCTATCTAGTCTGTCCTTCCATATCAACAGCTACACCAGTTCCCTTTTTACCTTTAGAGATCCTCTGTGTTTGTCCCATGCTTTTTTGAATCCAGATACTGTCCTCATCTCTATGATCTCCACTGGGAGACTATTCCACGTATCCACCACTCTTTCTGTAAAGAAATATTTCCACATATCACTCCTGAATCTATCCCCTTTCACCCTCATCCCATATCCCCTCATAGCAGAACTTACTTTCAATTGAAAGAGGCTCTCCCCCTGAACATTTATGCCATGGAGGTATTTAAAGATCTCAATCATATCACCTCTATCCCGCCTTTCCTCTAAGGTGTACATTATACAGCTGCCATAGAAAGATTCCATGCTAGTGACGTGACAGAAAAACACTATCACACACATCTTCTGGCCAATTTGGACAGTATGACATAGAAACATAGAAATATGATGACAGAAAAAGACCACATGGCCTATCTAGTCTGTCCTTCCATATCAACAACTACACCAGTTCCCTTTTTACCTTTAGAGATCCTCTGTGTTTGTCCCATGCTTTTTTGAATTCAGTTACTCTGTCCTCATCTCTACCACCTCCACTGGGAGACTATTCCACGGATCCACTACTCTTTCCGTAAAGAAATATTTCCGCATATCACTCCTGAATCTATCTCCCTTAAACATCTCAATCATATCACCTCTATCCCGCCTTTCCTCTAAGGTGTACATATTAAGATCCTTCAGTCTGTCCTCATATGCTTTATAATGAAGACCACTAATCATTTTAGTAGCCACCCTCTGCACCGACTCCATCCTGTTCACTTCCTTTTGAAGGTGTGGCCTCCAGAATTGCACATTATACTCCAAATGAGGTTGCACCAAAGACTTATACAGAGGCACTATCACCTCCTTTTTTCTGCTAGCCATTCCTCTCCGTATGCACCCAAGCAACCTTCTAGCTTTTGCTGTCGCCTTTTCTACCTGTTTAGCCACTTTAAGATCATCAGACACAACCACGCCTAGGTCCCGCTCTTCTTTAGTGGACAAAAGTACTTCACCCCCTATACTATATTGCTCCCTTGGATTTCTGCAGCCCAAATGCATGACCTTGCATTTTTTAACATTAAATCCCAGCTGCCAAATTCTAGACCATTCTTCAAGCTTAGCTAGATCCCTTGAGTTTCTACCACTTTGTCCTCAAGAAGGCCTGTGAGTTTCTTCAATAGCAGGTCCTGGTGAAGGGGAGACCTGGAGGGGTTCTCCCGGAAAGAAAGGAGATGTCTGAGCCAGATGAAGGAGGTAGTAATGGCTGGTCACCTGTAAGCATTCAGGATTAGATGTTTCCCTGTGGGCTGTTGTCCTCCTTGGGATAGAGAGGCTATGTCCAAGGAGTCAAAAGCTCCCCCCAGGCTAGGCCGGAACTGATGCTTGGGGCCTGGGAGCTTTCTGCTATTAGCATCAAGCCCTGGTAGCACTTTCTGCCGAGGGCATCCAAGGTGCCGGCCTCCCTACCCAGGGGCACTGAGGAGTGCGTATTATGGACCTTCAGTTGACGCATGGCCTACTCCACCACCATGGAATTATGCGGCTGCTGCGCCTTTTGGAAACCAGGGCTCCAGCACACCAGATACATTGAGTCGAGCCACTTGCTCACAACTTGTACCAATGCCAGTGTTTCCCACATATGAAGCATTAGCCGTTCCAGGATGGGTGGAATAGACCCATGGGTGGGGCCTCATAGTGGAGGCTTTCTAGTTCCTCCATCCGAGGGTCTTCCTTTGATTCCATTGGGAATGCTAGGGCCTTTGACATGTCATGCAGGAACTCGAGGAATGCCATGTCCTCGAGTGGGGACTGATGCTGAAGCTCAGAGGGAGGGGAGTCCAAGATGACGTCCTGGTGGCAACAGGTGTCTGGCAACTCCTCATTCTCGATCTCCCATTCTGAGTAGTCAGTTGAAGACTCGAGGGAAGGGCAGCTTGCGGGCTCCGGGCCGGAGCCCTGCCCACATCCCTCAGTGGTCCCATGGCTGATGCCATGTGCACTAGCCAGGAAGGACCTCGCTGCCGTCCAACAGGAGCTGGATCGAGACCTCGGCCGAGGATCGAGGCTAAATGGTCTCAAGGATCCGCTCAGCCTCTAGGGACATCCTCGACATCGATGGCCCAGTGATCTGGGCAAAGGAACCAACAGTACCGGACAACACCACCTGCTGCTGGTCCATGAAGGTAGACAGGCTGTGCTCCAGGGTCTGCCATTCTGGTTTGAAGTCCAGAGGCTCTGCAGCCATCAGCGCGGACCCCAAGGAACTCGGGCCCTGCGCTGGTTCCCCCGAGGGGGGAGTCCTCAATGAGGATAGGTTCTGGCGTCCAAGGCCAATCTGTGGTTGATCCCTTCCGGGGAGCTTGGTAGGCCATTCCTGCTCTGATCCCTCGGATGAGCGTCTAGAACTGTGGGACCTGGCTTGGAGCTTATCCAACCTGTGGGAACCGTCCAGGGACGCTACCTTCAAGGTTTTCTTCTTCTTATGTTCCCTCGAGAGAGACCCCCTTTCCGAGGAGCCACAGCATCGACCGGGGTCCACAGGGGCACCCAGGAATTCCGTGGCTTCAGAGGAGGCCTTGACTTTCAGAGGCACAGGGGACTCCGGGAAAAACGTATCATGCTGCTGCTGCTGCTGGCGGCTCTTGAGAGCCTTGGTGGACATCTTTTTACCAAGACTGCATGCTGCAGGGTGATGGTCCGGCCCTAGGCAGCGTAGGCAGCAGTCGTGTGTATCGGTAAGGGACATGATTTTGGCACACCAATCACACTTCTCAAACCCTCTGGTAGCATGGTGGAAAAAAATACCCCAGCAAGGTCGAAGACCTGCAGTGCTGCCAGCTAGAAAAAAGGGTGTGAAGGCGCCAAAAAGGATAAATGTACGAACCCGAGACTCGATGCCAGAACAGCAGGCTCAGGTAGCAGGAAGAATACTGGTGCATGACCAGAGAGAGTATGAAATTTAGGATGAGAAAAAAAAAATCAACTTTTTCTGGGGGAAACCAGACAGACGTCTGAAGGGCTCCACAGAAAAAAGGAGACTAAGCAAGATGACACCCTTGGGCGGGAAGGGCACCATGCATGCGTGGTGCCATCTCCCAAAGGCTTTCTTTGAAAGCTGGGGGATGCTTCCGTGAGGACTCAGTCGGCATCAACGTCACCCATATGTGAGGACCGACTTCCTGCTTGTTCATGGAGAAACATTCAATAAAGAGAAGTGACTTAAGCTTCTTCCTAGAAGTCAATAAGTCGTCTGTGGCACGTAAGATGTCAGGGATCACATTCCATAGTGCCCTCTTTGACGCAGTGCAAGACAACTTTGTATTTAGAAGAGGTATACACAAAGTGTTGAGTGAGCTAGTTCTTCTGCTCCAGTTATTTGGAGTTTTTTGAATGAGAGTTTTTAGGTATACTGAGGATAAGACATGTGTTGCTTTGAAAATGGTGAGCAGGCATTTATATTTTATTCTTTGAATAACAGGTAACCAATGCGATTCTTTGAGAATAGGAGTAATATGTACTGATTTGGGGGAATTACTGAGAATACATGCAGCTATATTCAAGGTCAGCTGTAATGGGTGAATGGTGGAAATAGGGACATCTTGAAAAATGACACTACTGTAGTCACTGGGGGGGAAAATTAAAGCTTGTAGGATGGTGTGGAAATCACTGTACTCCAGCAAGGTTTAAGGTGCCGTATTAGTCGTAGCTTGTGATATATATTTCTAGTGATGATGTTGATGTGGCGAGAAAGATAACTGCTGGTCAATGGTGATACCCAAATAACGGACTTGATGTTTAACTTGTAGCTGCTTGTCATCAGTTACAATGAATTCAGGTGGAGTAAGCTTATTGCCCTTGTTGATGAAGAGTACGACTGTTTTACTATGGTTGATTATAAGGTTGTTAATTGATAACCACTGAGTGATGGCGGTGAAACATTCCTTGATACTGATGAACACAGACTTAGTGGTATCTATTGGAGCATAAAGCATGTTGTCATCAGATAAATATGAAATAAGACATTGTGTGCTCTTATGATAAACATAATGGTTGTAAAAAGATATTAAACAAGAGGGAAGATAAAGCAGATCCCTGAGGTACTCCTTGTGATTGAGTAAATGGGTTAGATCTGTCATTGCTTATTTTCACTTGAAGTTGACGATTTAAGAAGTAGGATTTAAACCATTTAAGTATAGTGCTTTTTAGTCCTATGTTATGAAGTCTATCAATCATTAAGTTGTGTGGAATGTAATCAAAAGCTGCTTTAACATCGATTAGAATGTTAGAATGAAACCTCTCCCCTGCTTTAACATTGATTAGAAGATTAGAATGAAACCTCTATTGGGCTTATCAGTTCCCTTTATTAGATTATCCATAAGCACGGTCATTAAAGATTCAGTTCTATGATATGGTCGAAAGCCATATTGTTGTTCATCCAAAGGGGAGAGACAGTCTATGTGGTCCTGAAGCTGTGTCCGAACGATCTTTTCTATTACGTTAGCCAGAAAAGGAATACTGGCGCTTGGTCTATATGAAGTAGGCTGTTTGGGGTAGTTTGCTGAAGCTTTTCTTATTGGCCGAATGGATGCCATTTTTTAGATCAATGGGCAAGTGTTCCTGGGACAGAGATAGCTGTGCAGTTTTTAGGATAGTGGGAGAGAGTTCTGCTCTAGCAGCTTGAATCCAACTAACTGGAAATGGATTGTGCAGATGTTGTGGTATTAATACTCGTGATATATCTGTCCAGCTGTTTAACTGAATCCCAGGTGGTTCCGCATTTTGTGTGTTGAAGAAGTGAGAAGTTACAACCTGAGAGGGGTGGAGAGTTGGAAGGACTGGTGAAGGACTTAAAATTATCTGCCTTTAATTGAATATTACTATGGCAACACCTGTGAGAAGTTTCTTGAATTTGAATCTGTACGTGCCGGTTCCCTGGTGCCAGTAGGATGAGGAAGAGTAAAGAGAAAGGCCCTCCTATTTAAAGAAGCCACGTAGGATTTCTCAGTTAGGAGAGCCATTTGAGAGATAGTAAAGAGACAGGCTATTGAGAAGAGGATGTCACGACAGGCCTAGCACAGTTTTTCTGCAATTGGCTCTTGGGCTCCCACAGATCTCATCTTAGTTTAATCAGGCGGGAGTGCTAGGCTCCACCACCTGCCTCTATCACAACGTGAAGGTCCCGTCCCTCTCCAGCACACTGAGAAATTCTTCCTCCGAAGGAAGAAAACAGGTTGTGCACCATGAGTGTGCGCTACATCTCCTCTGCTTCCTCTGACAGCCATGTGGTGCCGTACATGTCATCTCCCCTGCTAGAAGCAGCTGTGACTCCTCCGTGGGTCTGGGCTGACAGCTGTTGCTCTGTATATTTAGCTCATCAGCAAGATGGAATGGAAAGCGATAGCTCTCTTTTGCTTTTCCTAAACAGAACACCATAAAAACAAGACAGCCCATGATCCCCCTCCTCCCCCCAGAGGATACACGTGCTGAGTGCCATTGGAGCAGCTTCCAAGGAAGCAAACAGCTGGCTAAACCATGCAACAGGAAGTTGGACGAGAGAGAAAGTGTTCATGTCGCAGGGAAGAAAAACACACACAAGTGACGATAAATGACCTCCATCCAGCCTCTTGTGCTTTTAATTTCCTATCCCTCGGGATGAGAAAGGAGCTCTTTCAGAAAGCAAGAAATGAGGGTTTCTGGGGAGCAAACTGCCACCTACGCCTACTGGAACAGAGGCAGTGCAAGTTGGAGTTGCGAAACCTTGGTTTTAATCTCACTGTGCCACCGCAGCACCGTCTCACTGTCTGCATATTTTACAGGAGCAAAAAGCTCACTGTGATTCAATTCTGCCCAGCGTTACGCACATCAACACTTCTGCACATAAAGAATGAAGGAGATTATAGTTTTACATCAACTTTGGTATCAAAACTCACTCTGGTGACCTTTGAACTGGTCAGTGTAATAGAGTAACACAAATCGTTGAAAAGGTGCCCAGGGAACAGGGAATCTGGAGGGGAGCAGACGAAGCAAGATTAGAGGGACTACCGCAGGGGCAGCGATGAAAGCAGGAGAAAGGTTATCGCTATAAAGCATAACTTACAGATATCTCAGACCTCTGTAAATCTGATTTATTCAAAAGCAAGGCGCGACTGGCTACAGAGCCATTGTGCAGATGAAATACTTTTTTCTTGGTGCACAGCGATGTGGGTGTGTGAGACCCTTCCTCGTTTTATCCTTGCCCTTCCTGGCTAGTAAGATGAGTCTGAATGAATGAACAGGCACTTCATTCAGAACGCAGTAACTACTCCCAGTACCAAAAATGTGGCTTCTTCATCATAAACATTTTGCTGATTTGAGATCTGTCCCTAAATATCCCTTTTTGAGCAAGGTGATTGAGTGAGCGGTGGCGCTGATCCAAGCGTTACTATATCAAACAGATTATTTACATCCTTTTCACCAGGCTTTCGGCCAGCTTCTGGTCATGAAACATCAATGGATTCATCCATGGGTGATTCATATACCGGGAATTTCGATGCAGGAACTCTTTTGCTGCTGATAGTCTATCATGGCATCTTACTGAATCCTTTTTAGAGGAACTGGGACTAGGAGATTCCTTTGTAGAAGTTTCATTCATTTCTATCCTTTCCGACCCAACAGCAGTTGGAAAGAATTATACAAACGGGGTCGAAAATGTCTGTCTGTGTGGGGGCAAATTTAATGGAAGGGGTGAAAGCTTGGCATGTGGGGAAAAAGTGGTAAAAAGATGCATTGAGGCTGAAAATGGGTCAAAGCAGACCAGCAGCTCCATAAAAACAAGTCCCCGCCCCCCCCCCCCAATGCATTTATATGAGAGAAAGCGTTCCATCTTCTGTAGCATACAGTGAAACACAGACGTCAGGGAATTGTTCATGTCAAACTCCCTCTCCCTGTTCTCTACCCTCCCAACCCCCATAAAATGCCCCCATAACCGACCCAGCACCCCACACTACCCCCACTCCCAAAAATACTTCCTACCAATCCACCAAATTTTTATTTCATTTCACTCATATGTATCTCCCACTTAGCATAACATTACTAGGAGAGTTACAGCATAACAATATTCCCACATAACTGCCTCACCACCATGCGAGTTGCCCCACAACTGCTTCACCCCAAAAAATAACCACCTGCAATTGCTTCACCACCCTGCAAACTGCACCCACCCCAAAAATACTACCCCACGCAATTCCTCACTGCTCTACATACTGCCCTACTGCTAAAAAAAACCCTCCCTCCCAACTGCCCTACCACCCTGCAAACTGTCCCGCCCATAAAAAATACCCTCTACAACAGCCCTAT
Source organism: Ichthyophis bannanicus (assembly GCA_033557465.1). Lineage (NCBI taxonomy): Eukaryota > Metazoa > Chordata > Amphibia > Gymnophiona > Ichthyophiidae > Ichthyophis > Ichthyophis bannanicus. The sequence continues at coordinate 2,813,005 of CM066035.1, forward strand.
CCCCCAAAATTCCCCCAACTGTCCCACCTCTTTACCAACTGCCCCCACATTTGCCCTACTATCCCACAAACTGCCCATCTCTGCCTGCTCCTAAATCTACCTCCCTGCATCTGACATCCTCCCCCAAACTACGTAACCCATAAATGCCGCACCATCTGCAGTTACCCCGCCACAGACACAATACATGCACAGCACACACAGAACCCACAAAAGACAGACACACACACACACAGGGGTTACTCATAATTCCCTCGGTATGGAATATTACTATTACTACTACTATTCAGCACTTCTAAAGCGCCATGCACGCAGCGCTGCACAGCTAAACTACAAGAGGTAGACAACATACAGAGACAGTCCCGGCCCGTCAGAGTCATGCTCATCGGAGCTTACAATCTAGTTAGAACAGTACAGAGCATTAGTCAGTTCTGTGCAAGGTATGGTGAGGTACAGTTTGGTCTGTAGTTTGGTCATAAACGTTGACGGGTGTTAGGGTAAGATGAGGATGGAAGTCAGGATCTGAATGCAATGGTGAAGAGGTGGGTCTTCAACCTGGATTTGAAGAGGGCCAGGGAGGATGCCTGGCGCACAGACGCAGGTAGGCTGTTCCAGGCGTAAGGTGCAGCAAGGTGAAAGGAGCGCAGTCAGGAGTTCACGGTGCGGGTGAAAGGCATTGATAGAAGTAATTTGCTAGCGGAGCGCAAATTTCGAGAGGGGACGTAGGGAGAGATAAGAGATAAGAGGTATTGAGGGGCCATAGAGTGAATGCCTTTATAGGTCAGCAGGAGGAGCCTGAATTGGGTGCGGAACTGGACAGGGAGCCAGTGAGGCGACTTGAGAAGAGGAGTAATAGTAGTAGTAGTAGTAGTAGTAGTAATTTCCCTTTCTTGCTTCTTTCTTTAGATCCCACTTTGGTGTCTCTCGTGTGCTCTTTTTCTTCTTTAATTTACAGTTCATGTTTTCATTTATTCGTTGTCCATTTTGTTGCATTTCCTCTTAGCTCTGCTTATTTAAAGCAAGCTTGGACTCGACGCAGCAAGGGAACTACTGCCCGATATCCAGCCTCCCCTTTTCAGAGATGGCGGTGTTCTCACAACTGTCAACTTTGGTAGAGAAGGTAGAGGCCTTGCATCCTTGCCAATCAGGTTCAGGCCAGGCCACAGCAAGATCCATGAGGCATTGGAGGGAGGACAAATGACACTTTGGATCGTTTGACTTCGTGAACCATCAGTTTGATGATAAGTAGGCTTTCTGAGAATGGGGCAAGTCCTGCCATGGTTTGACTCCTTTATGAGCAGATGTCACACAACTAAGCCCTCATCTCTGGCATACCACGAGGTTTGGTGTTCTCTCCATTACTGCTTAATATTTTGCTTGCCCCCCTTAGCTTTTCTGGTGCACGCTCATGGGCTAAGTGGACAATATTCTGCTAGAGCCACACACTTCTCCGTCATTGTCAGACTTGTCTTCTGTTAACATGTCCCTGGAGATAATCGCCCACTGGGTTAGTGACTTAGAAGCTGCTCATAAACCCTGCCATGTCCACTGCAATTTGGGTCACAGATAGATACAGTATCAACCCTATGGCACAGACCCTTAAGGGGGAAACCCACTGCCCCTTCAGAAACACTGCAGTATCTAGGGATCATTATTGATCCCCATTTGATTTTTGAGGCTCAGGAGCTGACTGTAGTGTGATCTTCTTTATTTATTTTGAGAAAGATGTGTGCTGTTAGATCCTATTTGGAGCTTGAAGCCCAGCATATCTTGGTACACGCTTTAGTGATTTCATGTATAGATTACTGTAATTCCAGTGGAGTTCCCTGGTCCTCTTTAATAATGGTTTATGGACTTTTTCTCTAGGAATTTGTCCAAACCTTTTTTAAACCCTGCTACACTAACAGTTTTTATTACTGGCTCAGAGGCTGGGAGTTACCTCATGCTGGAAGGCCGGGGGTTCAATTCCCACATGGGGACAAGCAACCTCAGGCCGGAGGGCCGGGGGTTCAATTCCCACATGGGGACAAGCAACCTCAGACCGGAGGGACTGGGGTCTCTAGTCCCATGGCCACTCCTTGTGGCCTTGGGCAAGCCACTTAACCCTCCATTGCCTCAGGTACACTTAGATTGTGAGCCCTTCAGGGACAAGGGAATAAAAAGTAGCTGTTAGTATACATGTAAACCGCACTGATTCTAAAGAGCGCGGTACAAAAAAAAAAAAATTACATCCTCTGGTAACTAATTCCAGAGTCTGAAAAATATTTTCACCAATTTGCCTTAAATGTGCTACATTGTAGCTTCATTGAATGTCCCCTAGTCTTTCTGCTTTTCTAAAGGAGTAAACAACCGAACTATGTTTGCCCATTCCACTCCATTCATTACCTTGACAAATTTTATGCCGACTTAGAAGTCAGACCAAATTCTTAGGAGCCAACATTCACAACCTCCTCATGGCCCCCTCCCCCACCCCCTTTCCCCCCAGTTCTCTCATGCTGGTCTCATGTTTTCAAGTCTTTGTGAGACCTGCGCCAGTGTTCCTACACCATGTGTCATCGTTAGAGAACAACAGCTATATCTTCAGATGGCAAGTGGGTGTGTGGTGCAAGGGCGGTGTGCTAGTCTATGCATGGAATGTAGTGGTGAGTGGTGTGCAGGGCTGGGGAGCTTGTGTGTGTGCAGTGCAGGGGCGAGGTTCCTGTGTGTGTGCAGTGCAGGGGCGAGGTTCCTGTGTGTGTGCAGTGCAGGGGCGAGGTTCCTGTGTGTGTGCAGTGCAGGGGCGAGGTTCCTGTGTGTGAAGTGTGGAGCTGGGGTTTGTGTCTCTCCTACGGAGATGGGGTTCCTGTGTATGAGGTGTGGAGCTGGGGTATGTGTCTCTCCTACGGAGATGGGGTTCCTGTGTATGAAGTGTGGAGCTGAGGTATGTGTCTCTCCTACGGAGATGGGGTTCCTGTGTATGAGGTGTGGAGCTGGGGTATGTGTCTCTCCTACGGAGATGGGGTTCCTGTGTATGAAGTGTGGAGCTGGGGAATGTGTCTCTGCTACGGAGATGGGCTTCCTTTGTATGAGGTGTGGAGCTGGGGTATGTGTCTCTCCTACGGAGATGGGGTACCTGTGTATGAGGTGTGGAGCTGGGGTATGTGTCTCTCCTACGGAGATGGGGTTCCTGTGTATGAGGTGTGGAGCTGGGGTATGTCTCTCTCCTACGGAGATGGCGTTCCTGTGTATGAGGTGTGGAACTGGGGTATGTGTCTCTCCTACGGAGATGGGGTTCCTGTGTATGAAGTATGGAGCTGGGGTTTGTGTCTCTCCTACGGAGATGGGGTTCCTGTGTATGAGGTGTGGAGCTGGGGTATGTGTCTCTCCTCCGGAGATAGGGTTCCTGTGTATGAGGTGTGGAGCTGGGATTTGTGTCTCTCCTATGGAGATGGGGTTCCTGTGTATGAAGTGTGGAGCTGGGGTATGTGTCTCTCCTACAGAGATGGGGTATCTGTGTGTGCGAGTGTAAGATGTGGTTTGCTTTCCTTTTTTTTTTTTTTTTTTTTTTAGTTTCTGGCCCTTTAAAATTTATGTTCACTCCTCCCCTTCCATTCTAACTTTTTTTTTTTTTTTTTTTTTTTTTTTTTTTTATTGCAGGCCGCCAGAGGCTCAGATCATGTGAGCAGCCTGCTTCCCCTCCTGTCCTGCCCACAGGGAGTCGATCTCCCACGGGCAGAAGAGAAGGGGATAGCCGGATCGCAGCCCAGATGCAAGCTGTCTGCCTGGGGGGATCCCATCTGTGTTGTGATCATGGCTACCCCCTTCTCTTCTGCCCGCAGATGATGGGATATCCGTGGGCAGTCACCCCCTGCAGACAGCTAGGGCCGATCCCTGCTGCGATCGAGGGCTGCTCCTGCTATAGGTTTTCCAAGCCCCAGGCACCACGTCCAATTTTTTAGTCGCCATGGTAACTTGATGTTTGGGGTTTGTTGAACCCTGTTATAGATCTCTATCATATCTTTCCTCAACCATCTCATGTCCAAGTTGAAGAGCCCTAACCTTTTAAGCCTTTCCTCATAGGGGTATCTTTCCATTCCCTTTACCATTTTGGTCATTCTTCTCTGTACCTTTTCCAATTCTGCTATATCCCTTTTTAAGATATGGAAACCAGTACCACACACAATATTCAAGGTGCGGTCACACCATGGAACGATACAGAGGCATTATAATATCCTTTCTTTTAGTCTCCATTCCTTTCCTTATGATTCCTAGCATTCTATTTGCTTTCTTGGCCACCGCTGCACACTGGATGGAACGATAGAGAGGCATTATGATGTCATCCTTTGTTCTATTCTCCATTCCTTTCCTTATGATTCCCAGCATTCTATTTGCTTTCTTGGCCACCGCTGCACAATGGGCCGAGGGTTTCAATGTATTATCCACAATGATGCCCAGATCCTCTTCCTGGGTGGTGATTCTTAATGTGGAACCTTGTATCGTGTAACCGTAGTTTGGGTTGTTCTTCCTTGAGGGAATAACTTTGCACTTCTCCACATTAAATTTCATCTGCCATTTGAACACCAGTCTTCAATTTATCAAGGTACTCTTGCAATTTTTCACAATCCTCTTGTATTTTAACAACTTTGAATAATTTTGTGTCATCTACAAATTTGATCACCTCACTTGTTATTCCCATTTACTGGTCATTTATAAATATGATAAAAAGCAGCGAGACCAGCACAGGTCCCTGGGGTACTCCATTATTTATTTATTTATTTATTTACATTTCTTATATACCGCACTATTTGCGATCAGCGCGGTTTACATAAAACAAACAGTATCCGACAATAAACAAGAGTCAGGTCATTACAATGAACAGGAGCAATCAACTTGGATAACGGGGGAAACTATGTAAACTATTATTCACCTTTCTCCATTGGGAAAATTGGCCATTTAGCCCTACCCTCTGCTTTCTATCTTTTAACCAGTTCCTGATCCACAATAGTACACTGCCTCCTATCCCATGACTTTTTAATTTTGCCAACCGACTCACCTTTGTCCACCTGTTTATTCACATCTTAAGATAGTAAGACAAGATCTTCCTTGGCTAAAGCCATGTTGGCTGTCTCTCATTAAGCCATGACTATCTACATGTTCAGTAATTTTATTCTTTATAATGGTTTCTACCATTTTGCCCAGTACTGATGTCAGGCTCACCACTCTGTAGTTTCTCGGACCACTCCTGGAACCCTTTTTAAAAATTGACATTACATTGGCCATCCTCCAATCTTCAGGTCTTACAGATGATTTTAATGATAGTTCACAGATTATTTTATTTATTTATTTATTTAACAGTCTTTTCTATACCGCCCCTTCCAGAGATCAGGGGCGGTTTACATTGAACATTAAACAGAACAATTGTATACTTCTGTATACATTTACAAGGAACATTATGCTTTAACTATATACAGGTGTACTTACAGGGAACATATTTTGAACATTATTTTGAACATATTTTGAACATATTTTGAACATATTTTGAACATATTTTGAACAACATTTTGAACATATTTTGAACATTAACTATAACAGAGCTTTTCAAACTATTTACAAGTTATATACATGGAGCGCATCTTAGTTAGTTACAGTGGTGAAATAGTCAACTGTTTGAGTGGTTCATTAGCGTGTTGTGTGGGGTTAGTGAAATTTCCTGTGTTAGTCATTTGTTCTGTCTTGGGTACAGTGTATGTGTTTCTGTGATTGTATTGGTGAGGTTCTTTGTTGGTAGGGGATTTCAAAGTGTTTTGTAAAGAGGTAGGTTTTTAATTCTTTTTTGAATTGGTGAAGGTCTTTTATCATGCGGAGTGTTAATGGTATTTCATTCCAGAGGGTGGGGGCAGCGAAGGAGAATGCCCTGTCACTTGTTGTCGCTTTAGTTTTTCTAAAATTTGTTTTTATGTTGAGGGAGTGGGTTGCGTTCTGTCTGCGTGATCTAGTATCTGATGGGGGGTGTATTAGGGTGGATAGTTGTGATGGGGAGATGTTGTTGACGATTTTGAATGTAGTTAGGAGGATTTTATATTTTATTCGGCTGTTTATAGGGAGCCAGTGTAAGTCTAGGAGAATTGGGGTCACATTTATTTATTTAGTTCTGTCTGTTAGATTAGCTTTAGTGACCATCTTGGCGCATATGTTTTGGGCTCTTTGGAGAAGGTATATGCTTTTTAATGGAAGTCCATTTAGGAGACTATTACAATAGTCGAAGTGGGGGGTTATGAGTGTATTGACTACAGATCTAAAGTCATCGGTGTTGAGTAGGGGTCTCAGATGTTGTATTGTCTTGAGTTTATAAAATATGGTTTTTACTGTGTGTTTTATGTGTGGAATCATGGAGAGTGAGTGGTCTAAGATTATTCCAAGGTATTTTACCTCCTTTTTAACAGGTATAGGTGTATTATTTATTGTGATTGTATTGGGGTATTTGTAGTCAGTGTCTGATTTCCTCGTTATGAACATTGCCTCTGTTTTTTTGAGGTTAATGCTTAGGTGGTTGTCTTCAAGCCATTTAGTAGTCTCGTTCATACATTGGAGTAGGCTATCATATTTGGGATTGTTAGGGTTTATGGGGGTGGCAAGCATGATATCATCTGCGTATATGAAATGGTTAATTTTGTGCTTCTTAAATATGTTTGTAATGGGCTGGAGGTATAAATTGAAGAGGAGGGCTGAGAGGGCTGATCCTTGGGGGATGCCTTGACCTTGTGGGAAAGTTTCGGATGTGTCGTTACCTAATTGTATCCGTATTAACCTGTTTGAGATGTATGATTTGAACCATTCAAGGACTGTCCCTCCTATTTTTAGGTATTCTAGTCTGTTAATGAGGGTATTATGATTGATGCTATCGAATGCAGCAGACAGATCTATGAAGAGGAGAAGGAAGCCTTTGTTGTTGTCATTGGTGCCTCTGATGAGTAGATCTGTTAGGGCGATTAGGAGAGTTTCAACTCCGTGGAAGGGTCGGAAGCCAAATTGATGCTCATCAAGGAGTTTTTGTTCATCAATGTAGTCTTGTAATTGGAGTTGTATGGTCTTTTCTATTATTTTGGCAATTAGTGGTATGCTAGCTATTGGCCTGTAGGAGTTGGGGTCTTTTGGGTCTAGTTTATTGTTTTTTTATTATGGGACGGATCGAGGAGAGCTTTAGGGCATTGGGCATGGTTCCTTGAGAGAGTGATTGGTTTACTATATGTTGGATATTTTCTGCAAGAAATTCCTTAGTATGTTTGATCCATGATACAGGGCAAGGGTCAAGCGGTGAGGTTGTGGTGTTAATCATTGTTATAATATTAAGGATGTGCTTTCTTTCAATCTTGTGAAAGGTTGTCCATTCATAATTACTGACATGTTTAGATATTGTGGTAGTTGGAGAGTAAGGTTTTACCTTTAGTTTCTCAGCAAAATGTAATGCTAAGGTTTGTACACTGATTGAGTCTTGGTTCAGTTCGGGGTTTTGTGTTTTTGTTAGTGTATTCACAATTGAGAAGAGTTCTCTTGGCCGATTGATAGCATGATTTATTAGTTTGGAGTAGTATTCCCTTTTTGACTTATTGATTGCTTCCTTGTATCTAATTAAGTATGTTTATATATTTAGTTTTGTTATCGTGTGATTTTGTTTTTCTCCAGATTTTTTCTTGTTTCCGTAGTTGCTTTTTTAGCAGGGCAATTTCTTTAGTGAACCATTTTTGTGATTCCTTCTTTATCTTCTGCATTGTTTGAGTGGGGGTTGCTGCTTTTTGGATAGTTTGGTTCCAGTTCTCTATAGTTTGTTCTATGTCATTTAGACTTGTAGTGAGTTTAGGTAGTACCTTGTCAAGGAATGTGTCATTATCAAAGTGGGGAAAGCATGAGATATGTGATATTGTGTTTGTGGACTGTGATGTTGTTTGTGCTAATAGGTGGAATGTTATCAAATGGTGGTCGGACCATGGTACTTCCGTAGCTATCGGGGAAGAATGGAGTTTATGTAGGTTAAAGGGGGTAGGGAGGAAAACAAGATCAAGTGAGTTTCCTTTATTATGTGTGGGGGTATGGACTATCTGGTTAAATCCCATGTGGGACATTGAGTCAATGAAGTTGTCTTTTTGGGATTGGTTCAGAGATGGGAGGTTAAGGTCACCTAAGATTATGAGGGGTTTTCTCTGAGGTGTTGTGCATGCGAGTTCAAGGATGGGGGAGAGATTTTTGTGATCAGCTGATGGGGGTCTATAGATTAAGGAGAATGCTAGTGTTCTGTTTTCAATGTTTATTATGTCCATTCCTTCGACATTGTTTGAGTTCGTTAGGGTGTATTGTAGGTTTTTTTTAGTGAGGATGAGTGCACCACCTCCTCTTTTTGTGTCACGGTGGCAGTTGAATACATCATATTGTGATGTGTGAAGTTGGTTTAATAATATTGTGTCTGTAGGTGTTAGCCATGTTTCAGTGATGAAGATGATGTCAGGTTGTTCGTCTCTTATTATGTCATTTACTATTGGTATTTTGTTCCGAATAGAACGAATGTTTATTAAGATCAATTTTAGTTTGGTGTCCGTGCAAGTAGAGGATATTTTGTGGTCATGGTTTTTACAGTTTATCTGGATTACTCTAGGAGGATGTCTGTGGGAACTGTTGTTTGGTGGCGGGTTGTATGAGTGATGGTGTAGCGGAGAGCGTGTTAGATTGCGGTTGGGGTTGTGGATGATGGGGATGCTATTACAAGGGGGTTGTTGAGTTTATATGTGTATATTAGTTGCAGAAGGAGGGCTATTAGAAGGAGAGTGGTTGGCAGTGACTTTATTTTTAGGTAGGCCATTATGTTTTGTATTTTGTTTTGTAAGAGAGAAGTGTTTCTGGCGGGCTATGCAAGAGGGCTTGAGTGTGGTTGTGTTGAGTTGTACGTGATTAGGTTAGAACAGCAAAGTATCGGTTAGAAGAGTTAGAACAGTAAGTTAGTTTTGGCTGGCTGTTTGTCACAATTGTATGAGGTTGTTACAATTGTATGAGATTGTTACAATGTATCAGCTATTTGTAACAGCAGTGCAATGATTTGTAAGTGTAGCTTTATGAGAGTATTGCTGACAACAATAATGCCATGGGTAGTAACTATTACAGGCTAGTTACTAACATCCTTATAACAGTACTAGTTATGGGTATACTACTGACAACAGTAATAAAATGATACCTATTGAAGGATGGCTACTGGCAACTGGCAACGGTGCAGATTGAAAGTATTCTACTGACAGTAGTAAACTTTGTGTTAGATAGCTAGTGGCAACAGTACTATATGATGGTAATAATCTTTTGACAATAGTAATAAACTGTGGGGGCAACTAACAATAGTAGCACAGTAACAATAATCTATTGACGATGGTAATAAACTGTGTGGGGCTACAATAGTAATAAACTGTGGGGGGTTATTAACAATAGTATCACAGTAACAATAGAAATTATTGTTTTGTTGCTTGTTAATGTTACTTGATATACTATCTGGCTAGCTACTAGCAACAGTACCGTATGATGGAAATAAAGTATTCACAATAGTGGTAAAACTGTGGAGGTTACTAACAATAGTATTTAGTGTAGCTCAGTGCAGCAGATAACTGTTAACATGTACTTCTGATTGTCACTTTATAGATTGAGGCAGAGTAGTGTGGTAAACGTTCAGGTTTTAGGCTGTTAATTATATACATAAATAGTCCATAAATATCAATTGTAGGGGAATACTTGCTGTGCTTGATGAATCTATGAAGAGGATGAGGTAGGTGAGCTCGACCTTGGGAACTCAGCTGTGCTCTGTGTGGTTGATGATTCTGCGGTGAGTTTTTCTTCTTTGTTTCTGCTGTGGGTGGGTAGGCTTACGTGCCTTAGCCTAAGGGCCGTGCCAAAGGGCCCTCTTGCGCGGCCCTCCGGCACGGACCCGCCGGCGCGGGGGCGCCTGTTGGCGCGCTTTTTTAAAGCGCCAGGGACTGCCCCGATTGGACAGCCGCTTCAGCGGGAGGCGGTCCGGAGGCTCGATCCCTCCAGGGAGAGCGTTCAGCGGCAAGATTACTAATAGTAGGTCTGCAATCTCATATTTCAGTTCTTTCAACACCCTTGGATGTATACCATCCAGTCCAGGCAAGGCCGGCCCAAGGGTTTCTGCCATCCCAGGCAGACATGCCGGCCTTGCCGCCCCCTCTCAGATGCCGCCAATTCCGTCTTGGGAGGGGGTGGAAGGCAGCAGCAGCAGCAATATTTCCAAAATTGGCTGCATTTTGCCTCTGCTTTTGGAATTACTGCTGCTGTCTATCTCCCCCTCCTGAGACGGAATCAGAGGCAGCTGAGGGGCTGGTGTGGCCAGTCATGTGTGCCGCTGCTGCTGCTCACCCGGGCCCTTCGTCCTAGGCAGCCGCCCAGCTCACGGGATGTCCCTGGATCCAGGTGATTTGCTAATCTTTAATTTATCAAACAGCTGTATTACATATTCCCGATTTATCAAGCTTTGTTTAAATTGTTCTAATACATCACCTTTAACCCCTTTAACATCTAATACAATTTTTGAAATCTTTCCACTGTTATCCATTTATTTTCTGATAACGTCTCGGTTACACAAGATCACATTTAGACTAAGAGTAGTGCACTCTGCCAGTACTGATAGTAGTAAAGTGAAAAATATTGAAAATTATATAAGTATCAGGAACTTACAGGCATGGTCACTCGGGGTTAAATATCATTTCCAGCATGGATAAGTTTCCTAAATCTTCTTCAGTAAGGACAGAAGCAAAGAATTCATTCAGTCTCTCCGCTATGGCGTTGTCCTCTCACAGTGCCCCGTTTACCTTCTATCAGCTAAGGGTTCAACTGACTCTCTCACTGGTGATATACAGCCCAGTAGAAAAGAAGAGGCATAGAAAAGTAATTTACAAGAATTTAGAAAAAGCCTGGCAAGCAGATGGACAAGAGTAAAATGGAAGTGGGGCTTAGGCTGACTTAGCACACCCCTCAATGGGCCCCTGGGTCCTCTCCGTGGACAGCAGCAATGGATACAGGACAAGCTGTCAGCTCCAAGAGATAAGGAAGGGTGACCCGAGCTCTGAGCAACGTTGGGCCTACAGACTACAGGAACTGGGAGCGACGACGCTGAAGAAAGTCTATACAAAAGACAACTACAGCACTGTTCTAAATATAATAAAATTACGGAAACCGGCATTAACCCTGCCGAATACATCAGCAGCATTAAATCATTCCCTGGTTTCAGTTCATTCTTGTGCTCAGTCAAAACACACTTGAATAAGAACCATTCTATGTTTTAAAATCAAACATGAGCCAAAAATCAATATTTGTCAATGTTTTGTCATTTTGCAAATAAACTAGTCCTCCGCTGACAGCTCTGAAACCGACGATCGACCCAAGCAGCTGTTATGTCTGGCAGTGCTGCTGGTTTCCGTGTACTGCCATCATTGTCTTTTGTATGAATATTATTTTTTCTATGGTTTTCGGGGGGGTATTTCTACTCATAATGTCCGGCACATGAATGTGTCTGTGTATTTATGATTGGAGCCATCTTTCCCCCAGTTTTCCTTTCACTAACGGTTGGGCCTACAAGTGACTGCGTTATCGTTATTTCTTTCCAACCCAATAGAATGTTAGAAAGAAAGAATACGTAAGGAGTTGAAAATGTCTGCCCGTCTAGGAGCAAAATAACTCAGAAAATTTATCAGAATGGGAGCAAATTTAGCATGGTGAAGAACTGGCAAAAAGATACATCAAATTTGAAAATGGGCCATATTGGACTGGAGGTTCCAGACAAATAATTTCCCCCCAAAAATGTCCCAGTGCACCTCTACTGGAGAAGCAGTTCCAGAACCTGCAGCGCAGAAACTTTGATAGAGTGAAATATAGCAGTCAGGCAATTGCTTCTTTCAAATTGCCTCTCTCCTCATATCTACTCTTGCAGTCACGGACACACAGAGCAAAGCAACACAGAGTCAAAGAATTCCATGAGTCATGCGCCACATGCTTTACCCACTTGTTTCTTTCCTAGAGGTAATTTAACGGTTTTCTACTACAGTCAAACCTCGGTTTTCATGATTAATCCGTTCGAAAAAGTCTGACTAAAACCGAAACGTATGAAAACTGAAGCAATATTTCCCATAAGAAATAATGTAAATCCAATTAATCCGTTCCAGACACCCAAAAATATTCACAAAAAATACATTTTATAGAGAATAACTATATTTTTACCTACAGAAAACAATGAGAAATAAATATAAATGACTAATGAAATGGATAAATGAACATTTAACATCACTGAAAGCAAGCTAAGTACAGTACTGTACAGTACAGTATGTTAACATCTGGCCTTAGCCACCCCTGACAAGCTGCTGTGCCCAGCTCTCTTCGGAATCACATTGAATTCAGTCCATTAAAATACCTTTACATTATCTGCTCAATGCTTCAGAATGGCAGAAAATCTTAATGATATAGCTTCAGACGTACCCTGCAAGAGAAAGAACTGCCTCCCACATTCATGCAACATCTCCTGCTTACGTTGACAGCTTTTCTTCCCTGCTACCGGGACAAAATCTCAGTCAAAAGACGTTGAAAACCGAAGCAATGCATGAAAACCGGGACAAAATCTCAGTCAGAAAAGACGTTGAAAACCGAAGCGTATGAAAACCGGGGCAAATGAAAACCGAGGTTTGACTGTATATGGTTTCCTTGACTTATGTGGATAATTTGCACTGTTTTTAGCTTGGTTTACCTTTAATCTTAATATCCTCCTTTTTGCCTTTTACTGTGGATTTAATCTCAGTCAGTGAAGAGAGAGGGAGGGGAGAGGAGATTTTCCAATCATATGCTGAATTTTTTTTTTTAACTTAATCTTTATTAGTTTTATTCCGATCATTAAAATACATTTGCCATAGCAGAAAATGTACAACCACCAAACATTTTTCCCAACAGAAATCCAACAAAGCTTAAAAATAGGTTATAACATCATCTCAACCCTCCCTCATTCCCATCCCTCCCCCCCTGCTCCTGCTAGTAAAGCCTGCAAATGCTTTATAAATTCACATCATCCTTCACATCGCTCCCTCTTACTAAACCCGTTATCTTTTACCTCCAGATACTAGATGTTCCAATAAAGGTTGCCAATGTTTTTCAAACTGTTCCTCCTGATTCTTCCTGATGGCAATTAAACGTTCCATCTGGAGCACTTTATATGGCCTCGTAACCCAATGCGTGAGATCCATACTCCCCCCCTGCCGCCACTTCCAGGCGATTTCACACCTCGCCGCTACTATACAGGACCTCATTGGTCTAGACCATTTAGTGGACAGATTAGTCGGCCAGACACCTAAGAGAAACAAAGATGGGCAAAGCTCCAAGCATACCTCAAATATTTTCCCCCATCTGGTCACAAATCTGTCTCCAATAAGACTGAACCCATGGACACTCCCACCACATATGAAAGTATGTTCCTCGGGCTCCACATCCCCTCCAACAGAGGTCCGGTTCCCCGGGGAACATCCTATGGTAGCGTTCTGGCGTGTAATACCAACGCATTAAGATTTTATAGGTATTCTCCTGAATCGTGGTACTGATAGAAGATCTGGCCGCGACCTTGTATATAGCCTTCCACCCATCCTCATCCCAAGCCAACCCCAAATCTTTTTCCCATTCCACCATATATTTTAACTTTGTCTCTCCCTCTCCAGCCGCCCGCAAGCTAGCATATTGTAATCGTATCAAGCCCCGGGAGGAATGATGACCCACCCACAAAGCCTCAAGGTCATTTAGTCCTCCCTCAATGCGATCTTTATTTATTTTTTTGCGCAGATAGTGATTCACCTGCAAATAAGCAAAGAAATCTCGCCTCTCTAATTGAAATTCGGCTTTCAACTCTTCAAAAGACTTTACTATGTCTGTGTTGAGAAACTGTACAAATTGAGATAAGCCCCGCTCGTCCCAAATCTGGAATATTCTTTCTTTGCCTGGTTCAAAAGCTGGAGTGGCAACAAATGGTGCTAGCAAAGACGTCCCCGGACGAGTATTCACTCTCCACCATCCCCTACTCCATTCGCCCCAAAGATGTCTTATAAAAGGGTTGCTCGTCCAATTCCCCTTCAGAAGTCCCCTCTGTAGCCATGGTACATACTGGAGTTTATAGTGTTGCACCGCTTGTTGTTCAATAGATAAAAACCCCTTCGATGCTACCGGTTCCCTCCATTCCATCACTTGCCTCATTTGCGCTGCTAAATAATAGTCCGCAATCATTGGCATTCCTAGCCCGCCCTTCTCCCTTGTTCTATACATTACATTCCTTGCTATGCGTGGGGGCCGATGACGCCATACAAATAAAAACAGCTTCCGTTGGAGCTTGTGTAGCACTCTGAGGAATCTTGAGAGGCAATACTTGAAAATAATACAACAATTGAGGTAAGATGTGACATAGTGGGTCCTTCCAGCCCGTTAGAAGAAGCTAAAAAGCAGGAAACAGGAGCAGTGCTGAGATGTAAACAAGAGCACATGGCTTCTAGTTACCACAGAAACCAAGCACAAGAGAAAGGGATACGCCCGTGCTACCACTTAGAGAAGGAGTCACAAGTTGATTCAGCACATCTGTTAAGGGGAGGAGTCAAGCTCTGCCCAAGAATTCACTCTAATAAAGAGGTCACAGTTGAGCCTATGGAGGTAGGCAAAGGTGAGGTGGGTCACGAAGGTAACGAGAGCTGCAGTGAAGAGAGCAGTGAAAGGAGAAGGACAGAGTCTCCGTGGAAGGGTGAAACGGAGCTTCCCTTCAGGAAGAGAACAGAAACTCCAAGGGAAGGATACAGCAAAGGCAGTCTGGATTACTTGCCGTATTCTGGGGAGTACAGAAAAGGAAGAAAGCCAGGAAGGCAATTGAAAGCTTCTGTGCACAGCTCAGGTTGGGAACCTACAGCCAGTTCCAAGCCACAGAGAAAACCTCTACCAGCTAGGTTTAAAGGTAAGCCTAAAGGCTGGGGTGCTAATAATTACAGTGATTTCATTTACCCAGAGAGTTGGGGCTGTAATGTGAAGGACTGTACTGAGAATGCTTATTGGAACCAGTACTTATTTAGTATACATTTGTATACCGCTACTTCCAGCGATCAGCAGCGGTTTGATTACAGATTGGAAATTGTCAAATCATGACAGGAAATTTTTTTTTTTGAGGTATAAACACATTGATTAGACAGGAAAGCACAGCACACAGAGAACTATTTTACAGGGAACATGGGCTATGGAGGGTTAAGTGGCTTGCCCAAGACCACAAGGAGCACCTGTGGGACTAGAAACCCCAGTCCTTCCGGCCCAAGGTTGCTGTCCTCCAGTGGGATTTGAACCCCCGACCTTCCGGCCCGAAGTACCTTGCCCCAACCACTAGGCCACTCCTCCCACCCCAACCACTAGGCCACTCCTCCCACCTTAACTCAGGAGTATCAAGGAGTACTTAACTCAGGAGTATCAAGAGAAGCCTGGAGCAGTAAGGAAAGGCGTGGCACCAGGGTTGCAGTTACAAACATTTCCTGTTTCAGAGGAAGAATTAATGGACATTGAGCCAGAGCATGTAAATAATAAGGAAGAAGTAATGGACTGTACGATAACTCTTTCTAATGAGATAATATCATTACGTTAAGTTCAGGCTTTAAAGAGAAAGGCAGCATTGCTTGGAGTTAAAAGCATACAGCTGTGAAGAAACAGAACTGTTACCTTGAAATGCTGGAAATTAATGTGTTTATGCTGAAGTAAGCCTTTATGTTGAAAACCTTTAATTTGTCCTTATACCAGAAAGTACCTGGTTTTGTGTTACCTTATTTCCTGGTTAAAAATCCTACCCCGGGAGGGGAAATAAATCCTTGGTTTGCTTGAACCACTTTTGAATCCACAACTGCTCCTCATTGGTCAGCGAAGGGACTACATCTCCCAAGAAGCTCTGCTTCAGGATTTGTGAAAGTAGCTGTTCAGTGGGGAAAAACCACTCGGTTAAACCCTACCTACTGATACTGGGGGTTTTAAAGGAGAGTTGGTCACAAAGAGCATCATCTTAACTGTCGCAATCCTACCCAACCAAGAAATCTCTTCCTTATTCCATCTCGCCAAATCTCTATCTATTTTATCAAACAGCCCTGGATAATTAGCCCCATAAAGCATATCGATATCTCGAGTGAGATAGACTCCTAAATATTTGATCTTATTTGGGGCCCAACGAAAAGGAAAGCATTCCTTCAAGTGCAATGCTAAATTGCCAGGTAAATTAATATTCAATGCCTCCGTCTTATCCCAGTTAATCTTAAATCCGGCAACCCGCCCAAACCCCTTTAACTCGGCCATAATAATAGGCAATGTCAGCAGCGGGCGGGTGATAAACAGCAGCAGGTCATCCGCAAACAACGCCAGTTTGTGTTCAGTCTGCCCAATTACTAACCCCGCTGCATCGTTATTTTGTCTCAAATGGCGCGCCAATGGTTCCATAGTTAAAGCAAACAATAGAGGGGACAAAGGGCACCCCTGTCTGGTGCCCCTTTCTAATGGAAAGAATTCAGAGTATTTCCCATTTATCTTAACGGCTGCTTCCGGGTTAGCATACAAAGCCCTTATCCATAACATCATATTGGGACCGATTCCTACTGCTTTTAATACTTCAAACATGAACCCCCATTCCACCCGATTAAATGCCTTTTCAGCATCCACAGCTAAGATAAGAAGTTCCTGTTTTTGCTGTTTAGCAGTCCACATAAGTTGGATTGCTCTTCTGATATTATCCCCCGTATTGCGGCCTTGAATAAACCCCGTTTGATCGAAGTGAATCAATTTTGGTAGAATGCGCCCTAAGCGATTCGCTAAAATCTTAGCTAATATTTTCCCATCAGTATTCAGAAGAGAGATGGGTCGGTAAGAACCGCAAACTGTGGGATCTCGGCCTGGCTTCGCTATAACCGAGATCCCAGCCTGATGCATAGGAGGCAGCTGATGTCCGTGGAGCACCTCATTAAAAATTCGCTGTAAAATCGGGGTTAATTGTGGTGCTAGTGTTTTGTAAAACACCGCTGAGACGCCATCTAACCCCGGTGATTTATTTAAAGCTAGCCCTTGGATCACTTGGCAGATTTCATCTATGGTAATATCTTGATTTAGGGAGTCCCGATCGAAATCGGATATTACCGGAAAATCTTCTCCCTCCTGGAGATAGCTGCGCGCCTCCAATGCCTTCCCCATCATCTCACTGGTATATAAAGTTGTATAGTACTGTCTAAATAGCTCTCTAATATCCTTTGATCGGAATAGAAGATTGTCCCCGGGACCTTTAATTTTTAAAATAGTAGAGCAGTGTTCTCTATCATGCAATTTCCGCGCTAACAATCTTCCCGTTTTATTATTGAATTCATAATAGTGTTGATTAATGCGTCGTAATTGAAAGTTAATTGAGTCCATCTGCAAAGAGGCTAGTTCTGCTCAAGTGTGTTCCAACTGCACCCTAATCCTTGTTCCTCCCCTCTGCTTATGAAGATGTTCTAACTCTGTAACCTTCTGAAGTAATTGAGCTTTCTTTTCTCCTCGATCTTTCTTCTTTCTAGCCGCCCATTGTATCAACACCCCACGCAAAACAGCTTTTAAAGCATCCCATTGGATCTCCGATGCTACCTCTCTGGTGTCATTCACGGCATAATAACATCGAATTTCGTCTGCCACATTAGCAAGCACCTCTTTATCCTGTAGGAGACTTTCATGCTGAATTTTATCCTTTTTTCTTGCTTATGCTCTCTCTCTCTCTGAATTATATATCTTTTTCTTGCATTTGCTTTTTAAACTTGATAAACAGAAAATAAAAAATACCTTTTATAAAATTGGGTCAAGCCAAAAAGTAGGTGTGGTGTTCTTGGACAAGCCACTCAGGTACTTAGTTTGTAAGCCCTCTATGGACAGGAAGATACTATAACTCACTTTGAGCTACTCCCGAAAGAGACAATGCTAAATACAAAATTCCTTCCCTTCCATGCATCTTTATTTATTTATTTATTTAACTGTATTTATATCCCGCTTTTCACCGGGTCAAAGCGGTGGGGACATATAACAAGGGGGGGGGGATCAATAGTGGTGGGGGGCCATCAACGGGGGCTCAACATTGATGATTTTGGGATGAACATAGAGACTGACAGGATAGCAGAGTTACTGGTCTGGAGTTCTTGAAGAGAAATAGGAGGGATTCCTATTCAGAGATGTTCTTGGAATAGGACGGTTTTTAGCTGCTTTATAAAATAGGCACCCTTCCTGCCCTATTAACCTAGGCATCCTGTTATTTATTTATTAACATGTTTTCTTATGCCCTTGACAGTTTACAATTGATAAACAGCAGATGTATATAACCAAGAGGCAAACACAATAACGAGAAAAGCTTACATAGACTGTACAGACATAGCAAAAGCCTCGCAAAACAAGAATGTTTCAAGTTTCCACCTACAACGGTTTAGAATCCATTTCTAATCGTACTCCATTAATACAAAGATTCCATAGTCTTGGGCTAATAATCACAAGAACGCAGAGATGGCCCCAGAGTTGGGTCAAGGTGTTGGCACCCTAGACAAAACGTAAGCCTTTTTTCCCTGCTAGCTAGCAGAGTCTGCCCCGCTCGTTGCTGGACCCCCCTCTCCCAAGGCTGCTGCCTTAGGTGACAACCTAGTTTGCCTAATGGCTAGGCCGGCCCTGATTGGTTGGTAAAATTATAAACTTTCTGAAACTGCCAATGGCCAATTTAATCATAGAACTTTATAGATGAGAATTAAAACTTTAAATTGAATTCATTCCTGCATTGGGAGCCATATAATGCCTGCAATTACTCGCGCAACAGAATTCTGCAGCCATTGGAAGGCTCTAATTGTATTTATTGACAAGCCTATGAGAAGTGAGTTACAATAATCACCAGCCAACAACACTAAGGCCAGTTCAGCTATCTATCGTCAGCATTCAAAAATTGCTTCAGTTTCTGGAATAATCTTAGTTTATAAAAGACTATTTTTAGAATTTGCTTAACATGCACCTAGGATTGTCAATTGGCTCCAGATGTGCCCAACAGGCTCAGTCCATTCCTGAGTTTACCCCACTGCATACAGGGACTTTTAGTCTTGTTCTTCAGATGGAGTGCAATAGAGAATTCAGAACTATATATCCCTGCATGCAATGGGTAAACCCAGGACTGGATCAAGCTTGTCTGGCACATCTACCTGAAAACTAAATTCTGCATCCCTAGATACTTCACTTCTTTCTTCACCTGTATGCTCACATCACCAACCAACAGAAATTATGATTGCTTGGGCTTTTATTAAATTCAATTTTAAGCCTGTTTTTTTAAACCCAGCAAACATACTCCCGTTTGTTCAGTAGCTGTCCGCACTGCCTCCTTAACATCTTTTGGACATGATGGGCCCGATATTCGAAAGGCATTTACACGGTTTACAGCCCAGTAAACCGTGTAAATGTCTTAGATGGGGACATGGATAGTGTCGTTGAATGTCCCCTTCTAACTCCCCCCTACATGCCCCGATACTATCCGTTTAGCATCGGGGCATGTTGGGGGTGTTCCGGGGCGGAGCGGAGGTGAAGATTGCCGCTAACGGGGTAGTGGTGATATTGTACCCTTCTCGTTAGTGATCTTATTTTGCAACATGCTCTGGACTTATTTTTTGTTAGAGAAACCTGGTTGAGGGAGGGCGAGGAGCCACTCCTCAACCGCTGTCTACCCTCAGGCTACTCTGCCTTGTCCACCTCTCATCGGGGTAGGAGCAGCGGAGGAGCTGCTGTCATCTATCGCTCTTCCCTCCCTCTTCAGGAACTTTCCTCTGCTTCTCTCCTTTACCCAGAATCCCTGCTTCTTCGTTTAGGTTCTTCCCCCCCCCTCTTCATTTTCTTCTTATCTATGCCCCCCTTCTCTCTCGGTATCTTTATGGGACTCTCTCTTGGCCACTATCTCAGAAACTTCACCTCATTACCCCCATCTTCTGACTTTAGGGGACTTCAACGTCCATGCTGACTTCCCGTCTACCTCTCGAGATCTTACTTTTCTTACTTTCTTGTCAGATCTGTCTCTCCATCAGTTTGTTACATTCCCTACACGTTCTGCCGGTCACTCCCTTGATCTTCTTATCTCTTCTGTTTCTTCTCCTTTCCCTCCCTCTTCCCTTTCTCCTCTTCCCCTTCCTTGGTCTGATCATTTCTGTCTTCTCTTTTCCCTCCCTCTCTTCTACCTCCTCGCTAGGATCCCCGAATACTCTTTTTAACTAGTTCTGATCCCTCGACTCTGACGCACCACATTACTGCTAACACTCTCCTTCAGTTTCCCTCTTCCGACTCCTTGTTCCCAACTGATTTCCATTCACTCACTGTTGATGTCCAGGCTCACCTTTGGAGCTCTTCTCTCCCTGCTGCCCTTGATAATTTTTTTTTTTTTTTTTTTTTTTTACATTCTCTTATATACCGCGCTATTCTGCATCAGTGCGGTTTACATTGAACAAACTGAAATTACATTGAACAGGGCATTATAACTTGGAGATAACCCTCCATAACCCATGTTCCCTGTAAAATAGTTAAGTGGCTTGCCCAAGACCACAAGGAGCACCTGTGGGACTAGAAACCCCAGTCCTTCCAGCCCAAGGTTGCTGTCCTCTAGTGGGATTTGAACCACCGACCTTCCGGCCTGAAGTACCTTGCCCCAACCACTAGGCCACTCCTCCACTCCATATATTCACTGCTTCACAAGACTCCTGTATTCCGGAAAGCCTCAGTCACAGAATTACAGGAGAAATGTATTTGGGGAACGCAGAAAGATTTGGTCAATGCTGCCGCGTGAGGTGGGCGCCAGGCCTCTGATGCAAACAAGTCGTGCAACGGGGGGTTCTCTCTTGTGCATCAAGGCAGTTTACCTATTATACATAGTCAAAGGTAAAAAGGGGACGAGACCCAACTTGCTACAAAAAGGAAGAATTTACATCATGTTGTGAAAAGTAGAACAGATTTGATTGGGTACAGAAGGGAGCAGCCTATTGCTTGTGCCCCTCCATTCGGATAAATGATCAATACAATTTTAGCAAGAAAGATCTGGCAATGAACAACCAAGTCTTCAGTCCATTCCTGAAAATAGTGACTTTGCACTCCAATCTTTGATAAGAAAGCATCGAGTTCCAACAGAATGGAAGTCTGATAGCAGAACACTATAGGATGGGGTGATTCCAGCTTTATACGGGTCGGTGGGGCCTTGAAGTATAGGAAATCAAGACATTTGAGAGAGATATAAGTACAGGGGCACTGAAAATTCCTGGGGAGGGGGTTTATAGGTTTAGTGGCTGGTGCTAAATGTATAAACCCTCTTGAATAATGATCCTTCAGCACACATCCTGAGTTCAAGAACAGACGGGGTACGAGAAAATTTCCAAATTCCAGTCTGTGGCAGAGAACTTATGAACTCACAACAGATGAAGGATCTGAAATCTCTTCCTCCATGCTGCGTCAATCAGGTCTCTCTAACCCCTTACAGAAGATAATGACCTAGATGGAAGCCTCTATTCCCATCCCCCTCTCCCCACATGCCAATGAAAGGTCCCAGCATGATCGGCACATCCCCTTACATAGCTCTTCGAACAGTCTCTACCCGATGACTTTATTCGCACTGTATCTGAAAGAAGTGGCAGTGGGCTGTACGGCTTTACATAGTAATGAATCAAGCTGCTTACGAGAATATTTATTTTGAATAAAGTCAAAAATGCTCGTCAGGGTATGGCAACGGTGACTCCAGGTGACGGGATTAAGGACAAACTAGTGACACTTTCATGCAATCCTGGTTTATGGGCAGGAGCTGCAAATGATTTTGGACATTTTAATAGTAAAAATAATCTTCCTTCCTTCCAAACACATGTGACAGTGGAGAAGTCTGTGCAGCTGCCTTTGGTCCGAGTCTGCCTGGCCTCAGCCGCTTTGCCTGGTCTTGTCAGCAGGGAACAATTAAGAGCCACGTTCCTGTTTGGCAGCGACCACTACACAATGAGACTCACTTCGCAGACGGTTAAAGTGATTATTAAAACCTTCTCTGTTCAGTTTCCTCTGTCTGGTCTGTTTTGACATTCATTCTGGATTCTGATAAAGCTTCTGTTCTCCATTGGCAAGCCAGAGGAGTCAGCCACACATGGGTATGTAAACCTCTTAGAATTGGAGACATAGCGGGATAGAAAACAGATAGATAGATAGATAAAAAATGGATGACATCATCCAATTCTATGGATGGAATAGCTCTCCAATAGCTCAGAACATAGTAACATAGTAAATGACGGCAGATAAAGACCAGCATGGTCCATCTAGTCTGCCCAGCACGATGGCAAGAGTAGGTGCACCTGCCGCTCCGTGCAGGCCACCCCTCTCCACGCCCCTGTTTAGGGGTGAACCTACCACTCCATGCAGGACACCCCTATTTGTTAAGAAATTAGATAGTTCAGTTTATTTTGATTTTATCCTATTGCTGTAAAGGAATCCACTGTGTCTGTCCCTTGCCATTTTGAATTACGTCACCGTGTTTGCCCCCTCCCCCCCCCACTTCCATCGGGAGGGCATTCCAAGCAACCACCACCCTTTCTGTGAAAAAGTATTTCCTGACATTGCCTTTCAATTTACCACCTTTCAGCTTCCTGTTATGCCATCTAGGTTTACAGCTTCCCCGTCTTTGGAAGAGGTTTGTTTGTTCATTATTTCCCTTTAAGTATTTAAAGATCTGAATCATATCTCCCCTGTCCCCCCTCTCCTCCAAAGTGTACATGTTTAGGTCTTCAAGTCTCTTCTCATAAGGCTTCTTGTCAAAAGACTCTTCTGAGAATGCCCCAGCCGCCCCACCACACTGCCCACCCCCTTTCCACCTCAATCCGGTCTACAGCTGTAGGCAGATTCATCCTAGTGGAAAGGATCATCCTAACAGGTTCATCCTAGAGGGGAGGCGGGTGGGTTTGTGTGGCTAACTTATCCTGCTGTCCATGGAGAGCCCCTGCTATGGGTAAGTAACCTCATTTTCTCCATAGACAAGCAGGATGAGTGAGGCACACATGGGCTACTCCCTAGCCAAGAACTGTGACGGAGGGCTTTTTTTTCCCTTCCCAGCCCATGTGGTGCTGTGGTAGGATGAAGCTGTCAAGTTGGACCAGCTAACCACACAGTGCAAAGGTGTTAGACTTCCTGTGGCTTGACCAGGGTGAGCCGGTGAAGAGGGTAAGACTGCCATGTCTCTATGGGAGAGTGGTAATGTGCTTTGAGCATCCCCAGTGGCCTCTTGGGCCTTAGGCAGAGGTTGGATGCCGGAGTTGCTTCGCCTACATAGGCAGCGCTGTGTATACTTTGTGCCGTCAGATGATAATATCACCCATGTGTGGCTGACATATCCTGCTGTCCACAAAAAACCCCTGTTACAGGTACGTAACCTCACTTTCTTGCTCCTGTATCATCTCTCACTTTTCCCTCATTCTTCACCAACCCCCCACAATCTGCCCATTCTCTTGCTCCCCCCACCCTCTGCTACCTTGTTTTCCTACATGTCACCTCCTTGTCTTCTCCCTACCATTATATCTATCTATTTCACCCTGATCCTAGCAGCCCCTCCATCCCCCTTCCTGTAGCCTCCCCCTCTACCACTTATCTCACACCCCTGTAGTCTACATAAGAGGAAGGATGATTGAGGCTTCAGGGGACGAGTGCAGGAGGAAAAAGAATTTACTGCGCAGACTAGATCTTTATCTGCCATTACTGTATCATCTATGTTACAATGAGACCATAAGAACTGCCTTACTGGGTCACACCAAAGGTCCATCAAGCCCAGTGTCCCATTTCCAAAAGTGGCTAATCCAGGTCATAAGTACTCGACATATGCAAAAAGTAGCCAGTTCTATGCTATTTATCCCCAGGGATAAGCAGTGGCTTTCTCTCAATCTACCGTAACAATTTATGGACTTTTCCTCCATGAATCTGCCCAAAGCTTTTTAAACCCATCTATATTACCTCCTTTTATCACATCCTCCAGCAATGAGTTTCAAAGATGAATTATACACTGAGAGAAAACACTTTTTTCTTTCTGTTTTAAAAAGCCCCTAGTTCTTGAAAGAATAAACAATTGATTTGCATTTGCCCATCCTATTCCACTAAGTGAGAGAGAAGATGATCATGGAGGTGGTGGATGGGGCAGAAAGAGTGCTGAGTAGGTGGGGGTATGACAGTAGATAGAAAGAGTGAAGCCAAGACATGGGAAAAGGGGTTTCTGGGGAGCCGTGGGCATGTGTGGGTCTTTTCTCTGAGCAGGAAAACTGCATTCTCTTTATACACAGGGTGGCCCAAAAAATGTGAGAACATCTCGTAGCATATAAGTTATTTAAAAATTCAAAAAGACAGATGTACACGATTGACAAATTTAAAAAACAAAGATGGCGACTGGAAATTGTCGAAATAAAGACGTTATATAGCTAAAAAAGGTAAATAAGTAAACTAAGCTTTTAATTTACAAGATGTTCTCACTTTTTTTGGGCCACCCTGTATATATATATCTCCTTGCCCTGAGACATCCCTTGCTGTTATGGTATTGAACCCCCCACATTCACACTTCTACCCCCTCTGACCCCAAGCACTGTTCTGCCAGTACACTCCATTCTATTTAAGTACTGTTACCAACACAGATTATTTTCAGAGATCCAGGGGTCACTTCATGCCCTCCAGAACACGCATCACAGATCTCCCTCAGTTGTTGGCCACTGTCGGGCTATTCCTATAACAGAAGGGATGGTGGTGTGCTTCAGAGGAGAGAGAGGAATGCTGAAAGAAAGGGCGGAAAGACCTCATCACTGTCCATGCTCTCACCTCATCGCTCTCCTCCACATCTACGTCACCATTAGCGTCGTCGTCCATCTGCTTGTGAATGTTCAGCACGGCCTCGAAACTCAGCAGCTCCTCTTCTTGCTGACATGAGGGCTTGTCAATCCTGCAGAACTCTGGGGAAAAAAAGAGTGAACCAATCGTTAACACACATCGTCCACAACATCCCAATTTGTAGAGTTCCTGCAGCAAATCCTCCCCCCCCCCCAGGTCATAACATAATATTAGGACAGCCTCTGCAGACACATGCAGAGTGCCTGGGACAACACCAACGCCTGCACAGCAGCCCATGCGAGAGTTTGACAAATCTCAGGCACCAGGTTGCCATGGATCCTAGAAATTGCACCTTGATGCCCAAGATTTCATGCACCCAAATATTTCTGGTTTGCACCAGTGCTACAGTGAAAATGCCACACGTCTTATTCCGCTGTGATCGGCTCTGTGCAGGCAGCTTGAGCCACACGGTGGAGGACGTTTGGGCTCATCTCATGGTTTCAAGTCTAACAAGACTTTGAAACTGCAAAACCAACCCAAACTTCCTCTACTGCGTGACTCAAGAGGATCAACGAGAGCTGATCATGGTGGAAAAGAAAAAGGCACAGTGCTGTCACTCTGCTGCAAACAGCGAGCCGAGAGGAAGGGTGTGAGCGAGAGAGAGAGACTGGGCGGAGGCTGGGGAGAGGCTATGACAGCAACGTTTTCTGCTTCACGTATTACCAGACCACGATGATACAAGGGAGAAAAAAAGAAGTTACCTCAGGTGCAGCTATAAAGGGTCACCAATAAGCTGCTTACAACACTCTCGCTGGGGGTGGTGGGAGGGGCAGGAGGAGAAAGGTCACTGTGCAGTTACATCAAGGACCCAATTTATTAAGCTTTCTTTTCCTGTAAAAATGGAAAGCAATAAATCATGTCCTAAAAAATGACTTGTTTTTGGAGTCAGAGGGGAGGGGAGGAGCACAGCGACCTAGGTCTCGGCGACTGGCTCTTATATTTTTAAGCTAGCTACACCCTTAATGCTAATTATACAACACTTGTGAGAACCTGCGACACTGAGCTCACAGTCACAGCGTGTGCGTGTGTTGCCTCATTAATATGTAAAGTGGAAAAAGGAACGAAAATGACAGACAGCTCTCAGGTTCTGGTGCTGGTCCGTATTGTCCCTGCTGTCAGGATCAGACATACTTTGCTGCTTCGGATACTCTTTCCCCCGGGATTATACAGACTTTAGGAAATGCGTCTTTTGCCCAGGCCAGGATTAAAGCAGTGATACTCAGCAGCAGTGCCTCGGTGCTCGCAGTCTCAGACAGAAGCCCACCAGAGGAATGGTTTAAAAACATTCACATTTCTTTTTTATTTAGAAACATTTTTTGTATTATAGAGTAGGTTAAAAGGAACCAGCATCTTATAGAATTCAGGCCTTTGGACCATCCAATTTGGGCAAACCTGTGTGTGTATGTGGGGTGATCCAGTGAAGGGTACAAAAATCTGACCGTTACACCCCCTTAGGATGGAGAGGAAGACGGGGAACGTTATTAGAAGAGCTCTCGTTGAAGAAATCTCCGAGCTGTCAATCCTTCTACATATCTCAGTTTCCTCTCTTGAAAGGAAGGGTGTGAAAGCTATAAAATAATATAAAAACAGATGAGCCATGGCAACCAAACAGTGTGAAAGGCTGGCAGTGCGTCACCTCTTGTACGCACATGTTGCCTTTCTAACCATCAGACTCTGGGGAGCTCTCCAAAGAGTACACCACCCTGGCTGGCTTCCCAGCACATAGCAAGGTTGACAAAATCCAGTTTTGGTACACAAACGTCCTTAAACGGGGCTAAAACTAAGGAAAATGAAAAGCAGGAAAAATCCTGGACAATGTACAACTAATTCTTTTGGGCCCTGTCAGCACAGGAAAATGGCTGCACATTGTTTCGGGGACACATGTCCCCCTGCAGCTGAAACGTTCAACAGTTTGATTATCAGGAAAAGGAGAAGCACTTGTGGGAGGGTAAAAGACGTCCCAGGGAACACCTCAGACCCCATCACTCAAAGGTAATTCATTTAGAAAGCCAACAACTTAGTAACCGTGCATTCCGGGATCTACGGTCCTAGTTTCTCTGCAAGTTTCTGCAAGCAGTGGGCTGGGAGGATCAGTAGACACTCTTGATGGCAGCTCAACAGTAAGGTACCATCCTCTCATCCCTCCTGACAGACTGGATCAGTGGGATACCAGCAACAGGAAGTCAGCAGAACAGTTGGCATATAAAAACCACAAGCTCCTTCCTCCTTCTCAGAGCCCATCTGTTCCTCTGGTCCCCTTCTTATCTACTATGCTCACTGCCTACATAAGCTTGCAAAGAAATGCAGGGTGGGTCAAGCACTCGGGCTGCAGAAGCCCCGGGAGCACTACAGTGTAGGGGGTGAAGTACTTCTGTGCAGGAAAGAACAGCGGGGCCTGGGGCTGATCCTACAGTGGATGAGCAGGTAGAAAAGGCGACGGCAAAAGCCAGAAGGATGCTGGGTGCATAGGGAGAGCAATGGCCAGCAGGAGGAGATAGTGCCTTTGTATAAGTCTCTGGTGAGACCTCATTTGGAGTATTGAGTGCAGTTCTGGAGACCGCACCTTCAAAGGATATAAACAGGATGGAGTCGGTGCAGAGGGGGGCTACTAAAACGGTCCATGTGCTTCGTCACAAGGCATATGGGGACAGGCTCACTATGTATACTTGAAGAAGCAACAAGAGAGAGAGAGAGAAAATATGATAGAGACCTTTAAATACCTCCATGGCATAAATGTACAGGAGGAGAGCCTCTTTCAACTGAAGGGAAGCCCTAGAATGAGGGAGTCCTAAAATGACAGTGAAAGGAAACAGACTCAGGAGTAACTGGAATAAATATTTATTTACAGGAAGGGTGGTGGATGTACTGAATAGCCTCCCAGGACTATCTGAACTCAAGAAAGCATGGGGACAAAATTGGGAAGAAAATCCTTAAATATGATCATGTGACTTGCTCTCTCTGAGGGAAGCCCCACAGATTTCAAGAAATTTCAACTCCTTTAATAAATAATACCCCTCCACCGAACTGTGATAAGGCCAATGAACCACCTCCCTGAACCATGGGTTGTTGAAGGAAGACCAGGGTAAAGTTAATTGTTTTAGAAGTTAATGGTTACTAGATTATAACCCAAGAAGCTACTGGAGGTTCTGTAAAAAGATTAGACGATAGCACATAGAGTTTATGAAGGTCTGGGGCACAGCAGTAATAAGGTATATGAGCTATGTGTAGGATTTTCTTTTGTGAGATAGGATTTTTTCTAAAGTTTATATTTATATAAAAGTTGTCAGAGGGAGACAGGAAACGAGAGCTGGAACAGAGGAAAATGGTTATTTTCTTTGGATTTGTGTGCTGGGATGCCTCACTGTACATATGTTTCAATAAAAATCTAAAGTCTCGAAAAAAACAAACAAAAAAAAAAAAGACTCCTTAAGGGAGAGGAGGGGACCATAGAGCTTCTTCTATGTTTGTTACCCTGGGTCTCCAACTTCCTGTATCACTAACTTCCCCTTGCTTCAAAACCTTTAATAAAGGAATTGACCGGGGCGAGGGAGAGAGAGCGAATTTCAGACAGAAGACACCACAAGAGCACAAGGGAGGGGAGAAGTTATGAGAGCGTAAGACACCCCTTCAGTAAATTTTAAAAAAAATATAAAATTTGTAAGGAAGAGTGAGAAATGTATTAGTACTTCTTGTGTTTTTTTAAATATTGCACAGTGCCGTTGGTTTTCTATCACCGTCCAGCACAGGCCAGAAATGTGCGTTACGACCTTATGCAAGCAAGCAGCTGAATGCTGAGATCTGGCTGTTAAGTGCCTGAAGCGAGATCAAGACGTCCACAGGACAATCCATCAACTTCCTGCAAACCTTCAAGGGCACGGCAACCTCTTGCTTCGATGGGTCTACAGCCAAGCAGTGCATGTGAGTGTAACTGGGTGCGTGCATGCAAGGTGCAGTGTGGGACGTCTGAGAAGTAAGAGGCTAGGAAATGAAGCCACCTCTGTCCCATGC
Organism: Ichthyophis bannanicus; assembly: GCA_033557465.1. Lineage (NCBI taxonomy): Eukaryota > Metazoa > Chordata > Amphibia > Gymnophiona > Ichthyophiidae > Ichthyophis > Ichthyophis bannanicus. The sequence continues at coordinate 2,841,970 of CM066035.1, forward strand.
ACTGTGCTCTTAGAGTGATGTCAGCTCTCGTTCTCTTCTAACCACACTGACGGAGACCTACTGCAACATGTCTAGTTAAATCCAAGCAATTATTCTGTGAATCGTGCGCAGAGGGAGAAGATCCTCAAGTACCAAGAAATGCACTTAGAGACCAAGAAAATGCTGCAAAAAGATAAGAAATATTTCCCACTGTACAACGGTCAACATTATTGGCACCCTTGTTTTTTAGGTATGTTGTGTACAGTGCATTGCAAAAGTATTCATCCCCTCTGTGTTTGTCCTGGTTTGTTGCATTACAACCTGGAATTAAAATGGAGTTTTGGGGATTAGCACCATGTAACACACACAACATGCCAACGACTTTGAAGGTACAAAATATCCTTTATTGTGACACAAACAATAATTAAGACAAAAGAAAAACTGAAAGCAGGAATGTGCTTATGCATTCACCCCCCAAAGTTAATACACTGTAGAGCCACCTTTTGCTGCAATTACAGCTGCAAGTCTCTTGGGGTAGGTCTCTATTAGCTTAGCACATCTAGCCACTGAGATTTTCACCCTTTCCACAAGGCAAAACTGTTCCAACTCCTTCAAGTTAGATGGGTTGAATTGGTGTACAGCAATCTTCAAGTAATGTCACAGATTCTCAATTGGATTGAGGTTTGGGCTTTGACTAGGCCATTCCAAGACATTTAAATATTTCCCCTTAAACCAGCTTTAGCAGTATGTTTAGGGTCATTGTCCTGTTGGAAGGTGAACCTTCGTCCCAGTCTCAAATCTCTGGCAGACTGGAACAGGTTTTCCCTCAAGAATTGCCATTTAGTGCCATCCATCGTTCCTACAATCCTGACCAGCTTTCCTGTCCCTGCTGATGAAAAACATCTTTCTCTTTATTTCACACTTTATATACCGACCTTGCCAAAGCCTGAGAGCGGTTTACAATAAAATAAAATATACTAGTGCTGCAGAAAAAGAAAAGAACTCCATTATGTGACAGGAAAGAAAAGAATACCTAAAAGAACTTAAGAGCAGACAGAAAACAAACAAATCGGGCGGAGGAAGGGGAAGGGAGATCGAAGGCCTGGTGAAATAAGTGTGTCTTTAGCGACACCTTGAATTGCTGGTATGAGGGCTCCAACCGAAGGCAAGATGGTAAGGCATTCCACAATGATGGTCCAAGAAAAAAGAAGGCGGTATGACGAGTTTGCTCTAGATGAGCTTGCGAAGGGGATGGTAAAGAAAGTCGGTTTGCATGTAGTGAGCATAATTGTCGGTAGGGGGTGTGAAGGGAAATAAGATTGGATAAATAGAGCGGGTTGGATGTGTAAATGACCTTATGAGTTAAAATGAGCAGCTTGTATTTGAATCTGTAACGAAGTGGGAGCCAATGAAGATGCAGTAGAAGAGGTGTTACATGATCCGATTTCCGCGCATTGGTAATCCGACGAGCAGCAGTGTTTTGAATTAATTGAAGACGCTGGGGCTGATAAGATGGTAAATTAGCAAAAATAACATTACAGTAGTCCAGTCTGGACATAACCAGAGCTAATAATAGGGTGATGAGAGAGTCAGAAGACAGAAAGGAGAGGACTGCTCTAATTTGGCGTAGAGCAAAAAAAGAACGGTGAGAGGTGTGAGACATGGTCATGAAAAGAGAGTGAAGAATCTAAGATAACACCTCGATACCGAAAAGAGGAGGTGAGGGGAATAGAAGTAGCATTAATTTGAGGTGCGACTGTTGGGCAAGGAGTGCTCAAAGAAACCCACATGGCTGTTGATTTAGCTGGATTCAAATGGAGAAAGTTATCAGACAGCCAGGAGGCAATGTGGGAAAGACACCTATTTAACTGCGTTAGATCAATTTGAACTGGAGAGGTATGGAAGAGGAGCACGATGTCATCGGCATAAATGTAAACTGAAACAGGAAATTGTTGAATCAGCAGGGGTAAGGGGGCAAGAAAGATATTGAAAAGCAACGGGGAAAGAACCGAGCCCTGTGGCACACCGCAGATTAAAGGAACAGTGGGGGAGGAATGATGATTAGCACAAACAGAGAAGAAGCGAGAGGTAAGAAAAGAACGAAACCAATTAAGTACTGTACCACGCAGCCCGATGTCATAGAGCCGAGAGAGAAGCGACTGGTGGTCAATTAAATCAAAAGCCGCTGATAGATCTAACGAGACCATGAGAGTAATATCTCCACGATCGTGGGCCACAGCATGATGCTGCCACCATCATGTTTCACTGTGGGAATGGTGTTCTCGGGGTGATGGGAAGTGTTGGGTTTACACCACACATGGCGTTTCCCATGACGGACAAAAAGTTCAATTTTCGTCTCATCTGACCAGAGAACCTTCTTCCATGTGTTTGGGGGGTCCACCACATGCTGTTGTGCAAACTCCAAACGTGTTTTCTTATTTCTTTCCTTAAGTAATGGCTTTTTCCTGGCCACTCTTCCATAAAGCCCCGCTTTGTGAAGTGTACAGCTTAAAGTGGTTCTATGGACGGATTCTCCCATCTCCGCTGTGGATCTTTGCAGCTCCTTCAGTGTTATCCTTGGTGTCTTTATAGCATCTCTGATTAATGCCCTCCTTGTCTAGTCTGTGAGTTTTGGTGGGTGGCCTTCTCTTGTTAGGTTTCTAAAGATGCCATATTCTTTCTTTCTGTTTTGTTATAATGGATTTAATGGTGCTCTATGGGATATTCAGAATTTGGGATTTTGGGGGGGTTTTATAACGCAACCCTGATCTATACTTCTCCACAGCTTTGTCACTGACCTGTTTGGAGTGCTCTTTGGTCTTCATGTTGCTTGCTTAGTGGTGTTGCAGAGTCGGGGGCCTTTCAGAACAGGTATATTTATACAGGCATCATGTGACAGATCATGTGACATTGACTGCACACAGGTGGACCCTAATCAACTAATTATGTTGCTTCTGAGGTTAATTGGTTGGACCAGATCTTATTTAGGGGTTGCATAGCAAAAAGGATGAATACATATGCACTCACAACATTTTAGTTTTTACTTGTTTTTTTTTTATATATACAAGGTATTTTACTGCCTTTTCACTTCACCAATTTGGACTATATTGTTAGGTCCATTACCTAACATCCAAATGAACCTCCATTTTCATTCCAGGTTCTATGTAATGCGACAAAACAGGACAAAAACCAAGGGGGATGAATACCTTTCCAAGGCACTATACAGTATCTTGAGAAATAATTAGAAATATTCCAATTGTATGTCGTCATTATATTTTAATATGTTCAAAGGCATACAACAAAAAAACAGATGTCTGTGCAACTTAGATGTAGCAATTTCTGAGAAAAAAATAAAATATGACTTGGACAAGATTAACGGCACACATCACTAATACTTAGTTGCACAAGGAACTAATACTTACTTCCTTTAGAGAAAAGGTGGGATGGAGGTGATATGATAGAGACCTTTAAATACCTCCATAGCATAAATGCACAGGAGGACAGCCTCTTTCGATTGAGAGCAAGTTCTGCTACGAAGGGACATAGAATGAGAGAGAAAGGGAATAGACTCAGGAGTAATATGTGGAAATATTTCTTTATGGTAAGGGGAAAAAGGTTGCATCGCATTAACAGCTTTAATACATGGCTCCAGACCTGGTGCAAACAAGAAGGATTCAGATTTATTGGCAACTGGGGTAACAGATGGAACAACAAGAAACTATACTGTGCTGATGGACTGCATCTCTCTGTCGCAGGGAAAAGAATCCTAAGTGAAAAATTCAAGCAATATGTGGATATGCATTTAAACTAGAAAAAGGGGGGTGACGGATGTAGAAGGTCAAGCTCTGGACGTCACCCCCTGCAAAAGCAGATTAAAATCAGAAACAGCCACACTTTTAAACCACACATCAAAAACAAGTGGGAAGAATCAATGCAAAATACTCACAAGCCAGTTAAATGCTGGAAAGCAATGAGCACAAATGCTCGAAGCTTAGCCAACAAAGTTCCAGACCTGGAAGCCCTAATGGTGGAAACGGATTTGGACATTGTGGCCATTACAGAAACATGGCTGAACGAATCGCATGATTGGGATATAGTCATACCTGGCTATAATCTATTCAGAAGAGACAGAGAAAATGGAAAAGGAGTAGCCGCCTTGTATGTCAAAAGCAATATTAAAGCTACTGAAATGCAGGGGGCATGGGGAAACGAAGAAGCACTCTGGATTGTGTTGGAAAGAGGAGATGGCACTGTCATCCATACCTCTGTAGTCTACAGACCTTCGACACAAATTTATTTATTTATTTTATTTAGACAGTTTTGTATACCACCTTATCCTTCAATCAAAGCGATCACAACACAATTGGGGGATACATTTAACACACGGGGATATGAGACACATACACTAATACTTACAGGGAACATGGGCAATGGAGGGTTAAGTGGCTTGCCCAAGACCACAAGGAGCATCTGTGGGACCAGAAACCCCAGTCCTTCCGGCCCAAGGTTGCTGTCCTCTAGTGGGATTTGAACCCCCGACCTTCCGGCCTGAAGTACCTTGCCCCAACCACTAGGCTACTCCTCCCTGAAGAGATAGATAACGAATTGATTATAGATATTGCCAAGATAGCCACAAAAGGGGAAGCAATCATATTGGGAGACTTTACCTGATGTGGATTGGATTACTCCTTCTGCAAATCTGGAAAGAAGCAAAAAAATCGTGGATGCTCTCCAAGATGCATTACTTAGACAAATGGTGATGGAACCAACCAGGGAAAGCTGAACGCTGGATTTAGTGCTCACCAACGGTGATAGCATGTCGAACGTCTGTGTGAGTGCCCCTGTGAGCAGCAGCGATCATCACACGGTGTGGTTTGAGATAAAAGCCAAGGTACAAGCCAATCATAGCAAGCTCAAAGTCCTAAACTTCAAAAACACCGACTTCAATAAAATGGCCGAGTACCTAAAGGAGGAGCTGACAGGGTGGAAGGAGATTAGGGAAGTGGAATTGCTATGGGCTAAACTAAAGGTGGTAATAAAAGGGGCAACAAATAAATATGTAACAAAAGTAAACAAAAACAAGAGGAGAAGAAAACCCATTTAGTTTTCCAAAGAAGTGGCTGCTCAAATAAAGGCAAAAAACACAGCTTTCGCAAAATTCAAAAGCTCGCAAACAGAGGAACACAGAAATGAATACAGATCAAACTCAGAGACAAAAAGAGAAATAAGGATAGCAAAATCAAAGGCAGAGGAAAAGATGGCTAATGATGTTAAGTGTGGTGACAAAACCTTCTTCAGGTATATTCGGGAAAGGAAGAAGATCAGAGGTGGAATTGCAGGACTCAGAAGTGCTGCGAACGGACTGGTGGAAAGTGACATTGAAAAAGCGAAATTGCTAAACAAATACTTCTGCTCTGTTTTTACTAAAGAAAGTCCTGGAGAAGGACCACCTGTGACTCCCATATATTATAAAAATGGGAATGAAGTAGATACCACACCATTCACAGACGATGATGTGTTAGAACAACTTGCAAAACTGAAAGTGGACAAGGCCATGGGACGAGATAGGATACATCCAGGATTCTGAAAGAGCTCAGAGAGGTTCTTGCAGGGCCGTTAAAGGATGTTTTCAACAGATCCTTGGAAACAGGTAAGGTTCCTCAGGACTGGAGAACGGCTGATGTCGTACCTTTACACAAAAGTGGTGACAGGGAAGAAGTGTCAAACTACAGGCCCGTGAGCCTTACCTTGGTGGTGGGAAAAGTAATGAAGGCGCTCCTGAAAGAGCAAATAGTGAACTTTCTCAAAACCAACAGGTTGCAAGACCCAAGGCAACATGGTTTTACCAAACAAATCTGATTGAGTTCTTTGACCGGGTGACCAGGGAGCTAGATCAGGGACAAGCGATGGATGTCATCTACCTGGATTTCAGCAAAGCCTTTGATACTGTTCCTCATAGGAGGCTTATCAATAAACTCAGTAGCTTGGGGATGGATCCTAAGATGGTAAATTGGATCAGAAATTGGTTGACTGACAGACGACAGAGGGTGATGGTAAACGGAGCTCACTCGAATGAAGGGAAGGTGATTAGCGGGGTGCCCCAGGGGTCGGTCCTGGGCCCGGCACTGTTCAATGTATTTGTGAGGGATATTGCTGAAGGACTGAATGGATAAGTGTGTCTTTTTGCAGATGAGACAAAAATCTGCAACAGAGTTGACTCCCCCAAGGGAGTGGTTAACATGAGGAAAGATCTACAAAAGCTGGAAGAATGGTCTAATGCTTGGCAATTAAGATTTAATGCAAAGAAGTGCAGAGTCATGCACTTGGATAGCAGAAATCCAAGGGAAATGTACATGATAGGGGGCGAGAGGTTAGTATGCACGGATCAGGAGAAAGACCTTGGTGTGATTGTAGATCTCAAGGTGGCAAAACAGTGCGAAAAGGCGGTGGCAAAAGCCAGGAGGATGTTGGGGTACATACAAATACATGTTGATGTTGGGGTAAATACAAATACATACAAATAAATAAACAATGTTATAAATCTCTGTTAATAACTATTATCTGTATATAGTTAAAAAATCTCTGTTCCATGTAATGTATACATTAGTATACAAATTTGTTTACTTGTTCCATGTAAACCGCCCCTGATCTCTGGAAGGGGCGGTATAGAAGAAATAGATAAATAAATAAATAAATACAAAGAGGAATCACCAGCAGAAAGGAAGAGGTACTTATGCCACTGTACAAGTCACTGGTGAGGCCTCACTTGGAATAATGTGTTCAGTTTCTTGCAAAGGATGTAAAAAGACTGGAAACTGTTCAGAGGAAGGCGACCAAAATGATTTGGAGCCTGCGTCAGAAGCCTTATGAGAAGAGACTTGAAGACCTAAACATGTACACTTTGGAGGAGAGGAGGGACAGGGGAGATCTGATTCAGACCTTTAAATACTTGAAGGGAAATAATGAACAAACAAACCTCTTCCAACGACGGGGAAGCTGTACAACTAGAGGGCACAACATGAAGCTGCAAGGTGGTAAATTGAAAGGCAATGTCAGGAAATACTTTTTCACAGAAAGGGTGGTGGATGCTTGGAATGCCCTCCCGATGGAAGTGGTGGGGGCAAACACGGTGACGGAATTCAAAATGGCATGGGACAGACACAGTGGATCCCTTTACAGCAACAGGATAAAATCAAAATAAACTGAACCATCTAATTTCTCAACAAATAGGGGTGTCCTACATGGAGTGGTGGGGTTACCCCTAAACAGGGACGTGGGGAGGGGTGGCGGAGCGGCGGGTGCACCTACTCTTGCCGTCGTGCTGGGCAGGCTGGATGGACCGTGCTGGTCTTTATCTGCCATCATTTACTATGTTACTATGAAAGAGTGGTAGATGTGTGGAATAGTCTCCCAGTGGAGATGGTGGATACAAGGACAGTATCTGAATTCAAAAAAGCATGGGACAAACACAGAGGATCGTAAAAAGGGGACTATTGTAGTTGATATGGAAGGGCAGACTAGATAGGACATGTGGTCTTTTTCTGCCATCATGTTTCTATGTAATCCTTCATGCACAGGAATTGGGCTCCCGTCTTTTAATGAGAGGCTATCCTTCGAAAGTGGTTCATCTAGCTTATAAACGGGCCTGCAACACTCATCGTGAATGGCTTTTGCTACCCAAAAACCGGGCACCAGAGGTGGAGAAGACAACGGGGGTTTTGCCTTTTATGAGAGGAACTACGGCAGTAGTTGGCTTGATTCATAAATTCTGGCCAATTTTAGCCATTCATTCATGTTTCCGAACACCACTCCGAATTGCCTATTCTCGAGATCTTTTGGTTAAAACCACGTCTCCTGTGGACCGGCCTATTACAAGTCATGATCAAGCCGGGCATTTTTCATGTGGAGCCTGTTCTTTTTGTTCAGGTGCCTTACTGGGTTTGACTTGGATGGACAATCGTACTGGCAGAAACTACTATACTCGTTGGCACACAGATTGTAACACTACCTATGTTGTTTATTTAATCATGTGCCCTTGCCAGTTACCGTATGTTGGACGGACTTCGCGTATCTTTAAACAAAGATTAACAGAACACGCTTCTCGATTACGCACTAAAGTACTGACGGCTCCTTTGGTAACCCACTGCTTGGAGCACTTACATCTATTTGAGGATCTTCGTTGGCGTATTTTAGATCATGTGCCTGTCAATCCTTGTGGTGGTGACAGAAACCAGCGATTGCAGAATTTGGAGCAAAAGTGGATTTTCAGGTTGAATTCTGTCCATCCTGATGGCCTGAACCAACAAGTAGACTGGCATACTATTCATTGAATTTTTGCTGCGGCACTGGTGATTGGACTGATGAATTCTTCTATGGATTGGTTCCCCTTATAGTCCATCAACCGTTCAGATCGGGGGGTGAAATCTGGTTGGTGGTTTCACTTCCTGGTATGGATTGTTTTTTCTAAGCGTGCTGTCTTGGATGGGCGTGACCTATTTAGGAGATCAGGTGGCGAGCCGGGGTTATAAAAAAACAATTTTTAGCTTGGATTTAGAGCTGACGGTTTATTCTCACAGAGGTCTTACCTGAAGCAGGGGGCTGAGGTGTATACCCCCGAAACGTGACACGTCGTTGAAGTGACCTACTGATACATAATTGCTCTACGGATACGAAATTGCTCTACGGATTTTCACACCGTCATCACAGCCTGTTTTTTCCACAAAGCTAAAGTATCAGCTAGTCTTGATTATAGCTGTTTTAAATGGACTTTCAATATTGATTAAAAAGGACGGGCCACGGTGGTAGCAGGTATTTTTCCTGTTTTACTGTGTTGGCCACTCCGACAAAAAAATATTTTTCATTGGTTTCTTTTCCTGAGTGTTTGGTTCATTTTATTATTAGTGTAAGCTCAGTTTGGAAGGTCTGCATTTTTTCAATCTATGTAATCCTTGGCATCCTTCACTAATACTTAGTTGCACAATTCTTGGCAGTGATGACAGCCTCCAAACGTGTCTTGTAGCCATTTATAAAAGTTTCATACATCTGTCTTCTGGTAGTTTCTCCCACTCTTCAACTGCAATTTGTTCCAGCTCATGAACATTTCCAGGACTCCTTTTACTAATGGTGAGATTTTAAATCCAGGCTGAAAACCCACCTCTTCGCTGCCGCTTTCGGATCTTGACTCGCCTGATCTCCTTTGTGTTTCGTTACCATTCCCTCTAGCTGTATCACATGTCTACAGTTACTGGGTTGTCTGTCTTGACTAGGCTGTAAGGGCCATATTTTACATGTGTCTGTGCAGCGCTACGTACATCTTGTAATGTTCAGTAGTAGTAGCAGTAGTAGTAATTTCAGCTCTTTCCAAAGGTTCACGATTGAATTGAGATCAGGATTCATTGCTTGTCAGTTTAAAATGGTCCACTTGTTCTTTTTTAACCATTCTTTTGTACTTCTGGATGTATATTTTGGGTCATTTTCCTGTTGGAGGACCAATGACCTTCAACCCAGACCTAGCTTTCTGATACTAGGTAGCACATTTTGTTCCAAAATACCTTGATAGTCCTCTGACTTTATGATTCCCTTAATACATTCCAAGCCTCCAGCAATACAGCCCCACAACATTATGGAGCCTCTACCATATTTAACTGTAGGAAAGGTTTTTTTTCCTTATAAGCTTCATTTCTTCGCCTGTAAATGTATTGCTAGTCTGCATTGACAAAAAGCTCAAGTTTTGTTTCATCTATCCAAAGAACATTTTCCCAGAAGGATTGCGGTTTCTCAAGGTTGATTTGGGCAAAGATCAGGCATGCCTTTTTGGGTCTGTCTTTGAGCAGTGGGGTCCTCCTTGGCCTTCACCCATGAAGTTCTTCTTTATTTAGTGCGCAGTGTATGGCTTGTGTTGAAACCACCACTCCAGATTGCTCCAGGTCAGCCTTAAGCTCTTTGGATGTTGTACATGGTATTTTTCCAACAGTTCGCAATAACCTTCGAAGACTTCTTAGAAACAGAAGCATGACAACAGAAAAAGACTACATGGCCTATCTAGTCTGCCCTTCCATATCAACCAGTACAACAGCCCCCTTTTTTCCTTTAGAGATCCTCTTTGTCCCATGCTTCTTTGAATTCAGATACAGTCCTCATCTCTACCACCTCCACTGGGAGACTATTCCACAGATCCACCACTCTTTCCGTAAAGAAATATTTCCGCATATCACTCCTGAATCTATCCCCTTTCATCCTCATCCCATGTCCCCTCGTAGCAGAGCTTGCTTTCAATCGAAAGAGGCTCTCCTCCTGTGCATTTATGCCATGGAGGTAGTTAAACCTCTCAATCATATCACCTCTATCCCGCCTTTCCTCTAAGGTGTACGTATTAAGATCCTCTTCTCACCTTGGGAGATTCTTGACAATTCCATGAGCAGAAAACAACAACATTGTGAAATGTAGACACAGGAATCCCAAAGTCTTTGGAAATAGCCTTGTACCTCTTTGATGTTTGATGATGGCTTTTCTGATGGTCTCAGGCAGCTCTGTCTTTACCATTGTGAAAATGAAACAGGGAGTGAATTTTAAACATTAGAGCCATCATTCATTGGTTGATTCAAGTCATGTTGAGTACTGACAATTGATCACAGATGCATCTAAATTTACTGCAATGGGAATGTGGTTCTTTGGATCAAACTGAAGGGTACCAATAATCATGTCCTGGCAATGTCCCAGTTTTTATACTATTTCCTACTGCTTCCTTTTTTAATTGGTCTTATTTAAATTGATTCTTTTATGTCAAATATGTGTGCATACTGTATATAGCCAAAAGCCATCTCACTGGCCACATTTTATTTTTTTTTTAAGGAGATATTGGACACTAAGGGGTTGAACTGCACGGGTGCCAATAATGTTGACCACAACTGTATTGAGAGGCACAGGCTTGATGAAAATCAACTTTCAAGCACATCTTGATACGTTGCCTATACATGTTACACCTTATGAAGTCCAGAAGGAAGCTCTCTTTGGCACGATGCAAGTACCATGGTGAGTGTTAGCAGTAAATTTGAACAATTGAGTCATACTCCACATACCCCGGTCCAGAGTGAGTTTGTTACTATCATGCTTTGCACAAAACTAACCCATTTGGAGACACTGCCTCTAAGAGTGTCTCTCCCCTGCTTCACAAGCTGAATTTTAATAGCTAGAACAGTAGACAAGCACTGGAATGTGTTCCTTGGAGAAGAGGTGGCGCTATGTGAGTACAGGGCTTGTAGCTATGCATCTAGTGGTAACTTTCTAAGGCCCAGTGGCAGCCTCCACTTTCTGGCTTGCTTTCTTTACCCCATTATACAGCTGCCATAGAAAGATTCCAGGCTAGTGATGTGACAGAAAAACACTATCACACACATCTTCTGGCTATTTGGACAGTATGACACTAGTCTATAGACAAGGTATGGGTTTCATGATTTCAAAGTCATTTCCAGCCACTCTTTTCTAGGATTCTGTGGTCCATAATATTAATTGGATTAAGAGAGTGTTAAAAACATAGCTGTAGTTAGAAAATAAAATGGTCTTTGAGTAATGCTCTATAAGAATGTGCCATTAAGTTGACAGTATTTATTTATTTATTTATCTATCTATTTATTTATCTATTTCTTCTATACCGCCCCTTCCAGAGTAGAGCCTGAACGGCTGAGACACAACACACTGTCTAGTTTACATAGTGGGGAAGAAGAGTTCTCCAGAGTTGGTCCTTTGCTATTTTCCACAGAGGAGAACCACACATTTTTACTCCCCAAATCCTACCAACAGACTGCAACACTACGAGGCATTTCAGGTAGGCTGTCTTCAGGATCTGAAGTCTTGCTTTCCACCTCCTCACACTAAGCACAGGAAGGTAACCTGCACAGATGTCGGCACCTCCGCTCACTGCCCACGCCTGTTCCAATACTCCAGCCACATTCTGTAGTGCCCTCTGACAGCAACTCTGCTAACCACCACTAGAGTTCAGTTTCTGCTCTCGGTAGGCTGTTGATGCCCCTCAGGTGCTCTGGAGGATGAGCTCTCCTCCCATCAAGGCAGCTTCGAGGGGCACTCTCGCAGACCCTCATCACTCTTGATGCCATGCCTAGATGGGCTCTGATGCTGATGCACCAGAGTCTACACTCTGTGCTCAGTTCAATTGCCCTTCGACATTCACGAAGATGATGCCGAGTCCTTCCTCATCTTCAGGTAGAGATTGATTGATGGCCGATGCTCCAGAGCACTATGGATGCTCTGCTTTAATTCGGCTTGAGAGCCCCTCAATGTTCTGAACTGCCAGCATCCAAAGCAGCCTTTGAAGCCAATGATGACGGATCAGACTTGTGAGTGCCAAAAAGTGATTCATTCTGCTTCTCTCAACCTTTGAGTTCTCTTTTTGTCATCTTCAAACAAATTACAAGAAGAGAGCTGATGATCAGGTCCCAGGCATTGGAGGAACTATGGGTATCCGTGGTGGATATGGTCCTAGCACACTGGGAGCACTTTTTGAACCCACTGGCCAGTTTCAGAGACATGTTGTCCGGAAAGACAGCTGCCACAAAATCAAATGACTTGGTTTTTAATGAAGGGCCTCAGCTGGTGCACTGTGCCTAAGGGGGTTGAGGAACTGTGGAAAAAGAAAGAAAAATTAAATGATTGAGAAGGACAAAAACAAAAGGGAAAAGAAAAAAAACCCACGACAGAAGGCGATCACTGAATGAAATCAGAAGTGCAGGATCCCCCGCAGGGGAAAAAATGAATTACTAAGCAGAGAAGACTAGAATGCATCTGTAGGGCTCCGTGAAAACAAAGACTGGTTTAAGAAGGCATCATGGTGGCAGGGGGGAAGGAGGCACACTGGTACAGTGGAGCCTCCCAAAAGCTTCCAATAGGGGCTGGGAGCTTCCTGTGCAGGCCCCTTCGGAGGACGTCACCCATATGTGAGGACTTGTACCTGCTTGTCCACGGAGAAGTTTAGTTATAACATTTTTATACTATCTTAGTGACAAATGTCATTCAAAATGGTTTACAATGCAACTAACTACAATGACTGATGGAGAGAAACCATTAACCAGAAGAGCATCCTGTAGTCTTTTCCCAACAGCATTTAAGTTCCAAAGCAAATAAAAACCTTTCAACCCCTTTGCTAAACCGCAATAGATTCATTTCATTTCTGATCCGACCCCGCTAAATACTTTAAGCTCCTTAAACACTCTTGCTAATGGTTTCCCAACCCAGGAACCTCCAACACATTCTTTTGATAGGCACCCACTGCCGTTTCAGCAGGAAAAATGAAGCCTGCCTCTCAGGTGTACAGATACAAGGCCCGAAAGTCATAGCATCAGATATTCAAAGGCAGCGGCAGTTCTCTACAACATTTAAATATAATCTGGATATTAAATGCTGGTATCTGGATACTGTGGCTAGCGACGGCAACTATTCGGATGGCAGTGATATTCAGCTACTGTCCAGGTAGCACTTAGAACAGCTTTTTCTGTCCTAGGTTATGCAGATAAACGGTAGAAATTATTGGGATAGCAGCTGAATACTGTCACTATCCAGAGAGTTGCCGGCACCATCCCCAAACTGTCGCAATACTGCCGCTGAAACCTCTCTCTCTCTGCGCCTTTATCCAGATAGCCTCCGTGGTTCCTTGTACGGTCGGCCCTTCCACTGACTTTGCACATGGCCCCGCTTTTCAGCCCCTACTGATTTATGCAAATGAGGCCCTGCAATCAGTCTCTGAACATGGCCCCGCTTCCCCTCTGCATCCCCTTCAGGCTATCCCTGGTTATTTGGGTAAGAGCTTCTGAATCGGCCCCACGGTGTTTTGGGCTGAATGATTTGTAGGAGAACTGTAAGAGCCCGTGGTGAAAAGCAGGTTGGTGAGAGTCCATGAAACTGAGCACCAGAGTTTCCATCTCATGACTCCACGGTGACTCAGTAAGTCCAGATCTGCGAAACGTAGCCTAAGAAGCATCAACCGGAGGCTACCTCGAGAGTCTGTGGCAGGCCTTGAAGTGTGAGCACTTTCTCGCGCTGCCTTCCACCCTGCAGCTCCCACTCCTTTCCCATAAAATGCCTGGTGATGTGCAAGCCGTTACCAGCAAACCTTGCAACGGGCCCACTGCAGAAACCACTAAACCACTTCCTTTGAACAGAAGGAACCCAGCACCAGGGAGAGACGAGCTTGCTGCAAAGCGGCCAGTAATTCTTCCAGTAATACAATGACACATGGTTTGAAAAGTATTCAAGTTATTCTGACACTAAAACTCTCTTCCTGAAGCAGAGAACACGAACAGACATTCTGTCACAACTGTGGGGACAGAGCCGGGATCAACGAAATGCGGCAGAAAGCACTCCGCTGCTTACGCAAGTCCTGAAAAAGGCACAAGCTAAATCCACAAAGTTCAGCTTCAGGCATGCAGACCTCCCTTCTAGCCTTGCGAGTGGGAAATTCGAGAAGCTTCCACACCGACACACCAGAGGTGAAATCTCCCTCTCAAGATATTCAGAACCTACACATTCCCAATGCTTCTTTGTTCACAGGGGAAACAGATTTAAGTCCTTTTAAGAATAAAAGTGGGATTGGTTTGATTTATTTAACTGAAATTCTCTGTCCTCTAACCTATAAGGCTTTAGGCCAGTGCTTCACGAACCTTTATCTAATATGACCCTTTAACACTTAAACGTTTGTGTGATCCCAGATGATGATGAAAAAATAGCAGATCTCTCCGTCCCGCCCTCATACATTTCCCAAAGCGGGAAGGCTGAAGTGATGGGAGCAGTCAGCATTCACAGACCCCAGTCCGCTGCATGACCGGGAACCCATACAGGAGGAGGGATCAGTAGGGTTACCAGCACTGTTCCCTCTAAGCTGTGCGCATGTGCGCGCGCACACACCTCGCCGAGTGAGCGCACATACTTTACAACAGAGCGCACAAAAATTGCACTTCTGATTCTGATAGAAAACAACATAGACATCTTAAAATTTAAAAGTTGTGTATTTATGGTTTTCACAAGTTCTACAATATTTTCTAGTGCAATCAATGTGGTGTACATACTGTATGCTGACGTGTAGTCAAATTTTAAAGTATATAACTCCGAGTGTCATTATGTGGCGCACAAAAATTTAACCTTCCTTCAAAAGCTGCACAGCTGATATTTTATGCGCACACAGCCTACAGAAAATTAGAGGGAACATTGGTTACCAGATATTTATTTTCAGGCAAATCTGAGATATTTATCCAAGGTGTGTGTAGGGGGAGGGACAGGAAGGATGCTGGTGACGGTCCCCAGTGCTCTTGGACAGACAGCCGATGGCAAAAACCAGGTGCGCTCTTCTCCTCCCCGAGCAAATGACAGGAGAGCGTCACTATCCCAACAACAGAGATGAGCAGCAGTATTTGAGGGAACATCAGCTTCTCAACAGCAGTGTTTCCTAGTTTGGACTTATTCGAAAATCTGATTTTTACTTTTCGCC
The DNA here is from genome assembly GCA_033557465.1 of Ichthyophis bannanicus. Lineage (NCBI taxonomy): Eukaryota > Metazoa > Chordata > Amphibia > Gymnophiona > Ichthyophiidae > Ichthyophis > Ichthyophis bannanicus. Next base: position 2,857,442 of record CM066035.1, read on the forward strand.
CAATTCAGACATCGTGCAAGGGTGCCCTGGGTATGGATGAACTAGAAGGGATTGGTAGGGCACATGGGAGAAAATAGGCTCCAAATCGGCAAGCTTTTATCGTTATCTTTATTTGCAGTTTAATATACCGCGTCTCTGTAGACATCAGGGCCGTGTACAACACAAAGGTAAAAGGGAAGAACAGCAAAGCTTCGGCAGGAAAGAAGCAAGGCATTCATACAGAGGGAAGAGAGGGGAAAGAGCGGCCAGTAGAAAGGTCAGGCATGGGAGGGCTGGAGGTCAAAGGCGGACTGAAAGAGGTGGCTCTTAAGCAGAGACAAATTTCAGAAAGAAGGATTCGAGGCGGAAGCTGGAGTTGGAAAACAGCAGGTTGGGGACTTGGCGGCAGTACCATACTGCCCAAAAGTCTGCGTGTTTATGTTGTTACACTTTTTCGGAATATGGTTACAACTTTGCATTAAAAATCTCATTACAGAGTCCACCAGTCATTTGTCTATGCTATACTCACACTCACATGTATCAGTGAAATGGCTGATGACAAACTGCACATCAGCACCACCAATTTAGCAAGATTATTGCCATGTGTTTGGCTGAACAGAATCTTTCAAAAAGCATTATGCACTAATCTCTCTTACAAGAAAAAAGCACCCAGAATCAAGCATGGTTGCCATCAGACTAAAATCCACCAAATAAGCCAAAAATGAGTTTACAAATACTGCAGTTTTCTGCACATATCCAAAACACTGTTGAAATGTTTGGGTTTTAACTCTATAATACCATCAAAATCTGCGCCTTCCTTTCTGCATACTCTACCAAAGGAGCAGGACCATCCGTTAAGCACTGCACACTCCTGGTAACACTAAAGAAATAATCCTCACTCCTGCCTACAAGCGTGCTCATTCTGCGGCTCCTTATTACCTCTCTCTATACCTCTCCTCCTGAACTCCGCACATCGAGCAAGTTATTATTGCCACTACCCCTTCTCTTGTACCGCCAACACCAGACGCCGTGCCACATGCAGACTTTCTGGCTGGGTGTGTCCCATGCACCTGCTCTGGCCCTATTTAAATCTAGTCTAATAACTCGCCTTTATCACAGAAATATGAGGGCAGATAAAGACCATGCGGCTATCCAGCCTGTCCTTCCATACGAAAGTTCAACCTCAGATTCCCCTGATCACAGCCTTGTCAGTTTTAACCATTTTCTTAATAAAATGACATGGTAAAGGGACCATCTCATGCATGTATGTACATATAAAAGTTACAGAAATGAAATAGTGCCCCATGGCATAAATTACTATTCCAGACATGCCCTGCTCAGTGGGCTCTGGTCCAGACACAGCTATCAGTCACAAAGGTATACACTGGAACCTCAACCCCTGCCCCATAACAGCTTTCCGTGAGCCCGAGAGATACATACGCGGTTGCTAAGACAGGTAGAAGACTGGACTCGGACCCCTGCTCTTCTCTCAGCGTAAGTCATAGTACCTCCCTGTGCGTCAAGTTTAATCCCAGCTCAACCATTTATTCATTAGTATTTAGCTCGCACCTTTTCAGTACTAACCCAGGTGACAGTAGGCAATTCCCCATCCCTGGGAGGCTTATGGTCTAAGTTTGTACCCGAGGCAACAGAGGGCTAAGTAACTTACAGTAACCAAAGCCACAAGGAGTATTAGTGTGGTTCGAACCCTGGTCTTTCTGACTCCTAAGTTGCTACTTCTCCACTCCATCAATTCTCCATGTGACTCTGAGCACATCGCTCAGCTCCTGGACCTCCGACCCTTTCTTCAGGGTCCACCTCAGCCACAGTGGATACTGTAGTGCTAGTGGGGTCACCACCCCCTGCTGCCAAAAGAGGAACCAAGCGGAGAGGAAGGGAAGAGGAGACCAAAGGTGTAGTGGGGAGAGAGTGTGCGGCACATACAAAAACACATGCATCCGCACCCACCCTCCAATTCCTATGCAGAGGGACCCAGGTTGAAGTTGGGGAGGCCGGGGACAAACTGGGGACGAGGGGCGCTTCTGAATCCCGCCTCCCTTATTCTCCACTTTATGACTTCTGTGTATCTTTACCATTTCCCCTAGTCCCCAGTCTGTCTTAATTAGACCGTAAGATCTTTTGAGCAGGGACTCTCTTATGAGTATGCACACGGCACTGCATATGTCTTGTAGCACTATAGGAATAGTAGGATTCTAGCAATCAACTTGCTGCAGCAAATCCTGGGCCCCTGACTGACGGGCAGCTACGGATCTCTCTCTTGTTTTCTTTCTTCCGGAACTCACTCGGATGAAAGGAAGGTGATTAGCAGTGTGAAAAGTCTGTCTTTTTGCAGATAACATGAAACATTGCAACAGAGTGGACTCCCCTCAGGGAGTGGGGAACATGAGCAAAGATCTACAAAAGCTGGAAGAATGGTCTAATGCTTGGCAGTTAAGATTTAACGTGAAGAAGTGCAGTGTCATGCTCTTGGGAAGCAGAAATCCAAGGGAATTGTATGCAACAGGGGGCAAGAGGTTGGTGTGCAAGGATCAGGAGAAGGACCTCGGAGTGACTGTTTCGGGGGATCTCAAGGTGGCGAAACAGTGTGACAGGACGGTGGCAAAAGCCAGGAGGATGTTGGGTTGCATACAGAGAGGAATTACCAGCAGAAAGGAAGAAGTACTAATGCCACTGTAAAAGTCGCTGGTGAGGCCTCACTTAGAATATTGTTTTCAGTTTTGGAGACCTTATCTCGCAAAGGATATAAAAAGACTGTACTGGAAATGGTTCAGAGGAAGGCGACCAAAATGATTTGGAGCCTGCGTCAGAAGACGTATGAGAAGAGACTTGAAGACCTAAATATGTACACTCTGGAGGAGAGGAGGGATTGGGGGGGGTATGATACAGACCTTTAAATATTTAAAGAGAATTAATGAGACGGGGAAGCTGTAAAACTAGAGGGCATAACATGAAGCTGTGAGGTGGAAAATTGAAAGGCAATGTCAGGAAATACTTTTTTCACTGAAAGGGTGGTGGGTGCTTGGAATGCCCTCCCGATGGAAGTGGTGGGGGCAAATACAGTGACGGAATTCAAAATGGCATGGGACAGACACAGTGGATCCCTTTACAGCAACAAGATAAAATCAAAATAAGCACAATATCTCTTATATCTGTATAAATGGGGGTGTCCTACACGGAGCAGTGGGTTCACCCCTAAACAAAGGCATGGGGAGCAGCTATCTGCACGGAGCGGCAGGTGCATCTACTCTTGCCGCCTTGCTGGGCAGACTAGATGGACCATACTGGTCTTTATCTGCCGTCATTTACTATGTTACCATGTGCACATTTTGAATTCCTCAAGCCTGTGTGTGCAGGGTTTGTGTTACAGACTGAATCTTTTTGGTAGCCCTTCTCTGAGCGCCTTCCACTCACTCAATGTCCTTACGAAGCTGCGGTCTCCAGATCTGGACACAGTGCTCACAGTTGCTTCTCATAGTGACATGAGGTACATTCAGGAGCAACAAGCAGGAGATATATCTTCATGGAAAGGGGGCGGATGTCTCTGGAATGCCCTCTCAGAGGAGGCGATGGAGACAAAACCAGTGACGGAATTACAAAAACGAGTGGAATATAAATGGAGGATCCCTAAAGGGAAAGAGGAAGGAAATCAAGTAGTGACTGCAGCTCGGAAGCAGCAGTGAGATAACTTTCTGCATGTCTAAGAGGCTATGGGTAACGGGTGGAAAGTAATTTGCACAGATTAGAAGAAATCGCCAATGCAATAAAATGGAGGGATAAGACATTTTTCAAATATGTCAGTGAGAAGAGGAAGGGCAAACGTGGTATTGTGAGACTCGAGGGTGTAGAAGCTAAGGAGGATAAAGCGGAATTGCTTAACAAATATTTGTGTTCTGTGTTCACAGATGAAGGGCCAGAAACAGAACCTCAGAAAACACCCACAAACAGCAACAGAAGTGATGGGGATCTCGAATGATTTTTAGAAGACTGTGTTCGTGAGGATCTAACTAAACTAAAAGTAGACAAAGCACTGGGTCCGGATGGAATACATCAGAGAATATTGAAGGAACTTGAGGACATTCCAGTGACTGACCTTTTCAATGCTTCTTTAGAGTCGGGAGTGGAGAAGGGTGCATGTGGTCCCTTTACACAAAACCAGAAGCAAGGATGAGAACTACAGGCCAGTTAGTTTGACAGCTGTCCTGAATAAATCAATGCAAGCGCTGCTAAAACAGAAGATAGCGAGGTTTCTGGAGTCCAGCGGATTGCAGGATCCAAGGCAGCATGGATTCACCAGAGGCAGGTCTTGTCAGACAAATCTGATTGATTTATTTGACTGGGTGACCAGGGAGTTGGACCGAGGGAGAGCCCTAGATGAGGTGTACTTGGATTTCAGTAAAGCCTTTGACATCGTTCCACACAAGCGACTTATAAACAAACTGAGCACCCTAGGAATGGACCCTAAAGTTACTGCTTGGGTTAGAAATTGGTCGGGTGAGAGGCGTCAAAGAGTACAGGTAAACGGAGTTCACTCTAAGGATGTTACCAGTGGTGTGCCCCAGAGATCTGTCCTTGGTCCGATTCTTTTTAACATCTTTGTTAGTGATATAGCGGAAGGGCTGTCGGGTAAGGTTTGCCTCTTTGCGGATGATACCAAACTCTGCAATAGAGTAGACACCCAGGAAGGTGAAGATAACATGAGGAGGGATCTAGCTAAGCTTGAAGAATGGTCTAGAATTTGGCAGCTGAGATATAATGCTAAAAAGTGCAGGATCATGTGTTTGGACTGCAGCAATCCAAGGGAGCGGTACAGTGTAGGGGGCGAAGTGCTTCTGTCCACTAAAGAGCAGGACCTCGGCGTGGTTGTATCTGATGATCTTAAAGTGGCTAAACAGACAGAAAAGGCAACAGCGAAAGCCAAAAGGATGCTTGGGTGCATAGGGAGAGGAATGGCTAGCAGAAGAAAGGAGGTGATAGTGCCTCTGTATAAGTCCTTGGTGTGACCTCATTTGGAGTATTGTGTGCAGACCGCACCTTCAAAAGGATATAAACAGGATGGAGTCGGTGTAGAGCAGCGGTTCTCAACCTGTGGGTTGCAACTCCCACGGGGGTCGCCACAGAATTTAGCAGGGGTCGCCTCACTCCTCTAAGTTAAAAAAATAAAATAAAATAAAAAAGCGCACAAGTTGCTGCCGCTGCCAAGTCCACTTCTTGGCAGTGGCAAACTCACCGCCTCCCTTCTTTTGCAGCCGCGGCTCCCTGCCTCTTAGGGAACCGTGGCTGTGCCTGTGAAAATGTTGCAGAGCCTTCCCATCTCTCGACAGGCTCTGTGCAGCATTGTCCTGCCTCCAAAGGAAGTGGTAAACAACTTCCTTTGGAGGCGGGACAATGCTGCACGGAGCCCGTCGAGAGACAGGAAGGCTTTGCAACAGCTTTACTGGCACAGCCACGGTTCCCTAAGAGACAGAGAACCGCGGCTGCAGAAGAACAGGGCAGTAGCAGGCAGAAATAGGGAGAGAGGAGGAGGGGCAGGGAACCTGCAACGGGGCTGACATGGGGGAGGGACGGGGCTGACAGGGGGGAGGGAGGGGCTGACAAGGGGGGAGGGAGGGGGTGGGGGCTGACATGGATAGAGGAGGGGCTGACATGGATGGATGGATGGAGGGGGGGCTGACATGGATAAAGGGGAGAGAGGGGGACATACTGGACAGACAAGAAATAAATGCTGGACAGAGGGGAGATACAGTGCGGGTTAGGATTATAATGGGCTGATAGGGGGGCTAGCACTGGTAATGGGTTGATTAGGGAAGTCTAGGACTGGGAATGGACTGATCAATGGGGGGATTGGGACTGGTAATGGGCTGATAGGGGGGTAGGACTGGTAATGGACTGATGGGGGGCTAGCATTGGAAATGAGCTGATCGGGGAGGTTAGGACTGGAAATGGGCTGATGGGGGGGTAGGACTAGTAATGGGCTGATTAGGGGAGCCTAGCACTGGTGATGGGGTTGAGGGGGGACTAGCACTGGAAGTGAGCTGATGGGGGGTGCTTCAACTGGAAATGGGCTGATGGTAGGGAGGGGAGGATAGAGCTGCTGGCCTTGCAAGAAAACTGGTGGCTAGGGCTACAAATGGGCTGATGCGAGGGGATGGGAGAATGGGACTGGAAGGGAGTGGATGCTGAGAGGGGCTGCCATGGTATTTGGACTAGAAGGGAACTGGAAATAGGCTGATGGAAAGAAGTGAAGAAAACGAAAGAAGAGATAAGAAATGGCAGATGGACCATAGACCACAGAAAGAGAGCTAAGAGAAGACAGGAAAGCAGAAGCCTCAGATCGGGACCAGCATGATCAGAGAATAAATTGGTCAGACAACAAAGGTAGAAAAAATAATTTTATTTCATATTAGTGTTTTGACTACAAAATCATCATAATTTTGAAATCAAATATTGTTACTTGTTATTGTGATTAATTATTACAGTTTAAATAAGTAAATTTTATAAATAAAAACATATTGCAAAGGCCTATAATATATTAATAATTCAACAAATGATTACAGCAACAATGCGTAAACAGTAGAGGAAGAGAGACGCGTTTGATTTTATCATTGGGGATCATCACAAGTTGACCAATGGTAAAAGGGGTCGCGGTATAAAAAAGGTTGAGAACCACTGGTGTAGAGGGGTGGCTACTAAAATGGTGAGTGGTCTTCATTATAAACCATATGAGAACAGACTTAAGGATCTTAATATGTATATGTTGGAGGAAAGGCGGGATAGAGGAGATATGATAGAGACATTTAAATACCTTCATGGCATAAATGCACAGGAGAGCCTCTTTTGATTGAAAGTAAGCTCTTCAATGAGGGGGCATAGGATGAGGGTGTAAGGGGATAGATTCAGGAGTAATATGCAGAAATATTTCTTTACAGAAAGAGCTGTAGATGCCTGGAATAGTCTCCCAGTGAAGGTAGTAGAAAAAAGGATGGTATCAAAGTTTAAGGAAGCATGGGACAAACACAGAGGATCTATAAAGGAAAAAAGGGACTACAGTAGTTGTCATGGAAGGGCAGACTAAATAGGCCACGTGATCTTTTTCTGCTGACATGTTTCTATGAGCAGCAGTTACAACACTAATCACCTTCCTGGGCAGACTTGATGGGCTAGTTCGATCTTTATCTGCCATCATCAACTGTGTTACCTTGCAACTCTGACCTATACAAGGACAGCATTACCTCCATGCCTCTCCTTGTGCATCCGAGCACACCATTTGCTTTCCCAGTACCTTTCTTACATTGCCCAATGCCCTTCAGGTTATCTGACCCTATTGCTCCTCAACCTCTTTCTTGGTTGGCAATAGCCAGTTCTTGTTCTTCAAATTTATTTGTGGCTAATGGAGTTTTGCACCTCAGAGACATCATTTTCCACGATTTAGCAATGAGGCCATGGTATCTTCAATAATATCATATGGATAAGAACGTGGGACAGTGAAAAAGATAGACAAGAATACTGGCGATGAATACTATGTATACCATGGACTTCCCGAAGAACAAACCAGTCAGTACTAGAGGAGATCAAACCTCAGCTTTCTTTAGAAGCTCAGATGGATCGATACAATAACAGCAGCTATGGATACCACTCTATCAACAATAAGCCACTTGACTGAAGACCGAACAAAGTTTAGATCAACTATACACAGACTAGACAGCACTTAACAGCAGCAACAATGAGGCCCAGTTTCCAAAACCTGTCATTCTTTCAATTTTCCTGGTAGTGCAGACAAACATACTGCATGTCTTGACTATGCATATGGGAATAACGCAGACGTCCTTTTATCATCATCTTCATTTGATACAAAATATCGACACTAGGATACTGGGGGGATGACAGAAATGATAGTAAAAAATCCTCAGTCTCCATTACCAACACAATGCGTGTTTATTCCATATTTCTTTTTCACAGCTGTGCACTTTCTAAAAACATATAACAATTATGGAATGGAGTAGACTGATGACTGATATATGGGGTTGTTTAATGATGTTTCCACCATAGTAAAACCCCTTTTCTCTATTTTTACATGTTTGATTGAAAAGTAAAAAAAACTTTCTGATATAAGCAAAACATGTTATCCAAGTTGTTACTCCTGTTCTATGTGAAGCCAAGCAGTTTGTTATGGTCATTTTGTTGTATGTAAACCGCGCTGACAATAGTGCGGTATATAAAAAATTGTAATAAATAAAAATAAAAATGTTTCCTGGAGATTAAACTAGACATCGGTTACAGCTGTGAAGAACTATATGGAATAAATAAGCGCTGTATTGGTAACAGGAGATTAATTGAGGATTTTGTATGTATACAAGCCTGTTCCGAGAGATCAATTTTTGATTTATTGATAGAAATGATGATGTCACTCCAATGCTGAAACAGTTAAACTGGCTCCTGGTACAGCTTAGAGTCTGATTTAAGGGAATTACATTGGTGCATGATTGGGTCCAACTATTTGCGGAAGAGGATTTTCTGTTATGTCCTTACAAGTGCTCTGTGGTCTCAGGAGGGGGGTGGGGCTTTACCTTGGGGTTCCTACAATTCCTGAGTTTCGGCCTCTTTATGGTGGAACAGATTGCTTTGTGACACTAGGATGGAAAAAGATCATATTAAATTTCAAAGAAGGCTTTTTTTAAAACAAGCATGTAATTGATGCTCAAAAAGAGTGCGGAGGGGAAATTGGTTAGTGAGGAGTCTTGAATGTTTAAGAGGTTTTATGATTTTGTGATCTGTTAAAATGATTCTATAATGTGATTTTATGTTGACTGACAAATGCAAGTTCGGAGTGGTGGTATAAAAGTATTAAGAAAACTGAAATTAGATTGTTTAGCAGGTCACGATTTCTTGAATCCATCGGATTTCAATCTCGCAGAAAGCCTAGAGTTCGGGAGGGATTTTAGATTTATTTATTTAACCAATTTTATATACCGCTCTATTTGCAGTCAGAGCACTTTACATATAACATAACAGTGCACTAAGATTTATATAGAGCAGGATTTAAAACTTGGCGATCTTAACGAGATAAACTATGTACAAACAAGTAAATTCTTAAGAACAGGGGGCGAGGGTGATTGTGCTGAAACTTCAGTATAGTAAGGTAGGCTCATACTTTATGGAATATTGGAATCAGTGTGTCTTTGGAGATCTCCAGAAGCATGCGAGGTCAGAGTGGGATCAGAGTGAGTCAGCTAGCGTGTTCCAGAGAATGCTCTGTTGCAGGTGGACTGGTTGCTTTTTGTAGTTACTGCATGTGTGAGAGGGTGTTTTGCGTCCCACATCATCTTAGTCCGTTATCAGGAGTCCAGCGAATAGTGGTTGTGAGGGAGTTGGCAATTTATGTAAGATTTTGATTATTATGAACAGGGCTTTGTATTGTATTTGATGCACTAGTGGTAGCCAATGTAGGTGTTTTAGAATCGGTGTAATGTGCTCAGCTTTGCTTGATCCTTGCAGAGAACGTGCTGCAGTATTTAGGGCCATTTGGAGTGGGTGCAGGGTGTATTTAGGTAGGCCTTGATAGATAATATTCCAATAATCAAAGTGTGGGAAGATGAGGGCTTGGAAGACTGGAAGTTGGTTGAGTCAAGTAGTGGATGAGGATGATGTAGAGTTAATATCGAGTGAAGGATAGCTTTAGTGATGCTACTAATGTGGGATTGCACATTTAGTTGCTGGTCGATGGTAACTCCCAGGTATCTGATCTCCTGTTTCACCTCAAGATCTGCGTTGCTGACTTTCACAGTAGAGGTAGGGATGAAGGATTGGTCTCTGGTTATGAATAATACTTCAGTCTTTTTACAGTTTACCATGAGGTTGTGCTTTGAGAGCCACTGGGAGACTGCTTCAAAGCAATTTAGTATTTTGGTGAAGTTGGGTTTGTTCATGGAGAAGGGGGTGTATAACACGATGTCATCCGTGTATATATGATAATGGATGGCAAAGGACTGTATTAGGGAGCAAACTGGTTGGATGTATAGATTGAATAATAGGGATGAGAGTGCTGAACCTTGGGGGACTCCTTGTGTCTGGGTGTATCTGTCAGAGGAGTGAGCCCCCATTTTTACTTATTGTTGGCGCACAGTTACATAGGATTGGAAGCAGTCAAGTGTTTTGTGTTCTAATCCTATTTAGTGTAGATGACTTATCAGGATATTATGGCTGATGGACTCAAAAGCGGAGGCAATGTCCATAAATATAAGTATGAAGCGCCTTGTTTCTGTTTATCTGATAAGCCTATCCATGAGGGAGGTTAATAGGGTTTCTGCTTCATGATGTTGTTTGAACCCATGTTGACGTGGGTCCAGAGGGGCATGGGAGTCTAGATGATCCTGGAGTTGCTGCTGGACCACCTTTTCTGTTACTTTTGCCAGGCGTGGTAGGCTTGATATAGATATTTCTTTGTCAATGAAACCTCATTAAAGGAGAGCATTGGCCCTTCATTTTTGAGACTAAAACTTTTAAAGCATCTTAAACCTACAGTATGTTGTCTTATGAAGAATTTAGAACAGTTCTGCAGTTAATTTCATCAAGACTTCATTACTGTAACACACTATATTTGGGTCTTCCACACAGTACTATGATTGTGATGCAATTGACACAAAAAGCCGTCACAAAACTCTCGTCTATCTCTCTCCCACACACACCCCTTTTTTCCCCTTGAGATCAACATTGGATGCTTTTATGAATCACTTAGATACTCTGGGATTGTTATGTTCTGCTTATACTGTCCTCACCTGAGGAAGGTTTTAATCTAAAAAGGTATCCCCTTATTTTCTTTTTATTTATCAGTCGATAATACAGCTTGGCATTTTGGAGAGAACATATTTTAATGCTGACATTTACACCAGAGAAGACATCAATAATATGAAACTAAAGAAATGGTCTTGGGCAAGTCACTTAACCTTCCATTGCCTCAGAAGAAAGGCCTGGCAATCTACTTCCGGTCACACTGCCAAGAAAACCCAGGAGCTGCTGGGTCGCTAGGAGGCAAGGCTGACGCAAAGGCACACATTGCATTTGCAAAGCAAATGGGACATACAAAATGATTACATTTCAGGTTACTTGGGCTAGTGATATTTACAGTATGTAATGCCTGTTATTATTCTCTATGGGGCCGATATTCAGCTGCATCAGCACCGACCCACCACCGCAATCCCGCTATACCTCAACCTCTCCTCTAGGCCTCCAAACCCTCTCCACAATACTCAGTCCCACTATACCTCAACCTCTCCTCCAGGCCTCCAAACCCTTTCCACAATCCATACCTCCATACCAAAGCATTTCCTTGTCCTCCTTGTATAAACTCCTCCAGCAATCCACAAAGCCTGCTGAAACTGGGGCGAGGACTGAGAAGATTTCGTTTTTTTCTCAAAATATTCAGCCACTTGAAAGTCAGTTTATAAAATGCTATGGTGAAATGCAAAGCAAACTTTTCATACAACACTCAGAAAAGCAAAGAATGTCATTCGTTCCCATCCTTAGCTCTGACGGCAAATGTGTCAAAATTTGAATGGTGGAAAACGCAGGGAATAAAGGGCTGTAAAGCACAGTTACTTACCTGTAACAGGTGATCTCTGGGAACAGCAGGAATTAGTCCTCACATATGGGTACGTCGGAACCGACGGAGCCTGTGCGGGAAAGCTCCCCAGCTTCCCAGAAAGGAAGCTTTTGGGGCCTCCCACAGCGCATGCGCGCTGCCTTCCCGCCTTCCTGACCAACTCTCCTCAGTTCGAGTTTAAAGCTGAGACAATAGAGAGAGGAAAGGAAAGAGAGAGAGAGATACAACTCCTAGGGGAGGTGGGTGGGTTGTGAGGACTAATTCCTGCTGTTCCCAGAGATCACCTGTTACAGGTAAGTAACTGTGCTATCTCCAGGAACAAGCAGGAATGAGTCCTCACATATGGGGACTCCCTAGCTAAGATGCCGGGGAGATCCCCTTCCAAGGGTTCCTCATCTTCCTATGGATCTCAGGCATCCATTCAGGGAAGGTGGGCAGGAGTTGTTTAAGAATGGAACAGGTGTCTGAGGACAGCCTGACCAAACAAGGCATCCCGGCGGGAGTCCTTGTCCAAGCAGTAATGGGCTGTGAAGGTATGAACCGAGGCCCAGGTGGCTGCTCGACAGATCTGATCGATGGATACAGAATGAAGATGAGCCATAGATGTGGCCATGGCTCTCACATTGTGAGCTGTGACATGGCCTTCCAGAGAAAGGTTCTTACTCTGGCAAACAAAAGAAATACACTGAGCAATCCAATTGGACAGTGTTCTTTTTGAGACTGGAAGTCCTAAATGAGAAGGATCAAAAGCAACAAAAAGTTGAGAAGACTTTCGATGTTGCTGTGTCCTGTGGATGTAAAAGGCAAGAGCTCTTTTACAATCTAACGTACGTAGGTTCCTCTCTGCACTGGATGCATGAGGAGCTGGAAAAAAGACAGGTAGATATACCTCTTGATTAAGATGAAAAGGTGAGACCACTTTAGGCATAAAGTGAGGATTTGTCCTAAGGACTACCTTATCATGATGGAACCTTGTATAAGGTGGATTAGCCACTAAAGCCTGTAGTTCACTGATGCGGCGAGCAGAAGTGATTGCAATAAGGAAAATGACCTTCCAGGAAAGAAATTTCAAGGAGGTAGTGGCTAAGGGTTCAAAAGGTGGCTTCATAAGCTGACCAAGAACCACGTTTAAGTCCCATGCCACCAGAGGAGGCCGAATGGGAGGTTTAGTTAAAGTTAGACCTCTCATAAATCTTACAATAAGAGGATGAGGGGAAACAGGTTGTCCATTAATAGGCTGAAGAGATGCTGCAATAGCACTCAAATGGACCCTTACAGAATTTGTTTTAAGTCCTGCATTGGAAAGATGCAGGAGATATTCGAGTAAAGAATTCAAAGGTAGTGCTAGAGGGTTAAGACCCTTTCCAGCACACCAAATAGAAAATCTTTTCCATTTAGAAGCATAAGAACGCCTGGTTGAAGGTTTCCTAGAGGAATGGAGGATATCCTTCACCTGTTGAGAAAGATTGAAGTCTTGAAGGTCTAGGCCTTCAGTAACCAAGCTCTGAGGTGAAGGGACTTGGGGTTTGGGTGCCACAAAGTCCCCTCCTCTTGAGACAGAAGGTCTGGAGCAACTCCCAGATCCAGGGAGGGTGCCTGGGAGAGATGCAGAAGTAGAGGATACCACACTTGGCGTGGCCAGCGTGGAGCTACGAGGATCATAGATCCTTGATCCCTCTGAAGTTTGAATAGAGTCTTGGGAATCAAAGGAATGGGTGGAAAGGCATACAGGAAGGCCTGACCCCAATGAAGGAGGAAGGCATCCTTGGCCTGAGCTCCCTGACACGGAATTCTGGAACAGAACCGGGGAAGTTTGGCATTGCACAGACTTGCAAACAGGTCTATGTCCGGGGTTCCCCATTTCTGAAAGATTCTGAGTACCTGATCCATGTGCAGGGACCATTCATGTGGAAGCAGAACTCGACTGAGTCTGTCTGCCCAAGAGTTTTGGATTCCTGGGAGGTATACTGCCAGGAGATGGATTTGATGCTCTCTGGCGAAGGCCCATAATTTTAGAGCTTCGTTGCAAAGCGACAGAGAGCCAGTCCCTCCTTGTTTGTTTATGTAGAACATGGCTACTTGATTGTCGGTATGAACAAGGACTGTCATGTTGATGAGGAGGGTATGAAAGACCTTGAGAGCAAGGAAAATTGCTCGCAGCTCCAAAAGGTTGATATGAAGAGTGATCTCCTGTGGAGACCAAGTGCCCTGAGTGGAGAGGTCTTGAAGATGAGCTCCCCAACCTGTTTGGGAGGCATCTGTAGTGAGAGTTGCTTGGGGTAACAAAGGTTGGAAGGGGGCCCCCAACAACAGATTTTGAGTGGATATCCACCATTGGAGAGACCAAAAAAGACGTTTTGAGGTTGCTATTTGGTCTGAGAGAGCTCCTGATGCTTGGGTCCACTGGGTGGACAAAGTCCACTGAGCTGCTCTCATATGTAGGCGAGCATAAGGCACCATATGAACTGTGGATGCCATGTGGCCTAGCAGTTGTAGCATCTCCCTGGCAGTCAAGTGGCTTCTGGACTGAACTTGAGAGGCCAAGTGCACTAGACGGTGACAACGGGCCTGAGGGAGATAGGCTCTTGCAGTGGTGGTATCTAGCCATGCCCCTATGAATTCTAGGGACTGAGTATGGGTTAGTTGAGACTTTGGCAGATTGATGACGAGTCCCAGATACTGCAGTATGCGTCTGGTGTGGTCCAGGGAAGTCTGAGCCTCGGACTGAGATGGAGCTCGGATGAGCCAGTCGTCCAGGTATGGGAAGACAAAGATTCCCAGAGTGCGTAGAAATGCAGCTACTATTGCCATGCATTTGGTAAATACCCTTGGAGCAGAGGCTAGACCGAAGGGAAGGACTCTGTATTGGAAATGTTTTCCCTGGAACAGAAACCGTAGGAATTTTCTGTGGGATGGATAGATGAGTATATGCGTGTACGCATCCTTGAGATCTAGAGAACAAAGCCAGTCCTGACTCTGTAGGTATGGAAGGAGAGTGCCTAGAGAAAGCATCTTGAATTTCTCCTTGTATAGAAATTTGTTCAATTCTCTGAGATCCAGAATGGGTCTGTACCCCCCTGTTTTCTTGGGGATGAGAAAATAAGGGGAGTAAAAACCTGACCCTTGTTGAGGAAGAGGAATCTCTTCTATTGCCTTTTGGGCGAGAAGAGTGGTCACCTCCTGACCCAACAGGTACAGGAGAGATGGGGGAGAATTGAATTGTCTCACCATGGTATGGGGAGGAAGGCTGGAGAAATGTAGTTTGTAGCCCTCTCTGATGATAGAGAGGGTCCACTGTTCTGATGTGATTTGTTCCCATCTGGGAGCAAAATGAGTTAACCTTTCTGGCTCTGCAACAACCAGAGCCTCTCACCATTCCAGGAAGGTTAAGTTCTCTAGAATCAAGTCAAAAACTCTGAGGGGGTTGGGACTGCTGGACTGTAGCAGCCCCTGTAGACTTTGTTCTGGCCTGTTTAGATTGCTGACGCTTAGGAGCAAAGCGAATTTGGGAAGATTGCTGGCCAGTATTTGTGGAAAGTCTGGTCTTTTTATAGAAAGGCTTCTTAAAAGGTTTTTTCTTGGCAGGGGTAGAGGTAGACTTAGAAAGTCTATCTAAAGCAGCATTCTCTGCATCCATTTGAGTGGCTTTGATTTGCCACTCCTTGCCAAACAGATTTTTACCTGTACAGGGCAGATTGCCCAAGCCTTCTTGTACCCAGGGTTCCAAATCAGAGGCCTGGAGCCAAGCAAGTCTGCGAGCAGCTATGGCAATGCCAGAGGCTCTGCTAGCTCCCTCAAAAGAGTCAAAGGCTGCTCTGTTAGAGAACTTTGAAACATCTTGAGTTTGCTTTAGCAAAAGAAGGAACTCCTCCTTTTTATCCTCTGGGATAAAGGGGAGAAAATGACGTATCTTCAGTGCAATCTCTTTCAAAAACATGCCCATATAAAGGCTGTATGAATTGATTCTGGCAATAAGTATGCTAGCTTGGAAGATTTTTCTACCAAAAGCATCCAGAGTCCTACATTCTCTTCCTGGAGGGGTAGAAGAGTGCCTTTTGGTACTCTTTATCTTTTTCATAGCAGACTTCACCACAATAGAGTGGTGAGGGAGCTGAGTTTTTTTGAAAACCAGGAGAAGGAGGAACCCGATACATGGTGTCCAAACGTCGAGAATGTGGAGATAAAGTGAGAGGAGCCTCCCACAAGTCCATCATGTGTTCTTGAAGAATTTCATGTATGGGTAAGGTGGCTGCCTCTTTGGGAACCTTAGAGTATCCTAAAATATCCAATTTTTTTGCTCTAGGTTCTTTTTCAGAGGTTACAGATATGGAGAGTCCTTTAGCTACTTCAATAATGAAGTCTTGAAAGGACAAATCCTCTGGAGGAGACATTCTCCTTTTTGGAGAAGAGGGCTCCTCAGGAAGAGTAAAAGAGACATCAGCAGAATCATCTGAGGTATCAGAATCTTCAGAAGATTCAAAGTACCGCCTATTAGCCTCCAGAGATCGATACGCGTACCGACCGGTATCGACATTGGGCATACCGGGAACCGGATCGGTATCGAGAAAATCTCCGGAACCGGAGACCGGAACCGGCATACTACTGGAAGTAGATGCTCTGGGTACCGGTATCGGTTGTGGTACCGGAACCGGAGTCGGAACCGATTGTCGCGGTACCGAGGGCGTTGCAGCGTTAATGAAAGCCAGTATGGCTTGCTGCATGGATTGTACCGTAGTACCCATAGACGCCACAACTGCATGGATGTCGGTACCGGTTTTAGCCGGTACCCCAGAGCAGTCTAACAGGTGATCGGTCGAGGCCATGCCATCGATGTCTACCTGTAACCCCATAGGAGGAGCTTTGGAAGCCGGAGCTTCCCGCCGGGGTTGTTTGGCTGGGGCAGGGTCCTCAGGGTCAAACCCAAGGGCCTCTCGCTGCTTAGAGGGAGATTTGCCCTTTGAGGACCTGCCTGAAGAATGTTTGGTTACCTGAGATCCATCAGGAGAGGAAGACCTGGAGGATGTTGATGCTGGAGTATCCGCAGAAAACAGCATATGAAATTTGGCTGCTCTGTTCTGTAAACCCCGTTTGGACATCAGAGAGCAGGATGGACAATCCGGAATGGAATGGTCAGGCCCCAAACATTTAAGACACCATTCATGGGTATCTGTGACTGAAATAGTACTGGTACACTTGGTGCATTTTTTAAAACCAGAGGCTGGTTTCTCCATGAGGGAGAATCTGAGAAGGCCTAGAGGCCTCACAGAAAAAACACACCAAGTGAAGAAAAAGTAATTTTTTTTTTTTTTTTTAAGAAATAAAGAAAAGACCGGCGGTACCGGTTCGGAATCGGGGAAGGCAGACACACGGTCAAAGAAACAAATTAAAATAACAATTTCTTCAGCGGTGACAGGAACATGTCCTGCTGGCTCCGCGGAAAAAGAAGAACTGAGGAGAGTTGGTCAGGAAGGCGGGAAGGCAGCGCGCATGCGCTGTGGGAGGCCCCAAAATCTTCCTTTCTGGGAAGCTGGGGAGCTTTCCCGCGCAGGCTCCGTCGGTTCCGATGTACCCATATGTGAGGACTCATTCCTGCTTGTTCCTGGAGATAGGAGAAGTTGCTGCTTCAATTACACTCCCCGGGTAGAGGTTAGACGAGGGTGAGGCCAAGAGACAGAGGATGAAAAGAACAAGATTAAGGTGATACCAACAGATGCACAAGCAGTGGAAATCAGCACCTGCGCAATGTACATATATACTGCACTGCATTATTTGGCCACTAAACATGCAAACCATTTTAAATTACGGTATATTGTTTACTCTTTTAAGGGTAATCTGTGATGCAGCAAACTGCGAAATGCTAGCCAACATTGGGAATCCTGATCAGAAATTGCAGATAAGAGTTGGCTTTTTTCCCCTTTGGAAGACTCTTGCAGCATAGAGATAACTACACTTTCATACAAGAAAATCTGGGAAAGAAATGAATCAACAATCTGTATTATTTGCATGACAGAAAGACTACAGGAGCATTTAAGAAGATTTTACAAGTCGTTTTCAACATTAAATATGAAATCTGATTTAAAATGAATGCACTAGAGTTTTGGAAGTTGACCAATGATTAGAATATTATTGAGGTAGCCAGCCTCAATTTTTTCTGAGGTCTTTTTCCTCCATTTAAGACGATGCTCACACTTTCATTGGTATAAAATCATTTTGCTTAAATAACAGTGGAAGTTTTGTGATTAAGGTGAGATAGTACGGGGAATAGAAGACAAGCTAAGAGCCAACGTTCAGTATGACGCAGCTGAGAAGAGAGCGGGGATTTGGAAAAAGACTGGCAGCAGCAGTGCGCGCAGACTGCAGAAATGTTTTGAGAGATGGCTGGGAGCAAACCGAGATTCGTACAGCCGATCTGCTAGGAGAGACTGGCTGACCACTTTTGTATGGGGAGATGATGCTGAAGTGCTTGTGCAACTCAAGCACAATGCTGCACTTTCAACAGGTCCAGCACACTGGACACTCGAACATATTTGACTCGCATGCTGAGAGGCTGTTTCCTTGTTTCCAACCCCTGCTACTCGGGACATACCAGCTCAGTGGAAATGACCTCTATCAGGCTACCATGCTATTAGCCTGTGTGCAGAACTACTCTGAGGTTTCCCCCTATTTTGTATCCACCACCCAACTCACTTAGTCCAGTCATCACAGTAAGTGTCCTTGGCCAGGAGCCATGCACCAAGGTTCATTCTGGAACCCTACAATCACAGGCTCTAAATCTGGTCACTAGGTGTCACTGTTGAGACTCCTTCCTCCCTCCTACAGCGCTTCCTCTGCTGTATTCCCCTCCCCTGACCTGGAAATCAACCCGTGTCCTTCACCTGACAACATGTAGCACCACCAGCACTGCGAGTCAAGGGTCTGCCTGCAGTGTACATTGAGTGTATAAATGGATTTGTTGGCCTGTAGAATATTGCCTTCTGCAGTGTAACAGCTAAATAAAGGTCCTGTGTGGGATTCTTATAGTCATCACTTTTTAATAATTCTGATGCTGTGGGCTTCTGCATCTAGCTAGACAGTCTGGGGAGGAGGAGATGGTACTTTAGCCAACTGGAGGACTGGTCACAACAACTATTCTCAGCCCTGATTGGGGAAAGATAGCGAGAAGGCTGAGGAGAAGACTGGAGGGAGCAGACAGAAAGAGGACTATGGTGAAAAAGGGTGGAAAGTAGAAGAGGAGAACTAGGGAGGGAAGAAGAGCACTCATCAGTTCTCACCGTTTTCTGTCAAATAAATTATTGGAGGGAGAGGGTGTACGTAGCATATACATCCTGGATGCATTTTTGTTGGTTGAATAAAAACTATTAGAATTGACAAAGCCCATTTGTCACTAGGATCATTGTAGGTGTGGAAATTTCTAGTGAAGGCAGGCCACAAGAGGTTCGATGATCTTGGAAAGGTGTTTGCTTACTCACATACCCTCCCACCCCATCCTTTTTCAAAGCATCAGAATGGCAGCAAAACAGTACAAACACTGTATGAATCATAGACACACTGGATGCCAAGTATTTCATGCAAGAGGAGCCAAGAAACAGCCTTGTAGGGAAGACAGAGACAAAGTCCATTGACAAAGCAACCCACATGGCAACTCCAGTTTTAGAGATTTAGCACATGCCTTTCTTCAGTAATAGATCAAGACAAGCTACAGTCAGGCACAGCATATATTTCCTGTCCCTGGAGGGCTTACAATCTAATCTTGTACTCAAGGTAATGCGACTTGCCCAAGATCGCAAGGAGTGTCAATGGGATTTGAACCCTGGCTTCCAGCCTGCTCCTCAAAGCACTAGGCTACGTCTCCACTCTACTGAAGAGCTGTTACTAACGAGCAGATTGGTGGCATCACGACATCTGATGCAACTGGCAAGCTGCTCTGATAAAAAATAAATACTGGAACTGTAGCAGCCACTGTAGAACACGTGCACTGGCAGAGCTGGGGGCAAGGGGATCTCAGCGTTGGAATAGCAAGGGTGCGGTGCATTGGCAGAGCTCGGGTCAAGGGGATCTCAGCGTTGGAATAGCAGGGGTGCGGTGCACTGGCAGAGCTGGGGGCAAGGGGATCTCAGCACTGGAATAGCAGGGGTGCAGTACACTGGCAGAGCTGGGGGCAAGGGGATCTCAGCACTGGAATAGTAGGGGTGCAGTACACTGGCAGAGCTGGGGGCGAGGGGATCTCAGCACTGGAATTGTAGGGGTGCAGTACACTGGCAGAGCTGGGGGCAAGGGGATCTCAGCACTGGAATAGTAGGGGTGCAGTACACTGGCAGAGCTGGGGGCAAGGGGATCTCAGCGCTGGAATAGCAGGGGTGCGGTGCACTGGCAGAGCTGGGGACAAGGGGATCTCAGCACTGGAATAGTAGGGGTGCAGTACACTGGCAGAGCTGGGGGCGAGGGGATCTCAGCACTGGAATAGTAGGGGTGCAGTACACTGGCAGAGCTGGGGGCGAGGGGATCTCAGCACTGGACTAGCAGGGGGTCTGCAGGCAGGAGTGAGGTACACTGGCTGAGGTGAATGTGTGTGACGATCAGAAGTGAAGTGTTGCTCTGTGAAAGAGAGAGAGCGAGGGCCGGCTTCCATCTCCCCTTCCCTAACCCTGGAACTAATGGACTGCATCCAGGAATTTAATTGCAGTAATTCTATAAGGAGCAAACAAGTCATAAAAATGCCTGGTATTTAATGGCCGCATATGCTCCTAAACGACCTCATATATAAAACCAACTAGCATAAAAGTGCACGGGTTAATCAGATGGCACGTGCAACGGGGTGGAGTTCAGATGCAGCACAGGCAGCGTGATTACAAACTACAATAATTCACAAGCTTACTTGTAAAATGCAGGGGCAATGGTGCGTCTTCATTTACGGCGTGTTCTTTGTCACTTACACTAGCATTTTATAAAGATTTATCTCTAGAAAGCAGACTTAAATTAAGTGTGTTTAAATGCGTTTTAGCTAGGCACCCAGTTATAAAAATTACCTTTCACATGGACCCTACAGTCTCTTTCCCAAGATGTCAGCAGAAAACGTCTGCACAGAACGCTGCTGTGTGAAAAAACAATGGGGAAAATGGTGCTGCGGCAGGGCTGAGAGCGAGGGGACAACGGCGAGCATTAGGGGTGTCCCAACAGGAATCGCCAATGCCCAGAGTGACCAGACACCCCACATAATTGCCAAGTTACCCAGTTCCAGGAGTGAGATCTTAAACCAGTCCTGGATTTCTGACCACCTCATCCTGATGCATTATGGGAACTGCAGCACTGATTCCAAGAGGTAAAAATCAGGCAGTACAGATAGCATCCTGCATTATAATGCAAATTTAAAACCAGAACTGGCCATAAAGTCTCATCCCTGGAAATGGGCAACTTGGCAACTCTGCACCCCATCAGCAGCCCACATTCAGTTAGAGGAACGAGGAACGTTGCAGTTGGTGAATCTATTTCATAACTGGCAATCTTGAAAAATCCTCTACTCCAGGGGTTCTCAGGAAACACCCGGCCAGCCAGGTTGTCAGGATAACCACAATGAATATGCTGGAGAGAGATTTGCAGACCATGGAGGCAATGCATGCAAATCTCCCTCATGCATATTCATTGTGGTTCTCCTACTCTACTCAAGTCCAAGCTGCATATAAAAAAAAAAGACAGAAAGAGACAGCAGTGAGGACCACCCAGTCTCATTCCCAGTCCAGCTCCAGCTTTTCTTCACTTCTTTGCATCAAAGGATCCTCCAAGCTTATCCCGGTCTTGTTGTTTCTATCTCCACCACCTCCCTTTGGAATCCACTTCATAATCTTCTGACCCCGTGTCTACTTTCTTGGAGCTTTCTTGTTCTAGACCCTTGCTTCCTGTGATTTATCGATAGCGGTGAGGTATGTGAATACGTCTATTATATACTCGGGGGTACAACCCATGCTATTCTGGAAGCCATTCTCTGGATTTCCTCTAGCCCATTTATATCCTTACTGAGATTTGGCTTCCAGAATCAAACGTATTCGAGATGATGCCTCCCAAACATCATGCTGGTTAGACCTATCCCTCCATATCTGTGCATCCCACTGGCTCTGGTCGCCATGTTAACTGAGCCTGGTGGCCATGGTGTGTTCGTGTCCATGTCCTGCATGGATTGCCACATCTCACCATGCTCAATCTGTGACCTGCCTGGCGCTTAGCGCTGCAGCATATGTGTGAACCAGGCAAGGAAGAGCCACTTGCTTGAGGAGTCCCGCACCTTTACACAGAGTGAATACGTCTAAAAGTGGCGGGAGCCAAGCAACTTGAGGGCACTGCAGAGAATGTCTTAAGGAACATCTGTGTGTACCAAGCAGGCCCTGGACAGATTTTCTGGTCTCCTGTAGTTTTCAGTAATCTCCTTCGCCCTTATGCACCCCATCAACGCAGCAGCTGGCCCCCATGTGGAGGGGTGGGTGCCTATGACAAGCCAGGAAGAGAAGCTTAAAATAACATGACTGGGGACAGAGGCGGCTTTACAAGGCCCCTTCTCATCCCGCTCGGTTTCTTTCTCGATTGCTCAGCGGAGTCCGATCCTGTCAGTTATCTAGAAGGAAACCAGTGTGAGGAATCCTGTGCTGGGGCCAGCTGGCCGTCACAGCTGAAGAGCTCGGAGTTAAGCTGCTTCAAGGTGCTGCAGTGTCTGGCATGCTTTCAAGCTCTGGGCGGCAGATATACACCAAAAGGTCTCCGGTCATCCAAACAAAGCAATTTTCCAGCACACTTTGTACTTTTTATGAAGGCACTGAGAAAGCCAGAAGAGACCAGTCACTCTGAATACTTCAAACTGAACCTTTTCCGGCTCCGAGGGAATGCATCATGTGCTCCGTGACTCTCCCATTCTTCCTCTCTCCCAGACCACCTCTGTGAGGTTTTAGAAGGACTGGGGGCAGATGTGGCCCAGCGCTTTGTGTTGTGTGTGTCTGGGCTCTGCCTGAGGCACCAGGTCCTGTGTCTCTCGGCCCGCTAGCTACCTCGATCCAGCCCTTGGAAATAGGATTCGAGAAGCCACTGGCCAAGTAATGGAGCAGATATGGGTAGAAAGCAAAAGGTTAGAGGAGAGAAAAAGTGCAGAAGAGCATGAAGTGACCTGAAAAAGGTGAACAGTCAGCTGTCCGTCCAGCCCCAAGCAGCTCTTCCATTTCATTAGACGAGGGTTTTTGTATTGCTTCAGATTTAGAGATACTGTCCAGGAATCGCTCTCTTACTGTACAACAACTCTACAGAGACAGCACAAGAATCTGGCTAT
Organism: Ichthyophis bannanicus; assembly: GCA_033557465.1. NCBI lineage: Eukaryota > Metazoa > Chordata > Amphibia > Gymnophiona > Ichthyophiidae > Ichthyophis > Ichthyophis bannanicus. Next base: position 2,880,343 of record CM066035.1, read on the forward strand.
CACACAAGCCACACTGTATCTCCATCTCAGCCTTTGCATATACAGATTCCTCGTCTACCTAGACTGGGCAGACATTGTTCTCGTTTTGGTAAACAAATTTGCACATTTTGCAGGATCAGGGGGTGGAAGGCATTGGTGGGTTCATAAGATCATAAGATATGCCATACTGGGTCAGACCAAGGTCCATCAAGCCCAGTATCCTGTTTCCAACAGTGGCAAATCTAGGTCATACGTACCTAGCAGTTTCCCCAAAAGACACAGGTTCCACAATGCTTGTATTGGGTCAAGCATTGATATCCTGGGTCCCTTCTTAAAAAGGATATAGCGTTATGAGAAAAGGTTCAGAGAAGAGCCACCAAAATGGTAAAGGGGATGGAAGGATACTCCTATGAAGAAAGGCAAAAAGGTTAGGGCTCTTTAACCTGGAAAAGAGACGGCTGAGGGGAGATATGATAGAAGTCTATAAATTAATGAACGGAGTGGAACGGGTAAACGTAGATCGATTGTTTACGTTGTCAGAATATAGAAAGACTAGGGGACATGCAATGAAGCTACAGGGTAAACTATTTAAAACTAATAAAAGAAAATATTTCATCACTCAACGTGTAATCAAACTCTGGAATTTGTTACTGGAGGATGCAGTAAAGGCTGTTAGTGTAGCTGGGTTTAAAAAGGTTTGGACAAGTTCCTGGAGGAAAGGTCCATAAACCATTATTAATTAGATTACATTGTTTTCCAAGTTATCTAATCCCTGCTACTTGTAAAATACACTACAGTTACCTGTATGTATATGTTTTGTTCCATGTGAACCGCGCTGATGTCAATAGTGCGGTATATAAGAGATGTTAAATAAATAAATCAAAATATTGCCAAGTGGCCCCAACACCCTTATCTCTTGCACTACATCTGGTGTTCCACTAAGGACTAGGTCTAATATGGCTTCCCCTCTGGTCGGTTCATGAACCAGCTGCTCCAAGAAGCAGTCATTTATTTCATCTAGGAACTTTATCTCCCTAGCATGTCCTGCCGTGACACTGACCCAGTCGATACCGGGGTAATTGAAATCACCCATTATTATTACTGTTCTGTAACTGTTAGCTTCCTTGATTTCTTTGAGCATTTCATCATCCATTTGTTCATTCTGGCCAGGCGGTCGATAGTACACCCCCACTGCAATTGCCTTCCCCTTTTTACATGGAATTTCAATCCATAGAGATTCTACAGCAAATTTTGTTTCTTGCAAAACGTTAATCCTTTCTGACTCAATGCCCTCTCTAACAGAGCGCAACCCCTCCACCAATTTGATCAGCTCTATCATTACAATATAATTTGTATCCAGGTATCACAGTGTCCCACTGGTTGTCCTCCTTCCACCATGTCTCTGATATTCCAATCATATCTAACCTCTCATTTAGTGCTATATATTCTAACTCTCCCATCTTATTTTTTAGACTTCTAGCATTTGCATACAAGCATTTTAGAGACTGTATTTTATTCATATTAGTTTGGCTGTTGGTAGACATGGGTAATTTGGGATCTTTAAGCTCTGTCTGGCTCCATACTCGAGGGCATTTGGTCTACTTTACTCTTTTTTGGAACCTCTCTGCTTTTGGTAGTATCCGTCAAGGATACATTCTTCCGAACCATCCGCTCTTGGGCGACTGTTGGCTTTCCCCTGTTATCTAATTTAAAAGCTGCTCTATCTCCTTTTTAAAGGTTAATGCCAGCAGCCTGGTTCCATCCCAGTTAAGGTGAAGCCCATCCCTTCGGAAGAGCCTCTCTTTTCCCCAGAATGTTCCCCAGTTCCTAACAAATCCAAAACCCTCATCTCTGCACCATTGTCTCATCCATGCATTGAGACTCCAGAGCTCTGCCTGCCTTTTGGGTCCTGCACGTGGAACGGGAAGCATTTCGGAGAACGCTACCCTAGAAGTTCTGGATTTCAACTTCCTACCTAAAAGCCTAAATTTAGCCTCCAGAACCTCCCTACCACATTTTCCTATGTCATTGGTACCGACATGTACCAAGACAGCAGACTCCTCCCCAGCACTATCTAAGACCTTATCTAGGTGGCGCGTGAGGTCCGCTACCTTCGCACCAGGCAGGCATGTTACCAGGCGATCCTCACGTCCACCAGCCACCCAGCTATCTACATGCCTAATGATCGAATCACCAACTATAACGGCTGTCCTAACCCTTCCCTCATGGGCACATGGCCCTGGAGAAACTTCCTCGGTGCGAGAGGGTTTTACATCACCTGGAGGACAGGTCCTAGTTACAGGATCACTTCCTGCCACACCAGGGTGATGCTCTCCTGTCACGTGACCTCTCTCCTCCATGGCAACAGGGATGCTGCCAGACTGGAGGTGGGACTTCAGGACTATATCCCTGTAGGTCTCGTCTATGTACCTCTGTCTTTTTTATGTTTCCAAGTCTGCTACTCTAGCCTCTAGAGAATGGACTTGTTCCCTGAGAGCAAAGAGCTCCTTGCACCTAGTGCACACGTAAGACCTCTCACCAACTGGGAGAAAATCATACATGTGACACTCAATGCAAAAGACTGGAAAGCCCCCAACTCGCTGCTGGACTGCTGTCTGCATCTTTAGTTTTAAGTTTTTGTTTAGATCTTTAAGTTCTTTACTTCCTGAGGGTTGCTATGGATATTTATACTAATAAAACTGTACCTATTACGTTTAATATACCTTGTTCACCTGAAGCTTAATTAATCTCAGGTCCTTAGTGTATGACTAATTTGGGTAACAAGCTGCACCTGAGAGCACCCCCTATCTTTTAAGATGTGTAAGTACCTATAAAGCTACGATTATCCCAGGGGTGGGTGGGTGTGGGGAGGGAGGGAGGAAAATAACACTTATTAAAAGAGGGCTGCTACACAGTACCCTGTCCTGTGCTGCTGAGGTAAGCTATATTCTTATTTGATTTTAAATTTTAAATTATAGCTCTTTACTGCTGCTAGGATCTATCTTATTATGAAATTTAAACTACAAGCTCTCTTGCACGGTTCCAAATTAAACCAGAAAGCTCTCTTCTGTGTTTTAAATTTAAACTAAAAGTACTTTGCTGATACTAGGCCCTGAGTGATTATTAATTTAAACTACAAGCTCTCTGCTGGGTATGATATGTAACCAGAAAGCTGTCTTCTGTGTTTTAAATTTAAACTTAAACTGCTGCTACTAGGCCCTGACTGATTTAACCAAAAATATCGGGTTCACAGATTAATTAGCTTTAATACAAAGAATTCCTTACAAAAAATTCCCTGAAGTATATACTCACAATTGCAGATCTCTCTTTCCAGAAGTAACAGTCCCCTTTTGTAGTCCTGCAAGACTTTTTTTTTTTTTTTCCTTATGATACCTAGCATTCTATTTGCTTTCTTGGCCGCCGCTGCACACTGGGCCGAGGGTTTTAACATGTTATCCACGATGACTCCTAAATCTTTTTCCTGTGTGATGGTTCCTAATGTTTATTTATTTATTTATTTATAGTTTTTCTATACCACACTATTTACAATCAGCGCGGTTCACAGGTAACAGAACTTGTGCAAGGGGGAAATCCCTATTGCACTTACATTAAACAGTGAGTTGAACATGGAACAGAGGTGAACTATATACATAATGGAACTATATACAGTTTGAAAACTGTAGAAATCATCAACTAAATTCTATACACCCGGTGTGAGGGACAGCTGGCATAACCATTTGAGCGTTACAGGCTGAGGTGATGGCTTGGTAATTGTCTGGGGCAACAGGGAAGGGGTTAACTGGGAGGAGGAAGAGGGAAGTGAGGGCTGTGATTGGTTATGTGATGTCATCCGAGTTGGGGAAGTATTGAAGGAAGAGGTGATGTTTCAGCTCTTTCCTGAACTGAGAGAGGCTATTTATTGCTCGGATGTTTGCTGGTAAAGTGTTCCAGCAGTAGGGGGCATACAGTGCAAAAGCACGGTTTCCTGTAGCCTTGGTACATTTAGTGAAATGTGGAACCTTGCATCGTGTAACCATAGTTAGCCCAGCTGGTTCTTGTCTTCTTGCCATATAAGCTTTGATGAGTAGGGACTGTCTTTTACTTGTATATGTACAGTGCTGTGTATACCTTGTAGCACTATACAAATGATCCGTAGTGGTACTACTTTACCCAGAAATTACTGCCCTCCAGGGGATTCTTTGATCTGAAGACATACGCAGCATTGCTAAGAAAGGGGAAGTGCTACTGATAGGAGATTTCAATATGCCAGATGTTGTTTGGCACATTCCTGCTGCAGTATCATCTAGAAGTAAGGAGATCCTGGATTCTCTACAGGGAGAACTATTCAGGCAATTGGTAACAGACCCCACACGTGAAGGGGCCATACTGGACTTGGTGCTTACCAATGGTGAAAGTGTTTCTGATGTTGTAGTGGGAGATCATTTTGCTTCCAGTGATCACCAGATGGTGTGGTTCAGTATTAGGACTAGGGCTGTTAGAATCCATTCCAAGGTGAGGATCTTAGACTTTAGGAAGACTAACTTTGCGAAGATGGGCCAATACCTCAGGGAGTCGTTAGTGGGATGGGAACAGCTGGGGGATGTAGAAAAACAGTGGGCAAAACTGAAAGGGGGTATTTTAAAGGCAACCAACCTTTTTGTTAAAATGGTAAATAAAGGCAAAAGGAACAGGAGACTGCTATGGTTTTCTAAGGAAGTAGCTGAAAAAGTGAAGAAAAAGAGGGAGGCCTTCATGAAATACAAGAGATCACAGAAAGAGGAAGACAGGCATCTGTATTTGGAAAAACTTAGAGAAGCTAGCAAAGTAGTCAAGAAGGCAAAGATTCAAAAGGAGGAGGAAATAGCCAATGCAATAAAATGGGGGGATAAGACATTTTTCAGATATATTAGTGAGAAGAGAAAGAGCAAAAGTGGTATTGTCAGACTCAAGGGTGCAGGGGGGGAATATGTAGAAGCTGATAAGGATAAAGCGGAATTGCTTAACAAATATTTTTGTTCTGTGTTCACAGATGAAGAACCAGGAGCAGGACCTCAGAAAAACACCCACAAATAAGAACAGAAGCGAGGGACATCTTGAACTATTTTCAGAAGACTGTGTTCGTGAGAAACTAGCTCAACTTAAAGTAGACAAAGCGATGGGACCGGATGGGATACACCCTAGAATACTGAGGGAACTTGGGGACGTTCTAGCAGCTCCACTGACTGACCTTTTCAATGCCTCGTTGGAGTCAGGAGTGGTGCCAAAGGACTGGAGAGAGGCTCATGTGGTGCCTTTACACAAAAGCGGAAGTAAGGATGTGGTTGAAAACTACAGGCCGGTTAGTTTAACTTCGGTGGTGAGTAAATTATTGGAAACGCTGCTGAAAGAGAAAATAGTGAGGTTTCTGGAGTCCAGCGGATTACAGGATCCGAGGCAGCATGGATTCACCAGAGGCAGGTCTTGTCAGACAAATCTGATTGATTTTTTTGACTGGGTGACCAGGGAGTTGGACCAAGGGAGAGCTCTAGATGTGGTGTATTTAGATTTCCGTAAAGCCTTTGACACTGTTCCTCACAGGCGACTTATAAACAAACTGAGCACCCTAGGGATGGACCCTAAAGTTACTGCTTGGGTTAGAAATTGGTTGGGTGGGAGGCGACAAAGAGTACAAGTAAATGGAGCTCACTCTGAGGAGAAGGATGTTACCAGTGGTGTGCCCCAGGGATCTGTCCTTGGTCCAATTCTTTTTAACATCTTTGTTAGTGATATAGCGGAAGGGCTGTCGGGTAAGGTTTGCCTCTTTGCGGATGATACCAAAATCTGCAATAGAGAAGACACCCAGGAAGGGGTAGATAACATGAAGAGGGATCTAGCTAAGCTTGAAGAATGGTCTAGAATTTGGCAGCTGGGATTTAATGTTAAAAAATGTAAGGTCATGCATTTGGGCTGCAGCAATCCAAGGGAGCAATACAGTATAGGAGGTGAAGTACTTTTGTCCACTAAAGAAGAGCGGGACCTAGGCGTGGTTGTGTCTGATGATCTTAAAGTAGCTAAACAGGTGGAAAAGGCGACAGCAAAAGCTAGAAGGATGCTTGGGTGCATACGGAGAGGAATGGCTAGCAGAAAAAAGGAGGTGATAATGCCTCTGTATAAGTCTTTGGTGCGACCTCATTTGGAGTATGGTGTGCAATTCTGGAGACCGCACCTTCAAAAGGATGTGAACAGGATGGAGTCGGTGCAGAGGGTTGCTACCAAAATGATTAATGGGCTTCATTATAAAGCATATGAGGACAGACTTAAGGATCTTAATATGTACACCTTAGAGGAAAGGCGGGATAGAGGTGATATGATTGAGATGTTTAAATACCTCCGTGGCATAAATGTTCAGGGAGAGAGCCTCTTTCAATTGAAAGCAAGTTCTGCTACGAGGGGACATGGGATGAGGGTGAAGGGAGATAGATTCAGGAGTGATATGCGGAAATATTTCTTTACGGAAAGAGTAGTGGATCCGTGGAATAGTCTCCCAGTGGAGGTGGTAGAGATGAGGACAGTAACTGAATTCAAGAAAGCATGGGACCAACACAGAGGATCTCTAAAGGCAAAAAGTGGACTGTTGTAGTTGTTATGGAAGGACAGACTAGATAGGCCATGTGGTCTTTTTCTGTCGTCATATTTCTATGTTTCTATGTGAATGCTCTCCCGTTCCTCAGTACAAGATGTTCATATAAGGATAGACAATCAGAAAAGCCAACAATGGGCCGGCACATGTACTTCGGAGTAACTAAGCATCACTTGAAAGCTAAGAGAACTGGTTTTACAAGAGGTGTCTTCCACTCAAATCAGTGTTGCAACAGAACTGGAAAGTCACAATGCTCGATTCCGAGTCACCTGCAACCCTCCTTGCAAACTCCCTGCCACCCACATCCATGAGGGCAAAGCAATTCTTCAAAGAGACAAAAGGCCTCGCTTGATCAAGTTTAAAGTTATCTTATCTCTTAACAAAGGGAAAAAGAGAAGCTCTGGATACAGCATGGCTTTCTTTCACTTATGCCCCAATGCAGATCATTGGGTGGGGGGGGGGAGGGGGGTGATCTGCAGAGAAAGCATAGTTACTCACCTCTAACAGGTGATCTCCGGGAACAGCAGGAATTTAGTCTTCACATATGGGTATCGTCGGTACCGACGGAGCCAGCGCGGGAACGCTCCCCAGCGTCCAATAGGAAAGCCTTTGGGAGCATCCCACAGCGCCTGCGTGCTGCCTTCCCGCCTTTCCCAACTGTCCCTCTCCAGTTGAGTTTAAAGCTGAGACAAAGAGAGAGGGAAAGAGAGAAAGAGAGAGATAGAGAGATACAACTCCTAGGGGAGGTGGGTGGGTTGTGAAGACTAGACTAAATTCCTGCTGTTCCCGGAGATCACCTATTACAGGTGAGTAACTATGCTATCTCCAGGAACAAGCAGGAATGTAGTCTTCACATATGGGGACTCCCTAGATGCAGATGCCAGGGAGATGGCCCCAGGAAGTTGTCAGCCCCTGCATAAGGGCCCCACTTCCCCCTATGGATCTCTGGCATCCTACCAGGGATGGTGGGTAGGAGTTGATTAAGTATGGAACAGGTGTTGAAGATAAGCCTGACCAAACAAGGCATCCCGGCGGGAGTCCTTGTCTAAGCAGTAATGGGCTGTGAAGTTATGAACCGAAGCCCAAGTAGCTGCTCGACAGATGTCGTCGATAGACAAAGAGTGAAGATGAGCCATAGAGGCTGCCATGGCTCTCGTATTGTGAGCTGTGACATGGCCTTCAAGAGGAAGGTTTTTACTCTCATAGGCAAAAGATATACACTGTGCAATCCAGCTGGACAGTGTTCTTTTGGAGACTGGAAGTCCCAAATGACTAGGATCAAAAGCAACAAAGAGTTGAGAGGACTTTCTATGTTGCTGTGTCCTTTGCAAGTAAAAAGCCAAAGCCCTTTTGCAGTCCAAAGTATGAAGATTCCTTTCTGCATTTGAGGCGTGAGGCTTTGGGAAGAATACAGGAAGATAAACCGCTTGGTTTACATGAAAAGGTGACACCACCTTTGGCATAAAGTGTGGATGAGTCCTAAGGACTACCTTATCATGATGGAACCTTGTATAAGGAGGATCAGCCACCAATGCTTGCAATTCACTGATGCGACGTTCTGATGTGATTGCAATAAGAAAGATGACCTTCCAGGAAAGGAATTTCAAAGAGGTAGTGGCTAATGGTTCAAAAAGGTGGTTTCATGAGCTGCCCAAGAACCAGATTTAAGTACCATGCCACCGGTGGTGGCTTAATGGGAGGCTTAGTTAAAAGAAAGCCTCTCATAAATCTCGCTATGAGAGGAAATAGGTTGTCCATTTAGAGGCTTGAAAGAAGCTGCAACAGCACTCAAATGAACTCTCATTGAATTGGTCTTAAGCCCTGCATTTGATAAATGAAGGAGATACTCCAGTAATGATTCAAGAGGTATCGCAAGATGGTTAAGACCCTTCTGCGGGCACCATATGGTAAACGTTTTCCACTTAAATGCATAAGAGCGTCTTGTGGAAGGCTTCCTGAAAGCATAAAGGATATCCTTTACCTGCTGGGAAAGGTTAAGACCGTGAAGTTCTAGGCTTTCAGCAACCAGGCCCTGAGATGCATAGACTCATCCTCTTGAGAAAGGAGATTTGGAGCAGATCCTAACTCCAGAGGCGGAGCTTGAGAGAGATGTAGGAGCAGAGGGTACCACATTTGCCGTGGCCAACGTGGAGCTATGAGGATCATATGACCTCTGTCTCTCTGAAGCTTGAACAGGGTTTTGGGAATTAGGGGAATGGATGGAAAGACATACAGGAAGTCCTGACCCCACTGGAGGAGGAAAGCATCCCTGGCCTGACAACCCTGAGCCGGAATTCTGGAACAGAACCGGGGAAGTTTGGCATTCAGCGGACTTGCAAAGAGGTCTATGTCCGGGGTTCCCCAAATTTGAAAAGGTTTGGCCACCTGGTCTGCATGGAGAGACCATTTGTGTGGAAGCAGAACTCGACTGAGTCTGTCTGCCCAAGAGTTTTGAATGCCTGGAAGATACACCAGAAGGAGATGAATCTGATACTCTCTGGCGAGGGCCCATAGTCGCAAAGCGATAGTGAGCCTGTTCCGCCCTGCATGTTCACATAGAACATGGCTACTTGATGGTCCGTTTGAACTAGAACTGTCTTGTAGCTGAGCTGGGTGTGGAATACTCGAAGAGCAAGGAAAATTGCTTTGAGTTCTAGGAGACTGATGTGTAAATAGGCCTTCTGTGGAGTCCAGGTACCCTGGGTAGAGAGGCCTTGCAGGTGGGCTCCCCAACCCACCTGTGAAGCATCTGTTGTTAGAGTGGCCTGGGGTGGGGGTTTCTGAAAAGGAGACCCCACCAAAAGGTTTTGAGGTGACTGCCACCATTGGAGGGACAAAATAAGGCAATCTGAGTTTGCTATTTTGTCTGACAGACTGAGTGGATAAGGTCCACTGGGTTGCCCTAATATGGAGGCGAGTATAAGGAACCACATGCACGGTGGATGCCATGTGGCCTAGCAATTGTAGCATTTCCCGAGCAGTGAGGTGAGGTTTTAGCACTGCTTGGGAAGCTAACTGTACAATGCGAAGGCAGCGGGGCTGTGGAAGGTAGGCCCTTGTCTGGTATCCAGCAGAGCTCCTATAAACTCTAGGGACTGAGTGGGAGCAAGGTTGGATTTTGAGAAGTTTATGACAAGTTTATGGAGGAGTAGCCTAGTGGTTAGAACACTGGCTTGGTAACCAAGTAATCAGGGTTCAATTCCCACTAGCACTCCTTGTGGCCTTGGGCAAGTCACTTAACCCTCCATTGCCTCGGAAGAAAGGCCTGGCAATCAACTTCCGGTGACACTGCCAAGAAAACCCAGGAGCTTCTGGGTCACCAGGAGTCAGGACTGACTCGAAGGCACACATAAAAAAAATGACAAGTCCCAAATACGGAAGGATGCGCATTGTGCGAGAGGGGGCAACCCTGGCCTCTGGCTCTGAAGGGGCTCGAATGAGCCAGTCGTCTAAGTAAGGGAAGACGAATATTCCTAGGGTGCGGAGAAATGCTGCCACCACAGCCATGCATTTTGTGAACACCCTTGGTGCAGAGGCCAGGCCAAAGGGAAGAACCCTGTATTGGTAGTGCTTCCCTAGAAACAGAAAGCGAAGGAACTTTCGGTGAGTTGGATGGATGAGAACATGAGTGTACGCATCCCTGAGATCTAGAGAACAAAGCCAATCCTGACTCTGAAGGTATGGCAGCAGAGTTCCTAGAGAAATCATTTTGAACTTCTCTTTGAACAGGAATTTGTTCAATTCTCTGAGGTCTAAAATGGGTCTGTGTCCTCCTGTTTTCTTTGGAATAAGGAAAAAAGGGGAATAGAACCCTGTACCCCGTTGGGGAATGGGTACCTCTTGTATTGCCCCTTGGGCAAGGAGCACAGTGACCTCTTGACCTAACAGGTCGTTGAGAGAGGTCTGAGAATTGAACTGTCTTACCATTGTAGGAGGGGGCATGCTGAGGAAATGAAGCTTGTACCCCTTTCCTACAATAGACAGAGTCCAATTTTCTGCTTTTATCTGACCCCATCTGGGGGCAAAAGGACATAACCTTCCTGGGATGGTGGAGGGTTCTGGGCCGTTCAGGGCCAGGAAGGCAAAGTTCTCTAGATAGGAGTCAAAGCCCCTGTGGAGGCTGAGTCTGCTGAGCCGGTTGAGGCTTAGCTGCTTTTGTCTTTCTTTGTCTAGGTTGTTGCTGCTGTCCCTTTTGGGCAGACTGACCTAAACGATGCCCCTGTTGGGTATAGGAGGGATAAAAGTTCTTCTTCTTACTGAAGAATGGTTTCTTAGAGGATTTTTTCCTCGCAGGATCAGCTGTACATTTAGACAATCTATCCAAAGTGATACTGTCAGCATCTACCGTATTTTCGCGCATGTAACGCGCACCCACATATAAAGCGCAATTTTCGGCCTGTTCTGCAGAGAATCTCTCACATTATGCACACGCGCGTATATTGCGCATGTGTCGAGTGCACTGTGAGGTGTATAAAAGGCCCTCGGTTCTATTATACCTTGCATAAACTTTGCGATCTCTTCTATTATAATCCAGTCATCATGCCCGGAATTAAACGCAAGTCTTATACTGCGGAGTTCAAGCTGAAAGTTGTGGCAAAAGCTGAAGAAACAAGCAACAGAGCAGCAGCAAGATAATTTGATGTTGGTGAGTCATCTGTTCGCGACTGGAGAAAGGAGAAAACGGCGCTAGAGGAGATGAATCCGCGAAAACGTGCGCGTCGGGGTCCCAAAGAAAAGTGGCCAGAGCTAGAGAGTGACTTTAAAAAGTGGATTCTGTCTAGAAGGGAGCAAAATCAAGCTGTCTCAACTATCGCAATTCAATTCAAAGCAAAACTGCTGGCCAATGAAAGAGGAATTTCACGTTTCCACGCCAGTTTCAACTGGATTTGCAAATTTATGAAGAGGAATGGTCTTACTTGCAAGCTGCAGCCGCTAGATATAGCAATTCAAACGTTCATCAGACGAGAGTGGGATAACTGGATGCAGCAGGGAATTCATGAATTCACACCATCAGGACGATTAAAGAGGGCTACATTAACGGAAATCTGCAATTGCTTGTGTTCTGCTTGGGACAAAATATCCCCGGAAACCATAAGAAATGGATTCCGAAAAGCCGGGATTGTTTATAAGAACGAGGATCGGGTGCGTAGTGATGACAAAGATGATGATGAAAATGTCGAAAGGAGTGACGATGAAAGTGCATGTGTTACGGAAGAGCGTCTCCAGACGGTTTTAAATTATTTCAATGATGATGTTGAGGGGAGTGATTTCGAAGGTTTTATGAAATCGGATGATGAAAAATTAAATAAATGTATTTTGAAACCATCATATTCTTGTAAGGGCTCTTTTATGGAATCGGTTCCTTGTAATAAAGTTTCGGTATAGTGCGCCCTCGCAAATACCACGCGAGAGGGTTGCGCGGTAGGTAAAAAAGTGTATAGCACGCGCGGTTTATGCGCGAAAATATGGTATCTCATTAGCTTTTTCCTGCCAATTCTTGCCAAAGAGATTCTCTCCTGTGCAAGGAATATTCCCTACTTTATCCTGTACCCAAATTTCCAAGTCAGATGCCTGGAGCCAGGCAATCCTACGTGCACCTATGGCAATGGCAGAGGTTCTGCTTATGCACTCAAAGCAGTCAAAGGCTGCACGATTGACAAACTTGGAAACATCCTGGGCATGTTTGACAAGGGCGAGGTAATCTTGCCTCTTATCATCAGGAAGGAGAGGGCTCATAAGCTCTAAATCTCCTGTGACCTCCTTAAGGAACATTCCCATATATAAGATATAGGAACTGATCCTAGCAGAAAGCATGGAAGCCTGGAAGGTTCGATGTCCAAAGGCGTCAAGAGTCCTACACTCACATCATGGAGGATTAGATGTATGCCTTTTTGCACTCTTTATCCTTCTCATAGCTGATTCCACCACCATGGAATGGTGTGGTAATTGAGTCTTCTGAAACCCAGGACAAGGAGGAACTCGATGCCTGGTGTCGAGTCTTCGAGAGTGAGGAGATGTGGTCAGAGGTGTTTCCCACATCCTTAACATGAGATCATGTAAGATCTCATGAATAGGTAAGGTAGCTGCCTCCTTGGGAGCTTTAGAGTATTGCAGGATTTCTAATTCCTTTGCCCTAGGCTCTTTTTCAGGAGCCACTGTGATGGAAAGACCCAAGGCCACATCTCGGATAAAATCCTGAAAGGACATATCCTCTGGTGGAGACATCCTACGCCGAGGAGAAGAGGAATCCTCAGGAAGAAGTACTCTGGTATCGGCAGAGCTTTCAGTGTCTTCAGACTCATCCGAGGATTCGAAGTATCTCCGATCCGGGTGATTGTGCAAGGCACGGTACCGGTACCGATCGAAGTCGGCATCGGAGTGGTCCAGTACCGACTTGTCGATGCCGGATAGACACGCATGACTCGGTCCCGGTAGAATACCTGCCGATGTTGATGCAGTTGGTGCCGGCACCGGAGTCAGAGCCAGTACCAGCTGAATTGTCTGAAGCGGTTTCAGGGTCATCGAGGCCGTGAGAAGAGCCACCAGACTGCGTTCAATAGCCAAGAATCTCTGGTCTATCGACGCTGCCGATGCTTTGGTATCGGTACCGGATGAAGCAGCCGGTACCCCAGAGCATGGCACCATTAATTCTGCTGAGGTTGAAGCCTCGAGAACATCCTGGAGCCCCTTTAGGTCTTTGGAAGCCGAAGCCTCCCGCCGGGGCAATTTTGCCGGTGAAAGTCCCTCAAGGGCAACGCCAGAGGCATCTCGATGTCTAGAAGGAGATCTACCCTTTGAGGACCGGCTAGATTTATGTTTAGTTACCTGAGATCCATGGGAGGAAGACGAAGCCCTGGAAAACGTTGATGCCACGGAAGCTGCATCGGAGGGAAAAAGGGTGCTAAGTTTAGCAGCTTGGTTTTGCCACCCCATTTTCGACATCATCCCACAGGCAACACACTCAGAAATAGAGTGGTTAGGACCTAAACATTTGAGGCACCACTCATTGGTGTCGGTGATGGAGATGGTACCGTCACACTTAGAACACTTTTCAAAACCCGAAGCGGGTTTTTCCATTTTGAAGGAAAAGGTTGGGCCTAATGCCCAAGATGGCGCGTGGCACCTGAAGAAAAAATTACTGGAAAGACTTCAGAAGAAAGGTTTTTTGGTTTTTTTTTTAAGAAAAGAAAGAAGAACCGGCGGTACCGGTGTAGCGTCGAGGGAAGGCAGACACGACCACAAAAAAGAAGAATAGAAGGGATTTTTTTCTGTGGTGAGAGGGTGTGCGACCTGTTAGCTCCACGGAAAACGAAGAACTGGAGAGGAACAGTTGGGAAAGGCGGGAAGGCAGCACGCAGGTGCTGTGGGATGCTCCTAAAAGCTTTCCTATTGGACGCTGGGGAGCGTTCCCGCGCAGGCTCCGTCGGTACCGACGATACCTATATGTGAAGACTACATTCCTGCTTGTTCCTGGAGATCAGCAATTACAAACTTAACCACCTTGCTTTGCAGGCTGCTTAGCAAAGGCAGGTTTTCATCTGTCACATCACAGAGATCCTAAGTCAGGGGGCCTGTCGATTTTAGGGACGCTATTTTCAAATTCACACCCTGATGTAAAACCTGTGGGTTTGGCATCAGTTTTTAAAGGGAAAATAAGTCCCTGAAATTTTTAATTTAGAGTATTGTGTGTAATTCTGAAGACGTTTCCTTCAAAAGGATATAAACAGGATGGAGTCGGTGCAGAGGGCAGCTACCAAAATGGTCCATGGGCTTTGTTATAAGGCATATGGGGACAGACTTAAAGATCTTAATATGTATACTTTGGAAGAAAGATGGGAGAGAGGAGATATGATAGAGACGTTTAAATACCTCTGTGGCATAAATGCACAGGAGGGTCTCTTTCAATTGAAAGCAAGCTCTGCTACGAGGGGGCATGGGATGAGGGTGAAAGGGGATAGACTCAGGAGTAATATGTGCAAATATTTCTTTACGGAAAGAATGGTAGATGCGTGGAATAGTCTCCCAGTGGAGACAGTAGACAGAAAAGCTATCTGAATTCAAGAAAGGACGAGACAAACACAGAAGATCTCTAAAGGAAGGGCAGATTGGATAGACCATGTCCTGCGGGGACTTTCTCCTCACACAGATTTCACGTTGTAATGCAGGCGTGTTATTTTCTTCCCAAGGGAAGGCCAATGTCTTACCTGGTTAAAAGTACGCAACCTGCTCATCCCTCTGTGCACTTGTAGCTGGGTAGGGGCTGGGCAATTTTCAGAAAAAAAACTTACCCAAATAGCCTGATTTTCAAAATTGCCCCTGTAAAGTCCCACCAGCTAACTTTCTCAGAAGAATAGCCAGACAGGTTCACTGTTTTTCTATATAAAAGGAAATTATAAGAACATAAGAAACGCCTTAGTGGGTCAGACCAAAGTCCATCAATCCCAGTATCCTGTTTCCAACAGTGGCCAATCCAGGCCACAAGTACCTGGCAGGTTCTCAAAAGACGCTGAGGTTCCACAATGCTTGTCCCAGGGTAAGCAGTGGATTTTCCGGGTGCTCTTTAATAATAGTTTATGGACCTTTCCTCCAGGAATTTGTCCAAACCTTCTTTAAACCCAGCTACACTAATAAGGTCTGAAGAACAGCCATGGTGGCTTTGAGCAAGGCTTCATCCAGCCCACTAGCTGCACAAATGTCACATTACTGTCATCCTAAGAATAACATATTTGAATTCTGCCCCAAGTATGTGGTAAAGTGGCTTCAACCTTAGAGTGACCCCAAGTTGAAGAAAAGTATTTGTCAAAGAAAGCAAAGCTCTGAATAATTAGAATAGAAATGTTGAGTTTGACCATAGATAAGGATCCTGAAGCCCATCTAATCTGCACCTTTCAGCCTTTTCTTCAGTCCTTCACATCTAAGGACCTGCTGAGCACATCCCCAGCCCTCTTAATAAAAGCATAGAGAATGACGGCAAATAAAGGCCGTAGGGCCCATCCACACTAACTGCTGAGAATCCCTCCCACTCCCTCAAAGATCCTCTGTGCATGTCCCAGACTCCATCACCTCTGGGGGGGGGGGGGTAGTTTACACATCCATCACTCTTTCTGCAAAGAAATGTTTCCTCAAAGTACTTCCTTTCACCCTCATCCTAGGAACCCCCCTTCCCCCCCTCCCCCCCATTCCAGAGCTTCCTTAGATCCACCTCCTGTGCATTTATATCTTGCAGGTCTTTAAATGTCTTTATCATATCACCCCTGTGCGGCCTTTCCTCCAGAATATATTAGATTGATATTTATAAAAAAACAAGAGGCACTTTGAAGCTTAAACACCAGCTGCATCATTTAAATAAAATATGTATTCAGTGCTATGTGGCTAGCGGGCGTTCTGAACATACATAAAGTGCAGTTAGCACCGTAGTTATCTGGACACCGGCGATATCCAGTCCGCTATCTGGATAACGTCAGGTCAGCTTTTCGGCCAGGGCCAACAATGATGATTTTCAGTGGTGCTATCCAGCAGACTGAGCCGGTCAGCGGTCCTTCTGCGGACAGTACGTGCTGCTTTCCCAATATGTGCTCTGAAAGATCAGCTCATGCATATTTACATCTTTAAGTCTGTCCTCATATGGTTTATGATGAAAGCTGCTTTCTGAACCAACTCGGTCCAGTTTATATCCTTTTCAAGGTATGGGCTCCAGGATTTATTTATTTATGTATGTCTTTTTTTTTTTTATACCGCGCTCTTTAGAATCAGTACGGTTTACAAATAACATTAATTTGTACAATGTAGGCTGAAACATACATTGAACTTTCAAAGGAACAGGTAATACAAGTTGAGTAATTGTATCAACGGATATGGTTATGTCGACATGACAGATAGGAAGGGTGTGCTGGGTTATGTCATCGTGACGGATAGAGAGAGTATGCTGGGTTATGTCATGTCACCGGTATGAGAGTAATGCTGAAGGAAAACGTGGTGCTTTAGAGCCTTCCTAAATTGTGCAAGGTCAGAGATAGACCGGATAGTGGTAGGGAGGGCATTCCAAAGTGTAGGTGCGTAAAACACAAAGGCTCTGTTGTTTGTCGCGAGGGAGCATTTTGTTATCGCATTGGGGACAGCGAGTGTGTTAGCAGCGACCGATCTTCTGGATCTATTCTGAGGAGTGGGGTAAACAAGGTCCGTGAGGGAAGTGGAGGATAGTTTGTTAAGGGCTTTGAAGGTAATCAGTAGTACTTTAAAGGTGAGCCTGCAGTAGATAGGAAGCCAATGGAGATGTTGCAAAATAGGAGTTATGTGGTCTCTTCTGGAGGCTCCATTCAGGATGCGGGCAGCGGTATTCATTGCCAGTTGTAGTGGGTTAAGTGTGCTCTTAGGGAGACCATGTAAAATGGCATTGGCGTAGTCGAAGTGGGGGGTTACAAGGGCTTGAAAGATCGTCTGGAAGTCAGCAGGCTCCAGTAGGGGATGTAGGTGGCGAATTGTACATATCTTGTGGTAGATTGCCTTGACTGTGTTACTAGTTTTGCCTCCAGATCTTTAAACCAACAGACTGCGCAGACATTATTTGAAAGTCATAGGACAGTACCAATATTGACTTTGATGGGTCGCTCCTCCTTTTTTCTACATCACCAAGAGAAACAAGAGATAACAGAGGAGGGGAAATTACAGTCGGCCCATATGTATTCAGTAGATAATATAATCTGTTACAAATAAGTGTCCCCTACCCATGAAACACTGACCATATGCAACCTGGCACCTGAAGATTATCAGTATTATAGTTGCACAAAATACTGATGGATTCCGATGGAAACAGAAGAACCAGGGAGTTTCTTGATGTGCTCCTCAACATGCAACAGAGCAATCCAAATGAAATAACCAGTGAATAGGAACTGCTCCATCATACCATGTAGAGAAATAAAGTAGCATAACGGTAAATGTCTCAGAGTCTAGCAAGGCAGAGGACATCATTCTTTCTGATATTATCTTCTTCCCTTGCCTGTTCTGTACCAAATGAGCCATCAACTTACCCGCTCGATGACCCCACCAATGTAATTTATGTTTATAAAGGAAGATATTATGCTGAGCCAATGCCATTAATATATCATGAATTTGTTTCTTTAGTGCTCTCATCTGTTTTCTATCCCCCACCCCAGATGGATGACATGCTGCCTATAGTAGCCATTGAGCTCCCTTGTCAAATCCTTAAGACACCGTTCCTGGCACTTCCTGTCTGCAACTATATATCCCATAATGTGCCCTCTCATTACAGTCTTTGCTGCCTCCCAGTAACAGATGTCTGACTCTACAGAACCCCTACTGAAATCTTCAAACTCCACCCACACTTTCCTGACACACTCTTTAAACTCCTTCCTAGAATAATAAGCTGGGTTCAATTTCCATATTAAGTCCCTGCTGCCTGGGATCAAAGACAGAACCATGCGCATCAAAGCATGATCAGATAACATAGTTTGCTCCTCTTCTACCTCTCTCAGCTTTTCTGTCCATGAGTGCGGTATCAACCAGTAAAGAGTAGTTACTCACCTGTAACAGATGTTCTCCAAGAGCAGCAGGAATCAGTCCTCACATATGGGTGATGTCAGCGCCGATGGAGCCCCCGTGTGGAGCATTTCCCCAGCTTTCAAAGAAAGCCTTTGGGAATGCAGCGCGCCTGCGCGGTCCCCTTCCCGCCCAAGGGTGCCATCTTGCTCAGTCTGATGACATAGCTAAAAGACAGCAAAAAACAAAAATGAAGTATATGACTGCAACTCCAGGGGAGGAAGGAGGGTCGTGAGGACTGATTCCTGCTGCTCCTGGAGAACACCTGTTACAGGTGAGTAACTACTCTTTCTCCAGGACCAAGCAGGAAGTTAGTCCTCACATATGGGACTCCCCAGCTCTAGGCTACCGGGAACCCAAAGCTGAAAAAATTAGCTCCCTCTAGAGCCTCAGCATCCGTGATAAGAATCTTCTCTGAGAATGACCCCGTACAGTAGCCCAACACAAGGGCCGGAGGGTAGGAGTTGCCTAAACCTCAAAGAGATTACGGAGTACCGCCTGTCCGAAAGCACTGTCCCTTCGGGACTCTCTCTCGAGGCAGTAGTGGGCTGCAAAAGTCTAGCTTGAAGACCAAGTAGCGGCCCGGCAGATGTCTGCAATGGAACAGAGCGGAGATGAGCTACTGACGCGGCTTTCGCCCTGACACGGTGGGCCATGACTCGACCCTACAAGGGGAGGTCGGCTGCCTTATATGCCCAGGCGATACAATCTGCTACCCAAGTGGACAATGTACACTTGGAGACAGGTAACCCTAGCTTATTAGGGTCAAAGGAGACGAAGAGCTGAGTGGCCCTTCGATGCCCCCGCATACGTTCTATGTAAAAGGACAATGCCCTCTTACAGTCCAGCATATGCAAGACTGTTTCAGCCTGGCTGGTATGCACCCAGAGAAAGAATGTCGGAAGAACCACCTCCTGGTTGAGGTGGAAAGAGGAGACAACTTTTGGAAAGAATTTCGGATGGGTCTGTAGGACCACCCTGTTCCTATAGAACCGTGTGTACGGTCTATCAGAAACCAGAGCTTGTAGTTCACTCACACGTCTGGCCGAGGTAAGAGCTACCAGGAAGAGCACCTTCCAAGAAAGGAAGCGTAAATGGCAAGTAGCCATCAGCTCAAATAGTGGGCGAGTAAGTTGCTGCAAGACCATGTTCAAATCCCACTCAGTGGCCGGTGGACGAACCGGAAGCTTGAGCAGAAGCAGGCTTCTGAGGAAGCGGGACACCAAGGGGTGAACCGACAGACTGTCCCTCCACAGGTGAGTGGTGTGCTGATAGAGCACTGTGAGCCGAACAGAGTTGGACTTAAGGCCTAGGTCTGACAGGTGAAGTAGATACTGCAGTACTACTGGCACAAGGCAGTAGAAAGGATCTTCATTGCGCTGAGCACACCATATTGTGAACCTACGCCACTTGAGGGCATAGGACTTTCTGGTGGACTGCCTCCTAGAGGCCAAGACCACCTCCTCAACTTTCCTAGGTAAAAGTAAGGGAGCTAGCACTATCCTTTCAGCAGCCAGGCCATCAGATTGAGGGATCTGAGATTGGGGTGCAGAAGGGAACCCTGATCCTGAGACAGGAGATTGGGTTGCAACCCCAGAGGGAATGGAGTTTCCACTGCCAACTGCAGCAGAAGTGGAAACCACGCTTGCCTCAGCCATCTGGGGGCTACCAGAATTACCGAGGCCTTGTCCCAGAGAATCTTGGAGGAAACACATACAGGAGGCCCGTAGACCAAGAGATCAGAAAAGCATCTGCTGCCATTCTCAGGGGATGCGGCTGTCTGAAGCAAAACCTGGGCAGCTGATGGTTCAGTGGACTTGCAAAGAGATTGATGGATGGAAGCCCCCATCGTAGAAAGATCTGCTGGACCACTAGTGGATTCAACTGCCATTCGTGAGGCTGAAGCATCCTGCTTAGTTTCTCTGCCAAGAAGTTCTCCTGACCAGGTAGATAAACTGCTTTGAGAAACATGCCTTGTTTGACTGCAAAGGAGCAAAGGGCCTGCGCCTCCTGACATAGGAGTCTGGACCCTGTGCCCCCTTGCTTGTTCATATAGAACATTGCTACCTGATTGTCTGTCTGAACTAAGACAGACTGGTGAGAGAGGGTATGAGAAAAAGTCTGTAGAGCCAAGCGGATTGCTCGCAGCTCCAAAAGATTGATCTGCTATGTGGCCTCCCGAGGAGACCAGAGGCCTTGAGTGCACGTGCCCTGGCAATGTGCACCCCAGCCCTTTAAAGAAGCATCGGTCGTCAGCACCCTTGTGTGTGCTGGGGCCTGAAAAGGTACCCCCCTGAGAAGGTTTGGGAGATGTAGCCACCACTGTAAGGAGTCCAAAAGTAGTTTGGTGTAGCAAAGTCAACCATTTTGAGCATGGGAGAGGTGAACAGCATAAGGAATTCACCTTAATCAAGGGGCCTCTGTTAGGTGTGCAGGGTCAAAAGGCCAGAGCCACAGTTCAAAGGCAGAAAAAACCCAGCTGGAACAAGTTCCAGAAAATGCTTGACAGTGTAAGAGGGATAGATTGCAAGCACGAGGACAAAAACCCTTACTCTAATAACTGCACTGATTATTCTGATGTCAGAAGGCAGGGGGATTACAAACACCTGGGAGAGAAAGAGGTGGGGTTGGATCCCAGTGAGTATAAACAGTGGTTAAACTATGGAGAGAGCAGTAGCAGAAGGAGTAGGAGCTGGAAGAGGAGTGATTGCAGAGGACAGACTTCAGAGCAGCAAGGACGATGGAATGCTGGAGAAGCCAGAGCAGGTGCTAACTTCTGGAGACAGGCTGAGCTACCCATTGCTGAGAAAGGTGATTTCCCTGAATCACGTTTGCAACAAAGGTGGGAGCCAGGAAGGAGAGAAGCTTTCAGACCACCAGAGAGGTTGTCAGCAGGGCACTGATCAAGTGGGTGAGTCAGAGCCTATGCAATTGGGTGAACCAATGTCAGAGCTAGGGGCAGAAGAAGATATGTTGATGGAACATTCTTTATGCCAAGCTCTAGACTTAAAGTGTCTGAAGAAAGGCCAGCTGAAAAGAACTGTTCCTCTTGCTGAAGTATCCTCAGAGCACAGCAGTGAGAAAGTAAATTCCTGTGTGTTTTGAAAGGAGGAATATACTGCAGCATAAGCTAATGAAGTAAGGCTGTGATTCATGCTTCTGTGTCAGCTATGTTGAAACTCTACAACGGAGAGAAAGTTAATTGGCTGCTATAAGAGTTTGTGCTTTGCTCCTGTTTATAAGAAAAGCCTGCTATACGAGTCTTGAGGACACTGTGAATGCTTATTTCATAACCTAAGTTTGCTTCTTCACCTGGAGTGCAGCCTAGAGAGAATTATGGCTGAGTGAAGATAAATTTTGCCATAGAAGAAGTAAAGTTTGTTTTTCTATTGCTCTGATTGACAAAGGACAATAAGAAAAGTGGCATCTGGTTATATGTGAAAAGGCTAAGCTTCTGCAGTGAAGAGGACTTTAAAAGCCAATGTTGAGTTCTGTTTGTTTTGCCACCAACCTACTGAACCTTAAGCAAAAATCCTATAATTTAAAATTCTGTAAATGGTACCAGGAACCTGATCTGTTCTATTGTGTTCAAAATTAATTATTTTTCTGTCATAAGCCTTATCCTTGGTTTAACACGACTACAATCCTTCTACTTAAAGCATAAATATAACAGCTGATAGAAGAAGGTTCTCAACCACCACGCCCTCAACAACTAGAAGACTAGTGGTTATGGCGTTGTGCTTGTGACATTGGACACCTTTATTCTGTCTCGGAGGTCACCTGTGGCCTGTGCCCACTGAGCTCTGAGGCACCACTGAGCAGCCCGCATGTGCAGATGGGCATTCAGAGTCACATGTACCATGGATACCATATGGCCCAGGAGCCGCAGGAAGTGCCTGGCGGAGACCTGAGAATTGCTTTGGAATTGGTTGGCCAAGTCCATCAGTCTGTGGGCCCTGTCCTCGGGCAAGTAAGCTCTTGCCTGCAGGGTGTCTAATCTTGCCCCTATAAACTCTAGGTTCTGTGAGGGGAGCAAAGTGGACTTTGCGTAGTTTATGACAAAGCCCAGATTTATTTTTATTTATTTATTTATTTATTTATTTAATGTTTTTTCTATACCGCGCTATTCATCATCAGTGCGGTTCACAGGCAACATATTCGTTCAGTGTAAGAGGTCTACATTGGACTTACAATAGACGGGGGATTTAAATAGGGATAACAGGTGAACTATGTACAAATCCTTGGCCAAGGTTGTAGTCGTGGAAGACAGATGCTGAAGAAGAGAGACAGTGCGAAGAGTGGCTTGTCTGGCCTCCTGGAGAGACTGGCCCCTGATGAGCCAGTCATCCAGGTATGGGAAGACAAAAATTCCCCGATTCCTGAGATAGGCCGCCGCCGCCGCCACCACCACCACCAGGCATTTGGTGAAGACCCTGGGGGCGGAGGTTAAGCCAAAGGGAAGTACTCTGTACTGGAAATGGTTGCCTCTCACCACAAATCTGAGATATTGTCTGTGGTCTGGATGGATGAGGATGTGAGTATAAGCATCCTTTAGGGTCTAAGGAGCATAGCCAATCTCCCCACTGGAGGTAGGGCAACAGTATCCCAAGGGTAAGCATCTTGAACTTTTCCCTCTCCAGAAACTTGTTTAAATTTCGCAAGTCTAGGAAAGGCCGGAGGCCTCCTGTCCTTTTTGGTACCAGGAAGTACCTGGAGTAAAAGCCTTGCCCTTTCAGGTGGTGAGGCACCGGTTCCACCGCCTGTTCCTTTAAAAGACTTGCCAACTCCTGAAGGAGGCGGTTTCTGTGCAGAGGGAGTCTTGAAGGCTCCCCTGGAAAGTAGGAGGGGGGTAGCTGGTGGAAGTGGAGCATGTAGCCCTTCTGGACTATGCTCAGTACCCAGGTATCCCCTGTGATGGCTGGCCACCTGTAGGCATACAGGGTCAGCCGACCTCCTGTGCTGAGTGGAGCCAGCTGTGGAGAAGAGGCTATGCTGTGGGAGTCAAAACCTCGCTCCCTGCTGTGCAGGAGCCGGAGCTGGTGGCTTGGGGGTCTTCTGCCTACGGGGCCCATGCCCCTGCCCCTTGGCCTGCTAGCCCTGTGGGGGAGCTGGAGAGGCCTGATGTTGAGGGTAGGATTTGTAGGCAGCACCCTTCCTCAGGAAAAAGGGCTTCTTTCCCTGAAAAGGGGCAGAGGTCTTCCTGAACAGTCTTGTCCTGGTGAGAGTCTCAGTCTCGATTTCTGCAGCCTTTTCAGTCATGGGCTTACCAAAAAGGTTTTCACCTCGCCAAGGGACATCGACCAACTTGTCCTGTACCTATGACTCCAGGTCTGATGACTGTAAGCCAGGCCTGACGGCGTGCACCGATGCCGGCCGTGGCTATCCGGGCCGAAGCCTCGAAGCCATCACAGGCTGCTCGAGAGATAAACTTCGAGCACTCTCGAATCCCTGTTGACAAAGCCTTGAACCTCTGCAAAGGTTCCTCGGAGAGGCCAGCTGAGAACCCGGCAATCTCCTTTGCCAGGTCTCATAGGTACATGCCCATGTACAGCTGGTAGGTCTGGACACGGCAAGATAGCATAGAGTCCTGGAAGCATCCAGGTTCTGGGCCTCCCAACCGGGGGCCACCAAGGAGTGCATCTTCTGACTCTTCAGACGGTGCATGGCCAATTCCACAACCATGGAGTTGTGCGGTAGCTGCGCCTTTTGGAACCCAGGGCTCCTACGGACTCGATAAATGGAATCGACCTGTTTGCTAAGAACCGGCATGGAGGCCGGTGCCTCCCACATATGGAAGAGCAGCCGTTCCAGAATCAGAGAAACTGGTACAGTAGAGGCTTCCTTCGGAGAAAAGTCATACTGGAGGGCATCGAGCTCCTCGGCTCGAGGCTCCTCCTCGGCGCCTGCAGGGAAGGCCAAGGCTTTGGCCATGTCCTTCACGAAGTCCAAGAACCGGGTATTCTCCGGGGGGGGACTGTCTCCGAGGCTCGGACTCCGGTGAGTCCAAAGGAACGCACCGGGTCTGGAAGGTGTCCGGTGACTCCTTGTCCTCCATCTCCCATGCCGACTCCTCCGAGGAGGAATCGAGCGGCTCCGGCCGTTTGGGCCTCGGTGCCACCCACCCCGACGCCGAGGGTATCGGCGTCGATGACCTCAGCCCCGCATGGGAGGTCGAGGGAGACCTTGACCGAGGATCGGCTCGGTCTCCGGGGTCGACTTAAGATGTCGAGGTCCCGGTGGTCGGGGCAGATGCACCGGTCAGACCAGCGATCAGCAGCCGCTGCTGTTCCATGAAGGCAGCCAAGCTGCTCTCCAAGGCCGTCAACCTGAGTCCAAGCTCAGGAGACTCAGCAGCCCCTGACTCGGGCCCCGACGGCATCGGGCCTGACGTCAGCTCCCCGGAGGAGAGTCCACGAGGACAACTGCACTTACATGACTCGGGGACTCCGGCTCCACACGAGGTAACTTGGACGGCCTCTCCGACTCCGAGAGCCCAGGGCGGCAGTCAGGGCTACGCGACCTGGCCCTCGAGGAACCAGGAGCCTCCACCGACGCCACCCTCGCGAGCTTCTTCTTCCTTCTGTGCTCTCGGGTGGGAGACTCCCTCTCAGAGGGACCCCAATGGCACTCGGGGTCAGACTCCCGAGATGTCGAGGCCTCTGACGAAGTCCGGGCCCGGCCGGACGTGGAGTCAGAGAAAATTCACTCACGTTGATGCTGACGGCTCCGAAGCGCCTTCAACATCTTGCTGCACAGGCCACAGGCCAGCAGGTCATGGTCGGGCCCGAGGCAACGGAGGCAGCAGTCATGTGTGTCGGTGAGAGACATACATTTCTTGCACCGATCACACTTTTTGAACCCGCTGGCAGCCATCAGGGGAAAAAGACCGGGCTGCCAGTGAAAACACAAAAAGAGCGCGAATGCTAGTCACGAAGGACAAAAAATGAAAATCAAAACTCCAGACTCAATACCGGTGTACCGAGCCCATGCGGAAAGGTGAACCGGCATCAAACCGGATAAGACAAAGCGAAAATCGCAGAAAAAAATCAACTTTTCCTGGGTGACACGAACTCACGTCCGTTGGGCTCCGCGGAAAAAGAAAGACTGAGCAAGATGGCACCCTTGGGTGGGAAGGGGACCGCGCAGGCGCGCTGCATTCCCAAAGGCTTTCTTTGAAAGCTGGGGAAATGCTCTGCACAGGGGCTCCATCGACGCCGACGTCACCCATATGTGAGGACTGATTTCCTGCTTGGTCCTGGAGAATCAATGCGTGAATACCCTTTGTGTGGATTGGAGTAAAACAATGGGTGTAAGTATCTCAATGCATGGATCATACCCAACTCCTCCACCACGAAGTTGATCCTTTGCTCAACATGCCCCTTCTTTGCTACTCTTCCTGGCTGGCAGTCCAGCCTGGGGTTAGCCACTATACTGAAGTCTCCCCCTATAACCGGGTAATAATCAGGGTGCTGCATACACTTTGCAATAATACTTGAGAAAAAATTATGACAGTATACATTCGGCACATACAGACTGCGCAACAGAATCTTGGCTCCCCCAATTTCTCCCATTACCAGAACATATCGCCCTTCCGGGTCCTGCAGAAACTTGTGCACCTGGAAACCCAACCTCTTTTTCATCAGGATGGCCACACCCCTATGCCCATTACCAGTCCTAACCCCCCCCCATCAGCCCACTTCCAGTCCTAACCCCCCCATCAGCCCATTTCCAGTCCTAGCCCCCCCCCCCCCACCCCTGGGAAATTGAAAAAAAAAAAACTGGCTGCTTAAGCCGCTGCCGCCACAGCAGCAGCAGCAGAATGAAGTGCTCCCTGGCAGAGCCCTCCTATCTCCCTCAGCGCTGGCTTTTCAGAGCCACTAAGGGAGAGTTTCCCTTTCTCACAGCTCTGTTAAGCCCGCCAGCGCTGAGGGAGACAGGGGATTGCAGCTCGATACGGCCCTGTGTGCAAACATCTTGCATTTCCTCCATATAATCTAATCAGCTTTTTGGTTTGGTTCAGTCTCTGATTGGATTTCTGAAAAAGCCCCGCCCCCTCTAAGGTTTGGGGGGGGGGGGCACGCCATTTCATACTTCACCTTAGGCAGCAGATTGCCTTGAGCCGCCCCTGTCTGGATTGGTCTATGGAACAGACATATTTGCATGCTACGATGCCTTTGACTGGCTATTATATCACAAGTACATCCACCTTTTTTCAACAATGGGCTGCATGATCAGAAATCCCTGTGTGTGCAGACTACACAAATATTTTAGCATGCTATAGCATGAATCTCTTCCGAAACTGAGACTTTACATCCACCAAATACCTCTGCAATGCTTCGGAATCATGTTTACTAGGAAATTACGTGTAATGTTTTTTTATTGTTAAAAATCTCAAGTTAGCCACATCCTGAGGTCAGATAGGCTCCATCTGGCCCATGGGCTGCACATCGGATGCCTCTAGAATAGTGCACAAGCTTTGCAGGTAGGTCTGAAGAAAGAAACCACACAGCCTGAAAAGTTCATAGACTGCAACCCCCCTTCCGAGCATCACAGCCTACAAATACCACATTTGAGACTTAAGAACAGATCTTGGCTATAGCTGACCTGCTTCAGGTCAAATAGGCCCAAAACCTTAGAGCCAGGTCAAATTCTTACGAGCTGCAAACAACGCCTGGCCCTGTGCAGGCCGCTGGATGTCACGGGTGCCATGTTGCCACAGGACAGTGGTATAGGGGGTTCATCAGGACACCCCTGCAAACTGGAGGAAAACAACCACTTCCCTGTCCCTCTTCCCTTTAGTTCTCCTTCCTGTGATTTGGTCTTTCCCACCATCTGTACCATCCAGTCCTATGCCCGCCCACCCCCTCCATTTCTTCCTCCTTCTGCTCCTTTCATTCTCTCCCTCCTTTCCATGCCTCTTGGCAGCTCCAAAACCCTCCTTGGGTTGCAAAATATATAAAAATAGAATCAGATACATTTCACTTGTAGATACTAAGTGCACAAAATAAAGCAGAGCAAAATAGTGCCGCGTTTCCTTAATTACACGTGTCATTTATATGATCATTTTAAAGAAAGTAATGTGATCACCATGACGGAACTAAAGGTCAGTAAACAAATCTGAAGTGATTTGCACTGAATGACGTTAAGATGCTGCAATTCTTTAGAGTGGCCGCAGGAGGTGGCAGGGATGGTGATTCACAAGGAAATTACAGATTGCAGGTCAGTGGTGGTGTGGGAGTTAACTTCCAAAGAGTTATAAAGTAAAGTAAGGGCCCAATATGCAAAAAAAAAAAAAAATTAAAGCTACACCCCTAAAGTTTTGGCTGAAAATTCACCTAAATTTAGAAGCCTAAAAAGTTATGTTTTTAACTTTAGGTCTGGCATTCATTTGTCCAGATTTATAAGCCTAATTTAGGAGTCTAGTGCCAAAAATCAGTGCTAAACCCTCAACCTTTTCCCTGCCTGAAATCCAGCCCTATTGCTACCCACTTTGTATGGCTCCAAATTTTAAGGATTGGGAAGATAAATTTAGGAACACGGTCCTAATAAACTTTCAAAAAGGCCAATTTAGGATCCCGACCCTCAAAGTTTGGAACCTAAAGTTCTTGCTTGTTGGGGGTAACCATCACAATTTACCGATCAGGAGAACTATATTTAGTAATGAATAAGGAACAATGAAATAAAAACTTCATGAGGCAAAGGGCCTTGGTTATTTAATATAAAATTCAAGATTAAATTTCAGTATCAAAAATTTAGATGCAAACTATCCTATGACTGAAAGTGACTCAACTGAGAAAAGAAACTGCTATTTAGCACTTATAAAGCGCCACGCATGCAGCGCTGCACAGCTAACCTACAAGAGGTAGCCAACATACAAGAGACAGTCCCTTCCCATCAGAGTCGTGCTCATTGGAGCTTACAATCTAGTTAAAACAGTACAGAGCATTAGTCAGGTCTGCGGAAGGTACGGTGTGGTACAGTTTGGTCTATAGTTTGGTCGTAAACGTTGACGGGGGTTAGGGTAAGATGAGGATGGAAGTCAGGATCTGAATGCAACGGTGAAAAGGTGGGTCTTCAACCTGGATTTGAAGAGGGCCAGGGAGGATGCCTGGCGCACAGACACAGGTAGGCTGTTCCAGGCGTATGGTGCAGCAAGGTGAAAGGAGCGCAGTCGGGGAGTTCGCGGTGTGGGTGAAAGGCATTGATAGAAGTAATTTGTTAGCGGAGCGCAAATTTCAAGAGGGGACGTAGGGAGAGAGAAGAGGTATTGAGGGGCCATAGAGTGAATGCATTTATAGGTCAGTAGGAGAAGCTTGAATTGGATGCGGAATTGGACAGGGAGCCAGTGGAGCAACTTGAGAAGAGGAGTAATGTGGGCATGGTGAGGGAACGTAGGAGATGGGTAGGGATGGGGTCTGATGAACAGGTGGTGGGTTTGGAGGAGGAAAGGAGGAGTGTGGTTTCTTCTTCAGAGATTGGAGGGAAGAAAGGGAGGGTAGCAGGGGGAGTATGGATGGGGAGGAGAATTGGGGAGGGGGGGAGGTAGATGAAGGGGTAGGGAATTGGAGGGTAATTTTGTGGATTTTGTCGTGGAAGTAGTCGGCCAGAGTTTGGGCAGAAAGGGAGGGCAGGATAGGGGGCGGGGGGACCTTGAGGAGAGAATTGAGGGTATTAAAGAGACAGTGAGGATCAGAGGCAAGGGAGTTAGTCAGATGGATGTAGTAATCTTGTTTGGCAAGTGCTAAGGTTGACTGGAAGGAGCCAAGCATGAATTTGAAGTGTAGAAGGTCTTCCGGGGAGCGGGATTTGGACCAAGCTCGTTCGGCAGAACGGGCGCAGATGCGTAGGTAATGGATAGTGGGTGAAAGCCAGGGTTGGGGAGTAGATCGTTTTACAGGACGTGGTGTGGGAGGGGCAAGAGTGTCAAGGGAAATCCAGAACTTCCATGGTAGCATTCTCCGAAATGCTTCCTGTTCCACGCGCAGGACCCAAAAGGCAGGCAGAGCTCCGGAGTCTCAATGCGTGGGTGAGACAATGGTGCAGAGATGAGGGTTTTGGATTTGTTAGGAACTGGAGAACATTCTGGGGAAAGGAGGGGCTCTTCCGAAGGGATGGGCTTCACCTTAACCGGGATGGAACCAGGCTGCTGGCATTAACCTTTAAAAAGGAGATAGAGCAGCTTTTAAACTAGATATTAGGGGAAAGCCGACAGTCGCCCAAGAGCGGATGGTTCGGAAGAATGTATCCTTGAAGGATACTACCAAAAGCAGAGAGGTTCCATCATAAAGAATAAATTACTCAGCATGTAGATAGTCACAACCTAATGGGAGACAGCCAACATGGCTTTAGACAAGGAAGATCATGTCTTACTAATCTGTTATTTTTTTTGAAGGAGTGAATAAACAGGTGGACAAAGGTGAGTCGGTTGATATTGTGTATCTGGACTTTCACAAAGCCTTTGACAAGGTCCCTCATCAGAGACTTTTGGCAAAACTAAAGAGTCATGGGATAGGAGGCAGTGTACTATTGTGGATCAGGAACTGGTTAAAAGATAGAAAGCAGAGGGTAGGGCTAAATGGACAATTTTCCCAATGGAGAAAGGTGAATAGTGGTGTACCCCAGGGATCTGTGCTGGGTCCGCTGCTTTTTTGACATATTCATAAATGACCTGGAAAGTGGAATAACGAGTGAGGTTATCAAATTTGCAGATGACACAACACTATTTAAAGTTGTTAAAACCCAAGAGGATTGTGAAAAATTGCAAGAGGATCTTGATAAATTGGAAGACTGGGCATCAAAATGGCAGATGAAATTTAATGTGGACAAGTGCAAGGTTATGCACCTAGGGAAGAACAACCCAAACTATGGTTACACGATGCAAGGTTTCCACATTAGGAACCACCACCCAGGAAAAAGATTTAGGCGTCATTGTGGATACCATGTTAAAACCCTCGGCCCAGTGTGCAGCGGCAGCCAAGAGAGCAAATAGAATGCTAGGTATGATAAGGAAAGGAATGGAAAATAAAACAAAAGATATTATAATGCCTCTATATCGTTCCATGGTGAGACCGCACCTTGAATATTGTGTGCAATTCTGGACGCCGTATCTTAAAAAGGATATAGCAGAATTAGAAAAGATATAGAGAAGAGCCACCAAAATGGTAAAGGGGATGGAAGGATACTCCTATGAAGAAAGGCTAAAAAGGTTAGGGCTCTTCAACCTGGAAAAGAGACGGCTGAGGGGAGATATGACAGAAGTCTATAAATTAATGAACGGAGTGGAACGGGTAAACGTAGATCGATTGTTTACGTTATCAGAATATAGAAAGACTAGGGGACATGCAATGAAGCTACAGGGTAAACTATTTAAGACTAATAAAAGAAAATATTTTTCACTCAACGTGTAATCACACTCTGGAATTTGTTACCGGAGGATGTAGTAAAGGCTGTTAGTGTAGCTGGGTTTAAAAAAGGTTTGGACAAGTTCCTGGAGGAAAGGTCCATAAACCATTATTAAGAAGTGACCGAAGATATCAATGCTTGACCCAGTACAAGCATTGTGGAACTTGTGTCTCTTGGGGAAACTGCTAGGTACATATGACCTAGATTGGCCACTGTTGGAAACAGAATACTGGGCTTGATGGACCTTGGTCTGACCCAGTATGGCATATCTTATGTTCTTATGTAAGGGCTGAGGATAGTGTAGCATTGTATGAGGATAATGCCTCGTCAACGGACTCGGAGGATAGAATGGAGGAAGAGATGGAGAAATGGTGGAGGAGAGAGTCAGGGGATCAATATTATGAAGGTTTCTAAATAGGTCGGAGGAGACAGGACGAGGTTGGGACGGCAGGAGCTGAAGAGTAAATGTTAAGGAGGTGATGGTCAGATGAGGGAAGGATTGATTGGTGGAAGTTTGAGGGAGAGGAATTGGAGAAGAGTATTAGATCAAGGCAGTGGCAGTGTAGGTGTGTGGGGGCAGTGGAGCAAAGTTGGAGGTCGAACGAGGAGGTAAGAGCGAGGAATTTTGAGGCATGGGGGTCGGAGGGGTTGTCGATGTGAATGTTGAAATCGCCAAGAATAAGAGTAGAGGAGGAGGGATACATAAAGGCAGAAAGCCAGGAGTCAAAGTCAGTGAGGAAGGTTGATTTGGAGTTGTTGGGTGGGCAATAAATAACAGCTACTCGGAGGGGAAGTGGTGTGAGGAGGCGAATGGAGTGGACTTCGAAGGAGAGGGGGAGTGTGATTGGGGTGGCAGGAGGGGTTGGAAATGGCAGGAGGGAGAGAGTAGGAGGCCAACGCCACCACCGCGACCAATAGATCGAGATGTATGGGAGAACTGGTAGCCTCCATAGCAGAGAGAGGCAATGGATGCGGTGTCGTCTGGGGGGAGCCAGGTCTCGGTTAAGGCAAGAAGGTGTAGGCCATTAGAGATAAAAAGATCATGAATAAAAGGGGGTTTTTTTAATGACTGAGCATGCTTCCATAGGGCGCATGAAAACGGGAGAGCGGAGGGGGGAGGAGAGGGATATGGATAAGGTTGGAAAAGTTACGTGTGGATTTCTTATCAGAGTAGCGTGAGGGTCTATTTCTAGGGTAATACCGAGATTTAAAGGGAGCAGGGTGTATATGGTCTCCAAGAGGGACAAGAGGGAGGGGAAATGAGGGGTAATTAGATGGTATCAGGTAGGTTATGTGAGGGATTATTTTTGGGGGTAGGGTTGGAGTCGATATCTATGGATGAGTGATTGTGGGATGAATGGGGGAGGGCAGAAGGAGGAAGGAGCTGGATGTGGATGAGATTAGATAGGGTGCGTGAGGAACTTTCTTTAGTGTGAGAACTGGAGGGTAATAAAACTAAGGTATAAGAGGAGGGGGTGGTCACAAGCTGCACGTGACTATTCCGATTCCCCTCCCCTTCACCCCTTTGAGAATGCTGGGTCGATGAAGCAGTGGCAGGAGGATGAGCAGCTACTGAATGATTGGTTAAAAAGAACTCTATCCCTGAATCCTGACTGGCTGGTGGAAAAAGTGTCAATCAAGGGAGACCAGGACTCCTTGCTGTTGCATGCTGCTTTGCTGAGATGGAGGTGGAGTGAACATGCCTATAGAACAGAGACAGCACAAGCAGCGACAGTACAAGGACCCTCTATAGGGGCAGCGCAGTGACAGCATAAGGATCCCAAACAAGGACTGCAAAGGCAGCAACAGCATAAGAACAACACGGAAAGCACAGGCAGCAACAGCACAAGGACGTCCTATAGAGACAGCACAATGACAGCAGAAGAATACCCAACAGGGACTGCGCTCACAGGCAGCGACAGCACAAGGATCCCCTACACAGACTGCACAGGTAGCGACAGCACAAGAACCAACACGGAAAGCACAGGCGACAGCACAAGGATCCCCTACACAGACAGCACAGGTAGCGATAGCACAAGAACCAACACGGAAAGCACAGGCAGCGACAGCACAAGGAACCCCTACACAGACAGCACAGGTAGTGACAGCACAAGAACCAACACGGAAAACACAGGCAGCGACAGCACAAGGATCCCCTACACAGACAGCACAGGCAGCGACAGCACAAGAACCAACACGGAAAGCACAGGCAGCGACAGCACAAGAACTAACACGGAAAGCACAGGCAGCGACAGCACAAGGATCCCCTACACAGACTGCACAGGTAGCGACAGCACAAGAACCAACACGGAAAGCACAGGCAGCAACAGCACAAGAATCAACACGGAAAGCACAGGCAGCGACAGCACAAGAACACGGAAAGCACAGGCAGCGACAGCACAAGGATCCCCTACACAGACAGCACAAGGATCCCCTACACAGACAGCACAGGTAGCGACAGCACAAGAACACGGAAAGTACAGGTAGCGACAGCACAAGGATCCCCTACATAGACAGCACAGGCAGCGACAGCACAAGAACCTCCTATAGAGACAGCACAATGACAGCAGAAGAATACCCAACAGGGACTGCACTCACAGGCAGCGACAGCACAAGAACTCCCAATGTGGATATCACAAGCAGCGACAGCACAAAGACCCCCAACAGACAGCAGCAGTATAAGGACCCTCTATAAAGGCAACACAGCAACAGCACAAGGATCCCCTACAGGGGCAGCACAAGGATCCCCTACAGGGGCAGCACAAGGATCCCCTACAGGGGCAGCACAAGGATCCCCTACAGGGGCAGCACAGGTAGCGACAGCACAAGGATCACTTACAGCAGCAGTTCTCAACCTGTGAGTCGCAACCCCCACAGGGGTCGCCACAGGATTTAGCGGGGGTCGCCTCACTCTGCCGTTAAAAAAAAAAAAAAAAAAGCAAAAAAGCGCACAAGTTGCTGCCACTGCCGAGTCCGCTTCTCGGCAGCGGCAAACTCACAGACTCCAATCTTCTGCAGCCGCGGCTCCCTGCCTCTTAGGGAACCGCGGCTATGCCTGTAAAACCGTTGCAGAGCCTTCCTGCCTCTTGACGGGCTCCGTGCAGCATTGTCCCGCTTCCAAAGGAAGTTGTTTACCACTTCCTTTGGAGGTGGGACAATGCTGCACGGAGCCCATTTAGAGACAGAAAGGCTCCGCAACGGTTTTACAGGCATAGCCGCGGTTCCCTAAGAGACAGGGAGCAGTGGCTGCAGAAGAAGGAGGCAGCCATGGGGGGAGGGGAGCAGGGCACCTGCCACGGGGCGGACATGGGGGAGGGGGCTGACATGGAGGGAGAGGGGTCGACATGGACAGAGAGGGGCCGACATGGAGGGAGGGAGGCTGATATGGATGGATGGAGGGAGGGGGGCTGATATATATGGATGGAGGGAGGGAGGGGGGCTGACATGGATGGAGGGAGGGGGCTGACATTGAGGGAGGGAGGGGGGCTGACATGGACAGAGGGGGGCTGATGTGGAGAGAGGGCTGACATGGACAGAGGGGGGCTGACATGGACAAAGGGAAGAGACAGGGGGACATACTGGACAGACGGGGGATAAATGCTGGACAGAGGGGAGAGACAGTGTGGATTAGGATTATACTGGGCAGATGGGGGGGGGGGGCTAGGACTGGTAATGGGTTAATTAGGGGAGCCTAGCACTGGGAATGGACTGATCAAGGGGGAGTTGGGACTGATAATTTGCTGATAGGGGTGTAGGACTGGTAATGGACTGATGGGGGGTAGGACTGGTAATGGGGTTGAGGAGGGACTAGCACTGGAAGCGAGCTGATTGGGGGGCTTCGACTGGGAATGGGCTGATTGTGGGGAGGGGAGGATAGAGCTGCTGGCCCTGGAAGAAAACTGGAGGCTAAGGCTACAAATGGGCAGATACAAGGGGATGGGAGAATGGAACTGGAAGGGAGTGGATTTGAGAGGGGCTGCCATGGTATTTGTACTAGAAGGGACTGCTCAGTGGGGAAGGAGGGGGGCTGGAAGGGAATGGACACCACTGTAGTCATGGGAATGCAAGTTGACATTGGAAGGTACTGAGAGTGAGGACTGGAAAGGGGCTGATACTGGGGAGGGTTACTGGGACTGGAAATAGGCTGATGGAAAGAAGTGAAGAAAACGAAAAAAAGAGATAAGAAATGGCAGATGGACCATGGACCATAGACCACAGAAAAAGAGCTAAGAGAAGACAGGAAAGTAGAAGCCTCAGATCGGGACCAGCATGATCAGAGAATAAATTGGTCAGACAACAAAGGTAGAAAAAATAATTTTATTTCATATTAGTGATTTGACTACAAAATCATCATAATTTTGAAATCAAATATTGTTACTTGTTGTTATGATTAATTATTGTTGTTTAAATAAGTAAATTTTATAAATAAAAACATATTGCAAAGGCCTATAATATATTAATTCAACAAAGGATTACAGTGACAATGTGTTAACGGTAAAGGAAGAGAGACGCATTTGATTTTATCATTGGGGGTCACCACAAGTTGACCAACGGTAAAAGGGGTCACGGTACAAAAAAGGTTGAGAACCACTACCCTACAGGGACAGCACAGGCAGCAGCAGCAGCACAAGAACCCCCTACAGAGACAGCACTGGCAGCACTACAGGGGCAGTGACAGCACAAGGACTCCCAACTTGGACAGCACAGGCAGCAGCAGCACAAGGTCCTCCTACAGGGGCAGCACAGGCAGCGACTGCACAAGGATCCCCTACAGAGACAGCACAGGCAGCAACAGCACAAGGACTTCCTACAGAGACAGCACAGGCAGCACAAAGATCCACTAAAGGGGCAAAGACAGCACAAGGACTCCCAACTTGGACAGCACAGGCAGCGGCAGCACAAGGATCCTCAACAGGGGCAGCACAGGCAGCAGCAGCACAAGGACCTCCTATAGCGACTGCACAAGGACCTCCTACAGCAACAGCACAGGCAGCGACAGCACAAGGATCCCCAACAGGGGCAGCGAAAGCACAAGGACCCTCTACAGCAACAGCACAGGCAGCAACAGCACAAGAATCCACTACAGAGACAGCACAGGCAGCAATGGTACAAGGATCCACTATAGAGACAGCATAGACAGTAACAGTACAAGGATCCCCTATAGGGGCAGCATAGCAACAGCATAATGATCCCCTAAAAGGGCAGCACAGGTGGCGGCAGCACAAGGATCCCCTACAGAGACAGCACAGGCAGCACAAGGATCCACTACAGGGGCAGAGGCAGCACAAGGACTCCCAACTTGGACAGCACAGGCAGCGGCAGCACAAGGTCCTCCTACAGGGGCAGCACAGAGAGCGACAGCACAAGGACCTCCTACAGCGACAGCACAGGCAGTGACAGCACAAGGATCCCCAACAGGGGTAGCAACAGCACAAGGATCCCCTACAGAGACAGCACAGGCAGCAACAGTACAAAGATTCCCTACAGACAGCAGACAGCGACAGCACAAGGATCCTCTACAGAGACAGTACAGGCAAAAACAGCACAAGGATCCCCTACAGAGACAGCACAGGCAGTGACAGCACAAGGATCCTCTACAGAGATAGCACAGGCAGCGGTAGCACAAGGATCCCCTACAGAGACAGCACAGACAGCGACAGCACAAGGATCCCCTACAGAGACAGCACAGGCAGCAACAGCACAAGGATCCTCTACAGAGACAGCACAGGCAGCGACAGCACAAGGATCCTCTACAGAGACAGCACAGGCAGCAACAGTACAACGATGCCCTACAGAGACAGCACAGGCAGCAACAGCACACGCTCATAGATTTCCCTCACTCTGTCGTTCACTGTATCAGCACATTAACAGAGGAACCTGGATTTAATTTCTTTAAGAATTTAATTTACCCCTGCCCCCTTTTAGAGTGAGCAGCAAAACAGATTGGTTCACGTTCCAAATAAATGAGAAAAAAAAGCATCTACATCCAGTGTGACAGGGCCACCACACACTCCAGGAGATCTATCATCTCCCCCCCCCCCCCACACCTGCTGACCCCAGAAAATCACTCACCCTTGATAACCTGAGAAAAAAAGCTAGAAGTTAAGCGCAACCTTAAAATGAGGATTGGAGGGTTCATATCCAATTAAAGCTGGAAGAGCATTTCAAAGAGTAGGCGCAATGGGAATGGGAGGCATGGGGGCTGAGAGTGGGTGAGCAGTGGATGGTCGCCGGCCCTGGACGTATATGGCTGATTCTAATGTCGGCCCTGTACATCCGGGGCCAGCAAAATGTCCAGGGAAGTTATTCCACCTCTGAGGTGGAATAACTTCCCTGGACGTTCTTTTGTAAGGCTCGGAGGCACGGATGGGGCGGGGGGGGGGGCCAGGGTTTATTCCCCGCAGCCTGACCCTGGCCTTAGGAGGCCAGGTCGAGGATCAGGAGTGGAGTGGAGGAGTGGCCTAGTGGTTGGGGCAAGGTACTTCAGGCCGGAAGGTCAGGGGTTCAAATCCCACTAGAGGACAGCAACCTTGGGCCGGAAGGACTGGGGTTTCTAGTCCCACAGGTGCTCCTTGTGGTCTTGGGCAAGCCACTTAACCCTCCATAACTATTTTACAGGAACATGGGCTATCTCCAAGTTATAATGCCCTGTTCAGTGTAATTTCAGTTTGTTCAATGTAAACAGCACTGATGCTGAATAGCACGGTATATAAGAGAATATAAATAATAAATAAATAAGTAGATTGTCAGGCCTTTTCTTCCAAGGCAATGGAGGGTAAGTGACTTGCCTAAGGCCACAAGAAGTGCCACTGTGAATCAAACCGAAATCTCTTGTGTAGTAGGCTGTTGCTCTAATGACTAGTCTAGCCCTTGACAAAGTCTCTAGGGAACTCTACATGGCCAAATTCAAGGCTCTTTACTCAACTCTCAACCTTCTGGACCAATCTGCTGCTTTTGACACTGTTGATCATCACCTTCTCCTCGATATCCTGTTCTCTCTTGGTTTTCTTTCTCTCTCTCTCCCCTATCTTCTTTTACTGTATGTTCTGGTGGATCTTCCTCCACTGGTGTCCCCCTTTTAGTCTGTGCATCTCAGGCATCTGTCTTGGGACCTCTTCTTTTCTCTCTCTATACTCATTCTCTTGGTGCCCTGATCTCTTCCCATGGTTTTCAGTACCATCTTTACTGCACCTGAGATTTCTCCAGGAATCCAGGCCTGTATCTTAGCCTGCTTGTCTGATGTTGCTGCCTTGATGTCCTACCGCCATCTGACCATGATGGAGCCCTTTATCTTTCCCCAACTGAATCATCTCTCTCCTCTTCAATCCATTCAATATTCAAACGCGAGGCTAATCTTCTGCCAGTGTCACTATGCTCACCTAACCCCTTCCCTCAAGTCACTTCATTGGTTCTCTATTTCTGCATCCAGTTCAAACTTCTACTGACCTAGGAGTGCGTTCAATCTGCTGCTCTTCGTTCTCTCTCTTCTGTCTCACTACACCCCTCCGGAACTCTGCTCATCAGGCAAATCCCTTCTATCTGTGCTCGTCTGCCACTGCCCACTTCAGGCTTCGTTTATTCCACCTTGCTGCACCCTATGTCTGGAAGACTACCCGAGGCAGTGTGACAGGCTCCATCTCTGGCCTTATTCAAAGCCAGGCTAAAAGCCACTTTTTCAAGGCTGTTATTGGTTCCTGACCCTTTACTCTCCTGCATATTAAAACTCTCTCTTGTCCCCTGTTATTGTGTTTGTCTTGTGCAGATTGTAAGCCCTACTGAGCAGGGACTGTATCTCATATGTACATGTCCAGCACTGTTTAAGCCTTGTAGCGCTATACAAATCTGGAACACTCTTGGCTTTCTATTTCTGCAGCCCGACTTATCTAGCTAAGTTTTTTTTAGGCAGTGTTTCCTAATCAAAGTAGAACCACATCCTGGGAACGTGCCCCTGTGCTGCCCCTCTTTACCTGGCTAAATTCTGCCCGGGAAACAACTGGTCAAGCTCCTATGGCTAGCAGTTGGGATCATCCTCAGCAGTGAGGGCATAAAAGTGATGAACCTAATGGTGTGTCATAAGAACATAAAGATACCATAGTGGGTCAGACCAAAGGTCCATCAAACCCAATGTCCTGTTTCCAACAGTGGCCAGTCCAGGCCACAAGTACATGACGTACTCCAAAAGTAGCTTATCCCCAGGAGTAAGTAGTGGGTTTTCTCTCTGTCCACTTTACAGATACCTGCAGATACCTTGTACTGTTATTCAAATGATCAGTACTAGTAATAATGGTTAGTGGACTTTTCTTCCAGAAATTTGTCCAAATCTTTCCTAAACCCAGCTACATTATCTGCTTTCAGCACATCCTCCAGCATCTAGTTCCAAAGCTGAATTATGCATTGAGAGAAAAAGATATTTTCTCCTATTAGTTTTAAATGTATTATTTTGTACCTTCATGGTCTTCGTACTTTCTGAAAAAGTAAAATCTCTCTTTGTGTTTACTCGCTCTACTCCAAGATTTTGCAGAATTCTATCATATGTTACTCCTGCTGGAATTCTGCGCACAAAAGTCGGAGTTATGCAAAGTGCTGCATGCTTGCTTTGTCAAAACAAAGCGCATTGTTTGAGTGACAACTTAAAATACAATACAGAAACAAAGTATCACAAAAGGGCAAATTTTGAATCATCGTGTGCAGAATTCCAGCGTCCCCTCAGCCATCTATTCAAGCTGCCCTATCCTTTTTAGCCTTGTCTCCTAAGAGAGTCGTTCCATGCCCTTTATCAGTTTGGCTACCCTCTCTGTACCTTTTCTGTCACTATATTCTCAGAATTGCACACAATACTCAAGGCGCAGTCACACCATGAAGCAATACAGAGGTATTGTGATATTCCTAGTTTTATTCTCTAGTCCTTTCCTAATAATTCCTATTTTCGCCACCACCACTGCACAATGGGCAGAAGATTTCAATGCACTGCCCACATTATTTGCCAACATCTGTTGTGTAACTAAGGACTAGCAAACTCTATGTCTAATTTTTTGGTTTCATTGCTGTCATCCGCCATGCTGTCTCCCAGGACAGTTCTAAAGTCTACCCTGCTATCGGATCTTCCCCCTCCATGTTCCCAACATTTTCATCTGCTTAGATTTGTTCCTCTCCCTGCATGGCGTTGGCTTGTTTCCTTCTGTCCTGACACCTCGGGAGCTTCCCTACGGCCCTCAACACCTCGTTGTCGTTGGTATGTCATGCTGACAGTGTTTGTTCGTGAGTGCGATCTTGCAGGAATTCCCAGACAGCAGAGCTGCAGCCTCCTCCTGCTCTTGGATCATGAGCGAGAGTTTGGCCTTTTCACAGCTGGGACTTGGCTCTCTCCCACGTTTTCCATCCCTTTTGAGTCATATTATCCTAGGAAGGAAGGACTGACCTTCAGGGTTATTTTTGTTTATCCTCTACCCTAAGTGTTTTTATCCAAATCATAATGCACAGTTGTTTAAAACGTTATTTTCCCATCCAGCACGCCTCACTTCCCACTATTACTACTACTACTATTAAGCACTTATAGAGCGCCACGCACACAGCGCTGTACAGCTGACCTATAAGAGGCAGCCCACATACAAAAGAGAGACCTTGCCCATCAGAGTCGTGCTCAGCGGAGCTCACAATCTAGTCAGAATAATACAGAGCATAAGTCAGTTCAGTGCAAGGCATAAAATAGGGACAGAAGTCAGGATCTGAAAGCAATGGTGAAGAGGTGGGTCTTCAATCTGGATTTGAAGAGGGCCAGGGAGGGTGCCTGGCGTACAGACACAGGTAGTACTCCTCAGAGAACCACCTCTCACCGGCTTCTCTCCTTTGCACGGCGATTTTCCCCTCACTCTATCCCAGGGGTGGCCAACTCCAGTCCTGGTGCACCACAACCCAGCCTGGTTTTCAGGATGTCCCTAATAAATAGTCATGAGATATATGGGAGGCAGTATATGCAAATATACCTCATGACTATTCATTAGGGACATCCTAAAAAAACAG
This sequence comes from Ichthyophis bannanicus, assembly GCA_033557465.1. Lineage (NCBI taxonomy): Eukaryota > Metazoa > Chordata > Amphibia > Gymnophiona > Ichthyophiidae > Ichthyophis > Ichthyophis bannanicus. The sequence goes on from CM066035.1 coordinate 2,920,919, forward strand.
GCTGGATTGTGGTGCACCAGGACTAGAGTTAGCCACTCCTGCTCTATCCCATCTGGGATCACCATGGAGCCATCATGAACAACTCCTTAGCTGGCACTCATCAGGGAGCCATTGTGCCTGGTCTAGATCCCTCTCTCCATGTACACAGGACAAGCAGTACAGGCATCTCCTGCATCTTTCCTGGGCACCAACGCTTTTGCTAAGCAGCTCGTTGATGTTTGCGAGTCCTCTACTGGCGTTCCTACTAACGGGAGGTGGTGCAATGCAATTGTGCTTAAAATTGCAAGGCATAGGCTGGTCCCGAGGGGCAGACAGGGAATATGTTGGGCACTGCTTTCAGTGTGGCCCACTGAACAGCAACGTGTTCCCAGGTCTTTCCCAGGGACCATATCTGTACATGCTTCCTTCCTCTTAGGTAGCGCAAAACACTTGCACCCAATTTTTAAAATGACATTATTTCAAGGAGATTCAATCTTGTTTACATTTTAAACAGTTCAGATGGATAATCCAGGCCTTAAATCTCCCACAAATAGATTACAGTAACATCTTGTATTTGGGCTTACCTATTAAGCAACAGCAGAGAGTACAGAGATTCAAAACGTTGCAGAAAATCTGATCGATAAGGATAAGGCAAGGGGATCAGGCAATGCGGTTTTAACAAAAATTATATTGCCTCCCCTTCCAAGCTAGGATTAGTGTTGTTTTAAATTGCTGTGCTTAGTTTTTCAAAATTTAATAAAGTCTGGCTTCAGATTATACAAAACGTTAGTGGAGTTTCTAATAAAAGAAAGAAATCAAAAGTCAAGCGGAAATATTAATTTAGCCTATCCTATGCGCAGAAGAAAGCCCTGGCAATCTAAAATCGAAAGGTTGGGCCACCATGAGTCAGCATCGACTTGACAGCACACGCTTTGACTTTCTTTTCACAATAAAGAAAGCGAATTTAGAGACAACCTTGGATAAATGATTTCATAGCAGGCAGCAGTTGAATGGAACATTCTCCCAACTAACTGATAATAGAAAGTGTTTCGGCGGGTAGCAAAAAAAATAAAATTGGTAGTTGAATCTTAACTTAAACAGGAGAGGGCTGGGAGAGTGGGAACCCATCCTTACTTGGCTGTTTCATCTACCCTGGGGGTGCTTTGGCACTGACCTGTGATGTCTACATTTCGCCTTATAAAAACTTGGCTGTGCTGCGGGATGCAGCCTCGTCCCTCGGGCGTGTGCCCAAAAGGACAGTACGTGCCCTTTTGGTGCACTCTGGAGAACAGAAGAGGTGACTGAATTTTTGAGCTATGGGGAAGCATAGAAGAAAGATTTTTCCTGCTATATCAATTATGAAATATTCTAAGATTGAAGGTCCTCTGGATAGGCATCTGATAAGGCGGGTTTTGGAGGACAGTAGCCCTGAGTACTGAGTCACCGACACTATCTCCGGTGAGGGGTTTGTCCCCCACCCCACTCGTCTCTGGTGCAGGTTATACCAACTGTGGAGGGGGAGGGAGGGATATCACCCTCCATGGGGTCGGTATCAGTTCCTGAACAGCCTCAGGCCCACATACCCTGTAATCCAGCACACAAACTTTAGAAATCCCAAATACTGCAGTTCTGGCTGCGGAGGCGCTGGTAACGTTCCATAATCCAAGTGCCAGCTCTAATGTAAATCTTTATTTATGCTGTAGTCCGGCAGAGCCTTATAGGTTTTCAAAGTTATTTATCAACAGTTTTTCTTACTAATAATTAGCACATCTCTAAATCACTGTCAGTGAGAGCCTGAAAATGGCCAGGTCCATTGCCTGGCGTTAGTTAGTGCTGCTTCGCGAGTGACAGCAGAACGTGAACATTAACATGCACAGCAAGGTGTAGTTGGGAGTCTTTGACTAAAAAAAATAAATCCTAGCAAAATGGATGTTATCAGTTCTTTGCTGGCCATTTCCTTTTGTAAAGGAGGCCGTAAGAAGCACTTGGGCCACCTAGTCAGCCTATTGGTGTCTGCTTACTATGATGTGGATCTCTGGTCTTCTCCCACCCTTCCTCTTTTATCCCCCTCACCCTTTGATTTCCTCGGTTTCACATGTTTGAATTTGCTCACCTTTGTGGCCCCTACAACCTCTACTGGGAAACTTTTCCAGAAGTCCACCACCATCTCTCAGATGAGCTTCTGATTCTATAGAAAATGCTCCGATAATCTCTCCTTGCTTTTCTTTCTTAGCTTCCTCTGTCTCTGTGTAAAGCTTATAGTGCAATCCACAACCCCTTTTAGGGGTCCTCCTCTGGGCTGCCTCTATCTTGTCGATGTCATTTTGTAGAGGTGGTCCCAAGATGGGGTCTCACTAGAGACCTGCACAGAGGTACTATCACTTTCTACCGGTACACCCGCATGCATGCAACAAAGTTCATGGTTTTCTTTCCAGAATTTTTTCTTTGTCTTAATGAATATTTTCAGTGTTCCCTTTTTAGAGATTCTTGTATAAGGAGAACATGTCTGTTGGTGCCCTCTTATCAAAGGGCAAACAGCAGGAAAGAGGATGTTATGTGTTGATGCGATTGAAGGTCACCACCACCGAGTTTCACATTGGTCGGTTCAGTAACTCCAGAGTTACTGTACCTTGCCTTGATCTACTACTGGGAAGGTGTGAGCTAAATACTACTAAAAAATAATAAAACAAAACAGACAGCTAAACACTGTTGGTTTGAAGATAAATTTGTACTTGTTTAAAATAAAAGGGATAAAGTCCTGTTATTCCAAAATAACGTTTTAGATAATGGAGCTCTCTCATAGTGAATGACGGCAGATAAAGACCAGCATGGCCCATCTAGTCTATCCAGTAAGATGTCTAGAGCTGTACCCGCCGCTTTGTACAAGTTACTGACCCCCTGTCCATGCCTTTATTGTACCCACCGCTCCAGGCAGGTTATTCCTCTCTTTATGAGGTTATTTACATTTGCTTTGATTCCATCCTTTGCTGTGCAGTGATCCTGTGTCTGTCCCAGGCCTTTATTGTACCCACCGCTCCAGGCAGGTTATTCCTCTCTTTATGAGGTTATTTACATTTGCTTTGATTCCATCCTTTGCTGTGCAGTGATCCTGTGTCTGTCCCAGGCCTTTATTGTACCCACCGCTCCAGGCAGGTTATTCCTCTCTTTATGAGGTTATTTACATTTGCTTTGATTCCATCCTTTGCTATGCAGTGATCCTGTGTCTGTCCCAGGCCTTTATTGTACCCACCGCTCCAGGCAGGTTATTCCTCTCTTTATGAAGTTATTTACATTTGCTTTGATTCCATCCTTTGCTGTGCAGTGATCCTGTGTCTGTCCCAGGCCTTTATTGTACCCACCGCTCCAGGCAGGTTATTCCTCTCTTTATGAAGTTATTTACATTTGCTTTGATTCCATCCTTTGCTGTGCAGTGATCCTGTGTCTGTCCCAGGCCTTTATTGTACCCACCGCTCCAGGCAGGTTATTCCTCTCTTTATGAAGTTATTTACATTTGCTTTGATTCCATCCTTTGCTATGCAGTGATCCTGTGTCTGTCCCAGGCCTTTTGAATTCAGTCACTCCATTGCCACACACAATTCGTATCGTCCAGAACATGAACTCACCCCACATTTACTACTAGAATGGTCAGGGGGGTATTTTACAGATGTATGATCTGGCATTTACATGTGAAAACAGTGGCTTTCAACTGACTAAATTTACACGTGAATGTCCATAGTATGTGGTGGGGTTATTGTGTTAGTCCATTTAATGGTCAATAAGCAAAAACAGAAAATAAAAGTTGACACCTTTTTTAATGAACTAAACGTATATTCTGACTAAGCTTCGAAGGCTGTCTTCTTCTGCTCTGACCTAAAAAAGGCAGCTTCAGCCTTCGAAAGCTAGTCGAAAAATGTATTAAGTTAGTTCAATAAAAAGCTGTCACCTTATATTCTTTTTATTGTATTTTTTATTGTAAGGGATGTGTCAAAAATGTACACACGCGTTTGCCATTTCATACAGGGAATCACATGTATGACCAAATTGTGTCAGGATTTACAAATGCTCCCTGGCGTGTATAGATTTTCCTGTCGGTCAGCCCTTTATAAGAAGGGTTATTCTCCTTAATAACTCATTGATTTATTTCCACCTCCAAATTAAATACACTGGCATCTGTAGTTAACTGGTGACTCTTCTACTTTAGGTCTGTAAAAAATACTGAGTTTCCTCTGTTGATTTGCCCTATATGTAGGAATCACGTATCGGCAGAGACATGTGTACCCCTGCTCCATCTTTGGTGAAGTCTTTTCTAAAGTACTGACAGAATTATGTACAACCTGACCTTGATGTCTCAATTTAAAATTTGCCTTCACAAGTTTAAAAACACTTTTATGCCACACATCTTACTTTCTGAGCAGTTTACAGAATGTGTACACAATAAAACATAATAAGACTGTGACTATATACAATAAAATCTAGCAAGCTACTATTGGTTATATATCTTTAAATTTGAAACTAATTATATAAAATACCATAAAATTTAACTTTTCAGACCAGTAAAGATAAGATCTTATTCTGGAAACACTTTCTTAAAACAGAGCATTTTCAGATTCCTCTTAAAATCTTTTAGATCAATACAAAATCTCAGCTCAGTCAAAAACTAGCCCATAAATGTGGCCCTGCTGATGACCAAGCCCGATTTCTGTTGACAATAGTATAACAAGGTGCACAGGTGGAATTGTGAAAAGTCCCTGCTCTTAATGGTGAAGAGGTCTTGAAGGAACGTAGCCTTTCCCTGCAAACCACAAAAGATAAAGGTGTTGAAGTGGGGTCAGTCCCAGAATTTAAGATCTGCTATGCTGGGTCAAATCAATGGTCCATCAAGCCCAGTATCCCGTTTCCAACAATGGTCAAGCTAGCTCACAAGTTACTGTCAGATTCCCGAAAAGTAGACCATTTCCATGCTGCTTATCCCAGGAGTAAGCAGTGAATTTCCCCAGCCAGCTTTAATAATGGTTAATGGACTTTTCCTCTAAGAACTTGTCCAACATCTTTTAAACTTAGCTACATTAACAGTTTTTACTACATCCTTGAGTAACGAATTCCAGAGTTTGATTACGCGTTGAGTGAAAAGATAGTTTCTCAGATTAGTCTTAAATATACTACTCCATAGCTTCATTGCATGCCCCCCTCAGTTATACTTTTTAAAGGAGTAAATAACCACGTTTACTCACTCTATTACGCTCATTATTTTATAGACTTCTATCATATCTCCCCTCAGCCATCTCTTTTCCAAGCTAAAGAGCCCTAAGGGTATGTTTACTAAACCGTGGTAGCGGACTCCATGCGATATCGGAGCCGCAACCCCATTGAAATCAATGGGGCAGTGGCTCCGATTTCACATGGAGTCCGCTACCGCGGTTTAGTAAACATACCCCCCTAATCTTTTAAGCTTTTCCTCATAGAGGTATCCGTCCATCCCTTTTATTATTTTGACCATTTTTTTGTATCTTTTCCAATTCCAATATATCTTTTTTTTAAACGCAGTGTCCAGAACTGCACACAATACTCAAGGTCCAGTCACACTATTGAACGATATAGAGACATGATATCCTTGGTTTTATTCTCCATTCCTTTCCTTATGATTCCTAGCGTTCTATTTGCATTCTTAGTCGCTACTGCGTACTGAACGGAGGTTTTAACATGTTATCCACGATGACGCCTAAATCGTTTTCCTGGTGGTGGCTCCTAATGTGGAACCCTGCATCATGTAATCGTAGTTTGGGTTGTTCTTTCCTAGGTGCATAACCTTGCACTTGTCCACATTACATTTCATCTGCCATTTGGATGCCCAGTCTTCCAACTTATCAAGATCCTCTTGCAATTTTTAACAATCCTCTTGTGATTTAACAACTTTGAATATTTCATGTCATCTGCAAATTTGATCACATCACTAATTGTTCCCATTTCCAGGTAATTTCTTATATGTTAAAAAGTAGCAGGCGCAGCATAGATCCCCAGGGGTACCCCATTACTTACCTTTCCCGGATCACTCTGGAGCCCTTTTTAAATACTGGCATGATGTTGACCACTTCTCAGTCTTCAAGTACTGTAGATGAGCTTAATGATAGCTTACAAATTACTATAGTAGGTCTGAAATTTCATTTTTGAAGCCAGAGTAAAGATTTTAACACCAGTATAATGCGTTTCCTAATTAAAGTTCTCATAGAAAGCCCAGCTACAGTATGTTGTAATTTAAAAAAAAAAAAATCTTTCAGCATTGAAGCAAGTAGATCAATGAGGCTGTGGGAACAAATGGCAAGTGCATTCAGAAAGGCACGAGATAAGCCCAGAAGATCCCTATACAGGAAGAAGAGCATTCCTGCTGAAAGTAGAATTACTTGCACACATCAAAAAAGCAAACAGCAGGAGTAATCTTTCTCTTTCTTTATCTTTATCTTCTGATATCAGGGAAGTTTATAAAGGGGGTTATTCTGTGCCACAAATAACCGGCTCTGCGGGGAAGTTAGACGGGGGCAGAGAAGGGGCAGAGTCTGAGCAGTCGCCGGCCCCTGACATACAGGACCGATTCTAATGTCAGCCCTGTACGTCCAGGGCTGGCAACGTGTGCAGGGAAGTTATTCCACCTCCGAGGTGGAATAACCTCCCTGGACGTTTTCAAAGTGTATGTCCATGGTGCGGATTGGGCAGGGGGGGGGGGGCCAGGGGACATTCCCCGCAGCCCGACCTTGGCCTTAGGAGGCCAGATCGGGGTGGGGGGGTGTCGTGCTACGGGGAATACTCTATTTTGCTGAGGCCAGCATCATGGCTTTTCAATGGAGCTGTGATGCCACAGCGCCGCGGCTCCATTGAAGAGCCTTGACTGAGTTAGCCGGGGTCAGTCCTGCACATGCAGGCCGGACTGAATCGCAGTCCCAGCCTGCATGTGCAGGACTGTTTGTGATTCTGATCCCGCAAGGCTAGACATTCCCCGCAGGATCAGAATTGCGATTCCCTTTGTATGTCCGGTTCAGACCAGACGTACAGAGGGGATCAATGTCCGGGATAGAATCGGGCCCAAAGCAAACTATGTAGGACAAGGCAGAAAAAGGAAGGAACTACAATAATCTGATAGGACAGAGCGCAGTCACATCAGAGAGCAGCAATCCTACCAAAGGCAGGGAAAGGAGGTAAAAAGAGGGAGGCAAGCAGGCCAGGGGAAGGTCCGGTGACAGAGGGCGGCAGATCCAAAGGTGGAGCAAAAGAGGTGCGTTTTGAGGTGACTCGTACATTTCTGAAAAGATGGTTCAGTACAAAGGGCTGTGCAGAGAGAATTCCAGAGGAAGGGACCTAAAAAAAAAAAGGAGAGTGGCAGGTTGACTCAAGTTGTGCACATGGAACAGGAGGGAAGTGCAAACAATTGATATGAATGGAGCAAAGGCTACAGGATGGGTTGTGAAACTGGACGAGGTCAGACAGATGTTGTGGTATGTATATGTAAATGGACCTGTGGACCAAGGTAAGGATTTTGTAGTGAATGCAATATTTGATGGCCAACCAGTGAATATCAATGAGTTGTGGTGAAACGTGATCAAAACGAGTCTCATGGAAAACAGGCAACAGTATTTTGGATTACCTGAAGACGGCGGAGATGAAATTGAAGTAGGCCAGTGAGAGTAACATTACTGTAATCAATGCATGAAATAACTAGTGACAGAAGAGTGGTCAGTGAAGAGGTGGTCAGGAAGGGGCGGATGGCATGGATTTGCCAGAGAATGGAAAGAAGAGCACATTAGGAGAGAGAGGTTGTCGCAATGGACATAGAGTTGAGAGTGACCCCAAGATATCGAAGGGAGGAAACCAGAGGATTAGGAAGCCCAGGAGAGAAGGGGCCAGAGAAGGACAGAAACCACTGAGAGAGAACCAAATGGCAGATGATTTGGTAGGGTTATGATGAAGAAAGTTGGATGAAAGTCAATGAGAGACTTGGGCAAGGCAGTTGTCCAAGGGGGACAGATCTGGGGTGGAGGGGCTGGTGTGGTAGAGAATGGTTATGTCTTTGGCATAGTAAATGCTGACAAATCAGACTGCTGAATCAGCAAAGTAAGGGGGCGAGGAACACATTAAACAGGAGAGGGGCTAGCACAGAACCCTGGGGAACACCACAGGGAAGGAAAGTGGGTGTAGAAGAGGTAGTCCCATGACAACAGAAAAAGATCTAGAGGAAAGAAACGTGTAGAACCAATGAAAGACTAACTATGCTTCCCAAAAGTATGACAGTACAGTGCGATGATCAGCTAAATTGAAAGTGGAAGAGAGGTTGAGAGATACAGCTATAGAGGCATCACCATGGTCGTGGGAGATGTAGAGTTTATTGATGAGAGAGAGAAGAATGGTCTCGTTCTGTGGCCGGATCTGAAACTGAATTGGCAGGGTGAAGAAAGTGGATAGAGTCAAGATGCGCAGAGAACTGGGTGAAAATAAGCTTTTCTTAAGAAGACGACATACAGAGAAGCAGTTACACCCCAAAGTAAAAAAACATAAAGTAGGGATAACCTGCATGGAGAAGCAGTTACAACTGAAAGGAAAAGGCATAGAGCAGGGGTAACCTGCACAGAGAAGCAGTTACAACCCAAAGTAAAAAACTTAAAGAAGGGATAATCTGCACAGAGAAGCAATTATAATCCTTAACACCCTGCTGGTCAGACTAGATGGTCCATGCCAGACTTTGTTGTTGTTGTTAAGTGCTTTTGAGTTGGTGTCGACTCATGGCAACCTCTGGATAGTTGTCCTAAACTATGTTCGGTCTTCAGTCAGGCAGCTCATTGTTAACAGACTGGCATCCATAGCTGCTGTTATTGTATCGATCCATCTCATTGCTGGCCTTCCTCTTTTGCGTTGACCTTCTATCTTGCCAAGCATAATGTCTTTCTCTAATGATCTCTCTCTTTGCATGATGTGTCCTAAAGTATGAAAGTTAAAGTCTTGTCATCTGAGCTTTTATAGAAAGCTAAGGTTTGATCTCCTCTAGTACTGACTGGTTTGTTCTTTGGGCAGTCCATGGTATGCACAGTATTCATCGCCAGCGCCATAATTCAAAGGCATCAATTTTCTTCCTGTCTATCTTTTTCACTGTCCAACTTTCACATCCATATGATGTTATTGAAAATACCATGGCTTGAACGTTGAATCTTTGTATGGAGAGAGACATCTCTGCTCTTGAGAATCTTGTCTAGGTCTTTCATAGCCATTCTGCCAAGAGCAATGCGTCGTCTGATTTCTTGACTGCTTGTTGCTTCTTTATTGATAGTTGATCCAAGTAGGTTAAAGTTGTTCACGATTTCAATTTCTTCTCCATCAATGATGAACTTATTGATTTTGACAGTTGTCAGAATCGGTCTTCTTTACATTAAGGTGCAGGTGCATTAAGACTGTGTTCCTTGATCTTGAGGAGCAAATGTTTCTGATCATCTTCACTTTCGGCAGTAATGTAGTATCATCAGCAGAGCAAAGGTTGTTGATGAGTCTTCCACCAATCTTCACACCTCGGTTGTCTTCATACAGTCATGCTTCTCTGATGATTTGTTCTGCATAAAAATTAAATAGGTAGGGGGAAAGTATGTAGCCTTGTCATACACCTTTGCTGATTTTAAACCATTCTGTTTCTCTTTGTTCCATTCAAACTATTGATCAATGAAAGGTGTGCAAGAGAACGATCAGGTGTTCTGGTATACCCATGCTTTTTAATGTGGCCCAGAGTTTTATACGTGTTTTATTGACTACAGCAAAGCTTTTGACTGTGTAAACCATGAGAAACACATATAAAGCTTTGCTGTAGTCAATAAAACACAAATATCTTTTTGGTATTCTTTTGTCTTTTCAAGGATCCATCTCACATCCACAATAATGTCTCTCGTTCCTTGCCCTTTCCTGAATCCTACTTGCACTTCAGGCAGTTCTCACTCCAGGTATAGTTGTAGTCATTGCTGAATAATCTTGCGTAGAATCTTGCTGGTATGGGCGGTCAGAGTGATTCTGAGATAATTTCCAGTCAGTTGGATCACCTTTCTTTAGTATTGGTATAAATAGATTGTTTCCAATCAGTTGGCCATGATGTTGTCTTCCAAATTTCCTGGCAGAGCCTTGTAAGTATAGTAACAGCTGCATCCGATTGCTGTAATACTTCTATGGGAATGCCATCAATGCCCGGTGCTTTGTTCTTTGATAAGGCTTTCAATGCTGCTTCAACTTCTTCTTTCATCACCAATGGCTCTGGATCATAAGGTACAGGTTGAAATGGCTGTTGGTCCACTTTATCTTTATCATATAATGACTCTGCATATTCTTTCCACCTTTTCTTGATCTTCTCAGCATCATTCGACATGGATCCTTGAGCATCTTGTAACATTCCAAGTCGAGGCTGGAATTTTTTCTTTAACTCTTAGCTTAAGGAAAGCCAATGATGTTCTTCCTCTAATAGTTTCTGCTTCTATTTCCTTGGAAGCAAGTTCGAGATCTTTTGCCTAGTATAGAACCCACTGTTTCATTCTTGGATTAGGTACTCCAGATTATACGTACACCGATAGAGTTTTGGAGTCAATTCCAGTAATAGGTTTAACCTCAATATAACAATTTAGTCCTAGAGCAATTTCCCTACTGTGATTAGAGCAGGGAGCGAAACCGGAATTACACCTGTCAGTTACAAAAGAATTATGAACTGTGCACTGGGATTTGCTCATCCCAAATTATAGTTAACAAATCCTAACCTCTCGGGCTTTGCATTCTAGCTGGAAGGTTTGGCAGTCTGCAGTTAATACAAATCCATCACTGTGAACTGCAACAGGAAGCTGGATTTAAGGAACTAGAAGTTGCCAAGGACAGGGCATTAACACTCCACCTTAGTCAACTTGCTTAGTAAATATCTGGCTATTTCTACATAAAACATTATAATGGGTTGTGCAAATTCAGAGTTTTCTAAAAAGATCCAAGCTGAACCAGGTCAAAGCAGATAGTGCTTATCAGAGTAAAAGAGAATGTAAATAAGTGGAAAAAGCATGCAGAGCATGGCTCATGGAATTCTTTCTAACCCATCTGCATTTGTTGGTCTCTCTGTCTACGTATTTGTGTTGCCTGTGTGCTCTTGAGAGGAGTGGGAAAAGTGGGGCTGTGGTCTGGAAGGAGCAATACCCAAACAGTCTGTTAGTTTGGTAATATGAGTAAATTAAACCAAAGTATGATGATGTATGTAGCTGAGGGAGGAGTGGCCTAGTGGTTGGGGCAAGTTACCTCAGGCCAGAAGGTCGGGGGTTCAAATCTCACTAGAGGACAGCAACCTTGGGCCGGAAGGACTGGGGTTTCTAGTCCCACAGGTGCTCCTGGTGGTCTTGGGCAAGCCACTTAACCCTCCATTGCCCATGTTCCCTGTAAAATAGTTATCTCCCAAGTTATAATGCCCTGTTCAATGTAATTTCAGTTTGTTCAATGTAAACTGCCTTGATATCATGAAAAGATGGTATATAAGAAATGTTAAATAAAAATAAATAAATGTAATTATTAGATGCGACTATCAACATAAACTGTAAAATCCATCCTTTGAGTTAACCACAAGGTGCCCCAGTCTCAACGCAACAGTCCTCTCTACTACTTGGAAGCAGTACATACAGCAGCCAGTAGGCAAACAACATAGTTCAGTCACTAGTTGTCATGGAACATCAAGAAAGCAATATGCTTTAGTCATTAGGTTTCACAGTAAAATTTACAAGAACATGATTTTGATGTATATTTTGTTTTCTATGAACCAGCAGTAATAAGGCCATGGCAGCAATTTGGGGGCCAGGATGTGGGTCTCTAATTGAGAGAAAAAAAAAGGGAGAGGTAATTTGAGAGGAGCAATTCCCCAATTGCTGCGTTTCAGTGATCAAAGCCTCTGCGCTGCAGATGTTGGACATGATTCTGGCAAATGTCTTCAGGGAGCCTATTTCTCTGAACACCTCTTTCTGATTTATTAATACACTATTCCTAATCACCAATTTTGTCCAAATCAAATAGGGTTCCCATTCTGTTAAATTTTGACAGTCAGACTAATTCTCAACCCCATATGTTTAAATTCTTTCCGAAATGTCCTTGGGCTGGAAAGAATAAAATACCACCAAAGCAGACTTCAGAACGGGGAGCAAGAGGGTAAGATTACAAAACGAGATTACTGTAATAATCCCTTGAATCCTACTGAAATCCCACGTCAAACACAACCTTTGATGGTAGCGTTGCCTTAGCGGCTTTTAACATGAACTTGTGCACCTCGAGTTCTCCATCACGCTTTGCTAATGCAGAATTGTTTCTGGAGGTCTCAGTTCTACAGGAGGGACCTGAAAGTGTCGTATATTTGATTGATGGCAGCCACAGCCTCATCTCTCAGACACAGATGCGGCTACGTGACTTAGAGACCGTCACAGATCATTAATAGTTCAGCATGGCAGAGCTGAGTGGAGCACAGAGAAAGGTCACAAGATGCAACCAGCGTTATCTGTGAGCGCTATCAGGGAAAAGGCAACCATAACATATGCCATACTGGGTCAGACCAAGGTCCATCAAGCCCAGTATCCTGTTTCCAACAGTGGCCAATCTAGGTCACTGTTCCCTCTAAGCTGTGCGCGTGTGCGCGCATGCACACACCGCACCGAGTGAGCGCACATACTTTACAACAGAGCGCACAAAAATTACGGTTCTGATTCTGATAGAAAACAACACAGACATTCTTAAAATTGAAAAGTTGTGTATTTATAGTTTTCACAAGTTCTACAATATTTTCTAGTGCAATCAATGTGGTGTACATACTGTATACTGACGTGTAGTCAAATTTTAAAGTATATAACTCCGAGTGTCGTTATGTGGCGCACAAAAATTGACCTTCCTTCAAAAGCTGCACAGCTGATATTTTATGCGCACACACAGCCTACAGAAAATTAGAGGGAACATTGATCTAGGTCCTACGTACCTAGCAGTTTCCCCAAAAGACACAGGTTCTGCAATGCTTGTATTGGGTCAAGCATTGATATCCTGGGTCCCTTCTCAATAATGGTCTATGAACCTTTCCTCCAGGAACTTGTCCAAACCTCTTTTAAACCCATCAACACTAACCACCTTTACCACATCCTCCGGTAACAAATTGCAGCGTTTGATTACACGTTGAGCAAACCAGAGAATAAATTATCTCAGGAAGGCTCTACAGTCTAGTCTTAATGCTTCTAGTTCAGGGATCCATACCGGTAAATGTACTTGTCAGGCTGGAGTTGTCCGCATTTTAACATCAGGTTCTCTAAAGTGATCCTGTGTAACACCATTGTGGTGTCAATCATGATGTCCCAAAACACCCTTCCAAAGAACTTTCAGAAAAGTTGGTCAACTTCGATTCAATATCACCAAAGCAAAATATAGACAAGACCTAACATTTTATATTTCCTGGCTTTACATTTCTAGAATACTGATGTACTGTATACTGTGGACCCTTATGTTTGCAATATATGTATGATTATTTTAATTTTTATGATGTCCGTTTTATACTACTCTTAATTTGTAGATTTGATCCAGACTGTTAGGTTTTATACTGTATTTTAATAAGCTTCATTATTGGTTTTTTTTCTTTGTTGTACCCTGCTGGAAACATTTTGTAAAGATCCAGCAGGTTTAAACAACAGAGCTAAACGAAAAAGAAAAGCAAGCCAGTAGTAAGGGTGTAGTGCTGTGTACGCTTTCAGCATCAAATACAGACAGCTGTAAGCCGAGAACCACACAGCCTTCTACCTCCTCTCCACAGACCAGACTCAAGCTGTGAAAAACTCACAACAAGCCAAATTAGAATTCTTAGCCTCTTCCCAAGGCTTTGTTTGAGGAATGTGATAAAATTAACATTTCAACTTTCCACCAGGAAAAAGAAGCTGCTCAATGTTTAAAATGCGGCAGCAACTGAAATCCTACTTTTCCTCTATTTGGATTTATATTTGCCTAATGCAGTGCTTCTCGGCAAACTGCGCAAGGACAGCCTGCCAGTCACGTTTTCAGGATATCCACAATGAATATGCATGAGACAGATCTGCATACAATGGAGGCAATTCATGCAAATTCACGTGGACATCCTGAGAAAGCAACCAGTTGGATTAATTACTCCCATCCTAATGGGCCTTCATCGCCTGTAAGCTTTTGTAGGATCTGGTTCCAGGAAGAGCCGCTGGATGCCAGCAGGATTCCATTAGACATAGTACAATGCCAGCTCTGTTCCTACCATGTTAGAACATCCTTTGTACCTTCTGTCCTACCCTGGGCAGGCAGGGCACGGAGAACCAGAATGAGTACACAACTATAAGAAAGTAGGCTGTCATTTTGTTAGAGTGGTCCTTGGGCCTTTTCCAGAACCAGAGGCAGCATCAGTACCAGCCACTGTCATAAGAAGTGAACATAAGAAATGCCATACTGGGTCAGACCAAGGTCCATCATGCCCAGTATCCTGTTTCCAACAGTGGCCAATCCAGGTCACAAGTATTTGGCAGGTACCCAAAGTCCACAGTTTCCACAATGCTCGTCCTGGGGTAAGCAGTGCATTTCCCGGGTCCTCTTTAATAATGCTTTATGGACCTTTCCTCCAGGAACTTGTCCAAACCTTTTTTATAGTTCTGCAAGGACACACAACATGCCAAACATTAGGAGCATAAACATTATTGTTTATCATCTATGAGAGCAAAGCAGATCCCGAAAGAACTAGTGTGCGAAGGGTTTCCGGCTAGCTGAGCAGTTCCCATATAAAGACAGATTCATCTCCAGGGTGGCTGAAGGCAATCAGCTCCTTGAGATGAGATGAGCTGTCCCCCTCCCAATCATGATCATCCCAAACCAATCCTGTAAAAATGCATAACTGGACAACATACTTTGAAATATTAAACTTTGCTTTGTACGTATGTGTTGGTCAGCTCTCCCTGTAGGGAAGAGTATTGCTGGGGGCTGCCTGTCAGGATCTATTGTTTTGATCAGACTGCTGCGGCTCTATGCTGTCTCTCATAGCTGCTGCCCTAGAGACCGCCTAGTCTTGCCTAATGGGCTGGGCCAGTCCTGCCAGGCACCCATACGGAGACTCCTCCTCAGAGCTCTAGTCAGGGAGTAGGGGGTCCCCTCACTCACAACACTGGTCAGGATGTTGCCACAAGAAATGAGAAACCAACATATTCTCAGGCTACATAATCTGCAAAAAAAACCTTTGCAATGTTATTTATATACAGCAAAAACTGTTGCCTAGGAATGTAATATAAAACATACCAATGCCTGATGCTGCGCTGGCAGGCATAAAATGTAAGTATATATTATGCAAAAAAAATAAAGATGCAAGGTACTTGTACATCAAGGAAGAAACAGAAAGTGAGAACCACAGCACAATTTATAACACCAAAATTAAAATTATAACTAATTTTATTTTGGTGTTCTAAACTGCGTTACGATTCTCGCTTTTTGCAGTGGACCCTACAACATGCATTCAGAAACTGAAGCAGCTATATGCCGAAACAAACTCTCATCCTAACCGAATACCTGCCAGAAAGCAGGCAGACATACCCTTAGCAAGTATAGAATAAGTGACCACAAACTAAAAACAGAAATAGGTAGACAAAAGCAAAACCAAATCACCAAGAAGTCAGACTCTCCCTGTAGGGAAGAGTATATGCTGGGGGCTGGCTGTCAGGATCTATTGTTTTGATCAGACTGCTGCGGCTCTATGCTGTCTCTCATAGCTGCTGCCCTAGTGACCACCTAGGGCCTTTACTCTGTCCTCACCCTTCTTGACCTCTCTGCTGCAATTGACACTGTTGACCACACAACCTTCTCCTCGATGCCCTGTCCTCGCTAGGTTTTAGGGCTCTGTACTATCCTGGTTCTCCTCCTATCTCTCCCATCGCTCTTTCAGTGTGTGTTCTGGTGACTCCTCCTCCTCTGCTATCCCGCTCCCAGTGGGTGTACCCCAAGGATCTGTTTTGAGTCCGCTCCTTTTCTCTCTCTATAACCAGTCCCTTGGTGCGCTTATCTCTTCCCATGGCTTTCAGTACCATTTGTATGCTGATGACTCCTAGATCTACCTCTCTACATCTGAAATCTCTCCAGCAATCCAGACCCGGATCTCTGCCTGCCTTTCTGACACTGCTGCCTGGATGTCTCACCGCCGCTTGAAACTGAACATGGCCAAGACTGAACTTCTTATCTTTCCCCCTAAAACCTCCCCTCCTCTTCCTCCTTTCTCAGTCTCTGTGGATAACTCTGTACTCCTTCCTGTTTCCTCAGCCCACAATCTGGGGGTTGTCTTTGACTCCTCTCTTTCTCCACACATATCCATCTGATAGCTAAGACCTGCCATTTCTTTCTCTATTACATCAGCAAAATCCGCCCTTTCCTTTCTGAACACACTACTAAAATGCTTATCCATTCCTCCCCCTCAATCTGTTCAACACTCTGCTGCGCGGCTATCTTCCGCCAGCCTCATCATGTCCATATTACTCCTCTTCTCAAGTCACTTCATTGGCTCCCTATCCGTTTCCGCATCCATTTCAAACTTCTCCTGCTGACCTATAAATGCATTCACTCTGCGGCTCCTCAGTACCTTTCTTCTCTTATCTCTCCTTACAACCCCCCTCAGGAACTCCGCTCTTCTAGCAAACTGCTTCTATCTGTGCCCTTCTCTTCTACTGCTAACTCCAGACTTCGCTCATTTCAACTTGCTGCGTCTTACGCCTGGAACAAACTACCTGTGTCTGTACGCCAGGCATCTTCTCTAACCCTCTTGAAATCCAGGTTGAAAACTCACCTTTTAGCTGCTGCTTTTAGATCTTGACTCATCTGATCTCCTTTTTCTTTCCCCTTGTTTAATCCCTGCCTACACCTTCTGTGTTTGTCTTGACTAGATTGTAAGCTCTGATGAGCAGGGACTGTCTCTTAAATGTCTGTGCAGCGCTGCGTACGACTTGTAGCGCTATACAAATGCTCAGTGGTAGTAAGTAGTAGTAGACTCTGCCTGCAGCTCAGAGATGTAGACGACCTGTGCTGTGCAAAATCTAAAGACAGAACCTGTAAATTCCAAAGACTGGCATATTCCAGTCACTAAACTGAAAATAAAATTACCTTTTCTACCTTTACTGTTTGGCCTTTTATTCCTAGCACTGACACCAGTCTCTTGTTTCGGCTTTCTATAGTCTTCTCTTAACTCATTTTTTAGAGTCTTCCATACATCTGCCACTTCTCTCTCCTCCTGTCTTCTTCACTTCCTTCCTATCAGCTTTCTTCCATTTTTTTCTCTCTATCAACTCAGATTTAACTCTCCCTTCGTACTATCCAGTCCTCAAATCTCCCTCTTTCTACTCTCTACCTACTTCTTTTCAACCCTTAGCATAGCCCTTCTATTCCCCAGTCTTTAACTAACTCCTGCCCCCTGTGTTCAGCATCTCCCATCTTTCTCCCCCCCCCTACCCACCCCTCCCCCAGTGTCCAGCATCACCTCCTTCTTATCCCCCCTCCTTACTCCCATGGTGTCCAGCATCTCCTTCCTTTCTCTCTCTCCCTACCCCTCCTTATGTCCAGCATCTCCTCCCTCTTTCCCTCTCTCTCTCCCTTGCTACCACTCACTGGGTCTGGCATCTCTTCCCTCTCTCTCCCTCCCCACCTCTCCCCATGTCCAGCCCCACCCTCTCTCTCTCTCTCTCCCCCCCTGTCCATCTTTCCTCTCTTGCTCAGTGTCCAGTATCAACCCTCTATCCACCTCCATCCCCCATGTTCAATATCGCCTCCTGCTTTCACCCTCCTCCTCAACCCCAGACCAGTATCTGCCCTTTGCCCCCATGTCCAGCAGCTCCTCCTTCTGTCCAGCATCTGCCCTCTATACCCCCTAATTCACATCCACGATCTACCCTCTATTCCCTAACCTGTGTTCACCATCTGTCCTCTGCCCCCACCCACCCCATGTACACCATCTTTCTTCCACCCCTGCTCCATGTCTACCAGCTTTGCTTCATCCCCCTATACTCTCTACCCAATGTCCACCATCTACCCTCTTCCTCCATTCACCCTATGTGCACCATATGCCCTCTGCCCACTAATCCATGTCCATCTTCTGCCTTCATCCCCTATACCTCTGTCTCCAGCATTTGCCCTCTGCCCCCTCCCCCGTTCAGAATCTGCCCTCATCCCCTGTACCTCTGTCTCCAGCATTTGCCCTCTGCTCCCTCCCCGTTCAGAATCTGCCTCATCCCCTGTACCTCTGTCTCCAGCATTTGCCCTCTGCCCCCTCCCCCCGTTCAGAATCTGCCATCATCCCCTCTACATCTGTCTCCATAATTTGCCCTCTGCCCCCTCCCCCGTTCAGAATCTGCCCTCATCCCCTGTACCTCTGTCTCCAGCATTTGCCCTCTGCCCCCTCCCCCGTTCAGAATCTGCCCTCATCCCCTGTACCTGTCTCCAGCATTTGCCCTCTGCCCCCTCCCCCCGTTCAGAATCTGCCCTCATCCCCTGTACCTCTGTCTCCAGCATTTGCCCTCTGCCCCACTCCCCCGTTCAGAATCTGCCCTCATCCCCTGTACCTCTGTCTCCAGCATTTGCCCTCTGCCCCCTCCCCCCGTTCAGAATCTGCCCTCATCCCCTATACCTCTGTCTCCAGCATTTGCCCTCTGCCCCCCTTCCCCGTTCAGAATCTGCCCTCATACCCGGTACCACTGTCTCCAGCATTTGCCCACTGCCCCACTCCCCCGTTCAGAATCTGCCCTCATCCCCTGTACCTGTCTCCAGCATTTGCCCTCTGCCCCACTCCCCCGTTCAGAATCTGCCCTCTTTTCCCATGTCCATCATCTGCCTTCATCCCCTATACCTCTGTCTCCAGCATTTGCCCTCTGCCCCCTCCCCCCGTTCAGAATCTGCCCTCATCCCCTGTACCTCTGTCTCCAGCATTTGCCCTCTGCCCCCTCCCCCCGTTCAGAATCTGCCCTCATCCCCTGTACCTCTGTCTCCAGCATTTGCCCTCTGCCCCACTCCCCCCGTTCAGTATCTGCCTCTTTTCCCATGTCCTCCAGTCCTGTCTCATTCCCATTACACCACTGCTGCTGCCACATCTTTCAACATCTGCAGCAATGGCAGTAATGAAAATACAAAATGTTTGGGAGTCTTTGTGAGTCCTGCACATGTCAAAGTATGCATCGGAGGGGAAGGGACGAGACTGGGAGGGCCTCCAGTTCTTGCTTGCTGCATGTCAACACCTCAGACCTGCTGAGAAGTGCGGCAACTACAGGAGATGCTAGATTACTTTCTATTTTTTTTTTTAAAGGCAGGATGAGGAGATCAGCAAGGAGATATTTTGGGATCATTTTTCGCTGCACCCAAAAGTTTGCTGCATGAGGCAGCCGCTTCACCCTGCCTAATGATAGAGCCACCCCTGGTTCAGTTCTGCTGTCTAGTTCAGCATGCCTTGGGTATGTTAATACTATAGAAAAGTGTTTCCCAACCTTTAAAGCCCAAGGTACGCCGCACACCAATCTCCATGGAGCAGACAGTGTTGACATGGAGGGAAGAGTCATCGGGCCAAAAGAATAGCATGGAAAGCCCCCCCCCCCCACCCCACAGAAGGAGGACGTAACTCAGGAAGGAACAGCGAAGAAGGTGCCGTGTGCAATATGGGGCCAATGCAGAAACATCAGCGTGATGGACTCACTGCGCAGCCATCACCACCAATGTTAGCGCACAGCTCATGTAAATCCATCAGGAGGTCGGTGTTTGAGTGGCTTATACAAAGGGAAAGCCAAAGCTATGCCAGCTAAGGCTGTCTCTTCGGCAGCTGGGCAGCAGAAGCTTGAAGGCCCTCGCACTGGAGAAGTCTCGGCTGCGCAGAACGCCGATGGGGAAATGCCTGGGCTAGAGCGAGGAACATCAGAACCACAGTCGCATCTTGGCTCTGTGCTTTTGGGCTCAAGCCCTTCTTCAATCGATTCACTGTCTCCTTCTTTACAGGGACCCTGTCACCTCTTCAATGTCACCGATTCCTACATCAACACCTGCTGCAGCGGTGGACTCCAGTTCTGGGAGGGCCGGGGCTATGGTGAATTCAGGTTTGCTGGAGAACAGAAATCAGCTGGGAGCTCTCCCTGTTACATCAAAGAGTCAGGCTCCGTCGGAGATTACCCTTCAATCGATCTGGACAACGCTTGTAAAGCCTGAAGGTACTGTTTCTAAGTGTGCCAACGATGTTTCATCACTAATACAAATTGCTGCACAAAGTTCCTCTCAACATGAGTTTTTTGTTAAGAGGCCCAGGAGAAATCTTCTGGTCTATCTAAAGAAATAAGGGACTCTAAAAGTTGTAATCCACCAAAAACTGGAGCAATTTGAGAATAAAATGCGGAATTTGAATCTGAGGGTCTTACGTTTTCCTCAGGCACCGAATATCTCTCCGTTAGAGATGTTCAGGAAGTACCTTCGAGAGATTCACCTAATTCAGGAAGATGCATTACTACCGATTAATGAAGCTTACTTTTTACCTTTTGGGAAGTCCTCACAAGAAATGGTGAATGCTTGTACAGAACAAAATTTGAGTGACTTTTGGAGAACTCTGTGACTGTTTCCTCTAGGGCTACTCTGCTAGTTCATTTTACAGTTGAGACCTATTTATCCAGATTACTTTCACTTTTCTTTAAAAAAATTTGATTTGATGTGCCTTTAGGTAAAACCCTGATGTGAGTGGTATTAGTCAGAAACGGGGGTATTTATTCTTAACAACGAGACAGGAAACGCTTTTGTTGGGAGCAAGCTTTTGGCTCAGATATCCTTGTAAATGTTTTGTTACCTATAAAAATGTAAAGGGTATTTTTTTTCTCCCAAACAGCTCCGAGCTTTCTTAGACTTGTAGAAAACGTTAGTTCAGTAGGTGTGGGTTAGGATGGAGACTTATGGCAATAGATGCATTAGGATTTGTGCTTATGGGCATAGCGCTTACATCTGGTTACCAATAAAATTTGTTTCCTTATTTTGTAAATCCCCACTTATTCTGTTGTCTCTGTCCCCTAGATGTTGTGGTCTAAGGACAGAGTATATTTGTATTTTCCTTTACAATTCTTGTTTTAAGGATTTTGTGCACTTTTGTTAAATGTACAAGTGTATGCTTGTGAGTTTGTTAAACCTTTATAAAGATAAAAGTTTTTAAAAAGTGCGCAAAAGAGCAAAGACTGAACTTAACGCTGGAACTTTAACCCTAGGGAGAGAAGGGGGATCTGCGCTCAGTGCTGAGAAGGAATTTATGTCTGTTTCATGAGCGAACAACCCCCTCCCCCCCCCCACCCCCAAATAGCATTTTCTGGGCTTTGCCGAAATGAGTTCTGGCAGGGGAACAGAATCTAGAATGTGACGATTGATAATTCTCATCCAGGAGCCACCGTGAGATGAGAATTATCAATCGTCACATTCTAGATCCGAGGAGACTAATTTCATAGTTGGGACGCTACCTTACACTACCTTGAGTACCTCGATTGTGGCTATACTTCGTAAACATTGGGGAGTTTTGGGTTTACATCAATGTTTTCGGAAGCCCCTTCGAATAGCTTTTTCTAGGGGCTTAAATTTAAAAGATCGATTGGTTCGTTCTGCAACCTTCCCTGATCGTCCATTGCCTCCTGATCCTAGTATTAGGGGACATTCTACGTGTTCAACATGTGCTTTCTGCAGTATGGCAATGACTGGAGCTGACTGGGTTCATCCAAATACAGGCCAAATTTACCAGCGTTGTTGGCCGACGTCTTGTGACTCGACATGTTGTGTATGCCCTGCAGTGTACATGTCCCTTGATCTATATTGGCAGGACTTCTCGAAAAATTAAAGTCCGCCTTAGTGAACATGCTTCTCGGATTCGGCTGAAGGTTTTGTCAGCTCCCCTTGTTGAGCATTGTGAGACCTGCCATCATCAGTTTGAATCTGATTTTTCCTGGACTGTGTTAGATTTTATTCCACCGAATCCTCGGGGAGGGAACCGGCTTTTTGCTTTACAAAGACATGAACAACAGCTGATTTTTGAGCTGAAAGCTGTCCACCCATTGGGATTGAACAAGGAAGTGGAGTTGTTTAGCTTGCTGTAACATCATCCATGATGCTAAGGGATTCCCCGATGTCAGTGGGGTCTCCCATTTAGTTGATTGGAGCTCCCTATTGATTGACATTAGCTGATAGCCAATGGGTGTGTCTTCCCTCTTATAACCAGTGGAGCTTTGCGGATATGGAAGTTTTTCAGAGCGGTATATCAAAGGAGCTGGAACACTTGATACAGGGCTTAGGGCCCGAAACGTGCACGTCGTGGATATGCTACCTGACCGCTTTTGCTATGACGCTATCTTGGGATGCATGAAACTTCACTGGAACACTTTCACGAGTTAAGTAAAGTATTTCTATTTAAATAATTAAAAAGGAACAGGCTGTCTGGTGCGGCTGGGTTTTCCTTTCAGTCGCCTCCAGCCTCTTCCGACAAAAATGATATTTTAAATAGGGGGAGATTATATTGCTTTTGGGTTTGGTTTTGTCTTTATTGGATTTCAATTTTACCAAACCAAGGATTCAGTTCCTTTTTCGTCGCCTAAAAAGTGGCACTGCTCACCGTCGTCACCACCAGCTGAAGGGGTCTGCTTCTCATATCCACTGCTCTCGAGTAGGACCCACTTCCCTACCAGCATCATCTTTCTGTAATGTCACAACTATTCGCTCCAGAGGGGTTCCAGGAGCTGCTGCTCAAGTGAGAGAGGAGCGTCCATCCCACAGGAGGACGCCAGGCTCTGCCTGGGATACTGACAGCACCATAAAAGCATCCATTGAGCTGAAAGAGGCAGGAAGCCAAGGTTTCAAAGGGCGTCCCTGTGATTTACCTTTCCTCTTATTTATTTAACTAGGCTTACATAGCACTTTTCTACCAGTCAAAGCGGTGTACATTCAGATACTGTACATATATTCTTCCCTTGTCCCTGAACAATCTATGTTTTTGCACCTAAAGCAACAGAGGGTTAAGTGGCTTGCCCAAGGCCACAAGGAGCACCTGTGGGACTAGAAACCCCAGTCCTTCCGGCCCAAGGTTGCTGTCCTCTAGCGGGATTTGAACCCCTGGCCCTCTGACCCAAGCTACCATGTCCCAACCTCTAGGCCACTCCTCCTCCCTACAGAAATAAATCAGGAGAACTGCATTTCAGAGCAGGAGTCAGTAGCTCGGATCTCTCTTTTCCTTCTTCATTATTCAAATCTTATGATCTGTGTGTTGCTCTGTACTTAAAACAAGCCCACCGCAGTTACCACCACCCACCCTCTGGCACTTGAAAACTGTTCTGGTAAATCTTCTTTGCAACGTCCCTGAACAGACGGAACAGTGGTTTGTGAGCTCACAGGATGTTATTTGTGACATCACTGTACTCATATACTTAGCTCACCCCTTTCCAGTGGTAGCCCAGAGAGAGTTACAAATCAGGTAAATTAGGTTATTCTCTAGCCCCGAAGGGTTAAGTGACTTCTTCAGGATCACAAGGAGCAGCCGTGGGGTTTGAACTCTGGATATGATCCAGCGAGCATGAAGTAATCGGCAATACTGCCGCTGAGGGGAGCGGCCTAATTACAGTACGTTCTGTAAACGATTCAAGGCATTAATTGCTGCTTGCACGCATACCTGTGACAGAAAGTAGGGCTTTGTTTTCTAAACCTATGAGAATAAAACAGGAAAGAGGCCGCAGAGATTTCCAGTGATGATTAGAGAACAGAACTAAATATAATTACTGTACCAGCTGCTTAGCACAACCCAAGTTCAGCGAGCTAGCACCAACTGGTCGCATGCTCAAATCAAACACATCTCTGAAGATTCCCAGACTGAGGTTGAATTAGCAGAAATAGGAAACCTATGAACAGCGGCACCAAATCAACAAGGTTTGAACCCTGAATACTGTCCAATTGGCTTAAACTTTGATTATAAAGCCCTCTAGGGGACAGGGAAATACCTACGGTACCTGACTAACTCGCCTTGAGCTACCATTGGAAAGGTGGGACTAAATCCTTATAAATAAATATAAGTGAACATATCTCTTGACTTAAGGAAGGAGGCAAGTCCAGAAATATACCATCAGTCCAGTGAAAGGATTTAGTCTCAATATATGTATTTTTTATTTGTTGGGTTTCACTTCCATACA
This sequence comes from Ichthyophis bannanicus, assembly GCA_033557465.1. NCBI lineage: Eukaryota > Metazoa > Chordata > Amphibia > Gymnophiona > Ichthyophiidae > Ichthyophis > Ichthyophis bannanicus. The sequence continues at coordinate 2,945,101 of CM066035.1, forward strand.
ATCAAGTGGACTACTCGTAACATAGCAACCACGTTACTTTATCAGGGAGGCTGCGGCTAGAGAGCTGAATCCTGGGAATGCAAAGTGCAAGAAAAAGACAGCTCATAGATCCAGTGAAGACACAGTCGCCTTGCACGGAGACCTGTGAACTGCTCACACTTTGGGAAAGGACAAGAGCACGGGAAAGACGTGACACTCCTGCAGTCAGGGGAAACAGGACGCCGAAGCTTGGGGGTTTTTTTGCCCCCAGGAAGAAGGGAGAAATCAAACACACAAGAATCTTTGAGGGCAGGAAAAAGCAGACAGGCTTTGTCTACCCCCCTGTCTGGCGTCTTTGTTAGGTGATGGCAAACTTACCTGAAGCAGGGTGTGGAAAAGTGTACTACCCGAAACGCAGGACTGTGTCGTGTATGCAGTACCTGTTCCAGCATATATCGCCATAATTGCAGATAAGTGAAGGGCGTTCTGACCGGGTGAAATTGCCGGCAGTTTACTTGTTTCCTACTGCTTTTTGATTAAATAGGACACTTTTCCTCTTAACCGCAGTTTCACTGCTGGAAGCTCCAGTGCGAGGAATTTAGGTCAGACAAAAAAATTCTTGCGGGTTATGGGGAACACTATCTTATTTGAGGTTCACTATTGGGGGTCATAATCCTGGCATACAAATTCTAACTGCACCATCCACCATTCACAACTTCAAAGGAGCAAAGGGGAACAGGGTTCAAACCAGCTGATGCTGGCTTTTGTTTTGGGTATGGTTCTCTTTTCCCTTGAGTTTCACAAAAAAAAAAAAAAAAAAAAAGAGAATAAAACAAACAAATGGCGCTAGAGGCACGAATCTCATGTCTTCTTGGGGGTAGGGAGGGCCCTCAGCCCAAACCTTGCTGGCATATGCCACAATCTCAATTTACAGAGCATCACTGCAGAAACAGACTCACTCTCTCTCTCAGATTTCATTGTTTAGTTTTCGAGAAGAGCCCAAAGTTTCAAACAAATTAGTTTAATTCCATTGAAAATTTGGACTCTTTTCTTAAAACAAACAATGAAATCTGAGAATATTTACATTCCCAATAAAATACTTCACAGAACTTTGGCTCGCTCTGGAAATGTTGAGAAACTAAACTTTTTCCTGCTTTTAAAATGAAAGGTCCTTTAGTGTAATCTTTCCATCGGAAATGCATCCATTTCCTACCTCCCTGAGACCACCATCTTTCCAGGAGAGACATTGTTGACATCGCTCAGGATAAGGCAATGTCACCTGCACTGTATAACCAGTATGAAAGAAGCCAAAACCTCTGGATGGGTGACACGTGGCGACACTCTCTCAGGTGTGCTCAGGCCACCAGGCAAAAGGAGAAGAGACAAAGGACTAGGGAAGCCTTGGAAAAGACGGTCGTGGACCAGGATAAAAAGAGAGGACTATAAAACCTTTCATAAATTATACAACTGTCATTTGCTAGTTACAGACATTAAGGAACGAGGTTAGGAAAGGAAGATAGAGGGGCTCCGACACCCCTACGGGAGGGGACTTCAGAGGAGTGTGTTCAAATCACCACATAAGCCCACTGGGGCTAGGGTTCTGCTCTCTTCCTGTCCTAAACATGTGCTTGACTCACTGAAGGAGCTCTCAGACACCCAAGAAGAGGGTCCAAGACAGTGGAGTACCAAGAGGAGGGTGGGTGGGTGGGGCCATGGTCCCCAGGAAGCAAAAGTAAAGTGGGGCCTTTGAGCCCTGCTATGCCCCACCTCGTTCTTCCTGTCACTGCAGTCTCTACCAATCTGCAGTAGAAATTTGCAGAGCACCAGGAAGGTCAAGCAGCTGATGTCAGCTGTCAACCATGTGGCCAGGAGAGGCAATGGTGACGAGAAGGGCCAATTAGAACAGCACTAAGCTTTCTGCACTCTCCTGCTCTCAGTTCAGATCAAACCACATGAGGGAGGGAAGGGGTTGGAGATGATGTATGTGTGTGGTCCCTGAGCACTCGAGACTCACAGTACACCACTGGACCAAAAGGATCTGGACACTGGAAGAGACTATGGCCTGCAGAATTATCTCCAGTTGCCAGGAGTGACTTAGTCTGAAAGAAGGGAAGATGAGGGCTGGAGTCAGAGGTAGAATTGCCAGACTTGAAAACGCTGCCAGAAGCCTGCTTGTGTGGAGCTGGGGTGAGTTTTCCCCAAGAGGGGGAATCAGACACCAACATAAAGTCTCAGGGAGACAACATCTCTAAAGAATAACCCAAGTAAAGAAGCAACTGATGATTTTGGGACTGTTTGGACTGCACCAGAACTCAATGCTCTGCCTGCCGGTCCATCTTCATCAAGACCTCAGGACATCAGCTACAAACCTGCCTGCAAAGTTCTAATTTACTCTAGCAGAGCCTTGGGACTGTGACTGTCAAGCTTCCCCTCTGCCAGAAAAGGACTCCAGGAGAACAGAGTGTCTGATGGTCTTGATCTCCATTAATGTCGCTGTGTCCAACTCCAAAACGCAGGAGGGTTACACTAGATCACAAAATGACCTCTGTTACTATATTTTCCTCCTTCCCATCCTGGTGTTGACCTGCTCAACCACCTTTCAAAATTCCACCCAAAATCTACCAGCTGCTGTTCATGTTTCACTCTTTCAAGCTGCCTGCACTATGACGTGGCCTCCACTCCCCTTGCCAAGAGCCACACTGCCCCAGGAAAGGGAACCTTTGCCCCTTCACCTCTGTTTCTCCCCCTCCCCCCAACTATTTGCTCTTCCTGCATGTCAGGGTGACTGTGATCCCCTTCAATAAACTTGACCCTCTCCCAAAACCACATAAGCTGTCAGTATTTCATGAGTTTACCAGAGGGATTCTGGGAGACAGTGCCCAGAAACTACTTGCAGTACAGCTTAAAGAACCTCTACTTACATTTCACACTTAATACGTTTGTCTTGTAAAAGAGGTTTTGGAGTCGTGCCCACTTTTTGCTGGCAATCCTTACACTAGTTTCTCTTTGTTTTTGGGGTACAAGTGGTATGTCAGTGCACCTCAAGCTCTTATAGGCTACAAAGACTGACACATCGATACATCACGTCCTCCAAACTCGGGGTAATAAATACTGTAACAGATGCCATGGAAAGGACTGCGATCACACAGAACTCCAAGATTAGAAATATATGAACTTAAAGAAAGCCCAACAGGAGAATTCATGCTACTTGTACAATGGTAAGGAGAACAATATGTTAAGCTTGCGGTGAGAGTATTTCCCTTTCATTAAGAAAGTCAGTACTTGGAAAAGTAATGCACAGTGAACGTTCCCCAACCCAATGGGCCGCAACATCCAAGGCAACATGGTTTTACCAAAGGCTGATTGTGCCAAACAAATCTGATTGATTTCTTTGTGGCGATGACCAGAGAACTGGATCAAGGGTATACACTGGATGTGGTCTACTTCAATTCTAAATTCTGTTCTTTATAAGAAGCTCATAAATAAACAAATTGAACAGCCTGAAGTCAGGACCCAAGCTGATGAATTTGAGTAGAAACTGGTTGACCGTAAAACAGAGGTAAACAGAATTCACTCAGAAGAAAGAAAGGTGAGCAGTGGAGCGGCTCAAGGATTGGTCTTGGGGCAAATTCTATTCAATATTTTTGTGAGCAACACTGTCAAAAGATTAGAAGGAAAAAATCTGCCATTTTGCAGGATGTGTAAGTATTTACAACAGAGTGAACACCTCAAAAGGGAAAAGACAACATAAAAAGTGATCTACAAAAATTAGAAGAATGGTCTAGTGCTTGGCAGTTAGATGTTATGGTTATTTAGATTTGATAAACCAGATTTGTCAACATCACAAACAACTAAATAACCATCATCCTCAACTACAGAACACCTTCCTCATCAAACAACTTATCTGCCATAATTGAAATCTGCATTGAACACTCAAAATCCAAGACAAACATGAGCATACTCTGAGACTTCAACCTCTCCTTCTTACCTATAACAGCGGACACATTCCACAGAGCAATGGAATCAATGGAACTCACACAAAGAGTGACCTTCCCCACTCACAACAAAAGGAAACACCCTAGACCTAATCTTTACCCCCACCCATCCGATTCACACCAACCCCCCCTCCCGAAAAACACACCCACTACCTTGGTCAGACTATAGCCTCATCATCTTCTCCATACCCCTAAAATTACCAATATCAATAACAGATCACCAACAAACATCATGACAATTCAAAAGCTTCCTAGAGAGCACTTTACCATATCTAACCATGGATACAGCAGACACCACAATACTGACAGATAATTGGAATAAAGTGATCGGTTCTGCAGCAAAACTACTAACAAAGCAACAAAACCCCACTAAAAAACATCATATCCACAAAACTCACTGGTTCACCCATGCCCTCTGAAAACTAAAAACAAACCGCGCGAAAATGGTGGAAAACCACCTCGGATGAAGACTGGAACAATTACCTCATACTTCTACAAAACCACTGCAGACACAGTCAAGAAAGAATATCACTCAAAAATCATCAATACTGAAATAAATTGCCCAAGAGAACTATTTGACCTAGTAAGACGACTCACTGAACCCCCCACAAACCCCAACCAAACAATCAACGTCATCCACCAACAACTAGCTGCACACTACAAGCAACTACACCCAGATCCAATCCACAACATCCCTCCGATACACACACCGATACAACCTCCAACAAGAGCTTCTGGCTCACATTCCAAATAATCAATAGTAAAAATATTGAGAACATTCTAACCAAGCTAAACACTACCACCTCACCACTAGACCCATGTCCCCCTAACCTGATCAAATCAACAAGTACCAAGTTCAGCCCAATTCTAGCCAAGATATTGAACGAAGCACTCCAGCAAGGAATAATGCTTAGCAGTCTAAAGCTCTCCTCCATCTGCCCTACACTGAAGAAACCAAACCTAGACCCATCAAACCCAGCATCATATCGACCCATCACCAGCCTCCCATTCCTGGCTAAAATCATTGAGAAAAACTGTACAGCTCCAGTTTCAAGACCATATTGATGAAAACCATGTACTTGATCCTCAACAACATGGATTCCGCCCACTATATGGTGTAGAAACCCTCATGACTTGCCTCATTAACACCATAACCAAGGGCATCCAAGATTATACACAAACCTACCTTTTGATATTCCTAGATATCTCTGCAGCGTTCGATGCAGTCAATCACAACATCTTATTACAGAGACTACACCTATTTGGAATTCAGCTTACCGTACTCAAATGGTTCAAATCATAATCTTACAACAAATAAAAATTGACCCAAACATCTCCAAACCCTACCAACAGAAGCAAGGAGTACTACAAGGTTCCACTCTATCTGCACCCCTCTTTAACCCCTATGCACAATCATCAAAAAACACAACATCCATTATCACATAGACACTGATGATATTATGCTGTACTGCCCACTCCTCTCCAATCAACTCATTTACACACAAATTCAAGACTGTTTCACAGAAGTCACACATTGGCTCTCATCCAACAATCTATCAACTTTAAAAAGACCAAGGCTATGTTTAATACAAAAGATACCTCCTTCACACCCCCACCTACTATAAAATTAAACACCACACCAATAAATGTAAAAACTGAGCTGAAATACCTCAACATCACTATTGACCAGCAACTATCCTTCAAAACCCAAATAGCAATGACAGCAAGGACAATCTACTTCAAAACAAAGATCTTGGAATGACTTCATCCCCTTCTCGAACCAACAGATTTCAGATCTGCACTGCAAGCTCTCATCTTTCCCTGTGTAGACTACTGTAACAATATCTACCAAGGTCTATGCCAATCATCCCTCCCCCTACAAACTGCATTACATACCACTGCACGTACCATACAGAGCACCAATAAAAATACAACATCACCCCCATCCTAAAACAATTACACTGTCTTCCCCTTACCAATAGAATAAAATACAAATGCATCCTCCTCTCACACAAAGCACTTCATTCCCAACAGGAAACTCGCCTCAAATCCCTACTACAGACACTACAAACGTCTAGGCCACAAAGACATTCTACAACCAGCAAACTCAACATACCATGAGCCAAACATAAGTACAGCCAACAAACCTGCCACAAAGCATTCGAGCTCTACGCTCTCTCCCTATGGGACTCCCTCCCTTACACGCTAAGGAATATCGCCGCCAGTCTCCCAACATTCCGCAAACACCTGAAAACCCACCTATTTACCGAACACTTTGGTCCCTCCACCTAACCCCCTCCCATCAACATAACTCAACCAAAATAGATTCACAATTGTAAATAGTTGTTTAGAACATTTAAAATGACTGACCACTGGACTCCTGAGACAAAGGATCTATTCTCCTTGTCTCACCAACAAGGACCATCAACTGCAACTAGGAGACACCCAAGTATTTAGTCTGAAACACATTTGCAAGCCACAAGGAAAGCTATGTTCTCCTTCTCTGGACTCAGCCCCCCCAAAGGCACAAACCACAACCAAATATGAACCCTGCCACCATGGCCAGTCCGTAACTCATCACCAGTCAAAGTCCTCTGAACTCTCCAGGGGAAGGTGCAGCACAGACTGGGTTCCAATTAGGACTCCCAGGAGTTCCTGCCAAAATGCAGCTGTTTGAAAAGAAACCTACTGAGCCTGGAGGCTCTCACCCTCCCAGGCTGACCTCCCCCCAACTTGTAACCCAACATGGCCAAGTTGCTAGAGCTCAAACTACAACTAGCCTGACAACCTCACCGGCAATTACTGCATAGACCTCTGTCCTGTGGATCCGATTACATGGGCCTCCAGTGCTAGGAACTCCTGGCTGCTCAGGTCCATCTCTCTCATCAAACACACTGCTGTCAGCTGACATATGTACATTGGAGCCAATAACTGCCCTTATTTATGTATGTTTATTATTTAGCTCATGCCATTTCAGGGGAAGATCAAGGAGAGTTACATCCAGATACAGTATGCATTTCCTTGTTCCCAAAGTGCTCACAATCTAAGTTTGTACCTGAGGCAATGGATAGTTAAATGGCTTGCCCAAAGTCACAAGGAGTGCCAGTGGGATTTGAACCCTGGTCTTTCTGGCTCTAGGCTGCTGCCCTAACCACTAGGCCATTCCTGACCCCACAGTTCTGACAGCTGCACTCTTGACAAGGAACATATTGGCTGCCACTTTAAATGACCAGAGCCCTACCACTAGCTCCAGCTCACCCCTGTTCCATTTCTTGGGTACCAAGAATCCAGAAGGAACCTGCAGCCCTAAGATTCCATTGGAAGGACACAAACAAGCCCCCCTTGAAATACGTTCAACTGACTGAGCTCACAGGTGAACCCTGAAGACCTGCTCACAACTGTACTACCTTGAAGTAGTTACTAGCCACTGGTTGTTTTGGTTTTTTTTTATGCCATCCTACAGTCAGGGAGAAATGGCGACAGTGACACTGAGTTAGAAGTAAGATAACAGGCAGGAAGAGTCATTACGGCTTTATCCCTACTCAGGGCCAACCACCTCCCTTGGAATGAAGTTAAAAGAAACTAAGGGCTCATCCACATACCGTAATCCAGATAGATAAATCCCCTGTCCAGAACATTCCTTTAACATAGCCAAACAAGTTAAACCAAAACAAGGAACGACCAAACAAAAATAAACCAGTGACACCTGAGACTGCATAGACAAACAGAGAAAAGTAAGAAGGTAGACTGTAGTTTGACACCACTGATACCTCACTAACTCAGGTAGGGAACCAGAGAAGCTCCATCATCTGACAATCTCTCTCTTGCCTCAAGCAGAAAGATCCTTCTCTTTTGACAAGAGTTACCAACCTAAACTTTGGCAATGCTCAGCTGAAACTAGACAGGCCCACTGTGTAGAAGATAAGGCTTTCCTGTAGAACTTGCAAGCAGAACTCTGACTAATCTCCCCCGTAGAGAAGACTGCTGAAGCCTGAAGAGCAAACAAACAGTCTAAGAGAAAGTCTGAACACCCCAGGAAACATGCAAAATTAAGGCGTATCCATAATAGTGAATCCTATCATATGAAAACTGCTTATTAAGAAGCATGAGAAATCTTACATTAAGCAAAGGAAACCAAAGGACGAGAACTACCCCAACTGATGGGAACGTGCACTTCCTCTTACCACATAGTCCATGCAGATGACAGTTCCCTAGCACAAGTAGAAATAAACCCTGAGGTAGCCAAGAAAACTCACTGCCAATCAAGGTCTCTCAGCAGAGACAGTTAAGAGTGCTCCACGAAACCCATGGATAAACTGACCATGCAACACTTACCACAAACTCAAAATGAACTCCTGGTATTGACCACCCAAGGCCAAAACCACCACCCTAGTGCATCTGACCAAGAAAGTTCCTCACCGATCTTCCTTGTCTTTCTTCTTAATATTTTGAAAAACTACTACCATGGTTGCCTATACCGGGACCAACCGCTGGTATTATGGAAGCTATATATAGTATGATGTTGGCAGAAAACTGAAGACCATGAATGTTCTTGCCACAAGAAAGATACTGAAAACACCTGAGATCAAGTTGCAGTAGCACCTTATGAGGAAACTCTTTTCGGAATAAACACCATAATATGAAACGATTACCTTCTAAATGTGAATGACAGACCACACCGAAAGAACCGAGCCCGAAATGTGGAACCCTGAGAATCCTACCTGGACTTCGTGTTACTAACGAAGGCAATCTAAGTGCCAAATGATAAGGGTTGGAACTGATCCATCTACCATGAACCTAATAGAAAACAAAACAGAAAACGAGTACACAACTATACCACATCCAGTAGCGTACCACCAGAACACAACCGTAGAACATACAAGATTATATGACCACACCAGTCCCCGCATAGCTGATCTCATGCAATTGAAAAGGACTGCCACTACCGTAAACCGCTCTGAGATTACAAAGCATGGAATATCTGGTGTTAAATAAACTAAAAGGAAGGAGCATCCACCAGACAGAGGCTGCTTGCTGGAAACATTAGCCAAAAACACCAGCAAAGGAGAATGAGCCAAACAGACTCACTTACCAAGCCACAGCCACCAAAAAATAAACTGCTGCTCAAAAAACATGGATGGCAAGGACAAATTATACCTGCAACTAGAGCCCCTGAGAAGGTGAAGGTAGCCACCAGCCCTGACCTCCACAGGCCCTGTGGACTGAGAGGAGAGAGTTCCTTGACGAGAAAACAATCTCTCTGCTGACAGAAGACACAGCTGTCCTCCAAAGGCTCAACCCTGGAGGAGCTTCTTCTTTCCCCCAACTCCAGTTTGCTGCTACTACTACTAATGCTATAGGAAACACAACTGGGCCTCACTCACCTTGCCAAAGCAGAGAGCCATTTGCGCCAAAGTGTCTTCTGTTCTGCTGCCCAGTCAGCCGCAGCTATCCCTTACTGCAGCACTACCGACACATCCACAAAAAACGGGGCAGGTCAGCCGCTTGCAGTCATATCCGTTACAGCCGTCCACTAAACTGCAGAAGACAGAAGCGCCAGTGAAAGAGGAGAAACTCTCTCTCCGCACATTTCAGCTTCGATCATTGCAGTGCAATCGTGGGGAAAATGAAGCTTCTGCTACTTTTATTTTTCTTTCTTTTTCTCTTTGCTGGAGGGGAAAGTTTAAACATAGCAATGGCCTCTTCTCCATTAAAGGAGACATCAGCCATGGAGACCTCCTTCCCCAGCTCGACTATGGAGATCTCAAACTCCACCCCACCCGCAGAGCTTACTTACTGCGTCGAGCACCCAGAGTGTGATGGAGCAGAACTGAGGCCTCTACCTTCCTGGCTCCTTGGACTGAGATAGCCGTCAACCTCTCCCGGCCCCCTCTCTGAAGTTGAGGAGGAGGAAGGGAGGACACTGCCCCTTCCCAAAAACCCAGGAGAGAAAAAGGGAACTAGCCTTCAGCAGGGCTACTCCAACAAGTTCCCCAAAATTTCTGAGGCATGGTGAGTGGTTGGAGGGAGAAGGGAGAAGAGGGAGGGAACTGGCACCAACAGGTTATGCACCCTAGGCCCTTGCTGTCAGCAGCAGCTGACTATTGCCCCAGATCTCCAGTCATCCCCTATTCAAGTCCAATTCAGCCTGCACAGGATTAAACCACCTCCATCTGCTGGAGACTGAGAAATGCTGGTGTAAACAGGGCTGCACAGTGGCTCTCAGTCTCATCTGCTGGTAGGTGAGCATAACCCACACTTCTGGTCTGGACTGGCAGGATGATGAGGAAGGGGCCGATATTCAGCTGCAGCTGGCTGCTGACGCTGAACGTTAAACCCGGATATTCAATGCCAGGGTCATATCTGCTCCCAGCACTGAATATCCAGGTTGCCTGGATCGATAAGAACTGAACTGGGCAACAGCAATATTGAGCCGCTGCCCAGTTGGCTTCAGTAGTGAAAGTCAGGCCAACTTCTGCTGGGCAACGGCTCAGTATCGCCACTGCCTGGTTATGGCCAACGCCCCCCCTGGAGCACCCCTGGCGATGGCTCCAGCGGATATTCAGCAGCACTCAATATCCCAGATCAAGGGAGTAACACAGCAGGTCTGCTAATCGTGTTATTCCTTTTGAATATCGGGAAACTAGCAGGCTACGGGTTTTCCTTCAAGAGCTGAAATTCACATGTTCCCAAGCTTGCAAGGGATTAATCAAAATGGCTGAGCTGTTAGCACTACTCATAAAGCAAGTTTATTTAGTTTTATTTTATTTATCCAATTTGTATACCACTTTCTCCTTCAATCAAAGTGGTTGTTTACACAGGTTGGGACATTAACAGGGGCGACAGGACATACATATACTTTAATGTTGGGCTATCATAGATAGCAGTTGTGATTGTCGTACATAATGGTTGGTGTCATTGTGCCTTCTGGCTAGTGGAGGGGTCTTCAGGATGTTTGGTCATAGCATTTCATAAATAGGTAGGTTTTCAAGGATTTACGGAAGTCCTTGAGGTCCTTTATTGACGCAGTCCGTCTGGGAGGGAGCTCCAGAGGGCTGGTGCCGAGAGGAATATGGCTCTGTTGGAGGTCACTTGTCTTGTTTTGTGATATCCAGCGGGTATGCAGAGTCTATTGTTGCTGTTGGTTCTCCCGGGTCTGTTGATTGTGTCCTTGGTTATTAAAGTGTGAAGGATGTCTGCTGTGCATAGGTGTATGATCTTGAATATGCTTACTGTTGTTTTGTATTTTGCCCGTGCCAATATTGGTAGCCAGTGTAGTTGCTGAAGTACAGGTGTAACGTGCTCGTGTTTGGCTGTACCAGTTATGATTCGGGCTGCAGTGTTCTGTACTAGCTGGAGTGGATGGGTGACCCGCTTAGGAAGTCCCTGGAGTAAGGAGTTTCCGTAGTCCAGTACTGGGGTGATGACGACTGCCTGGCATACAGTGCGGAAATGGTTCTGGCTGAGGATTGGTTTGAGTCTCTGGATGAGCTTCATTCATTGGTATGCTTTTGCTACAATTTTGCTTATATGTGTCTGTAGATTTAAATTGCTGTCCAGGGTGACACCTAAGTATTTCACCTCATCTTTTATTGATATTGATCGGTTGAGGATGCTGATGGATGTAGGTGGATCAAAGTTGGTATTCCTGGCTATGATCATTGCTTCCGTTTTGTCGAAGTTGACTCTCAGGTTGTTTTCGGTGTGCCAACTGTTCATGTCTTCGAGGCAGCGAGTCATGGGGGCCATATCTGGGTTTAGTGTGTCTATTGGGGCATACACCATAATGTCACCGGCATAGATGTGATATTGTAGCATGTGGCGCTTGATAATGCTGCAGATCGGTTGGATGTAGATGTTGAATAAGATGGATGAGAGTGCTGATCCTTGGTTGATAGGGAACTGTGATGATTTTCCCTGGATACATTTAACCTGCTGCGTTCTGTTGCTTAGGTAGGATGTGAACCATTTCATTGTACTGCTGCATAGCCCGATCTCCTGCAGTTGGTTTAACATTATTGTGTGGGAGACTGTGTCGAATGCCGCTGAAATATTTATGAATACCAGCAAAACTCCATTCTTTATATTGTCTATTCCCTTCAGCAGACTGTCAAAAAGGGATGTGAGTAGTGTTTCCACGTTGTGCTGTGGTTTGAAGCCATGCTGCTGCGGGTCTAACGGGGCTTGCAGATCAATGTAGTCCTGAAGTTGCCTCTGTGCTACCTTTTTGATAACCTTTGATATGAAGGGTAGGCTGATTTATCCATTTATACCTTATATAAACATTAACGAGTGCACAATTACCTTTCATTCAAGCTATGAATGATTGCCTTATAACAATTAATAACAGAATAATGGTCAATTCACTGAAGAAACCACAGCTATTTTGACTTCCCCCACCCCTCTCTCTGCAGGACTTGTGGATTTGGCAACAGGAAGAGAGATTTAAGAAAAAACAAACCCCGATATCATGACAAATTTCCCATGGAAAACTCTGTTCTCCCTCCTAATGCAATCGTAGGCCAGCTGTGGCGGCATAAAATGGGTTTGCCTGGACTGGGCTACATCCCAGCAGAGCAGTACATGCTAAACTCTCTCCAAATCAGAATAGGGGGAACATTTAAAAACAAAAATTGTAAACAGTTTTCCTTCTAAAAACAATGCTAAACCCATCCCACAAGTGGGTCGTAGCAATACTCAACCATAAAGTAAAAGAATGTCCCTGTTTTATAAGCAGCTCAGTATAGCACAGGAGGCCGTCCCGTTTCAGAGGCCCTGTGAGACGGAAGGGGTTAAGTACCTCAGGCAGCCCAGAAGCGTCACTGTCCCATGACTTGTCGCATCCTGTTCTGCACCAGGATTCTGAAATGGCCGCAGTTCAACTCTAACTCCCCTTTTCAACTAAAAATGATTTTACATACTCACACTAACAGACGGCTCCTGCTCCATAGAGCTGACACACTAAATAGTCTCTTCCTCTCCTCATCCAGTCCGGGTGTTAATCCAGCCATCAAGAATGAAAGTCCATTTTTATTTGTCTTTGTAGTCTAGGACTCTCTCCTGTACCAGTTATATATTCCTGATTTGTAACTCCAATTCCGTAAGCTGTGAGAGCAGAGCTAAACACTACGGGTCACTGCCTCTTCTTCTCATGGGCTGAGAACCGAGCTTTTTTGAAAAAAAGTACATAAGAGGCCCTGGCTTCACTTTACCAGTTGGATCTGTCATTTCTATTGTGCCAATATGCAGTACACGTAAGAGACGGTCCCTATCCCACCAAGCTTACAAACAAGTAGCACAGAGGAGTCAGGAAATGTATATAATACCGTAAAGACACTTACAACTGACAAGTATATGAACCTGAAGAACTTGAAGTTCGTGGTGAAAGGGAAAGGCAAAAGTGGTCACAAGGGAAACTTCCATCACAAAAGACCTTCTCAATCATCCTCTGAGCCCTGTTGCATCCAGTGCTCCCAGGGTTTCTCCCAAATACAGCCAGCACCAGGGGCAAAAGTCAGCCAAGAGTTTAAAATGACAAAGAAAAGTCTTGCTGCCAACAGATGTATGGCACTACTTACTAGTGCTACATGGGCAGGGCTCTACAAATTCATTGCATAAGACACCTTCGGCAGGGTGCAACACAAGAATTCACATCTATTTGTATTATCATTTCCAAGATTTTCAGCTCTACTAAAAAGATACTTCAAAGGCTACAGCAGCAGGCCATCCAATGTCACCAAACAGCATGGACACTGCAAAGCTCAGGCGGATTGTTCTGCGGAGCTGCAATTTTCATTTTCTGCTTCAGAACCAAAGCGCGATACCGCAAGAAAGACCGCTTAATAAGTGTGACCAGAACCACATTTCGGTGCCATATGACAGCACGCTTTGACCCCCGTATTCATTGCAGCAAGGGCTGAATGGTGCCCACATCTGCAGTGGCCTCAAACCAGCAGGAAAAATCTCAGCTGCAGTAGCATGAAGGTATTCCTGACAGCTAACCCCCAAAGGTCTGCCTCTAACACCACGCAACTGCCGTACCAAACACACATCCTAACACTAGTCCAGAATCCGTCCACCTCCTAGGTGTTTCCTTACCATTCCCCTAGATAAATCCTAATCTCCAGTTGTGTGTTCTGACTAGATTGTAAGCTCTTATGAGCAGGGACTGTCTCTTACATGTCTCTGTATATCGCTGCGTACGCCTGTGTAAGGGGATGTTACCGTAGCGTTTCTTCCAACGCCTCTACAGCGCTGACAACCTGATACTGCTGTGACGAAGCTGCTGAACTCGTCAGGGGAACTTCTAGATTAATCCGCACACTCCAAGGGGAGAATCTTCTCAAAACTACAAATACAAGGATTCAGCCCACAACCTCCAATATTCCCCAAGAATTTAAACTTCATTTGGAAGTGAAGAAAAAACAGAGGCGGATTCAGCACACACAAAGCTCTTCTCTCACAGAAAACTAGGAGTGTGTTTAGTTTCCTGTTTCGTTTGTGGGATTTTTTTTGTTTTATTTGGGAGGGAGGGGAGGGTTGGAACAATGTTAGGATGAAATGTAACATGTACAACCAACAAAACACTGATAAAACCCCATCATGCAAAAATATTCAAATGGTATTGAAACACTGATTTTTTTGTGCTCTCATATAACCTCTAATGAGCTGGAAAAATCAATACCGAAATTTAGAATTTATGAACACTGGAGAACAGAAGCCCTAAGAATATCTTCAATGCTTTCTTCTTAGAACACACCAAAAAAATCCCCCAGTTCAATAATAATATACATAAACTAAAAGAATACCAAACCCAATGAAAACAGTCCCTTATGTATAATATCTTTTTGTTGGAACTGGCTGGAGGCGGCTGAAAGAGCAACACAGTCGCTCCAGACAGCCAGGTCCGTTTTAATTAAACCAAGCTAAAAAAGTACTTATCAAACTGTATCCCAGTGAAGATTGCAGTAAACAAAGTCTGTTCAATTCATGAACTTGTTGAGCGGTCAAAAGCAGCTTTTACACCCACGACGCGCACGTTTCGGGCCATCAAGCCCTGTATCAAGTGGTCAGGAACGCGCAGAAATCCCGCTTATTTTTCATAAAACTTAGTTCCTCTAAGTGGAATGGATCCACCCAAACACAGGACAGTCCTTTATGAGGCGATGGACAACTACTTGTGATTCCACTTATGTGGTGTATGTATTACAGTGCACTTGCCCGTTTATTTATATTGGCCGAACGTCTAGAAAAATAAAACTCGCTTAAGTGAACATGCATCGAGGATTCGTCAACAGGTGTTGTCAGCTCCGATTGTGGAACATTGCATTGAAAAACATCATCAGTTTGGTAAAGATATCTTCTGGACTGTGTTGGATCATGTCCCGAGTAATCCTCGGGGGGGTAATCGATTAATGCGACTTCAACATCGTGAACAACAATTGATTTTTACTATGGATGCGGTTCATCCCAAAGGCTTGAATAAAGAAATTGATTGGCCAAGCTTGTTCTGATGTCACCTCTACTCGCCAAGGGATTCCCCGATGTCCATGGGGTCTCCCATCTGGTGATTGGTACTCCTTGCGTGATTGACGTCCTCTTTAGCCATTCTACATGATTTGTTCCTTATATCCGGTGACGTAAGTTTTATGAAAAATAAGCGGGATTTCTGCGCGTTCCTGACCACTTGATACAGGGCTTGATGGCCCGAAACGTGCGCGTCGTGGGTGTAAAAGCTGCTTTTGATCGCTCAACAATTTCATGAATTGAACAGACTTTGTTTACTGCAATCTTCACTGGGATACAGTTTGATAAGTACTTTTTTAGCTTGGTTTAATTAAAACGGACCTGGCTGCCTGGAGCGACTGTGTTGCTCTTTCAGCCGCCTCCAGCCAGTTCCAACAAAAAGATATTACACATAAGGGACTGTTTTCATTGGGTTTGGTATTCTTTTAGTTTATTCTTCTTAGAACAGGCAGAGATAGGGGTTTCTCCCAGCTGTCAGCCGAAACTAGAGCAGCTTAGGGTAGACTCCATGGGGCAATCAATCCTTATTTGTTGCTGTTTCTTCTAGTGCCATATAACCTGTTTTGTAAGGAACCCACAGTTTTATTTGCCTTGGCATGATGGTATTTAGCCAGGGACATGAAAGCAAACAGAACACCACCCTGTTCCAATAAACGTTCAGTTATCTATTGTAAGCATCAGCTTCCGCACTGTAGATCAGGAACTGGTTAAAAGATAAAATTAGAGGGTACAGCTAAATGGCCAATTTCCTCAATGGAGAAAGGTGAATAGCGGAGTACCCCAGAGATCTGTGCTGGTTCCGCTGCTTTTTAACTTATTCCTAAATCACCTGGAAATGGGAATAACGAGCGAGGTGATTAAATTTGCAGATGACACAAAATTATTCAAAGTTGTTAAAACACAAGAGGAATGTGAAAAACTGCAAGAGGACCTTGATAAATTGGAAGACTGGATATTCAAATGGTAGATGAAATTTAATGGGACAAACGCAAAATTATGCACCTAGGAAAGAACAACCCAAACTATGGTTATATGATGAAAGGTACCACCTTAGAAACCACCACCCAGAAAAAAAAGATACAGGCATCATCGTGAATAATACATTGAAACCCGGCGGCCAGGAAAGCAAATATGATTCCTGGCATTCTAAGGAAAGGGATGGAGAATAAAACCAAGGATATTATAATGCCTCTGTATCATTCCATGGTGCAACCGCACCTTGAACATCGAGTGGAATTCTGGTCGCCTTATCTTAAAACAAACAGATATAGTAGAATTAGAAAAGATACAGAGAAGAACAACAAAAATGGTAAAGGGGATGGAAGGATACCCCTATGAGGAGAGGCTAAAAAGCTTAGGACTCTTCAACCTGGAAAAGAGACAGCTGAGGGGAGATATGATAGAAGTCTATAAATTAATGAACGGAGTGGAACGGGTAAACGTAGATCGATTGTTTATGCCACCAGAAAGCAGAAAGACTAGGGGACATGCAATGAAGCTACGAGTACAATGTAGCCTATTTAAGACTAATAAGAGAAAATATGTTTTCATTCAACGTGTAATCAAAATCTGGAATTCCTTACCAGAGGATGTAGCTGTTAGTGTAGTTGGGTTTAAAAAAAGGTTTGGACAAGTTCTTTGAGGAAAGGTCCATAAACCATTATTAAAAGGACCCAGGAAATTCACTGTTTACGCCAGGACGAGTATTGTGGAACTTGTGTGCCTTTTTGGGAACCTGTCAGGTACCTACGACCTGGACTGGCCACTGCTGGAAACAAGATACTGGGCTTGATGGACCTCGGTCTGACCCAGTGTGGCATCTCTTATGTTCTTCAGTGCCAGTAGGCATCAGAATGTGCCAAGTGCAGGAATCACAATCATTCTGCAAGTCAGACCACTAATGTAATCAGACTTCCTAGCCCCAAGTCCGTCCCTGCTACAGATTTGCATTCTTCCCCACTGTAGGTTAATCTGTTGACTCTATGGGGTATGGAGCTGCGGCCCCTCCGATATCGCCCGGAAGCCGTTACCGCTGTTTAGAAAATATACCCCTATGACTCATTCCACTGCTATTAGTAAAAGAATCACAAGGCAACAGGGCCGTGAGCTCAAAAGCATGTGACACATTCGATGGGATTACCTGTGCACCCCAGCCAGCTTCACTTTCATCATTCTTCATGCACATTTACTGCCCATGTCTGAACTGTCCAACCTCCTTCTACTCTTGCATGCTACAAAGAATGTTTTATTTGCCTAGTTCTTTCCTGAAAATCTGCTTTTATGATAGTTACTAGAGTAGAGAGTGATTTCACCCAAAATCATGTTGCCTCTGAAGAAAGAATCAATCTCCTACTGAGATCACAAATTTTAAAAAAGCAGGTTCTTTATATTTCAGAAGGGAACACAAAATCTCTTGCAGTACTTGAAAAAACAATATGAACAAGTGATAGTTTTTTTTATTGCACTAACAATACAAATTATGAGAATGAGAAACCTCGCTGTGAAATCAAAGAAAGCAGGACCAGTGCAGAGCTGCGAGGGAAAACCCACCAAGCCATTGCACTAAAGATGCACAAGGAACTCCGTGCATGCCTGGGAAGGGGTTTTCCGGTACTTTCCAGAAGCCCATGGAAAAATCTCTGCTTGGTAGAAAGCAATAATCACGTGGCCCCATCACTGTGCTTGTTATGCTTGTTTCAACCCCCCAAAACAAAATGTTTTGCACCACTGCACACAGAACAGCAAAAGCTATTCATTTAATGTCACCAACAGAGGTATTTAGATTTATTTTTTTTTAAATTACAGATCATTTAACGGAATGATTCACAGAGAAACGGCCCAGTGGGCCCAGGCAGAAAGGGTACATTCAGTGACAAGGCAGGGTCTGATGCCGACTGCTCTTATAAGACAATCCTGGAAACTATCCATGACCACAAGCAAAGCAACACAGTCTGAGCAATGGACAGAACCCTCCGAACTCTCTCAGGAAGAAGGTTCAAGCCTCCGGCTCAGGCAGTGGCCCCAGCAGGGATCAGGTGACTGCCTGAAGCAAACACTCGCACGTGAAATAGAAAGGAAGTACAGGTACCCAATGGCGGTTTAAGAAAGTAAGAAAACAAACTTGGATGCTGCGCTTGGATCTTAGCTGCTAACACAGATGCAATAATCACAGGCCCTTGTCGCTATCACGTGTGATAAAGGGGTTCTCCTTGCTCATAAGAGCCGTTAGTCTCCTTAGTGACAGCTGTAATCTCTTGCAATTGAGAGGCTGTTGAAAGCCCTCAATGGACATTGAACAGTTGCAATAATGGGACTGCACTAGCCAATGGGCTTCCGTAAAAACCTCAAAAGCCAAAAAGGATTGGGTTCAAAGTTGACTAAGACAGGATGTGATACTCAAGAGAAGAAAAAAAGACCCACAGCAATAATACTGTTGCATCTGAAACCATCCACCCTCTTAGCAGTCAACTGCTGGGGACAGTAGCAAAGCCATTTCTACTGATATCGCGCCTCCTTCAGCACTTCAGAAAAGCAGCTGAACTCGAGCTGAATAACTGAGAAGCCTGAGAAACAATAGAGGAAGAGGATGAGACATCATGGCGACAATGGGGCAGATGCAGAGAAGTGCGCTGCTGTTACTACAGGCAATCGCGCAGCACGTAAGCACAGGTGATCTGCACTAGCAGGAGTACAGGAAGGGCTAATGACTGCGCAGACGCCTGTGGTAACAGCTGCACACAGCACATTAAAAAAATAAATAAACGATCATAATGAAGCAATTCGCTATGCGTCCCAGATGGTGGCTGTCTCACTGTCACTTGAAATTGAACAACGCCGAAACGGAGCTTCTTATTTTCCCCCCCTAAACCCTCCTCTCCCCTTCCTCCTTTCTCTGTCTCTGTGGACAACCCTCCACTTCTCCCTGTCTCCTCAGCTCACAACCTTGACTCCTCTTTCCCACTGGCGGCCCGAGGGGTCGCAGGGCCGTGTGCTGAGACTCATTGCGGGGCCTCATTTGCATAAATATTTGCATAATGTTAACATGTACTTACTTTTAGTAAACATGCCTTTTAATGAGTATCTGGATAAAGAAAGACTACCAGATTTCTACATTACTTTACTCCAGTGCCAACCGCCAGGCCCATTAGGTAGTACTATAAACACGGACCATTTAGTACCCATAGCAAACCCACCGTATCATAACAGCACTACCAGAACTCACAAAGCACCAAACCCTACCTATCAAACACTGCAAATATTAAACCAATACATCTCAGAGAATACCAATATATCTCCTACTGGGGAAAGAGAACAAGTGGCACTGTCAAATAGAAACTACATGAACAGAATACCTCAGCTTGGTTAAAATGCAGAACATAGACCGTCACCAAAGAACAAGGGATCACAATTTAGAAATAGGAAGACAATAATTAAACTGGGAACCCCAAAAGCCAAACTTGGAATGTACAACAACACTGGAGAAATAAAACTATAAATTAATTTCCTCTTGTACTAAACAAAACGCAAAGATTTATTTATTTATTTAGTTTGCTGTATTTATTATCCTGCTTTTCACCGGGTCAAAAGCGGTCAATTGGGGGATACATTTAACACGAGGGGATATGAGACACATACACTAATACTTACAGGGAACATGGGCAATGGAGGGTTAAGTGGCTTGCCCAAGACCACAAGGGGTGCCTATAGGACTAGAAATCCCAGTCCTTCCGGCCTGAGATTGCTGTCCCCAGGTGGGACTTGAACCTCAGGCCTGAAGTACCTTGTCCTAACCATTAGATCATTCCCCCCTGAAGATGTTAATGATACACATTTCCAAGAGCTGGCATATTCCAATTAATAAATTCAAAATAAAAAAGTATTTTTCTACCTTTTATTTTTCAGTTGCAATTGCTCTATTCACTTCCTTCTGGTTTCTTCGTGTCTTCAGCTAACTCTCCATTGTCTGCTGTCCATTTGTCCTTTCTTCTCTCTTCTAGTTTTTTTCCTGTCTCTCTCTACATCTGCTTTAACATACTGATCTTTTTCCTTTTGCTCTTTCCTCCATTTCTTTCTTTATTCCTTTTTCATCCACTCAAAATCTCACCCCTCCATCCTCAATCCCCACTTACTCTCCCAATATCCGTCCACTCATAGCTTTTCTTCCCTCCCACACAAAATATATTTTCCCCTCTCCATTCTCACTTCCCCAGCCCCATCCCCTTCTAGTCCTCCAACATCAGCTCCCTTCTAGTTCCAGCCCCACCCAGCATCCGCTCCCTTCTAGTCCCATTCTCCCATCCCCAGAAACAGCCCATTTCCAGTCCTATCACCCCCATCAGCCCATTTCCAATCCTAGCCCCACCCCATCAGCCATTTCCAGTCCTATCCTAGCCCCCCATCAGCCCATTTCCAGTCCTAGCTCCCCATCAGCTATTCCCAGTCCTATCCTAGACCCCCCCCCCATCAGTCCATTTCCAGCCCTAGCTCTCCCATCAGCCATTTCCAGTCCTAGCTCCCCCATCAGCTATTTCCAGTCTTATCCTAGCCTCTCCATCAGTCCATTTCCAGTCCAACCACCCCCATCAGTCCATTTCCAATCCTAGCCCCCTCATCAGATATTTCCTGTTCTATCCTAGCTCTCCCATCAGTCCATTTCCAGTCCTAGCCCCCCCCCCCATCAGTCCATTTCCAGTCCTAGCTCCCCCATATTTTCTACACAGAGCTCCCCACACATACATCAGCTCTGGTGGAGGGGGTGGGCCAGAGGAGGACCGTGGGCAGGGTGGAGGCAGGCCCATGACCCCAGACATACAGGGCCGATTCAGGTCGCGACCCTGTATATCTGGTCTAGTAGAGTTAGACGGGGTACTTATTCCACCTCGAAGGTGCTATAGGCCGCTGGCATGCTGAGTGGGAAACAGGAAGTCTCCTTTGACCTGCACACCAGCAGCCTATAGTACAACACAGTTGCCGAAGTGAAGAAAAATGGCGCTCTTCACTTCGGTACTATCAGAGGTGAGCTGGGGCCTGCCGGGAGCTCTCTAAAGCCGACCCTGCTGCTGCTGCCACCGGTGCCAATTAAGTGAGATGTTGTTGGCGTGGGGCCCCCTGAAGCATGGGGCTCTGTGCAAACAACATTCTCACACAATGGAAGGGCCGGCCCTGCTCTCTCCTTCTCCACACACATCCAACTGATAGCTGAAGTCTGCCGTTTCTTTCTGTACAACATCAACAAAATCCACCCATTCCTTTCTGAACACCCTACTAAGACACTTATCCGCTCCTTAGTCACCTCCTGTCTAGACTATTGTAACCTACTCCATGCTGGTCTCCCTCTGAATCATCTCTCTTCCCTTCAATCTGTTCAACATTCTGCTGCGCGACTAATCTTCCGCCAGCCTCATCATGCCCATATTACCCCTCTTATCAAGTCACTTCAGTGGCTCCCTATCCATTTCCGCATCCAGTTCAAACTTCTTCTGCTGACCTATAAGTTCATTCACTCTGCAGCTCCTCACTACTTTTCCTCTCTTATCTCTCCCTACACCCCTCGGGCACTCTGCTCGTCTGGCAAATCGCTTCTATCTGTGCCCTTCTCTTCTATTGCTAACTCCAGACTTCACTCCTTTCACCTTCGGGCTCCTTATGCCTGGAATAGACTACCTGAGTGTAGCCAGGCATCTTCTCTGACCCTTTTTGAAATCCAGGCTGAAAACTCACCTCTTCGCTGCTGCTTTTGGATCTTGACTCACCTGATCTCCCTCGTGTTTCTTACCATTCTCCCTAGATGTCTACAGCTACTGTGTTGTCTGTCTTGACTAGACTGTAAGCTCTGATAAGCAGGGACCATCTTTTATGTGTGTCTGTGCAGCGCTGCGTACGTCTTGTAGCGCTGTACAAATGTTTAGTAGTAATAGTAGGAATGTTGAGAAGAGCACAGAAGAAAAGGCGGCTTAGCTCAATGCTTGGATTTTAGCTCAAAGATTTGGGGCAATTGCTAGTGCAATTTCTTTAATTTAAAGCTAGAGCTTTAGCACTGGGTTCTAACCCCAATGTTTGATCCTTCTTATATTTGTGCGTTTCAGCCTCTGTCCCCAAGCCACTCTGCTAGCTGCTGGTGAACATGTGCTTTTCCCCAGGACTAATCACCGCCCCTGTCAATAGCTACAGCTGAAGTTGCTGGATTTTTAAACTTGTGCTAATTTAACTGTATGATCCTGTGGCCACCAATATATATGTTCATAGTTTACTGATTTTAATCAAAACTGTAGAAAGGGACTCAAAGGGGGCCCGGGGTCTCACAGGGAAAGCTTAGAGTGTGAGAACAACTTTGAATATGCTGTCAGTATTAAAAAGGATGTTTATTTATTTAACAGTTTTTTTATACTGCTTTATCATTTCAATCAAAGCAGTTTACATCGTAACTAAAACTTGGTAAACATTAAACAGGGACATTGATAACTTGGATTTTTCTGAGCAATGGAGGGTTAAGTGACTTGCCCAAGGCCACAAGGAGTGCTAGTGGGAATCGAACGCTGGTCTCCGGGTTCCCAAGCCAGTGCTCTAACCACTAGGCTACTCCTCCACTCCTATGAATAAGTGAGACAGTCAAGGTTACATTTTGCACAGGAGACAAGATAGAAAGATCATGTTTGCAGAAAGCTGTTCTGATTAAGTGTGAGCAATATGTTTGTGCTTGGCTTGACCTGAAACATGCGGAGGCCAATTCTGAACCAGGGACGCCCGGATCTGGCCCCGATTCTGCACCCATGGGAGCTAGCTGTTTCCACGGGATCGGACTCGAGGCACTTGGATGGCCCAGACGTGCCCTGATTCAGGCCCGTTGCATGTCCAGAAACACCCCCCCCATCTAGGCTGCCCTATGCTTCTGCATGGAGCCTCGGTGCCATGGTGTCCTGTCACCATGGCACTGGGACACCAAGCAAGAGCCCCGAGGCACCACAACTGGGTCAAACTGCTTTTCCTCGCCACCCCACCCCCAGAGTGGCCTGCCAAGGCTGGAATCAGACGGCGAGGAACTCCTGTTGCTCCTCACCTAGGTTCGGCAGGTCCGCAGGTCTAGATCCTTTTCCTCAGGGGACTTATTCCACCTCCGAGGTGGAATAAGTAGCCCGGTCTAACTCCACTAGGCCAGACGTACAGGGCCGCGACCGGAATCGGCCCTGTATGTCCAGGTTTATGGGCCGGTTTCCGCCTTGCTCACGGTCCTGCTCCGGCCCACCCCCTCCACCAGAGCTGATGTACGTGCAGGAAGCTCTGGTCCCTGCGAACAGTGGGGGCTGAACATCCAAACCGGACATTCATCCCCATAATTCGTAGGGCAGAATCTCTCCTGTAACATGTAAATATAGGCAAAGCAAAAAGCATGACACAGAGTGATAAGGCAAAAGAATGTATAAATGTTGCAGGTTTTTTTGTAATAAAAGAGAGTGCTGTGGACAAGCAAATTAAGGGAGTTATGGGAGACTGCTCAGTGCTCATGTTTGCAGGCACGTGACTGCCTTCTGAAAGCTTTAGCAGACTTTGTTATGGTTTAATTCTCTGTGTGTTGTGTTCTCATTTCGTCTCGCTTGCTTCTGGGACCAGAGAGGACAGCAAGGACCGAGGAAGGAGCCCAGTATTTAGTGCTCTCAGCTAGGAATTTGTTACATGCAACAGAAAGCATTTAACAAACATAAGCTTGAAGTTCAAATTTCTTATATCCCTGGATTGTTCTGAATTTTTCCTTTTAGTATCCTAATTATAATGTCATTGATAAAGTGATTCCAGGACCAGACTACTGCGTCAACGACTTTAATGAAAGGGAAACGCCAAACTAACCAGGAACATTAATGTGATCAAACACTTCAAACTGGGGCTTTTTTAACTCATTACCAGAGACGATAAAGCTGTCTCCGACACCTTATCACGCCACTAAAACATCAAATTGCTCCCTGCCTTCAATCTTCCTCCCACCACTGCAATGTTGTAGATTTCATCACACAATCTCATTATGACTGTTTGCATTACCTCCCAAAAGCTATTCAAGGAAAGTATTGTGTTAGTTCAATAAAAATGATTAAACCATACCAGCCTAAGTGTCTCTTGTGGTTATTCCATTCCTATTTGCTTCAGTTAAATGTATTTAAGATGCAGAATTTAAAGGGTTTTCTATTGTCCAAAGAGGTGCCTAGGTACTAAGCATCCTTAGCTGTTAATACAACAGTTGGCATATGCTAACAGTTAATGCCATGCCTTTGCAGTTCACACGGAAAACAGTACATGTTAACAGCTAACATGGAACAGGGCAGAGACAGGTTGGAGAATGAGCGGGATCTGTGCCTTACAGTCAGTCAATGGTCGTAGTTAATGGCCAACTGATTGGAAAAGATCTGCGTTCATACCAGTACTGAAGAACGTTGATCAGACTGACTGTGGAAACTATCGCACAATCGCTTTGATCCCACATGCCAGCAAGATTCTACTTAAGATCTTTCAGTGGAGACTACAACCATCCCTGGAGAGACAACTGCCTGGAGTACAAGTAGGGTTCAGGAAAGACCGAGGAATGAGAGACATCATCGCCAATGTGAGATGGATCCTTGAAAAGAATACCCTTCCCACGTTAAATGCTCTTTATAACTCAGTTGTTTTTGTACAAAGTTTCCTGTACAGGTTTTCTATTGTTCTATGTAAACCGTATTGCCTGGTAGAAAAACGGTATATCAAAACCAGTTAAATAAATAAATACATAAAAGGATATCTATATGTGTTTTATTGACTACAGCAAGGCCTTTCACTGTGTAAATCATGAGAAACTCTGGGCCACATTAAGAATCATTGGTAATACCGGAACACCTGATCGTTCTCTTGCACAACCTTTACATTGATCAAGAAGCAACAGTTTGAACGGAACAAAGAAAAACAGAATGATTTTAAGTCAGCAAACGTGTATGAAAAGGCTACACACTTTCTCCTTACCTGTTTAATTTATATGCAGAACAAATCACCATAGAAGCAGGACTGTATGAGGACAACCAAGGTGTGAAAATTAATGGGAGACTCATCAATAGCTTTTACTAAGTTGATGATACCACATTACTGGCTGAAAGTAAAGATGACCTGAAACATTTGCTTTTTAAGATCAAGGAACAGTCTTAAAATGGGTCTGCACCTCACTGATGGAGAAGAAATTGAAATTGTGAACAACTTTAACCTGCTTAGATCAATAATTAAGAAACAACAAGCAGTCAAGAAAGCAGATGACACATTGCTCTTGGCAGAATGGCTATGAAGGACCTAGAAAAGATTCTCAAGAACAGAGATGTCTCTCTCCATACAAAGATTTGACTTGTCCATGCCATGGTATTTTTAGTAACATCATATGGATGCAATAGTTGGACAATGAAAATATAGACAGGAAGAAAATTAATGCCTTCGATTTATGGTGCTGGCGGCGAATACTATGTATACCATGGACTGCCCAAAAAACAAACCACCAAAGAAAACCCAGCACAAGGTAAGCCATTTCTTTGGAATTCACTCTCTCCACCTGATGCAGGGCCATAGGATTTTGGCTGGCCCGAAACGTGGCACATTGTTCGTTCCATGAATTCTGCAGTGGCTGTGGCTCGGGATGAAGCTAAGTTTTTGATTTTTGATATTTTCAAGTGAATAAATGATTAAAATGGAATGACCACGGCGAGGGGCGGGTTTTAGTTCCTTCCCCTTTTGTATGGTCATTCCAACAAAAAGAAATTATTTACAAAAGCAGGTTAATATTTACAATATTTTTGATATATTATAACGGAGGTTTCTGCCGAGGTTTTGTGTTTTGGTTCCAAAAAACAAATCAGTCAGTACTAGAGGAAAATCAAACCTAAGCTTTCTTTAGAAGCTCAGATGACAAGACCAACGTTCATACTTTGGACACATCATGTGAAGAGAGAGATCATTAGAGAAAGACATCATGCTTGGCAAGGTTGAAGATCAACACAAAAAGGGGAAGGCCAGCAATCAAATGGACTGATACAATAACAGCAGTGATGGATATGACTTTATCAACAGTTAGTCGCCTGACTGATGACCGAACACAATTTATCCAAAAGGTCACCATTAGTTAACTGCACCGTATTGTCTGCCATATTAACATCACTTAAGTAGGTATAGCTATAACTGCATAGCGTTACCTGCAAGGACCATATTTATTTATTCAACAGATTTTTTTATACCAAGGCAGTTTACAAAGAACAACATTAACAAACTCGAGTGAGTTAAGTTACATAGAACATGGGAGATACGAACTTGGGAGTTAAATATGGGGGTTTACAGAAATCAGCAGTAAGTGAATGAAGTTATGATGTGTGATTAATCAAGTGATATCAGAAGGACCAAAGCGGTCAATGAAAAGATGTGTTTTTAAAAGTTTCTTCAGGTCTTAAAGATCTGATGCACAGCACTTTGGATGCAATAGGTATTTCTTCTGCATTAACAGTAGAAGATGCTGGAAACATCCCCTCCCCCCCCCCCCCAACAGTTAGGGCTTCTGGCTCTGCAGTTACTGCATGGTGATTTTGGCAATTACCACACTATTAATTGCACATTGGTTTGGCTCCTCCTTAGACTATATTGTGAGAAATGGTCCAGCATCCCATTTATAAGCTTATATGGTTTTGGTGGGCTGTGCAACCTTTTTCTTTTCATAATGTAAAGCATCTTGTAAAAAAAAATCTAAACATAGATTAAACAAACAGATAAGCAGATGGCAGGAAATAAATCAGCAAACATTAGGCCCAATGCTTCCTGGAAAGGGAAAGGGGAACTGGATTTAGTCCACGCCTTTTCTCAAATATTCAAGGCAAGTTACATTCAAGTAGACTAAGCATTTTCCTATCCCCAGAAGGCTTATGCTCTAAGTTTTCACCCGAGGCAATGGAGGGTTAAATGACTTGCCAAAGATCACAAGGGGCTGTAGTGGGATTCAAACCCTGGTTCTAGCCCACTACTCTAACCATTAGGTTACTCCTCCACTCCACAGAACAGCTTCCCTGTGGATCTGGGCCAAATCCTGATAAGGGCACAGGGTACTGCAACAGTCTCTCACATAACCGCCATGGTTCAGCAACACCAACTTCATCTATGCTGGAATAATCAGTAAAAGTATCTACCCAAAAGGTCTCCTTTGGAATCAATATCTAACCTTCATGTCAATACTTCCTTTATTGGGCCAGTATTTTATTTTACAGCATCAAAACCCACTGTATGCCACCGATATCATGCTTTCAATAAGTCATGCTTGGAACACACGTGGGATCCTGCAAACTAGCCTTTTGCCCCTCATTAGAGAACAAAAATTCCCCTCTGCTATAACAAAAACCATTTCATCCTTCCTGCTACTCTGCATCTTAAATGAAACAAGATCCTCCTCTGAACTCAAAACACGGCCTGCAAGGAATCTGACCACCACTGTGCACTGGCAGAAGGCTTACTCAGCCTGACTACGACCTTACGACCTTCAAACAAGAACACCCCTTCCCGGCTCCTTCTAGACCTGCCTGCAAACGTTAGCTGTAATATGGATATTAATTCTACAAAAACGGAACCATGTGCACAAACGTTACCAATATATAAAATTATTTTTTGTCGGACAACCCAATCCAAATCGTTATCAATAACCAGTTTAGAATTATGCCCATTGGGGCACATCTTAGGCATGAAATGTCTAAAAGAATGAAGCAGAAAGCTTTTTTTATAAACTATTATTAGAATGATTAAATACATCAAAAAGGACCCAATAATTGCATATATTCGTGCTGGGTGCAGTTTGGTAATGTTTGTAATATGGACATTGCTAGGGCTGGTGCAAAGGCAATAGATGCCCTCTCATCATTGGCTTTTAGACCCCTACCACCCCTCCCTTTAATCATAATCTTCTCAACACCACCCCTCCCAATAAATCCTATAAAAAGGCATATTCAGACATCATACTTTTAAATATTAAAAATCACTTTATTTTGTAAATATACACATGAGTAGGGAAATTTCCAAAAGCCACTTACCGGGATAAAATAGACTATTTCAACGTACGCATTTATTCTCTGGGGATAAAAGTAAGTTTGTGGGGCTGTTAGGACCCCTCAGAAACTGCTGCTGATCACTGTTTTCTAAGAGGACATTTACATGCAAAAATCACTAGAAGAGCTGAAAAATATAAAACAGTCCCCCATAGTATGCTTAACATACCAATTCAGTTCTGTATCACTTAAAATCTCTTGCATGCTTTATGGTTCGTGAAAATCCCTGAAAGAGCCCAACTAGCACAGAAAACGAGATTGAATCAGCACAAGCCTGAACTACGTGAGAAGTAGCGTCAGTAGTCAAGGCACAAGCTCTAGTGGAAAGATGGCCATGGAGGGGTCTACAAGAGGCCAAGCTCACTGCACTAAGAACTTCCATGTTGCAAGAGCAGAGAACATGGACTGTGTTTCCTCAAAAGATAATACAAATCTTAAAATAGCAGCAGGATTAATATACAACTCTTTAAGTAACTCCCCTCATCAGCAGATCAACTGTAAGGACAAGATCAAAGCACCATAGTGCTTCATAAAACAAGCCAGCAAACCAAGGGCTAAGCTTTCCTTCAGCTTAGGAGCTCTGGACTTCGCAAGCCCTGAAGGAGAATGAAGGATTCTGACAGCTCGATGCACAAACCCTGTGCTACAGCCTCAGGTTTGACCATTTTGTTCCTGGCCTGATCTTTCTGCCAGCCTGAGTATAAAACCACGCTAGATCTTAGCAAAATCTTTTTACATTGGCAGCAATTTCTAGTATTTAGCTCACGGGCTACCCTTCAGTGCAGTCGTTTTACACCGATTTTCCCATGCTAGTCCTTCATCCGTCATTAGGGAATAAGGTTAGTGCAGAAAAATCAAGCGTCAACTGCTACGCTAAAGGGTGGAGAAGTTTGCTGCATCGGACAGACAGTCAGCACCATTTTCTTATACATGGCAGTTGCAGGGCACAGTGGCATACAGAGATACATCTTAAGTACATAAGACATGGCCTGCTGGGTCCAACTAAATGTCCATCAAGCACAGCAGCTTTCTGTCTCAGACAGTACCCCGTCCGGGTCACTGGGAAGCCCTTGTTTCATTTTGTAATTTCAAGTCATTTGCCCTCATAAATTAGGGATATGCACATAAATGGCTTATTTCAAAACTGCCCAGACTACATGGGTGTAGAAGTGTACACAAACATTTACCAGAACTGAATGAAGACGTTCCAAAGAACAGGGCTGGAAAAGGAACAGTACTTATGTGCCTATGTTATGAGAATAGCGGCTGTGTGTGTAGTTTCAGCAGGAAGATAGATGCACCCTTTCCCCGTGGAAGTAGGTGTAAGTTCTGTGCACCCTTCCCACACACGGTACCCTCTCTACTTTCTTCCAGCACAGTCACAGGGCATGGAGAAGTATCTCAGACATTTCACCTTGTTAGGCTGGATGGCCAAAAATAGCCACAAGATGAAAAAGAAACCCACTGGATGACTTATCCCGACTTTAGAGCACATGCAGAGTGCCAGTGCCGTCAGCAGAGGGGCGGGGGGGGGGGGGCGAGGGACCGGCCAGTCTGTTTGTGCCAAAAACAGCATCAGAATCTGTTCTCTTGCATTCAACCTAACTTTCCCTTTCCGGGCACAGAGACAATTCAGCACCAGCTGTTACCACTTCCTGGCATACCTGACAACGAAAGGCTGCCTACACATCACATCTATTCATTGTGTAAGGCGGCACAGAAGGTGAAGTTAGAAAACGGTGCCGGGTCTTCACCAAACATCTATGAGACGAGACTTAGGAAACAAAATATCTCTACCCTAGAGGAGAAGGAGACAGACATTTAAACATCTCAGAAAGCGTAAATAATATAGAGGATGGGAAAGAAAGTTCTAGAAGTCATCATCAAGATATTGAGGCTCATAAGAGGTAGCGAAAGGGCAAAAATATTTCTGCGCAAATAGGCCGGTAGATGAAGGGACATGCTCGGGGCAAGCAGACTATCTGACTTCAAAGCGACCTGGAGATTAGCACAGAAGATCCTTCGTGCTGAAGCAGGGATGGGAAGAGCTCAACCAGGGGCTGGATGGCCCTTCTGGTCTCCGTCTGTTTCTATATTAAGAAGAAATCTTAGCCGGGAGGGGGGGGGGGGGGAGTACCAGGTTCAAAAATAAACAATAAAAGAGATGCCTCAGGATCTTGAGGGACCCAGGAGCACAATCAGAAAATTCAAATACAATGAGGAAGAATTGTTTCCAACCCCCATTACCGGACTCCTGATCCCCACCACAAAACAATAACCCACCTTCCTCAACTACCTCGCCACCCTGCAATTTGCCCCACCGCCAAAAAGCTGTACACCCGCAACTGCCTCAGTATGCTGCAAACTGCTCCACCCACAAAAAAATACTCTCCAAAGTGCCCCACCACCCTGAAAACTTCCCCGTTGTGTTTTTGGAGGCATCAGCCCTAGACAGACAATCAAGGTTTCGTCAGTGTCATAACACTGAAACTGTATTGGTTTACCATTAAGTTAAATTGCAGGGAGGAGTAGCCTAGTGGTTGGGGCAAGGTACTTCAGGCTGGAAGGTCGGGGGTTCAAATCCCACTAGAGGACAGCAACCTTGGGCCGGAAGGACTGGGGTTTCTAGTCCCACAGGTGCTCCTTGTGGTCTTGGGCAAGCCACTTAACCCTCCATTGCCCATGTTCCCTGTAAGTATTAGTGTATGTGTCTCATATCCCCGTGTGTTAAATGTATCCCCCAATTGTGTTGTGACCGCTTTGATTGACGGATACGGCAGTATACAAAACTGTCTAAATAAATTAATTAATTAAATCGGCTGGAGAAAAGAACAGATGCTTTAGCTGATTTTTTTTAATTGAGAAAGTTAATATAATAATACAGGTAAATAAGTTAAGAAAACAAGAAAAAATAATTACAGGTCTAACTAAAGACCATAATACTTATTTTAATAAACATAAATGTAACATATATAAAATAAAGCAAATATCAAGCCTGGACTGCATTAACCAATACAAACCTACAGAGAAAAAAATAATCCATCAAGTAGGAGCATCAAATATATAATTAGATCCTTTTTAACTTAGCTGCTTAGAGGAAAATCATCAGAAGAAAATAATAATCCATCTTTCCCCGATGTACCACTAAACAATTACAAGGAGACAAGAAAAAAAGTGGCTCCCTGGGCCACTACCCTATGCTCAGACCAAGGAATCCTTCCTCCTCAATTGAGTTGCTTTGGAAACGTCAAGGAAAACGTTAAATTGGTTGTCCACAAAAGGAAACTTTTTTTTTCTGAAAATACAATTTCAAAATTTTACTTGTCTAGAAAAAAACACCACTAAAGTGGCGCAAGTAGGAATTTCATCAATAGAAGATTCTTAAAACACAGACAAATCAAGACTGTCTACTGTAGAAAGCTGATCGATATCCTGTCTCCTTATCCAAAACCTTAACCCCCTCAGGAATATAATACAAATTCGTAAGCTGAACTGACTAGACTCTGGATCAGTAAACAATAATACCTCCTTCAAATATCTGTGAAATAAATGAAGTGGTGACAAATATCTAGTACAGGGAAAATTCAGGAAATGTAGATTACAGACCCTACGAGAGTTCTCCATTGCTTCCAGTTGCTTAGGCATGACTGAAGAGTCTTCAACTGAGGAAGTAGAAACAGCTTGCAAGGTAGAAATCTGGTGCTTCCATTTTTGGAATTGTATTATCCAGTTCCTTTAACTTTAAATCCTGCTCAGTCATCTTTGCAACCGACTCAACTGAAAACGTAGAAATTTGTTCAGAACCACCCTGACGTGCCAGTTCGGTAGGTGAAACAATTTGGCAAGTATCTTTGAGAGATATATCGTTCTGAGGCAACGCAGTAGCAGACGGTAAATGCAATCCCGGAAACTTGCACAGCAGGTGCTCCTTGGGGCATGCCAAGCAGTTCGGTCAGCGCTACAGTTACCTTGATATGTTGATCCATGGGGCCCAAAACCTTTGCTGACTTCTGAGCCTTCGTTGGTCCTCTATTCTTCCTTTTTTAGTCCCATATACAAAGCATGGAGCCAATTTAACTTGTGCTCCTCGATGCTCTGAAGGGGTGCCAAAGGGACACACCCCTTCACAGCATGCCCACAATGATGCACCCGCAACAGTGTCCTGTGGAAGGGCCACAGATCTTATAGGCTCCAGACCCTGAAGTCACCAGGTGGCCTCACCATTGTAGGGCATAATCAGTCAGGCAAACTGCAGTCCTCCTTAGCTGATCTCTTTTTTCTTTTTACTTATCTTCTGACTTTGACACAACTGATCTGTTATTAGACTTAGGCTTTCAGGGCACAGTATACTCTTGGTTATCAATTTCTTGAGGACCAGATCACAAACAGTAGTTTGGGAAAAGTTGCAGGCTAGATCAATGCAAATTGGTTGTGGACTGCCCCAAGGCTCTATAGTATCTCATCTGTTCCTTCCAAAGAACAATTGCTATTTTTTTATTGATAACATTCAGCTGGGGATGGAGATCGGGGATACCAGGCTACAGCATCGTGTAAGATAAATTCAGATAAATCAGAATATCTGTGGATCAACCAGCAGAATAATCTTTTGTCCTGTAATCCAGGTATCCCGTTATGAAATACAGGGAAAGGGAAATTTGGGAGTAATCTTAGATTCTGATTTATAGCTTAAGGATCAAATATCGGCTGTGATAAGGATATCCTAGTTTAAAATTACTCCGTCGGCTAAGGGCCTTGCTTGAACCAGAAGAATAGAAAAATTCTGATTCATGCTTTTGTAATGACCAGGCTGGACTATTGTAATAGCATAGTGCAAGATGCCAACATACCATTTCAAGGGTCTGCGGCTTGTCCAGATTACAGCCACTTGGTCGTTGACAAATAAGAAATCCTTTGGTCACATCTCCCCTATCCCAGTGGAGCTTCATATTGGACTTAAGATCATCTGCTTGGTCTTTTAGTCCTTTTATCATAATGGTCCCTTCTGCAACCATTAGTACCAGCCAGTAGTCCTAAATCTTGCAAGCAGTTGCTACAGGATAGTGCCAAGTGGGGCTAGATTGCAATGTATAGCTCAATGAGGGGTCCGCGCTTATGGAATTCACTACTGTTAGAGTTACTCCACGTTCCAAAAAAGGTAAAAGTGGTCAAAAAGCCGAGTAATGTTCTTTAGAATGTGAGGCGCCATTCTTGCATGATATTGATGGGTGTAGAGGGTACAGGGTCAGGTTGAGGTGGTTTTAATTTAGGTGGGAGGCTGAAGGCGGAGGGGAGGGTTAAAAAGAAGATGAATAATTTGCATTTATATGGTAACTTCCTCAAGCAATTTAGTGAGTCAGGTACCAAATACTGGCAAATACATAACATAACATATGACTGCTGTGAAGCCATCTTGGCTCCATAGGCTCCTCTTCCAAGTTTCAGAGAATAAAGGTTAAAGGAAGCTATAGGTGAGACCTTCTCTTGGTACCTAACTTTTAAGAGCAAGCCTCCCTTCATCAGATCAGTGTAGGATGATCTAGAGAAGATGTGGAGGAGTAGCCTAGTGGTTAGGACAGTAGCCTTAGTGCCAGAAAGACCAGGGTTCAAATCCCACTCCTTGTGGCTGTGAGCAAAACACTTAACCCTCCATTGCCTCAGGTACAAACTTAAGATTGTGAGTTCTTTGGGGATAGATACATACTGTACCTGATCTTCTCCTGGAAAGGCGCGAGTTAAATAACAACAATACGCAAATAAACTTCATATTGCATGACAATGATGGCGCAGCCAGACAGTAATAATGTCTAAAAAAATAAGTTGCTGGTATCCTTCCTCCTCCAACCTATACTTGGAGTTAGACAAAGAATGAGCCCTCTGTTCAAAAAAAGCTGGAAGGGCATTTTGCCTTTTTTTTGTCTTTGAATTCCAGGAAAATTTATGATGTTTGTATTCAAGACTCCTTGGAGACATAATGTACAAAGTACCACAAATTTCCTTGCACACAGGACAGGAACCTGGGATACACGTGATCTTTCATCCCAAGGCGCAGTAAAGAATGGATTGGAAGGCAAGCATGCCCTGAAGCATTTCACTTTCCTGTGCAAGATCTGGGGTCAGCACTCAGCTGGAGTTTTCAGGTTTCCCTCAAAATGCACAGAATTGGATCAGAGCAAAACTCCTGCATCCATTACCAAGGGACTAACAATGCAGCCCAGAGAAAAGCAGCTTCTGACCTGTAACATAAACAAGAGCTGCGTAAGCTGCTGAAAGCTCTGCTGGTCTCACTCTCTTGCTTCTGCAAAATTAAAGTCACAATTAATGGCATATCCTAAAATAAGGAGACCAGCTGGATTCAGTGGATGTACCTCAGGATCACTGGCAACATTAATAATAATAAAAAAAAGGTTTTGTTAAAATTAAATCTGCAAAACTTTGGGAGCTGCAAGTGAGAACAGCGCACTCTGCTGGCACTGCCGCAGACACATGCAGACACTTCCCCGGACTTGGTGCATTTTATGAAAGAAAAACATAATTGTTATCAATATGTCCATCTTACAGAAGCAAGGACAGACAGATAACACAGGGGAAGCGGATGCCAGGCAGCCCTTACCAGCCTTCAGCTATTCCACCATTGCTGCCACCTGACTAAGAAAACTGGTGACCTCCACTTGAAGCCCTCCCACATTATCAGCGCAGCTGCTCTGCAACACCCAACTTTGCTGTCTCCCGTACTGGGTGCGGGTGCATTGGGGCAGGCATGGGATAAAGCATG
The DNA here is from genome assembly GCA_033557465.1 of Ichthyophis bannanicus. Classification (NCBI taxonomy): domain Eukaryota; kingdom Metazoa; phylum Chordata; class Amphibia; order Gymnophiona; family Ichthyophiidae; genus Ichthyophis; species Ichthyophis bannanicus. The sequence goes on from CM066035.1 coordinate 2,980,446, forward strand.
GGTGAGTGGAGATGGAAGACAGAAAACAGGAGGCATGGGGGTTGGGTTAAATAGGGGGCATGAAAGAATCGAAAGGCAAGTAACTAAGAGACATGGCAAGCAAACAACACACCCACCATGCTGGTTCTGGAAAATGACTCTGAAAAACACACAGTTCTAGATCTCTTCCTTGCCAGCTCCTCATTAAGTTGAGATTGGGGAAATATGCTGAAATATAGAAACAAGATGGCAGGAAAAGACCACATGGCCTATCGAGTCTGCCCTTCCGTATCAATTACAATAGTGCTCTTTAACAATGATGGTGAACTGCAGTGTGTGTATAAGATTGTGCAGAGCCGACTCGAGCAGAAGACTGGGAACCCTGGCACAAAGCACTTCAGTATTGTTTGCAGTAAAGCACCGCATCATTGCTTAGAGGAAGGGAACTGTGTGTGGGAAAGGTCAATAATATTTGGTTGCCACCACATGGTTTCCATTTGAATTATGGCCACAAAATGCTCAAAAGAGCATCAGGTGCTATTAGCACACCACCTCCCGGGGCAGCTGAAGCCTCTTCCACAAGAGAATGGAATCTCAGAATTACTGGTGGGGGTCCCGGGTGAGGCAGGCTCTCAACAGGGCATGGTTTAGCTGAGGGGGAGGGTGTGTGATGGGGTCTATAGAATGCTACCCCTCCCTCTCCAAAGGGATTATCAACAGTCCCCTTTAAGAGAGTCTGCAGCCCAGAGTTCAGGGCTGGGAGGGCACAGATCAGAGAGAGAGGTTAGGAACCCAACAGGCTGCAGGAGGGAGAGAGGCCTGTGGAGCCAGAAGTCTTTCCAAGGCAAGCCGTGCAAAGGAGTTCTGAAGTAGGAACTTTATTTTATTTATTTATTTATTTATTTATTTACATTCTCTTATATACCGCGCTATTCTGCATCAGTGCGGTTTACAGTGAACAAACTGAAATTACATTGAACAGGGCATTATAACTTGGAGATAACTATTTTACAGGGAACATGGGCTATGGAGGGTTAAGTGGCTTGCCCAAGACCACAAGGAGCACCTGTGGTCTTAACTGTGGTCTTAACTGGGACTGGAGGAAGAGCCAAGAGAACCAAACTTGTGGAGGTTTAACAAGCTGGGACAGAATACAAGCTGATTATTTTTTTCCCTGAACTGCTGCCTGTTCTGTTCTGTTTTAAAAGAAAACCCCCTCCCACAGCAGGCCACACTACCACACTGAGCATTTAAACCTTTATGTACAATCTCATGATCTATCCAATGTAAACATCTCTAACAGACTGTCATCTTCCATAGACGGTAATATTATATTCAATAATTAACTCAGGAACTCATTACTGTCCTTTTTCCAACTCTTCTGTGTCTATAGGCAGAGCAAACCTGTCTGGCCTAGTCTAGGAATTTATGCAGTAGGAGTGAAGGTAGCCTAGTGGTTAGAGCATCGGCTTGGTAACCAGGGTTCGATTCCCACTAGCACTCTGGCCTTGGGCACTGACTCAAAGGCACACATTGCATTTTTGATCTAACAGCACGATCCCTGAAGATTAACTTTTATTTCCTTGCAAGTGAATGCACTCGAGGCCTTCAGTGTTTTAACTGGATACTGTGTAGACATTCATTCCTTCTCCACTATCACCAGTTTCCTTTAGCACACAGCCAATCGCCAAAGTGCATCATCTTTCCAAACATCTCTATATTAGAGATCACATGAAGGAATAAACGTTTCCCAAATGCTAGGTCATACCTGACATCTTGTGCAGCTCCAGGTCTAACCCCACAAAGAGATGAGGAAGCTGTGATTACCCCCTAGGACTGTCCTCTTTAGCAGCAGGGCCATGTACAAGTGGGGCAATCGGGAACAGGGAAGGGCAAAGGAGGGGAAAGAAGTGTGAAAATAGAGCAAACAAAACAAAGATGTTGTAAGGAAAAACATTTTCTTTTGCCTTAACTCCTAAATTTGTTTTCTTGAAAAACATAAGGGGTCCAGGATCTCTTCTCATTGTACAAATGAGATGCTCCAATCCACATCTTGCAAATTAAAGATCCCCGAACGGCAACACCTCCCTTTTCACTGCAGCCTTAACATCACATCTGATCATCTCAAGGTGGAGAAGCAGTGCTTCAAGGGGATGGCCGGAGCCCGATGGATGCAGCAGCAGCAGCAGGAGAAACAAGGGGCTAATCAGGGCCGGATTTACCTTGAGTGAGGCCCTACGCCAACAAAAATTGTGGGCCCCCAGCAGGGGCGGCCCAAGGGGGGTGCGGACCTCATTTGCATAAGGGGCCTCATTTGCATAAATATTTGCATAATGTTACCATATACTAACTTTTAGTAAACGTGCCTCTTAATGAGTGTATGGATAAAGAAAGACTAAAAGATTTCTACATTACTATAATCCAGTGCCAACTGCCAGACACATTAGGAACTACTACAAACACTGCCCATTTAGAACCCATAGCAAACCCGCCGTATCCTAACAGCACTACCAGGACTCACAAAGCACCAGACCCTACCAATCAAAAGACAACACTGCAAATATTAAACCAATACATTTCAGAGAACAACAATACATGACCTACTGGGGAAAGAGAACAAGTGGCAATGTCAAATAGGAATTATATAAACAGAACACCTCAGCTCAGTTACACATGCAGAACATAGACCATCACCAAACAAGTAGTCACAAGTTAGAAACAGGAAGACAATAATTAAACTGGGAATCCCAAAAGCCAAACTTGGAATGTACAACACTGTAGAAATAAAACTATACATTAATTTGCTCTTGTACTAAACAAAGCACAGATGTTAATGATGCACATTTACCAGAGCTGACATATTCCAATTAATAAATTCAAAATAAAGAGATATTTTTCTACCTTTTGTGCATTTTTTTCAGCTGCAATTGCTCCAGCCACTTTCTTCTGGTTTCTTCGTGTCTTCTGCTAACTCTCCATCGTCTGCTGTCCATTTGTCCTTTCTTCTCTCTTCTAGATTTTTTTCCATTCTCTCTCTACATCTGCTTTAACATACTAATCTTTCTCCTTTTGCTCTTTCCTCATTCCTATTTCATCCACTCAAATATTACCCCTCCATCCTCAATCCCCACTTACTCTCCCAATACCCGGCCAATTGTAGATTTTTTATCCCTCCCACACAAAATATTTTTCCCTTCTCCATTTTACTCTTCCAGCCCCATCCCATTCTAATCCTCCCCCAACATCAGCTCCCTTCTAGTTCCAGCCTCACCCAGCATCCATTCCCTTCTAGTCCCTGCATCAGCCCATTTCCAGTCCTAGCCATCCATCAGCCCATTTCCAGTCCTAGCCCCCCCATCACCCCACTTACAGTCCTTAACCCCCCATCACCCCATTTTCAGTCCTTAACCCCCCATCACCCCATTTTCAGTTTAAGCCCCCCCTATAACCCATTACCAGTCCTAACCCCCCATCAGCCCACTTCCAGTCCTAACCCCATCAACCCATTTCCAGTCAGCCCCCCATAGCCCATTGCCAGTCCTACCCCCCCCCCCATCAGCCCACAGCCCATTACCAGTCCTAACCCCATCATCCCACCTCCAGTTTTAACCCCCCAGCCCATTTCCAGTCCTAGCCCCCCATAGCCCATTACCAGACAACCCCCATCAGCCCACAGCCCATTACCAGTCTTAACCCCCCCAAAGCCCATTACCAGTTCTAATCCCCCCCCCAACAGCCCATTACCAGTCCTAACCCCATCAGCCCACCTCCAGTCTTAACCCCCCCGCCCATTTCCAGTCCTAGCCCCCCCATAGCCCATTACCAGACAGCCCCCCTCAGCCCACAGCCCATTACCAGTCTTAACCCCCCCCAAAGCCCATTGCCAGTTCTAAGCCCCCCCCCAACAGCCCACAGTCCATTACCAGTCCTAACCCCATCAGCCCACCTCTAGCCTTAACCCCCCCCAGACCAGCCCATTTCCTGCCACTGCCCCCCAATAGCCCATTACCAGCCCTACCCCCCCCAGTCCATTTCCAGCCCCAGCCCCCCCATTAGCCCATTACCAGTCCTACCACCCCCATAGCCCATTACCAGTCCTACCCCCCCCCTAGCCCTTTACCAGTCCTACCCCCCCCCAGAGCCCATTAGCAGTCCTACCCCCCCCCCATAGCCCATTACCAGTCCTACCCCCCCCCCATAGCCCATTACCAGTCCTACCCCCCCCCACATAGCCCATTAACAGTCCTACCCCCCCCCCATAGCCCATTACCAGTCCTACCCCCCCCGGCCTAAAGTAAAATTTAATTTAAAAAAAAAACCTGGTGGCTGCCGCCGCGGGGGCCCCGTCTACAAGCTGGTCGGGTCCGGTCCGGTCGGGTCCGGTCCGGTCGGGTCTCTCTCCCTCCCTCGCTCGCTGCAGGCTGCGAGAGACGCATCTTCGCGTCTCTCGCAGCCTGCAGCGAGGGAGGGAGGGAGAGAGACCCGACCGGACCCGACCCGACCCGACCGGACCCGACCCGACCAGCTTGTAGACGGGGCCCCGCGGCAGCAGAGGGGGCCCCGCGGCGGCAGCCACCAGGTTTTTTTTTTAAATTAAATTTTACTTTAGGCCGGGGGGGATAGGACTCCTACCCCCCCCCGGCCTAAAGTAAAATTTAATTTAAAAAAAAAACCTGGTGGCTGCCGCCGCGGGGGCCCCGTCTACAAGCTGGTCGGGTCGGGTCCGGTCCGGTCGGGTCCGGTCCGGTCGGGTCTCTCTCCCTCCCTCCCTCGCTCGCTGCAGGCTGCGAGAGACGCGAAGGGAGAGCGTCTCCTCGCGTCTGTGTTAAGCCCGCAGGGGCTGATGGGAAATCCCATCAGCCCCTGCGGGCTTAACACAGACGCGAGGAGACGCTCTATCTTCGCGTCTCTCGCAGCCGGGAGGGAGGGAGACGAGACCCGACCCGACCCGACCCGACCAGACCATCTTGTAGACGGGGCCCCCGCGGCAGCAGAGGGGGCCCCGCGGCGGCAGCCACCAGGTTTTTTTTTTAATCGAGTTGAAAAAAAAAAAAAACCTGGTTCTATTTTTTGTGGGCCCCTGCCGGTTGTGGGCCCTACGCCATGGCGTACATGGCGTATACGTAAATCCGGCCCTGGGGCTAATAATGGCTCTATACACATCAATGGCGTGTCCAGTTCTGAAGGCTGCACCTCCGAAATGATATCAACCTTGTAGAAGCAGCTCCGAGTCATTTAACTAAAATAGTGCACGGCTGCACCTACAATGTCTTCCCTGAAAAGGGACAAAGGGGATACAGGGAACATTCAGCTACCTCAAAAGGTATAAAGAATCCAATCTAAAGGCAGATAGTTTTCAGAGGAGAGAATATTCTAGGCAAAAGGCTACAATACCCAGCTCAAAGAGGCGACTCGGGAGGAATATAAGGAAATAGATCTTCACAGAACGTGTGTGGATACATGGAATGGCCTCCGAGAGGAGGCGGCAGAGACAAAGCTGGTAGGAGGATTCAAGAAAGCTGGGATACGCAGAGATGATCCGTAGTTGCCGTAAACGGTGGCCCGTGGCTGTGCACAAGGAATTGAAATGGATTGAGCAGCCAGGCTTTACAATCCTCTGCTTGGGAAAAGGAGTCTGGGCTGCCATGATAGATACCTTGCAAATACCGAAGTAAACATAGGGGATAAGCTTTCACTGAACGAGCTCAATACATTTAGAACTAGCTTGAACAGAACTCTCAAAAGCTAGGCATAAACACGGTAAAGCCAGTCCCGTGAAACTTATCCCCCCAGCTCTCATTTGCTGACCTTTAATTTCTAGGTACAGAAAGGAAAAAATGATGATAAAACATAAAACACTAGCAGGCCATAAAAATACATCGGAGCAGGGAAAGAGCTCAGGTCACATACCGTACAGCTCCCCTGGTTTAGGACTCTGATTGGTGTCTTTCTGTTGACAGGGTCCTGCTGAGAAGCACTCCCCCCCACACCCCCCCCCCCCTGCTCTCACGTTGCACATGCAATTCCATCCTCAGGAAATCAGCCCTAACATCTTCCACTGCATGGCTCAAGCCGCCTGCAGAGAACCAATGGCGGTAGCAAAGAAAGTGCAGCGTTTTCACCGCAGCCGCCAACAGCAAGCCAAAGGGAAGGGTGAGTGAGAGAGAGACTGGCTGAAGGCTGGGTGGGCGGGGGGGGGGCACTATGAAAGTGGCTTTTTAGCTTTACGTGTTACCAGCAAACAGAAGAAACAGCATGAGGAACAGCTCTTGTTCCTTTTGTTTGTTGAGGGGGTGTCCCTTTGGTCTTCAGGTATTAGTAGGCCACACTGATGCATAAAGCAAAAAAGGTTGCATCGGGTGCAGCAATAACGGTTCACCAACATGTTGCAGACAGCGTGCTCACTGGCATACAGTAGATGTCTGCAAGGGGTGGGCCACATGGGCCCTGGCCCCACTAATATTTTGCCCGGCAGCAGGAAGTTAAAACTCTTATTTTTCTGCCGCGGGATCCGGTTTAAAGGGGCTCCAACATCATGGCCTGCAGCACTGCAGTGTACCTGCAGGACAAGCTGCTCCCATGGGCCAAAGAGCAAAACAGCACAGCCTGCAATGCTGCTGTGTGCCCTTGGGACAGGCTGCTCCTGCGGGCCAATGAAGGGAGAGGGGCCTGCAAGAGTTCTGCAGGAGCTGGGATCAAAGACATGCAAGAGATAGGGAAAATTTAAAGGGCAATGCTTGGGGAAATAAAGTTGAGGGGAGGGGAATGAACCAAGGGCAAGGGGTAATTATGGAAGGGGGAAGGAGAAAGGGACAGAGTGGCGGAAAACAGCAGGTGAGCCTGCAGGGAGGGGTGAAAGAGTGCAAGGGCTGGAGATCTATGCTAAAGGGCACAGCCCCCAACCACCAAGAAGGCACAGAGGTACACCAGCCACCACACAACCTGCACACAGAGGCACCCCTCCCCTGCACCACACGCACACTTGACCAGCGCAACACAGCACATACACAGGGACATGAGCCACACAAACACAACTGACCAATGTAGCACAGCATAGCACATACACAGGAACATGAGCCACACACACACACAACTGACCAACGTAGCACAGCATAGCACATACAAAGGGACATGAGCCACATACACACACACACACCCCTGACCAACATAGCACAGCACAGCACATACACAGTGACATGAGCCACATACACACACACACCTGACCAACATAGCACAGCACACACACACACACCTGACCAATGTAGCACAGCACATACACAAGGACATGAGCCACACACACACATACACACCTGACCAACAAGCACAGCACAGCACATACACAGGGACCCGAGCCACACACACCTAACCAACGTAGCACAGCACAGCACACACACACATGGACCTTAGTCCCACACCACATACACACGCACCTGACCAACATAGCACAGCACAGCACACACACACACGGACCCGAGTCCCACAGCACACACACACACACACACACACACACACCTGACCAACGTAGCACAGCACAGCACACATGGACCTGAGTCTCACACTACACACACATACACCTGACCAACATAGCACAGCACACACACACATGGACCTGAGTCCCACAGCGCACACACACACACACGGACCGGACCAACGTAGCACAGCACAGCAAACACACACACACAGACCTGAGTCCCACAGCACAAACACACACCTGACCAACGTAGCACAGCACAGCATTGCATAGCACATGGATCCGAGTCCCACAGCACGGCACACACCTGACCAACGTAGCACAGCACAGCATACACACAGACCTGAGTCCCACACCACACACACACACACACCTACCTGACCAACGCAGCACAGCACGCACACACACATACAGACCTGAGTCCCACACCACACACACACACCTGACCAGCGCAATATAGCACAGCACATCCATGGGGACCTGAGCCACATCCACACCCCTAACCAACGTAGCACAGCACACACACACGCCTGACCAATGTAGCACAGCACAGCATAGCATAGCATAGTATACACACACACACACGGACCCGAGTCCCACAGCACACATGCACACCTGACCAACGTAGCACAGCATAGCATAGCACACACACACGGACCTGAGTCCCACAGCACACACACACACCTGACCAACATAGCACAGCACAGCACACACTCAGGGACCTGAGCCACACAGCACACACACACACACCTGACCAACGTAGCACAGCACAGCATAGCACAGCACATACACGGACCCGAGTCCCACAGCACACACACACACACACCTGACCAACATAGCATAGCACACACACACACACGGACCCGAGTCCCACAGCGCACACACACACACCTGACCAACGTAGCACAGCACAGCACACACACAGGGACCCAAATTACAAACAAACACACACCTGAACCACGCAGCACAGCACACACTCAGGGACCTGAGCCCCACACAGACACACACACACAGGCACCCTACACCACACACCCACATACACACACAGGTAGGCACCCCATGCATACACACACACACACACACACACACACAGGCATCACATGCATACACACACACATCACATCCATGCACCACATACCTACTGTCTGAAAAAAGAGAGACATATATATATACACAACACCAATTATAAAGATTCCTCATACAGCCCCTGCTATCATGAGACACGTTTTAGCATCTCTCCTTAAACTCTTCTTTCAAACCCCCCCTCCCCCAACCCAGATATCTATGATTTTGAAAATGAAGGAAGGGTAAATGTATCACTTAGTCACACTGTAAGTGTGCTCTTTGCACATACACACACAAACCTTGGACAGACATTAACATACACAGCTCAACACACACACATGCATGTAGCCCCCAACAGACCCCATCACACACATGCATGTAGCCCCCAACAGACCCCATCACACACATGCATGTAGCCCCCAACAGACCCCATCACACACACACACACACACACACACAAAACACATGTACGTAGCACCCAACAGTTCCCATAGCATGCACATCCACATTAGTCTCTGGCAGTTTCCACGACACACAAAGACACAACACATGCAACCACTGACATATGCACATATGCGCGCACAACCCCAACATTTCCTAGCACATACACAGATGAAGCCCTCAAACAATGAGGGAAACATGTGGTTGTGTCACTCTAGAAACATGACAAGAGAAAAAGAACATATGGCCTATCTAGTCTGCTCTTCCATATCAACTACTAGTGTCTCTTTTTTTCCCCCATTAGAGATCCTCTGTGTTTGTCCCTTGCTCTTTTGAATTCATAAGAACATAAGATATGCCATATTAGGTCAGACCAAGGTCCATCAAGCCCAGTATCCTGTTTCCAACAGTGGCCAATCTAGGTCATACGTACTGTCAGACGGCTGCCTGGGTGAGAATCTTCACAGTCTTGGCAAGTGCATATGTCTATATGATTTGCAAGGGATTGTGGGCAATGCAGTTCATTCACACCAGACACAGCTGCTCACAATAATTAGTTGTGCTTTTGGGTAAAGCCAATAAGATATTTATTTATGGGGTTATTTCTCCCAACACAGATATGCTTGGTAGCACATAAATCAGGTTACTTGCTTTCAGTGTTAAACTTGGAAAAAAACAAAATAAGAAAAACAACATTTTAACTTATCAGGCAATCAAAAGCAAAAGAAATAAGACCTGGTTGATAACAAACTGGTCTTTTCTGTAGGCTTAGCTAATATCCTCTTAGCAAGTATCAAACAACAAACCAAAAGCCACAAAGAAAGAAAAACAACTGTTCTTTTCAGGTTAACTTCTTATATCTTCCCACATAGATTCAGAAGTGATTCTCTCCTAGCTCACAAGCAATTAGGTAAGGCTCAATTGCTAGCAGTTATCCAGCTGAAACCCCTTAGCTGGCTTGCTTTCTACTGCGTGGGTCAAATCCTGCTTCAGGAGCTTTCCTGAGTAGATTAAAGAACAAGTTTGTATTTCTTTGTGATGGTTGCTATACTTTATAACAGAAAGTTACCAAAGGAGTTTAGACAGAGAGCAGTCCATGTAAACAGAATCTTCATCTGCTATCATTTCCCCTTCTTCAACAAGCATGGGTTCAATATCATGGATTGGCACAGATGAATCTCTCAATGGAGCACTTTCAGGAGAATACTTGTTTCCCTGCTGTCTTTCAAGGTTATAGCTAGGGCATAGATCAGTGTTCATACCTGAGCTTCCATTGCTGTTAGAGTTCCTCTCTATATAGCCTGGCCAGTATGCAGTCCAGTTCTTATGTCCAGCCTTCCAATCCAGATCCCTGGACACTGGATCTCTCTTCACATACCTTCTGGCACGGGTCTTAGGGTCCCTTCCACGTGCAGCCGTCTCTCTCACAGGTACCCTCTGGAGATTCCTAGCTCTGCAGCACCATTACTCTGGCTTTCCCCAGTCCAATGGTGTATGCTGGCCCTTGGAATGCCTCCCAGTATACGTATTGTTCTGGACTCTTCTAGATCTCTTAAAGGCTTTTCTCCTCTTTCTTCCAAAGGGTTTCTTTCCCTCTCTGTCCGTCCGGTTTGGCTTCTGCTTCTGATGATCCTCCTGATGATGAAGATGATCAAGCTCAAGCTGATTCTCAGGATAAGGATAATTCTCTGTAGAATAAACTCTACCTTTATTCTGCCTAGATGAGTGCTCCCCCCTAATACAGCGCAGCTGTGCTGAATCAGGCCCTGCCCTTTGAGATGAGTGCTTAGGGATTACCTCATAGCCCTCCTGATTGAACACACGTTCCCCCACTTCAGCTCTTCTAATGGCTGTTGGAAACCTGGTGCATTCTGGGACTGGTAGTCTTTTATAAGAAAATTCTGTTTTCTTATTTCTACCAGAACTGACAGGTTGCTTGTTCAGAGTCACTTCACCTTTTCTATAGCTCCTTCCTGAGCTATGATAAGCTTCCTTATCACAGTACCTAGCAGTTTCCCCAAAAGACACAGGTTCCACAATGCTTGTACTGGGTCCCTTTTTAATAATGGTTTATGGAACTTTCCTCCAGGATCTTGTCCCAAGCTTTTTTAAACCCAGCAACACTAACAGCCTTTACTACATCCTCCGGTAACAAATTCCAGAGTTTAATTACACGTTGAGTGAAAAAATATTTTCTTTTATTAGTCTTAAATAGTTTACCTTGTAGCTTCATTGCATGTCCCCTAGTCTTTCTATATTCTGATAACGTAATCGATCTACGTTTACCCGTTCCACTCCATTCATTACTTTATAGACTTCTATCATATCTCCCCTCAGCCGTCTCTTTTCCAGGTTAAAGAGCCCTAACCTTTTTAGCCTTTCTTCATAGGGGTATCCTTCCATCCCCATTACCATTTGGGTGGCTCTTCTCTGAACCTTTTCTAATAACGCTACATTATATAAGAGGAAGGGCAAAAGTGGTATTGTCAGACTCAAGGGTGTGGGGGAGGAATATGTAGAAGCTGTTAAGGATAAAGCGGAATTGCTTAACAAATATTTTTGTTCTGTGTTCACAGATGAAGAACCAGGAGCAGGACCTCAGAAAACACCCACAAACAGGAACAGAAGTGAGGGACATCTTGAACAATTTTCAGAAGACTGTGTTCGTGAGAAACTAGCTCAACTTAAAAGTAGACAAAGCGATGCGACCGGATGGGATACACCCTAGAATACTGAGGGAACTTGGGGACATTCTAGCAGCTCCACTGACTGACCTTTTCAATGCCTTGTTAAGTCGGGAGTGGTGCCAAAGGACTGGAGAGAGGCTCATGTGGTGCCTTTACACAAAAGCAGAAGTAAGGATGTGGTTGAAAACTACAGGCCGGTTAGTTTAACTTCGGTGGTGAGTAAATTATTAGAAACACTGCTGAAAGAGAAAATACTGAGGTTTCTGGAGTAAAGCGGATTACAGGATCCGAAGCAGCATGGATTCACCAGAGGCAGGTCTTGTCAGACAAATCTGATTGATTTCTTTGACTGGGTGACCAGGGAGTTGGACCGAGGGAGAGCCCTAGATGTAGTGTATTTAGATTGCAGTAAAGCCTTTGACACTGTTCCTCACAAGCGACTTATAGACAAACTGAGCACCCTAGGGATGGACCCTAAAGTTACTGCTTGGGTTAGAAATTGGTTGGGTGGGAGGCGACAAAGAGTACAAGTAAATGGAGCTCACTCTGAGGAGAAGGATGTTACCAGTGGTGTGCCCCAGGGATCTGTCCTTGGTCCAATTCTTTTTAACATCTTTGTTAGTGATATAGCGGAAGGGCTGTTGGGTAAGGTCTGCCTCTTTGCAGATGATACCAAAATCTGCAATAGAGTAGACACCCAGGAAGGTGTAGATAACATGAGGAGGGATCTAGCTAAGAGTATAGGGGGTGAAGTACTTTTGTCCACTAAAGAAGAGTGGGACCTAGGCGTGGTTGTGTCTGATGATCTTAAAGTAGCTAAACAGGTAGAAAAGGTGAAGGCAAAAGCTAAAAGGATGCTTGGGTGCATACGGAAAGGAATGGCTATCAGAAAAAAGGAGGTGATAATGCCTCTGTATAAGTCTTTGGTGCGACCTCATTTGGAGTATAGTGTGCAATTCTGGAGACCGCACCTTCTAAAGGATGTGAACAGGATGGAGTCGGTGCAGAGGGTGGCTACTAAAGTGATTAGTGGGCTTCATTATAAAGCATATGAGGACAGACTGAAGGATCTTAATATGTACACCTTAGAGGAAAGGCGGGATAGAGGTGATATGATTGAGATGTTTAAATACCTCCGTGGCATAAATGTTCACGGAGAGAGCCTTTTTCAATTGAAAGCAAGTTCTGCTACGAGAGGACATGGGATGAGGGTGAAAGGGGATAGATTCAGGCGTGATATGCGGAAATATTTCTTTACGGAAAGAGTAGTGGATCCATGGAATAGTCTCCCAGTGGAGGTGGAAGAGATGAGGACAGTAACTGAATTCAAAAAAGCATGGGACCAACACAGAGGATCTCTAAAGGTAAAAAGGGGACTGTTGTACTTGTTGATATGGAAGGACAGACTAGATAGGCCATGTGGTCTTTTTCTGTCATCATGTTTCTATGTTTAAGATACGGCGAACAGAATTGCACACAGTATTCAAGGTGCGATACTGTCCTTGTGTCCACCACCTCCACTGGGAGACTATTCCACACATCTGCCACTCTTTCCGTAACAAAATGTTTCAGCCAATTACTCATAAGCCTATTCTCTTTTACCTTCATCATATGCCCCCTTTCGCAGAGCATTCCTTCAACTGAAAAAGGCTCTCCTACTGTGCATTTATACCACCAAGATATATAAACATCTCTGTCATATCTCCTCTATTCTGCCTTTCCTCTAATGTATACATATTAAGATTATTAAGTTTGTCCCCATATGGTTTATAATGAAGACTACTAACCATTTTAGTAGCCACCCTCTACACCGACTCCAACCTGTTTATATCCTTTTGAAGGTGCGGTCTCCAGAATTGCACACTATACTCCAAATGAGGTCGCACCAGAGACTTACACAGAGGCACTATCACCTCCTTTCTTCTGCTGGCCAGTCCTCTCTCTATGCACCCAAGCATCCTTCTGGCTTTCGCCGTCGCCTTTTCTACCTGCTTAGACACCTTAAGATGATCAGAAACAAATCAACCCTAGGTACTGCATATCTCAATCCTGGGTAAAAGTTAAATATAAATGACTGTTAATGTTACCCTCCATACCCAAAAACCTCCCCCAAACACTAAACGTAATTTTGTAATTAGCATTGTGAGTTACGAAGAAGGTATGGAAGAATGAATGGCGCTGAAATCAGCTGTGCAAGTCTGGGTGTAGAGCTTGGCCCTACCAACCAAAAAGATATTTCACTGCTTCTGCTCATTGGAGATGGCCAAGCGCACTCGAGGGGCAAGAGGAGAAGGGAAACTGCCTTCCACTGGCACTGTGTAATGATTCATTAAGCTTTCTTTTCCCATAGAGCATAAAACAGTAAGACTCTAAAAAAGGAGCAGCGTTACACCAGGGGGTGGGGGGGGGAGAACACTGTGGCCTAGCAAATAATGTAAGAGACCTGGTTCCAGCTCTGGCTAGACATGAATTCTACTTCTGTTACCTCGGAGGGACTTCAAAGAAAGCAAACTGCTGTAAGGGTCTAAGCAACACGTATACCGGCTGCCACGCCACTGACGTTTCCCTAATCTGCGAGTGAGGTGGGAAAGGAGAAGCTGCTTCTACCACTCACTACCCCACCCCCACCTCTCTTTTGGTCCGACTTCTAGGTTGTATTTTCCTTTTGCCCTAACCAATCAGGAACCAATTTTTAATTGCAAGCACAATAAAATTAAGAAAAATTACAAGCATTTACTGACACTATGTGAAGTTATTAGCACTGGCAGATACAATGCAAAATTCTGGACTGTCACTACAGATCAAAACAGGGAAGAAGTTCTCATGCACCGGTGAGTCACAAACATCAAAACAACAAAATGTGAAGAGCGACCTGATCGAATTGCTGGAAGGGAAACGATCGGCTCATTGCTTCTAAATTCTGGAATTAAACAGCCTGCATTTTATTATGGCCACAAACCCTCCATTGTCTACTCTTCAGCTGGTTACGTTGTATTACTACGTCTTCATGAAGTTCTGGAAAACATCCTCCCCCCCCCCCCCCCCCGAGTTTTAGGTCAGCTACACAGGAGATGCTTCCAAATCTTGCAAACAGAGGATCTCTTAAAGAATAAAATTCCAAGCTGAACTGGACCAGATGTAATGAATGACCTGCACTTTGCTCAAATGGTATCTGCTCCAACCCACTCAAGGGGAGGCATCCTCGACCTGATTTTCCTCCCCAAAAGCCTTCTTAATACAGCTGAGCATACTCCACTCACAATACAGCCAGTTCCCTGGTCTGACCATAACCTCATCTCCTTCAGCTTACCCCTATCTCACACCCACAAATCATACAGAACGTCACCCCCTCAGCTCGAAGATTCCACGCATTTCATGAACAAACCTTTCTACAAAAAAACCCTACCAACCCTAACAAGCTCTACTGTTGTTCACACCCCACCAAGAGCTCCCCCTAAGAGACAATGACTGCATGAACCTTGGTTTTCTGCATCACTAAAAATGCAAAAACGCAACTTATGTTGCCTCGAACGCCAATGGAGGAAGTCACAGAACCACCAACTCCAAACCATTTACCTTGACAGTTTAAGAATTTAATGCAACTCCACCGTAAAAACCAAACAAGAATATTACAAAAACCTCCTTCTACGTGCCATCAATAAACCCAGGGAGCTCTTCAATATTATTAAACCCCTCACTAAAAAGTCCACTCTTCCCCACCAAGATAGCACCCAGCACCCTCAAGACATGGCCTCCTATATACAATTCAGTTCTCACTAACAACCTCACCCTACCCACATTAAATGCAGCCACTACTCCTGAACAACCTTCAGAACTGTATCCCTGGAGGAGCTCGACGGAGTAAATCGCCAACATCAACACTATCACCTCCGCACCTGATCCTTGGCCAATATCCTGGATAAAAACAACAAGAGCACAGTTTTTACCAATCGTATCGAACATGCTACAGACCTCCCTCTCACAAGGCTTCATCCCACCCCCACTCAAAACAAGCCTCTATCAGACCTCTCCTAAAAAATCTGAACCTTGACGCCAGTTCACCCACCTCATAGACACCTATAGCATAGTTACTCACCTTTAACAGGTGTTCTCCGGGAACAGCAGGAATCAGTCATCACATATGGGTGACGTTGGCACCAACAGAGCCCGCGTGGAGCATTTCCCCAGCTTTCAAAGAAAGCCTTTGGGACATGCCACCACGCATGCGTGGTCCCCTTCCCACCCAAAGGTGCCATCTTGCTCAGTCAGATGACATAGCTAAGACGGCAGTAAAAATAATGCAATATATAGAGGCAACTCCCAGGGGAGGAGGGAGGGTTGTGAAAAATGATTCCTGCTGCTCCTGGAGAACACCTGTTACAGGTGAGTATCTATTTATTTATTTTATTTAACAGGATTTTTATACCGCCTTATCCTAAATCAAAGCGGTTTACAGAGCCACTTGGGAGTTTAACATAGAATAAAGGGTGAGGGGGCATGCAGAAGATTGTTTCAAGATAATTTATATGCAAGGTAAACTATGTACAAAGAGTATGTAATGGCATCAGTGACCTTAATTTGTGGTCGATTATGTACATCTGGACATTAAAAGAACAGAATGTTTGAGGGGGTAGAGCTGGGGCAGAAGGGGAGTTGAGTCAGCAGGACTAGTGAGAGGTGGGGGGGGGGAAGGGTAGTCTGTATTATGCAGACAGTCCATATTGTGCTATGCTTTCTCCAGGAACAAGCAGGAAGTCAGTCCTCACATATAGGACTCCCTAGCTCCAATCTGCCGAGGACCGAACCAGGACAGCACCACCAACGGCCAATTGGGTAGCCATGAATTGCAGAAGATGAGTCCCCTCCGAGAGACTCTGCAAGATTCTGGCGTCCAGCGACACTATCATTCCGGTAGCCCGAACACAGAAGGGTCAGAGGGCAGGAGTTGCCTACACCCCGAGAATAGTACGAAGTACTGCTGACCAAATGCACTGTCCCTGCGGGACTTGCTCTCCAGGCAGTAGTGAACTGTGAACGTATGAATTTAAGACCATGTGGCAGCCTTGCAAATCTCAGTCACTGGCACTGAGCGGAGGTTGGCCATCACCCTCACGCGATGCGCTGTGATCCTGTGCTCAAGGGAGAGGCTGGCTCACTCATAATTGAGGACAATATAGTCCGCCACCCAAGCGGACAGGGTTCGCTTAGATACGGGTAGTCCCAGTCTGCTGGGTCATAGGACACTAAAAGCTGCGGGGCTTTTCTATGTAAAATATGGCAATCTGGTTGTCTGTCTGGATCAACACTGGTTGATGCCGCAGGAGGTGGTGGAATGCTTGCAGGACCAGAAAGATCACCGAGAGTTCCAGGAGACTGATCTGTAGGAGGGACTCCCCCAGAGACCAGCTGCCTTGTGTACATAGGTCTTCGCAATGCGCCAACCAACCCAGGAGGGAGGCATCTGTAGTCAATGTCCTTTGTGGTGCGGCTGCCTGGAAGAGCATTCCCGCCCGTAGGTAGTACATGTTCTGCCACCAGCTTAGAGAGAAACATAGAAACATGACAACAGAAAAAGACCACATGGCCTATCTAGTCTGTCCTTCCATAACAACAACAACTACAACAGTCCCCTTTTTACCTTTAGAGATCCTCTGTGTTGGTCCCATGCTTTTTTGAATTCAGTTACTGTCCTCATCTCTACCACCTCCACTGGGAGACTATTCCATGGATCCACTACTCTTTCCGTAAAGAAATATTTCCGCATATCACTCCTGAATCTATCTCCCTTCATCCTCATCCCATGTCCCCTCGTAGCAGAACTTCTTTCAATTGAAAGAGGCTCTCTCCCTGAACATTTATGCCACGGAGGTATTTAAACATCTCAATCATATCACCTCTATCCCACCTTTCCTCTAAGGTGTACATATTAAGATCCTTAAGTCTGTCCTCATATGCTTTATAATGAAACCCATTAATCATTTTAGTAGCAACCCTCTGCACCGACTCCATCCTGTTCTGCCGGCAGGTGACTTTGACCCTGTCTCTCGGCCTGTCTGTGGCTTGAGTCCACTGTGAACACAGGCACCATTGGACCATCTGCATGTGCAGGCAGGCCAAGGGAGTGACGTGAACTGTCGAGGCCATGTGGCCCAAAAGATGGAGGAAGAGGCATGCCGGGACTGACCAGCAGCGCCGCACCTCTCCTGCCAACTGCTGGAGACAGGCTGCCCTCTCTCTTGGGAGGACCGCTCTTGCTTGTAGTGTCTCTAAGTGTGCACCTATGAACTCTAAGCCTTGAGCTGGGGAGAGATGGCATTTGGGGTAGTTGATGACGAACCCCAGGTGCTGCAGGAGGCGGATTGCCCACCCTGAGTCCTGGCTGGCCTCGAGGGCTGCACTGCCTCTGATGAGCCAATTGTCCAGATAGGGGAAGATGAAAGCCCCTTGCAAGCGCAGGTAGGTGGACACTACCATCAGGCACTTTGTGAACACCCTGGGCGAGGAGGCCAGGCCGAAAGGAAGCACCCTGTACTGGTAGTGCTCTCTTCCCACCACGAACCTTAGGTACTGTCTATGGAAGAGATGGATCAGGATATGAGTGTATGCATCCTTCAGATCTAAGGAGCACAGCCAATCTCCCTGGTGGAAGTAGGGCAGAGGTGTTCCAAGTGAGAACATTTTGAACTTCTCCTTCACCAAAAACTTGTTGAAGTTTCGCAGATCTAGTATGGGCCTGAAGCCTCCAGATCATTTGGGGACAAGAAAATACCTGGAGTAGAAGCCCTTTCCCCATAGATGTTTGGGTACAGGCTTCACTGCCCTATCCCTAAGCAGGCCTGTGAGCTCTGAGAGGAGCAAAGTCTGGTGAAGGAGAGGCTACACAGGCTCTCGTGGGAAGAATCGCAGGGGTATTTGCTGGAAACACCCCTCCCTTACCACCTGCAGGACTCACTGGTCCGAGGGGACCTCGGCCCACCTCTGGGAAAAGAGTGCCAGACGGCCCCCTGTGGACTGGGGAGGGTCTCCTGGAGAAGAGGAGGCCCTGCCCCAGGAGTCAAAATCTCCCCCTGTGTTGGGTGGAAGCTGGGGGACTGGGATTTTTGAGTTTTGGGCTTTCTAGGCCCGTGGCCCTTTGGCTGAGGGCTCTGCTGTTGTTGGTAGTGGTTCTGATGAAAAGGACCCTTTTTTCAGATGATTTTTTGTGGGGGGCGGCTGAAATATTCTTCGAGAGCCTCTGCCTGGTAACTACCTCGGCCTCTATCTCAGTCGCCTTGTTGGCCATAGGTTTACCAAGCAAGTCTTCCCCAGTGCAGGGGATGTCAAGCAATTTCTCTTGGACCCACTGCTCAAGAACTGAGGTTTCAGCCAGGCCTGGTGCCGATGCCGGCTGCTGCCACTCAGGCTGCTGATTCAAAGCAGTCGTAGGCAGCTCGGGACAGGAATTTTGAGCAGTCTGGGATCCCGGCTGTCAGGGATTGGAATCGCTGGAGGGGATCCCCAGCAAGGCCAGCCAAGAAGCCAGAAAGGTCCCAGATGAGGGCCTTAAGGTACATGCCTATGTATAGGTCATAGGTTTGTATCCAGCAGCCAAGCATGGAACCCTGGTAGCACTTGCGCCCGAAGGGATCAAGGGCTCGAGCCTCTCTGCCCGAGGGGACAGAGCAATAGTTCTTCTGGCTCTTGAGCTTTTGCATGGATGACTCCACAACCATGGAGTTATGTGGGAGCTGAGACTTGTGGAAGCCAGGGCCCTTCCTGACGTGGTAGATGGTGTTGAGGCATCGGTTGACCACTGGCACCAAGGCCAGGACATCCCATATCCGCAGAATTGGTCTTTCAAGGATTGGTTGTACCAGCACCCTGAGTGTCTCTTTTGGCAGGGACTCATACTGGAGGATTTCCATTTCTTCGGTGCACGGGTCCTCCTCTGACTCGGTCAGGACTGAGAGGGCCCGGGTCATATCCCAGATGAAGTCGTGGAAGGCCACATCCTCCAGAGGGGAATGGCACTGAGGCGCCGGGGGAGACAGCTCTGATGGTCTCTAAGGAGGTGAGGCTTCGATGTCAGTTTCCCCACTCCGAATCGGAGGGCATCGATGACTCTGAGGCTCGGGGGTCCCGTGCCTCAAGGCAGGCCCCCAGGAACCTCGGGTCCGACTCCCAGAAACTAGCCAGGGAGGACAAGGACCAGGACCTTGATTGGTGTCAAGCACTCACCCGAGGCCGGTGGCACTCTGGGCCTGACTCAATGCCCTAGGACTCCCCCGCAGTCGAGGCAGATGATGCGGATGAACCTACCATTATTGCCTGCTGCAGGGCCAGGATAGCAGAGATATTCTGCCCCAGGGCTGCCATTCTGGTTTCAAGGCCAGAAGGCTCCGCAGCTTTCAGCGTGGGCACTGACAGTCTCGGGCCCGATGCCGATACTCTCACGAGTGCGTCGTCAACAAGGACCACGGCCTCGAGGATCCTTGCATGGTCTCTGCTGGCCGAGGACTCTTTCTTAGAAACCTCAGGAGGGTGCTGCTCGGAGTCAGCCGAGTCCCTCCATGGGACATTACGGGGTTTCACCGGTGGAACCTTGACTGGCTTTGAGGATTTTTTTTTTTTCTTATCGGGGTCTAGGGTCTTTTCAGAGCAGCTGCCGCCACGGGACTCTGAGGACACCTGTACCTCCTGGGAAGTGCTGGGTTTGGAGCTAAGCGTCGAGGATGCCAGAGCCGAGTCGGACCTCGGGAACATCTTCTCCTGCAACTCTGACCATTTTTTATTGATTTTCGGAGGCATGGCCTGGCACAGGTTGCAGGTGGTGCTGTCATGGTCCAGGCCCAGGCAGCTTCGTGGGTGTCTGTGACAGACATGGTCACATTTTTTAAACCCACCGGGAGACAGGGTGGGAGACAGCTGGATGGGGGTCGATGACCTCTGGGCGAAAAAGGGCATGAATGCTGGTTGAGGCAAGCCTTGATCAAAAAGAGGGAAAGAGCCGAGAAACAGCTCTGGAGTTGGCGCAGGCTCGAGGAAGGAAGAAGAACTGGTACACGAACCAGGAAAAAACACTTTTAAGAATAGTTTTAGAGATTTTTCCAAGGAAACAGGACAAGCGTCTGTTGGGCTCCACAGAAAAAAAGGAGATTGAGCAAGATGGCACCCTTGGGCGGGAAGAGGACCTTGGTCTGACCCAGTATGGCATATCTTATGTTCTTATTTAAGAAGGGACCCAAGATATCAATGCTTGAACCAATACAAGCATTGTGGAACCTGTGTTCCTTGGGGAAACTGCTAGGTACATATGACCTAGATTGGCCACTGTTGGAAACAGAATACTGGGCTTGATGGACCTTGGTCTGACCCAGTATGGCATATCTTATGTTCATGCGTGGTAGCATATCCCAAAGTCTTTCTTTGAATGCTGGGGAAATGCTCCGCGTGAGCTCCGTCGGTGCCGACATCACCCATATGCAAGGACTGACTTTCTGCTTGTTCCTGAGAAAGTCTGTGTACCATTCTTAGCAAAAACCATGGAAAAGACCATTCAGACCCAACTCCAGAATCACACAGATCATCATGAACCACTTGACCAGCATCAACATGGTTTCCGCCCTTATCACAGTGCAGAAATCTTGCTGACCTTCCTGATAAACATACTCATCTCTGGTACAGGAATTCTCACCCATGGATTCATCCTACTTTTTCTTGACATCTTCACCTCTTGTGACACTGTCTTATCAAATCCTTCTCAAACCAACTCCATCACATCAGAGTGCAAGGCATCCCCCTCAAATGGGTTCACTCCTACTTATCCAACCAGAGATCACATCCCTACATCCTAACTCAAGGAGTACCCCAAGGCTTATCTTTCTCCTCTCTACTATTCAATCCCTGTGCACAATCATCCAAAATTCAATGTCAATTATCTAATTTAGGCTGACGACATAATGATTTACACACCATTCTCCACAGTCACTCCTGAATATTCGAAGATCACCAACTGCTTCACCGAAATAGTCAAATGGCTCCCCCTTCACAACTTGTCAGTTAACTTCAATAAAACAGAAATTCTTCACATCACAAGAGACCCTAACCTCACACCCCTCCCCCCCATCTATCAGGATTGGAAACTCTGATCTCCATTTCAAAACAGAGATCACATACCTAGGTGTCATATTCTACCAACAACTGAGCTTCCAAACCCAAATTCAAAATACCACTAGGTCTGCTTACTACAAGCTTAGAATGCTGCAAAACCTACATCCCCTCCTAACTGTGGAAACATTCCGCTCAGTCTGCCAAGCCACTATCACCCCACTATTCGACTACTGCAACTCCATATATCAAGGCCTACCCAAGCATATTCTTTTTCTACAACTCGCCCAGAGCACTACAGCATGTACCATCTTCCAAGTAGCCAGACAGACTCACATCATCCCAGTCTTCAAACGCCTCCACTGGCTATCCATTAGCTCAAGAATCAAAAACAAGATCCTCACTACTATCCATAAGGTACTAAACAACCACTCCTCAGGGCACCTTCAATCACGAATCCACACTCCCAAGACCGAGAAGGAATAGCATACTAAATCTCCTCAGCCTCCCTTCCTTCCCAGATTTGCAAGAGCAACCAAAGCACACGACTTAGAGCTATGCCCCACCTCTGGAACTCACTATCCTCTACATTAAGAAACATCAGCTTGATTGCAGACTTCCGAAAGAAACTGAAAACCTACCTTTTTCAAGAATACTTCGGTGTTGATTCCCAGCAACATGAACTTTCACAAACCAACAGAATTTCTCCCACTCAGCCTCCCTGAACCTCCCCCCTCAGATACCCCAACCCACCCCTCCCTAGCAAATTCTAACCATGTAAATAGTTGTGATATCTTACTCTAAGCTTCTTGTTACCTCCTGTTACTCCTAAGTTTTATGCCACCCAGTTGTTTGCTCAAGTTCATTGTATTCATCGAGTTCCATGTAAACTGTTTTGACTAGCAGAAAAACAGTGTAGCAAAACCATTTAAATAAATAAATGGCTGAGTGGCTATCACTGTCTCAACCATTAGGCTAGTCTAGGTGGTTGCCTAGGGCAGTAGTAAAGAGCAGCAGAAGTAGATCCTGAGAGCCACACACACTCAAAGGGCCATCAGCACATTCCTTTACCTGTAGGGAGAGCAGGCAATCACAGACATACAAAGCAAAGTTTAATATTTAGAAGAGTTGGGGGGGGGGCGGGATATTCAGCGGCACTAACACAGTTCCCCGGGTGCCGCCATTGAATACCTCGATGCACTGGGACATTCCATGGCGTAGTAGAGGCAGCGATATTGAGCCGCTGCCCGGTTATGGCTAAGCAGCAGCAGTTAAGCACCTGAAAGGGTGGCCTAACGTTTGCTGCAGAAGCTGAGTATCGCTGCTGCTGGTTAGCTTCCCACTTCTCTAGCTAACCCGAATATTCAATGCCAGTGCTTGGATATGGCTTCAGCATTGAATATCTGAATGTCGGTTTCAGCAGCGACCACTAACCGCTGTAATTGCGCTAGCTACCGCTGCTGAATATTCCCACCTCCTGATGTCTATCTATATATTTTTACAGGATTGTGGTGGGAGGGTTAGTGGTGGAATGATCGTGATTGTTCTTTAATTAGCAAAATCTTGGGGCGGGGCATAAGGCTGAAGGTTTGCCCAATACCCCCCTTGCACTGGACCCAACTGGACAGCTACCACTACCTAGTACAAAAATCTCTAGACGACCCCAGCAATAGCATGCGTGCAAATTCAGCATTCCCACTGCACAGTCAGCAATGGCATTTACATAGCAAGGCCTGGCACGCAGTTAGCATGGTGCTGGGGATACATCCACTCCTAAAAGAGGACTATGAAGAGCAAGAAGCAGCTCCTACTGACAACAAATCCGACTAGGAAAAGTTAGGCGAGCAGAGTTCCACTCCTTTAGTAAGATACATCAGCAGAAGAAGGCCACAGGAGCGAAGCTGACATCCAAACTAGGGGGTGGTGTGGATGCTACTGCGGTCATGGTCCTCGTACCATCCAGGGACAACCATAGGATTCAGGATGCAGCTCTCAGACTCTAAAAACACAGAAGCAAACTCTTCCTGTCCCAGTTTCAGATTTCTCTCCTGCCCTCAGGTATGCAGGACAGGCTCAGTTTTTTTCCTACTGCATCTACAGACCTGTACTTCCAATTTCACAGAACAAAAAACAGTATGCAGTCAAGATAAAAAATACATGGTAACCCACTGCACGCCAAGAAGAGAGCCCAACGTGTGGGAGTTATCTATGCCTCCCAGACTGAGCATTACCCAGAGGCAACAAAATCAGGTTCCTTGTTCATGTTACTTCTCCTTGCTGTTTAAAGATATGAATATTTAACGTGGCCACGGCTAATGACGCTTATATATGCCCATGAATTTGCACTAGAACTTCTTAGGCAAGTTTGAAAAATTAGTTTGGATTTCCAAAGCAGATTCCACGGCTAAGCAAAGCAGCTGAATTCAGCTGGGCTTGTGAATTCTACAACTATCCTGGGCTTTCATGAATAAGGAAGCAGAAAGGGGCCAGTTCAATGGCCTGGAAGCAGCACTGCCCCAGATCTGATACCAAGATGCAGTCTACTCCCCAGGAATGCTGCAGAGACATTATTCACCCCTGCGTCCCTTACCAGTGGGAAGGGTCTTCTAAGGTGGCAGGCTCAAGGGCGATTTACCTTTATGACCCTCTTCAAGGGAGCAGGAAAGGTCATCTCCTCTTTCACCTCAGTGACAGCACCCTGCTTCTACTACCTAGTGGCAAATGCAGGCCCCGTTGCACTCACCTCCGAGCTCGTGTCCAGGGTCCTAGAGGGAGCACCGGTTCACATCTCTCAGCCCAGCCATTACAGCAGCAGGTAAGCCCTCCTGGGCAGGGACCTACTAAATATCTTCCTGACTTTGTAACTTGCCTTGAACTTAGATTTGGAAAGACAAATAATTAAATGAACTTCAAATTTCAAAAATGAAAGGGAGGTAGGGAATCATCAGGAATTTGCCTAACACATAACCCAAAGACGGAAATCCAGAAATGAATCATAAAATAAAATGCTAAGTGTAACAAAGAACATTACAATGCTGTACTGAAAAGACGAAGGCTGTTTGTACCCAGTAACCATGGCATTTCTGATGCAAGCGGCTCAGGCAAAGGATTTGAAATGAAAAATTAATTTTGTAAGTACAATATTTATGTCAATCGCTACAGCTAATTCAAGAGTTTAAGTGGGGAGAGTCAGAGTGTCACCATCGAAACAGGGCTGCCAAATTGCAGTCCTGGAAGGCCAGAGGCCGGCCTGGTTTTCACAATTGTCCCTCATGAATATTCATGATATTTTATGGATATCCTGAAAACCTGACTGGTTTGTGGCCCTCCAGGACTGGAGTTTGACATCCTGTTCTAAACGTTTGACTGCTCTAGCTGTCTAGTACAAATACAATGCACATATTGTGTAATCTTCAATAAATCATCCTTAACGGCTTTTCAAACAGACTTTCAAAACATTTACATGCCAAAAGCACAGAGAGGCAATATTATTGCATGTCTGCCTATGCGAGACAACAGGAGTGGAGGAGTGGCCTAGTGCTTGGGGCAAGGTACTTCGGGCTGGAGGGTCAGGGGTTCAAATCCCACTAGAGGCAGCAACCTTGGGCCGGAAGGACTGGGGTTTCTAGTCCCACAGGTGCTCCTTGTGGTCTTGGGCAAGCCACTTAACCCTCCATAGCCCATGTTCCTGTAAAATAGTTATCTCCAAGTTATAATGCCCTGTTCAATGTAATTTCAGTTTGTTCAGTGTAAACCGCACTGATGCAGAATAGCGCGGTATATAAGAGAATAAATAAATAAATAAACAGTCATGCACAGCTTTTGTAGAAACCTTCCTCGACAACCACGGAGCACCACTACAAATCAACAAAGTTGAGCAGACATTGAAGTTTCCAGCTTAGCGTGTGCATAATTCTTGGCACAGTCCCTAAATCCCCCCAACGTCGCCATTCAGCCGTTACTCTCTGCGACCAATTGGCGTCAAGGCTGATAAAAAATTCAGATCTATCAGGCACCTCTTTAGGACATCTTCATAGCACTGGCATCAGATCTAACAAAGATATATAAGTATGCTTGGGTACAGGGCATAGCCAAGGGTTATCTGGGTAAGTCATGCCCCCCCCCCCACCCCGGCCCACCCAGTAAGTGGCAACAGAGCAGTCGAATGAGAGAACTGGAGGTAGTATGAACATTCACACTGCCTTGTGCCCAGCCATGTTAACCTCAATCCCCACCAAAACATCAAAACCAGTCCTGCCTATGCCATTGGTTGGGGATCAGTAGATCTGCTTCATGGGAGCAGCGAGCGCTTCTGCCAGCTTGGCTTGGAGGAGGGTTGCGGCTTCAGTGGGGATGGCCAGGGCTGAAGGGAGAATAGAATCAGACACATCATTCAGTATTCGGTTGAATAACGAGGGTTACTGGCCTGCCCTCCAACGGCTCCGACGTGATAATGTGAGTAGGGACACTGCTGGAGCTACAGGTTCCCTGCTATCCTGGGCCGTGTCAGGGGGAGGCAGCTGTAGGTGGATCAGGGTGAAAGCCTCAGATGCAGGGAAGAGTGCAAAGGTCAGGAGGATACCGGGGAAAGTGAAGGGCTCAGAGAGGGGATGACGATCCTATGGTCTGGCTAAGGACAGGGAGCAGAGATACTGAGGTCAGGCTGAGGAAAGTCCTGGAGTCAGTATTATTTTTTTCATCTTACCCTCCCAGGGTATATAATAAAACTGCTACACTTCTGCTGAATATAACACGCTAAATTCTTCTGTTCCTGGGTGTCTGAATGAGCGGAACTCCCATTCCAAGAATGATCATTTGAGGAGTAGCCTAAAGTTAGAGACAGGGAAGCTGGGTTCAAATCCCTCTGCTGCTCCCTGTGGCCTTAGTCACGGTCTTTAACCCTCCATTGCTCCGCATGTAGCCCTGCAGGGACAGGGAAATACCTCTTATATCTGAATGCACCTGGCCTTGAGCTACCACTGAAGGGCAAAGGCTCAATCACCCCACCCTGGTGCTGAAGAAAACCACAGACGTGGCTCTACTTAAAAAGGGTTTGGCTACCTGTGCGCTACACTGAATTTGCCAAAAACATTCTCTCTTTAATTAGGGGAGACCTCTCCAATATCATGAGCCTCCCTTACTGCTCCTAGGACAGTATGTCTTGGACTGGGCAAGAAATCTTCACCCTTGGAGGAATTCCACACAACTACGCAATGCAGATTTTATGGTCCCCTCTCTCCTTCTCATCTTTTCACAGTCCTGAGGCTGCAATCACCCCCCCAAGGAAAGGACGAGAGCAGATGCATTGCAGGCCACATCCTCCTTGAGTCCCTGCTGATTTGAACCGTGCAGTTGTTCGGTGTCTTGTGCGGTCCAAATCAGCTGGTTGACTGGCACAACAGGACAGTGAAAAACTGTATTGTGTGTCGGGGACAGGGGGGGGGTGTCATGGGATAGTGCAAAATTATATTCTGTGCCCTGACGCAGGACAGCAAGTTGGTGGGCATGTGCCTTGTGGGAGAAAGCTGGGGATTGAAGCTGTGGAAAATGGGAGATCAAGCATAGAAAAGAGTTCAGGAAAAAATGGGGAGGGCGGAATCTGGAGAGTGAGATTATGGGGTGGGGGGGGGTCAAGCCAGGCCTCCTGATGGGGGAAATCTGCACAAACAAATGTACAAAGTATACCAGATTCTGCAAAATTTTAAAATATTCTGCAAAGAATTCTCCCAGGAGCAAGAAATATATCCCAATTCTTTGGTTGTTAGCTCAGGCCATTCCATAAGTTTTGATATCCGCTTTTACCATTACTTGATAACTCTTTTGCCTCTCTACTTGCCCTATAGGATTCCTGTATATACGCCTCCACATCTTTGGGCTTCCAGCTTTAATTGCACTAATGTTCTTTCCCAGTTCCCTGTAGAACAGCTTCGGGTTCTGCTGGAAGAGTTTATTTTGGTCGCTCTCCTGCAGTTTGTTATTGCAGGACATGAATTTAAAGTCTTCTGTTAATGCAGCACATTTCAGCTTAAGGGTTTGGATCATTCTCGGTAGTTTTGGCAGCTCTTCTCTGCTAAGCGATTTCATTTTCCCTCTATACCTGTTTTCTAAGGTGGAGTTGTAACTTCTCGTTCTTTTTTTTACCATCTTTTGGCCTTGTTGGTAGAACCCACTCGGTAACATTTTCATTGCACAATACTCCTATCTGCTGTATTTCCGCGATATTGATAGATAGTCCCTTTTATGCAGGTTAAGGCCTTTTTAATGATGGTCATCTGGGTTTTTACTTTTGGTGTCAAATTGAACTAGCATGGCTAATTGATAACAGACCATTTAGATGAGAAGCCCAAAAAAAGGAGCCTAATGATTAAAACAGTGAACTCAGAACCAGGGTAGCCTGGGTTCAAATACTTCTGCTGCTTCTGGGGATACTGAGCAACTCACTTAACGCCCCACTGCCTCAGGTGGTAAGTCATTCAAGGACTAGAAAATACCGTCTGTACCTGAATGTTAACTTGCATGGAATTCCTGAGAGAGACATGAGCTAAATCCAATTCCCCTGCCCACTGTATAAGCTAGCAGAGCACTTGGAGTATTTCAGGCTAGAAACACTTAAGAGCTGCAAAGAAAATGTTAGAAAGAGAGAGGAACTGTCAAACATGGGAGTGGGATTATGATACTTCATCTCTCCATTGCAGCAGCTCAGACGTGAATCCCTGAAGCAGAGAGGAAGTGTTGGCCCTCTCGAAAGATGAATTCATGTCGGACTCTATATCTATTAAGATACATTTTAAGAATTTCTAATAAATACTGACTTTTAACAGTGCTGTTTGGCGAAACCGATGATGATACCATTGGGAGGTAAAGTGTGGTCTTCAAGGACCATAGGCCTACTCCCATGTTTGATGGTTCCCCTCTCTTTCTATAAATTTTCTGATACACTCTGAGCGCTCTGCTAGTTTGACTATGATAAACTCGAATATCAGGACAAGTGTAGCATTGACTATTTTATAAGCACAGCATAGCAGCCAATGCGTCTATATAAAATAGGCTCCCAGAACCAAGCCCACAGCATGCAAATGTCCACGCACAGATTTACACCTGTCCTAAAGGTATAAATGCGTCTGTATGCTCTACACATGTACTTGTGTCTTATACAAAATGTACAGGTACATCCAAACTCCAGCTTTGCTCCGTGTGTCCTAGGAGAATCACGCTCGACACTTATTTTTAAATCATCTCCTTTATTCTCATGCTCAATTTATTGGCCCACCCTCCCCCTCGATATGTCATATAATGCTACTAACATTTCAGTTTGTACTTGGCATGCTTTCACACGTCTCTGTCTCATTTCCTAACATATAATATTGACGCACAATCTGTACTACTCCAGCAAAGTCTACTTGAGGTATCTTGCTAAAAATGCACAGAAACTAAACAAAACGAAGCCCAGACGGAAAGAACTCTGGCCCTGGTAAAATGTCCAACGTCCGACTCAAACATTTAACATCCCTCACCAAACCCTGAAGAGTTGCAAAATAAAAATAAAAATCAATGATACTGTGATCATCCTTTAATGGGACAACTCTGGGCAATGAAGAGTTTCTCGGACAACATCAGGGCCACGCTTTTTTTTAAATTTGGGCCTCGTTTTATTCTGTTTCTATGCAGTTTTAACAAGATTAAGCCATCAAGGTCTGCTTGATGTAATATAGACTGCTTGGTTTCTTAACATATAGTATCGACATGC
Organism: Ichthyophis bannanicus; assembly: GCA_033557465.1. Classification (NCBI taxonomy): domain Eukaryota; kingdom Metazoa; phylum Chordata; class Amphibia; order Gymnophiona; family Ichthyophiidae; genus Ichthyophis; species Ichthyophis bannanicus. The sequence continues at coordinate 3,009,922 of CM066035.1, forward strand.
AAAGACATATCAAAGCACACCAAGTACAAACTGAACCGCAACCAGCATTATACAGTACGGCATATCAAGGAGGGGGGGGGAATAATTGAGCTAGAATGGACTACCTTCTCCCCTCCTCCACTTTAACACTATAACGTTACTTGCAAGAAAAAACACCGCAATCACAACCCTGACAGAAATATGAAGAAGTTATCACCTGGCACATTCCCATTCCCAGAAAGAAAAAACAGAGCCTCCAGTACAAGTGAAACGCAGAACAGCAACACCAACAGAAGCGGCAGTACCAAGTGGTGTGTGGAAAAACGGAAGATCTCCAACGACCAACAGATGCAACCAGAGACCAAGAAAATGGAATGAAACAAAAATTGTTCCGATTGTACTGGCTGCCACTGGCCTGATGAAAAAGATTTTCCAAGACAATCTTCAGACGTTGTCTGTCTATATCTGTATTATATCTTATAAACTCCAGAAAGAGATTCTTTTTGGCACAATTCAAGCCTTAAGAGGAGCACTAGCAATCAATCTGAGAGACTGAGACAATCTCCAACATACTCTGCTTTAGAAGTGAGGAATGCACCAAGCTAAGCCATTTGGAGACATTAACCTGCAGGCTGGCCCCTGTTGGGTGATTCCGGGAGACATGATCCCCATTCCCACGGGAATGCAGGCTTCTGTTCAAATGCAGACTCCCAGAAACCCTCTTCCTCCCTGCTCTGTGTGGCCAGATGCCGAGCTGGAACCCAGCACACCACAGACAGCTGAGTCACACTCCTGTTCAGACATGCCAGTCCCATGAAATAATATATCTCTCTCGCCGCTAAGATCAGTTTACGACATTTGGAAACATACTGAACCCCTGGGGCTTCCTAAAGCTACATTATGTACACTCTTTGGGTTTCTTTTCTGTTTATCCGTGAGCATCTATCCCCTGCTATTTCAAAGAAACCGCCTCTAGATAGGCCAAAATGCTCTAGATAGGCCAAAATGCTTGGACAGCTGAAGACTTTAAAAAAGTAAAGAGAACCGCACCCCACTTCTGGAAAAGCAAGTCAAACTGCAATACTTCCAACCCAAACACTGCCACTTCTGAAGCAGGTGCTGAAGTTTGAAAAGCTCTTTGTTTTGTTCAGCCTCAGGTATGAAGCTATAACTGCATTATCCTATCCGGGAGAGAGCTGGAAAAAGCCACAGAGGGCTTCAGGATTAACCTTTTCCTTTTAGGCCTCAGCACAAACAGAAACATGTTTTTAAAAAGTCTTACCTTTCATAAAACCATAATGAATTATTGTTCAGGCCAAACACTTGGAAAGCAGAATGTCATAAAATGATTGTTTAATATAGGTATATACATACGGCATGCAGGAGGAGCCTAGTGGTTAGAGCAACTGCCTAGTACCCAAAAGATCAAGGGTTCAATTTCTACTGGGGCTTCTTGTGACCTTGGGCAAGTCACTTAACCATGCACTGCCTTGGAAGAAAAGGCCTGGCAATCTACTACCAGTTATACATTGCCAAGAAAACCCAAGGGCTGCTGGGTCACCAGGAGTCAGCACTGACTCGATGGCACTAAAAAAATAAATACATACATACACATTTCAGATCCCATGGCACACAAACTAGAAAGCTGTCCCTGGGAGACATAGAAGCAGACCCTGGCTCGGATTCCAACTGGAGGCCAAGACTTCCAGTCGTGCAAGACCATCAGCAACTCGGGCACAGGCCCACGGAACTGGAAACCAACGGCACCTCCCGGCATTTCTAATCTTGCCCACCTTAAGCTATGCACAGACGCTAAGCGGTCAATTTTCAGAATAATTGCAAGGGCTTAATCTGAACATTTAAATGTATCAAGTTCCTTTAGGAAGAGGTTTTCTCAAGGTGATGTAACCAGGTGCAGCTCTATAGAGATAAGATATCCAGCAGCACTACATATACCAGGTACATATATGTATTATCTAAATATAAAGTATCACATCAAAGTACTGAATATCTGCACTTATACCTAGGAGTGACATATATACGTATAAGTGCTAATATTTGTCAGGCTATACATCACACTGTGCTGCCCCGTTTATGCATGTGGCCTGGAACAACATAGACGATACATAAAGCAGTGGAACAGTGGCCCCCACCGCACCCTTTGTGCTCTATGTATAATACACGTCATGTCAGATCTTTAAACAGCACTGGTGGTTGGGGGAGGGGGAGGCCCATAGAGCAGCAGCAGCAGCCTGGCAAACTTACTTTAACCTGTTTGCAGCGCTGCTCCACTTTTGTAAGTCAGCCAACAGGAACACAGGACCGGCGGCTGTTCCCTGCTGTGCTCCGATTACACCATGAGTGAGAAAATATTTTCTCTTATTAGTCTTAAACGGGTCACATTCTAGCTTCACTGAATGTCCCCTAATCTTTTGATGAAAGCTTGCAAAAGGTAATAATGTTCTTACTGGTGCCTATTTGTATTCGCTCTCTTTCATTTAATCACACACAATGTGCTGATATTTTGACTGTAAAGATGACCCCGTCACTGCCCATTTTCCCCTAGCAGGCCCTACCCTGTGGCTGCACTGAAAAGCGTGGCTGATCTTGCTTAAGAACCGCTGGGGTTCCAGCACTTGCTTCCCCAGTCACAGCCAGTTAAAGGAAAGGGGGAAATGGGATTTTTACAGCCTCTGCGCTCACCCAAACACTGGTTCCTTCCTACTGCAAGGCTGCAGACACAGAGATCCCAAGAAAGATGAGAGGCAAAGAGCAGAAGGAAGAACAATCCTAAGCAAGCCTGGAGGTAGGGCAGAGAGGAGCCGAGGCCTGCTTACCTGTCAGTACAGGCTCCTCTTGGGAAGAGGGGCCCTGCAGCTTCTCCCCTTGCCCCTGCTGCACGAGGGAGAGGCTCAGCATCCACACCACCAGTCTCCAGCAGCGATTCATGTTCTGGGAGAACGTGTATAATATCCTTTATCTCCCGGATACCGCGTCCTCAGCTCGTCCTCAGCATCTGTCACCGCGGATTGTCCGGTTCTTGTTCCGCACGGGTCTGGAAGCTGAGCTCTGCCCGATCTCCAAAAAACAGGACTCCAACAGCCCAAGCCCTCAGGGTACCCTGAACTTATGCCACGATAATTCCCAAATCAATAAAAATACAACAGCGAAATCAGCCTCATTCCTCATCTGCCGAGTGCTTTTCGTTCGCCCATGACCCTAGGGAAAGAAAAGAAAGCGAATGTTAGGATCCTTTTAAAGCCTGAGACCGCGATAATTGCCTGAGTCACGATAAAAAGGAAAGAAAAGGTGCAGGTGATCTGTACTTTATAAGCTGTCTGACTGTGCGCTCCCAAGGCTGCAGAACAAGCGCGGTGACAAGCTTGGCCTTGCTGTAAGGCAATCAGTAGCCACGATGCAAATGCCGTGTTAGTCTGGCTGCCCACAGGACTAGAAGCAATCGGAAATCCTGGCAGGTGCTTCTCAGCGCGCACTGCAGCAGCGCGCATAAACCTCGCAGCTACGCGATCAAAGCGCGTTCCTAAGAATCCCCCCGGCTGAGCTGCCCGCCATGCCACAAACTCTTATACCTAAAATACTGCGCGGAGCCTTAGCACCTCCTGCCAGGACATCCGATACCCGATCGCCCCTAACAAAACCAGGAGACGCCGAGAAAAGTCTGCGCCGGAGGGTGGAGCAAGATCCGGAGGTTTCTCACCACCTGTCCGGCTGCAGGCACCGTCCTCCGGGAAGCTCTTCACACTGTGGTCGCTTCCCCCGTGCACAATGTGGAACCCAGGCCGGTCCCTCGGGACTGCGACAGGCACAGAAAGAGCTGAAGCCCGAAGAGAGCTACGCTGAGCTCTGCACCGCCCCTGTGCTAAGAAAGAGGCGGAGCTACCGAGCAGAGTCTGAGCTCCGGCACCGCCCCTGTGCGAGGAAAGAGGCGGAGCTACCGAGCAGAGTCTGAGCTCCTGCACCGCCCCTGTGCTAAGAAAGAGGCGGAGCTAGAGAGCAGAGTCTGAGCTCCGGCACCGCCCCTGTGCTAGGAAGAGGCGGAGCTACCGAGCAGAGTCTGAGCTCCTGCACCGCCCCTGTGCTAGGAAGAGGCGGATCTAGAGAGCAGAGTCTGAGCTCCTGCACCGCCCCTGTGCTAGGAAGAGGCGGAGCTACCGAGCAGAGTCTGAGCTCCTGCACCGCCCCTGTGCTAGGAAGAGGCGGAGCTAGAGAGCAGAGTCTGAGCTCCTGCACCGCCCCTGTGCTAGGAAAGAGGCGGAGCTAGAGAGCAGAGAATCTGAGGTCCTGCACCGCCCCTGTGCTAGAAAGAGGCGGAGCTACCGAGCAGAGTCTGAGCTCCTGCACCGCCCCTGTGCTAGGAAGAGGCGGAGCTAGAGAGCAGAGTCTGAGCTCCTGCACCGCCCCTGTGCTAGGAAAGAGGCGGAGCTAGAGAGCAGAGAATCTGAGGTCCTGCACCGCCCCTGTGCTAGAAAGAGGCGGAGCTACCGAGCAGAGAATCTGAGGTCCTGCACCGCCCCTGTGATAGGAAGAGGCGGAGCTACCGAGCAGAGTCTGAGCTCCTGCACCGCCCCTGTGCTAGAAAGAGGCGGAACTACCGAGCAGAGTCTGAGCTCCTGCACCGCCCCTGTGCTAGGAAAGAGGCGGAGCTACCGAGCAGAGTCTGGGCTCGTGCACTGACCCTGTGCTAGAAAGAGGCGGAGCTAGAGAGCAGAGAGTCTGAGCTCCTGCACCGCCCCTGTGCTAGGAAAGAGGCGGAGCTAGAGAGCAGAGTCTGAGCTCCTGAACCCCCCCTCCTGTGCTAGGAAGAGGCGGAGCTAGAGAGCAGAGTTTGAACTCCTGCTCCGCCCCTGTGCTAGGAAAGAAACGGAGCTACCGAGCAGAGTCTGAGCTCCTGCACCGCCCCTGTACTAGGAAAGAGGCGGAGCTAGAAAGCAGAGTCTGATCTCCTGCACCGCCCCTGTGCTAGGAAAGAGGCGGAGCTAGAGAGCAGAGAGTCTGAGCTCTTGCACCGCCCCTGTGCTAGGAAAGAGGCGGAGCTAGAGAGCAGAGAGTCTGAGCTCTTGCACCGCCCCTGTGCTAGGAAGAGGCGGAGCTACCGAGCAGAGTCTGAGCTCCTGCACCGCCCCTGTGCTAGGAAAGAGGCGGAGCTAGAGAGCCTGAGCCCCTGAACTGCCACATCCCCCCTCCCACCACCGTACTAGGAAAGGGCCGGAGTCAGATACAGAGAGACCCATGAGTCCCTGCACTACCTCCTTCTCTTCCTGTCTCAGGGAAGAAGCGGAGTCAGAGGTGGGGCTACAGCACAGAAAACGTCATTGAATCCCTGCACTAACTCCTTCCTGTCTCAGGGAAAAGGCGGAGTCAGAGGCGGGGCTACAGCGAGCACCGCTGAGTCCCTGCACTACCTTCCTCCCTTCGTGTCTCAGTGAAGAGGCGGGGCTACAGCACAGAGAGCGACGCAGAGTTCCTGCCCTGTCCCCCTCCCTCTGCTTACCAGGCGGGGCAAGGGGTGGAGAGAACTCTGGCTAATGAGAAAGTAGCCCTAAATTCGAACACTGCCCCGCCTCAGAAATCAGAACTAAATGTCCCTGTATGCAATGGGATAAACCCAGGACTGGATCAAGCCTGTCGGGCGCATCTGGAGTCAGTTGGCAACTAGGGTTGCCAACTGGCTCCAGATGCGCCCGACAGGCTTGATCCAGTCCTGGGTTTACCCCATTGCATGCAGGGACATGTAGTCTTGCTTTTATTATAGGGTGCAATGGAAAAATTAGAACTACATGACCCTGCATGCAGTGGAGTAAACCTAGGACTGGATCAAGCGTGTCGGGCGCATCTGGAGCCAGTTGGCAACCCTATTGGCAACTGTACCTCTTTCCCTGACCAGGAAAAAAGGTGGAGTCAGGCGGGGTTACAGACAGAGAGAGGCAGCCTGAGCCCGGATATAGAGCAGCACTGAGTCTTACTCGACTCCTTCCCATACAAGGAAAGGGGCGGGCAAAGGGGCTGTACTAGGAAAAATGGTGGAGTCAGAGGCGGGGCTAGAGCGCTTGGGCCGGATATTGAGCTGGGAAAAAATTAAAATGAGAAATTTCATAAACGAGCGACGGTTAGTCCTCCAAAAATGCAATGTGTACCTTCGAGTCAGTCCTGGCGACCCAGAAGCTCCTGGGTTTTCTTGGCAGTGTCACCGGAAGTAGGTTGCCAGGCCTTTCTTCCGAGGCAACTTGCCCAAGGCCACAAGGAGTGTTAGTGGGAACTGAACCCTGGTTGCTTGGTTACCAAGCCAGTGTTCTAACCACTAGGCTACTCCTCACTCCAGCATGCATCATTGGGGTCAATATAGCAAACAGGGCAATGTTTCCCGAAGGAGAGGGAATATCGGGGAGGAGGGGTTCGGGAGATGGAAAGGATCGTGAGACTGGGCAATGGGGAGGGGGATTTGAGACCCACTGGACTACCAGGGCATTCTCATGGGGTGAGTGACTGGGGCCATTGCTTAAGCACCATTGGCCCACCAGGAACTACTTTGCCTGGGAGTCTCACTTGAGCCACCAAGGGCTGCTGTGATGAGAATAACAGGGGTGGGGGTCCATGGCCCACTTAGGCCCCTAGGTATCTCGCACGTCACCTCATATTACCCTATCCTCTAACACTACATCTTCAAGCCAAACCTGATACAGCGCAAAGATTCAGGGCTGCAAGATGGGTTAAAACTGTACTAGATTTTAATGCAGATTATTATTATTTTAATCAGGAGCAATTTTTATTCTTGCTTCTTATATGCTACTAGTACTACTTATTTGTAAACCGCTACTAGGTGTACACAGCACATGTAAAAGAGGGTCCCTGCTCATCAGAGTTCACAAGACAGACAACACAACAGCTGATGATAAGGATATATCTAGGGAATGTAAGGAAACGTAGGAGACTTAAGTGGATTAGGATCTGCATAAGGAACAGCAAGGTGGAAAGATCAAAGTCTGGAGTTGGCAGCACAGATAGAAGGGATCTGAGGAGGGGTGTATGGAGAGATAAGAGAAGAAAGGCAGCCAGGAGCTGCAGAATGAATGCACTTACAGGTCAGTAGGAAAAGTTTGAACTGGATTCAGAAACCAATAGGGAACCAGTGAAGTGACTTGAGAAGAGGGGTTATATGAGCATATCCAAACTGGCAGAAGATTAGCTGCACAGCAGAGCTTTGAACAGTTAGAAGGGGACATAGATGATTCAGAGGGAGACCAGCAAAGAGGAGATTGCATGCCCACTGTGCTACTTTTTAGCACAGTAGTTTTAAGCTGATTTTCCTGTGCTATTATTTTCATTTCAACCCAACAGAAGTAGGAAAGAATTATACAAAAGGAGTTGAGAAATGTATGTCTGGGAGCAAAATACCTCTTCAAAAATTAAATGCAATGGGTGAACCCTGGTATAAGGAAAAACAGGCAAAAAGACACAGAGTGTGAAAATGGGCCAGATCAGACTGTCTTCTAGAGAAAATGGCCCAATGCATGTCTGGGAGAAGGAGTTTCAGCTGCTGTAGCATAGACACTCAGAGAAGAGCCACCAAAATGGTAAAGGGGATGGAAGGATACCCCTGTGAAGAAAGGCAAAAAAGGTTAGGGCTCTTTAACCTGGAAAAGAGACGGCTGAGGGGAGATATGATAGAAGTCTATAAATTAATGAACGGAGTGGAACGGGTAAACGCAGATCGATTGTTTACGTTATCAGAATATAGAAAGACTAGGGGACATGCAATGAAGCTACAGGGTAAACTATTTAAGACTAATAAAAGAAAATATTTTTTCACTCAACATGTAATCAAACTCTGGAATTTGTTACTAGAAGATGTAGTAAAGGCTGTTAGTGTAGCTGGGTTTAAAAAAGGTTTGGACAAGTTCCTGGAGGAAAGGTCCATAAACCATTATTAAAAAGGGACCCAGGATATCAATGCTTGAGCCAATACAAGCATTGCGGAACCTGTGTCTTTTGGGGAAACTGCTAGGTACTTATGACCTAGATTGGCCACTTTTGGAAACAGGATACTGGGCTTGATGGACCTTGGTCTGACCCAATGTTCCCTCTAATTTTCTGTAGGCTGTGTGAGCATAAAATATCAGCTGTGCAGCTTTTGAAGGAAGGTTAAAGTTTTGTGCGGCACATAACGACACTCGGAGTTCTATACTTTAAAATTTGACTACACGTCAGAATACAGTATGTACACCACATTGATTGCACTAGATAATATTATAGAACTTGTGAAAACCGTAAATACACAACAACTTTTAAATTTTAAGATGTCTGTGTTGTTTTCTATCAGAACCGTAATTTTTGTGCGCTCTGTTATAAAGTATGTGCGCTCGCTCGGCGAGGTGTGTGCGCGCGCAGACGCGCACAGCTTAGAGGGAACAGTGGTCTGACCTAATATGGTATATCTTATGTTCATAAGTGAAACATAATAGGAAATTGCTCCCTTTACACTGTCTCTCTCCTCAACTCTCGCCAAATTCTAAACTGCCCCACCTTAAAAAAATACGCCTTGTAAATGTCCCCACAACACAGCAACCCCACCACAAACCTGCAAACTGCCCAGCTCCACAAACTACCCCCTGCAACTGCCCCACCACCCCACAAACCACCCCCAGCAACTGCCCCACCACCCCACAAACTACCCCCTGCAACTGCTCCTCGCCATGCCAAATTTCCTACCCCAAAAAACAAACTCTTACAAACTGCCCTGCCACCCAAAACTAGCCCTGACACCACACAAACTGTTCCACCCCCCCCCCCCAAAAGAAAAAGTCCCGCCTGCAATTTCCTCACCACCCAGCAAACTGTCCCGTCCCATAAAATAGCCTCCTACAACAGCCCCACCACTCTGCAAACTGCTCCAGCCACATAATTCCCCACACAACACCCCGCCAATCTCCAAATTACCCCTACCCTCAAAACTACTTCCCGCAACTAACACCAAAAAATATGCCTGCAATTATCCCACCAGTCCACAAAGTGTCCCACCTCCAAAAATAACCCTGGAACTGCCATATAACCTCACAAAATGCTTGCATCCCCAAAAATACACTGCAGTTGCCCTCATCCTTTCTTCAACAGCCCCACCAAGATACAGGTCTGTCATCTGCCTTCATCCCTCCTCTTCCCACACCCTGGTCTCTCCCTTCCTCCCGCTATACAAGGGCACCAGGATCTGCACAATAACTCCATTCCCTCACACGGGTTTCCTTGGCAACAGGAAGTCCTTGCAGGAAATGAGGACGGAGCAACTGTGGAGCCTGGAAATGAGCTACTGTGGCCAATTCTACAATATTCTTATATCTGAAGGATAATTTAATCTCTTGTACAACAGTCAATCCCTATCGATAAAAATAGGCAAAAATGTAGACGTCACCTGCCCTTTGCCACTTCCAAGGTATGCTAGAGTGAGAGGAAGCCTCAACCAATCTAAACTGACGCAGCAGACCCGCCCTCCATTCCGCACAGGGAGGCCTCTGACCAATCCGCAGCAGTCTGTGTGGAGTAGGGAACGGAGGTTAAGCAGCTGCTCAAGTTCAAGTGAGGTTGAGCCGTGGCTGTCGAGCCCTTTTTACTACAGTTTGAAATACCAATATTTAAAAATAAAGAGATATGCAGCCATGTGATAACTAAACAAAAACAAAGTACAAATTACAAAAAAACGCATTACTTATGCAGACCTCGATGCAGCAAACTGCACTATGCACGAGCGCAGCATTTTGCTAGAGATTTCCCTACCCTAGTCTTGCAGAAAGGAAACTAGTGCAGAAATATCTCAAGCAAAACCACTGCGCTAAAGCAAACTGCCATGGGCGAGCCAATCACATGCAAAGAAGCATCTATATAATTGCTCCTGATATTAAAAAACTGCACTGAAACTTGCCTTAATTAGCAGACTAACACCCCCCCCCCCCCCATCAGTCCATCTCAAGATGCACCAAATGGGGTCAGGTTAAGATTACCAGCTGTCCCTAACTTTCAGGGATTGAACCTGAATTTAGAGCTGGGTCCCCTACTCCCTCCCGTTTGGCAGCCTCCTGTCCCAGATTAGGGCAATGGGGACAGAGGGGGTAGAAAAAAATGAGTTTAAATTTATTCATCTGAATATGTCAGTTTTTAGAATTTAAATCCATTATCTTTATATTTCACACAGTGCAGGTGAAATGCATCACTGTTCCTATTTCTCTGTCGATTTGTCTGCTGGGAAATTTATTATTAATATTTAGCTCCCATCTTTCCAGGGGTAGTTCAAGACCAGTTGGATTCAGGTGAGTAAGTTTTTCCCTGTTCCCAGAGGATTTACAATCTAAGTTTGTACCTGAGGCAATGTTGATATGGATGGGGGGGGGCAGGGTGTTAGGTGTCACAATTTTTCAAGAGAAGTTCAGAGGAACCGGGGGGGGGGGGCAGTAATTAGAGCTTCAAGGTGTGACAGGGGTTAGGGGATGTAGCAGCCACTTGGGGCACCAATGGCTTTTTTAAAAAATTGGGTTCAGGGATGGGGCTAGGGGACATAGGGCTACTAGGGCAATGTGGAAATTCTTTTAGGGGGTTCAGATGGTGAGTAGTTTGGGGCCCAAAAATGATTTTTGGAGGATGTTGGGCTGCAGGGGCAGATGCTTCAGGATCAGAAGTGGCAGACAGGCGATTGGGGGTCTCTGTGGAGGTGTAAAACGTCACCTCAGATGGTCCTTTTCTTTCCCGCTGCATTGAGCACAGAGCTGTGTTTTGTGCTAATTTCAGTGCACAGCTATTTTGAATATTATATGTTGTATTCAGGAGGAAAAGGTTTGTGCTAACCTTGTGTTAGAAAACAGTGTGCTTAGCTGGAGAGCCCAGCTCTAACGCAAGGTTTCTGCATCGATGCTGCAGTTATCACACCCAATATGTATCTATTTATCTTATTTAAATACTTCTGTACTGCTCATCTGCTACTCTAAGCTGTTTAAAATGCACGCACAAACATCATTAGCATATACAACACCATCGATAAACACTTTCAAATACAATTCAGATTCTAAAAACATGCCCATAGGCCTTAGATAACTTACAACAGTTTAAATTCCTAGCTATCCCAACAGCTGGGACCTCCAATAAATCTTCTGTTTGGGATCGTAATGCCTGATCTGTCTGAAATGATTTCAGTGCTAAATGGTCCCGTTCAGGCCTTAAATTAAAGAATGAGCCTTCTACATTTTGTTCTGTCAGGGATACGCAGCCCATGTAGCTGAATTATTTAGGACAGGTGTGATGTGATCTTATTGGGAGGTTTCAGATATCATCCTCACTGCTGAATTCTGCACCATCTGAGGGAGGGATTTAGAGCAAGCTGGGAAGGGGGGGGGGAAACGGAGTTACTTACCTGTAACTGGAGTTCTCCGGGGACAGCAGGATAAGTCAGCCACACCTGGTGACGTCATCCGACGGTGCCGAGACGGAAATACTCTCCATAGCTCAAAAGGGCTTTTGCCCTTCTGAGCATGGGCCAACTGGCCCCACCCCCTGCCCACCCCTAGCTAGCCAGTACGTCCCTAGCTGAGCCTTTTGCCGCTAGGAGGTGGGCACCAGACGGAGGCCGACCCCATCGCAGGGGAGGTAGGCGGGTATGTGTGGCTGACTTATCCTGCTGTCCCCGGAGAACTCCAGTTACAGGTAAGTAACTCCGTTTTCTCCTAGGACAAGCAGGATGAGTCAGCCACACCTGGTGCCTCCCAAGGGTTAGATTATGCAGAGAGGGAGACGAGAAGGAGAGCAACCGGGAGAGCAGTTGAGACAGAAGCAGAGAGAAGGAGTGGATTCTTGGAGCTGAGCTACCCAGAGCTGAGAGAGCTGAATTCCCTGCAACAGGTTGGCAACAGGGGTGGGGACCAGGAAGTGGAGAAGCTTTCAGACCACCAGAGAGGTTGTCAGCTGAGCAGTCTGACCAGGTCGGTGAGTCAGAACCCATGCAGTTGGGAGAACCAGTGTCAGAGTTGGGGGAAGAAGATTGCTTTATGGATTGCTCTCTATGCCAAGCTCTAGATAGGGGGTCTTGAAGAAAAGCTAGCCCTGAAAGAAGTAATCCTCCTTGGAAGTTAATCATATGGCAGAAGCAGTGTGGAGGTAAATTCCTGTCTGTTTTAAAAGGGAAATTTACTGCAACGTAAGCCTGATCAGGAAGCTCTGATTCATGCTGGTTTGTCACCTGTGTTTGAACTGTGCAATGGCAAGAAAAGCCAAGTTAGCTGCTATAAGAGTTTTTGCTTGCTCCTCTCCTATATGAAATGCCTGCTAAGAATTTTGATAAACAGCTTGGAATGTTTGTTTTGTTCTAAGTTTGGTTTCAGGTAGAAATGCAGCCTAGAGAGGTTTTGAGGCTGGCAGAAACCAAACTGCTGTAGAAGAATTAAGCCTGAATTTTTCTTTATGCTCTGATTAACAAGGACTAAAAAGGAAAGTGGCAGCCTAGTTTCTAAAGGCAATTGCAACAGGTAACGATCTTGCCAGGGCTGTGACAGGAACATTTTCCACCGCGTTTTGAGTGGTGTGATAATTGGTCACGGCAAAACGTTAACTGGGTGGGATCGCGGCCCCCAATATAAGAGAGCAGGGCAGAGCGATCCTCCTTTTGGATCACCTGCATAACCATCCCGCCCATCCAGCATCGCTTACTGGCACTGCCTCCCAAATTGGGGGTGGGGTGGGGGGATGCACATCATCAGCTTCGCTGCAGCTAACCAAGCCAGGCTACAAGCACAAATAGAACACAGACATGGGGCAGGGCACCCCGGTAAGTCTCCCCACACAACGGCCGACTCAGCGTAGGCGGTCCTCTAAAAAAACCACAGCAAGGTCGCTGGTCTGGGGTGTGACCAGCTTAGCTTAGTAAGGTGGGTCCTAGCCCCTGTGTCCAGCTGGTTTGGCAACAAGGAAGAATGACATAGTGCACACTGGCTCAGGTGATCAGACCAGAACCTCTCCCCTGTGTAGCAAATGTACAGTGTACAGGGCGGCCCAAAAAAAGTGAGAACATCTCGTAAATTAAAAGCTTAAATAGTTTACTTATTTACCTTTTTTAGCTATATAACGTCTTTATTTTGACAATTTCCGGTCACCATCTTTTTTTTTTAAATTTGTCAATCATTTACATCTGACCTTTTGAATTTTTAAATAACTTACGAGATGTTCTCACTTTTTTTGGGCCACCCTGTATATAGTTACATTGAAGTATGTTGATGCGACAATAAAGCTGTAGCCAAGTTTAACCCACAACCATGAGTAGGGTGTTTATTGGGTTGTAAGATAAGAGAGCAAAACTGCTTGATATCTGGGGAAGGAGGCAGACAAACGTCCCCTCTGCTTATGTTAAAACAAGGGAATTCTCATTCAGTGTCGTTTGTAGTTGGCATAACCACTCCGTACTCCACCCTGCTAATACTCTCTGTCACTCTTCAGCTTCTGGACTACTGCCCCATTTCCCCCCCCCCCCCCACTCCCCATCCAGCTCTGCCCATCATCTTGTAAAGCTACCAGCTCTGTTCCTTAGCCTCTAGCAGCCTCCTTCCACTTTTCCCCATTCCCCTCCCAAAAGGACACTCATTGATTCCACTAGCTCTCTCCGATAGGGTTACCAGATTTTCGGAGAGCAAATCTGTGACACCTGGGAGGGGCTGAACTGGGCCGGGAGTAGCGGGGCAGGGGTCTCCCTCCTTGAGCATCTTTTCTCCATATATTTCAAAATGACCAGTCTAGGAAACACTCAGTGATTTCAAAAGTTATAAGCACACATGCATTGGTATATGTTTAAACTTTATTTTATACATATACATAAATATTCTATATAATGTAATGGAGAGAGCCCGAGCCACCTCCCTGATAAAATCCTGAAAGGAAATATCTTCTGGAGGAGACATCCTGTGCTTAGGGGAGGAGGGCTCCTCTGGGAGAAGCATTCCTGCATCGACAGAACTATCAGAATCTTCAGATTCCTCTGAGGACTCGAAGTACCGCCTGTCCGGGTGCTCTTGAAGAGCCCGATACCCGTACCGACCGAAGTCGGTACCGCAAATAATCGGTACCAGAGTATCGGTACCGGAAGGCATCGGATGACTGGGTGCCGGCAATGCGGGCACCGATGTCGATGCTATCGGTGTCGGTGCCAGTACCGGTTGAAATGTCTGACGCGGTTCCGAGGGCATCGATGCCGCAAGGAGAGCCGCCAGACTGCGCTTAATAGCCAGGACTCTCTGGTCTATCAACGCTGCCGATGCCTGGATGTCAGTACCAGAGAAGATCACCGGTACTCCAGAGCATGGCACCAGTAGTTCTGCTGAGGTTGAGGCCTCGAAAGTCCTGGAAGCTGAAGCCTCGCGCCGGGGCAATTTTGCCGGTGCAGAATCCTCAAGGGCAATGCCAGAGGCATCTCGATTCTTAGAAGGAGATCTACCCTTTGAGGACTGGCTAGACTTGTGTTTAGTTACCTGAGATCCACGGGAGGAAGACGAAGCCCTGGAAGACGTCGATGCCACCGAAGCTGCATCAGAGGGAAACAGGGTACTGAGCTTGGCAGCTCAGTTCTGCCGACCTCTCTCGGACATCATAGCACAGGCCATACATTCCGAGATGGAATGGTCAGGACCTAAACATTTAAGACACCACTCATGGGTGTCAGTGACGGAGCTGGTACCGCCACACTTGGTGCACTTTTTAAAACCCAAAGAGGGTTTTTCCATTGTGGAAAAAATCTTGTGCCTAAGGCCCAAAAAGGCGCATGCACCTGGAAAAAAATGGGAAAAAAGTACTAAGAAATTTTTTTTTTTTAAGAAAAGAAAGAAAAACCGGCGGTACTGGTAAAGCATCGAGGAAGGCAGACGCGACCACAAAAGAGAAGGAAAATTTTCTGCGGTGACAGGAACACGACCTGCTGGCTCTGCGGAAAATGAAGAACTGGAGAGAGGCAGTTGGGAGGGGCGGGAGGGCAGCACGCAGGTGCTGTGGGATGCTCCCGGGGGCTTTCTGGTTGGACGCTGGGGAGCGTTCCCGCGTGGGCTCTGTCGGTGCCGACGATGCCCATGTGTGATGACTAAATTCCTGCTTGTTCCTGGAGATATATTTTTTCACTCAACGTGTAATCAAACTCTGGAATTTGTTACCGGAGGATGTAGTAAAGGCTGTTAGTGTAGCTGGGTTTAAAAAAGGTTTGGACAAGTTCCTGGATGAAAGGTCCATAAACCATTATTAAGAAGGGATCCAGGATATCAATGCTTGACCCAATACAAGCATTGTGGAACCTGTGTCTTTTGGGGAAACTGCTAGGTACGTATTGTGGCAGGCTATGGCCTGCTACTATGAAAGGCCTGTAAGTTAGGCCTGGATCCTAACTCCCATTATAGCTAGAAAAGAACCAAAAATCTGTGAAAAATTAGAAAACTGTTTTAAACTGCTTAATAAGACGTTTTTATGAATTCAGAAGTCTTCCATTATTCTCTTGTATGTGAAAGAACAGAAATGTTTCAATATATGCATTCCTGGAGCTAGGGATAACCTTGCAGTAGAGAAGTAATGAAATCAAGAACTGCACCATTGTTAGAGCAATCCTAAAGGAGGGGGGCGGTTGCTAGGCTCCGGAGGGGTTTCTAATTGGACAGGTGCAGGGAATGTAAAACCAATGAGAAGTTTGCATGTATCGAGTTGGAACCAATAGAAAGTTCTCATGTATCAAACTGAAAAAGAGGTATAAATGGTTATGTCTCTGTAGAAACCTTTGCTCAGTTCTTTTTGAAGCTTTGACTGACTGGGCCTGTGCACAATAAACTGGCTTGGACCCTGTCAATTGACTCCTGGACTTATTCATTCATTGCACTTTGCTACAGCATATTCTTGGTGCGTTGGCCGGGAAGTGCGAGTGGTAAATGGTATTTAAGTGAATAATCCAAGCAATTCGCCTTGAGGTTTGGCCCGGTTGGAACCGTGTCTGTCCGACCGCGGGGGAAACCTCAGGCGCCGCCTGCCCCTTTGTGCCGGAGAGGGTTTCGCCTGCCTCGGCGGGCCATCGGGTCCAGCTGGCCAACACCACTGACCCGGGGGAGTCCAGGTTCCAACTCAGAAGCTGGTGTGGTATCGGGGACCGGATCCGGTGAGTAGACATTTTTGTGATTTGATAGTCAGAAAGAACAGCCTGGAACAACGTCTTGCATGTGCAGGACTAATTTGGTATATTTGGTATAGACTAACTGGGAAATCTCGCATGAGTGTGGGCGAGACAAGGGAGCCTGATCACCTCCCATAAGGGCGGTCCTAGTAAGCTCCGCGTAAGAGAAAGCGGAAGCCGAAGCCATCGACCCTTCTTGTTTGGAATAGTCAGTTAGTCAGAAAGCCTGGGCACTTGAAATATGATATCCTGTTGAAATATGCTTGCTTGTGTGAGTGAGAGGTCTTGAAATACAGACCGAGCGAGAGCGGACTCCTAAGTAGCGCAGTTCCTGGCCGGGCGACCGCGCCCAGGTCGCAAACAGGAGGAAGCGAGTGGTGTTTGTCCCCCCCAGTGTTCTGTGGGCTGTACGGACCCCTTACCTACAGCCATACTACCTATCCTTATTGTTCGTTGTCTTGTTCGTCATTATGAGTACGTAGGGTATGTAGCGTACGTAGGTACGTAAAGTACGTAGGTACGTTTAGATTATGGGAGGGACGGAGTCCATGCAAACTCCATTGGCATGTATGATCAAGAATTTCCGTAAAGGATTTTCAGGTGATTATGGTACGAAAATGACTCCATCCAGATTAAAAATGTTATGTGAAAGGGAGTGGCCCGCATTAGCTGCTTCATGGCCCCGTGGGGGCACCTTTGATTTAGAGACAGTTTTACAAATTCATCAGCTTATACTAAGAGTGTATCCTGACCAGTTCCCCTATATAGATTCCTGGTTAAGTGTGTGTGAGCAGCAGCCCTCATGGATGAAGCGCTATTATGAGGAGCGCTGTAAAATATTTGTAGCTACTACTAGGGGAACCAGAAAAGCTAAGGAAGAGAAGCCGCCTGTGTATTCTGCCCCAGAGTCCCCAGATATTCTGGCTAGGTTACCCCAGCACCTACAGAAGTTAGTTCCCACAGCACCACGACCTGAAGTAGAGCCAGATGAGGAGCCCCAGAAAATACCGATGCAGCAGCCTAATAAGCACCCTACCCCGAGTGATAGTCCCGAGTCAGGCCCAAGCACAGCAGGTGGACTCGGGTCCTCTGACGAGATAGAAAGCGGAGGCTCTCCTGCCAGTTCAGGGTCACCCACCAAGGAGACTAGTGCCCGGGAGCCTTATGATTTAAGAAGCGTAACTCCCAAGAAGAAGGAGAAAGCAGGGCACCTAATGCCATTATGCCAAGTGCCTGGAATACCTGTTTTAAATGATCAGGGCCAGATGGTGCCAGGACCAACCAGCTTAGTTTATGTACCCTTTTCCACCACAGATTTATTAAACTGGAAAACGCATTATGTTTCCTACACAGCCAAGCCCCAGGAATTAACAGAATTAATGTCTAGCATTATGCAAAAAACCAAAACCACTTCCTTTCACCACCCTTATTTAACAAAATCCAATCGGAATATAAACAATATGATTCAAATATTATCTCTAGGGTAAATATTTTCAGGCCTCAGTAAATGCTCACACCATTCATTTGGCGAACGGTGTCACCATAGGATAGAGCTTCAAGTTTTTACGTACATCATAGGCCTTCCCTTTATAATTTAGTCCAATGTTTTACATTATTTCTAAAAAAGTACTTTTTTAGGATTCAATATATTAATTAAAATTTTAATACCAAACTGATTTATTCTACACTTCTGCAATAAGACCTTAATAGAATTTTTAAATTATCCAAAAGTAATTTTTAAAATTTTTATATTATATAATTTTCATAGTATTCATAATATAGAAACACAGAAACATGATGACAGAAAAAGACCACAAGGCCCATCTAGTCTGTCCTTCCATAACAACAACTACAACAGTCCCCTTTCTACCTTTAGAGATCCTCTGTGTTGGTCCCATGCTTTTTTGAATTCAGTTACTGTCCTCATCTCTACCACCTCCACTGGGAGACTATTCCACGGATCCACTACTCTTTCCGTAAAGAAATATTTCCGCATATCACTCCTGAATCTATCTCCCTTCACCCTCATCCCATGTCCCCTCGTAGCAGAACTTGCTTTCAATTGAAAGAGGCTCTCTCCCTGAACATTTATGCCACGGAGGTATTTAAACATCTCAATCATAT
The DNA here is from genome assembly GCA_033557465.1 of Ichthyophis bannanicus. Lineage (NCBI taxonomy): Eukaryota > Metazoa > Chordata > Amphibia > Gymnophiona > Ichthyophiidae > Ichthyophis > Ichthyophis bannanicus. The sequence continues at coordinate 3,028,202 of CM066035.1, forward strand.
CACCTCTATCCCGCCTTTCCTCTAAGGTGTACATATTAAGATCCTTAAGTCTGTCCTCATATGCTTTATAATGAAGCCCATTAATCATTTTAGTAGCAACCCTCTGCACTGACTCCATCCTGTTCACATCCTTTTGAAGGTGCGGTCTCCAGAATTGCACACCATACTCCAAATGAGGTCGCACCAAAGACTTATACAGAGGTATTATCACCTCCTTTTTTCTGCTAGCCATTCCTCTCCGTATGCACCCAAGCATCCTTCTAGCTTTTGCCGTCGCCTTTTCTACCTGTTTAGCTACTTTAAGATCATCAGACACAACCACGCCTAGGTCCCGCTCTTCTTTAGTGGACAAAAGTACTTCACCTCCTATACTGTATTGCTCCCTTGGATTGCTGCAGCCCAAATGCATGACCTTACATTTTTTAACATTAAATCCCAGCTGCCAAATTCTAGACCATTCTTCAAGCTTAGCTAGATCCCTCCTCATGTTATCTACACCTTCCTGGGTGTCTACTCTATTACAGATTTTGGTATCATCTGCAAAGAGGCAAACCTTACCCGACAGCCCTTCCGCTATATCACTAACAAAGATGTTAAAAAGAATCGGACCAAGGACAGATCCCTGGGGCACACCACTGGTAACTTGAGCCACCATTTCCGTGAAGTGAAATGGTGGCTCAAGTCTAAATGCTTATTACTTTGTCCCGGATAAAATGCTAGATCCTTGATGAAGCTCGAAGGGGTGAAACAAAAGCTTTTGTAGGATTTTCAGTGGTTGGATCTCTAATGTAGAAAAATCCGGTGTCTTGCTCTAAACCCTTGGAAACCAAAGAATATTGTGCAGGGTCTTTGAAGCAGTATCTTTTGCAGTGACAACGATAGCGCCAAAGATAAGTAACGGATTACTATTGTTCAGTCGTGTGACCGATTGTGTACTACCAAAAGTATCTTTATCTCTTTCAGATACTCGTATATCCGGCTTTAGTGCAAGTCGTTGAATGTTGGGAAACCCATACTTCTATGGATATTATGAATACTATGAAAATTATATAATATAAAAATTTAAAAAATTACTTTTGGATAATTTAAAAATTCTATTAAGGTCTTATTGCAGAAGTGTAGAATAAATCAGTTTGGTATTAAAATTTTAATTGATATATCGAATCCAAAAAAGTACTTTTTTAGAAATAATGTAAAACATTGGACTAAATTATAAAGGGAAGGCCTATGATGTACGTAAAAACTTGAAGCTCTATCCTATGGTGACACCGTTCGCCAAATGAATGGTGTGAGCATTTACTGAGGCCTGAAAATATTTATCCTAGAGATAATATTTGAATCACATTGTTTATATTCCGATTGGATTTTGTTAAATAAGGGTGGTGAAAGGAAGTGGTTTTGGTTTTTTGCATTATTATTGTTCCTTTCGGCAGTAGTGTGTAGTTGTTAGCATTATGCAAACCCATCAGCCTACCTGGGCCGATTGTCACCAGCTCCTGTCCACCCTCTTCACTACTGAGGAGCGAGGGCGAATCGGGCAAGCAGCCCTCCGATGGTTAGAAGAAAACCCTGTAGAAGGGGGAGGAATAAACCCCCCGCAAGCAGCTGTTGCAGAATATCCCAATGAAGATCCCGGGTGGGACCCGAATGATGAAAGGGGGCGGCGGCCCTAACCAGATTTCGCCAGGCCTTATTGCAGGGCCTGAAGAAGGGAGGCCAGAGAGCCATGAATATCGGGAAAGTATCGGAAGTTCTTCAGGGTTCAGATGAGAGCCCAGCGGCCTTTTATGAGCGGTTGTCTGAAGCTTATAGACTATATACCCCGTATGATCCCGCCGCTCAGGAAAATTTACGCATGGTAAATGCGGCCTTTGTTAGTCAGTCCCAGAGAGACATAAAGCGAAAAATTGCAGAAATTGGATGCATTTGTGGGCATGAATACAGCTCAGTTAATGGAAGTCGCTCAGAAAGTATTTGTGAATCGTGAAAATGAATGAGACAGAGAAAGTGAACGAAAGATGAAGAAGAAGGCAGATCTTCTTGCTGCTGCTATAACCGAACGACGTGGAGGAGGATTTCCTAATCAAAGGACCAGAGGACGTGGCAGAGGCCGCAGAAGCGAAAGGCCTCAATGGGGTGCAAATCAGTGCGCCTACTGCAAGGAAGAAGGACGTTGGAGAAATGAGTGCCCGCATTTGGACTCCGCCCCTGCAAGGGGAGGAGGGAGTCCCTGGTGGCCAGGAGGATGATTTCAAAGGAGGGGAGGAATGAACCGAACACAGTTCCAGCAGGAGAGGGAGGAAGCCATTGAGGGAGTGGCAGTAGCAACGGGCTATGACCTGGACGACATAGAAGAAGACTAGGCCAGACCGGGCTCCAAGTTCACCCTGGGTCCCCAGGAGCCTATGGTCAGTTTAAAGATAGGGGACCAATACATGGAATTCATGGTAGATACAGGAGCAGAACATTCAGTAGTAGCCAAGCCAGTAGCTCCTCTATCCTCACGATCTGTCACCATTGTGGGAGCCACTGGAAATAAAGCCACAAAGTCATTCTTGCAGAACCGCATGTGTGAACTAGGGGGACAGAAGATAACGCACCAGTTCTTGTATATGCCTGAGTGCCCTATTCCATTACTGGGCCGAGACATGCTTGCCAAGCTCTAGGCACAAATATCCTTTGCTGAAGGGGGAGAAATGAAAATGACTGTGAACCCAAAGCCAGCTGGATTGATGGTGCTCACTGTTCCCCGAGAAGAAGAGTGGCGGTTCTATAGTGCACCTCCAATAAAGACAACTAGTCCTTGTATACCTACCAACCTTATAGCCCCACCTGAAGTATGGGCAGAAGATAATCCACCTGCCCTAGCAAAGAACATAGCCCCTGTCATTGTCACCCTCAAGCCAGGAGTGGAACCAGTGCATGTGAAGCAGTATCCTCTCCCTCGACCAGCCATAGAAGGAATCCACTGCCATTTGATGAAACTGCTGAAGTACGGACTTCTCAAGGAATGCCAGTCACCTTGGAACACCCCCCTTCTCCCAGTAAAGAAACCTGGGACAGGGGACTACCGCCCAGTACAAGATCTAAGGCGAGTAAATGATGCAGTTGAAACCATACAACCTGTAGTACCAAACTCTTGTACTCTCTTGGGACTGATCCCCGCTGAGGCTACTCACTTCACCGTTCTGGACCTGAAAGATGCCTTTTTCTATGTGCGCCTAGCCTCCACCAGTCAACTTTTATTCGCTTTTGAATGGCAAGACCCCACAACAGGAAGGCGGGGCCAGCTCAACTGGACCAGATTAACCCAAGGATTCAAGAATTCACCTACTCTCTTCAGTGCTGCCCTGAATCAAGATCTCTCAAGTTACCCAGTGGACCCAGGAGAGAGGGTTCTTCTTCAGTATGTAGATGACTTGCTCATAGCCACCAAGTCAGAAAGTGAATGCCTACAAGCTACTAGTGAACGTTTGTACCTTCTTAAAGATGCTGGATACAAAATCTCAAGAGCCAAAGCACAACTATGCCAAACTGAAGTCAAGTATTTGGGATTCTAGTTGTCCAGTGGGATTCAACGTCTAGGACCAGAACGCAAAGAAGCTGTATGTAATATCCCCATTCCAACCACTAGGAGGCAAGTAAGAGCCTTCCTCGGGGCCGTGGGATACTGTCGCATATGGATCCCCAACTTCGCGCTGATTGCAAAACCACTATACCAAGTCACCAAAGGAATGGAAAAATCCCCACTAGACTGGGGACCTGAGCAAGATGTAGCATTCCGGACTTTGAAAAAGGCTCTGATGTCATCCCCAGCTTTAGGTCTTCCAGATGTTCAGAAGCCTTTCCATCTTTTTGTCCATGAGTCACAAGGAAACGCATTGGGAGTATTGACTCAATCTCTTGGATCCTGGCAACGACCAGTAGCCTATCTGTAAAAACAATTAGATGTAGTTGCAAAAGGATGGCCCCCTTGTTTGAGAGCTGTTGCAGCAACAGCCCTCCTAGTGGGCAAAGCAGACAAACTCACACTAGGACAAACTCTTCAAGTCACCGTGCCAAACTCTGTTCTGACTCTCATGGAACACAAAGGAAACTTCTGGCTAACCAATGCATGAATGTTAAAATATCAGAGCATGCTGTGTGAAAACCCTCGGATACAGTTGAAAGTCAGTCAAGCTCTGAACCCTGCTACATTGCTTCCAATTGGTCCTGGGCAACCTGATCATAATTGCTTAGAAAGCATGGACACTGTATTATCAAGTCACCCTGATTTGACCGATGTCCCTCTAGAGGACCCAGAACGGACTTTCTTTGTGGATGGAAGCAGTTTGGTCATCAATGGACATCATTGTGCTGGATATGCAGTGGTGACCCTTGATCTGGTAGTTGAGTCCTCAACCCTGACCCCAGGAACCTCTACACAGAAAGCTGAATTGATAGCCCTCACCAGAGCCTTGACATTAGGAGAAGGACTCCGCATAAATGTGTACACAGATTCCAAATATGCTTTCACTACTTTGCATGCACATGGAGCCTTGTATAAAGAGCGAGGGTTGATCACCTCAGGGGGTAAAGCCATTAGGTATGGGCCCGAGATATTGATGTTATTAGATGCTGTGTGGGCCCCCAAACAAGTGGCAGTCATGCACTGCCGAGGTCATCAGGCAGGAGCAGGAGAAGTCACCCGAGGGAATAGATTTGCAGATACCACAGCCCGAAAGGCAGCCACCACAGGACAAGTTAGGACCCAAGATACTGTAATGCAAGCGGCCCTATTCCCTGTGCCCCTCAGTTCCTGGGCACCCCGATACACTACAAGAGCTTTAGACTATTATTGTGAAAAGGAGGGAGGAGTCTTGACAGAACAAGGTTGGATAGTGTTGCCACCCCCAGAAGATAGTCCACCTCCAGGTCCTACAGTCATTCTTGAAGCATTAGGGCCAGCCTTTGTTCAAGCTTTTCACCAAGCCACACACTATGGAAAAACAGCCATGGAAAAAGCCCTGAGACCCCATTTCTGTATTTCACTGCTAGGATCCCTGACCACCTCGGTGGCACAGCAATGTCTGATATGTGCCAAAAATAATGCCAAGCAAGGTCCTGTTCCACCCCCAAGAGTTCAGTCAGTAGGGGTGACCCCAATGAGTGATATACAGATAGACTTTGCTGAAATGCCCCGTGCAAATGGATATCACTATATGTTAATGTTAGTCTGCACATTTTCAGGATGGGTAGAAGCCTATCCCACCCGAACTGAGAAAGCCCGAGAAGTCACTAGGGTATTGCTCCATGAGATCATTCCCCGATTTGGAATACCATCAACTATAGGGTCAGATAATGGTCCATCATTTGTATCCCAAGTGACTCAACAGTTAGCTCAAGCTTTGCAAATAAAATGGAAGTTACACACTGCTTACAGACCCCAGAGCTCAGGGAAAGTAGAGCGTATGAATAGAACCTTGAAAACTCAGTTATCCAAGCTTTGCCAAGAAACACACCTGAAGTGGCTCCAAGTTCTCCCCATAGCCCTTCTTAGGATACGTTCAGCTACCACCGGATCCTTAGGAGTCTCCCCTTTTGAGATTTTGTATGGGCGACCTCCACCCATAGTGCAGGGAATAAAGGGAGACATGAGACAGATAGGATCTGAAATAACTAGACAAGAACTATTAGCTTTAGGTTCTGTTCTGCAGAAACTCCAAACGTGGGTGCAAGACCGACTACCCATCAACCTGACTGAACCTCTGCATCCCTTCAAGCCAGGAACATCCATGTGGGAGAAAGACCCCGCTGGCGCCGCATTGGAAGGGACCCTACGTTGTCATCCTGTCAACCCCCACCGCAGTGAAAGTTGCAGAATTTGAACCCTGGATCCACCACAGTCGAGTGAAGCCAGCAGCTGCTCCTGATCCTGGCCAATGGACGTCAGTAAATGATCCCGAGACTCCATTGCGACTCACATTGAGGAGACAGCCAGCGTTATAGAGAATCTTCAGAATCTACCTTCATCACGCGAGAGTGACCATCACAGCAGAAACAGAAGAAAACTCCACAAGTTCATCATACCCAATTTTCCAGATTAATCTCCAAAGACTGTAATCACAATGTTCTTCCATTATTGCCTTGTGGGAGTGGTGATCCTGGGAATCTTGGAAAAGACTTTTGCCCTACCTCCTTGTGCAGCCTGCATAACTACCACCCGAACAGGACAAAAGATTACTCAGATTTTGCTCTATCACTCCTACTATACTTGCACTGGTACATTCAGCCGGTGTATTTATAATGGCACTGAACTGAATATTTGCACAAAGGGGAAGAGTAAGACTTGTTATAACCCTCGACAAAACCCTTCATATTATACATTTGAGATACATTGGAATGATGAAGATGGAGCCATCTTGAATACGACAAAACCTCTCACCAACCCCACAAAACCTATTATCTTGAACTTTGATGCTTGTGATGCAATCAACAGAAATGCTTACCACAGATGTGGGTCATGGGAGCAAGCATACTACCATGATGATAAATACATGTGTCCAGAAGGAGCCCATGGATGGGGATGGTGTACAGGAAAAAGTTCTGCAGCCACTATTTACACCACTACATCTAAACATGATTACTTTTGCCCAAAATGGGACTGTGTATATTTTGCCACCTGGAAGAATGCACCTATGGGACGAGATGGTGATCATCGCAAAGGCAGCTTAACAAAGATCAGACTACCAGAGCCCAAGAAATGCCAGAAAGGTGCCTGTAATCCCCTGCAACTCCTCATAGTCAACCCCAGCCACTGGAAGCAAGGATACAAGTTTGGGTTGCGTATAGCAGGAGGAGGTATAGATCCTGGGACTATCTTATATCTGCAATTAAACACAAAGACCCATGTATCCTCACCCTATCGTATACATCACTCCTTCTATGAAGCCATGAAAGCAGGGTTTGAAATTCCTCCTGCCTCCCAGAACTTGTTTCTTGAATTAGCGGGAGCAGTTGCATCTAGTCTCCACGTTTCAGACTGTTTGTTTTGTGGAGGAACAACGATGGAAGACCAATGGCCTTGGGAGGCACAAGAACTGAACTATTCTATTCCATATAATCAGACTAATATACACAATACCACAAGTGAATGGGTATTGGCACACTCCATCGTGGGTAACTTATGTTTTTCTCGCTATGGACCATTGTTTAATATGGAAATGGGGCAGCTGGTCTGTCTCAATCAGAAGTTCTACAACAGTACCACTAAGAAGATGTCTTGGTGGTCAGGAGTCAACACTACTGAACCTTCCAATCTTCTAGTTCAGTTCCCCAAACTTGCCAGTATTTGGACTAATTTAGCAGCATATAATTCCTGGCAAGCACCACCTGGACTGTACTGGATTTGCAGAACCCGAGCATATGCTAGGCTCCCTCACCACTGGGGAGGCGCATGTGTATTGGGAACCATACGACCTTCCTTTTTCCTTCTGCCTACATCCCAGGGAGAACAACTGGGATATCCTGTGTACAGAAGTCGACAGCTGAAGGAGGCCTTGAAAATAGGCCAATGGGACAAATGGGACACGACATCTGAAGAATGGCCACCTGAAAAAATTATCTCATACTATGGACCTGCTACTTGGGAGCAGGATGGGACTTGGGGATATCGTACCCCTGTTTATATGATTAATCGAATAATACATTTGCAAGCTGTTGTTGAAATAATAACTAATGAAACTAGTAAAGCACTAACCCTTCTGGCAAAGCAAAGTACGCAAATGCGCACAGCCATTTATCAAAATCGCTTAGCTCTAGATTATTTGTTAGCAGCTGAAGGTGGGGTATGTGGGAAGTTTAATTTAAGTAATTGTTGTTTACAGATTGATAATAATGGGCATGTGGTTGAGGATCTAGCCACCCAAATGAGAGAGCAGACATTTGTGCCTGTTCAGACCTGGCACAGTTTAAAGATGGATGGGTGGTTTGGTTCATTGTTTTCCTGGATTGGTGGTCTAAAAGCCCTTATGTTGATTGTACTGTTCATACTAGCCATGTGCTTATTGCTCCCTTGTCTCCTACCCCTTTGCTTGCGCATGGTAACTTCAACAATTGATAACACTATAGAGCGGAAGGCAGCTGCGAAGGTATTAGCTATGTGGCAATATTACCCTATACACCACGATGATGCTATTACACCAGTATAATGTGTTAATTGACTAATGAGTGATTTAATTCTCACCCTTCCTCACTTGCGGGTGAGAATAATCAAAGGGGGGAATGTGATAGGCTATGGCCTAGCATGGCCTGCTACTATGAAAGACCTGTAAGTTAGGCCTGGATCCTAACTCCCATTATAGCTAGAAAAGAACCAAACATCTGTGAAAAATGAGAAAACTGTTTTAAACTGCTTAATAAGAAGTTTTTATGAATTCATAAGTCTTTCATTATTCTCTTGTGTGTGAAAGAAAAGAAATGTTTCAATACATGCATTCCTGGAGCTAGGGATAACCTTGCAGTAGAGAAGTAACGAAATCAAGAACTGCACCATTGTTAGAGCAATCCTAAGGGAGGGGGCCGGTTGCTAGGCTCCGGAGGGATTTCTGATTGGACAGGTGCAGGGAGCATGGAACCAATGAGAAGTTTGCATGTATCGAGTTGGAACCAATAGAAAGATCTCATGTATCAAACTGAAAAAGAGGTATAAATGGTTATGTCTCTGTAGAAACCTATGCTCAGTTCTTTTTGAAGCTTTGACTGACTGGGCCTGTGCACAATAAACTGGCTTGGACCCTGTCAATTGACTCCTGGACTTATTCATTGATTGCACTTTGCTACAGCAGTATGACCTAGATTGGCCACTGTTGGAAACAGGATACTGGGCTTGATGGACCTTGGTCTGACCCAGTATGGCAGATCTTATGTTCTTATGTTCTTATTTCTAAAATGTTTTCTCTTTTTTTCAGAAAAATAAGTTAATTTTACATATTCTCTCATTAGAAGGAAACGCAGGGGAAGCAGTGTCCTTTGCCTCTTTCCCCAGTGAAATTGAGGACAGAAGGTGGTTAAAGTCCATGGAGCTGAGGACACTACTTCAAAATTGGGTACAATCCCAGAAAATTTGGGACATCGAGGTAATCTTACTCTCCAAGGCCAGCCGTGTGCAGAGCTCAGGCCCTCTCTCTCTCACTTCCACAGCTCAGGAACATCCCTTGGCTCACTCCTCCCTTTCTGCGACTAGATCATCATTCCAGTGCTCCGCCCCCACAGCCTTCTCATTGGCTGGATCCTACCCACTGTCTGTGACTAGCGCATCATTCCAGTGCTCCGCCCCCACAGCCTTCGCACTGGCTGGATCCTACCCACTGTCTGTGACTAGCGCATCATTCCAGTGCTCTGCCCCCACAGCCTTCTCATTGGCTGGATTCTACCCACTGACTAGCGCATCATTCCAGTGCTCCGCCCCCACAGCCTTCTCACTGACTGGATCCTACCCACTGTCTGTGACTAGCGCATCATTCCAGTGCTCCGCCCCCACAGCCTTCCCACTGGCTGTATCCTACCCCCCAGTCTCTGTGACTAGAGCAGCATTCGAGTGCTCCGCCCCCACAGCCTTCCCACTGGCTGTATCCTACCCACTGTCTGCGACAAGTGCATCATTCAAGTGCTCCGCCCCCACAACCTTCCCACTGGCTGGATCCTACCCACTGTCTGTGACTAGCGCATCATTCCAGTGCTCCGCCCCCACAGCCTTCCCACTGGCTGGATCCTACCCACTGTCTGCGACAAGTGCATCATTCCAGTGCTCCGCCCCCACAGCCTTCTCTTTGGCTGGATCCTACCCACTGTCTGCGACAAGCACATCATTCCAGTGCTCCGCCCTCACAACCTTCCCACTGGCTGGATCCTACCCACTGTCTGTGACTAGCACATCATTCCAGTGCTCCGCCCCCACAGCCTTCCCATTGGCTATATCCTACCCCAGTCTCTGTGACTAGAGCAGCATTCGAGTGCTCCGCCCCCACAGCCTTCCCACTGGTTGGATCCTACCCACTGTCTGCGACAAGTGCATCATTCAAGTGCTCCGCCCCCACAACCTTCCCACTGGCTGGATTCTACCCACTGTCTGTGACTAGCGCATCATTCCAGTGCTCCGCCCCCACAGCCTTCTCTTTGGCTGGATCCTACCCACTGTCTGCGACAAGCACATCATTCCAGTGCTCCGCCCTCACAACCTTCCCACTGGTTGGATCCTACCCACTGTCTGTGACTAGCACATCATTCCGGTGCTCCGCCCCCACAGCCTTCCCACTGGCTATATCCTACCCCAGTCTCTGTGACTAGAGCAGCATTCGAGTGCTCCGCCCCCACAGCCTTCCCACTGGTTGGATCCTACCCACTGTCTGCGACAAGTGCATCATTCCAGTGCTCCTCCCCCACAACCTTCCCACTGGCTGGATCCTACCCACTGTCTGTGACTAGCGCAACATTCCAGTGCTCCGCCCTCACAACCTTCCCACTGACTGGATCCTACCCACTGTCTGTGACTAGCACATCATTCCAGTGCTCCGCCCCCACAGCCTTCCCACTGGTTATATCCTACCCACTGTCTGCGACAAGTGCATCATTCCAGTGCTCCGCCCCCACAGCCTTCTCATTGGCTGGATCCTACCTACTGTATGTGACTAGCACACATTCCAGTGCTCCGCCCCCACAGCCTTCTCATTGGCTGGATCCTACCCACTGTCTGTGACTAGCGCACATTCCAGTGCTAAAGTCGCCTATCTTTAAGCAGCAGGTCCCTAACAGGGCAGCGTGCAATATCGCTTTTTCCCATTTAGCTCCTGTGGTTTCCGAATATGTGCAGCAAACCCGGATAGTTAATGCTGGGGCCGCATATGACCCTGGCATGGAATATCCAGGGTTAAGGGTCAGCGAGTATGGCTGTGAGCCATGGCAGCACATAGCCTGCCCAAATGTATATCGGGCCCGTAGTCTCCTATTCTCCAAACCTGTGTCTCCTTACCATTCCCCTAGACATAGCCTTGTCCTCAGCTGTTGTGTTGTCTGTCTTGACTATATTGTAAGCTCTGATGAGCAGGGACCGTCTCTTCCACGTCTTTGTACAGCGCTGCGTATGGCTTATAGTGCTACACAATGATAAGTGGTGGTAGTAGTAGTAAATGAAATTGTGCACAAAATGATCAACAATAAATGGAAAGAAAAAACCTCCAAGAACAGCAACAGCCACAATGCTTTTTAGCCCATTAAAAAAATCTTCCAATTTGTAACATTTAATATGCAAATAGCTTCAAAACAGTTTTCATGGTAGAAATTACTTCAAAACATCTCTCATTTATACATGGAAATCAGAAATACTTCCCTGAAATGTTTCACCTTCCTGTTCAAGTTCCTTTGTGTCACAGTCATCAATCAGAGAGGTTTTCAGTTGCCCTCAATTTTCCTCCACAGAAGATTGTCTTGGCACATTTATCCAGACCAAAAGTCATCCTCATGTCCTCTGAAAAGCTTTAGAACATAAGAACATAAGATATGCTATACTGGGTCAGACCAAGGTCCATCAAGCCCAGTATCCTGTTTCCAACAGTGGCCAATCTAGGTCATACGTACCTAGCAGTTTCCCCAAGGGACACAGGTTCCACAATGCTTGTATTGGTTCAAGCATTGATATCCTGGGTCCCTTCTTAATAATGGTTTATGGACCTTTCCTCCAGGAACTTGTCCAAACCTTTTTTAAACCCAGCTACACTAACAGCTTTTACTACATCCTCCGGTAACAAATTCCAGAGTTTGATTACACGTTGAGTGAAAAAATATTTTCTTTTATTAGTCTTAAATAGTTTACCCTGTAGCTTCATTGCATGTCCCCTAGTCTTTCTATATTCTGATAACATAAACAATCGATCTACGTTTACCCGTTCCACTCCGTTCATTAATTTATAGACCTCTATCATATCTCCCCTCAACCGTCTCTTTTCTAGGTTAAAGAGCCCTAACCTTTTCAGCCTCTCTTCATAGGGGTATCCTTCCATCCCCTTCACCATTTTGGTGGCTCTTCTCTGTACCTTTTCTAATAATGCTATATCCTTTTTAAGATATGGCGACCAGAATTGCACACAATATTCAAGATGTGGTCGCACCATGGAACGATACAGAGGCATTATAATATCCTTTGTTTTATTCTCCATTCCTTTCCTTATGATTCCTAGCATTCTATTTGCTTTCTTGGCCATCATTGCACACTGGGCGGAGGTTTTTAACATGTTATCCATGATGACACCTAAATCTTTTTCCGGGGTGGTGATTCCTAATGTGTGGCCTTGTCCCCTCTTAGTGCCCCTTTTACCCCTCTATCATCTAATGGTTCATCTGACTCTCTCACAGGTTTTTTGCTATGAATGTACTTGAAAAAGTCTTTATTATGCAATTTTGCTTCCACAGCAAGCTTCTTCTCAAATTCTCCCTTTGCCTGCCTTATCAATGCCTTGCTTCAAACTTGCCAGTGCTTGTGCTGTTTCCAGTTTTCGTCATTTGGCTCTTTTTTCCATTTCCTGAAATATGCTTTTTTGGCAACAGCCTCTCTGACCTCTCCTTTAAACCATGCTGGCGGTTTTTTGGACTTCCTTCCACTTTTCTTAAAGTGTGGAATACAGCTGATCTGGGCTTCCATGATAGTATTTTTAAGCAACACCCAACCTTGATGTAAGTCTTTAACCTTTGCAACTGCTCCTTTTAGTTTTTTCTTAACTATTTTCCTCATTTTATCATAGTCTCTCTTTCGAAAGTTAAAAGATATTACTGTGGATTTCCTTACCATCCCTCCTCCATTAATTAAATCAAACACGATCATGCTATGATCACTGTTGCCAAGTGACCCCAACACCCTTATCTCTTGCACCAGATCTGGTGTTCCACTAAGGACTAGGTCCAAAATGGCTTCCCCTCTAGTCAGTTCATGAACCAAATGCTCCAAGAAGCAGTCATTTATTTCATATAGAAACTTTATCTCCCTAGCATGTCCTGCCGTGACACTGATCCAGTCAGTAATTGAAATCACCCATTATTATTACTATGCTGTAACTTTTATTAGTTTCCCTGATTTCTTTGAGCATTTCATCATCCATTTGTTCATTCTGGCCATGTACACCCCCACTGCCATCGCCTTCCCCTTCCCCTTTTTACATGGAATTTCAATTGTCATGGGGTAGATCAGAATATGCCTATGGAAATAGGAAAAACAGAGCTGAGCAGGTCTAAAAGTGACAGCTCAGAGCACATGGATCAGGGTTGCTATGAGCAACCAGCAAAAACAAAAGCACCAGGTGTAGGAGCACGCCCTAGTAGGGGATTACCTCATAGCATATTAGCTGATGAGAGGCAGCTGAGGGCAGGGCAGGCTCACCGGAACACTAGGAGTGACGCAGATAAAACTCACTCAGAGTTTGTCAGTAGTAGAGCTAACCAGGATCCCAGGAGGGCTAACCAGGATTCCAGGAAGAGAGCTAACCAGGAGCTTAGAGGAGCTAAGCAGGAGTACGGCAGAGCTGTTTTGGAAACAAAAGGAAAAACTTCACATGGAGGTTCAAGCAGTGTGCCACAGGAGATAGCTGAGAGAATACCAGAGGCTGGTTACAGGGTGCTGGGCAGCACTGAACAAGAACCAGGTGGTTGGTGCCATGGAGGTATTCATGCAGGCAGACGGAAGGAGCCTGTGAGAGGAAGTCTCCCTGAGAACAGGTACCGGGAGGGCAGTAACTATTATCAAAGGGATACTTACCTGCCCAAAAAGAAGCATACTGTAAAAGGGAGTAGAAGGCTTGCCTGGGGAAAAAGCCACGATAAGTTTCCGTGCTCAGAAAGCTCCGAGGGAACCGAGCCAAAGGATAGGCTAATTCCTTGTAATAGAGGGAACTTTGAAAGGGAGAGTTTCCCATACACACAGCTAGGAGTGTGTGGCCCTCTGGAGGAAAACTCCACTATATACGGTAACCTTCCAATTTAGAGAGGGGGAGAGAAGCCTTTGGAAAGGAGAGGAGGGTTTTTGCAACAATGATGTGAGTTACAATCATTCTGAAGATAGCTACGGGGAAAACTATGAGGACATGGAATGTGACTTATGTGGGGAAAGTCCTGAGGAGTTCCAAATGGAGTGTGCACTAATGTTCTCAGATAACATTTCCTCTCTATGCTGATCTGTTTAAAACAGAAATCCGTTTAGGGAAACGGATTGTGAAGAATTTGCTTGTGTAAAGTACAAGGACTGTTTTACCTTTTTGGATTGGCTGAAGATAAGCACCTTTTTGTTACCAGTAGTTCATTTTCATTTGTACCAGAAAAATATGGTTTATTTCTTTTGATTCTTATGTGCAAAAGTTCACCCGGAAGGGAAATAAAATACCTCTTTGAAAAAGCCTGGCTACTCGTTCACAACTACCTTTTTGATTAGCTAGTGGGACTACAGATCTCAGGGGGCATTGTAAAGTCCCGGCTACATTAAGAAGAGGCCCCATTGAAGCTCCCTAGGCTTCCGCCTATAAGAGTGAGTAGATGGGTGACAAATGGCGTAGTTCTTTGGATTTTTGCCTAAGGATTAAAAAGACACAGCTACAAGAACTACTTTCCTACTGGTGAGGACTGTATCCAGACTGAGGAGAGCCGTCGAGGAAGATTTCTCGCTGCCAGGTGTGGAGGACCCAGAAAGACTTTCTCACAGGCTGAATCCTGCATGAAGCCTCAGGTAAAGTGTACCTGGGCATAACTGGGGCAGGACAAGTGTGAGAAAGGGGGCGCTGGTGGGCAAGCGGAGAAATAGACGGAGGAAAGAGAAAAGTCGCAGTACCGCACTTGGTGGGGGGTTTTTTCTGTCTTTTCTCTCCACAGGGACGTCGACGCCGAAGATGGAGCCGCAGGACGTCATGCGCTGGATGCAGGCACAGTGGGACAAACAAATTGAGCTGGTCCGGTATCTGCAGGAGCAGACCGCTCTGACTATGAGGGAGCAGCAAAAGCCGCTGATGGACACCATGGAGGCGCTTTTGAAGAAGCCAGGGGATGCCAGAGCAGACATCCCCTCCATATTCCAGGGAGCAGGACTGAACCCTCATGGTGCTTTCTCATTAGGACAGTTAAAGCCGCATGATAATCTGGATGATTATATAGACGCTTTTGAGCGGATAGCCGCAGTTTTGAAATGGCCAGAGGAGCAATGGGCAACTAGGTTTGCCATATCACTATCTGGCGAGGCTCTTTCTGCATATAAAGCCATGCCGGCTAGCCTGTCATCTAATTATGCAGAAATTAAAAAAGCAGTCAAAGACAGACTAGGGCTGACTCCTATGCATTACCATAGAATGTTTAGGGAGGCAAGAATAAAGCCTCAGGAGCACTGTTCCCTCTAAGCTGTGCGCGTGTGCGCGCGCACACACCTCGCCGAGCAAGCACACATACTTTACAACAGAGCGCACAAAAATTTTGGTTCTGATTCTGATAGAAAACAACACAGATGTCTTAAAATTTAAAAGTTGTTGTATATTTATGGTTTTCACAAGTTCTACAATATTTTCTGTGCAATCAATGTGGTATACATACTGTATTCTGACGTGTAGTCGCATTTTAAAGTATATAACTCCGAGTGTCATTATGTGGCGCACAAAAATTTAACCTTCCTTCAAAAGCTACACAGCTGATATTTTATGCGCACACAGCCTACAGAAAATTAGAGGGAACATTGCTCAGGAGACCCCTAAGGCCCTGTCTCAAAGGCTGAAAAGTTTGGCCGGAAAATGGTTAAATCCGGAAGGAAGCACACTGGAAACAATTATAGACAAAATTGTTTTAGAGCAGTACATGCAAGCTGTTCCCAGTGAGGTAAAAACATTTGTGACGCTCCAGCATTGTCAAACCACCGATGAGGCGAAAAACCTCTTGCTGAGAGGTTTTTCGCAGCAGAGATGACTGACACCTCGGGGGTAGGTCTGTGGCGAACAGCTGGGATGGAAAATTTTAGCAGGAAAGGTGACAGGTTAAATGCTAAAATGTCTACTGCTAATAACTCTGAAAATGTTAATGTTTTGCATGTACCCAAAGGGAGATGTTTCACCTGTGGGAAGGCCGGACATTTTCAGAAAAGCTGCCCGGAAAGAACAGTTCTGGTGTCAGGAGCTGAAGAACCAAACCAGGATGGGTTTTTCCTACCAGTCAAGATAGAAGGTATGGATGCACTGGCACTACTTGACTTGGGGGCTGACCAGAGCCTGGTTTCACGAGAGCTCTGGGAAGCCATTGAGAAGCACCGTTCGTCACCCCCGAGTCAAGCAGAAGGCCGAGTACGTATTAGGTGCGTGCACGGCGCATTTGTTCAATATCCCCTACATAAAAGTATCTGTGCAAGGATTTAGCACCACTGGGGAAGTAAAGGTAGCTGTGATCCCCAAACTGCCAGAAGATGTTGTCCTGGGTAAGGACTGGCCTCCCTTTTATGAAGGGCTGGGAAGGGACTTAGGCACCCGAATGGGCTTAGTGTCCACCCGGTCTCAAGCCGGAACTTCCGGGATGGGGGAAGTGTCCGCAGGAAGCACAGATGAGCCTAAGGGGGAGGAAGGATCCCAAGGGGAGGAAGGATCCCAAGGGGAGGAAAGATCCCAAGGGGAGGAGCTAGAAGCGGAAGAGATAGACAATCTTCCTGTACATGAAGATTTGGTACATGCCCCAGTTAAAGAAGCTAAGAAGGACAAGTCCAAGAAACGTCGGGAGAGGTATTGTAGGACCCGAGGGAGGGCCGACTTAGAGGCCGGTATAGGATTGCCCTGGGTACCTGCGGAGGTAGTTAAGAAGTTTCCCTCGTTCCCCATGGAGCAGAGAGCTGACCCAGCTCTCAAAAGGGCGTTTGAGTGGGCTCGGGAAACCCGACCTACCTTACCTAGGTTTTTCTTGGAAAATGAACTATTATATAGGGAAAGTATAAACCCACATAATGATGCCGTAAGGAAGCAGCTAGTTGTGCCAACGACTTTTAAGGCTACAGTATTGCGATTGGCACATGACCATCCAGTAGGTAGCCACAAGGGGATCCAGGGTACGCTTGACCAGATTTTAGCTAGGTTTTATTGGCCAGGGGTTTTTAAAGAGACCCGGCAATATTGTGAGTCATGTCCCGATTGCCAGAGGGTGACGGCTATAAAACCCAAGGCAGTGCCCATGGTGCCTACACCCACTATAGCGGCCCCCATAAGCCGAATAGGGGTTGATATTATAGGACCTTTAGTAAAAACACCAAGGGGTTTTAAATATATCCTGGTCATAGTCGACCATGCCATGCGTTTCCCTTGGGCTATCCCATTGAGGAACACGTCTGCCAGAATAATAGGCCTAGAACTTATAAAACCTTTCTGTGAAATAGGTTTCCCTAGAGAAGTTTTAACAGACCAGGGTAGCAATTTCCTGTCCAAACATTTAGCCATGGTCTGGGAAGCCTTTGGCATCAGACACGTATGGACATCGGCATACCATCTGCAGTCTAATGGACTCGTGGAACGAATTAACCAGTCCATTAAACAGTTGCTACAGAGGGGTTTGAAAAAGGGAGAAATGTCTGAATGGGACACGCTGCTCCCATTCACTCTATATGCGTGTAGGGAACGCATACAGGCATCCTTAGGGGCATCCCCCTACGAACTGCTGTTCGGCCGTGCTCCAAGAGGAGTGTTGGACATCCTACAGGAGCAGTGGGTCAAGCCGGACGTGCAAGAGGTTGGGGTACCTCAGTTTTTAAGAGATTTAAGGCAACGCCTGGAGAGTACATCTAAAGCCTCTATAGAAAACTTACAGGCCAGTAAGCAAAGACAAAAATATTATTATGACAGGGGCACGAGACCTAGGCAGCTGAACATAGGAGATAAGGTACTCATTCAGGTATCAGACCCGGGACCCAAGTTCGAGTCCAGGTGGAAGGGCCCTGGTACAGTGGTAGGGAAGGTTGGCCCTGTGTCTTATCGGGTAGAAAATGAAAGAGGGCGCCAACAGGTTTATCACCTGAACGTACTGAAGCTGTGGAAGGACGGGTCAGCCACTGCCAGTCTGGTCACCATAGAGCAGCGTGATAGGTCCCACAAATAAATTACGTGCTGTCTGAGAGGCTCAGCAGCCCGTAATATTTTAAGGGGGGGGGGATCTGTCATGGGGTAGATCAGAATATGCCTATGGAAATAGGAAAAACAGAGCTGAGCAGGTCTAAAAGTGACAGCTCAGAGCACATGGATCAGGGTTGCTATGAGCAACCAGCAAAAACTAAAGCACCAGGTGTAGGAGCACACCCTAGTAGGGGATTACCTCATAGCATATTAGCTGATGAGAGGCAGCTGAGGGCAGGGCAGGCTCACCGGAACACTAGGAGTGACGCAGATAAAACTCACTCAGAGTTTGTCAGTAGTAGAGCTAACCAGGATCCTAGGAGGGCTAACCAGGATTCCAGGAAGAGAGCTAACCAGGAGCTTAGAGGAGCTAAGCAGGAGTACGGCAGAGCTGTTTTGGAAACAAAAGGAAAAACTTCACACGGAGGTTCAAGCAGTGTGCCACAGGAGATAGCTGAGAGAATACCAGAGGCTGGTTACAGGGTGCTGAGCAGCACTGAACAAGAACCAGGTGGTTGGTGCCACGGAGGTATTCATGCAGGCAGACGGAAGGAACCTGTGAGAGGAAGTCTCCTTGAGAACAGGTACCGGGAGGGCAGTAACTATTATCAAAGGGATACTTACCTGCCCAAAGAGAAGCATACTGTAAAAGGGAGTAGAAGGCTTGCCTGGGGAAAAAGCCACAATAAGTTTCCGTGCTCAGAAAGCTCTGAGGGAACCGAGCCAAAGGATAGCTAATTCCTTGTAATAGAGGGAACTTTGAAAGGGAGAGTTTCCCATACACACAGCTAGGAGTGTGTGGCCCTCTGGAGGAAAACTCCACTATATACGGTAACCTTCCAATTTAGAGAGGGGGAGAGAAGCCTTTGGAAAGGAGAGGAGGGTTTTTGCAACAATGATGTGAGTTACAATCATTCTGAAGATAGCTACGGGGAAAACTATGAGGACATGGAATGTGACTTTTGTGGGGAAAGTCCTGATGAGTTCCAAATGGAGTGTGCACTAATGTTCTCAGATAACATTTCCTCTCTATGCTGATCTGTTTAAAACAGAAATCCATTTAGGGAAACGGATTGTGAAGAATTTGCTTGTGTAAAGTACAAGAACTGTTTTACCTTTTTGGATTGGCTGAAGATAAGCACCTTTTTGTTACCAGTAGTTCATTTTCATTTGTACCAGAAAAATATGGTTTATTTCTTTTGATTCTTATGTGCTGTCACACTGCCCCCCTAGTGGTGATGGCGTGGCACGACAGAAGGGCGTGGACAGGAAGGAGAAAAGTTTGTTTGTGGAGGAGGTTGGTTCTCTTGCAGGGCCCAGGCTTCTACAGGCCTGGTAGCCTTCTGTATAACTAACACTCCCAAGAATTTACAGTCCGAGTATAGGGAAATTGTAAGGCTTTTATTTCCCTCTTTGCAAACAGGTTCTTTAGCCCAGAATACAACAACACATGAAAAGAAATATCCTTGCTTCAGGTTAAAGGAAAACACGTACTGAAAACACTGTTAACTTCACAGCACAGGTAAATGAAATACAGCATCCACTTTTATCCCCAACCACAGCTATGCCTCTGCTAGGGCTCAATCCTTTCTGATAGGCAATAGTTAACGTCCATGGGAATGTCTAATGGGTCCTCCTGGTATTCGACCTGCATGGGCTCACAGTCCAGAATGTTTGGAGGCTCTCCTTCAGGATTTCTGCCTAGCGCTTGGATGATGCGCCAATAGTGTTACAAGGTAAGTCCTGGCTTTGTATATTTTTATACTGAGGACAGTCTCTCCTGCATGCAGTTCCTTCTCTAGTAGGCTTCCTGTTAACTGCAGGTCTGTACTTTGTTTCATGAAGGCCTCTGGAAGGACAGTAGGCTCTAGTGCCTGACTCTTTCTGTGTCACAGCATTCATAAAATCATCATTATAAAATTGGCATTTACCTTTTCTTCTAAGGTGGTCTCCGGGAGGTGAAGGCTGAGGCTTGGGCCTGCTGGGTCTTGGATTCTCAGGTGCCCAGGTAGGCCTCTGGTTCCTAGTTCTGCCTTCTGCTGGAGTCAGGGTATACTGGTGCCCTGGTTCCTTTCTCCCACGGCTTTGGAAGTGACCCTTCTCAATTCTTCTTTCACCCCTTTCACTGCCATTCACTGTTGCTCCTTCTAACAGTTGGTGGCTCCTTTTAAAGTTAGGCCTGGGACTCTCTGTTATAGTCCACCTTCTTTCAGGGTTAGCTTCTTTATAAAACCTTTCCCTCCTGGAAAGTATATCTTTTCCTCTTTTGCAATATTTAAAGTAGGTTTCTGTACCTGGCTTGGCTGGGTCTGCTAGACCGGATCCTTTGGTCAGGACTCCTCTCTCTGGATCCTCCAGATATCTGTAAAAATCTGGAACTGGAACTTCCTGCAAAACTCCTTGACAGTCTCCTTGCCCATCTGGAGCTGTCTGCCAATCTCCTTGTCTTTCTCTTTCTCGCCAACCTCCTTCTCTGTACCGGTCTCTTTGCCACTCTCCGTGTCTCTCTCTTTCTCTCCAACCGTAGTCTGAATCAGAGTCTTTTTGCCACTCTCCTTGCCTCCCTGACTTCCTCCAGTCATCTGAGCATTTAAGAGGAGTTCTTCCCTTTCTGCATTGGGTGTTGGCTGGAATTACCTCATTGGCTCTAGGGCGTGGTTCTTCAGACCTCCAGAGGTCTCTCTGGCTCCCTCTATGTGGCTCCTCATGATGCTGCAGCTGGTCTTTACCTCTTTTTTCTGTGTTTAAAACCTTTCCTTCTGCCTGCAGCTGGTCTGCAGTGCCACATATCCCCCCTCTTAAAATATGACGGGCTGGTAAAGCCTCCGCCACACAGCACGGAATACGCGACATTGCGTCCGCATTAAAGTGTAGTTTCCCAGCGCGATGTTCGATTCTGAAATCATAAGGCTGTAAAGCCATGTACCATCTGGTCAATCTACTGTTTTCATTCCGCATGGTATGCAACCATTTCAGAGGGGCATGGTCGGTTATGAGGACAAATTTTCTTCCCGTTAGGTAAAATTTCAATGTCTCTATGGCCCACTTAATAGCGAGACATTCTCTCTCAATCGTAGCGTACTTTCGTTCCGCCAGTGATAACTTTCTGCTCAGGAACAGAATAGGATGCTCTGCCCCATCCTGTATCTGGGACAACACGGCGCCGAGGCCCATCTCCGACGCATCCGTTTGCAACAAGAAGGTCTGATGGAAGTCCACCCCGCGTAGAACGGGCGCTTGGCATAGCTTTCCCTTCAAACGCTGGAAAGCTGTCTCCGCCGTCGGTGTCCACTTTATTAAGTTTGGGGCGTTTTTTCTCAGCATCTCAGTGAAAACATGGCTCTCCTCCGCAAAGTGTGGTATAAAGCGTCGATAATAGCCGATAAGGCCAAGGAAGCTCCGCAACTGCTTCTTATGTTGTGGGACAGGGAAGTTCCTGACGCTTTCAACTTTATCTTGTAGAGGACGTACTGTTCCCCGGCCCACGAGGTGACCCAAATATTTAACTTCCTTCGCCTCGAAGGTACATTTTTTTGGGTTGAGCGTGAGGCCGGCTTTTCTCATAGCCTCCAATATAATGCCTACTTGGTGTAGATCAGGGGTCTCAAACTCAAATTGCTTTGAGGGCCGAATGAGGACTTGTAAAGTAACCCGGGGGCCGCATAAGACGCGGGGCCTCATTTGCATAAGGGGCCTCATTTGCATAAATATTTGCATAATGTTACCATGCACTAACTTTTAGTAAACATGCCTCTTTAATGAGTGCATGGATAAAGAAAGACTAAAAGATTTAGAAACAGGAAGACAATAATTAAACTGGGAACCCCAAAAGCCAAACTTGGAATGTACAACAACACTGTAGAAATAAAACTATAAATTAATTTCCTCTTGTACTAAACAAAGCGCAAACATTAATGATGCACATTTCCCAGAGCTGACATATTCCAGTTAATAAATTCAAAATAAAGAGATATTTTTCTACCTTTTGTGCATTTTTTTCAGTTGCAATTGTTCCAGCCACTTTCTTCTGGTTTCTTCATGTCTTCTGCTAACTCTCCATCGTCTGCTGTCCATTTGCCCTTTCTTCTCTCCTAGTTTTTTTTCCATTCTCTCTCTACATCTGCTTTAACATACTAATCTTTCTCCTTTTTCTCTTTCCTCATTCCTATTTCATCCACTCAAATTTTACCCCTCCATCCTCAATCCCCACTTACTCTCCCAATACCTGGCCAATTGTAGATTTGTCTTCTCTCCCAGACAAAATATTTTTCCCCTCTCCATTTCACTTTCCCAGCTCCATCCCATTCTAATCCTCCCCCAACATCAGCTCCCTTCTAGTTCCAGCCCCACCCAGCATACGCTCCCTTCTAGTCCCTGCATCAGCCCATTTCCAATCCTAGCCCCCCATCAGCCCATTTCCAATCCTAGCCCCCCATCAGCCCATTTCCAATCCTAGCTCCCTCCCCTCACAGCCCATTTCCATTCCAAGCCCCCTCCCCATCAGCCATTTGCAGTTCAAGCCCCCCTTCCAATCAGCCCACCTCCAGTCCTAACCCCCATCTGCCCATTTCCAGTCCTAGCCCCCACCATAGCCCATTACCAGTCATAACCCCCCCCTGCCAATAGCCCACTTCCAGCCCTAACCCCCATTACCCCATTTCAGTCAGCCCCTCCATAGCTCATTACCAGTCCTAACTCCCCCCAGCAGCCCACGTCCAGTCCTTCGTAACCCCCACCTGCCCATTTCCAGTCCTAGCCCCCACCATAGCCCATTACCAGTCATACCCCCCTGCCAATAGCCCATTTCCAGTCATAACCCCCCCTGCCAATAGCCCATTTCCAGTCATAACCCCCCCCTGCCAATAGCCCATTTCCAGTCATAACCCCCCCTGCCAATAGCCCATTTCCAGTCATAACCCCCCCTGCCAATAGCCCATTTCCAGTCCTACACCCCCCTGCCAATAGCCCATTTCCAGTCCTACCCCCCCCCCCAAATAGCCCATTTCCTGTCCTACACCCCCCCCCTGCAAATAGCCCATTTCCTGTCCTACACCCCCCCTGCCAATTGCCCATTTCCAGTCCTACCCCCCCCCTGCCAATAGCCCATTTCCAGTCCTACCCCCCCCCCTGCCAATAGCCCATTTCCTGCCCTACACCCCCCCCCCTGCCAATAGCCCATTTCCAGTCCTACCCCCCCCCCCCCGGGTAAATAAAAAAAACACCTGGCTTCTTCTGCTGCTGCTGCTGCTGCAGCAGAAAATCAGCTGTCCCGCGCGGCCCCTTCCTCTCTGCCCGGAGATCCCTCATTGTGCTTCATCAGCGTGTGCTTCTTAAGCCGCGAAGAGAGTATTTCCCTCTCGCGCGGCTTAAGCCTATTCACTTGTCAAGCCTCGCGAGAGGGGAATACTCTCTTCGCGGCTTGAAAAGCACACGCTGATGGAGCACAATGAAGGATCTCCGGGCAGAGAGGAAGGTACCGCAGCACAGCTGATTTTGCTGCTTGAGCAGCAGAAGCCCGTTTTAAAAAAAAAATTGACAGTCGATTCTGCCGCTGCCACGGCGGCAACGGCAGAAGCAAGGCTTTTTTTATTTCCCTCCGTCGCGGGCCGCACAACCTTCTCTCGCGGGCCGCGTGTTTGAGACCCCTGGTGTAGATGGTCTTTCCAGGTGGCACTATGGATTACCACGTCATCCATATAGGCCGTGGCGAACGCTTGGTATGGTCTTAGAATGATGTCCATTAAGCGTTGGCACGTGGCCGCTGCCCCATGCAGACCAAACGGCATTCTGCGAAATTGGAAGAGACCTGAGGGCGTACTGAAGGCAGTCTTGGGCTTGGCATCCCGCGTCAAGGGGACCTGCCAATACCCCTTCGTCATATCTAATGTCGTCAGAAATTTTGCTTGGCCGAGCCGGTCGAGCAACTCCTCAATTCGTGGCATGGGGTAAGCATCGAAAGTGGATACGGCATTCAGTTGACGAAAGTCAATACAGAAACGTAGCGACCCGTCTGGTTTTGGCACCAGTACCACCGGGCTACACCACGGACTGTATGACTCCTCAATGACCCCTAATTGCAGCATTTCTTCTACTTGCTTGACAATTTCTTGCCTCTTAGCCTCCAGCAAGTGATAAGGGCGTTGCCGGATGATTTTTCCCGGCGGCGTTAGAATTTCATGAGCCACTAGTGACGTTTCTCCGGGTATCGGAGTGAGGACATCAGTGTATTCCTCTTGTAATTGAACTAACTCCTTTCGTTGGCTTACGGAGAGCTCTTCGCCCATCTTGGGCAGGGATTCTTCTTTACACTCCTCTATTTGAGGGCCAAGATCTTCTTCTGGGGGTTCGTTTCCTACGGCCACAAAGCCTTCCATCTCTGCCCTCCCAGTGGAGCCGAAACCATCCGTTCCTCGGCTAGTGGGAGCTAGCATGTCGACTTCTTCCAGGCTGGGGAAACCCACTCGCTCACAAATTAGTTGAGCTATTCTGTCCCCCACTTGGACTTTAAAATCCTCGTCCGAAAAGTTGCAAAGGAGTACTTTCAAGACACCCCTGTAGTCAGGGTCCACTACTCCTGCAGCCACATCCAGGCTGTGTTTTGCAGCCAGTCCTGACCGTGGAGCTATTCTCCCGTAACACCCTGGAGGTAGTTCTAGTTGTAGGTCGGTACTGACCAACTTGCGTCCTTGGCACGGGATGACCTGGTTTTCCGCGCTGTAGAGGTCGTAACCGGCGGCTTGTGCTGTGGCTCTTTGCGGACATCGGGCTTTCTCCGAAGTCCTACAAAACCTCATCACGAACTTTTTTGGCGCCTCCCGTGATTCTTTTTAGTGATGTAGTGAATTTCTAGGCAAAATCCTGCCAAGTACGCCATTTTTCCCATGTCACACTGCCCCCCTAGTGGTGATGGCGTGGCACGACAGAAGGGCGTGGACAGGAAGGAGAAAAGTTTGTTTGTGGAGGAGGTTGGTTCTCTTGCAGGGCCCAGGCTTCTACAGGCCTGGTAGCCTTCTGTATAACTAACACTCCCAAGAATTTACAGTCCGAGTATAGGGAAATTGTAAGGCTTTTATTTCCCTCTTTGCAAACAGGTTCTTTAGCCCAGAATACAACAACACATGAAAAGAAATATCCTTGCTTCAGGTTAAAGGAAAACACGTACTGAAAACACTGTTAACTTCACAGCACAGGTAAATGAAATACAGCATCCACTTTTATCCCCAACCACAGCTATGCCTCTGCTAGGGCTCAATCCTTTCTGATAGGCAATAGTTAACGTCCATGGGAATGTCTAAGGGGTCCTCCTGGTATTCGACCTGCATGGGCTCACAGTCCAGAATGTTTGGAGGCTCTCCTTCAGGCTTTCTGCCTAGCGCTTGGATGATGCGCCAATAGTCAGCGTTACAAGGTAAGTCCTGGCTTTGTATATTTTTATACTGAGGACAGTCTCTCCTGCATGCAGTTCCTTCTCTAGTAGGCTTCCTGTTAACTGCAGGTCTGTACTTTGTTTCATGAAGGCCTCTGGAAGGACAGTAGGCTCTAGTGCCTGACTCTTTCTGTGTCACAGCATTCATAAAATCATCATTATAAAATTGGCATTTACCTTTTCTTCTAAGGCGGTCTCCGGGAGGTGAAGGCTGAGGCTTGGGCCTGCTGGGTCTTGGATTCTCAGGTGCCCAGGTAGGCCTCTGGTTCCTAGTTCTGCCTTCTGCTGGAGTCAGGGTATACTGGTGCCCTGGTTCCTTTCTCCCACGGCTTTGGAAGTGACCCTTCTCAATTCTTCTTTCACCCCTTTCACTGCCATTCACTGTTGCTCCTTCTAACAGTTGGTGGCTCCTTTTAAAGTTAGGCCTGGGACTCTCTGTTATAGTCCACCTTCTTTCAGGGTTAGCTTCTTTATAAAACCTTTCCCTCCTGGAAAGTATATCTTTTCCTCTTTTGCAATATTTAAAGTAGGTTTCTGTACCTGGCTTGGCTGGGTCTGCTAGACCGGATCCTTTGGTCAGGACTCCTCTCTCTGGATCCTCCAGATATCTGTAAAAATCTGGAACTGGAACTTCCTGCAAGACTCCTTGACAGTCTCCTTGCCCATCTGGAGCTGTCTGCCAATCTCCTTGTCTTTCTCTTTCTCGCCAACCTCCTTCTCTGTACCGGTCTCTTTGCCACTCTCCGTGTCTCTCTCTTTCTCTCCAACCGTAGTCTGAATCAGAGTCTTTTTGCCACTCTCCTTGCCTCCCTGACTTCCTCCAGTCATCTGAGCATTTAAGAGGAGTTCTTCCCTTTCTGCATTGGGTGTTGGCTGGAATTACCTCATTGGCTCTAGGGCGTGGTTCTTCAGACCTCCAGAGGTCTCTCTGGCTCCCTCTATGTGGCTCCTCCTGATGCTGCAGCTGGTCCTTACCTCTTTTTTCTGTGTTTAAAACCTTTCCTTCTGCCTGCAGCTGGTCTGCAGTGCCACAGTGCAAAAGTTCACCCGGAAGGGAAATAAAATACCTCTTTGAAAAAGCCTGGCTACTCGTTCACAACTACCTTTTTGATTAGCTAGTGGGACTACAGATCCCAGGGGGCATTGTAAAGTCCCGGCTACATTAAGAAGAGGCCCCACTGAAGCTCCCTAGGCTTCCGCCTATAAGAGTGAGTAGGTGGGTGACACAATCCATAGAGATTCTACAGTGAATTTTGTTTACTGCAAAACTTTAATTCTTTGTGACTCAATGCCTTCTCTAACATAGAGTGCAACCCTTCCACTAATTTGATGTACTGTATCTTTACGATATAGTTTGTACCCAGGAATCACAGTGTCCCACTGGTTGTCCTCCTTCCATCATGTCTCTGAGATGAAGTTGTTCTGCTAGTTGTTCTAGATGAAGTTGTTTTGCTAGATGTTGATCACCAGAGCTTCAAGTTGTTTGCAAACAGGTGAGATGTCACTGTCTTGTGCTTATGCTGTGTTTCATGATTCAACACTACAAAGACAGTTAAACCAATTCACATCCACGAAAATACCCAGCGGTTAGCTTCCTGCTTCTCCAGCTAACCCAGATATTCATTGCTGGTGGCCGGAAATGGGTGTACATTTCAGCAGCAATGGCCAGTTGCCACCACTGAGTTCCCCCAATCTCTTACGATCCAATTGTTTATTGTAGCAAGTAAAGTTAAGGACTACTGTGAAAGCTGAATCAAGAGGTTCTACAATCCTGATTAGACATGCAGCACGCTGGATCTGTCTGAATTATAGCTAAGGATGGATTATGGAGTCATCTGAATGCATACAAACTGGAGCAGGTAGAGTTTTGAGAAAATGGTGATAAAGGACATATAAGATATAGATGGATGCGAGTAATGTGTTGAGGATATGAAATGTGATAAATCCAAGGGAAAGAAATAAATGAAAAGAGAGAGGGCTGTAGAGCTTTGTTCCCTTCCCCACTGAAGGGAGGGGTGCAGGAAAATTACCCAAAAGGCCAGAGGGAGCTGCAGTAGCCCAATAAGATCACATGTTATACCTTGTAGTAAGTCATGAAGCCAGGCAGGTATTAAGGAGTGGGTCACATGCACCTATTAAATCTATAGGAGCAAGGATCACAAACAAGCATGAAGCTGCTTGCCCTAACTTACAACTGAAAACAATACATAATACAATGAAGGCCTATGCCCACACCATAGTGCGGGCTGAACAGTCACCTCTGGGCCTTTGCCAGCTTTAGGATTAAGGCTAAACTCATACCCGAAAGAGTTAAGAAGCACACTCAAAGGATTAAGTGCTATACAAAACAAAAGTGGTGACAAGGAATCTCCCTGATGAACAATCCATCTCATACTGTTTGTGGAGTGTGGTTTTCCACTTTTTTCATATTACTCAATCAATTTAAAATGTATTTTGTACATTTCAAGGCAATTTATTAACCAGGAGTGCAGGATTCTATCAAGGGCTTTCTTATCGTCAATCCATGCTAGGCTGAGATTTTGGCTTTTCTTGGCAGTAGTCATGATGGCTTTGCTTAGCAGCAACTGGTCTTTGGTTCCACATATTCCCCACTTGTTGCCCTTGTGTTCTACTGCCTTGATGTTGTTGGAATAGATATGGTCACGCATTCTGTCAGCATTTATTGCAATGAATAGCTTGTAGACTATCGGCAAGCAAGTTATTGGTCTGTAATTTTTAGGAATGTTACCTGGGTCCCCCTTTGGAAGGAGAAATGTTCTTCCTGTTACAAGCCATTGTGGCATTGTTTGGCTACTTGATCAATTAATTTTTTACAACTTGTCAGGTCTTGGTGAAGGAATGTTAATTATTTCAGCCAAAATGGGTCACTCCATCTGGGCCAGGGCTTTTATAATTTGGGGCTTTTTAAAATGTATATTCCAGCTCCTTTGATACTTCCAGCCATTCCATAGCTTTGATGTTCATCTTTTTCAAATTCTCTCCGATGATATGGAGTCATTCTGCTTTACAGGGTTCTCATATACATTTTTCTAGAATTTTTCTGTCAGTCTTGGTTGGTATTGTCACCTCACTGATGCTCTTTCCCAATTCCCTGTAGAAATGTTTTGTGTTCTCTCTAGATAGTTTATTTTGCTATCTTTCTTTTCTGTTTTCTTCATAGCTCCACAATTTTTGTGCATCTGCTGCTACCTTCAGTTTATTATTCAAGCATATGAATTTAAGATCTTCTTCTCTTAATGCAGCACGTTTGATTTTGATGTTTCCGGGTTTTCTCATTATCTTTGGTGAAATTGTTCTTTTGAGATACCTTTGTGCATCTTTTGCTGGCTTCAAACTGGTGTCAAAGTGTATGACCTTACAAGTTCACAAGTAAAAAGCGCTAGTAGTAGGGGAACTGGGAATGAAGACCATGCAAGATTGGGGCGGGTGTGCAGTGAGGACTGAACTAACTCAGAAAATGTGTTACAAAATAAAAAGGTTGAGAAGCACTAATATAGGGCAAATGTACTATACCATAATAACACATACTTACAGAAAGAAGTCACCAGAACGGACCTTACCTAGGAAAATGCAGCATCATAAATATTGAAGTGGGCCCAGAGCATTAATATGTCTGAACAAGCAGGATTACTACACATAAACTCCATGCTAAGAGAATACCTGGCCTCAGTTACAGACACAGGATGCAGATAGACCCTCACCAAGTGCAGAGTATGTGACCACAAATTTAAATGAGAAATATGTAGACAAAGGGGCCCTTTTACTAGGTGCATTTACTGTACGTTTTGAGTAAACATTAACACATGGTAAGTTGAAAAGTCGTGCACTAACTGTTGGGGGAGTGTCTAGCCTGTTCCTAGCAGTTACCTAACTTGCGACAGGAGCATTCACCATATACACAGTCACACTGAGGGCACCCAGACTAATTGCAGCCGCGTGTTAACTGCAGCGTGCAGTTCCCTAATCTGCCCAGTCATTGCCCCATCGCGTGATGTGCAGTCAACAAGGGACTTAGCTGTCATATCAACATAACAGCGCAAAGAGTCACCATGTGCTAATTCCCATGTTAACCACACGGTGCACTTTAGTAAAAGGACCCCAACATTTAGACTGAAATCCCCAAAAACCAGACTTTGCATGCAGTGCAGCAGCAGAGAAATGCGTACAGCGAAGCATTTCCCGATGCATTCTGCAAAATATATACAGTGGACAATGCTGAACTAATGCATATGGTGATAGTGATCAATTACACTGGAAACGTGATATTAATAGTATTAATTGTATTTCATGAACAGTTCGGTGGGGGGTTAACTAGCTGTAAAGCCAGGAATTATGTTTTCATGAATTTCTTGGTTTGGGACAGCTAGGATTTTATGTTAGTGAGGCATTTAATTGTATTATGTAAAACATTTTCTTTCTTTTTTAAAATGTTGTTTCTCACTTCAAATCTGGTCAATAGGAACAGGTTATAAACCCTATTTTAAATTAAATTTACCTAACATAGACTTTAGCACCAGCTGCACACAAATCATCAGTTACCCTTTTCTGTTTCCTTTTTGCCAGCAAGCCTCCCTCTGTGATGTCCACGTTTCAGTACAGTTTCTTTCGGCTGAAAACGTATATATTTTGATGCATGGAGACCCCACCCAGTCTAGAAGTTACACTCTGCCGTCTTCAGGCTGATGGTTAGAGGCATGTTCCAGGCTCTATTTTGGCTTCTTAAACTATAGTGTGGCAGGAAACAAAAAGACAATCTCTTATTCTATCACTCACCCACAGAAGGAAAACTCTCAGACAGGCTGGAATGCAAACAGGATCTTTAATGTGCACACAGGATCAGACAGAGATACCAGCAACCTCCACAAGGGTCTGAACCCCGAGGGACGGCCTACAATGCCTTATATACAGTACAGTTTTAAACTCATTCTACAATCCCATTTGCCACAGGTATTTCCTGCCCACCAATCAGCAGCCCCTGGGGAAGGTACCTGGGTGACCTGTCCAAACCGGTATGCTCAGGTCTGCTGATTTCTGGGCTAGGGGCTATTGTGCTCAGACCTGGAGTGGGGGAAGGGTGTCTACTGAAATCTCAATGCCTTCTCTTAGCAGGCCGATTACCTCATGGCTTGGGGGAAGGGCTACCTACAGCCAGACCTCATGGCTGCCTCATTCCCCCCTTTTTAAGTAGGACCTCAACCGCTAGAAGCGGTTGAGGGCTGTATTTGGGACAGGGCCATGACAGTGGTAACCACCTTGCGTTCTACCAGGGTATCAAGGGTGGTGGTCAAGAAGCAGTAAAGAATAGGGATATAACATGGCAGAATGGCACATAGCAGTAAATGAAAGGAACCCCTACCACTGGGATTTTTAGTCCCCCTAGCCAACTGAACCACTTCATAAACCACCCAGGACCCATGGACAGGTAACTAGATCACTTAGGTCTTGGATAGGGTGTTCAATGGAAACACTTGCATCAGTGAGTTTAAAACAACACATACCCTATACCCTCTATAGCAACTCCTGCACAACGTTTTCGTTCCATGTGCAAAAGTTGCTGTTCTGACTGTAAAAGGTTGCAGGGCCTGCAGAGGCCTCTTCCCTTTGGGACAAAGGAGGGCCGTGTGCAAAAAGTCTGCAGAGGCTTCTTTCCTTTGGGGCAAAGGCTCTTTCCCTGGGATCCACCCTTATCAGCATATTAATGGCTTTTTATTCTTGCTAGTGTTGAGTCATTCTGGCTGCACCCTGCCATTCCCTTTGCTTCATTAATCACTGGCACTGTAATCTTCAGGGCATATGAGTACTTTGTATCACCAGCTTTGTTTGGCCTGTTTAACCTGTTCAGGCCTGGCATGTCTTTTCTTGTGCTGGGTCCATTTTCTGTGCACTTTCAGGCCTGACCTGTTTCTTAGCTAGGTTCATTCTCTGTGCACTTCTGTTCAGAGTATGGTTCCCCTGGCTTTACTCTTGTTGTGCTGGGCTCTGGGTACTCATTTTCTTAGCCCACATGCTTTTTCTGTGCCATCATAATGTATTACAGCCTCAGGCAAGGATGCAGCCATACTAGACATACCTATCAGCCAATTTCCCTTCAGTCCCAATTTTTTTTTTTTTTTGTTTATGGGGGAAAGGTAATCCCACTACGGGCAATGGACAAGCAACCATTTGAGACAGATATTGAGACAGATAGGGGTCATCAGAAAAGCAGCTTCTGGTACTGTTCCCTATAGACAACATACATTGTAATATCATTTTCTTGCAGCTGGTCAATAATATTGAAAACACATAACATGAAAGTATGTCAAAAGCAGCAGTGCTTAATAATGTGATAAAGAAAGCTCTGAGAATAGTACAGCAAAATCTTGAGCTGGTGTGGGTATTGCAGTTGCTGAAGCCGAAATGGCTTGTAGATTTCCGTTACTTTCTAAGAAAACAATATTAAAAGGATAACAATACAATCGTTCACAGAAGCCCCCAAAACCCCCCAGTCAGTCCAACAGTTCTTTTTCCTGCCTCCCAGCAGTTCTCCAGGACCTCGCAGTGTGCTTCACCTTTTTCTGAAGTTCAAGTTCTGTCTCTCTCAAAATTTGAACCTCTCATTCTCATAGGCAGACACCCTGGCCCGTTTTCGATGTTACACACTGATCCAGATAGGGACTCCTTCACACATCTCAGCGGTGGGCAGCTCTGAGTTCTCGGGATGGTCTGTTCCATCTGGACTTTGGCCAATTTCCTCTGCTGGACTCTTTGGATTGCCATTGGTGACATGGTTCCAGGCCTCATTCAGAAAAGCAGCACCAATATTGAATGAAAAGACTAAATATGCTAGATTAGATTTCACAATGAGATAAACTTAACTTCCTTCACATTTACCAAGATCACATCCTACAAATATTGCTGTTTAAACTTTCAATGGTCTTCCAGTAACTATCTCGTATGGTGTCAATTTTTTTTTCTGGCAGTTTGATTAACTTCTTGTTTATCTGTCACTGGAGATTCACTTGCTGGTAGTGAACATTCCATTATGCCCTTGACTGACCTTTACATGCTCCCCCTTTGCCCATGCATGCCTGGCCAGGACATGCAGAGGCAAAAAAGGAGGCAAAAAAGGATCTGGAAGTACCGCATGGCCAGTGTAGGTCCTCCAAAACCCATCAGGGTGCACCTAGCCTGTCTCCAGGTGTCCATTTCCAATTATTGAGTATGTGTTGGGGCCTAGATGAATTCCTAAATTGAATATTCTGGAGATGACATAGTTGAATAAAGTGCTCATCTTTTTTTTTGTTTACATATTCATTAGCCAGATACATCACTTCACATCATTGAATTACCTTCATCAGTTTACTGTCTATCAGAGTCCTTCCTCTTAATATCCCACTTCATCCCTCACCATACTTTTTATCACTTGCATCATTCCACCAACTATATACCTAAGTCCTTTTTTGAATTATACCAATTTTTTATAAATTGTTCACTTCCAGTATGCTAATGGACATGAGGCTTTTAAATAAAGTTAATCAACAAATCAATCAATTAATCAACAAATCAATCTTTGGCTTTAAAAATATAAAAGCTTCAAAAATCATGGATGTTCTCTAATCATAAGTACCTAGTGTTTTTGGGAATTGATACATAAATATTTGCTGATTCCCATGATAGTTCAGGCAGGCTTTATGAAGCTGTCCCAGTGACCCCAAGCCAGTCAAGTTTTCAAGTCATCCAGAATGAAAATGCATGATATGTCAGCATACATTGCTGACCCATTATATACAAATTCATATTAATTGTGGATATCCTGTGGGTTCACCAGGGCAGCCTCAGGCAGTATTGGACTAAACCTTAAATATATGACTGACAATGCGGCTGAAATACTGAATTTCTCATGCTCTGGAAGAATGTGACATCAGACATATTGGGATCCCCTACATCATTGCATTGCGAGCTGAAAAGCAGTTTGTTTGTTTTTTATCCCTAGGTTGAACTCAGTTAGTAAATCAACAACTGTTCAATGTTACCAAAATTGTGCACACTCCAGGGGTGACTCAGCATGCAATGTTCCTAAATGGGTTAGTTGTGTACATACTATGACAGAAATTAACTTCATACCGAAGCCAAGGGATGATGGAGATTATTATACACACCAGCATTATTTGTGCAGTGTGCACTGTATGGATCTGTGTGAATCAGTACTAAAGGGCAGTGCACACGAGGAGTGGGGCAGCATTATCAGTGCATTATTAACTTCAAGTGTGAATTAGTGTGAACGGTGTACTGCACAGTATATGCCTTTCAGCAGTGCTAATTCTGCATTTTATCTTTCTATTTTGAAATTGCCAATGATCAGTGTATTCACCCTGAACCAAAACATACCTGAACATCAGAACAAGCTACAGTGCATACTAGAACTAATCCAAATGTTCTCATCAGAAATCATGAGTTAAAGTACTGCTATCAGTATATTTGGTACTAAAATCATTTTAAGGTATCATTGTAGTATCAGAAAAATGAATACAGTTGATCAAGGCAGTTTAATGTACTAAGCAGAAAGAATGCAATCACCAAAACAGCATTTACTGTCTGCAGAATAAAATGTCATATCATGCAGAAGTATTACTTGTTTAATTTTGTATGTGCAGTCAAAACCAAATATATGTACCAGAGATAAAATTCAGGCTTTAAAAAGACAAGTAAAAAAATCTTCATTTCTTCATAATCTTATAAGGATTTTCTTCAGCCTTTGTTTGCTTCCAGCAGACATTTGAGGATGCTCAAAGGAGGCACCTCATGGTTCTAGAAGCTGAATACTCTACAATTAAAATTGATGACAAGAGGATTGTTTGCAGGCTAGGTGTGGCTAGGTGAATTGGGGTTCTTTGTCCTCTAGGAGAAAAGACTCCTAGGTGATTTTTTTTTCTTTTGTCCTCTCTAATGGGCCTCCATTCATCTGCTTGAAGAAGGAACTCCTCCCAGTATCTTTCTATAGCTATGCAAACTATTTCAGCAGTTTCAATCACCCCCCACTCACTGCTGAGAGGTGTGACCAAAACACCTGGTTCCCTGACCACTGATCATGCATGAAACATAGCAATGAAACTGGATATGCATCAAACAAAGCAATTGTCTTCCTTTAATGCTATACCAGTACTACAGTCCACACACAGCAAACCCCAACCCCTTTCTAAACTGTCCCTTTCCCTGCAATCAGTAGACCTGGTGTTTTTCACTGTTTGGGGACACAGGGGCGATTTGTTAATAACTTCACCTTTTACTGATAGAGTATCAAAATCAATCCTGAAATATAAAGACCTAATGTCTGGACAAAAACTTTCTTTCCCTAATGTCACAACTAAACACAGAGACACTAAAGGTTTTTACATAACAGCACATTTACTATATGGGCCAGCCATGAATCTATATAGGGAAGCTGGTCCGGATAAACGGAGTTACTTACCTGTAACTGAGTTCTCCGGGGACAGCAGGATAAGTCAGCCACAATTGGTGACGTCATCCGACGGCGCCGAGACGGAAGTACTCTCCATAGCTCAGAAGGGCTTTGCCCTTCTGAGCATGAGCCAACTGGCCCCACCCCCGGCCCGCCCCTAGCTAACCAGTTAGTCACTAGCTGAGCCTTAGCCGCTAGGAGGCGGGCACCAGTTCCGGAGGACTAGTCCTTCCCCCTGCCAGGGGAGGAGGGTGGGATGTGTGGCTGACTTATCCTGCTGTCCCCGGAGAACTCAGTTACAGGTAAGTAACTCCGTTTTCTCCTAGGACAAGCAGGATGAGTCAGCCACAATTGGTGACTCCCAAGCAGCCATGCGCTGTGGTGGATGGGGGAAGGATGAGGCTGAGGTAACCTCATCAGGGCCAGCGTGCAATCCTGCGTGCCACAGCATGTGGGTGCAGTTGGCATGTCTTAGGAAGAGCCTGTGGGCTTGCAGTCGAGCAGCATGCAACGAAACAGCTGCGGTTGTGAATTATGTCGATACTGGGCGACCTCTAGATGATGAAGCACGCATATGCAACAGCAGCGATGCGAAGTATGCGGATCATAGGCGGTCCAGTAAAGCGGGCTTCAGGCCAGTAGCCACGAGGGTAGTGTGGATCAGAGGCTGACTACGACGTGAAAGAAGCATCGAGACGACGTAAGGGCATTGCTTGGATTCATAGGTGGGTCTATTGGAGCTATGGCCCACAGCCTGTACCATGCCATGTACCATGTTATGTGGTAACCAAAGTTCCCTCTAATTTTCTGTAGGCTGTGTGCACATAAAATATCAGCTGTGCAGCTTTTGAAGGAAGGTTAAATTTTTGTGCGCCACGTAACGACACACTGAGTTATATACTTTAAAATTTGACTACACGTCAGAATACAGTATGTACACCACATTGATTGCACTAGAAAATATTGTAGAACTTGTGAAAACCATAAATACACAACAACTTTTAAATTTTAAGATGTTTGTGGTGTTTTCTATCAGAATCAGAACCGTAATTTTTGTGCGCTCTGTTGTAAGGTATGTGCGCTCACTCGGCGAGGTGTGTGCGCGCGCACACGCGCACAGCTTAGAGGGAACAGTGGTGGTAACCCCTAGAGATGACGACTACATAATGCTCTTAGGTGATGACGGCTACATCATGCTCCTATGTGGTGACCTGGACTTGCCACTGCAGAAGAACAGACTGGCTTAGGTGGGCTCATTAGGCCACGGCATATCCTGTGTTGATACAATAACAGCGAGTAGCAAGCTCTGTGCTACGAGATATGCCAGAAATGCCCCTCTAGCCTGCAGTAGGTTTGCATAGGTAGTAGATGGCCCTGCCAGGATCATAACCTGTCGACGAGGGTTAATCGTAGACAGGGTCAGGCTATGCATGGTGTGAGTGTCTGCGTGCAGCTATCAGGGAGTTAAGCACGCTAGTGCCTGAGGGAGGGCAGGTAGTGCCCCTCGCAACAGTTGCACTTCGTGCTCGCCACGAGGCGAGTGATATTGTGGTCGGCCCACGGACTGTGGGGTTTTGTTTTTGTTTTTTTGTTTTTGTTTTTTTTTTTTTTTGAGGCCGTGGTCGGTCTGGCGACTGAATGGGGTATCATATCGTCCCATACAACCAAGGGTCTTAGTGTAGGGCATTAGGAACCGCTATACGGCGTGGTGGGGTGATGGTTTGCATCTCCCGGCCTAGGTCAGAACAAGTGATCGTGGCGCACTTTCCCTGGTGCGCGTAGGTGGCTGAAATCAGATTTTTGTGCACGCAAATTAAGCGCTGCCCTTGAGTTGATCATAACGTAAGAAGTCAATCTAGCGTTCACAAGGATGGCCTTGAGTCTGCCTCCCTGCCCTTACACGCTCCTTGATAGGGCTTGGATGCTTATTAGGGTCCAATGATACGTGGACTGTGTTGGCAGTAGCCCGACTGGGCGTTCTGTGGTCATACGCAGAGTCTGCGTGTACTGCACCCTCGTGTTGCCACTGGTAGGGGCCCAATTCGGGAAAATAGGTGCTCCTTGACAGCAGTGAAGCGATGCGGAGACCGGGACGTGGAAGGTGTTTCCCCCCATGTTGGTGGGCAGTGACCTGTTAGCCAACTCAACCTTGAGGGAGCCGGAGGCAGGAGGCAGTTCTCTGCGGGCAATTGCACCAAGCTCTGGCCCTTAGGTGGTATCTGCGGATGAATAGAAGATGCGAGGTCCGCAATGAGCCTCCTGTTAATAACACCTCAGCTGGCCATGTTAATTGGGTCCTGAGGGGGTTTGAACCCCTGATCCCTGCACCATCGGTCCGAGTTTAACCATAGATGCAGGCCTTATTGAAATATGGGAACGCTGGGATTTGAACCTGTGGCCCTCTGGTCTTAGAAGTACTGGCTCTGTCCACTGCACCACCCTGTGGCCACTCACATGGTCATCGAACAGGGGTGCGGCGACAACAGCAGAGTTGGGGCTTGAACCCACGGCCTTAAGCTTATGAACACACTGGCGGCTCCTGCCCCAGCTGGGGCTGAGTCCACGACCTTTAGCTTATGAACCCACTGTGAGTGGTGCATCACCGCGCTGCCACAGAGATGAGGGTTGTCTTCTGCATGCTCTCTGTATGCTGTGACTGTTGTTTCCGACAGTCCCCGATGTGGTATGAGCTTAAGAGTGGCTGGTCATGCCCTGCAGTTATTCGAGCTTCCTGAACTTCTAGGAAGTGTAGCTGTAGGTGGACCTGCAAGCCTTCTTTAGGAGTGACGGGGAGGGTATCTCACCGTAGCTGGTTGGGATGACAAGGCTTTCTCTGGGTGCCACAGCAATTTGCTTCGTAGAGCAGGCAAGCAAGCATTGCTGTCCTGTATGGGACGGTCTGCCTAAGGGTAAGACATCAACTCACCATCCCTGGCAGGAGGGAGCTCACTTGCTTCTCTACTTCGTGCAGGCACTCGGGAACTTTCCCTTTGGACGCTGGGGCGCGTTTTCGTCGGAGCGACGATAGCCGCATGTGAAGACTCACTCCCGCTTGTTACTGGGGAAGTGGCTCGCCCAGGGGCGCAAGCGGAGGCTTGGGTGAATCGCGTGTCCTGATTGGGGATCCGATAGAGCCTGTAGTCGGGACCTCTTCTGGGAGGAGATGCAGAAGGAGTCCCAGCGTGCGATCCACTGGGGCCATATCTAGGTCCCTTAATCGCCTGGTAGGTGGTAACGTATTCTCATGTCCTTTTTAAAGTATCAGCCCCTCCCTGAAGGGGATCCTGCCAGCCGGGAAACCAGGGTGGTGTAGCAGGTTGGATGGTGGTAGGTACTGTCACCAGGGCTGGCAATTAGGATGCTGGTCCCAATCGTGACGTGACTGGAATCTGGCTGCCATCGTTCCATATGCGACGTGGCTGGGATCTGGTTGCCCCACACTGGCTGAGATGCTCGGGGTGTCGACGAGCCGCCGAAGGTATTGGGTGGCACGTGGATTCCCTGGGGATACGGTAGCAAATTACCAGTAGGGTTGCAGGTGGCCCAGCTTGGATTTGGAGCTGCTCACTTTCGGATCCAGAACACACTGTCTGTGTTCACTGTACCACACAGTGTCCGCTCTGGATTGCTAGGTACGTGACCTTAACCCTTAGGCTACTCTAAAATAATTTGCCCCTTACAGCACTCATTCCCATAATACACGCTGCCTTGGTGAGCCTTCTTCATTGGGCACGGAGGGGATTGGAACCTTGATTCTTGCACCATTGGTAGTGTCTCACTCATGTGTTGTAGCTCCGTTTAGGCTGACGTAGTGTCTTTGCATCCTTTGAGTGCCTCGATGAAGTGAGAGGGAGGCAAACGCAGGTTGACAGGTACTGCCTCAGCCAGTCTTCTGACCTTCTGTTCTTGCATACACTGTCTGTGTGCACTGCACCACCTTGTAGCCACTGCAGCAGGCACTGTGGGGGACTGAACCCATGTCCCCTGCACCATCAGTCAGTGACTTAACAATGTTACACTGCTGTTACAGGAGACCTGATTGTCGTAGGGAGAGCAGGCCCCATGGATAGTGAGAGCACTATCACAGGCCACTGACGATTCCTGCTAGCTTGAGGATGTAGTCCACTGACGATTCCTGCTAGCTTGAGGATGTAGTAAGGCTGTCAGTGTAGGTTAGGACAAGTTCCTGGAGGGGGTCCCTAAGCCCTTATTGAGAAGGGACCCAGGAAATCAATGCTTGAACAATGCAAGCATTGTGGAACCTGTTTACCTTGGGAAACAGCTAGGTACGTATGACCTGGATGGGCCACAGTTGGGACAGAATAATGGGCCTGGTGGACCTTGGTGGGACCAGTATGGCAAGCATGGAGATGCTGACATAGCGCTCAGGGTTTAGTATGATATAATGGTCCCACTTGGGAACGAAGTCAAGGTCCTTGAGCGTCAGAGGTGCAGAGACAGAGCTCTCATGATTTCCTTGTGTTATTCAATGGAATAAGGTTGCACTACATGTTATGCTGTAGTGCACAGACCAGCGCTAGCACGGGAGCGTGTGAATGACCCGGCGCAGAGGCGTCTGCCGAGCTTACAGCAGAGACAGCAACGCTCTGACCCCTCGATGAGTGTATCTGCTTCGAGGTGTGGAGGCACAGTGCGCAGAGGCGCCTGCCGGGCTTACAGCAGCGACAACAACGCTCCTCAATGAGTGCATCTGTTCCGAGGTGCGGAGGCACAGTGCGCAGAGGCGTCTGCCGGGCTTACAGCAGCGACAGCAACACTCTGACCCCTCGATGAGAGCATCTGCTCGGAGGTGTGGAGGCACAGTGCGCAGAGGCGTCTGCCGGGCTTACGGCAGCGACTGCAAGCACACTTACCCCAAGGAGAGAACCTCGGTGCTCTGCTAATCACTCTTGGAATGCTGTGTGCTAACCAACAGCACAATCATACCAACTGCATTGCGCCAGAGCGCATTGGGGAATGCGCTTCCAGCGCAGTACCATATGTCCGCAGATGGAAGTACCATATGTCCGCAGATGGAATGTGAATCGGTGCCGGCAGAATCGCATAGGCTCCGTGGCGGAAAACAGTGTAGAGCCAATGCCCCCTTCGCCTTTGCTGGTATCCGCGCCGACCAACGGCGCTGCAGGAGGAGCCGTGATCCGAGCTGTAATTTGGTTTCCTCGGGCAGTAAGCATGGCGTTCGGTGGAGAAGAGCTGACCACACTTCGATCTGCGGCGGCCAACCGGGGGAGGCTCATTACCTAAGAACCATCGGCGCCGACGGAGGAGTTTCCCATCCTTTGTGGGGCACGCCTCCGTGCCGAAGGTGGTGATCGGCCCCTCCTTCCTGCTGGGAACGGCGCTGACACTGTCGGGAGGAGCCATTTGGTTGGTTGGCGCCAGCCAATGGCGCCGCAGGGGGAGGAGCCAGAGCCGTGATGTCACCGGCAGGATGGCTGCCTCAGCGCCGAGAGAACCATCGGCGCAGATGGAGGAGGGGCTCCTCCGTCCTGGGGGATGCCTCCGCGCCGGACAAGCCAAGGCGATCAGAGGGGGAGCCGTGATGCAACCGGCAAGATGGCTGCCATGCTGAGACCCTCGTGGCCGTCCTGGGCACCTCGTGGCCGGTCAGTAGCTGGAATTCAGGCAGGCAGAATGGTGGGTCCGATGCTGCAGCCGCAGCGTCATGCGAGGGAGAGCTTCTTAGTCTGGATCGAGAAGGCTTCAGGAGGAGAGATGCGTGCGGCATAGCCGGGGGAAGTCCCGGAAGCACATCACAACGGCAGAGCAGCGGCCGTGTATAGCTGAAGGAGGGGGAGCCCCGCTGCCGATCCAGAGAACAGAGGTATGTTAAAAGGCTAGCCGTGGACGGAGGCCTGTTCGGCACGTCCTGGGCTGCCGTGCAGGTTGGGCTTCCTCACAAAGACTGCCGCGCTCTCAAGCCCATTGTCCGGGGGGGCCTACCCCGCTGACTGCTCGAGCATGAACCGCATGCTCACGCTGTTCTAGATAGAGGTATCTAAGAAACAAGAAGAAAATTTTAAAAGGATAATACATACATTGTAGATGATAAAATTGGATTTTTGGTGGAGAGTATCAAGGTCCGTCTTGCTGGCAAGGCGGAAGAGTAAAAACTGGTTAGCTAGGGGCGGGCCGGGGGTGGGGCCAGTTGGCTCATGCTCAGAAGGGCAAAGCCCTTCTGAGCTATGGAGAGTACTTCCGTCTCGGCGCCGTCGGATGACGTCACCAATTGTGGCTGACTCATCCTGCTTGTCCTAGGAGAACTCCCCCACCACAATTTAGCCTCCGGACCCCATGCTCTAATCACAATTTGCAAAATCACAATTTACAGTGCAAATCTTGTAATCCCAATTCTAGGAATGCAATGTTCAGTGTAAATTTTCCAATCCCACTTCTGGGAATACAATATACAATATAATCCAGGCAACAGGCAGAGTTTGGTTGCACAAAACACACAGGACCACAAAGGGAAAAAGAAAAAAGGGAAAACAGAAACAGAGATGTCTCAGCAGCGATTATGTTACAAATACACATTACACACACTAGCATAGGATTTAACTTTTATAATAGCAACGAGAAACACAGCTAGCCACTCCTCCAATGTCCACCAGATGGAGCCACAGGAGCACATGGCAACACAAAAGAAACCCCCAGCAACACAAA
Source organism: Ichthyophis bannanicus (assembly GCA_033557465.1). Classification (NCBI taxonomy): domain Eukaryota; kingdom Metazoa; phylum Chordata; class Amphibia; order Gymnophiona; family Ichthyophiidae; genus Ichthyophis; species Ichthyophis bannanicus. The sequence continues at coordinate 3,069,903 of CM066035.1, forward strand.
AGGAGACCCCCAGCAACACAAAAAAGCCCCCAACACTATAGGAGCACATGGCAACACAAAAGAAAACCCCAGCAACACAAAAGGAGACCCCCAGCAACACAAAGAGCCCCCAACAACACAAAAAGCTTTAATAGCTTTTGGCAGCGCTGCACTTTCTTCTTAACTTATCAAGTGCTATAGTTTGGTTACTTTTCGGCAGCGCTTTTATTCAGATTTTACCGGTATTCAGATACAGGACGAGCAATGGCTTCAGGGCCACTAAGGCCCCTAATAGGACTGCTCGTGCAGTTGATCAGGCTGCTACAGGTTCCCAGAAATTACCAGGACTCACAGATAGAGTACAGAACTAGCCCCAAACAGTAAGGTAGCAGTACTCACCAGAAATCTGATCAGACAGGAAGTTTGGATGCCAGTCTATCCAGCTGGTTTTTCAATCGGGGATTCAACCGCAGGGACCGACTGTCCAGACAAATCAAGGTGTCCTTCCGAGCACAAAGTGGCCCGGGGGCGCCAAGGACCGTTAATCACCTGGGGAGGCCGGTCCCTGACTGGTGGAGGCCCAGACGCTGCAAAAGCAGAAGTCTTCCCACCGTGGGTGTGATGAGAGAGGCTTTTCTTTTCATGTTTCCTGGCCAATGCACCAAAAATGTGGCAGGAAACAAAAAGACAAGCTCTTATTCTATCACTCACCCACAGAAGGAAAACTCTCAGACAGGCTGGAATGCAAACAGGATCTTTAATGTGCACACAGGATCAGACAGAGATACCAGCAACCTCCACAAGGGTCTGAACCCCGAGGGACGGCCTACAATGCCTTATATACAGTACAGTTTTAAACTCATTCTACAATCCCATTTGCCACAGGTATTTCCTGCCCACCAATCAGCAGCCCCTGGGGAAGGTACCTGGGTGACCTGTCCAAACCGGTATGCTCAGGTCTGTGATTTCTGGGCTAGGGGCTATTGTGCTCAGACCTGGAGTGGGGGAAGGGTGTCTACTGAAATCTCAATGCCTTCTCTTAGCAGGCCGATTACCTCATGGCTTGGGGGAAGGGCTACCTACAGCCAGACCTCATGGCTGCCTCAATAGAAACGTAGTTGAAGTAGAATTCAAATGTTCCTTTAGCAAGATGTGTTTCTAAAGGAATGCATTTAGGGGCATGTTTACAAAGCTGGGCTAATGGTTAGCATGGACTGTGTATAACTAGGTCCCACTGAAGAACATGGGACCTAGTTACAAATCGCCTGTGTTAACCATTAGCCCAGCTTAGCTACCAATGCGGCATTTTTACTAAGGCAGAAAAAAGAGACACAAGGAGATAATGTACAAAGTAGTAGTAACAACAGCAAAATATAATTTTGGGCTACTAAGAGGTCACTAGTAAGAACAATACCCAGGTTCTGGTTCTCATCTGTATTGTCCCTGGTCAGGCTACATTTCTTGCCTGATGGCAGGATGCCACATATTTTGCTGCCATAGTTCTTGTTGCTCCCCTTTCTCCCAGGATTTTAGGTATTTTTTTCCTGCTCATTCTTTTGTGGGACGTTTTTTTATTTTCTTTGATTTTTCTCAGAGAACTGAGAGGCCACAAATGAGTTCTGTTCATCCAGCAGCACCTAGTGGCTGACTAAAGAACTGCATGGGCCATGCATGAGAAAGCCAAGATCTACTCTGGTAGCTGACTATCAGGTTGATGCAGAAAGCTAGCGTGGGCTTTGCAAGCTCATAATGCCACGTTTAAGCACATTTTATGATCCTTTAAAATGCAGGAAATAGACGTAAACGCTGACTGAAAAACTAGCACCCAATTAACGCCACACATATTTAAATGAATCCTAACTATTCAACTATATTTTAATCAGCTGGGCTGGTATGCAAATCATGGCTACGCCCAATACAGAGACAGGCGTAGAGGATTTTGAACACAGTATACAAACGTGGGTAGCAAAGGAAGGGTTGTTTATTTCCTTTGCTACCCGCGTTTGTATACTGTGTGTCTTGTTTTGCACGTGGACTTTGTGCTTTTTGGTTGGACGGTAGAGGATTTTGCAACCAGCCATAGCACCAAAAGTTTTCAAATCAGAGACCAAAATAAATGTCCTAACAAAAGAGGTCCTGATGTAAGACAGCAAACAATTATTTCTGTTGGAGCCGCAAAAACAAGAGAAGGTGGAAAAACACCCCCACCTTCTCACTGTAGCCGCTCCTTTTTACTCACGTTTTAAGTGAAAGAACATTTACACTACTTATCTGAAGCTTTTCATCCAATTTTTCATCCAATACGTGCTTTTCCCCACATCAGCAAACAGCAAAACTCATCAGCCCCCGCCACCACCAGCAGCTCTCCCCTTCCCGGGGATCGAGCCACCGATAGCGGGAGGGGCCTCACAGCCGCAATCTGTCCAATCGGGACAGCAACCCTACATTTAAAGCTTCGCGCCATCGGGCGCAGGTCCTCTTCAGCCCCCGCCACCACCAGCAGCTCTCCCCTTCCCGGGGATCGAGCCACCGATAGTGGGAGGGGCCTCACAGCCGCAGTCTGTCCAATCGGGACAGCAACCCTACATTTAAAGCTTCGCGCCATCGGGCGCAGGTCCTCTTCAGCCCCCGCCACCACCAGCAGCTCTCCCCTTCCCGGGGATCGAGCCACCGATAGCGGGAGGGGCCTCACAGCCGCAATCTGTCCAATCGGGACAGCAACCCTACATTTAAAGCTTCGCGCCATCGGGCGCGCCCGCGCCTGAGGGCCCTTTGGCGTGGCCCTTAGGAGTGGACCTACGAAAACAAATCTGCAGCCTCACGTTGAAGTGCCCCTCTGCCACAGCTCGCCGAGACCACACGCCGAATCAGCAGCACGCAAAAGACACGCGCCACTCAAAAGAGCCTCTACAGTCCAAGATCGTCGGTGCTGAACTCCCACAGCAAGTATACTCTTCTCAGACGTAATTCAACAAAACTCTTCCTAAACAGCCTAATTATCTGTTTATACTAGATATCATATATCGTGAATTGCTTAACTTATTCTATCATGTCCACCATTACCAGATGACACACGCTTGATAGGAAAATATTTATTAAATATTTTTACTGTTGTCAGTAACATGTACACAACTTATATACTGTCGCCAGTAGCATTTAATTATTTACTGTTGCAGTCACTTACTGATGTTTCCGGTAACACTCAGCTATCATTGTTGCACTTCAATTTTATACTGTTGTCAGTAGCATTTAATTATTACTACTGTATTTAACCTTACTGTAGCTAGTAGCAATCCCTTATTACTGTTTGCCAGTAGCTCTCTCAATCCATTTAATGCTGAAGCTAGCCAAACTATGCAGTAGTGAATTCAAGTCCACAGGTACATGCCACCCTCCTGTAAATTAAGATATCCTATCCAAATATCTCAGTCACATTACTGCCCAGCTATCCCATACCACTGAATACCCCTGTTAATTGTTTACATCTCAACTGAGACCAATATTCCTCCAAGATGTATGCACTCGTACCACTGTCTATTCTCTTTCTCACCTTTGGTCTCTCTACTCATGCATTCAATACATGTGCTAACCACATCCCAATACATTACAGTAACAATAGGAGATGGTCAGAGAAGTCCACCAAACTGCTCATAACACCGCCAACACCCCATATCAGCACCTACTATACATTCCCCTACAAAACACCAAAGAAACTCACCCCAGTCAAACATCAGCAACATCATCTACTAAAATGTGCGCTTATAAACGCGAGATCTACACGCCAAAATGGCCAGCACTCACCGACCTTATAACATTCCACGACCTTGACATATTAATAATCACGGAGACATGGTTGTCAGATTGTGATAATGCGATCATCAATCAAATGACCCCAGCCGGCTTCTCACCATATACTTGTCACAGAGCTAAACAAAAAGGAGGTGGGGTACTCATCCTCGCAAAAGCAGAACTGAAATTCAAACTAAACGACTCATCTACCTCAACGCACCTTGACACTATTACAATATCAAACAACCAATGTACAATAAATGCACTCTACAGAGCACCAACATCATCCTCTGATGACCTACCAGCAATCATCAAGCTTGCATGCAACTCAGATAATCCACGTTCATCAAACTGGTTAATAGGAGACTTCAACCTCCCCTCCTTACCTGAAGCACAAAGCAAGAACCTTCCTCGAAGCTTTATATGACCTGGAATACAAGCAAATAGTACACTCCCCTACGCATGCAAAGGGTGGTATCCTTGACCTTATTTTTGCCCCTCAGGATATAGCTGACACCACACCTCAGCTGCTGACTGCTATATCCCCAGTACCTTGGTCTGAGCATAACCTCCTCAATTTCCACATACCAATCACATACCACCATAAGACCAGTGACAGGGCCAGCACACCTGACCCCGGAATACTGACAACACGATTTCGTCCACTCGACAAGGAAGATGTACTTATCAAACTACTGCCACGCCTTGACGTTCCTATCCTTGACCCCGACGAACTGTAGTGAACTGGAACAACAGTATCAGAGCTATAGCCTGTATCCCATCCACCAACAAGGTACCCAGGAAACGTGCGCATGCTCCCTGGTACTCTACTGACCTTCGAGCTTCCCTCTTACAACTACGTAAACTCGAAAGACGATGGCGCAGGAACCAGACTACAGTAGCCTACCACAACTACAACTCTCACCTAGCTCTACACAGAGAGAAAATAAGTGAAAAAAGGAAACAACATCACTCAACCATTCTAAAACGGTCTTTGAATAAGACACATGACCTATTTAATATAGTAAAGTCATTAACAGGGGACCAGCTCCAGTAAGCCCACTCATGCCTCAACCACAAGATTACTCGAACTACCTACAATCAAAAATGATCCAATCCAACACGATTCCATCCACCTGTAACCCAACCATTTGCAATAGGTACATCAAAGCCTACCCTACTACTCAATTTCTCTGCAGTATCTACTAAAGAAATTGAAGACACCATCACCTCCATCAATCTCACCACTGCCCCAAATGACCCTTGCCCAGCAAGCTGGATAAAGGAACTTCGACATGAACTAAGCCACTCATTATGCAATATAACCAACCAATCCCTACTAAGAGGCATCTTCCCACAAAGTTTTAAACACACATCAATCAGGCCCCTACTAAAAAATAGTCGCCTTGATACATCCAAAGTCGAATCCTATAGACCTATATCGAGTATCCCCCTGCTGGCCAAGATCATCGAGAAAATAGTCCCAGCGACAGATCCAGCAACACGTCGACATTGAGTCACCTCTCGACCCAGCCTCAACATGGCTTCAGAGAATCGCATGGGGTAGACACCATCTTAACTACCCTTTTCGACAAATTATCACAGGAATTAACAATATACACCAAGGCTTCATCCTTATCTTCCTCGATATTGCTGCCGCCTTCGACTCTGTGAACCATAAGATACTATGACAGCGTCTCCAGGAAAAAGGGCTACAGGATACTGCGCTACAATGGTGTGAATCATACTTAACCAATAGATGGCAGCAAGTAAAAACAGGCACCACCTCTTCCGAGCCTTTTCTACAGAAGCAGGGAGTACCCCAGGGATCATCCCTGTCTGCCTTACTATTTTAACATTTATATGCAGCCTATCTGCTCTCTGATCCGCTCCCTAAATGTAGAATGCCTGGTGTATGCTGACGACATACTATATACATTCCTTTTACCATTGAGCAGCCCGATTTCTCCCCTATCATCAGATGCTTCGATGCAGTTGCTGAATGGCTCCTCACTCAAAACCTGAGGATCAATCATAACAAGACTGATGTCCTCTTTGTAACTAGGAACCAGAAGTTCGTCACACCTCCCTACCTGCAAGTTAAAAACGCCAAACTCAAAACAAGAGACACAATCAGATATCTAGGAATTACTCTAGATCGGCGTCTGGACATGACAACCCATGTAAAGGCTGTTACAAGATCAGTTTACCACAAGATACGAACCCTCCGCCACCTCCGCCCTCTACTAGATTTCTCGGACTATCGAACGATATTCAGGCCCTAGTAATCCCACATCTCGATTTCGCAAACATCATCCTTCATGGCCTCCCACAGACAACCCTCAACCCGCTTCGGCTGGCCATGAACTCAGCTGCTAGGGTCTTAACAGGTGTATCAAAATGGAACATATAACACCAGTGATGAAAGAGTTACACTGGCTACCACTACAAGCCCGAATTCAATACAAGGTACTAGTCATGACTTTCAAGGCACTGAACAACCAGTCTCCTACACCTATCAGCAACATGATTAACAATATTCCTGAAAACAGAATAAGACGGCCTGCACTACTCAACATGTTAATAGTACCCAAAATTTAACACAAGGTGCACAAAGACACAACTACTAATAGAGCCTTCTCGATTTATGCTCCGACAACCTGGAATGAACTTCCCACCTGGATCCGATCCATACCAAGCCTCACCACATTCAGAAAAGAAATAAAACACCATCTATTTCAAATCTACTATCCCGAAACCAGTCCTGAAAAACACAAGTTGCAAGCATCCACCCCCTATTCTTATCATCCCAACGCACTAACCCAACATGAAAACGGTTAGCCGCCCTCTTCCTATGGCTGTATCCTGCCCCCCCGCACTGATCTTAATAGCGCGGTATATAAGAAAAGCAAATAAATAAAAAATAAATAAATAAATAAATGTGGGGAAAAGCATGTATTGGATGAAAAGCTTAAATGTTCTTTCACTTAAAACGTGAGTAAAAAGGAGCGGCTACATATAAGGTGCATTATTTCATGCAAAGGGCTGTTAGTCTTTCTGCATCGGCCTGTAAAATTGTATTTGAGGCAGTGGAGGGTTACGTGACATGAACCCTGATCTTTCTGGTCCAAAGCTGTTACCCTAACCACTGCAGGCTACTCCTCCACACAAGGGTATATAAAAAGGTTAAGAGAGTTCTTAGGAGGTGCCTATAGGAACTGTAGTATTTTTTTTGTGTGTTATCCAGGACTTTTTTCATTACAAATTAGTTCAAACTGAAAATGAAGGCCTCCAAATATATGCCCTACATACTGAGAAGGAGACAAATGAGGTACAATTATTTTTTACGTTGGCCAGGTTGTGCTTTACATATTCACGTGCATACGTCCATCTTCCTGGAACTTAATAGGACCAACCAGCAGAACTAACAATCAGCTTACAGTGAGCGGAGTTCCGGCTGCACGGAGCTTCCATTTCATTTCATTTATTTAAGATTTGATATATCGCTTAATGCGGGTACAGCAATAGAATACAATAAAAACTGAAGCAGGAAAATGAAAAGAGCGCCAGTATGTGTAGGACAGACGGAAGGTCGGTGAGCACAGAGTGACAGTACGGCTTTGGTATGTTCTCCAAACAGAAATGAGGAGAGGTGGCAGGCTGGCTGGTAGGATGACTTGGCTACACACCCCAGCTAAGAGCAAAACGAAAATAGGCCAGTTTCGGTGACAAGGTGTTGCTTAGTGAAGATCAGTCATGTTTGTTGATTGGATGCTTTGGCGAGGACAGGCTATATTTCATCTTAGGATAACAGCCTGGTTATAATTATATGGCACTGACTATAATTTAAATGTTTCTAATCTCACATGGGTCCAATGATCAGCAGTTTAGTTTAACAAGTGAGCAAACACAAAGATGAGGGTGCTGGAATTCAGGAGAGCTGATTTTGCGATGGGGGTAGTGCCCTAGAGAGGCATTAGCAAAGAAAGAGGCCCAGGTGATGTAATCGGCCATCCTGAGCGGATTACATCAGAAACTTTAGAAATAAAATCAGAACAAGACATCGATACAAGATTTACAGACAAACACAAAACATCAATCCAGAAGGTATACTGCTAACAAGGTATGCAGACTGTGACTCAGACAATGAAGAACGTAATTAGGTTTTAACCTTCTTTTGAAAAGTCAATAGGTCAGCCTCTCTGAGTAGGGGCCATGGATTGCCTCTGATTGGGGGGGGGGGGGGGTGGCAAACTCCACCCCTAGTCCCTGCAACCGTCCCCCTTCCCCCTTCCCCATCTGTTCTGCCTGTGGGGATCCCATCTCCAGTGGAAGGAAGAGAAGGAAATGGCGGCAATCGCAGTGTCCTCGAGTCTGCCCGTGAGAGACTGGATCCCCATGGGAACAAGGCTGCTGTGATCATGGCAAAGACTCCTGTCTACCCATGGGAAATGCCCAGGGGCAGAGAGAAGGAGTCTTTGCCTTCCACCCTGCCTGCGGGGATCCAATCTCCCTGGGTAGACTGGAATCTGCTGCAATTGTGGATAGCGGGCAAACTTTTGCTGGGGCCAGGGCCCATGTGGCTCACCCTGCCCTGACACCTATGTCTCTGAGGACCTGAGCAGGCAGTTCATTACAGAATGTAGGACCAGCAAAAGAAAAAGCTCAGTTCCTGGTTTTCATGCCTGTGACCTGATGATAAGGGACGGTTAAAGGTTTCTTTGGGAGGAGCACAAGGAATGTGTCAGACTGTAGGAACCAATTACTGAACACAGTCCCACAGGTTTGGGCTTTAGACAATAAGGTTGCTAACTTAATTTTAATACGCTCTTCAATGGGAAGCCAATAAAGGGATTGTAGGCAAGAGGTTATGTGGTCCCTCCGAGACTTTCCTAGAAGCAAACAAGCAGCTGAATTTTGTGCAAATTATAGAGCTTCTTCCTCTTCTTCTTTAATCCTCAGCTGGCGTTTAGGGAGCAGACCGTCCTCTCAACCGATACGCTGCTGCAGGTGCCACTGGATTCCGTGTGTTCGTACTACGCTTCCAACCTCTGCGATCGGTGGTGCTATTTCTGGCCTCATCAATGGTCAGTCGCTGGTTCCTTAGGACTTCCTCGATGTGCCTGAGCCACGTTTTCTTCGGTGCCGCTTGTTGAACCCTCCAATAGACAGCTCGTTCTTGCCAGAGGAGTTTGTATGGCAGCCGACTGGTGTTCATTATGCAGATGTGGTCAGAGCATCGCAGTCTGCGTTTTTGGATTTATTCTTCGACTGAAGGCTGATGGTCGCTCCTTGTCTGACCTTGTAGAGCCTTAATATAAGAAGAAGGCAGACTGAAGCAAAGAATATTACCATAGTCCAGCAAAAGACATAAAAGACTCTGGAGGATGGTGAGAAAATGAGAATCGGTCTATACAACATTCGCAACTTGTGGAAAAATGATCCTGTGACATTTCTCATGTAGGGCTTCGCTGATAAACATGCGTCCAAGGTAGCACTTAAGTAAGCAAAGATCTAAAGATGCTGAACATGGAGTTGCTGAAAGAAGGTAAAGATTGGGGCAGTGGCGTAAGTTACAATGAGGGTCCACCACGCAAACCTTTGCTGTGGGTCCCCCAGTGTCACAGCGGTGATGTGTCCTCCCCCATCATACACCCCCCCCCCCATGTGATAGCATCAGCAAACTTATTTCATTGTATTTGCCACGCTGCTCCGGTCTTGTAGGTTTGCCGTGAACCCAGCAGCTGTTCCCTGCTGGGCCGAAGTCTCGCAGTATAACTGTTATCATGAGACTTCAGCCCAGTGAGGAACAGCCGCTGGGCCCACAGCAGACTTACAAGAGCAGAGCAGCGTGGTAAACCCGATAAACTACGTTTGCTACGCTGCTGTCACCGATGCTGTATGGACCCCATTTCTGCCTCGGTCCCCCCAGCACTGGGTGGAATTTACACCACTGGATTGTATTTGAACATCCCTTGGGATGCTGTCAGGTCCATCACTGTAAAGTAGAAACAGTTTGGCACCACCACAACACTGCCTTCAGCAGAAGGTCCCTCTAATGTCAGTAGCTGTGAGTCACGGAAACTACTGAGGAAGGTGTCTGTGAGGCTGAATGAGACGGGTCTCTGGCTGAGATTGGGGAAAATGTTGACTGTTCAGTTTCAAAATTATTCTATTAATATGGTCTGTATGGGAGGGTGACAGGAAGGAAGCCTCTGCTGAAGAAACATCATAGGACGGGCCGCATAGAGTTTGCAGAAAAACACTTAGTGGGTACTGCACGTATGTGGAAGAAAGTGATGTGGTCTGATCACACCAAAGTGGAACTTTTTGATCTCAATATTAGGGGATATGTGTGGCATAAAACAAACATAGCACATCGCCCCAAAAACATCCCTACAGGAAAGCAGGGTGGTACCAGCATTATATTGTAGGGATGTTATCCAGCCCTAGGAGCAGCAAGGCTTGTGAAGATCGAAGGGAGTACGGATGGTGCAAAATACAGGAAGCTCCTCGAGGAAAATCTGCTCAAGTCTGCCATAGACCTGGGACTGGGGAGAAGATTCACCTTTTCAGCCAGACAATTTATTTATTTTTATTTATTTACATTCTCTTATATATTGTGCTATTCTGCATCAGTGCGATTTACATTGAACAAACTGAAATTACATTGAACAGGGCATTATAACTTGGAGAGAACTATTTTACAGGGAACATGGGCTATGGAGGGTTACGTGGCTTGCCCAAGACCACAAGGAGCACCTGTGGGACTAGAAATCCCAGTCTTTCGGGCCCAAGGTTGCTGTCCTCTAGTGGGATTTGAACCCCCGACCTTCAGGCCTGAAGTACCTTGCCCCAACCACTAGGCCACTCCTCCACTCCAATGACCCCAAGCAACAATGGAAACATACAACCATGACGGCAGATAAAGATCATATGACCTATCAACTCTGCTCTTTCATACCAACTACTACAGTTCCTTTTTCCCTTTAGAGATCTTCTCTGTTTGTCCCATGCTTTCTTGAATTCAATCCATCTCTATCATCTCCAGTGAGAGGCTATCGACCCATCTACCGCTCTTTCCGTAAAAAAGGATTTCCTCAAATTACTCCTGAATCTATCTCCCTTCACCCTCATCCCATGTCCCCTCGTAGCAGAACTTGCTTTCAATCAAAAGAGGCTCTCTCCCTGAACATTTATATCACAGAGGTATTTAAACATCTCTATCATATCTCCTCTATCCCACCTTTCTTCTAACATATATATATTAAAATCCTTAAGTCTGTCCTCATATGCTTTATAACGAAGACCACTAACCATTTTAATAGCCACCCTCTGCATAGATTGCATCCTCTTTATATCCTTTTGAAGGCGTGATCTCCAGAATTTCAAATAATACTCCAAATATTGTCTCACCAGAGACTTATACAGAGGCACTATCACTTCCTTTTTTTCTGCTGGCCCTTCCTCTCCCTGTGCACCTAAGCATCCTTCTGGCTTTCATCGTGGTCTTTTCTACCTGCTTGGTCATTTTAAGATCATGCCCAGGTCCTGCTCTTCTTTTGTGGACAGATGTACTTCACCCCTATACTGTTCTGCTCGCTTGTATTTTTGCAGCCCAAATGCATGACCCTGAATTTTTTAGTGTTAAATCTCAAATGCCAAATTCTCAACCATTGTTCAAGCTTCGCTAGTGAGCTCCATTTACCTGTACCTACTGTCGCCTTCCATTCAACCAATTTCTAACCCAGTTCATCACTTTAGGGTCTATCCATAGGGTACTCTATTTATACGTCGTCTGTGCAGAACAGTGTCAGAGGCTTTACTGAAGTCAAAGTACACCACATCTAAGACTGCCTCGGTCCAATGCTCTGGTAACCAAGTCAAAGAAATTAATTAGATTTGTCTGACAAGACCTACTCCTGCTACCTCGGATCCTGCAATCCATTGGACTTTTGAACCCTCACTATATCTGTTTTAACAACATTTCCATTAATTTATTCACCATAGAAGTCAGACTAACTGGCCTCTAGTTCCTAAGCTCATCCTTACTTCCGTTTTCGTGTAAAGGGTCCACATATGTTCTTCTCCAGTCCTCTGGGACCACTTTCAACCCTAAAGGAGCACTGAAAAGGTCAGACAGTGAAGCCGCTAGAACATCCTCAGGTTCCCTCAGTATTCTTGGATGTTTCCCATCTGGCCCAACAGCTTTGTCCACTTTTAGTTTAGCTAGTTCCTCACAAACACAGTCTTTCTGAAAAACGTTCAAGATCCCTGTCGCTTCTGTTCCTGTTTGTGGGTGTTTTCTGAGGTCCTGCTCCTGGCCTTCATCTGTCAACACAGAACAAAAATATTTGTTAAGCAATTCTGATTTATTCTCATCAACTTCTACATATTCCTCCCCTTCAATCTTAAATCTGACAATACCACTTTTGCTCTTCTTCCTCTTGCTAACATATCTGAAAAATGTCTTGTCCCCCACTTTACTGCATTGGTCATTTGTTCTTCCATTTGTATCTTTGCTTTTCTGACTCTTTCCTACCTTCTCTAAGTTTTTCCAAATACTGATGCCTGTCTTCTTCTTTCTGCAATCGCTTGTATTTTATGAACATAGTAACATAGTATATGTCGGCAGAAAAAGACCAGTATGGTCCATCTAATCTGCCCAGCAAGGCGGCAAGAGTAGGTGCACCTGCCGCTCCGTGCAGGACACCCTCTCCTCATGCCTTTGTTTAGGGGTGTACACACCGCTCCATGTAGGCCATCCCTATTTGTTCAGATATAAGAGATAGTTATGCTTATTTTGATTTTATCCTGTTGCTATAAAGGAATCTACTCTGTCCCATGCCATTTTGAATTCCTTCACTGTATTTGTACCAACCACTTCCATCGGGAGGGCATTCCAAGCATCCACCACCCCTTCAGTGAAAAAGAATTTCCTAACATTGCCTTTCAGTTACCCCCTTGCAGCTTCATGTTATGCCCTCTAGTTTTACAGCTTCCTCGTCTTTGAAAGAGGTTTGTTTGTTCATTAATACGCGTTAAGTATTTAAAGGTCTGAATCATATCTCCCCTGTCCCTCCTCTCCTCCAGAGTATGCATATTTAGGTCTTCAAATCTCTTCTCATAAGGACAGCAACCTTGAGGCCGGAAGGACTGGGGTTTCTAGTCCCACAGGTGCTCCTTGTGGTCTTGGGCAAGCCACTTAACCCTCCATAGCCCATGTTCCCTGTAAAATAGTTATCTCCAAGTTATAATGCCCTGTTCAATGTAATTTCAGTTTGTTCAATGTAAACCGCACTGATGCAGAATAGCGCGGTATATAAGAGAATGTAAATAAATAAAATAAATAAATAAATAAATCTTCTGACGCAGGCTCCAAATCATTTTGGTCGCCTTCTGAACTGTTTCCAGCCTTTTTATGTCCTTTGCGAGATACAGTCTCCAAAACTGAACACAGTATTCCAAGTGAGGCCTCACCAGTGACCTGTCAGTGGCATTAGTACCTCTTCCTTTCTGCTGGTAATTCCTCTCTGTATGCAGCCCAACATCCTTCTGGCTTTTGCCACCACCTTATCACACTGTTTCACCACCTTGGGATCTTCAGAAACAATCCCAAGGTCCTTCTCCTGGTTCACGCACACCAACCTCTCGCCCCCTGTCGCATACAATTCCCTTGGATTTCTGCTTCCCTAGTGCACTTCTTCACATTAAATCAACTGCCAAGCATTAGACCATTCTTCCAGCTTTTGTAGATCTTTCCTCATGTTCCCCACTCCCTGAGGGGAGTCCACTCTGTTGCAAATTTTTATGTCATCTGCAAAAAGACAGACTTTTCCATTCAGCCCTTCAGCAGTATCACTCACAAATACACTCCCAGGACCAAACCCTGGGGCACATCGTTAATCACCTTCCTTTCATCCGAGTGAGTTCCGTTTCCCATCACCTTCTGTCATCTGTCAGTCAACCAATTTCTGATCCATATCAGCCACTTGGGACCCATCCCCAAGCTGTTGAGTTTATTGATAAGCCTCCTATGAGAAACAGTATTTTATTTATTTATTAATAAATAAATATAAAATAAATAAATAAATAAAACAGAGCAGAAGTATTTGTTTATCATTTTCAGTTTTTCAATGTCACTTTCCACAAATCCGTTCCCAGCACTTTAGAGTCCTGCAATTCCACCTCTGATTTTCCTTCTCTCCCGGATATACCTGAAAAAGGTTTTGTCACCACACTTCACATCTTTAGCCATCTTTTCTTCTGCCTTTGATTTTGCTATCTTTATTTCTCTTTTTGTCTCTTTTATTTTGATCCTGTATTCTTTTCTGTGTTCCTCTGTTTGTGAAATTCTGAATGTTGTGAAAGCTGTGTTTTTTTGCCTTTATTTGTGCAGCCACTTCTTTGGATAACAAAATAGAAACCTTTTGTTTTTATTTACTTCCCTTACATATTTATCTGTTGCCCCTTTTATTGCCTCCTTAAGTTTAGCCCATTGCAATTCCACTTCCCTTATCCCCCCCCCCCCCCCCATCCTGCCAACTCCTTCTTCAGGTACTTGGCCATTTTACTAAAGTCAGTGTTTTTGGAGTCTAGGGCTTTGAGCTTGCTGTGATTGGACTCCGTCTTGACTTTTATGTCAAGCCACACAGTGTGATGATTGCTGCTGCTCACAGGGGCAGACATTCGACATGCTATCTCTTTTGGTAAGCACTAAATCCAGCATCGAGCTTTCCCTGGTCGGTTCCATCACCATTTGTCTAAGTAATGTATCTTGGAAGGCATCCTCAATTTTTTACTTCTTTCCTGATTTGCAGAATGAATACATCAATCCACAATGGGTAGATTAAAGTCACCCAATATGATCACTTCCCCCTTTGTGGCTATCTTTGCAATATCAAATTCGCTGTACATTTTTTTGGTTTGAGTTGGAGGCCTGTAGACTACACCAGTATGGATGACAGTGCCATCTCCTCTTTCCAACACAATCCACAGCGCTGCTTCTTTTCCCCATGTCCCCTGCATTTCAGAACTTTTAATATTGCTTTTGATATAGGGCTACTCCCCCTCCTTTTCTACCCTCTGTCTCTTCGAAATAGATTATAGCCAGCTATGGCTATATCGCATTCATACAACTCGTTAAACCATGTTTGTGTAATAGCTACAATGTCCAAGTCCATTTCCCCCATTAGGGCTTCCAAGTCAGGAACTTCGTTGGCTAGGCTTCGAGCATTTGTGCTCATTGCTTTCCAGCATTTGTTGTCTGGCTTGCCTGTATTTTGCATGGATTTTGTTCTACACACCTCTTCCCACTTGCCATTGATGTGTAGTTTAAAAGTGTGGCTGTTTCCAATGTTATGCTTTTGCTGGGAGTGACGTCCTGAACTTGTCCTTCTCCATCCGTCACCCCCTTTCTCTAGTTTAAATGCCTGTCCACATACTTCCTGAATTTTTCACTTAGGATCCTTTTCCCTGCGACAGAGAGATGTAGTCCATCAGCACAGTGTAGTCTCTTGTTGACCCATCTGTTTCCCCAGTCGCCTTTATAAATCCTTCTTGTTTGCACCAGGTCTGGAGCCATGTATTATAGTTCTTAATGCGATGCAGCCTTTCTGTCCCCTTACCAAGAACAGGTAGAACTTCTGAGAATGCTACAGTGCTAACAATGGGCTTCAGTTTCTCTCCCAGAGTGTGGAAGTCCCTTTGAGCTCTAGGGGCACTGTTTCTAGCCAGGTCATTTGTACGCAAGTGGATGACAACATTAATTTTGGAGTGCTCACTTTCTGCACTAACTATATAAAGACCACCCTCTTTTTCTTCACCTTTTCAGCTATTTCTTTTGAGAACCATAGCGGCCTCCTTTTCCTTTTACATTTATTTACCTATCCCTTTTCAGTTTTTACCATTGCTTTTCTACATCCTGCTAATGACTCCTTGAGGTATTGTCCCATCTTGGCAAAGTTAGTTTTCCTAAAGTCTAAGACCCTCACTTTTGAATGGATTTTATCAACCCTGGTCCTAATACTGAAGCACACCATCTGATGATCACTGGATTTGAGATGATCTCCCACTGTAACACTCTCCCCATTGGTAAGCACCAGGTCCAGTTTGACCCCTCGTGTGTGGTTTCTTCTACCAGTTGCCTGAA
This sequence comes from Ichthyophis bannanicus, assembly GCA_033557465.1. Lineage (NCBI taxonomy): Eukaryota > Metazoa > Chordata > Amphibia > Gymnophiona > Ichthyophiidae > Ichthyophis > Ichthyophis bannanicus. The sequence continues at coordinate 3,085,822 of CM066035.1, forward strand.
TAAGTCTCCCTGTAGATAATCCAGCATCTTATTACTTCTAGGTGATACCACGGCAATGGAGTGGCTCAGCTAGAAGAAAGCAAATGTTTGAGTGGCTCGTTTAAAGCCCAGACTTGAATCCAATAAGAAATATGTGGCAAGACTTGAAGACTGCAGTCCACAGGCGATCGCCAGCCAATCTGAAAGAGCTCGAGCCAAGACGAATGGGCAACAACAGCATCATTCCACTTATTCAAAATGACTCATGGCTGGCATTGATTTACGGAGGGCTTTTTGATTTCAAATATTTCTATAATTTTTCTTTCATATTGAAAGTGTAGAGTGTGTGAAAGAAATTCCTTTAGTTCCTTTTTAACTGTAGTTTTTAAATAGCAAAATATGAAAAATATCCAAGGGTGTGAAGACTTTTGTAAGACTCTCGCTTGGTTTACAGCTGCCAAGGAAACCCAATGGAAACGAACTGCTGGAAGCTACAGGCACTCAACGAGCGACTGGGGAAGAACTGAAGACTCTTCAGAATTAAACTGGTATTTATAATGTGCTTGGAACAGAGGCCTTGGGACCAGCACTGTACTAAGGGCTGTACGAGTGCTGTGGCCACACAGGGCCCAAGTAGAGAAGGGTCACTGATATTATCACTGGGCTTCCAGGAAGCTCAAAAACAGTGAGTCACTGGATGTGGCTGGGTGGAGTGGGGAAGACAGATTTGTTAGTCGCACAGTGCACATTTCTAACTTGGAACAGTCCTGCTTGGGATGTCTGACTGCAGATGTAGCTGTGCTTGAAATGAGAGTCAAAAGCTGCAAAGACGACTTACATTTTGGGATATGGAATGTACGAAGCATGAATCAAGGAAAGCTGGAGGTGGTCAAGAATAAAGTGGAACGTGCATTGCTCAATCTGCTGGTTGCCTGCGAACTCACTGGCATTGGACACTTTAAATCTGACGATCACATGGTACACTACACTGCAAATGAAAGACAAAGAAGAAATGGTGTTGCATTTATAGTTAAGAAAGAGCTTGCAAAAACTATAATGCAAAACAATGCAGTCAGTGAACACTTACTTTCTGTTTGTCTGTGAGGAATGATCGTCCATTAAACAGACTAGGTGACTGCCTAGGGATGCAGGACTCAGTGGGTGGCATGTTGACCCCTGGCCCCACCACCGTTTTAAAACGGTGACGTTCAGCTGCCACTTCAGTGCGGCAGCAGTTCTTAAAGTGTCCCTGCGCATGCACGCAGTTATGGCCTGCCACACCTGCCCTTTCCAACAAACCTTTCTGTCGGAGTGGCAGGCCTTGTGAGAGCACACAGGTGCATGCACTTTAAGATGTGGGGGAAAAATATTGCAGTGCACCAGGCATTGTTGGCAATTCCCATGCAAGCATTACAGCAATCAGATGCAGCTGTTACCGTACCTACAAGGCTCTGTCAGGAAATTTGGAAGACAAATTCATGGCCGAGTGACTGGAAGAGATCTGTGTTCATACCAATACTAAAGAAAGGTGATCCGAATGACTGTAGAAATTATTGTACAGTCCACTCTGATCCCACATGCCAGCAAGATTCTACTCAAGATCATTCAGCGGAGACTAAAACCATACCTGGAACGAGAACTGACTGAAATAAAAGCAAAGGATGAAAAACAAGAGATATTATCGTGGAGGTCAGATGAATGCTTGAAAAGACAAATACCAGCAAAGCTTTTCATTGCATAAATCATGAGAAACTCTTGGCCACATTAAGGAGCATGGGTATACCAGAACACCTGATAGTTCTCTTGCAGAGCCTTTACATTAATCAAGAAGGAACAGAACAAGGAGAAACAGAATGGTTTAAAATAAGCAAAGATGTACAATGAGGCTGCATACCTTCCCCCTACCTATATAATTTATATGCAGAACAAATCATCAGAGAAGCAGGACTGTATGAAGACAACAGAGGTGTGAAGATTGGAGGAAGACTCATCAACAACCTTCGCTATGCTGATGATACCACATTACTGGCTGAAAGTGAAGATGATCTGAAACATGTGCTTCTTAAGATCAAGGAACATAGTCTTAAAATGGGTCTGCACTTTAACAAGAAGAAGACAAAGATCCTGACAAGTGGAAAAATCAATAAGTTCATCCTTGAATCATTAATCAATAATGAGACAACAAGCTGTCAAGAAATCTGACACATTGCTCTTGGCAGAATGGCAATGAAGGACCTAGACAAGATTCTCAAGAGCAGAGATGAATCTCTGCATGGAAACAAGATTGGCCCTAGGCATTTGCCGCGTGGTTCTTGCACATGGCCCCGCTCTCAGCTCTCTCCATGGCAGTAGCTGGCAGGGTCCCCAAGCCCCGTTAGCTGAACACATCCGCACAGCACTGCTAGTCTTCTTTCTGCGGTGTTAGGATATATGTGTTGCTGCAGCAGCTGCTGTTTCCCCTGCCCCGAGCATTACGAAGTCCAATCAAAAGGTATTGAGACTTGTACAGCAACACCAGAATTATAACACTCATCTTCTTCAAAGTCGTCTCCTTCCGATGACACACACTTCCTCCAGTGTTCCTGCCGCTGCTGGAAACAATTTTGAAATGCCTCTTTCGTTATGCTGTGAAGCTGATGTGTCAAATTTTGCTTAAGGGTCTCCAAATCATCAAAACGCCTTCCTTTTAGTGGAAATTTCAGTTTTGGAAACAAGAAAAAGTCATAGGGTACAAGGTCAGGTGTGTACAGAGGCTGAAAGACTTGCTCGATTCAACTGTTGAACAAGATGTGATGCGTGAGCTGGGGCGTTATCGTGATGAAGCAACCATTCACCATTCCTATGCAACTCCTGCCTCTTACGACAAACCGCATCTCTCAAACGAGTCAGAACTTGGACATAGTGCTCCTTATTGATGGTTTGGCCTTTTGGTGCATGCTCATGATGAACAATACCCTGGTAATCAAAGAAAACTGTGAGCATGACCTTGACATTGCTCCTCACCTGATGGGTCTGGGAGAGTCTGGAGTCTTCCATTGTGAGGCTTGAGCTTTAGTTTTTGGGTCATTACCATAAACTCATCATTCATCACCAGTAATAATCTTTTTGATGAAATCTGAGTTATTTTCAACGCATTCCAACAACTCCCTGCTGCAGACAGTCTATCTTCTTTTTGGTCAGGGACAGGAGTTTTGACACAAATTTTGCAGACACATGTCTCATCCCCAAATCAATAGTAAAAATGGACTGTTCCGACCTGAAATTGGTGTCCATGTCTCGAGCAAGCTCCCTGATATCAGTTGACGATTTGAGCATATTGCGGCATACACTGCTTCAACTTTGTCTTCATTCCCGCTCGTGGATGGCCTCCAGAACGTTCGTCACTGTCAGCACTTTGTTGACTCATGTATTCATCGCTATATACTCGCTGTAATTTGTCATAAGTCTCTTTGCACGAATCTCCAAGCTTCTGGTAGAATTGAATGTAAATTTGCTGTTCAATTTTTTTCACTCATTGTAAATCTGATGAGCTGCTTTTACACGATACCAAACATCACGTGATTTAAAAAATACAGGTGTGCTGCAGTCACACTACACTCTGCACATGCAGAGCACATAACTAGGTCACTGCATGCTTAATAGCATCATGGAGCAAAGTATTGTTATATAGCTACACAACAAGTCTCAATACTTTTTGATCACACCTCGTATGTAGAGTTTTCCAGCTCATTCTTTGCTTTTTTTCATTTCATTGTGTTCCTGTTGCAGAGCCCTCTTTCTCCTCCCCGCCATTCTCTCCCCCTCCTTTTGGGGGGGAGGGAGAATATTGCTAGCAGATAATGCAACGGGGGTGATACCATGTGCAGCGACGGACCTGCTAACAGTGGACCTGCCCCGTGACCTCCCCCTGCCCCGCCATGAGAGCCATAAAGGACGGAGAGTCTAGGTGTTGACCATATCTCTATTTATCTCTCTCCCTCCTCTCTGATCATGTGGATCTTCTTTTGCTGAGTCGCTGCTGCCACCATGCAAAGCCAGACAGCATCTGGTGCCTCAGCTTTCTCTTGCAGTAGATGACACCCAGCACCAGCCCCAGATCCGCATCCTTCTGAGAGGCACCGAGGCTCTGTCAATCACTGACCCACTTTGGCCAGGAGACCTGGGTGATCGGATGACTCTGGACCATGCTCACTCAGCCCTAATGCACCCCACCCCATGGGCAGCCCAGCTTAATCTCAAGCTTCAGGGTGTAAGGTGTGGGGATGGATGGGATGTCTCTGTTGGGGGACAGGTACATGTGATAAGTGGAATTGGAGGGGGTATTTATGTGAAGGGGGCTGTGATGTGTGAGATGAATGATGGGGGGATTATGAGGATCTCTGTCTGAAATTTGGGGATGGGGTGTCTACATGGGGGTGTCTGTAAAGTTGATTATAGATGGGAGAGAGAGTTGCTTGTGAGAGCTGGAGGCTGTGTCTATGATGTATGCGATAGATGAGGAGAGGAGATTTTGGGGAATGAGGTTCAGGGATGGAGGGGTATCTGTGTGAGATTGAGGGGGTGTCTAAAGTGTGGGATGTATGAAGAGGAGATTGTCAGTTGGGATGGAGGGGTGTCTGTGGTAGTAGTGTATCTGAATGGGATGGAGGTAGATATGTTTATTTATTTATGGGACTTATTATACTGCTCTTTGAACAAAGAAGCCCTCTAGGTAGTTTATCTTTGTAGTGAAGTGTGGGGATGGAGGAGGTTGTCTGGGTAAGTGGATTGGGGGGAGGAGGGGTTTTGCGAGGCCAAGAGTGTGTCTGGGACGGCTACCAGTGGGAAGGCATTGGAGTTATCTGTGTGATGTGAGGATGAATGAGGGTGCCTGTATGGGGATGTCTATGGATGGGATGGAGGTGAGGATATCTGTGAGATATGAGGATGTATGAGGGTGTATATGGGGTATCTACCAGTGGGAAGGCATTGGAGTTATCTGTGTGATGTGAGGATGAATGAGGGTGCCTGTATGGGGATGTCTATGGATGGGATGGAGGTGAGGATATCTGTGAGATTTGAGGATGAATGAGGGTGCCTGTATGGGGATGTCTATGGATGGGATGGAGGTGAGGATATCTGTGTGATGTGAGGATGAATGAGGGTGCCTGTATGGGGATGTCTATGGATGGGATGGAGGTGAGGATATCTGTGTGATGTGAGGATGAATGAGGGTGCCTGTATGGGGATGTCTATGGATGGGATGGAGGTGAGGGCATCTGTGAGATTTGAGGATGAATGAAGGTGTATATGGGGTTGTGGATCTGAGGATGTTTGTGAGAATGGAAGAGGTGCCTATTTGGGGATATCTAAGGGGACTGAGATACCAGTGTAGATATGGGGAATAGGGGTGAGCTCAGTGATGTTAACCCAGTCCCCCAAAAAGTGATTTCCTGGGCTAAAAGTCCACTATGGTTCTCAAAAGATGTATCTGGTGGCCAAACAGGTAGGAAAGGTGATGGCAAAAGCAGAAAGATGCTTGGGTGCATAGGGAGAGGAATGGCCAGCAGGAAGGAGGAGGTGATAGTGGTCCTTTATAAGTCTTCAGTGAGACCCCATTTGGAGTATTGTGTGAAATTCTGGAGACAGCACCTTCAAAAGGATATAAACAGGATGGAAACTATCCATAGCTCCTGAACTAGAAGCCCTGATGGTGGATATGGACTTGAACATTGTGGCCATTACAGAAACATGGTTTAACGAGTCACATGAATAGGATATAGCTTGTCAGACGGCTGCCTAGGGTGAGAACTTACACAATCTTGACGATGCATATATTCATATGATTCTTGCAAGGTATTGTGGGTATTGTAGTTCATTCACTCCCAAACACAGCTGATGACAATAATTTGAGTTGTGAAACCAAGTGGTAAGATCAATAAAATACTTCTTTTATTGATGGGGTTTAATTCACCCAGCACATGTATGCTTGATAGCACTATAAATGAGGTTACTTGCTTGCAGTGTTTAAAATGGATAACAAAAATCACAAAATAAACCAGAAAAAAAACCTTCAGCTTGTCAGGCAATTAGCTAATGTTTTCTTAGCAAATAATTACCAAATACAAAGGCACAAAGTAAAGAATAAACTTTGCTGGTTAGGTTAACTTCTGCTTATTTTTCCACGCCGATCTCAGCAGTGATTCTCCCTTGCTCACACACACAATCAGGTGCAGCCCTAATTACTATCAATGGACCAGCTGAAAGCCTTTGGCTGGCTGGCTGCTACTGTGTGAGCCCAAATCCTGCTTTAAGAGCTGTTTGCAGTGGAAATAAAGAACAAAGTTAGGTTTCTTTGTGATGGCTGATGTGTTTGCTCAGAGAAAACTAGCAATAGCATTTAGATAAAGAACAGTCCATGTAAATAGTTTCATCTGCTGTATTTCCCCCTGCATCAACAATCATAGGGTCAATATCATACATTGGCACAGAGGAGTCTTTCATTAAGGCACTATCATGAGAATGCTTATTCCCTTGCTGCCATTCTCTATTATAGATAGGGTCTGGATCAGTGTTCATACCTGAGCCTCTCCTGCTATCATTATTCCTCTCTGTATAGCCTGGCCAATATGTAATCCAATTCTGATGTCCAGCCTTCCAATCTTGATCCCTGGACACTGGATCTTCTCTCACATACCTTCTGGCCTTGGTCTGAAAGTCCCTTCCACATGCAGTCTTCTCTCTTCCAGGTAGCCACTGGTGATTCCTATCTCTGCCACTCCATTCCTCTGGCTGAATCCAGTCCAATGGACTCTGCTGGCTTTTGGAATACCTCCCAGTATGAGTACTGCCTTGGAATCTCCCAGACCTTCCAATGGCCTTTCTTCTCTTCCTTCCAGAGAGTTTCCTTCTCTCTCTATCTGCTTGGCTTGGCTTCTGTTTCTCCAGGTGATACTGGTGCTTGTAGCCGTTGCTGAAGCTCTCCCTCAAGCTCTTTCTGTGGCTTTTGCTGAAGCTGTTCTTGAAGTTCTCCCTGAAGCTGGGCTGGAGCTTGTAGTAACCGTTATCTGAAGAATAAGCTCTATTCTTATCCTGTTCTAATGTGTGCTGCTCCCTAACACAGCGCAGCTGTGTTGAATCAGGCCCTGCCCTTTGAGATGAGTGCTTAGGGATTACCTCATAGCTCTCTTGATTGCACACACATTCTCTCACTTCAGCCCCTCTCATGGCTGCTGGAAACCTGGTGCATTCTGGGACTGGTAGTCTTTTATGTGAAAACTCTGTTTTCTTGCTTCTACCAGAACTGACAGGTTGCTTGTTCAGAGTCACATCATCTTTTCTATAGCTCCTACCTGAGCTATGATAAGCTTCCTTATCACATACCCCCCTGCTTAAGTTATTACGGACTGGTTTTACTGGTAAAACTTCTTCTCTACAGTCCGTAATACGGGAAAGTGCATCCGCATTCTTGTGTAACTTCCCGGCACGATGTTCAACCTGAAAATCAAACGCCTGTAAGGCCATGTACCAGCGTGTCAACCTGGCATTGTGGTTCTTCATTTGCTGCAACCACTTAAGTGGGGCATGGTCCGTGACCAACTGGAACTTTCTCCCTGTAAGGTAAAACCTTAACGCCTCCACTGACCACTTGATAGCCAAACACTCTTTTTCTATCGTGGAATACTTTTGTTCAGCCAGTGACAACTTCCTGCTCAGGTACATCACAGGATGCTCCTCTCCATCATGGCACTGGGATAGGACTGCTCCTAGCCCTACATCCGATGCATCGGTTTGAACCAGAAAGGGTTTCTTGAAGTCTACTCCTTTCAGTACCGGTCCTGTACACAATTTTTCTTTTAATACTGAAAACGCTTTTTCAGCTTCTGGTGTCCACTTTATCTGGTTTGGACAATTCTTTCGCAGCATATCCGTGAAAATGGCACTTTTCTCTGCGAATTGCGGTATAAACCGGCGGTAGTATCCAATAAGTCCTAAGAAACTTCTTAGTTGTTTCTTGGTTGTTGGAGGAGGAAAATTCCTGATGCTATCTATTTTGCTTAATAGAGGTTTAATTTTTCCTCTTCCCACTAGGTGGCCTAGGTATTTTACCTCCCTATTTGCAAAGGCACACTTCTTCGGGTTTAAAGTGATTCCCGCTTGCTTCATAGAGCACAAGACTGCCCTGATCCTCTTCAAATGCTCCGCCCAGGTGTTACTATGGATTATGACATCATCCATGTATGCAAAAGCATAACTTTGGTGGGGTCGAAGTACCTGATCCACTAACCTTTGGCAGGTAGCCGCTGCTCCATGCAGTCCGAAAGGCATCCTCTTGAACTGGAAAAGGCCAACGGGGGTGCTGAATGCAGTTTTCGGCTTCGACTCCCTGGTGAGCGGGATTTGCCAATATCCTTTTGTCATATCAAGGGTGGTTAAGTATTGAGCCTGTCCCAGCTGGTCTAGCAGCTCCTCAATTCTTGGCATTGGATATGCATCAAAAACTGATATGGCGTTTACCTGCCGGAAGTCAATACAAAATCTTAAGGATCCATCAGGCTTCGGCACCAGGACTATGGGGCTATTCCAGGGACTCTTTGACTCCTCTATTACCCCCATGTCCAACATCTCCTGGACTTGTGCCACTACCTCCTGTCTTTTGGCTTCAGGCAAGCGGTATGGCCTTTGACGAACCAATTTCCCAGGTGGAGTTATTATTTCATGGGCCACCAAATGGGTCTCCCCAGGTATGGGTGTCAACACATCTGGGAATTCCTTAAGCAACTTCCTAATTTCTTCCTGTTGTACCATTGTCAGGTCCTCACCTATTTGGGGCTCTGATTTTTCTTTACAATCAGATACCTGGGGTCCCAAATCTTCCTCTTCACTCACCTCCCTCTCTTGGGCACAGGTGGCAGCTAAGCTTTTAACCCCTTTGACATCAGTAGAACCAAAACCTTTGGCTCCACGTTCAGAATTCTCTAGGGATGTGACCTCCTCCACAGGTGGAAAACCCAGCCTCTCACAGATCAATTGGGCAATTTTGTCTCCTGTCTTCACATGATACTCATTCTGTCCAAAGTTAAACAACAGAACTTTAATATTGCCCCTGTAATCGGGATCAATTACTCCCGCACCCACATCGATGAAATATTTAAGGGCTAATCCGGACCTTGGGGCTACTCTCCCATAACATCCAATTGGTATTTCCACTTGGAGACCGGTGTCAACCAGGGCTCTCCCTTGGCTAGGTACAATCACATTTTCTATCCTGCACAGGTCAAACCCAGCAGACTGAGGGGTTGCCCGCCTAGGAGCTTGGGCCTTCTCAGAGACCTTATGGTACTTTAGGACGAATATCTGCTTTGGGGTAGCTTGGTCTTCTGGACGCTTAACCATCTTTTTAGCTGGGGTCTGAGGACTTCCAAATAAAGGCCCGGGAGCTACTACCATTAAACCTTCTCCCTCCTTTTTTCCTAGTCCTTCCACTAGACCCTGCTTAAATCTTGGCCAGTCTCTTCCTAGAACCAAATCAAAGGGTAGCCTAGGCACCACTGCTAATAGGACTTCCTCTTGTTTCCCTAGGCACTTAACCTTTAGCCTATAGGTGGGATATGATGATGCAGCACCATGAATGCATCTGATGTGAACTTGGCTTTCAGGGGTTCTAGGCACAAATCTTTCTTGGGCCTCTATCCTCTTCCAAAGCCTTTTTGACATCATACTCTGGTCTGCCCCAGAGTCTAATAATGCATTTGTGGTAATTCCTTGCACATCAACCATCAAAAGAAATCCTTCCTTGGGCTGTTTTAAATCCAGACCCATTAAACTAGTGTGTGTCTGGCATCTCTTCTCTAAGTGTCCCACTTTTCCACACTTGAAACATTTCTTTCTATTCCACTGTGTCATCTGGTTTGATACAGTACATTCATTTTCAGAAACATTCTTAATTATTCCTTTTTCTGATACAGCACATCTAGCCTCAGCATCCATCTTTAGAGGGCCACCCATTCTATGGCAAGCCTGCGTGGCTTCCAAGAATCTCTCTGCTAGCACGGTTGCCTCTCCAAGATTTTGGCAATTTTGCTGTATAAGAAAAACATTCAAATCTTTAGGTACCCCAAGCATAAATTGTTCCAGCATTATAATATCTAATAACATTTCTACTGTCTTTTGCTCAGGCTCCAACCATTTTACAGCTAGACTTCTAATTCTCTGACTCAGAGCCCTGGGTGTCTCACCCACTTTCAATGTAACAGCTCTAAACATTCGCCTATACTCTGAAATAGACAACCCTAGGCGATCTCTAATAGCTGCCTTTACATCCTTATAAATCAAAGCCTGGGCTGCTGGCATTGCTCTGTAGGCTGCTAGTGCCTCACCAGTTAATGAGGCTGCCAGCCTTACTGCCCACTGGGTCTCTGGCCATGCTAAAGCCTGTGCCACTCTTTCAAAAGACTCTAGAAAATCATCAACATTATCTTCTGGAGTTAATTTCCCAAAATTAAATGCCCCAATCCCTTGATTGAGTCCCACAGTGTCCACATGTGGTGCACCAGTACTAACTGCTGGTCTTGCATCTGTTCCACTTTGGCTCTGCAGCTGAACTAGAGCTTGCACCAGATCAAGCACTGGTTTCTGCTGTTCCATTAAGGCCTTCATAGCAGTGTCCTGGGCCTGCTGTGATAGCTCCTGCTGCTTGCTGAATTGGGCTGCCATCCACTGAGCCATCTCCGTCGGATCCATCTTGACCCCTGCAAGAAAAGAAAAAAAGAAAAACCCAAGAGCAGCACCTTCCAACCAGGTGTGGGTTTTTTTTTTTTTCCAACTTTTTTTTTTTTTCCATTACCCCCTGTGCTTACACACATCCACCACTAGACATGCCCAGGTACATATTACCTTGTCTCAGTGATGAATCCAGCTTTGCACAGGGTCTTTTCCTCTGGGACAGCTTCCTGGAACAACCACTTTTCCTCCAAAGTGCAGACGAGGGAAAAAATCTTCTTACAGCTTTAAACTTGACTTTTATTTGTAATCCACAACAAGTAAATCCTCTTGGTGCAAGAGCAATCCGAAAAACTACGCCATTTGTCAGACGGCTGCCTAGGGTGAGAACTTACACAATCTTGACGATGCATATATTCATATGATTCTTGCAAGGTATTGTGGGTATTGTAGTTCATTCACTCCCAAACACAGCTGATGACAATAATTTGAGTTGTGAAACCAAGTGGTAAGATCAATAAAATACTTATTTTATTGATGGGGTTTAATTCACCCAGCACATGTATGCTTGATAGCACTATAAATGAGGTTACTTGCTTGCAGTGTTTAAAATGGATAACAAAAATCACAAAATAAACCAGAAAACAACCTTCAGCTTGTCAGGCAATTAGCTAATGTTTTCTTAGCAAATAATTACCAAATACAAAGGCACAAAGTAAAGAATAAACTTTGCTGGTTAGGTTAACTTCTGCTTATTTTTCCACGCCGATCTCAGCAGTGATTCTCCCTTGCTCACACACACAATCAGGTGCAGCCCTAATTACTATCAATGGACCAGCTGAAAGCCTTTGGCTGGCTGGCTGCTACTGTGTGAGCCCAAATCCTGCTTTAAGAGCTGTTTGCAGTGGAAATAAAGAACAAAGTTAGGTTTCTTTGTGATGGCTGATGTGTTTGCTCAGAGAAAACTAGCAATAGCATTTAGATAAAGAACAGTCCATGTAAATAGTTTCATCTGCTGTATTTCCCCCTGCATCAACAATCATAGGGTCAATATCATACATTGGCACAGAGGAGTCTTTCATTAAGGCACTATCATGAGAATGCTTATTCCCTTGCTGCCATTCTCTATTATAGATAGGGTCTGGATCAGTGTTCATACCTGAGCCTCTCCTGCTATCATTATTCCTCTCTGTATAGCCTGGCCAATATGTAATCCAATTCTGATGTCCAGCCTTCCAATCTTGATCCCTGGACACTGGATCTTCTCTCACATACCTTCTGGCCTTGGTCTGAAAGTCCCTTCCACATGCAGTCTTCTCTCTTCCAGGTAGCCACTGGTGATTCCTATCTCTGCCACTCCATTCCTCTGGCTGAATCCAGTCCAATGGACTCTGCTGGCTTTTGGAATACCTCCCAGTATGAGTACTGCCTTGGAATCTCCCAGACCTTCCAATGGCCTTTCTTCTCTTCCTTCCAGAGAGTTTCCTTCTCTCTCTATCTGCTTGGCTTGGCTTCTGTTTCTCCAGGTGATACTGGTGCTTGTAGCCGTTGCTGAAGCTCTCCCTCAAGCTCTTTCTGTGGCTTTTGCTGAAGCTGTTCTTGAAGTTCTCCCTGAAGCTGGGCTGGAGCTTGTAGTAACCGTTATCTGAAGAATAAGCTCTATTCTTATCCTGTTCTAATGTGTGCTGCTCCCTAACACAGCGCAGCTGTGTTGAATCAGGTCCTGCCCTTTGAGATGAGTGCTTAGGGATTACCTCATAGCTCTCTTGATTGCACACACATTCTCTCACTTCAGCGCCTCTCATGGCTGCTGGAAACCTGGTGCATTCTGGGACTGGTAGTCTTTTATGTGAAAACTCTGTTTTCTTGCTTCTACCAGAACTGACAGGTTGCTTGTTCAGAGTCACATCATCTTTTCTATAGCTCCTACCTGAGCTATGATAAGCTTCCTTATCACAAGCTATAGCTGGCTATAATTTATTTAGAAGAGATAGAGAGGATAGAAAAGGAGGAGGAGTAGCCTTATATGTCAAAAGCAATATTAAAGCTGCTGAAATGCAGGGGGAATGGGGAAAATAAGAAGCGCTGTGGATTGTGTTGGAAAGAGGAGATGGCACTGTCATCCATACTGCTGTAGTCTACAGGTCTCCAGTTCAAACTGAGGAAATGGATAAAGACTTGATCATTGATATTGCAAAGGGAGAAATGATCATATTGGGTGACTTTAATTTACCAGATGTGAGTTGGAACATTCCTTCTGCAAATCTGGAAAGAAGCAAAAAGACTGTGGATGCTTTCCAGAAAACATTGCTCAGGCAACTGGTGATGGAACCAACAGAGAGGTTTGCTGCTGGATTTAGTACTCACCAATGGAGATTGCGTGTCGAATGTCCAGGTGGGAACCCATTTGAGCATCAATGGTCATCACACAGTGTGGCTTGAGGTAAAGGCCAAGGCAGAGTCCAATCACAGCAACTCTAAGGCCTAGACTTCAAAAATGCTGACTTCAGTAAAATGGGAAAGTACCTGAAGGAGAAGTTGGCAGGATGGGAGGAGATAAGGAAAGTGGAATTGCAGTGGGCTAAACTTAAAGAGGCAATAAAAGGGGCAATGGATATATTGGTAAGGAAAGTAAAAAACAAGAGGAAAAGGAAACCTATATAGTTCACCAAAGAAATGGCTGCACAAATAAAGGCAAAAACACATCTTTCACAAAATTCAGAAGATCACAAAGAGATTAACAGAAAAAAGAATACAGGATAAAGCTAAAAGAGACAAAAAGAGAAATAAGGAGAGCAAAAGCGGAAGAAAAGATGGCTAAAGATGTGAAGTGTTGAGACAAATATTTTCAGGTATATTCAGAAGAAGAGGAAGATCAGAGGTGGAATTGCAGGACTCAAAAGTGTTGGGAACGTATTTGTGGAAAGTGACATTGAAAAAGCAAAAATGCTAAACAAATACACCTGTTCTGTATTCATGAAAGAAAATCCTGGAGAAGCACCATGTAAGATTGACAAATATACAAATGGGAATGGAGTAGATACTATACCATTCATAGAAGATGATGTGTTAAAGCAGCTTGCAAAACTGAAAGTGGACAAGGCAATGTAACCAGATGGGATACATCCCAGGATACTGAAGGAGCTCAGAGAGGTTCTGGCAGGGTCTTTAAAGGATGTTTTAAATAGATCCTTGGAGACAGGAGAAGTTCCGCAGAACTGGAGAGGAGGTGATGTTGTACCTCTTCACAAAAGGGGCAATAGGGAAGAGGTGACAAGCTATAGGTCGGAAAGCTTTATCAGTGTGGTGGGGAAAGTAATGAAGATGCTCTTGAAAGAAAGAATAGTGGACTTTCTGGAAACCAAAGGATTGCATGATCCGATGCAACATGACTTTACCAGGGGAGATGATCATACCAAACAAATTTGATTGAGTAATTTGACTAGGTGACCAGAGAACTAGATCAAGGGCATGCGATGGATGTGATCTACCTAGATTTCAGCAAAGCCTTTGTTACTGTTTCCTTTGTGCAGTTAACAGTAAGGGTGTCGGTGGGGGGTAAAGTTGCCAACTATATGCCTAATAAGCTTGATCCAGTCTTGGGTTTACCCCATTGCATGCAGGGATATGTAGTTCTGATTTTTCAATTGCACGCTACAAGTCCCTACTTGCAATGGGGTAAACCCAGGACTGGATCAAGCCTGTTGGGCACATCTGGAGTCAGTTGGCAACTCAAGTGGGGGGTACTGGAATATGGATAGTCCTTAAGGTTTGCAGTTTTGTGTTCTTGATGCTGCTGGATTTGTCTTAAATTACAAATATTTTGCTGGTTCAGATTCAAGGAAATATCAGACTTTAAAGGGAACATCTCAGCTTAATTTTGTCTTGTGCCACAGCATGGACACCATGATTTGAATTCCCAGCTAACAGGATTTTTTTCTCATTTTATATCTTCCTTCCTTATCATTAAACTGATCATAGCACTGACCAAATAAGTCCACCTGTCGTTGCTGTGGTTATGGTTTCATTAATTTGATATACCACAAAGGTGACAAAGTTTACAAAGTTAAAATAACAATAAATAGTAGAAAAGGAATGTCATTCAGTGAAGGAAAAGAATACAATATATATTATAAAAATAACTAAACAAGGGAAAAAGGACTGCGAAAAGGAAGATGGCAAGTTAAAGGCAGTCGTCTCAAACAAAAAGGTTTTAAGAAGTTTCCGAAAACCTTTATAATTTGTCTCAGCACACACTGAAGTGGGTCAGCAATTCCAAAGAGAAGGGATAGCTACAAAAAATGCTGACTTGTGCATAGACTCGCATTTAATAATCAAGGGGGAAGATCTATACAACCGAAAGCTCTAGCTGGAGCATGTAGAGAAACTAAAGAAGCAAGATAATCTGGAGCTACATCATAAATAATCTTAGGTACAACAGATAGAAACTTAAATTGAACATGAAAAGAGACGGGCAACCAATGATGCCTCATGAGCAAGGGCAAAGTGGTGTCAAATTGATGGGCACGCGAAACGATGCACACCGCCGTATTTTGCAAAGTCTGTAGCCGCTTCAACTGGTATTGGGGTTGTGATAAGGAAGCTTATCATAGCTCAGGAAGGAGCTATAGAAAAGGTGAAGTGACTCTGAACAAGCAACCTGTCAGTTCTGGTAGAAATAAGAAAACAGAATTTTCCCATAAAAGACTACCAGTCCCAGAATGCACCAGGTTTCCAGCAGCCATTAGAGGAGCTGAAGTGGGGAAACGTGTGTTCAATCAGGAGGGCTATGAGGTAATCCCTAAGCACTCATCTCAAAGGGCAGAGCCTGATTCAGCACAGCTGCGCTGTATTAGGGAGGAGCACTCATCTAAGCAGAACAAAAGTAGAGTTTATTCTACAGATGACCATCTTCATGATCACCTTGGATATCCAGAGAATTATCCTCAGTTTCATCTGAAGGATTATCAGAAGCAGAAGCCAAACCGGACGGACAGAGAAAGAGACCCTCTGGAAGAAGGAAGAGAAAAGCCTTTGAGAGGTCTAGAAGAGTCCAAAGCAGTACGTATACTGGGAGGCATTTCAAGGGCCAGCATACACCATTGGACTGGGGAAAGCCAGAGGAATGGTGCTGCAGAGCTAGGAATCTCCAGACGCTACCTGTGAGGGAGACGGCTGCACGTGGAAGGGACCCTAAGACCTGTGCCAGAAGGTATGTGAAGAGAGATCCAGTGTCCAGGGATCTGGATTGGAAGGCTGGACATAAGAACTGGACTACATACTGGCCAGGCTATATAGAGAGGAACTCTAGCAGCAATGGAAGCTCAGGTATGAACACTGATCTATGCCCTAGCTATAACCTTGAAAGACAGCAGGGAAACAAGTATTCTCCTGAAAGTGCTCTATTGAGAGATTCATCTGTGCCAATCCATGATATTGAACCTATGCTTGTTGAAGATGGGGGAATGATTGCAGATGAAGAATGTGTTTATATGGATTGCTCTCTATCTAAACTCCGTTGGTAACTTTCTGTTATAAAGTACAGCAACCATCACAAAGAAATACAAATTTGTTCTTTAATCTACTCAGAAAAGCTCCTGAAGCAGGATTTGACCCACACAGTAGAAAGCAAGCCAGCTAAGGGGTTTCAGCTGGATAACTGCTAGCAATTAAGCCTTACCTAATTGCTTGTGAGCTAGGAGAGAATCACTTCTGTATCTATGTGGGAAGTAATCAGAAGTTAACCTGAAAAGAACAGTTTGTTTCTTGCTTTGTGGCTTTTCATTTGTTGTTTTCCTGATTTTGACTTTGTTTTTCCAAGTTAACACTGAAAGCAAGTAACCTAATTTATGTGCTACCAAGCATATCTGTGTTGGGAGAAATAACCCCATAAATAAAGAAGTATCTTATTGGCTTTAACACTTGTGCACAACTAAATTATTGTCAGCAGCTGTGTCTGGTGTGAATGAACTACATTACCCACAATACCTTGCAAAAATCATATAAATATATGCATTGTCAAGACTGTGAAGATTCTCACCCAGGCAGCTGTCTGACAGGGTATACCCAGGTAGACTATATTACAATAGTCTAACCTGGCTAATACTGTAGGTACCTAGACCATCATTTTTGCCGAAGCATTCAGAGAAGGTTGAATTGCACGAAAGCATCGAAGAGCCAAGAAAATAGATTTAATAATATGACAAAGTTGAGGAGAAAACAACAATTCTGAATCCAAATAAATACCCAAGTAACGTAAAGAAGAACAAAGAGGTAAATACCCAAGTAACGTAAAGAAGAACAAAGAGGTAAAGTGAACCCTGCCGAAATAGGAGCTATGGAAGGAGGAGAGGAAGAACCCGATCACCAAATCGCAAAGGAGTTGGAAGGGTTAAACTTCAGGGATTTTGACCTCAGCCAGATGGAAACCGAAACCAGAACAAGAGTTGAAAGGTGTAAGATCCGGTGCATTACTATCAGTTGCTTGCATAAGAAACAAATCATCAGCATAGGTGTAAGACGATATATCATTCGACTGAATCAAAGTAAGTAAAGGCGTAAGAAAAATATTAAATAATAAAGGTGAGAGAGAAGAACCCTGGGGAACTCCACAGGGTAGTTTACGTGATGATGAAATATCACTATGTACCTGAACCTGAAAGGTTCTATTTTGAAGAAAAGACAACCCCAAGAAAACTGTCCCTTGAACCCCAATGTCATAAAGTTGGGCAAGGAGTAAATTATGATAAATAAGATCAAATACTCAGTCAGGTCTAATGAGACCGCAATAACCTTAACCTGGTCTAGGGTTCTATAGACCTCATTCAAAACAGCAGCTACTGTTGTCTCGGTGCTATGAAGTGGGTGAAAATCCGACTGTCAAGGGTGGAGCAAATGAGTGTGCTCCACATGATCCGAAAACTGGTGAAATACAATTTTTTTTCTATCAATTTTGCAAGAGAAGATAAATTTGAGATTGGATGGTAACACTGAAGATCCAAGGGATTAGCTTGTTGACCAAAGTCTGGCTTTTTTCCACAGATCTGGCCTGTCTGAAGAAAGATTGTTATTAATCATGTCCAAAATAAAAGGAGCCAGAGCAAGTGAAGGTTCCTGAAGCCAGATAGAGGGAATGGGATCAAGAACCATAGTGGTCTTCTGTACTGATTTCAACATCTGCGTAAGCCTAAGGATTGAGAGAGGAGTAAAGTTCACACAGGTATGACTCGGGCACTTGGAATCAGTAGAATCAAGAGGGGAAAAGGGCAAAGATTGCAAAAAAGAGGCCTGCAATGTAATCACTTTATCATGACAAAAATCTGCTAATTCTTCAGGGAACGGGCCAACCTGAGAAACTTCTGAAAGGCTCCGTGTTTGAGAAACAAGTCGCGATACTACCTAAAAATAGCTTGAGCTGATGAGGAGGAATCATTAATAGAGTTAGAAAAAAAATTCCTTTTTTGCCAGCCATAACTGAGAGCGATCGTAAACATGACTAGCCCGAAAGTGTTTTAAGTTAAATAGAGACTTGTTCTTATGCCAAATCCTCTCCATCGCTCTAACCTAAATGTCAAAGAAGGAATAGACCATCATGAAACCATGGGTGCGATGGTCATCTGGAACGAGTGTGAGTTATTCTAGGAGCAACAGTGTCTAGTGCCTTAGACAAAGAATCCTTCCAGAGTAAAAAGTATCAGGGAAAAGAGAATCCACTCTCGGAAATAGTGCCATGGTATCTTGAGAGAGATTACGATATAAATAACTACAACAATGCAAAATAAAGGGTACCTGAGAGTTAGAAGGAAACATAAGATCAAAACATAACAAAATGTGATCTGTCCAGGTGAGAACAACTGTCTGGAAGGCAACGTTTAGAATCCTGGATTTAAGCAAAAGATCCAGAGTGTGACCCCGAATATGTGTAGGCAGAAGGACTTGCTGACGAATAGTATGATCTAATAAAAAGGTACTAAAAGGTTTATCACGAAGAGAGATATTGAAAACGGACCCCGATATGTTCTGCAAAGCTTTCCAGCGACTAGCTCTCTGCTCACCACCTTTTGCCATATCTACAGCGTGACTCTCCCTGCCCGTTCCTTTCAAGGCGGGAACATGGTTTCTGTAAAACCTTCAGACAGAGACTAAAATGAGCATCAGTAATTTGTGTTTCCTAAATAAACACAAAGAGTAACGCTGGTTCCCAGTCTAATATTCAAACAGTGTTTCGCAAGAAGGAAGGAAGGGCTTGGATCCAGAAACAAACATGACCTAGTATGTGCTCAGAGGTTTCAAGATCAGTTTCTTCTGTTGAATTCGCTTTAGTAAAATAAGGTTTTGGCAAGCAAGTTCCCAATGCTGGCTTTTTATTTTTCTCTTCAAAACAATGCATCCTGCAATAGAAAGTTAGACCACTCTTACACAATATTATTTTCTTCCAAGTCCTTAACGTGTTTGTACAATTCCCAGGACACCTTGGGTTTGACATGTGCCCATGCAGATGGGGCTTCAAAGCTGAGAGGCAGAGTGGGATGGTTACTGTCTGAATCTATACAAGAGTCCATCGTAGATAAAAGGACATGAAAGTAACATGTTTTTAGGATTCCAGACACCAGGACACCTGAACTGATACTGCTCTTGGAGATCTGCCTTTATGGTCCACTCATCTTTTTCTCTGATCTTATATCCCACAATGGTTAGGCAAGGATCTAGGAAAGGCAATATGGAGAAGTCTGAACACTTCTGGCGTCACACAAAAGCTTTCTAGCAACCCAGGAAATACGGCTAGCGAGGAAGAGGAGGAGGACTGGCACCCTGACAGGCTGCTTACTATATTCTGGCCACTCTTTTCTTTAGAAAGGAGAATATCCTCTGGCACAGGAAAATGCTCTCAGCTAGAACTAAAGTAGCGAGTCCAGTTTTTTTTTTTATATTTGAATTTTAATCAGTTTACCACAAATCAAAATTAATACAAGGAAAATCGTAAGATAAAAAATAAAGAACATTCATACAAGAATACTAAGACTAGATGAAGTCCACATTAATGAGAACTGGGAGCGAACAATCTAATAAAGGAAAAAACAATTTACAAGAAATCAAAGCAAAACTTTGCTCATCTTTGGAGGCCCGCAAACAATTCACACACCCTGATTCACCCCTATTACCTCCTGCCTTTCTAAAATAAACCGTTCAAGATGGTCGCTATCAGTAAAAACATAGGAAGTGCCGTCATAAGTGATGACGCATTTGCAGGGGAAACAGAGAAAAAAAACGTAGCACCCAAACTCAAAACCTGAGGCTTCAAAGCTAGAAAAAGCCTCCGTCTGAGTTGGGTGCTATGAGCAACGTCAGGAAAAACATTCACGCTCTGCCCACAAAATTTGACGGCCTTAAACTTAAAAAAGGCCTTAAGAATACGATACTTCAAATCAAGTGACTTAAGGGTCACCAACAACGTAGAGCGTGAATTTATAAGGTCCAGGGAGTCCTCTAGAAAGGCAGTCAGGTTGGAAATAGAAGGCTCCAGTACATCGAGCTCTCCTTCTACAGGATTAACCTTTTTAGATCGTGGGGGGACATAGTAAAGAGAAGATACTTCAATATGATCAGGTATAGAAAGGACTTCTTTTAGATATTTATCCAACAAAATCCGAGGTGCAAGAAGAGAGGTATGCGGAAAGTTCAGAAATCGCAGATTACATGCACACATGGAGTTCTCAAGGGCCTCTAATTTATTATGTAACACCAAGGAATCTTTGATACCAGCAACATTAGCTGCATGTAGAGGTAAAACCTGAGCCTCCAACTTGGAAACTGCCCTATCTACTAATACGACCTTCTCATCAAGTTGCTGCAATGAAGCAACCGTATCCTGAGAGAAGGTACATAAAAAACTAAACGTTTGTGATATCAATGCATTTTAAAGCCCCCCAAAGGTCTTTCAAGGTAATCTACGCTTCTGGAAGCAAGACAGGGAGCTCAGTACCATGACCAGATAGTACTAAGGAAACTGATTTAGGTAAAACGAATAAAGAATCAAAATGCCTTACCTGACCAGAGGACTCCCCAGCTAGATCAACAGAAGGTAGGAGCCTAGGACAGGCTGGAGAAGTCCTCCCCTCAATACTCAGGGAGGCCCCTTCCGGTGAGGACTGTGCCAACGGACGCGGAGCAAAGTGCTTATCCAAGCGGCCAGCCGTTTTATCCACACTCGCTGCAGCACCCTGCACCTTGCTCCCCATTTTAGCCTTCCTTTTCCCCATCCGAAATTACTACTGCTGAACAAAAACAAGAAATTAAAAAAAAAAAAAAAAAAAGAAACACTACTTCAATATTTCTAATGCCGCAGGGACGCCGCCGGGGCGCAAAAGGGGCAGAGCCTGCCCCTTTAGACACGCCCCTTCGGATCACACCCCGCAGTCACACTCCACGGTCGCAGAAAAAAGAAACAAATTTATAAAGAAAAAGGACCCAAGAGGATAAACTGCCCCTACAGGGCCTGCCTGATATTCAGAGGCAGGAGAGGGCGTCGTCAGCGGCGTAGAAACCACGGCAGCAGTCCCAGGAGCTGAACAGCCAGGCTCCCTGCACCTCCTCATGCTCACACCCAAATCCAGCGAGTGAAACACTGTAGCGCAGTTTAAAAGTTCCAGGTAGAGTCCTTGCTAGTATAGGTAACCTCAGCAGTGCCTGCCCGATATTCAGAGGCAGGAGAGGGCGTCGTCAGCGGCATAGGAACCGCGGCAGCAGTCCCAGAAGCCGAACAGCCAGGCTCCCTGCACCTCCTCACACTCACACCCAAATCCGGTGAGTGAAACACTGTAGCGCAGTTTTAAAGTTCCAGGTAGGGTCCTTGCTGGTATAGGTAACCTCAGCTGTGCCTGCCCGATATTCAGAGGCAGGAGAGGGTGTCATCAGCGGCTTAGAAACCGCGGCAGCAGTCCCAGGAGCCAAACAGCCAGGCTCCCTGCACCTCCTCACATGTAGCGAGTCCAGTTCTAATGAAAGGTGTCAAAGGCTTAGGTAGGTGTAGCTCATTTTTTTTGCCAGAAAATGTTGGCCTTTGTCAGAGGTGCTGAATCTTTTCAGTTGTGTCGACTCCTCATTAATCAGTCAGCAGCCCCAGAGAGCTTTTAATTTAAATGTAAACCTCAGTCAGTAGTCCCAGAGAGCTTTTAATTTAAATCAAAATAAAGAATAGCTAAACATAGAAAGTAAAATAGAATAAATAGTCTCAGAGTAGAAAGAAATACAATTATTTCTAGAGACCTTTACAAAGAGGCCTCCCAGTTAGGAGACAAAAGATCTCTGAAGTTGTCTTAAATAGGTTTTAAAGCAGAGTGACAGATCAAAGGTGCAATTTGAAAGGCCCCCTCTATCAAACAAGGGCTGTGTGAATCACCCAGGAAAGTGTTAAGACATTACCATAGAAGCACAGGTCAGATCACTATGTAGCAAGTCAGCTTTTATTAAGTCTTCTTCCCTCCCACCCACTCCAGGCATAATCTTAGTTTTATAGGCTCTTAAACCTATTAAATGGAAGGAGGCGGTCAAATTTACCTTCTGATTAACCTCATCAGATATAGATTAATTAAGGACATGAAATGAATTAATCAGAGTTTGAAGCAGATAGATGCACAAGTGGTGTTATCTTCAATCCTTCCTGTTGGGGGTAAAGGCCAAGGCAGAGAAGCTTGCATCCTGGAGATGGATGCATGGATGGTGTCATCAAGAGCGTTTTGGCTTCCTGAACCATGGGATGATGTTCCAAAGGCTGCAGAGCAGAGATGGCATTCATCTGTCCAAGAAAGGTTGACGTGTCTTCAGTAGCAGACTGGCTAACCTACTGAAGAGGACTTTAAACTAGATTCATTGGGGATGGGTGAAGAAGCCTCCAGGTAAGCAAAAGCCCCCAGATAAGTGAAACATTAAATACCTTTATGGAAATAGATAAAAGGGGTAACATATGGAAAGCAGTGTGTATAAATGCCCGTAGCATGAGAAATAAGATCCCAGATGTTAAGACTTTAATGGGATAGGCTGACTTGGATTTAGTGGCGGTTACAGAGATGATTCACAGACAACTGTGACTGGGATATAACTATACCAGGCT
Source organism: Ichthyophis bannanicus (assembly GCA_033557465.1). Classification (NCBI taxonomy): domain Eukaryota; kingdom Metazoa; phylum Chordata; class Amphibia; order Gymnophiona; family Ichthyophiidae; genus Ichthyophis; species Ichthyophis bannanicus. The sequence continues at coordinate 3,108,611 of CM066035.1, forward strand.
ATACTTGGAGTGGAGGAGTAGCCTAGTGGTTGGGGCAAGGTACTTCAGGCCGGAAGGTCGGGAGTTCAAATCCCACTAGAGGACAGCAGCCTTGGGCCGGAAGGACTGGGGTTTCTAGTCCCACAGGTGCTCCTTGTGGTCTTGGGCAAGCCACTTAACCCTCCATAGCCCATGTTCCCTGTAAAAATAGTTATCTCCAAGTTATAATGCCCTGTTCAATGTAATTTCAGTTTGTTCAATGTAAACCACACTGATGCAGAATAGCGTGGTATATAAGAGAATGTAAATAAATAAATAAATACTTTATTCAGAAAGGACAAGGTAGGAAAAAGGGGAGGAGGAATGGCACTATATGTAAAAAATAATACTAAAGCTATGGAAATACAGGGCTTAAAAGGGAGAGAGGAGGCACTGTGGGTTAAACTAGAAAGAGGGAAAGAGCAATCCATTTGCATTGGCGTGATATACAGACCTCCCTCACAGGGAGAAGGACGGAAATTATATAGAAGACATATGCAGCATTGCCAGGAAAGTGGCAATGTGACTAATGTATATAAATTTTTGTAAATAGTTATTTAGTCAATATAGTTTACTTTTAATCCCAAGTTTAAAAACCCCTGTTACTTGTAAAATGCATTACAGTTTCTCTGTATGTATATGTTTGTTTTATGTAAACCGCGCTGATGACAATAGTGCGGTATATAAGAGATGTTAAATAAATAAATAAAATAATAAATAAATAAGTGCTGCTGATAGGGGATTTCAATATGCCAAATGTTGACTGGCGCATCCCTGCTGCAGTGTCATCTAGAAGTAAGGAGATCCAGTATTCTCTATAGGGAGGACTAGTCAGGCATCTGGTAACAGACCCCACACGTGATGGGGTCATACTGGACTTGGTGCTTACCAATGGTGAAAGCGTTTCTGATGTTATAGTCAGAGATCATCTTGCATCCAGTGATCACCAGATAGTGTGGTTCATTATTAGGGCTAGGGCTGATAAAATCTATTCAAAAGCAAGGAAAACTAACTTTGCAAAGATGGGACAATACCTCAAGGAGTCGTTAGTGGGAGGGGAACATCTGGGGGATGCAGAAAAAGAGTGGGCAAAACTGAAAGGAGATATTTTAAGGGCAATCAACCTTTTTGTTAGAAAGGTAAATAAATGTAAAAGGAAAATGGGGCTACTGTGGTTCTCAAAAGACATAGCTGAAAAAGTGAAGAAAAAGAGGGCGGCCTTCATGAGAAACAAGAGATCACAGAGAGGGGAAGAGAGGCATCTATATTTGGAAAATCTTAGAAAGGCTAGCAAAATAGTCATGAAAGCAAAGATTCAAAAAGAAGATGAAATAGCCAATGCAATAAAATGGAGGGATAAGACATTTTTCAGATATGTTAGTGAGAAAAAGAAGCGCAAAAGTGGTATTGTCAGACTCAGTGGTGAAGGGGAGGAATATGTAGAAGCTGATATGGATAAAGTGGAATTGATTAACTAATACTTCTGTTCTGTGTTCACAGATGAAGGGCTGGGAGCAGGACCTCAGAAAACACCCACAAACAGGAACAGAAACGAGGGGCATCTCAAAGTATTTTCGAAAGAATGTTCATGAGGAACTAGCTAAACTAAAAGTAGACAAAGCAATGGGCCCAGATGGGCTAAATCCAAGAATACTGAAGAAACTTGGGGACATTCTAGCAGCTCCACTGACTTGACCTTTTCAATGCCTCGTTGGAGTCGGGAGTGGGGCCAGAGAACTGGAGAGAGGCACATGTGGTCCCTTTACACAAAAGCGGAAGGATGTGGTTGAAAACTACAGGCCGGTTAGTTTAACCTCAGTGGTGAGTAAACTATTGAAAACGCTGCTGAGAAAATAGTGAGGATTCTGGAGTCCAGCGGATTACTAGATCCGAGGCAGCATGGATTCACCAGAGGCAGGTCTTGTCAGACAAATCTGATTGATTTCTTTGACTGGGCGACCAGGGAGTTGGACCGAGGGAGAGCCCTAGATGTGGTGTATTTAGATTTCAGCAAAGGCTTTGACACCGTTCCGCACAGGCGACTTATAAACAAACTGAGCACCCTAGGAATGGACCTTAAAGTTACTGCTTGGGTTAGAAACTGGTTGAGTGGGAGGCAACAAAGGGTACAGGTAAATGGAGCTTATTCTGAAGAGAAGGAAGTTACCAGTGGTGTGCCACAGGGATCTGTCCTTGGTCCTATTCTTTTTAACATCTTTGTTAGTGATATAGCGGAAGGGCTGTCAGGTAAGGTTTGCCTCTTTGTGGTTGATAACAAAATCTGCAACAGAGTAGATACCAAGAAAGGTGTAGATAACACGAGGAGGGATCTACTTAAACTTGAAGAATGATATAGAATTTGGCAGCTGAGATTTAATGCTAAAAAATGCAGGGTCATGCATTTCGGCTGCAACAATCCAAAGGAGCGGCACAGTGTAGGGGATGAAGTACTTCTGTCCATAAAAGAAGAGCAGGACCTGGGCATGATTGTGTCTGATGATCTTAAAGTAGCTAAACAGGTAAGATCTTAATATGTATACTTTAGAGGAAAGGCAGGATAGAGGAGATTATATGATTGAAATATTTAAATACCTCCATGACATAAATGCACAGGAGGAGAGCCTCTATCAGTTGAAATCAAACTCTGCTATGAGGGGACATAGGATGAGGGTTAAAGGGGATAGACTCAGGAGCAATATGCGGAAATATTTCTTTACGGAAAGAGTGGTAGATGCGTGGAATAGTCTCCCAATGGAGGTGGTAGAGATAAGGACAGTATCCAAATTCAAAAAAGCATGGGGCAAACACAGAGGATCTCTAAAGGAAAAAAGGGGACTGTTGTAGTAGTTGAAATGGAAGGGCAGGCTAGATAGGTCATTTGGTCTTTTTCTTCCGTCATGCTTCTATATTTCTAAACATATTATGTATAGTTGTATTAGTACAAGTATCCCCAGAAAAATTAAGTAAGAAAACAACTTAAATAGGTAAACAAAACCTTAAAACTAAGATGCAGACAGCAATCCAGAAGCGAGATGGGGGCTCTCCAGTCTTTTGCACTGAGTGCCACATGTATGATTTTCTCACAGTTGGTGAGGGGTCTTATTTGCTCTCAGGGAATGTCTGATCTCTGAAGGCTAGAGAAGAAGACTTGGAGGACATAAGGAAGACAGAGAGGTATAACCTATAGGGACGTAGTACTGAAGTCCCAACTCTAGTCTGGCAGCCTCCCTGTTGCCATGGAGGAGAGAGGTCACGTGACAGGAGAGCATCACCCTGGTGTGGCAGGAAATGATCCTGTAGCTAGGATTTGTCCTCCAGGTGATGTAAAACTCTCTCACACCAAGGAGATTTCTCCAAGGACAGGTGCCCATGAGGGAAGGGTTAAGACAGCCATTATAGTTGGTGATTCAATCATTAAGCATGTAGATAGCTGTGTGGCTGGTGGATGTGAGGATCACCTGGTAATATGCCTGCCTGTTGGGAAGGTGGCGGACCTCACGCGCCACTTAGACAAAGTCTTAGATAGTGCTGGAGAGAAGTCTGCCGTCTTGGTACATGTTGATACCATTGACATAGGAAAGTGTGGGATGGAGGTTCTGGAGGCCAAATTTAGGCTTTTAGTTAGGAAGTTGAAATCCAGAACTTCCAGGATAGCATTCTCTGAAATGTTTCCCTGTTCCACGTACAGGACCCAAAAGGTAGGTAGAGCTCTGGAGTCTCAATGCGTAGATGAGATGATGGTGCAAGGAAGAGGGTTTTGGATTTGTTAGGAACTGGGCAACATTCTGGGGAAAGGAGGAGCACCTCAACCGGGATGGAACCGGCTGCTGGCATTAACCTTTAAAAACAGCAGGGGGAGGGGGTTGATTACACAGACAAACTAAAAAGTTTCAAAAAAACAAGGCTGTTTCATTGCATTCTTACTGTGTTGTTGTGGCTTTGTATTTTGCTGTGTTGCACTGATCTGTATTTTTGTTCTTTGCTACAATAAAGTTTGGATTTAGCCTATCTCACGCACCCAAGTATAGATCAGCATGGCAACCTCCTCTACCTTTAAACAGATGCAGGGAGTCCCTCAAGGATCCTTTCTCTCTGCCCTACTTTTTAATCTCTATATGCAACCCATATGTAACATTCTTAAAAAACACAAAGTATATCATCATCTTTATGCATATGATATAATGTTCCATCACCCCACTGCCCTCAAATCCAAGCATGCCTTTCCGATATATCTGCCTGGCTTAACACCCATAACCTAAGAATTAATCTCAATAAGACAGAAGTGCTATACATATCTCATAACCAGAGCTGCTTTCCGCCCACCAAAATCCACATTAATGACTCTGATGTAGAAGTTAAACAAGAAGTCAAATACTTAGGAATTATACTTGACCAGTTCCTAACCATGACATCACATATAAAATCTGTCTCTAGGATCATCTACTTCAAACTAAAAACAATACAACATCTCTAACCCCTCCTGGAAAATCATGATTTTCGTTCAGTTCTACAGACCCTGATAACACCACATTTTGATTATTGTAATAGCATTCTCCAAGGCCTACCCAAAAAGCACACCCATCAACTCCAGATGGCACAAAATCTAGCCGACCGTATAATCCACAAGGCCCACTGCTCTGAACACATCACTCCACTACTCCATAATCTCCACTGGCTACCAATCGCAATTAGAACCAAATACAAATATATCATGATAGTTTTCAAGTTGTACAAGAAGATTGCCCCCTCTTACCATTCCTCCTTCTTGACATAACAAGAACTAGAAGAACCTGCTCCCAGTACCAACACACATCCGCAGCACCGGTAAAACTACCAGCACTAGGGCCTTCATTTATGTAGCCCCTATCCTCTGGAACGCGCTCCCAGACAAGGCTGATAAAAGACCTTCAAACATTTTGTAAAGAACTCAAAACGTACCTTTTCATCCAGTACTTTAGCCCCAGCACCTTTAAGCAGCCACCACAAACACCCTAACCTCTCCCCATTCCAATCTAGCTATTCTACTTACTTCCCATCCATCCATAAAGTTCATCTACCAACCAATAGTGTTTTGTTTATATATAAATAGATTCTACATTGTTCGAATGTAAAGTTATCTGTTACGTTCACAGTTCACTGTAAATAAGTTATACTGATGTTATAATGTAAACCTATTTGTTTTGTTCATTGTAAACCGCCACTGATCTCTAGAAGTGGCGGTATATAAAAGTTTATAAATAAATTTAAAAAAAAGGAGATAGAGCAGCTTTTAAACTAGATGATAGGGGAAAGCCGACAGTCGCCCAAGAGCTCATGGTTTGGAAGGATGTATCCTTGAAGGATACTAGCAAAAGAGGGAAGTTAGAGCATCCTGACAGAGAGGTTCCAATAAAGATAAAAGTAATCCAGATGCCCTTAAGTATATAGCTGAAAGATTCCAAATTACCCCTCTCTACTGATAACCAAGGAGTGGAGGAGTGGCCTAGTGGTTGGGGCAAGGTACTTCAGGCCGGAAGGTCGGGGGTTCAAATCCCACTAGAGGACAGCAACCATGGGCCGGAAGGACTGGGGTTTCTAGTCCCACAGGTGCTCCTTGTGGTCTTGGGCAAGCCACTTAACCCTCCATAGCCCATGTTCCCTGTAAAATAGTTATCTCCAAGTTATAATGCCCTGTTCAATGTAATTTCAGTTTGTTCAATGTAAACCGCACTGATGCAGAATAGCGCGGTATATAAGAGAATGTAAATAAATAAATAAATAAATAAATAACCAGATTAATATGAAAAAAAATATAAAATGCCTGTATGCAAATGCCAGAAATCTAAAAAAATAAGATGGGAGAGTTAGAATATATAGCACTAAATGAGAGGTTAGATATGATTGGCATCTCAGAGACCTGGTGAAAGGAGGACAGCCAGTGGGATGCTGTGATACCAAGGTACAAACTGTATAACAATAATAGAGTAGATCAAATTGGTGGAGGGTGGAGGGATTGTGCTGTATGTTAGAGAGGGCATTGAGTCACACAGGATTAAAGTTTTGCAGGAAACAAAATATACCGTAGAATCTCTATGGATAGAAATTCCATGTAAAAAGGGGAAGGTGATGGCAGTGGGGGTGTACTATCGACCGCCTGGCCAGAATGAACAAATGGATGATGAAATGCTCAAAAAAATCAGGGAAGCTAACAGTTACAGAACAGTAATAATAATGGGTGATTTCAATTACCCCGGTATCGACTGGGCCAGTGTCACGGCAGGACATGCTAGGACAGCGGTTCTCAACCTGTGGGTCGCAACCCCCACAGGGGTCACCAAAGGATTTAGCGGGGGTCGCCTCGTTAAAAAAAAAATTAAATGCGCAGAAGTTGCTGCCGCTGCCGCGTCCGCTTCTCGGCAGCGGAAAACTCACCGACTCCTCCTTCTGCAGCCGCGGCTCCCTGCCTCTTAGGGAACCGCGGCTGTGCTTGTAAAATCATTGCGGAGCCCTTCCTGTCTCGACGGGCTCCGTGCAGCATTGTCCTGCCTCTAAGGGAAGTTGTTTACCATATTCTTTAGAGGCTGGACAATGCTGCACGGAGCCCGTCGAGACAGGAAGGGCTCCGCAATGATTTTATAGGCACAGCCGCGGTTCCCTAAGAGGCAGGGAGCTGCGGCTGCATTAGAAGGGAGGCAGACATGGGGAGAGGGGGGGGCTGACATGGACGGGGGGGGTCTGACATAGATGGATGGGGGGCTGACATGGAGGGAGGGAGGGGGGCTGACATGGAGGGAGGGAGCTGATATGGATGGATGGAGGGAGGGGGGCTTACATGGAGGGAGGGGGCTGGCATGGACGGAGGGGGCTGACATGGACGGAGGGAGCTGATATGGATGGAGGGGGGCTGACATGGAGGGAGGGAGCTGATGTGGATGGATGGAAGGAGGGGGCTGACATGGAGGGTGGGAGCTGATATGGAGGGAGGGAGCTGATATGGATGGATGGAGGGAGGGGGCTGACATGGAGGGAGGGAGGTGATATGGATGGATGGAGGGAGGGATGGGGCTGACATGGAGGGAGGGAGTTGATATGGATGGATGGAGGGAGGGGGCTGACATGGAGGGAGGGAGCTGATATGGATGGATGGAGGGGCTGACATGGAGGGATGGAGGGAGGGAGCTGATATGGATGGATGGAGGGAGGGGAGGGCTGACATGGAGGGAGGGATAAATGGAGGGAGGGGGCTGACATGGACAGAGGGGGGACTAACATGGACAGGGGGCTGACATGGAGGGAGGGAGGGGGCTGATATGGATGGACAGAGGGGGGCTGACATGCAGGGATGGAGGGCGGGGGCTGGCATGCACACAGGGGAGAGAGGGGGACATACTGGACAGACAGGGGATAAATGCTGGACAGAGGCGAGAGACAGTGCAGGTTAGGATTATAATGGGCTGATGGGGGAGCTAGCACTGGTAATGGGCAGATGGGGGGCTAGGACTGGTAATGGGTTGATTAGGGAAGGCTAGGACTGGGAATGGACTGATCAAGGGGGGGGTTTGGACTGGTAATGGGCTGATATGGGGGTATGAGTGGTAATGGACTGATGGGGGGCTAGCATTGGAAATGAGCTGATCGGTGAGGTTAGGACTGGAAATGGGCTGATGGGGGATAGGACTGGTGATGGGGGGGGGGTAGGACTGGTAATGGGCTGATTAGGGGAGCCTAGCACTGGTAATGGGGTTGAGGGGGGGACTAGCACTGGAAATGAGCTGATTAGGGGAGGCTAGGACTGGCAATGAGCTGATGGGGGGTAGTACTGGAATTGGGCTGATTAGGGAAGGCTAGCACTGGTAATGGGGTTGAGGGGGGATTAGCACTGGAAGTGAGCTGATTGGGGGGCTTTGACTGAGAATAGGCTGATTGTGGGGAGGGGAGGATAGAGCTGCTGGCCCTGGAAGAAAACTGGGGGCTAAGGCTACAAATGGGCTGATATGAGGGGATGGAAGAATGGAACTGGAAGAGAGTGGATCTGAGAGGGGCTGCCATGGTATTTGTACTAGAAGGGACTGGTCAGTGGGGAAGGAGGGGGACTGGAAGGAAATGGACACCAGTGGCAGTCATGGGAATGCAAGTTGACATTGGAAGGTACTGGGAGTGAGGACTGGAAAGGGGCTGATACTGGGGAGGGTTACTGGGACTGGAAATAGGCTGATGGAAAGAAGTGAAGAAAATGAAAGAGATAAGAAATGACAGATGGACCATAGACCACAGAAAGAGAGCTAAGAGAAGACAGGAAAGCAGAAGCCTCAGATCGGGACCAGCATGATCAGAGAATAAATTGGTCAGACAACAAAGGTAGAAAAAATTATTTTATTTCATATTAGTGATTTGACTACAAAATCATCATAATTTTGAAATCAAATATTGTTACTTGTTGTGATTAATTATTGTGGTTTAAATAAGTATTTTATAAATAAAAACATATTGCAAAGGCCTATAATATATTAATAGTTCAACAAATGATTACAGCGACAATGCGTTAACGTTAAAGGAAGAGAGACGCATTTGATTTTATCATTGGGGGTCACCACAAGTTGACCAACGGTAAAAGGGGTCACGGTACAAAAAAGGTTGAGAACCACTGTGCTAGGGAGAGAAAGTTTCTGATGAAATGAATGACTGCTTCTTGGAGCAGCGGTTCATGAAACGACAAGAAGGGAAGCTATTTTGGATCTAGTCCTTAGTGGAACACAGGATCTGGTGCAAGAGATAAGGCTGTTGAGGCCACTTGGCAATAGTGATCATAGCATGATCGTGTTTATGGAGGAAGAATGGAGGAAGAACAGCAAGGAAATCCACAGTACTGCCTTTTAACTTTCAAAAGGGAGACTAAGATAAAATGAGGAAAATAGTTAAGAAAAAACTAAAAAGAGCAGCTGCAAAGGTTAAAGATTTACATAAAGCATGGGAATTGTTTAAAAATATTATCTTGGAAGCCCAGAACAGATGTATTCCATGCTTTAAGAAAAGTGGAAGGAAGGCCAGAATACTGCCAGCATGATTTAAAGGTGAGGTCAGTGAAGCTGTTGTAGCCAAAAAAGCATTTTTCAGGAAATGGAAAAAGGAGGCAAATGACGAAAACTGGAAATAACATAAGCAATGGCAAGTTAGATGCAAGGCATTGATAAGGCAGGCAAAGAGAGAATTTGAAAAAAAAAACTTGCTGTGGAAGCAAAAATGCATAATAACAACTTTTTTAAGCACATTCATAGAAAAATAACCTGTGAGAGTGTCAGTTGGACCATTAGATGATAGAGGGATAAAAAGGACATTAAGAGGAAACAAGGCCATAGTGGAGATATTGAATGAATTCTTTGCTTCAGTCTTTACTGAGGAAGATGCAGGAAGGTTTTCCATGCCTGAAGTGGTATTCAATGATTTTGCATCAGAAGAATTGAAAGAAATATCGATAAACCGGGAAGATGTATTACAACTATTTCATAAACTAAAGAGTAGCAAATCACTTGGACCAGATGGTATACATCCGGGGGTATAAAAAGAATTGAAATATGAGATTACAGACCTGCTATTAGTAATCTGTGAACTATCATTAAAATCATCTGTAGTACCTGAAGATTGGCGAATGGCCACTGTAACGCCAATTTTTAAAAAGGTTTCAATGGGCGATCCAGGAAACGACATACTGGTGAGCCTGACTTCAGTACTGGGCAAAATGGTAGAAACTATTATAAAGAACAAAATTACGGAACATGTACTGTCAGACGGCTGCCTGGGTGAGAATCTTCACACTCTTGGCAAGTGCATATTTCTATATGATTTGCAAGGTATTGTGGGCAATGTAGTTCATTCACACCAGACACAGCTGCTGACAATAATTTAGTTGTGCTCTTGGGTAAAGCCAATAAGATATTTATTTATGGGGTTATTTCTCCCAACACAGATATGCTTGGTAGCACATAAATTAGGTTACTTGCTTTCAGTGTTAACTTGGAAAAACAAAGTCAAAATCAGGAAAACAACAAATGAAAAGCCACAAAGCAAGAAACAAACTGTTCTTTTCAGGTTAACTTCTGATTACTTCCCACATAGATACAGAAGTGATTCTCTCCTAGCTCACAAGCAATTAGGTAAGGCTTAATTGCTAGCAGTTACCAGCTGAAACCCCTTAGCTGGCTTGCCTTCCACTGTGTGGGTCAAATCCTGCTTCAGGAGCTTTTCTGAGTAGATTAAAGAACAAATTTGTATTTCTTTGTGATGGTTGCTGTACTTTATAACAGAAAGTTACCAACGGAGTTTAGATAGAGAGCAGTCCATATAAACAGGATCCTCATCTGCTATTATTCCCCCTTGTTCAACAAGCATGGGTTCAATATCATGGATTGGCACAGATGAATCTCTCAATGGAGCATTTTCAGGAGAATACTTGTTTCCCTGCTGTCTTTCAAGGTTATAGCTAGGGCATAGATCAGTGTTCATACCTGAGCTTCCATTGCTGCTAGAGTTCCTCTCTATATAGCCTGGCCAGTATGTAGTCCAGTTCTTATGTCCAGCCTTCCAATCCAGATCCCTGGACACTGGATCTCTCTTCACATACCTTCTGGCACAGGTCTTAGGGTCCCTTCCACGTGCAGCCGTCTCCCTCACAGGTAGCCTCTGGTGATTCCTAGCTCTGCAGCACCATTCCTCTGGCTTTCCCCAGTCCAATGGTGTATGCTGGCCCTTGGAATACCTCCCAGTATACGTACTGCTTTGGACTCTTCTAGACCTCTCAAAGGCTTTTCTCTTCCTTCTTCCAAAGGGTCTCTTTCCCTCTCTGTCCGTCCGGTTTGGCTTCTGCTGATCCTTCAGATGAAACTGATGATCAAACTCAAGCTGATTCTCAGGATACTGAGGACAATTCTCTGGATATCCAAGGTGATCATGAAGATGGTCATCTGTAGAATAATCTCTACTCTTATTCTGCCAGGATGAGTGCTCCTCCCTAACACAGCGCAGCTGTGCTGAATCAGGCCCTGCCCTTTGAGATGAGTGCTTAGGGATTACCTCATAGCCCTCCTGATTGAACACACGTTTCCTCACTTCAGCTCCTCTAATGGCTGTTGGAAACCTGGTGCATTCTGGGACTGGTAGTCTTTTATGAGAAAATTCTGTTTTCTTATTTCTACCAGCACTGACAGGTTGCTTGTTCAGAGGCACTTCACCTTTTCTTTAGCCCCTTCCTGAGCTATGATAAGCTTCCTTATCACAGTACATAGTCATGGTTTAATGGATAGAAAGCCAACATGGATTTAACCAAAGAAGATTTGTCTTACTAATCTGTTATATTTTTTTGAAGATGTGAATAAATGAGTAGATAAAGGTGAGCTGTTGATATTGTGTATCTGGATTTTCAGAAAGCCTTTGACAAGGTCCCTCATCAGAGACTCTTGGCAAAATTAAAAAGTCATGGGATAGGAGATAGTGTACTACTGTGGATCAGGAACTGGTGAGGAGGGTAGGGTCTTTGAGATTGCCCACATGGATACATTGAAAAACTCCCCATAAAAATGGGGCAGTTCCATTGCTTTTGTACAGTGTTGTGGTTCTACATTTTGTTATGATGAAATGATCTGGTGGGGAAGTTACCTGCTTTATTTTTCTTCTGGAGGTGCTCCACGCTGGTGGTCCTGCTGCAGGCAGTAAGAGGGAACCCTGTGTGAACCGCTGCTGGATTTAGCCAATAGTGTGCTGCTGAGATCATCTGAGGACCCATATATAGGGTCTTTGAATTTCACGAGATGCGGCCGTGGGTGTTTCTGAAGGGGCATATCCAAAGGGGCATGGTGAGCTGCCAATCTGACGATGGGGAAATGTAAGAAGAAGGTGTTTACAGTGAGTACTGTTAATCCTACCAAAGTGGTTATCATGTCTGTTAAGTCTTTGGAGGATGTTTTATCGTCCTTGTCGGGCAGCCTTAGCTCCCCAATCGGCTCGTCTTTTTTGTTGCGGGTTGGTGTTTCTACCCCACAGCCGGTAACGGAGGAATGAACTCTGCAGCTCTCTCTCCAGAGTTGAGTGAGGCACAGCGTGTCCAAAATTACTACCCGGGAGAGATTGTTCCTCTGCCATGGACTGTCCAGGCCCTGCTTTTGGACAGTTTAACAGATGGGGTTTCTGGACTTGCTATTGGTGGACAACCAAAAGATGTTTCTTCAAATTATCTATGGGTATTGATTTCCATAAGGAGGCTTCCCTCAGGGGTACAGTGTCGCAGTGTTCTGCTTTTACTACAGAACCTGTAGCTAAATTAGCTCAACGTGATACTTAGAATAGTAGTGTGAAATCTCAGGCTTCTCAGGCACATGGGGCTATTTCATCCTTTGTAAATGATAATCTTGCTCTTCATCGACACCTGGAGAACCTGGGAAATGCCTCTAGGTCAAAAATCCTTAGATGTTTGCATTTTCCTATTACCAGATATTTATCTCCCTTAATATTGTTTTGGCAGTACTTGAAGGATGTGTTGGGTTTTCAAGATTATGCTACCTTATCGTTAAATAAAATGTTATATTACCCAGAGGCTCCGGGTTGGCGCCTGGTGCAAATGGGGAACAGATGGGTGAACCTGAGCCTGAAGGTCTGAACTTGTCTGAATTCCTGGAATCCTCTAGAGATGAGATTTCCTCTAGGGCAAACTTATTGGTGTCTTTTCATTCTGAAACTGATAAAAATACTATTTTGAGGTTATGTTTCCTGAAAAAAGAATGAATTATTTTGTGGGCATTTTTCCTGATGTTTCTGGGGTCACCAAGCAAAGGCTTTATTACTCCTGAAGCCCCGTACCCTGCTGCTTCTTTTTCCCTTAAATTTGCTTTCTCTGGGGGGTTCTAATTTTGTTTTCTGGATATATCTCAGTTGGAGGTGTTTCTTAATGCCCGTTTGACTGACCAAAGTGAAATTGTCGCACAGTAGTACTGTTTTATCGGGCTGTTTGTTAAAAAAGGGACTTATGTATTCTCTTAAAAAAAAAAAGATCTGTACTTTTGTTCTGCTGGTTATTATAAAGCCTCATGGAATTGAAAAAAAAAGATAGAATGTAGAGAGTAGGGCTAAATGGCCAATTTTCCCAGTGGAGAAAGGTAAACAATAGAGTACCCCAGGGCTCCGTGCTGGGTCTGTTGCCTTTTAACATTGAAAGCAAGTTCTGCTATGAGGGGACATGGGATGAGCGTGAAAGGGGATAGATTCAGGAGTGATATGCGGAAATATTTCTTTACGGAAAGAGTGGTGGATCCGTGGAATAGTCTCCCAGTGGAGGTGGTGGAGATGAGGACAGTATCTGAATTCAAAAAAGCATGGGACAAACACAGAGGATCTCTAAATGAAAAAAGGGGACTGTTGTAGTTGTTGATATGGAAGGACAGACTAGATAGAACAAGACCACATGGCCTGTCATCATTTTTCTATGTTTCTATATTCATAAATGACCTGGAAATGGGAATAATGAGTGAGGTGATCAAATTTGCAGATGACACAAAATTATTCAAAGTTGTTAAAACCCCAAGAGGATTGTGAAAAATTCAGAAGACCTTAATAAACTGTAAGTTTGGACGTTCAAATGGTAGATGAAATTTAATGTGGACAAGTGCAAGGTTATGCACTTAGGAAAGAACAACCCACACTATGGTTATATGATGCAAGGTACCACCTTAGAAACCACCACCCAGGAAAAAGATTTAGGCATCATCGTGGATAACACATTGAAACCCTCCGCCCAGTGTGCAGTGGCGGCCAAGAGAGCAAATAGAATGCTGGGAATCATAAGGAAAGGAATAGACAATAAAACAAAGGATATTATAATGCCTCTGTATTGTTCCATGGTGAGACCGCACCTTGAATATTGTGTGCAATTCTGGTCGCCGTATCTTAAAAAGGATATCCAAGTTCTCTGACCTTGTTCTCTGTAAAACCAAACAGTTTGTTGTTCTGGTCTGTTGTTATATTGTGAACCGCGCTGATGCTGAATAGAGCGGTATATAAGAGCCTGTAATAAATAAATAAATAAATAAATAAATTAGAAAAGGTACAGAGAAGAGCAACAAAAATGGTAAAGGGGATGGAAGGATACACCTATAAGAAGAGGCTTAAAAGATTAGGGCTTTTCAACATGGAGATATGATAGAGATCTATAAATTAATGAACGGAGTGGAATGGGTAAATGTAGACTGATTATTTACACCACCAGGCGTGGAGGAGTGGCTTAGTGGTTGGGGCAAGGTACTTCAGGCCGGAAGGTCGGGGGTTCAAATCCCACTAGAGGACAGCAACCTTGGGCTGGAAGGACTGGGGTTTCTAGTCCCACAAGTGCTCCTTGTGGTCTTGGGCAAGCCACTTAACCCTCCATAGCCCATGTTCCCTGTAAAATAGTTATCTCCAAGTTATAATGCCCTGTTCAATGTAATTTCAGTTTGTTCAATGTAAACCGCACTGATGCAGAATAGCGTGGTATATAAGAGAATGTAAATAAATAAAATAAAAATGTAGAAAGACTAGGGGACATGCAATGAAGCTACAATGTAACCCATTTAAGAGTAATAAGAGAAAATATTGTTTCACTCAACACATAATCAAACTCTGGAATTTGTTAATGGAGGATATAGTAAAAGTTATTTGGAAAAATCCCATAAAGCATTATTAAAGAGGACCAAGGAAATCCACTGCTTACCCCGGGACAAGCATTGTGAAACCTGTCTTTTTGGCCACTGTTAGGATACTGGGCTTGATGGACCTTGGTCTGCCCAGTATGGTATATCTTATGCTGTTATGATCTGCAAGATGTTCGGGGAACCCAGGTTCACCCCCCCCCCCCCTACTCCTCATGGACCCCTGTCCCTCAGTGCCAAGACTCTCCCCACTAGCTCTGTCTTCCCCCTTCTTCCTGTCTCCACCAGTCTCTCTGTCCCCCTCCCTCTCAAAGTCATTCCGTATCAATCTCTCTCTTCTTCACAATCAATTCCCACTAGTGTCTCTCTCTTTCCTTTTTTCTGTGTCATGTGGACCCACTGGGATTCATAGTCCATGGTTAGGTATTTAATATGGATCAACCTGCACGTGTTATGCTTTGGGCAGTAGAGGGCAGTATCCTCCCTGTTAGAGGACCACCTCCAGTATAGAGCTCAGCTGGACAGAAGTTGGGGGGAAGGGAAGTAATTGTGACTCCTAAACTCGATATGGAGGAGTCTTTTCAACCTTAGCTACTGAATGTACTACTTTGGCAATCACGTAAAATTGTCATGACAATAAAGTTATGAGTCTGGCTGGGCACCACCCTGCCTTCTACAGCTTCCTGGCACTTGCACCTAAGACAATGTGCCCAGCCCCACCTCGTGCCCTTGGGGTCCCGCTCTGCTGGCTGGAATTTGGGCAGAATCTGCAAAGCTAGAGAATGCCAATGAATCCAACCCAAAGTTCATGGAGGCTAAACCTGATCACATCATAACCCTAAGCCGGGGGGCGCCTTATGGAGCAGGCTGGATTTCTTATGTAATTCACTAAAAATGGGGTCAGTTCGCTTCCTCCATCCTGGCAGGCTGACCTCTCTTGCTCACCCCACCCCTCGTTGGGGGGCTCCTTTATCTGCTTCCAAATCCAGGCCACTTTATTAGCGGGCATGTGTTGTCAAAATTATACATTTAGTAGCTGAGCTAGAAAAAGAGTGCTCGTAGTAACAAATAGGTTTCTGGTGTACAGACAGGACAAGAGCAAGAAACTTTCCAGGCTCCGGTTCCGGTCTGGATTCTCCCTGGTCACGTTACATTTCTTGCTCGGTTGCAGGATGCATCAGTTTGTTGCTCTAGCTGCCCCCGCTCATTCTTTTGTGGCAAGTCTTTGAATTTCGCTGTCAGCTTTGGGAAAAGTGTATTTTGTTAGCTTTGGATTTTGCACAGTGGAGATTCATATTAAAACTGGAAGCCAGAGTTCGAATCCCACCACTGCTCCTTGTCACTTAACCCTCCGTTGCCTCGGGCACAAACCGGCAGCCTCGAACTCCTGAAAAAACTAAATGCAAAATCCCTTCACCCCCTTGCACTCGGTCTTATAGAGACTTCCTCCCCCGCAGCGCTCTCCTCCCTCTCTATACCCCCCCGCTGCACTCCTCCCTCCCTCCCCTAGGACTTCCTCCTCCCGGCCGTATGCACTTCCTCCTTCGGCGCTGGGAGTGACAGAGCCGCGGCGGGACCAGCAGCAGCAGCAGTGCCGAGCTCCGCGGTGAGTGCAGGGGGGGATCGCCGGGGCTGCGCGCTGTCCGATCGGGCATCACGGTGCGTGTGCCTACCCCGGAGAGCTTCTGCTGGCTGCCGGGGGGGGGGGGGGTTCTCGGACTCTGCTGCTAGTTTAGCGGCGTTAAGGCGAGGGGTGCCCGATGCTCCTCCCTCTCAGGGCGGCGCTGCTCGGTAGAGCCCGGCCAGTGACGTCACGGTGCAACAAACTGGCGTGCAAACTTCGCCCCGATTTTCAAAAGCTTCTCTAAGCGATCTGTTACGTGATTGGACGCCGAGGCCCTTGCGTGCCTGGATTAGGGAGGCTTGTTTGCATACCTGCCTCCGTCCTAGCCAATAGCTGCCGCAGTGGTCGATGACATCACAGTCGGTTTGGGCGGTTCCTGGGAAGCCGCTGTTTTTACCTGGAGGACAGGTAGAGCTCCATTCATTGACTAGGTTGGAGACGATCCGCAGTAAGTGCGGCTCCAGGTGATCCTTGCAAGAGCCACTGGGTTTAAACCAAGCCCCGGCCCTACTACATTCCCACACTAGTCCAGTTTCATCGTCTTTAAGGTACTTGGAATTGCAGATCTTCTTTCTGAGACCTGGATTCTCCATACGTGAATTAAACTCCTGCCTCAGTACTGCTGTGCATTAGCGGAAAGACGTCCATGTGGCTTGCTTCTGTTTATGATATGTTACATGCTGACAGAGAGTGTCACGTTACTTTGAGAGTCCATGCCCTGGGAAACGGATCAGGCAGCAGGTGTGACTTGGGATATTGCAATGCACACTTAGAAAAGCCTCGCATGCTATAAACTGCTTAGATCACTAAGAATAAGCGTTTTATAAATCCAGTAAAGTGTTTCAATCACTTGGCTAATCTAGAAGGTTCCACTAGTCTTTGTGTATTTTAGGTGTCAGGGAGACTAAGAAATCTTTTTTTTCTTGGGGGGGGGGGGGGGGGGGGGGAAGGTTCTGTTCCAGGCTTTAGGGCTTGGGAGGAGAGGGGTTTTCTACCAACAGTTACAAAGTTGGTGGACAGGGGGTGAAGCACCGAGGACAGATGAGTAGGAAAGGGGTGTGTGACATCCTAAAGCTCTGTCCCTTTAGGACAGTGCACAGGTGTGCAGCTTGCACAAACCTCTGAGGAGTAGAAAAGAGGTAAATTTTGTATTTTCAGCACTGCCATGTCTATCTTGTGGCACCTTCGTTTGTGATCTGGTGTTTCCAGTAAGTTGCGTGCAACTGTCCTGGTGTCAAAAACTGGACTACATGAGTCAAATAACAGCTGTGATGTCATGTCTGCAACTCGTAAGACCTGGCGGTCTACGTCCCACTGCATGGTGTGTGTTGGGCTTGTCAGGTGCTTCCTTCCCCCTCTCCACCTTGCCTGCAACATGCAGACTCTTCCACAAGCTGCTGTGTGGTTAGGACATTATTACCCTTATTTTCTTAGAGAAATTGGCTTTATAAGAATATTGTGCCTGTCACCCCCCCCCCCCCTTCATTTTTAAACCAGTCTCCCAATTGCATTCAAATTCCTGCTCCAGATAGTAAAGTGTAAAATAAGGGCAGGGTTAATGCATAGGCAAACTAGGCGCATGCCTAGGGCCCTGAGATTTTGAGGGAGGGGGAATTTATGTATTGTATTTATTTATTTAACAGGTTTTTTGATACTGCTTTATTCTGTGGTCACAGCGGTTTACATTATAACAAACCATTATTACAGTTACAGTGTTATGTGGGTTAGGGGGAGATTGGGAGGGTGGGTTCAGGGCAGGTTAGCATAGGGGCGGAGAGCGGATGGGAGTACACTGTAGCTATTGTGTGGAGGGCTGTGGCTATGTTGTCTCCTCAGAAAAGTAGCTTCTGAATAGGTGGGTTGAGGTTCTGTCAAGTCCTTGGTGGCCGTAGGTTCTCAGAGACTGAGTACCAGAGGGATGGTGCAAATAGGGAGAAGGCTCTCTTAGACGTGGTGGCACTGCTTCTGGTGTACTGAGCTGGCACACGTAGTGTGTTGAGGAAGCCAGTTCACATTTCAGTTGCCGGGTATTTTTTGTACGAGTGTTTGAAGGTGGGTAGATGATAGGCCATTGATGACCTTGAAGGTTGTAAGGATGGATTTGTATTGTATGTGTACAGTGACAGGTAACCAGTGTAGCTGTTTGAGTAGGGGGCTATGTGTTCGTGTCTGGGAGTGTTTGTAAGGTGTGTTGAGGGCAAGTTGGAGTGGAGTGGATCGCTGACTTTGGCAAACCTGGGAAGATGAAATTGCAGCAGTCGAGGTGTGGGAAGATGGGTACCTGGAGAACTGTGTGAAATCGTGGTGGGTTAGGAGAGGTTTGAGATGCTGGACAGTTTTAAGTTTATAGTAGATGCATTTGGTGACAGATTTGGAATCTGTCAGATGTGCCTTAACCTGGCCTTGCCAATGCCATGCAGTGAAATAAAATGACGACAAAGGAAAATAAGGTGATACTTTTTTATTGGACTAACTTAATACATCTGGTCCTGCCGACCCCATGCAGGCAATTGAGGATGTCGGTCATGGCTACTACGTCGGCCCAAGTGGCATCTCCTCCCCCTCCCCCTCCGGGAGTCTGTAGCTGGCATCTGAGAAGCTATTTCAGGGAAGTCCAGAGCATGCTGTGAAAGGTGCCCTGCCATTGGGTATTACCCGCATTTCTTGCCTCGTTTCCTAGTGAACAAAAACATCTGTAATATGAGTTTATGTGTTTATTACAGATATTTGCTTAATGAATGTGGTCATGATGGTGTGAAAAAATTCCATAACAAAGGAGGAAATAGAGCATCATAAAATACTCATAACATAAGATAACATACTCCCTCATTTCCTTGTTATCTTCTGTGTACTTGCTGATGACCTAGAGATTTTACCCAGTACCATTGTTCCTTCCCCAGAGAGCTTACCCTTGCTGATGAGCAAACAGTGAGTGATGGTGAGGGGCAGCTCGGTGCATCTGAATGCCGGGCCTTGGGCTTGGGTGCCTGTCGCTGAGCATGGGAAGGTGGTTGGCCCTTCGTTTGGAGAGTGTTTTTTCAATTCTTTCTGCTAGACTTCGTCTTTTTCCAGTTGTGGAAACAATGTGATTTGTGTTCTTCACTAGTTTTCCTTCCCCTTTTCAATGCTTGAGTAAGCAAAATGGGAGTTTCTGGGGGTGTCAGAAATGATTCACTCGGCATTACCCAAGCTCGGAGATAAATGCTGAAAAGGAGAATGAATGAGTAAGTTAGCATTTTTTTTTATCTGTCTTTTCAAACGTTTTCAGAAAACTTAAAGAACTTTTAGAGCTTGTCAAAGTGAGAAGCCAGTATAGCATATGATGAGATGTTGATGGCGTATACAGTAAGTTCTAATAAAATGAAATAGAAACCAGCTCTATTCAAACTTCCATATTCCCCCTGACAGTGCACTTGAGTCCGGATGTGCAGTAATAGCTGCTTTTCCAGAACGGAAACCCTCGCCCGCGGCCCTGAGAATGCACCTCGCTCCTGCCCTAGTGTAGCTTAGTGGTTACAGCAGTGGCCTGTGACCAAAGAGACCAGCCTTCAAATCTCATTAGCATTCCTTGTGGTCTTGGGTAAGTCACTTAACCCTCCATTGCCTCCGGTACAAACTAATAGGCAGATGCAGAAAGCAGGCGCTGAGTCGCACGCAATTAGCTGTGTATGCGTTTTTGTAGCACGCCGATAGCGCGAGACATCAGTGCTGTATGCAAATGAACTGTGCGCAAAACATCAGCATAAAGTTGAAAGAAGGGGCATCTGCAAACACAAACAAGAGACGCGCTACAAGTGGCTGTATACGCGTGTGCATAAATGTCAAACGCTCACACCGTACACACAGGACATGCAGATTCTTTTGGTGCTCAGCCCATAGTAACCAATATTATTTCACCCAAAAAACATTTTGTTATGAAATCACAATAAAGAGACCTAAAATAAAAGATTGCACAAGGATAAGAAGAAATCAACATTTCTTCTTGAACGCTGAACTTTTGCTTATACACTGAAAGATACATGCAGACACTTTCCATGTACCCCGAAACCGTCTTTCCTTACACGTGAGGGACGTTAAAGCTACCTCAGACCAGCTGTAGAGATATTGGAGCTCCTGCTGGTTACATAATCCTCTCTGCATTGGGCGCAGACCTGGTTAGCAGGCCATTTCAATACGTGCAGCTCATTTGCGTATTATTTAAATACGCTTGGTGTTGCTGTGTGCGTATACTTCCTTTGCTGTTTACGTGCGCATCAATCTCTGTTCTGCATTTGGTGTGGCAGAACCTGTGCGTATAAGTTGCGCTATCTGCAGGCAAAGGGCACGTTTGTCTTTCTGCATCGGCCCGTTAGATTGGAAGCCCTCTGGGGACAGGGAAATACCGAGTGTTCCAGATTCTAACTCACCTTGAACTGCTTCTGGAAAGGTGCGAGCTAAATATTACCAGATTCTGTATATAAATAACTAAATAAATGCACCTGCCCTGCAGCAGCTGCTGTTCCTGTGCTGAGACCTTCATGCACAGCCCTGGGAATGCACCTGCAGCAGCCGCCGCCGCCGCCTCTACCTATCCCTGCGCTTAGACCCTCACGTACGGGATATTAAAAAGTGATGCAGAATGCTGGGCTTCATATCAGCAGTGACTTTACTGTTCTCAGCACTGTGTGTGGCAGCAACCGAAAAAGCAAATAGAGTGTTTAGAAATGAATCTGAAAGTGGATGGAGAATACAAGTGAGATTCCATATTGTACTGCTAGATCAGCCCAGACAAGCAGATTGGTGTAGACAAAGAACCAATGAAAAGCCCAGGTTTCAGTGACATCACTCCTATGCCTCTATCTGCTCAGTACTGGACTCTAATGTGGAAGACGTAGTACTCTTGCCTTCAGAGGATTGTGCAGAGGCCGGAATGAACTGTCTGTCCTGGAAGGAGGAGCCGGTGGCATTGATTACCAGGGTCTCATCCGCTTTGAACTTCATTGATGCATCCGGCACGGAGCAGGAACAGAAGGCACACCCACTTCTTCAAGCGGTTTGAAAATCCATTACTGTCTTCCTGTCCCTGGATGTGATCAAGCATATGATCCGGTTGGAGTAGGACTCTTCCGACTCTCTGCTTAAAGGATTAAGGGGGTTCAAGAAGATCTCCGCTCTCCCAGAGGAGTGTGTTGAGTGGTTTGGCATTCCCAAGGTGGATGCGCAGATTACATCGGCTACCAGACTGACCACCACTCCTCTGGAAAGTGAATTGGCCTTAAAGGATTTTCTGGACTATAAGGTGGATTAGTTGCTGAGGAGCCAGTTCGCCAGGGCAATGGCTATTCTACCGCTGGTGGTATGTACCAACCTGATGTCTCGAGTCCTGCTCCAGTGGATTCAGTCTCTTTGTCTGATGATACTACCCCTCTTTTGAAGTCTGCTAAAGCCTTCTTTCCAGGCTGTACAATGAAGGTTTGGGGGGCCCATTCCCCTCTTCCTCTGGTTGGAGACAGGCTTTGCCTTTTCTTTGAGGAATGGGCCTGGGTTACCAAGGATCACTGGATACTGGACTCCATTCAGTCGGCTATGTCCTTGAATGTAAAGAGCCGATTCCAGATGCCTTTGACATCTCCCCTTGTGGGTATGTGATAATTTAATTTAAAAAAAAAAAGTGCCGCTATGTGAACTACCTTGGACAAGTTGTTGCGCCCAAAGGCAGTGGTGCCCGACCCTCCATCTATTTCATGGTGCCTAAAAAGGACTGTTCCCCCTGGCCAATTCTGGACCTCAAGGGGGTCAATGAGCATTTGCATGTCCTGTGCCTCCGGATGGAAACCTTGTGCTCCGTGACTCAAGCAGTGCGCCAGGGGGGTATTTTTGGCCTCTGGATTTGGTCAAGGTGTATTTCATATCCTGATCCAAGCAGATCAGCAAAGTATCTGTATTTCTTGCCGTGCTTGATTCTCTCTATCAGTTTGCCACCCTTCCTTTCGGGTTATCCACCGCCCCAAGGATTGTTCTCCATGGTCATGATGGTGGCAGCTGCGGTGCCAAGGGATCTGTGTCCATCCATAACTGGATGACTGGTTCATCTGTGCCCATTCCCTTCCAGAAGCTTCTCGGGTGGCGTCTGAGTGATGCCCTTTTTAGAAGGCCTCAGCTGGGTGATCAATCAGGGAAAGGACCATCTGTTGCCTCCCCAGTCCCTGGAGTTTCTGGGAGCACTTTTTGACACTCTCTAATGGACAGAGTATTCCTGCCAGAGGAGAAAGTCAAAAGACTGTTGGATTGTCTAGGACTGTTCTGTGCGCAGCAGGCTCACAGAATCTGGGATTATCTTCAGCTCCTCATATCGATGGCGGCGACCACAGAGAGAGTGCCATGGGCACGAGGTCACATGCGACCCCTTCCAACAGTCCTTGCTAATCTAGTGGTCCCTGAGTTCTCAGGGGTTCAAGCACAGGCTCCCACTCCTGTTGATGTTGAAGTTTGGCCTGTGGTGATGACAGCAGCCCTGTCTTCTGAGGAAGGGCTTGCCACTGGATGATTTCTCTGGGATCCTCCTAACAACTGATGCCAGTCTCTCAGGCTGGGGAGCCCATTGCTAGGGCCATATGGCGCAGGGCTGTTGGAACTGCAGGGAAGCATTGTGGGCCATCAGGTTGGCTCTTTCACGTTTCTGGTCCCTGGTCGAGGGCCAGGCGGTTTGAGTGTTTTCAGACAAGGTCATGCTAGTGGCTTATGTCAATTGGCAAGACAGCATGAGGCGTGCCAGGGATAGCGCTGGAGATGGCTCTTGTTTGCCTGGGAAGAGAAGAGCCTCCTAGCAGTGTCAGCTCTGCGCATTACTGAGATGGACAATGTGGAAGCAAACTTCCTCAGCCGGCACTCTCTGGATCCTGGAGAGTGGGAGTTGAGTCTGGAGACGTTTCAGTTGATTCTACACTGTTAGGGTTGCCCTGTAATGGATATGATGGTGACTTTCTCCAATGCCAAATTTGCTGCTTCTTCAGTCACCTCACGGAAACAGGGTTCAAAGGTGTCGACACCCTGACCTAGCCTTGGCCAAGTCAGCACCTGCTCTACATGTTTCCTTTGTGGCCCCCGGTGGGGGGTGTGATTAGGTGTATAGAATGCCACCCGGAAAGGATTGTTTTGGTGGCACCAGGTTAGCCGAGGAGAATGTGGTTTGGAGAACTGATGCGGTTCCTGCAGGCACTGCCTCTTCATTTGCCTCTATCTTGGGGCCTATTGCAGCAGGATCCGATCATCCTGGAGGAGCCAGTTCCCTTCTCGCTTAAGGCTTGACTCTTGAAAGGAGACAGCTAGCATGTGAGGGTTAATCTCCAGTGGTGGTCTCTGCTCTGCTCAAAGCCCGGAGATCTTCCATGATAGCATACATGCGGATCTGGTTCCTCTTTGAGCGATGGTGAGGTGCTCTGCCATTGGTTCCTGAGGTGGTCAAGGTGCCCCTCTTGCTGGCCTTTCTGCAGGACGGCCTAGAGATGGGCCTTTCCCTTAGCTCCCTGAAGAGTCAGGTGGCAACTTTGGCCTGTTTACAAAGTCTGGTGTCTGGTAACTCTCTGGCCTTGCACCCAGATGTCTCGCTCTTCTCCAGGGAGTTCAGCATCTGCGTCCTCCCCTTCGGTCTGTGATCCCTTCCTGGGATCTGTGTCTGGTGCTCAGGGCCCTGATGACGGTGCCCTTGAGCTGTTGAAGTGCATTACCTTAAAGGATTTGACGCTTAAGGCAGTCTTCTTGGTCACAATTGACTTCTGCAGGGTGGATTTCCGAGTTGCAGGCTGTGTCTTGCTGGGATCCTTATCTGTCGTTTTCAAAGGAGGCCGTTTCCATTAGGCCTGTGCCCCTTTTTTCTTGCCTAATGCGCTTTCTCCCTTCATGTGAGCCAGGTGGTTTGCCTGCCCTCCTTCTCTAAGGAGCAGTGTTGGAAGAATGGTAAGGATCTTCGTCTTGTGGATGTCTGGAGGGTGCTTCTGATACTTAAACATAGAAACATAGAAACATGATGACAGAAAAAGAACACATGGCCTATCTAGTCTGTTCTTCCATATCAACAACTACAACAGTCCACTTTTTACCTTTAGAGATCCTCTGTGTTGGTCCCATGTTTTTTTGAATTCAGTTACTGTCCTCATCTCTACCACCTCCACTGGGAGACTATTCCATGGATCCACAACTCTTTCCGTAAAGAAATATTTCCGCATATCACTCCTGAATCTATCTCCCTTCACCCTCATCCCATGTCCCCTCATAGCAGAACTTGCTTTCAATTGAAAGAGGCTCTCCCCCTGAACATTTATGCCATGGAGGTATTTAAACATCTCAATCATATCACCTCTATCCCACCTTTCCTCTAAGGTGTACATATTAAGATCCTTAAGTCTGTCCTCATATGCTTTATAATGAAGCCCACTAATCATTTTAGTAGCCACCCTCTGCACCGACTCCATCCTGTTCACATCCTTTTGAAGGTGCGGTCTCCAGAATTGCACACTATACTCCAAATGAGGTCGCACCAAAGACTTACACAGAGGCATTATCACCTCCTTTTTTCTGCTAGCCATTCCTCTCCGTATGCACCCAAGCATCCTTCTAGCTTTTGCTGTCGCTTTTTCTACATGTTTAGCTATTTTAAGATCATCAGACACAACCACGCCTAGGTCCCGCTCTTCTTTAGTGGACAAAAGTACTTCACCTCCTATACTGCATTGCTCCCTTGGATTGCTGCAGCCCAAATGCATGACCTTACATTTTTAACATTAAATCCCAGCTGCCAAATTCTAGACCATTCTTCAAGCTTAGCTAGATCCCTCCTCATGTTATCTACACCTTCCTGGGTGTCTACTTTATTGCAGATTTTGGTATCATCCGCAAAGAGGCAAACCTTACCCGACAGCCCTTCCGCTATATCACTAACAAAGATGTTAAAAAGAATCGGACCAAGGACAGATCCCTGGGGCACACCACTGGTAACATCCTTCTCCTCAGCGTGAGCTCCATTTACTTGTACTCTTTGTCGCCTCCCACCCAACCAATTTCTAACCCAAGCAGTAACTTTAGGGTCCATCCCTAGGGTGCTCAGTTTGTTTATAAGTCGCCTGTGAGGAACAGTGTCAAAGGCTTTACTGAAATCTAAATACACCACATCTAGAGCTCTCCCTCGGTCCAACTCCTTGGTCACCCAGTCAAAGAAATCAATCATATTTGTCTGACAAGACCTGCCTCTGGTGAATCCATGCTGCCTCGGATCCTGTAATCCGCTGGACACCAGAAACCTCACTATTTTCTCTTTCAGCAGCGTTTCCAATAACTTACTCACCACTGAAGTTAAACTAACCGGCCTGTAGTTTTCAACAACATCCTTACTTCCACTTTTGTGTAAAGGCACCACATGAGCCTCTCTCCAGTCCTTTGGCACCACTCCCGACTCCAACGAGGCATTGAAAAGGTCAGTCAGTGGAGTTGCTAGAATGTCCCCAAGTTCCCTCAGTATTCTAGGGTGTATCCCATCCAGTCCCATCGCTTTGTCTACTTTAAGTTGAGCTAGTTTCTCACAAACACAGTCTTCTGAAAATTGTTCAAGATGTTCCTAAAATTGTTCGCTTCTGTTCCTATTTGTGGGTGTTTTATGAGGTCCTGCTCCTGGTTCTTCATCTGTGAACACAGAACAAAAATATTTGTTAAGCAATTCCGCTTTATCCTTATCAGCTTCTACATATTCCATTCCCCCCCCCCCCCCGCACCCTTGAGTCTGACAATACCACTTTTGCCCTTCCTCTTCTCACTAATATATCTGAAAAATGTCTTATCCCCCCCATTTTATTGCATTGGCTATTTCCTCCTCCTTTTGAATCTTTGCCTTCTTGACTACTTTGCTAGCTTCTCTAAGTTTTTCCAAATACAGATGCCTATCTTCCTCTCTCTGTGATCTCTTGTATTTCATGAAGGCCTCCTTCTTTTTCTTCACTTTTTCAGCTACTTCCTTCGAAAACCATAGCGGTCTCCTTTTCCTTTTGCCTTTATTTACCATTTTAACAAAAATGTTGGTTGCCCTTAAAATATCCCCTTTCAGTTTTGCCCACTGTTTTTCTACATCCCCCAGCTGTTCCCATCCCACTAACGACTCCCTGAGGTATTCGCCCATCTTGGCAAAGTTAGTTTTCCTAAAGTCTAAGATCCTCACCTTGGAATGGATTCTAACAGCCCTAGTCCTAATACTGAACCACACCATCTGGTGATCACTGGATGCAAAATGATCTCCCACTACAACATCAGAAACACTTTCACCATTGGTAAGCACCAAGTCTAGTATGGCCCCTTCACGTGTGGGGTCTGTAACCAATTGCCTGAATAGTTCTCCCTGTAAAGAATCCAGGATCTCCTTACTTCTAGATTATACTGCAGCAGGAATGTGCCAATCAACTTCTGGCATATTTAAATCTCCTATCAGTAGCACTTCCCCTTTCCTAGCAATGCTGCGAATGTCTTCAATTAACTCTCTGTCCACCTCTTCCTCTTGTGAGGGAGGTCTGTATATCACACCAATGTAAATAGATTTCTCTTTCCCTCTTTCTAGTTTAACCCACAATGCTTCCCCTCTCCCTTTTAAGCTCTGTAATTCCAAAGCTTTAATAGTAGTTTTTACATATAGTGCCACTCCTCCTCCCCTACTTCCTACTCTGTCCTTTCTGAATAAAGTATAGCCAGGTATAGTTACATCCAAATCATGGTTTTCTGTGAACCATGTTTCTGTAACTGCCACTAAATCCAAGTCAGCCACTCCCACCAAAGCTTCAACATCAGGGATCTTATTTCCCATGCTACGGGCATTTATATCCACTGCTTTCCATATGTTACCCCTGTTACCCATTTCCATAAAGGTATTTAATGTATCACCTACCTGGGAGCTTTCACTTACCTGGGGGCTTTCTTCACCCATCCCCAATGAATCTAGTTTAAAGCCCTCTTCAGTAGATTAGCCAATCTACTACTGAAGACGCGTTGACCTTTCTTGGACAGATGGATGCCATCTCTGCTCTGCAACCCTTGGAACAGCATCCCATGGACTAGGAAACCAAAATGCTGTTTATGACACCATCCACGCAGCCATGCATTCATCTCCAGGATGCGAGCCTCTCTGCCTTGGCCTTTACCCTCAACAGTGAGGATTGCAGAGAACACCACCTGTGCACCTAACTGTTACTTGGGGGTTACAGATTCCTTTCATAAGTCTGACCATCTTTTTGTGTTTGCTGGCCCATGCAAGGGTGATGCGGTGGCCAAGTCGACTTTTAGGCACTGGATTCAGGAGGCCATTGTCTCTGTTGTGGAACCAGCCGGTTCCAGAGGGTTTGCATGCCCATTCCACCCATGAGGACGCTCATGCTCGGGTAGAACGGAGCTTCGTGGCTCCTGCAAACATGGTTGGGCATCAACATAGGCATCACCTTCCCCTGGTCAAGCATTTCCACTTACATGTCCACAAGCAGGCGGACAAGGCCTTTGGCTCAAGGGTTTTGCGAGCTGCTGTGTCTTCTTCCTGCCCAGTGGTGTTGTAGCTTTGGTACATCCCAGTTGTCTGGACTGGTCTAGCAGGATGATATGAAAGGTGACATTTTACTTACTAGTTAATGTCCTTTCCTTTCCTTGAGTCCTGCTAGACCAGTCCAGGGCCCACCCCTGAAACTGTCTTTGCTCTATTCTTCTGCTGCGGTACCCATGGATCCGCTATGACTTTTATACTTGGCTGTGCAGGTTCATCTTCTACTAACACCTTCTGTTTATGCTTTCCTTTACATCATCTTCTGTTCGTTACTCTTGTTGCCCATGTTTGAGGATGTGTGAGGCTTGCCATGTTTCTCCCATATGTTTTGGGATGATTACTGAAGGGACCTGTGGTGGCTGAGGCGAATAGAGGCATAGGAGTGATGTCACTGAAACCTGGGATTTTCATTGGTTCTTTGTCTCCACCCATCTGCTGGTAGGAGAACACAACCCCTGAGTTTGTATGTCCCTTTTCAAATCCAGGCTGAAAACTCACCTCTTCGCTGCCGCTTTCGGATCTTGACTCACCTGGTCTCATTTGTGTTTTCTTCCCCCTAGATGTATCCTGTGTCTACAGCTACTGTGTTGTCTGTCTTGACCAGATTGTTAGCTGTGAGAGCAGGGACTGTCTTTTTACATGTATCTTTGCAGCGCCGTGTACGTCATGCACTATACAAATGCGTAGTAGTAGTAGCCCACTTGTTTGGACTGGTCTAGCAGGACTCAAGGAAAGGGCATTAACTGGTAAATAAAGTGTCATTTTGCCTCTATATAGGTCTCTGATGTGACTGCACCTCTTAGAGCGATCAGATTCAGAACTGTCTGCAGTATCTCAGAAAGGTACAGAGAAGGGCGACAACAATGGAGAAAGAGATGGAAGTACTTCTTGTTAGGAAAGGCTAAAGAGGTTAGGGCTCTTCAGCTTGAAGGAAAGATGGCTGAGGGGGAGCTATGATAGAGATTTATAAAATCATGAACGGGGTGGGACGTTGTTGATCCTTTCAAGTAACACTGAGATGAGGGGACGTTCTATGAAATAAACAGGTTACACATGTAAACCACTACGACTTATCACTTGTATAGTGCTCCGATGCATACGCAGCACTGTACAGAGACATGTAAGAGACAGCCCTTGCTCATAAGGGCTTATAGTCCAGTCAAGACAGACAGCACAGTAACCGGGGACTAAGATGTAAGGAAACACCTTACATCAAAGGAGGTGAACAGGAGACTAGGGGGTTCGGGATCCAATAGCAAAGGCATTTTCACATTCAGCACACAGTTAAGCACTGGAATTTGATGTCAGAAAATGTTGTAAAAGCTGTTCCTTATCGTCACTCCAGTCCAGTCCCTTTACTTCTGGGTTGCGCAACCCTTCCAGCAGCTTGGAGGCTGAGCCAAACCTTTTTGGAGGTGGGGCGGTATAAATACCACTGGGACCACCCCTCCACTCCAGTATTCTCAGCCTCCAAGCAGCTGGAGGGTTCCGTAAGCCTGGGGCTTACTGGAGTCTTCCTTTAACTAAATTCCCTTAAAATTACTTTTAAAATTTCTAACTTTATTACTTTATTGCTTTTAGTTTCTTGCATTTATTTTCCAGTGCCTATCAGTTAGTTTGGGTGCTCTGTTCCTTTAACTACACTCTGCTCTCTTCCCCTCCCTCCCCCCCCTCCCCCCACACACCGGTCGGGCCGGGCTCCGGAGGTAGAAGGGTGCTGGCTGTTTGCCTCAGATCAGCGGGATTTCCTCGCTTGCCCTGCCTCGCGCCGAAGCCCTTCAGGTGGCTGAGCGCTGGAGGAACCCCCGAGAGGCAGATTGCGACCGCCAGTCTCACCCCGCGGCTGAAGAACGCGGCGGCGATCCTCGGGTCTTCCACCCGCGGCGGAGGAGTCTGCTCGGCTCAGCACTGCTCTTCACGGTCGGCACAGTCTCTGCCGGCATCCACTGCCTCAGCGACGTTTTGTCCCGGGAGGAGAACAACGACCCGCAGAACGCGCTCACGATCCCCCGTTCAGGCTCCACGTGGTGAGGCCTACCACGTGTAGAGCCAACGGGCAGAGATCGCTGAGCCGGGTTCACCAAGCTACAAACCGCAAGTATCAGAGATCTACTCGCAGTTTCCTGGATCGCTATTGCCTGTGTTTTAAGTTTATTTTATTTTGCTTTTAATTGTATTTTAATTTAGTAATTTAATTTTCTAATGGTACTTAGCCACGGGCCTAGGTTTCACTGTTAGAGAACAGAGGGTCTGGTAATTCCTCTTCTCTCTCTCTCCCTCAAGGATAAATTGCTTTTAAAAAGAGGGAGAGAACTATTCCTTACAGCTATATTTTCTGTTTTCCTTGTAGCTGGGGTCCGGGCCTATTGCTTATCCCTTCAAACAGGTCTGAGGTATCTGGGATCAAGAGCATGGCGGCGAAGCCCAGATGCCTTTCCTGTGGCACCCGTAGGGGCACTTCCTCGGAGGCAGGAGTCTGCAGGGCTTGTGCTGCAGTAGCTGCCACAGTGGAGCAAGAAATTAATTTGGCCATGTCTCAGGCCTCTCAGAATACTGAAGACCCCTTACAAGGGGAGGGGGGGTCCCAGCTTCCTTCTGCCTCAATCACAGATTTACCCACCCCTCTGCCCCCAGCGTCTCCCCCCCCTTCGGGGGAAGGGAGTTCAGGGGACTTTTTCTCCCCAGACTTCATTCTTTTACTCCACAAGGCCTATTGCTTGCGCAAGCAGGGTTCGGGTACAGGGGGGAATGCCCCGGCGACCGAGCCCATATCCAAGAAAGCAAGCATCCCTGACTCAGGCCTTCCACCCAAACGCCCACGCTTGGGCGGGGAAGAACCTCTCTCCGTCCTTTCCCAAGGCTCTCCAGAAGAAGAGGGCTCTGACAGAGACTGGGACGAGGAAGAAGAGGAACTGGAAGAAGGGGAGATCCCTGAAGAAGATCATTCCAGGATAATTAGAGTCTTTCGGCGGGAAGAACTTCCGGCTCTAATTGATGAGTCCCTAAAGATCCTCAATGTATCCTCTGATACACCAACAGAGGAGGAGACAGTGGAGGATCCGTTAATCCAGGCCATCAGGAGATCACAGAGGGTTTTCCCTGTCCATAGAGTGGTGCGCCAGATGATCCAGGAAGAATGGGATCAACCTGAGTCTAGTCTAAGGGGAGTCCGATCCATGTCTCGCTTGTACCCTCTACCAGAGGCGGACAGAGAACTACTGAAGTCTCCGAGGGTGGATGCAGCGGTTTCAGCAGTTACTAAGAAGACTACTATTCCAGTGGAGGGCAGCACCGCCTTGAGGGACTCTCAAGACAGAAAGCTAGATACCCTCCTGAAACAAGCGTTTGATGTGAGTGCCCTTGCCTTGCAGGCCTCGGTTTCAGGGGCTTGGGTGGCGAGAGCCTGTTTAAGGTGGTCTCAACAGCTGCAGGCAGCAGAGGGTCCATCTAGCGAGGCTCAGGCCCACTCGGCTAGACTGGAATCCGGAACAGCGTTCCTGGCGGATAGTCAGTATGACCTCATCAGAAGCCTAGCCAAGAACATGGCCTCGGTAGTGGCAGCTAGACGTTATCTATGGCTACGGAATTGGGCAGCGGACGCTTCCTCGAAGGCGCGCCTGAGCCGCCTTCCTTTTAAGGGGAAACTATTATTCGGAGAAGACTTGGAGAAGTTGGTAAAGGACCTTGGCGAGTCTAAAGGGGGCAGGCTGCCTGAAGACAGACCAAAGCAGGGGAGACCCTTAGCTCCAGTGCGTAACCAGTCCAGGGACTCCCGAAGGTTCCGTCCAGCTAGGACAAACCCCTTTCCCAGGGGCCGCTTCATCTCGAAGGGACAAGGTTTTAGAGGGTTTCGAGGAGCAGGCCGAGGTTTTAGCTCGTCCTCCTTCTCCTCCTCTCAAGGAAATAGAAAACAATGAGGCGACGGGGGTCCAGGGGGAAGAGCCTTCGGTGGGCGGTCGCCTAAGGCGTTTTCTTCCTGCCTGGTCCCGGGTCACGTCCGATCAATGGGTTCTAGAGGTTATCAGAGAGGGCTACGCTCTCGAATTCGCAAAACAAATACATCCAGCCTTCGTTCAGTCTCCCTGCGGTTCTTCGGCAAAGAGAGTAGCGGTAGAGTCTACTCTCTCCCGCCTGATAACGCTCGGAGCCGTAGTCCCAGTACCGCCAGACCAGCGCGGTACTGGTCGGTACTCGATTTACTTCGTAGTTCCAAAGAAAGAGGAGTCTTTCCGCCCAATTCTAGATCTAAAACAGGTCAATCGCTGCCTCAGAGTTCCACACTTCCGGATGGAAACCCTACGTTCGGTCATAGCAGCAGTCAGGGGCGGGGAGTTCCTAACTTCCCTCGATCTGACAGAAGCCTACCTACATATCCCGGTCAGGGATTCCCATCAACAATTCCTGAGATTTGCAGTGCCAAGGGGCCATTTTCAATTCCAGGCTCTTCCCTTCGGCCTAGCCACGGCTCCAAGGACATTCACCAAGGTGATGGTGGTGGTAGCGGCTTCTCTTCGGAAAGAAGGAATTCTAGTACACCCCTACCTGGACGATTGGCTAATCCGGGCAAAGTCCGAGGAGGAAAGCCACATCGTGACGGCAAGAGTGGTTCAAGTACTGGAAGAGTTGGGGTGGGTCATCAATCGAGCGAAGAGCAGGATGACTCCCTCCCAGGAACTGGAGTACCTCGGAGCAAGGTTCGACACCAACAGAGGCAGGGTGTTTCTGTCTCCATCAAGATCAAGAGAACTAAGACTCCTGGTCACTCAGTTTCTAGCCAGACGAAACCCCACGGCGCGGCATTATCTACAGGTCCTGGGAACAATGGCAGCGGCAATAGAGGTGGTACCATGGGCCCGGGCCCACATGCGGCCACTACAGAGGGCCCTATTGCGTCGGTGGTCGCCACAACGTCACTCCATATCAATGCAGTTACCCTGCGCGCCTCGAACCAAACAGACGCTGCACTGGTGGCGATCCCCGAAGAATCTGGATCGCGGGATGCCCCTCGAGCCTCACCAGTGGTTATTACTGACGACGGATGCCAGTCTGGCAGGCTGGGGAGCTCACTGCGAGGACCAGTTCGTTCAGGGCAGCTGGACTTGGCTAGAAGCCCAATGGCCCATCAACAGACTGGAATTGCGGGCTGTAGTATTGGCGCTCAGAGCTCTAGAGGCCTTGGTACAAAAAAGAGCAATTCGCGTGCTATCAGACAACGTTACCGCGGTGGCTTACATCAACCACCAGGGCGGCACCAGCAGTCCCGCCCTAGAGAAGGAGGCGAGCAGCCTGTTCCAGTGGGCAGAAACTCGGTTGGAAGCTCTCTCGGCACAGCATGTGGCAGGCATAGACAACGTCACGGCAGACTAACTCAGCAGGTGCAAGATAGACCACGGGGAGTGGGAGCTGGAGCAGGAGACGTTCGACCGGATAGTAGCCCATTGGGGTCTGCCAGTCATGGATCTCATGGTGAGGTTCGCGTCCGCCAAGGTGGAACGGTTCTTCAGTCGACGCAAGGAAAGGATGTCCGAAGGCCTGGATGCCTTGGCCCAGAAGTGGCCCTCGGAGGGCCTTCTCTATGTGTTCCCTCCCTGGGCTCTGATCGGAAAGGTGCTACAACGAGTGGAGTCCCATCACGGATACATAATCCTCATAGCCCCGGACTGGCCTCGCCGTCCCTGGTATGCGGATCTGATGCGATTAACCGCCGACCAACCTTGGCGTCTCCCTTGCAAAAGGGACCTACTGAGGCAAGGCCCATTACGGATGCCTCACGTGGATCGGTTCTCGCTTACGGCCTGGCTATTGAAAGGGCGAGGCTCCTAAAGAGGGGTTATTCGGGAGCCGTCATCTCTACCCTGTTAAACGCTAAGAAGCGTTCGACCTGTCTCTCTTATATCAGGACGTGGCGCATCTTCGAAGCGTGGTGCGCTGAGCGCAGGCAAAAACCCCTATCCGCTTCAGTCCCGAGGTCTTAGAATTCTTACAGGCAGGCTTTGACAAGGGTCTAGCCCACAGCTCCTTGCGGGTTCAGCTAGCGGCAATCGCATGCTATAGAGGGAAGGTCCGCGGAAAGCCCCTAGGGGCGCACGCGGATGTCTCCAGGTTCCTAAGGGCGGTGAGGCGCCTGCGGCCTCAACAGAGGTCCGTCGTCCCCCCCTGGGACCTCAACCTAGTACTTAACGCTCTGATCAAGGAACCCTTCGAACCAGTGAAGAGGGCCTCCTTAAAGGACTTAACCTTGAAGACAGTCTTTTTGGTCGCGATATGCTCAGCAAGGCGGGTTTCCGAACTACAAGCGCTTTCCGCTCAGCCTCCCTTCCTACTGTTTCTCAAGGACAAGATAGTTCTACGTCCGGTCCCCTCCTTCTTGCCCAAGGTCATTTCCCCTTTTCATATGAACCAGGCAGTTCACCTTCCGGTCCTCTCCGCCGTGGAGGGCGGAGAAGGGGTTAGCAAACTGCGGCTCCTGGATGTCCGGAGGACCTTGAAACGCTACCTTTCCCGCACGGCCCCCTTTCGGAAGTCCGAGCGGCTATTCGTTCAGTTTGGGGGTCCACACAAGGGAGAAGCGGCGGCCAAGGCCTCCATCTCCAGATGGATCAGGGAAGCGATTGCTTCCGCCTACATCCTGAAAGGAAAGCAGGTGCCTGCGGGGCTACGGGCGCACTCCACCCGAGCTCAGGCTACGTTGTGGGCAGAGTTCAGCTTAGTCCCTCCAGTGGATATCTGTAGGGCAGCAACTTGGTCCTCTCTTCATACGTTCACCAAGCACTACAGGCTGGACATTCAGAGCGCAGCAGATGCTCGGTTTGGTCTGGCGGTCCTTCAGTCCGGTTTGCCGGATCCCACCCAGGATTGAACTGCTCTTGTACATCCCAGAAGTAAAGGGACTGGACTGGAGTGACGATAAGGAAATAGTAATTAGATCTTACCTGCTAATTATTGTTCCTGAAGGAACGACAGTCCAGTCCCTGATCCCACCCGGTGAGGACCTATCAATCAGGAGGAAACTCTGGACCGAGCGGGGGGCCTTTTCAGGATGAAGGGACACGGGAGAAAACCGGATCGGGCAACATCAAGCATTTCTCCTCCGTCCGGTCACTCTCTCTCTCTCTCTCTCTCTCTCCCTCTCTCTCTCTCTCTCACTCACTCTTCCTCGCATTATCCATTTGCTATATAAAAACAAAAAAAAAAAAAAAAAAGAGGTTGTTGTACATGGTTAGGCAATGTTGTTTAGATAAGTTCTTAATGGAAATCTGTAGATCTGCTTTTTCAGTCGATTACTGGAGTGGAGGGGTGGTCCCAGTGGTATTTATACCGCCCCACCTCCAAAAAGGTTTGGCTCAGCCTCCAAGCTGCTGGAAGGGTTGCGCAACCCAGAAGTAAAGGGACTGGACTGTCGTTCCTTCAGGAACAATAATTAGCAGGTAAGATCTAATTACTATTTAGTGTGGCTGGCTTTAAAAGAGCTTTGGACATGGTCCAGGAGGAAAATTCCATAAACAATTAACATGTTAGACTTGGTGATTGCCCCCTCTTACTGCTGGAAGTGGGGGAGAAGGGACCATGTTAGAATCTCTTGGCTTCTTCCACATGAACTGGACTAGCTAGTCGGAGACAGAAAGCTGGGCTCAGTGGAGTATTGCTCTGACCCAGCTTATGACCTCCATGTGCCAACTGCTGATCTACACACTCTCTGCTGCTATTCCAGTACTGAGTCCCTCCCCCCACTCCCCCGTCCCCCATCCCCCAGATTTGCACTATATATTCTAACTTTAGAAAGGGTGGTTTTGAATTGTGGGCTCAGTCCCGCCCATTATCTGGGTTTTTCTAGGGAGGGTGGGGTAGGGCTTGGCAGAATTTAAAGCATAGCAGGAGACTAGAGGCAGATTTGCCCCAGTTTCAGCCAGATGTTCTCTAGATAGCTTTAATCTGGACATGGATTTGACTCTAGAAATTCCTGGGTGATGGGTGTGGCTCCCTCCATTCTAGGAATGTCTGAATGGTGGATGTGCCCCTCCAGCCTGAAATTAATGCCTGAGTGTTGAATATGGTTTCCTTCCTGCCCCCCCCCCAATGGTGGGTATTTCTTTATTTAACATTTCTTATATGCCGCCTTTCAGTGGTATCAAGGCTGTTTACATCAAACAGAACTGAACATAAGTTACGTAGAACGTGCTTATAACAACAACAATTACATGTTAATAATGAATCATGGGAGGAACGGGAACAGGGGAAAGGTTTAATCCTCAGCCAGTTAACTGAGTGACCTAAGGGTATGTTTTATAGCTAATATACCAGCAGACGCCATGAGTCCTTGGGTGCTGGCTCCTAGGGACTGCCCGGTCCTCGTTAATGTCAGCTCATAGAATGAATGGTACATTGTCCCTGTGCTCAGCTTTATAGAAAGATGTCGGAGGAAGAAAATGGTATATCACTGGGATAACGCTGGTTCCCAGAAGTAACCCTTTCAAGAAAATCTCATTCATTTAGGTCATTTATTGCTTGACTTCATTCTCAAGATATCAGCTCTTCAGGAACTCTTGACGTTTATAGTTTGGTTCCATATCGTGGGGGATATCTTGATCAGTGTCCATTGTCATTATCATAACGACTGTATGTAAATAATATTTGTAAATAGTTCCCCCATGTTACCCATGTTTTTACGCCTGTTCTCTGTAAACTCAGAATAGTTTGTTGTTCTGGTGATTTTGTTTCATGTAAACCGCGCTGATACCAAATAGCGCGGTATATAAAAGATTGTAATAAAGAAATAAATAAATAATTTAGTATTCACTTTGAAGATACCAGTGCATACTAATAGAATATTTTTGGTCCAATTTGTCTGCTTTGGGATTGAAGCAAATCAAAGTCCTACCTATGTCTACTGAGGGTTTGTCAGACCTTGTTAAAGACTGCGTCACATGGTATGCAATTTGGTCCAATTACTGCCTGCTTGTTTTATGTCATAGTTAGTGGGAGTCGGACAATGATTTATAAGAACCAGCATGTGAAACTAGTTATAGTCAAAGGCAATAGTGAAACATTCTTTCAGTCCATGGATTTAGACTCTCTTAGCCTAGTTGAATTGGATATAGACAAATTAGTTGAAAACTGCAATGATGTGCTTTTAAAAGCATTAAAGATGGTGGGCCCCTTTTTTGAGGTAGAGAAAGACAGAGACCAGCATAAGAAAACCTCCCCATGGCTTATAGATTCCTTTAAAGAATGAAAAAGAATTACTGCTGAGCACTAGAGAGAATCTGGAAATTCATTAGGAATAAGGAGAGGTGGCCAGCTATATTTAAGCTTTATAAATGAGAAACTGTACAAACCAGGAAAATATATTATGCAAATCAAATTGTAAAGGGAAGGAATAGATCTAAAGAACAGTTTCCCCACTTCTAATGAATAATTGAAAGCTACAGATATTAAGATAGATGCAGGACTGGCCCCAGAGTTGGCCGAAGGTGTTGGCACCCTAAGCAAGCCTTAAGCCTTTTGTCTCCCCCTAGCAGTCGGAATCTATTGTTTAGCTTTGAATAACCCAGTGTCTGCCCCCCCCCCCCACCAAGAAGCTGCCACCATAAATGTCAGAGAATCCCTTCTCAAAGAGAAAATCTACAGAGAAGTAGGAGCCCCATAAATGAGAGAGGTGAGCTCACCAAAATTGAAGACTACTTTGGAGAATCTTGGGAGGATTGTAGAAAAATTAACAATGAGTAAGATGCAGCAAATGATAGCTGGATCCTGTAAGGCTGCTCCCATCTGGGTCCTTGCCCTTTGAAGTTGTTAGGAGGACCTCCCATTGAAATGTCACAATGGTTGACTATAGTTATAGTTACTTTTATGTGATATACCGCCTATTATGTACCATGTCTCAGCGGTTAACTATTCTATACAATCAGGTACATATTTTTTCCCTCATCCCCGGAGGGCTCACAATCTACATATTTGTACCTGAGGTAATGGAGGGTTAAGTGGTTTGCGCAAGGCCACAAGGAGCACCTGTGGGACCAGAAACCCCAGATCTTATTATTAACAATGTACCAACCAGAGTTATTGACCACTTTTTTTCAAGAGCACAATTTTGGTCTGCAAAAACCCAAAGGAGCGGTACAGGATAGGAAGTGAAGTACTTCAAGGAAGAGCAGGACCTGGGCGCAATCATATGGAAGATCTTAAAGTGGCCAAACTTTTATAGAAAAGACAATGGCAAAAGCCAGAAGGATGCTTGGGTGCATAGGGAGAGGAATGGCCAGCAGGAAAAAGACAGGTCTCTAGTGAGACCTCATTCGGAGTACTGTGTACAGTTCTGGAGATTGCACCTTCAGAAGGATATACACAAGATGGAGTCAGTCGAGAGGATGGCTACTAAAATGGTCAGTGATATCTGTCATAAGGCATAAGGAGATAGGCTTAAAGATTTCAATATGTATGTTTTGGAGAAAAGGTGGGAGAGTGGTAATGTGTTGGAGATATTTGAATACCTCCATGGAATAAATGCATAGGAGGTAAGAACATAAGAACATAAGATATGCCATACTGGGTCAGACCAAGGTCCATCAATCCCAGTATTCTGTTTCCAACAGTGGCCAATCTAGGTCATATGTACCTAGCAGTTTCCCCAAGAGACACAAGTTCCACAATGCTTGTACTGGGTCAAGCATTGATATCTTCGGTCACTTCTTAATAATGGTTTATGGACCTTTCCTCCAGGAACTTGTCCAAACCTTTTTTAAACCCAGCTACACTAACAGCCTTTACTACATCCTCCGGTAACAAATTCCAGAGTTTGATTACACGTTGAGTGAAAAAATATTTTCTTTTATTAGTCTTAAATAGTTTACCCTGTAGCTTCATTGCATGTCCCCTAGTCTTTCTATATTCTGATAACGTAAACAATCGATCTACGTTTACCCGTTCCACTCCGTTCATTAATTTATAGACTTCTATCATATCTCCCCTCAGCCGTCTCTTTTCCAGGTTAAAGAGCCCTAACCTTTTTAGCCTTTCTTCATAGGAATATCCTTCCATCCCCTTTACCATTTTGGTGGCTCTTCTCTGAACCTTTTCTAAAATCGCTATATCCTTTTTAAGATACGGCGACCAGAATTGCACACAATATTCAAGGTACGGTCTCACCATGGAACGATATAGAGGCATTATAATATCTTTTGTTTTATTTTCCATTCCTTTCCTTATCATACCTAGCATTCTATTTGCTCTCTTGGCCGCCGCTGCACACTGGGCCGAGGGTTTGAACATGTTATCCACAATGATGCCTAAATCTTTTTCCTCGGTGGTGGTTCCTAATGTGGAACTTTGCATCGTGTAACCATAGTTTGGGTTGTTCTTCCCTAGGTGCATAACCTTGCAATTGTCCACATTAAATTTCATCTGCCATTTTGATGCCCAGTCTTCCAATTTATCAAGATCCTCTTGCAGTTTTTCACAATCCTCTTGGGTTTTAACAACTTTAAATAGTTTTGTGTCATCTGCAAATTTGATAACCTCACTCGTTATTCCACTTTCCAGGTCATTTATGAATATGTCAAAAAGCAGCGGACCCAGCACAGATCCCTGGGGTACACCACTATTCACCTTTCTCCATTGGGAAAATTGGCCATTTAGCCCTACCCTCTGCTTTCTATCTTTTAACCAGTTCCTGATCCACAGTAGTACACTGCCTCCTATCCCATGACTCTTTAGTTTTGCCAAAAGTCTCTGATGAGGGACCTTGTCAAAGACTTTCTGAAAATCCAGATACACAATATCAACCGACTCACCTTTGTCCACCTGTTTATTCACTCCTTCAAAAAAACATAACAGATTAGTAAGACAAGATCTTCCTTGTCTAAAGCCATGTTGGCTGTCTCCCATTAGGTTGTGACTATCTACATGCTGAGTAATTTTATTCTTTATGATGGTTTCTACCATTTTTCCCGGTACTGACGTCAGGCTCACCGGTCTGTAGTTTCCCGGATCACCCCTGGAACCCTTTTTAAAAATTGGTGTTACATTGGCGATCCTCCAATCTTCAGGTATTAGAGATGATTTTAATGATAGTTCACAGATTACTAATAGCAGGTCTGCAATCTCATATTTCAGTTCTTTCAACACCCTTGGATGTATACCATCCGGCCCAGGTGATTTGCTACTCTTCAGTTTATCTAATAGTTGTAAGACATCTTCCCGATGTATCGATATTTCCTTCAATTCTTCCGCACCTTTAAATACCACTTCAGTCATGGGTAACATCCCTACATCTTCCTCAGTAAAGAGCGAAGCAAAGAATTCATTCAGTCTCTCCGCTATCGCCTTGTCACCTCTTAGTGCTCCTTTAACCCCTTTATCATCTAATGGACCAACTGACTCTCTCACAGGTTTTTTGCTACGAATGTACTTGAAAAGGTCTTTATTTCGCGTTTTTGCTTCCGCAGCAAGCTTCTTCTCAAATTCTCTTTGCCTGCCTTATCAATGCCTTGCATTTGACTTGCCAGTGCTTGTGCTGTTTCCAGGTTTCGTCGTTTGGCTCTTTTTTCCATTTCCTGAAAGATGCTTTTTTGGCAACAACAGCCTCTCTGACCTCACCTTTAAACCATGCTGGCAGTTTTTTGGACTTCCTTCCACTTTTCCTAAAGCGTGGAATACAGCTGGTCTGGGCTTCCAAGATAGTATTTTTCAACAACACCCAAGCTTGATGTACGTCTTTAACCTTTGCAACTGCTCCTTTTAGTTTTTTCTTAACTGTTTTCCTCATTTTATCATAGTCTCCCTTTCGAAAGTTAAAAGGTAGTACTGTGGATTTCCTTACTATCCCTCCTCCACTAATTAAATCAAAGGCGATCATGCTATGATCACTATTGCCAAGTGGCCACAACACCCTTATCTCTTGCACTAGATCTGATGTTCCACTAAGGACTAGGTCTAATATGGCTTCCCCTCTGGTCGGTTCATGAACCAGCTGCTCCAAGAAGCAGTCATTTATTTCATCTAGGAACTTTATCTCTCTAGCATGTCCTGACGTGACACTGACCCAATCGATAACGGGGTAATTGAAATCACCCATTATTATTACTGCGCTGTAACGTTTGTTAGCTTCCTTGATTTCTTTGAGAATTTCATCATCCATTTGGTCATTCTGGCCAGGTGCTCAATAGTACACCCCCACTGCCATTGCCTTCCCCCTTTTATATGGAATTTCAATCCATATAGATTCTACAGCAGATTTTGTTTCCTGCAAAACTTTAATCCTTTCTGAGTCAATGCCCTCTCTAACA
This sequence comes from Ichthyophis bannanicus, assembly GCA_033557465.1. Taxonomy (NCBI): domain Eukaryota; kingdom Metazoa; phylum Chordata; class Amphibia; order Gymnophiona; family Ichthyophiidae; genus Ichthyophis; species Ichthyophis bannanicus. The sequence goes on from CM066035.1 coordinate 3,149,723, forward strand.
TAGAGCGCAACCCCTCCACCAATTTGATCAGCTCTATCATTACGATATAGTTTGTACCCAGGTATCACAGTGTCCCACTGGTTGTTCTCCTTCCACCATGTCTCTGATATTCCAATCATATCTAACCTTTCATTTAGTGCTATATATTCTAACTCTCCCATCTTATTCTTTAGACTTCTAGCATTTGCATACAAGCATTTTAGAGAATGTATTTTATTCATGTTAATTTGGCTATTGTTAGACATGGGTAAATTGGGATCTTTAAGCTCTGTCTGCTCCATACTCGAGGGCATTTGGGCTACTTTACTCTTTTGTGGAACCTCTCTGCTTTTGGTAGTATCCTTCAAGGATACATTCTTCCGAACCATCCACTCTTGGGCGACTGTCGGCTTTCCCCTAATATCTAGTTTAAAAGCTGCTCTATCTCCTTTTTAAAGGTTAATGCCAGCAGCCTGGTTCCATCCCGGTTAAGGTGAAGCCCATCCCTTCGGAAGAGCCCCTCCTTTCCCCAGAATGTTCCCCAGTTCCTAACAAATCCAAAACCCTCATCTCTGCACCATTGTCTCATCCACGCATTGAGACTCCGGAGCTCTGCCTGCCTTTTGGGTCCTGCACGTGGAACAGGAAGCATTTCGGAGAATGCTACCATGGAAGTTCTGGATTTCAACTTCCTACCTAAAAGCCTAAATTTTGCCTCCAGAACCTCCCTACCACATTTTCCTATGTCATTGGTACCGACATGTACCAAGACAGCAGACTCCTCCCCAGCACTATCTAAGACCTTATCTAGGTGGCGCGTGAGGTCCGCTACCTTCGCACCAGGCAGGCATGTTACCAGGCGATCCTCACGTCCACCAGCCACCCAGCTATCTACATGCCTAATGATCGAATCACCAACTATAATGGCTGTCCTAACCCTTCCCTCATGGGCACATGGCCCTGGAGAAACCTCCTTGGTGCGAGAGGCTTTTACATCACCTGGAGGACAGGTCCTAGTTACAGGATCACTTCCTGCCACACCAGGGTGATGCTCTCCTGTCACTTGACCTCTCTCCTCCATGGCAACAGGGGTGCTGCCAGACTGGAGGTGGGACTTCAGGACTATATCCCTGTAGGTCTCGTCTATTTACTATGGCAGTGTACTATTGTGGATCGGGAACTGGTTAAAAGATAGAAAGCAGAGGGTAGGGCTAAATGGCCAATATTCCCAATGGAAAAAGGTGAATAGTGGAGTACCCCAGGGATCTGTACTGGGTCCGCTACTTTTTGACATATTCATAAATGACCTGGAAAAGGGAATAACTAGTGAGGTTATCAAATTTGCAGATGACACAAAACTGTTTAAAGTTGTTAAAACCCAAGAGGATTGTGGAAAACTGCAGGAAGATCTGGATAAATTGGAAGACTGGGCATCCAAATGGCAGATGAAATTTAATGTGGACAAGTGCAAAGTTATGCACCTAGGAAAGAACAACCCACACTATAGTTACACGATGCAAGGCTCCACATTAGAAACCACCACCCAGGAAAAAGATTTAGGAGTCATTGTGGATAACATGTTAAAACCCTCCGCCCAGTGTGCAGCGGTGGCCAAGAAAGCAAATAGAATGCTAGGTATCATAAGGAAAGGGATGAAGAATAAAACAAAGGATATTATAATGCCTCTGTATCGCTCCATGGTACGACCGCACCTTGAATATTGTGTGCAATTCTGGTCACCGTATCTTAAAAAGGACATAGAGTTATTAGAAAAAGTACAGAGAAGAGCCACCAAATTGGTGAAGGGGATGGAAGGCTACTCCTATGAAGAGAGGCTAAAAAGGTTAGGGCTCTTTAACCTTGAAAAGAGACGGCTGAGGGGAGATATGATAGAGGTCTATAAATTAATGAATGGAGTGGAACGGATAAACGTGGATCAATTGTTTACGCTATCAGAATATAGAAGGACTAGGGGACATGTAATGAAGCTACGGGGTAAACTATTTAAGACAAATAAGAGAAAATATTTCTTCACTCAACGTGTAATCAAACTCTGGAATCTGTTACCGGAGGATGTAGTAAGGGCTGTTAGTATAGCTGGGTTTAAAAAAGGTTTGGACAAGTTCCTGGAGGAAAGGTCCATAAACCACTATTAAAAAGGGACCCAGGATATCAATGCTTGACCTAGTACAAGCACTGCAGAACCTGTGTCTTTTGGGGAAACTGCTAGGTACGTATGACCTAGATTGGCCACTGTTGGAAACAGGATACTGGGCTTGATGGACCTCGGTCTGACCCAGTATGGCATTTCTTATGTTCTTATGTTCTATGTACCTCTCTGTCTGTCTTATGTTTTCCAAGTCTGCTACTTTAGCCTCTAGAGAACGGACTTGTTCCCTGAGAGCAGAGAGCTCCTTGCACCTAGTGCACACGTAAGACCTCTCACCAACTGGGAGAAAATCATACATGTGACACTCAATGCAAAAGACTGGAAAGCCCCCATCCCGCTGCTGGACTGCTGTCTGCATTGTAGTTTTAAGTTTGTGTCTAGATCTTTAAGTTCTTACTTACTAGGGGTTGCTATGGGTATTTATACCAATAAAACTGTACCTAATACGTTTAATTAAGCTTCAGGTGAACAAGGTATATTAATCTCAGGTCCTTAGTGTATGACTGATTTGGGTAATGAGCTTCACCTGAAAGCACCTCCTGTCTTTTAAGATGTGTAAGTACCTATAAAGCTATGATTATCCCAGGGGTGGGAGAGAAATAACACTTATTAAAAGAGGGCTGCTACACAGTACCCTGTCTTATGCTGCTGAGGTAAGCTAAATTCTGATTTGATTTAAATTATAGCTCTTAGCTGCTGCTAGGCTCTAACTTCTTATGAAATTTAAACTACAAGCTCTCTGCTGGATTCTAAATTTAACCAGAAAGCTCTCTTCTGTGTTTTAAAACTAAAAGTACTTTTCTGATGCTAGGCCCTGAGTGACTATTAAATGTACACTACAAGCTCTCTGCTGGGTTTCAAATGTAACCAGAAAGCTCTCTTCTGTGTGTTAAATTTAAACTAAAAGTACTTTGCTGTTACTTGGCCCTGAGTGTCTATTAAATTTAAACTACAAGCTCTCTGCTGGGTATGACGATATCCGACGATATCCTACTCTACATGCCATTTTCCACAATGCAAATGGACTTATTGCCTATAACAAGCTGCTTCGATGCAGTCTCACAATGGCTCCTGTCACAGAACCTCCGCATTCAGCATAAGAAAACTGAGGTTCTCTTTATCACAAGAGACCCCAACTTCACCCCACCACCACATATAAGTGTCAAGGGAGCTGACCTAGGCACCAAGGATACAATAAAATACCTCGGAGTCACACTAGACCATAGACTCGACATGAAATCACACATAAACAATATCGTAAAATCTGTATACTTCAAAATACGCACCCTCAGACACCTGCGTCCCCTACTAGACCACGAAGACTTCAGAACCATCTACCAAGCTCTGATACTGCCGCATTTCGACTTCGCCAATTCCATTCTACAAGGACTACCACAATCCACCATAAGCTCCTTGCAGCTCGCAATGAACACCGCTGCCAGGGTTCTTCTAGGAGCGGCCAGAAGTGAACACATCACCCCTATCCTCAAACAACTCCATTGGCTCCCTATACACGGAAGACTTACATTCAGAACCCTCATTCTCACATTTAAGGCCTTAAATGGTTTATCGTCCACATCACTCACCGCACTCATCCAATCCGTTCCATCAAATAGAAATAGGAGACATGCAGCATTAAACTCACTAACAACCCCAAAGGCTATTACAACGTGCAGCCTATCAACATCAAACAGAGCTTTCATGTTTAGCGCACCAAAATACTGGAATTCTCTCCCACCTGATCTCCGTGCCATAACTGACCTAACCCAGTTCAGAAAAGCCCTTAAATTGCACCTTTTCATCAAATACTACCCCACATGAACCGTAACATAACAACCTCACCCTAGCACATTCCACAATATCCCTCTTGTCCCAAGCACCCCTACTAATTCTATGTAAATAGTTTGAGCATGTTATCTAGCTAATAGATTATATACTCCATGTAAATAGTTATCCCATGTTATCCAAGTTGATACTCCTGTTATATGTAATACCAAACAGCCTGTTGTTCTGGTTTCTTTCTGTTATTTGTAAACCGCGCTGATGTCAAAGAGTGTGGTATATAAGAAGTTGAAATAAATAAAATAAATAAATAAACCAGAAAGTTCTCCTCTGTGTTTTAAATTCAAACTTTAATTGCTGCTACTAGGCCCTAACTGATCCAACAAAAACAGTGGGTTCACAGATTAAGTAGCTTTAATACAAAGAATTCTTTTTAGAAAATTAACAGAAGTATATACTCACAGTTGCAGATTTCTCTCCAGAAGTAACAGTCCCCCTTTCTAGTCCTTCAAGACAGGTAGCCATCTTCCATTTGAAAGAAAGCTCTGCGATGAGGGGTTATAAGATGAAGGTGAAAGGGAATAGATTCAGGAGTAATCTGAGAAAATATTTCTTTATGAAAAGGGTGGTGGATGCAAGGAACAGCTTCCCAGTTGTAGTGAAGACGAGAACTGTATCTGAATTAAAAAAAAAAAAAAAAAGCATGGGACAAATACAGAGGATCTTTGAGGGGAGAAGAGAGGAAGAGATTGTGGATGGGCAGACTTGATAGACCATATGGTCTTTATCTGCCATTTGTTTTCTATGTTAAGTGGCATTGGGAGTAGATGTATTCGCCAACTGTCATCCCATTGTCAACCTATCCTTATTAATGAAGCTAGTGGAGCATTCAGTTTAATAAAAACTTCAGGGATTCTTGGAAATAAATTACCAGACCCTTGCTAGTCCTGGCTGCCTTGGATCTGCTTGGCAAACTGGGATTAAAAGGGACAGTGGTAGATTGGTTCACGTGGTTCTTACATTGTCATACTTAAAGGATTAAAACTGAGTCAAGTCAGTGACCTCTCGTACATGGCTTATTAGTTGCAGAGTTTCTCAAGATTCCCCGATCTTTTCAATTTTCATATTTTCTGAAGAGCACTGGAAGTATTGATAAGAAATAACCACCTTCATCTTCTAAAACTCAACCGAGAGAGAATGGAAATCCTGTATGTGTACTGTATGCATCGGGAAACTCATTTCCTAAATATGGCCCCAAGAGAGGTCTTGGTAGAGATGAAATGCATCAATCTGTACCAAGATTCATAGTCTGAGTCGTTATAAATTTTGTAGTCACGATGGAGGTCCAAGTTAATGCAGTCATGAAGAAATGTTTGCTTACTCCTCATCTTCGACAGGTCCAACTGACATAAATTTAAAAATAAATAAATAAATGAACTGTATTTAATATTTATTAATTTTAAACAGACTTGTGACAGAAACCATGAGTAGCATATAACCACAAATCAGATACCAAATCAATACAGCAAAGTTCTTAAATAATAACCCTAGGAAAACCTATAACGAATAATGGCAAAATTACTTATACATACTCAATGTAGAACACAAAAACAGGCAGGAGCAGAGAGAATAGTCGAGGACAAGAAACAAAGGTAAATTAATTAAAAGAAAAAAAAAGCATAGGCACACCCCAGGCACTAAAACAATCTGCGTCCTCTTCTACCTAATCATCACCCTCCCCCCACAACTTGAGAAGTAAAGACCTTTTTAAGATCTATTGAAAGCACAAACTGCTCAGGGGAGAAGAAAATGTATTTAACACCGAGGTATAAAACATGGATACCGCAATCTGAAACTAGCTCCGAGAGCCACAGTTTCCTGACAAATAGACAAGAAAAGCCGCCTACGCTCCTGTGTAGCCCGGCTAACATCAGGAAACATCCTTACGTTCTCTCCCATAAAGGAAACATTTAATTTCTTAAAATACAAAGATGATATTCTTGAAAGATCTGACTCAAAAACAAAGCTGACTAATAAAGTAGATCTAGCAATAACTACACTAGTGGAATTTTCCAAGGAACCAGACAGATTCTCCCCCGAGGTTAACTTAGCCTGTTCCTGTTTAGAATTTAAATGTAAAACGTAAACTTTGGCTAAAGGAGGCATAACAGGATTAGGAACAAGCAAAATCTCAGACAAATACTTTTTAAAGGCTTCCACAGGTTGGACATACTCAGTATCCTAGGGAAGTTAAGAAGAATCTACAAGTTAAGGCTACAAAACTTGTTTTCAAATTGTTCTAATTTTTGATGGATAATTAGTTTATCCTTTACTAACTGATCCATAACATCCTTAGGTGCTTGCTCTTCTTTAGTGAGTTCTCCAAGTCTTCCTTCCGTAGCTTAAATAGACACTTGATATTGATTTGAATTTTGTGCAACCACCTGCATCAGTAAGGAGACATCGGAAGCACATTTGGATTCTGTGTCCTCAAGTCTCAACAACAGTGACCAGATAGATTGCAAGGAGATCTCAGAGGTAGATTCACCAGAAATAGGAACAAGTTTCATCTCCGAAGACTTTATCCAACACTCCGTTTTCCACCAGACCCTCGCTGACCCTCTTCTCCAGTGCAGGCGGGGGCATTTCGTGCCGTAGAGAAGGAAGCAGGGTCTCTCACTTCTCCACTCTCCACCATCACTCGGGGGAAGGATTGTGAGTCGCTGACAACCAGGCTCGGCTCCAAACCTTCCGAGCCTAAGGGGGGCCTCCAAGGCTGTGGATCCGATGTTACAGGCTCTAGCACTGAGGCCTTCCCAACGACACTCCGCGCAAGCGAGTCCTCTAGCACAGCGTTCTCCAGTGCCAGGGCCTTCAGGAGGGGGGCTTCAATTTGCTGCTGGCCTGCTGTCATGGACAGTGCTTTTGCCAGCCTGGCTTTAGCGTTTTGGAGCCATTGCAGAGGTAAGAGAGAGAGGGAAAACACAAAGTGCCTCTCTCCTAGGGTGCCACCATCTTGACTCCTATAAGTACAGTTTAACCTACAGCAGGTAAAGCAGGCAGAAGTTTTATCTCGTCTTGATTACTGAATATAGTCTACTTGGGTGGAGGAGTGGCCTAGTGGTTGGGGCAAGGTACTTCAGGCCGGAAGGTCGGGGGTTCAAATCCCACTAGAGGACAGCAACCTTGGGCCGGAAGGACTGGGGTTTCTAGTCCCACAGGTGCTCCTTGTGGTCTTGGCAAGCCACTTAACCTTCCATTGCCCATGTTCCCTGTAAAATAGTTATCTCCAAGTTATAATACCCTGTTCAATGTGATTTCAGTTTGTTCAATGTAAACCGCACTGATGCAGAATAGCACAGTATATAAGAGAATGTAAATAAATAAATAAAATAAATAAATAAATCACAAAATAACTTGGCTGGACTTCAGTTTATCCAAGAGACCGCAGCCAAAATCAATGCAGGCAGTAAAAGATGAGAGAGAGCCACTCTAGTGCTCATACCTCTTCAGGGGTCCCCATCAAGTTTAGAATCCTGTTCAAGATACGTACTTAGCCCCCCGGATGCACTTCTTGTATAGAAATGAGCTTTGGTGTCTTCCTGCCTTTTATGCTGTCCCTAGTCACAGCTTGATGATGCAGCTTGCTCTGATTGGTCCTCTGATGGTGCATATTTTCCTAATTGATTCTCCAGGAAGACATCTTCTCTGATTAGACCTCTGCATCTATTTAGATCCAGGAACTCCCATTCTACCTCGCCCTTGGATAGGCCTGACATGCAAGTTCCTGATCTACCGTTGCTGACCTTTGCTTCCCTGTTGGTTCTGATCCTATTTTGCCTGCCCTGACCTGAGCCTGTTTACTGACCACACTTCTGCCTGCTGATTCCGTTCGCATTGCCCTAGTGAGTGACCACATAGACGCAGCACTCCTGTACATCTGCCGCCTTCTCCTATATGGTGACCAGAATCTATGCTTTATTGTCTGGGGAATATCTCTAACTTGTGCTTTGTGTACTGGCAGCCTCTGGGTACCAGGAGGCTTAACCCAAAGAGAAAGCGGGCTTCTGAAGGTAAAGATGCCTGACCTAGGCCCAGGGCTCCTGGTGTTCCTTGTAGTGCTTAAATAATCTTGCTTTTACAGCCCTTAGGGAATTCCCCATCTTACATCAATAAATACATTCATTAATATTTACCAAACAGACTTTTAAGACCTGCAGAAGAGATTCTTGTAAAGATCCTTCAGCTAAGCAGGGTTGTGCTCCAACAGTATGGTACGTTTCACCTATAGAAATAGAATCGGAATTCCATAAAGCTAATAAGTTGAAAAGTGCACACTAGCAGTGTGACCCAATGACACGTTTCCGCATTTCCAGTGGGGAAATGTGTTTCATAGGAAGTGTTGGGGGGAGTGTGCATGCGTTTGCGTGTCTGTGTGTGTGTGTCTCTCTCTCATATGAACACATCCCCAGGTTTCACCCAGTCTGTCTCTCTCACTCATACCCCCACCCTTCATCCAGTTGCTCTTTCGCTCGCCAAATCTTGTCCTAGCTGCAGCTCCTGAAAAATGCTGCGGTTCACACCCCCCCCCCGCCCCTCTCACTGCAATCAGCGCTCTGCATGGTGAAGGAAGTTTGGGTTGATCGCCCGGTTTCAAGTTGCCTGAGACTTGAAACCATGAGCTAAGCCATGCAGTGGAGGAAGTTCAGGCTGAACTGTGCAGAGAGCCAATCGCAGTGGGGAAGGGTGAACTGCATGTGCTTTTCCTGGGTTATATGTTTGGCCTATGCTAATGCATGTGGAAACAGACATGCATACGGACAGTTTCCCTGCCACCCGAGCCCTTGACAGTAGGTGTCATGCCTAAGCAAAATGCATCTAAAAAGCTGTTTTTTCTTTAAATGAAGTCCTTTCAGAAGGAGAAGGTAGTTGATGAATGAATCCTCAGGGGATTAGGGTACTTGGCATTATTATTGTTCATTATGTTTTACCAAATACTTATGTTGTATTTGAATGTGTTCTGTATATTTTGTAAATCCGATTAAAATTTAATGCTAAAAAGTGCAAGGTCATGCATTACAGGGGGTGAAGTACTTCAGTGCATGAAAGAAGAGCGGGACTTGGGGATAATCGTATCAAGTGATCTTAAGTGGCCAAACAGGTAGAAAGGTGATGGCAAAAGCCAGAAGGATGCTTTGGTGCATAGGAAGAGGAATGGAGAGCAGGAAAAAGGAGGTGATGGTGCCTCTGTATAAGTCTGTAGTGAGACCTCATTTGGAGTACTGGGTACAATTCTGGAGGCCGTGCCTTTGAAAGATTATAAACAGGATGGAATTGGTCTAGAGGGCAGCTACTAAAATGGTCGTTATAAAGCATATGGGGATGGACTTGAGGATCTCAAGCTGTTTCCATCGGAGAAAAAGAGGGAGAGGGACGATTTGATAGAGACATTTAAATACCTATGTGGTATAAATGCATGGGAGGAGAGCCTCTTTCAGTTGAGAGGAAGCTGTGGAACCATGGGTCATAGGATGAAGGTGGAAGGGGATAGACTCTGGAGTAATCTAAGGAAATAGTTCTTTACAGAAAGGTTAGTGGATGTGTGGAATAACCTCCCAGCAGAGGTGGTGGAGACAAGAACTGTATCTGAATTCAAGAAAACATGAGAAAAGTACAGAAGATCTGAGGAAAAGAGAGGTTTTGTAGAGCTTAGCTGTTCTTATGGAAGAGCAGACTAGATAGGCTGTTTGGTCTTTATCTGCAATTATTTTCTTTGTTTCTACGATTATCTCCTGCATCCTATGTCTGCTGTTAGCCAGCTATTTGCCACACTTGCTGGAGGGAAGGTCTCTACAAAACCTGACTTTGCACAAGCTTGATTGTCTTGGCATCCACAGCTTCTTTATCTTCAGTCTCTAACTTGGAAAGCTTCTCTGTGAGTGAACGTCTACATTTTGAAATCTCTATCGCTCCCGGCATCCTTTTGTGCTTCCTAGAAACCTGGAATTCCAGGTGATGCACTTTTATATTGATGATGTCTTGGTCATGGAGAATCCGAGGATGAATTGTCAATGTGACTTAGGGAAAACTTGCACTATTTTGAGACGGTAGGCATTCAGGTGAAGAAAGGTAAATGTAAAATTGGGACTACCATTGTCATGGTTTTGGGCTATCGCTGCTACTCCTACTACTTATAATTTATATAGTACTACAAGAAGACATATAAGAGACGATATGACTGGGGATTAGGCTATATCTAGGGGATTGGTAAGGAATCACACCGGAGGTGAACAGGAGATGAATTGATGTTTCAGGAATCCATCCAAGTAAATCCAAGATTAAGGAAATCTATGATTTCCCCCAAATAGATTTTTAAAGATTAGCTTTGGTCATTTTTAGAAATGTTCAATTTCTATCTTCTGTTTCTTCCATAAGAGGCAGTACTCATTGAAACATTACACAACCATCTCCATATCGGGATGCCTTCAAAGTGGATTCGCTAACATGTGGATGCTATCCAGAATGCTCGTTTTGACAGCAGAAGTTTAGATACTCATTCGTTATAATGTATGGAGGCCCCTCACAGCTGCCTGTAATGCCTCCTCACATGGTATTGGAGCACTGATAGCCTGCTGTTCTTGAACCTTGTCCTCATCTGAATGGAATTACGTTCAGAGTGATGGAGAAGAAGTTGCTTTGGTAGTTAGCCTTCAAAGGTTCCACAATTAAGTGCACAGCTGGACTTCTAAAATCCCTACTGACAACAAGCCTCTCTGTTGGGTTTATTTTCCAAAGACATGGTATGGATGCAGCTTGGAGTGTCATGGCGAGTGCCGCTGCTCATTATACAAGCCTGGCAAGAAAATGGCCTGTAGGGATGCCTGGAGCTATCTGTTGCTACAGGTAAAAGACTTATTCCCCTCCAGGTTGAGGTATTGATTCAAGAAGCTGAACCCGTTGTTACCCTCTGTCTTGTCCCATGCTGACAACTGGGTGTGGGGAGGATGGCCAGGTGGTGAATGTGCTTTGTCAGTAGGCAGCATGAGCTATCGGCCCATAAGGGATGTCTCCTTTGGTGGAAATCATGTTGTTCCAAGGCAGTGATTCTCAACTCAATCCTTGGGACACACCCAGCCAGTTGAATTTTAAGCATATCCACAATGGACATGTATGAGAGATTTGCATTCAAAGGGAGACAATGCATGCAAATATATCTTAAGCATATTCATTTTGGATATCCTAAAAAGGTGGTGGGCTGGGTATGTCTCAAGGACTGGGTTGAAAACCCCTGGCCTAAGGAAAGGTCATCCAATTTATTTTAGCCATGTTTGTAGGCTGTGCATCCTGGAATTATGCACCAGAAGGCACTGGCACCTAATGACCTGGGATAGATACTGGGATCATCTTTGACGACGACTCCTCTTTCTCCACATATATCCAGCTGATTGCTAAAACCTGTCATTTCTTTCTCTATAACATTAGCAAAATTTCCCCTTTCCTTTCTGAACACACTACTAAGACCCTTATCCATTTTTTAGTCACCTCCTGTCTAAATTATTGCAACCTCCTCCTTGCTGGTCTCCCTCCGAGTCATCTCTCTCCCTTTCAAGATTAGCAGCTACACGGCTAATTTTCTGCCAGCCCATTTATACTCATATAACTCCTCTTCTCGAGTCACTTCATTGGCTCCCCTTCCATTTCCATATCCAATTCAAACTTCTTCAAATTCATTCTACTGCTCCTCACCACCTTTCCTCTCTCCTCGCTTCCTACATCCCTTCTCGTGAACTCCGCTCTTCTGGCTTGCTTCTCTCTATGCCCTTTTCTTCCACTGCGAACTCCAGACTTCGATACTTTCACCTTGCTGCTCATTATGCCTGGAACAAGCTATTTGAGTCTGTAATGTGAGGCGCCTTCTCTGCCAATTTTCAAATCCATGCTAAAGGCCTATCTCCTTTGAGGCTGCTTTTGGATCCTGAACCCGTGTTTTCCTTGTGTTTCCTTACCTTTCCCGATTTGTACTCCTATTCTCAGCTGTTGTATTGTCTGCTTTGTTTTAGATTGTAAGCTCTAATGAGAAGGGACTGTCTTTCTACATGTATAGGTACAGCGCTGCGTAGGTCTTGTAGCACTATATAAATGATTACACAGGTACACTACCAAAAAACTGCCTCCAGTTTTGCAACTGATTCCTATAGATTTTGGGGTGCTGAATCCAGGAAAAATAGCCAAAATGTTCCATCACGTCACGTTTTCTTGCAAAATTAGATTTCTTACCCATATAAGGAATGTTCACATAATTTCTTTTTTAGCCGACTGCAGTTTTATTTTCTTGGCCCAAAATAGAGGTTGTAATGGTTAACTAACTAGAAACACCTCCCTCATGATATTTTAGAGTGTTTTGTATTCATTTTATACATTAACAGGACAATTGGATGCGGGGGGCTAAATCCAGTACTCGCACTGGCGCATGTTCTTCCTGTTCACCTCGCCTCGTTCGCTGCTCGCCTCAACACGGTGGTTTGCGACATGAACGTTCCTGTCAAATTTCAGTTTCTTGCAAGCTCAGTATTACCATCTGTTTGCTCAGTCGTAATCCAGCTTTATTCCGAAGTGGTTCACTACCGTTGTAGTTTGCAGTGCTGTGTATTTGTGATGGCTCACAGAGCCAGAGGTTGCGTCACCTCTCCTGACAGTTTTTTTTGTTTTATTTGTGGGGAATATACCGTGAAAAAGCGGCAGAGGAACATTTCTGCATTTATTAAAAAAGTATATTTCGCCTATTTCGGTTTGAAGTTAGGCGATCCAGAGAAACCGTGGGCTCCTCACAAAGTGTGCAAGACATGTGAGGAAGATCTACGCTTATGGATGAAAGTAAAAACAAGCATTTTTCGTTTCGGAATACCTATGATGTGCGTGAACAAAGAGACCACAGCAGTGACTGCTATTTTTGCTCTTGCATTGTGAAGGGATACAACTTAAAAAATAAGAACGTAATAAATTACCCCAACCTTCCCTCAGCAATTAGGCCTATGCCTCATAGCAACGAAGTAACCTGTGCCTGAACCACCAAAATCTTTGGATCATATTTGTGTGGACGGTTTCTGATCATGATGAGACTCATCAGATGGCTTTTCCCAATGAGTCCAGTACTTCCGAGTTTGAAACTGAACCAGATCCGAAACCTGAACGTTTCTCTCAAGCTGAATTGAATGATTTAGTCCCGGGATTTAGGACTCCCAAAAGATGCTGCCCAACTGCTAGGTTCTCGGCTTAAACAGAAAAATCTATTGTCACCAGGAACAACATTTTATTGGTACCGCAACCCCGAGACACAATTTTTGAAGTATTTCAGCAAAGAGGAAGATTTGGTATTTTGCATCGATATATACGGAGTGATGGAAAAGTTTAAACTCAAGTATGATCCTGCTGAATGGCGGCTGTTCATTGATTCGTCAAAAGACAGCATAAAGGTGTTCTTCTTCATAATGGCAACACATTCGCTTCAGGTCCTATTGCTCACTCTGTTATTCTCCACGATAAATACGAGAATTAGGCCCTGATTCTTCAGAAGTATCGTTATGATGAGCATAAGTGGATGATTTGTGGAGACTTTAAAATTCTATCCATGCTATTAGGGCAGCAATCCGGTTTCACCAAATATCCCTGCTTCCTTTGCTTGTGGGGATAGCCGGGCCCGCGACCTACACTGGGGGAAAAAAGACTGGCCAATTCGGGAGTATTTGAGACCCGGTTGAGAAAAATGTTCTTCATGAGAGCTTGGTACCTCGTGATAAAATTCTATTACCACCTCTCCACATTAAGTTGGGTCTCATTAAGCAATTCATCAAGTCCCTTCCAAAAGATGGTGAGTGCTTTCGGTACCTTTGCTCAAAGTTCCCCCCGACTTTCTGAAGCAAAGCTAAAGGAAGGAGTGTTTGTTGGCCCTGATATAAGGAAACTCATTTCAGATGGAGCATTCGCTGAAACGATGTCTGAGAAGTAAAAGAGAGCCTGGGATTCCTTCAAGGATGTTGTTCTCAAATTCTTGGGGACAGGCGGGATGAGAACTATAAAGGATATTGGTTGCCAGGATGCTCAATGCCTTCAAAGAACAAGGCTGTAACATGAGCCTGAAAGTCCATTTCTTGCACTCCCATGTGACTACTTTCCCCCGAAAACTTGGGGGCGTACAGTGAAGAACAAGGTGAAAGGTTTCACCAGGACATCAAGGACGCAGAGAGAATGGGTACCCAAGGAAGATGGAACACCACTATGATGGCTGATTTCTGCTGGTTTGCTGCTGTGGGAAACCCCAGATGAAAAATACGCCAAGCAGCGCACCAAGAGAAAGCATTCGGGGAAAGAAGAAACGGGCCCACCAGGAATTGATTGACCCCAAGAATGACTTTAAAATCTAAACTGTGTTGACAAATATTGTGTTTTTACTAAACTTTGAAATAAAAATTTGCTAGTTATTACCACAGTGTCGGATCTCATTTATTAGAATTTTATTTTTCACACCATCGGGTGTTTGTCTTCATGTATTGCAATGGTGCGGTTTTGCGTTTTTCTATTCTTACATACATACCTGTACAACATTTTTTGCACATTTTCTTTGCTTTGCTTTGTGTCTAACCTCGCTCTATATGCTCAATGTTTGTGCACATGTATGTGGCTGTTTTAAGTGCAGACAATTTTGCTACCATCACAGTGTGTTTTTGTTGACATTACTCTATTCTTATGTGCTGCCTTGTTACAATTTTCTTTATTCTTATTTGAATAACTACTAAACAATTAGTATAAGAATTCATCCAAGAAACTTTATCTCGATCGCACTCAATCTGAAACGTTCACCTCAAAATGCTAACCCAATGTTAGCAAAAAATCTGTACGTGATGGAGCAAATTGGTTTCCAGATTTGGATTCAGCGCACCAAAAAACGTAAAAATCAATCGAAACATTAGAGGCAGTTTAAAAAAAAAAATTTTTAGTGTACCTGTGTTATTATTAGTAGAAGGTTGTTAAGGAGTGTGATGCATGGCTGATATCCTCTAGTGAAGGTGGGCACTTCTGGTGGTTGTATTTGGATAACTGAGGTCAAGGATCCACATTGACTACGTAGATCCACGTCAAGGGAGGGACTTCGTTGTGGTGGTAGATGGCTCAAGGTGATACTAGTATCCTCCAAATGTCTGCTGCAACAATTAGTTATTCAACAACTGTTTGCAACTCATAGGCTACCAGACATGACCATGTCAGAGTGGCTCTGCTTTCACATCTGATGACTGCAAAAAACCATTATACCATATGGACCCCAGGCGACTGCACCATCCACTCTGTCAGGCAATCAGCAAAAAGGCATTAAAAAGAATCGTCAAAGTAGATTGGTTTATTAAGCTAGTGTGGTTTCCTCATCTTGGAACATGTCGCACCTTACCCAACTAGGGAGGGCCAGTCCTGCAGAATTGTTTATGGGATGCTGCCTTAAGACACACTTAGACCATCTCAATCCATCCTTGCTATGGAATTCCAATGGAAGCAAGGCTGGAAGCTAAACTCCTCACTAGGCTCCTGTACCTTGGGCTCTTTTACACTCCAACGACTTGTTCTTTCAGAGCTTATAGAACTGGGCCAATGTGGGTCCCTGTTTGCATCATCTGAATCACTGGACCTCTTTTCTACAAGATCTGGACAACTAATAGACTGATCTGGTGGCGTTCCCTTTATTCGTTCATTCATTCAGTCTACTGCTGTTTGATTAAGCAGCAACATGGCAGCGTACAAGTTAAATAGCGTCTCGGATAGAGAACATTATGCCAAAGGCAGACTAATGGCTTTGGACAGACAGAGCAGCTGAAAGGTCACTCGCCCTGTAACATTCAAGTGCTTCATGGAACTATGGACTAATGTCCCATTTTCTTTATCTCTGGACAGGCTCACCCTGTGTGAAGGCAAGGCCCTTGACTCATCCAAGCACCTTTCAAAACCACTAGCAGCGACCTCTGCAAACTGGGCGGCCCTTGCAACTGGAATGAGATCACCTGGGGGGAAGAGAGGTATTATGTGTACTGTAGTGGGGGGGGGGGGGTGGATTCTAGTATGGAATGTCCAGAAACCCAGTGTCTGGATACTGGACTGGAATTCTTGGGCTGCAACCTTCGCCAGCTATGTCACTAAATTGAGAGAGTCAGGCAGTTGTGTTAATCCACTCCACTTCACTTTATCCACTTGTAATCAAAGAATAATATAATCGTTGCCCAATGGGACAAGCTGGGGTAATAAAAAGAACTACAGGAACTCCTGAGGAGAGATGGAGCGGTGCAAACAGGAGAAGATGGGGCGATACAGGAACTTTTGAAGAGAGAGAGGAGAGGGTGCAGAAGATAGTTGACTTCGTAAGAGAGAAGCAGAACCTGTAATCTTGAGATAAAGGGACAGGGGCTTTGAGAAGTGATTCATAGTCTTTCTGTAGAGCCTGTGCTAACCAGTACCGCCCCTTTGCTGTAGAAGGGTGGGAGACGGCACGCCACCCCATTATTCTCTTGGTTTTCAGCACTGGCTTAAAAAGGGATTTGAAACCAATGTGTGGAGAAAAGCTGTTCCAACTGTACGTTCCTCCACCCCTCACAAGCCGTGAATGTGAGCTGGGCCAGAAACTGCATGTGTGGGATCCCATAGACCCTTCCCTTTTCGAGGGGGTTTTCTTAGTTCTCGCATGCTGTTCATGGTCCCTTACAGGTGCCTCGCCTGACTTCCTGTTCCTTGCATGCGTATACAGCTACCACCTCAACCCAGCTCAGCTGAACAGACCGCCTGCCTCTGCCCCATTGCATGCATGGATTTGTAGTTCTGTGTTTTACGACTTGTTTTTCTCAGCAAATCACAGCTACAGCCCCATGCTCATCCTGGGGGAAAATCAAGACTGGATCTGTTCGATCCCGGGTCAGCTGGAACAGGAAGTCTACCTGTGTATGGTGCCTTCGTTCCTCACCACGCACGCACTTCCCTTCATTTACTGCTAGGAGAGACAAGAGTTTTCGGACTTGGCACATGGGAGCAGCATGTGCTTCTTTGTTTTCTGAAATTAAATCGAATGTAATAGAAACTTTTATATCCCCATTATTAGGAGCCCTAAACAGATTACAGAAATGGTTGACCGGAACGGCTATTCCACTGTGGAATAACTGTTTTTAAAGACTTTCTAAACTGGTCTTGATTCGCAGGTCTGGTGGCAGCAGGTTCCATAGTCCCGTCTTGGTCTGAAAGTTGAATCGGTTGTGACATACATTCTGTAGCCAGACCATCTCAACCTTTTAAAAACAAAATGGATTCTGAATTGTAAGCTTGCTAGGAGAGGTAACCTGTATAATTGTTTCATGTAAGCAGATGCACTGTCCCACCTAGACCCCCAAAAATGAGTCTTGAGGCTGTGTTTTGAAGTGTTTGCAAATGGAGAAGATTTTCACATGGGACTGATGGTCTTCCACAGAGTGTAACGGGAAGGAGAGGCCGGGACTGCACTGAGCAGGAGCGGAAATCGGAACCCTCTCCAGACCTCCTGTTGCATCCCCCCTGCTCCTACCAGCCCCTCTTCCTTTACAAGCACCTTCTGCACAGAATGAACACACTGCCCCTTGGTTCCTTCCAAAGCCTGACGTTTGAAGGAAATAACGTTCAGGAAGGTGTTTCTTTCTTCACCTGAGTACGTGCTGCGCTGTGCTGTACACTCGGGGATCGGAGCTGTTTAGATTATTTAATTTGATGTGTTTGTGTGGATATTTCATATGAAATCTTACAATGAAGTAGGAGGTGTGAAGGAGTGGCCTAGTGGTTGGGGCAAGTTGACTCGGGCTGGAGGGCCGAGGAGTTTGAATCCCGCTGGAGGACAGCAACCTCAGGATGGAGGGACTGGAGTTTCTTGTGGCCTTGGGTAAGCCACTTAACCCTCCGTTGCCTCAGCTACAAAATGTAGATTGTGAGCCCTTCAGGAACAAGAGCAATATATTCCGTACCTGAATGTACACCTCTTTGACCCGGTGAAAAGCGGTATATAAGCATTGCTAAATACAATAAAAAAAAATAATACAAAACATCTTAAAATAATCACTATAAAACTGCCAAGTTTCTTTTGATTCCTTAAACAGGACAGAGGAAGTGTTTATTCAGCTGACCCCAGCTCCTTAAAGAGAGCAGAGACAAACCATCTAGCCGTCCAGGCCACCCGGCTGTTCTGCCTACATTGCTAAGGGTACAGATCACAGAATGTGTCCGGTTGCAGGACTTCCAGTTATCCATGCCGGTCGTTTTTGGTGTGTTCCGCCCAGAAAATCCCTCTCCGTTCTTTCTTGCACCCACCTTTCTGATGTCTAACCACTAGATTCTGTAATAATCTAACCAGCAATACTGGTAGGATGTTGCCCAAACATCCTGATTACTATGTCCCCTGCGTAGCCTGCCGAGAAGACTTTGCTAGAATATCTAGTTAGGCCCAGCTAGTAGTCTGTTCTGTCATCGCAATCTGATCTAAATAGCTCTCCTTACTAAGGAGGCTCCTGGACCCCTCACATAGCCTGCCAGACAGGTCTGACCCAGGAGTACTTGGTGCCCTCCCTCTTATTGTTTGCCCTGGCCACTGGATGATAGATGGCCCACCCAATGCTGTCAGTGCAATTGGTAGTTCGTACCGTCTGTCTGATTCAAGTCGCTCCTTCATTTAATTACAGGATTTGAATTCCTCCTCCTACTTTCAGTTTGTTTTGTGCTGCTCCTAAAATTTTGCCACCCTAGGAAGCCGCCCAGTGCTTGGGGCCAGCCCTGCTGCCAGGCAGACCTAGCTACAAAAGTGATGCTGTTTTCCAACCCTCTTCTAGACTTACATCTCTGCAGTTGGAGTTTCAGGGGACATGCGTGAGAAACTGGCATACACTGGTCTCCAGTTTACGCAGATCTGATTTAAGCATAGAAAATGACGGCAGATAAAGACCATATGGCCTATCCAGTCTACCCAACCATACAAACTATCAGGTTATACAATCCCATCCTCTAGATATCCCGAAAATCGGACCAGTTTGTTGTCCCTCCAAGACGGGGCTGGGGAACGCTGCACTAGGATTAATACTTATTACTGAGCTTGCGACCTGCCAGGCAGACCCAGCTGCTAATCAGTTCTACCGTTGCAGTCTCTTGGACAAGCACGACATGTGGATTCCCATTTACTGATGGCACTTCTAACATTTCGTATTAGTCAAAACTCCTGGAAGCCCATCGAGCTGACATGGAGCTCTGTGCCTCTAAGCAATGCTCTCTGCTCTCTCTGCTTCTAGCAACTCAGAATCCTCTCTGCTTGTATTTTACTCTCTTAAGAGAATTACTATTTAGATGCCACGGCCCACGCCCAGGAAGATCCAGTCCTATTTTAGGTTTTAAAGAAGCGGGGCTGTATCTGTTTCTGCTGTTTTGCTGATACCAGACAATGCAAGTATGTTTTTTTTTTCTTACATCCTAAACAGAGTGAGAGAGAGAAGCATTTTTGTATCTAAACCAAGCAATGGGAAGTGTGTTAACTTGTGACAGGTGAAATCTGCATGCACAGTTTGTTCTTTCTCCATAGAGCTTACTCTCTCCTCTGTTTTGTACAACACTCGGCTCCTCTTGTAGTGCTATAGACACAAAGTGCCGTTTTAGAAGGGAGGTCTAGAAGGAATCTGGGCTGTCCCGAGCAGAACATCCCAAAAGCGGGAAGGAGTAGTAGCGGTGAAAGGGGGCACATATAAGGACCTTCTGAAGTCGCTCCATCTCCATCCTGAAAAACGAACGTCCCTGTACTGGGCGTCTATGGAAGCAGGCCCTGTGCAGGTTGCAAGCCTGGGTGCGGCCACGGTTTAGGCCATTTCACCTGCTGGCAGGGGTATTTTTGAAGGGAGGTGACTCTGCTATGAGACTCGCATATCCTGGTCTGCCATTTCAGACGTACAGCAGCAGGCCAATAACATGTTTTGGAGCTTGTATATGCACTCGGGAAACAACTGGGGCAATGCGCTTTCCCCGAGTTTCATCCATGAAATGAGCACTTTTTTTACTTACTTGTGGCATGGACGTCTCACCAACCAGGGCCAGATGTGCTTGTGTCTTCTGACATCGCACCAGAATGTGCCTCTCCTTGTGTTCTGCCCAGGTCACGTCTCTACCATGTCCCATGCTACGTGGATGTTCTCACGCTGGGGGCATCTATATACACTGCTTCTAAAATGGCTCTGGGGACGTCCCCATGCTTTTCACATTTTCAGACATCCAGCTCATGAATAGGGCTTCTGCCTGGCCTGGCCTTTTCTATTTGGTGGGTTTTCTTGAGGTACGCGGCAGAGAAAAACAGTAAGGACTGTTGCCTCTCTATCTGATGACACAAAATTATTCAAAGCTGTTAAAACACAAAAAGATTGTGAAGAATTGCAAGAGGACATTGAAAAATTGGAAGACTGGACATCCAAATGGTAGATGAAATTTAATGTGGACAAGTTCAAAGATATGCATCTAGGAAAGAACAACCCAAACTATGGTTACACGATGCAAGGCGCCACCTTAGAAACCACCACCCCGGAAGACTTTAGGCATCATTGTGGATAATATGTTGAAACCCTCCACCCAGTGTGCAGCAGCAGCCAAGAAAGCAAATAGAATTTATTTTATTTATTTATTTATTTAACACTTATTTATATACCGCATCTTCCAGCGATCAGTTGCGGTGTACAATTAACAACAGTTAACAATGCAGAGCTTGTTTTACATGGAACAGAATAACTTTTTACATGTTTTGGAGCTTGTATATGCACTCGGGAAACAACTGCTAGGAATCATAAGGAAAGGAAGAGAGAATAAAACAAAGGATATTATAATGCCTCTGTATTGTTCCATAGTGCAACCGCACGTTAAATATTCTGTGCAATTCTGGTCGTCATATCTTAAAAAGGAGATAGCAGAATTAGAATCGGTACAAAAAAGAGCAATACAAATGACAAAGGGAATGGAAGGATGCCCTATGAGGAGAAGCTTAAAAGGTTGGGGCTCTTCAACTTGGAAAAGAGATGGCTGAGGGGAGATATGATAGAAGTCTATAAATTAATGAATGGAGTGGAACGGGTAAACGTAGATTGGTTGTTTACGCCATCAAAAAGTAGAAAGACTAGGGGACGTGCAATGAAGCTACAGTATAATCCATTTAAGACTAATAAGAGAAAGTAGTATTTACTCAATGCGTAATCAAACTCTGGAATTCTTTACCAGATGATGTAGTTAAAGCTGTTAGTATAGCTGGGCTTAAAAAAGGTTTGGTCAAGTTCCTGGAGGAAAGACACATACACCATTATTAGAGGACGCTTGAAATCCACTGCTTACCCCAGGACGAGCATTGTGGAACCTGTGTGCCTCTTTGGGAACCTGCCAGGTACCTGTGGCCTGGATTGGCCACTGTTTGAAACAGGATACTGGGCTTGATGGCTCTTAGTCTGACACAGTAAGGCATTTCTTATGTAATTAATAGATTGAGGAACATTTTCTAAACCCCAAGTCAGATGGGCTTTCTCAGACCGCAACTAGTACAACGTTCAAAAAAACAGCCATTGAGAATGAGAAGCAAAACCGATTTGCCTGTTCCTCAGCTGTGCTTCTCCCCCAGAGCTGGAAAAATCTTGGGCGTTAGGTTCACTGGGCACCTAAAAGCTGTATGTTGATAGTGGGCGTGACCATGAGTTCTTGAGTAGGGGGGTTTGTATGTGTGGGAGGGTCATATGTATGCTCGACTTAGTCTGCCTCCCAACTCTACATTGCATGCGTGACGGAGAGGCCATTTAAAATGTATGAGTTTGAGAGTGGTTCTTCTGTAGGAGTTAATCCAGGTCATAAGGTGAGGTGTGGAAATTGATTGAGTCATTTTTATTGTTTTTCGTCTGCAAAGACATCAAAATCAATGGAACAAATATATTTGATGGTGTTTCCATGTAAGGCCAGAAATGTATTTGTTTAATTCCCAAGTCCCTGAGTGGGCTGTATTTCCTATCCTTGCTTCCCCTCACCCCCTCCCCTGCATCGTCGATGATACCCTACTGAGAGCAAGCTTCCTTCTGTTTCGGTAGCATGATTATACATGGTTTATCACTTTTTGCTGGTTTGAGCTGTTTTTTTGGGGTTTTTTGCCAAGTTCTGTATCTGTAGTGTTCTTTTTTGTTTGTTAATGTTGTTGAAGCTTGAGGGGAAGTGGTTTTGGGGATGTAACATTCATCAGCTTTGCGGCCTTTCGCATAGTGACATCATGAGTGTCCTGCCTTTCTGCAGTGACATGCTCTGAACGGCTGCCTCGCACTGAGACTCTTCTCAAGCATTTAAATAGCTCCCTTGTGATTTTGCTCTTGCAGGATGACTTGCTCAGTGGGTGAAGTGAGGTCTGTGTCTTGATCAGGTAGCTTGTTTTGCTAGTGGTGCTTTCTTTTGGATTTTCATGAAGTTTTCTGGGCCTATCTTCTGTCTTTAGTCTAACTTGTCCTTGATCTTCCTTTTTCCCATTCAGTGCTTAGAATATCCTGGCCCCCCTTTTGGCTACCTCACCCCAGTTAGGAAAGGAGTGACCAGCATCCAAGGTAGCATAAGCTCTTCCCTGCAGCCCAACCCCCGATCGGCCCTGCCTTGGCCAGGGATGGGCCACAGGGAACCCCTGCGCCTCCTCGCTGTCCTTACTGGGCCCAACTCTGGCATTCCTCATTTAAATGGCCAACCCTGGACGTACAGGGTCCTGTATGTCTGGGGTCTTGGTGCCACCCACAGCCCACCCTTGCTCCATCTGTGGCCTGCCATCACCCGCCCACAAACAGAGCTCCCCACACAGTTCAGATCTACATGCAGGGAGCTCTGTTTCCCTGATGCAGGCCAGGCCAGATCGTATATCCAGACCTGCTATTCACAGCTCAGAATCTACCCCATAGTGTTTTGGTGTAGGTTTTTAGATGACATATTTCTGCTGTGGTCAGGTTCATTACAAATGCTTCATGAATTTAAAGACTGGATTAATTCAGTGGATGCTGATATTAAATTTTCAATGAAATCGTCTTTGAGCATTGAATTTCTGGATGTCCAGGTTATAAAATCGGAGGGCATTCTTCATGCTACTCTCTATCGAAAGACTGTTGATCAAAATAATCTTTTACAGTTTCAAAGTTTTCATCCTATCCATCTGAAAAGGAACTTACCCGTTGGACAATTCCTACGGTTAAAGAGAGTCTGCTTGACCTCTACATCTTCAGCAGCGAGGGGTATCCAGAATCTATCATTTCCAAGGCATGTCGCTGGGCTAAAAATCCTCAACGTGATCATTTACTAGTATATAGACAATGTTCAGAATGTGACAGACTGGTATGTTTACTTCCCTATATGCATGGGATTGGGAAGATAACTTTGTCCACTGAGCATGAATTAGTTGAGTAATCTGTGCATCAGAAGTTGAGTGAACCCCCGCTTATATCATTTCGTTGGGGTCGCAACATTGCTAATTGGTTGCAACTCCCCCCGACTGACGATTTGACAGATTGTAGCGTTGAGCCCTGTCAAAATTGTCACTGGTGTACAAATACTATTTCTGGTCCTGTATGGATTCATTTGGGGACCAACAAGTCTTTTCGTGCGCTACATCGATCATCTTGTAATTTTGTGAGATGTCATTTGCAGTTGCCCAAAAGTGTATGTGGGCCATACAAAGCGTCATATTAAGACATGGATGTGGCTCACGATATTGAAGATTTTACTTGGTGAATGATTGACATGATGCCAGACACTTGGAAAGGTGGTAATCATGAGCAACTCTTAAATCTTTGTGAACAACAATGGATTTACCGTTTTTAATAAGTGTCACCTAATAGAGTTAATCAAGAGATTGAGTGGTCAACAGTCTTGTAATTGCCCCCCCTCTGATTTAAATTAGCCATGTGTGTGTTGGTCCCTTCTCTAGATTCTGCTAATTCCTGTTCCTCAGTGGCCTTGAAGAAAATTTGAACAAATGGTCACTTGGAGGTTTTGATCAGCACTTGGAGGTTTTGATCAGAGCCTGAAACATAAATTCATGTCAGGTGCTTCTTTTGGGCACATAAGTACTTTGTGAGTTTTGTAAATTCAATGTTCCTTATCGTCACTCCAGTCCAGTCCCTTACTTCTGGGATGTAACAGAGCAGTTCAGGCCTGGGAGGGTTTCACTATCCCGGACCGAAGTACCGCCTCTCCAAACCGAGAATCAGCTGATCCCTGAACATGCAGCCTGTAGTGTTTGGTAAAGGTATGTAGTGAAGCCCACGTCGCCGCTCTACAAATGTCCAGCGGTGGAACTAAGCTATACTCCGCCCAGGAAGCAGCCTGTGCCCACGTTGAATGTGCGCGCAGACCACCTGGAACCTGCTTTCCCTTCAGGATATAGGCGGAAGCGATAGCTTCCCTGATCCACCTGGAGATAGAGGCCTTGGCCGCCGCCTCCCCTTTATGCGGTCCTCCAAACTGAATGAATAGACGTTCGGACTTCCGAAAGGGCGCCGTGCGGGATAGATAGAGCTTCAAGGCTCTGCGGACGTCCAGAAGACGTAGCTTCTTGCCATTCCCCTCTAGCTCTTCTGCTGGGAAGGACGGCAACGAAACCGTCTGGTTCACATGAAAAGGAGAGATGACCTTGGGTAAGAAGGAAGGAACTGTCCGCAAGACCACCTTTTCCCTGAAGAACGAAATAAAGGGGGGGTGAGAGGACAGAGCTTGAAGTTCTGAGATGCGTCTGGCCGAGAAAATGGCAACCAGAAAGACCGTCTTCAGAGTAAGATCCTTTAGGGAGGCTCTCTTGGCTGGCTCGAAAGGCTCCCTGGTCAGGGCATTTAACACCAGATTGAGATCCCAAGGGGGTATCACCGATCTTTGCTGCGGTCGCAGACGCCTAACCGCTCTTAGGTATCTGGACACATCCGCGTGTTCTCCTAAGGGCTTCCCTCGAACCCTACCTCTATAACACGAGATAGCCGCTAACTGGACTCGTAAGGAGCTGGGAGCTAGGCCCTTCTCAAAACCTGCTTGTAAGAATTCCAGGACCTCCGGAACAGAGGCCGACAGGGTTTTCTTCCGGTGCTCCGCACACCAAGCCTCGAAGATGCGCCAGACCCGAACATAGGAAAGGCAGGTCGAGCGCTTCCAAGTGTTCAACAAAGTAGAGATTACTGCACCCGAATATCCTCGCTTGCGGAGCCGCGCCCTTTCAATAGCCAGGCCGTAAGCGAGAATCGATCCACGTGAGGCATCAGTACCGGCCCCTGTCTCAACAGACCCTTTCTGCGGGGGAGCCGCCAAGGTCGGTCAATTTAAATTCTATAATGCCAAAGGGTCTCAATGCCACCATTGACTGGTCCTCTTGTATTTAATAAGTATATTAAGGAAATGATGAAGGTGGTTACTCATGTGGAGGGCGATCACATTGAATTCCATTAGATGTGGTTGCAATTCGGCTCCTGACCTATCTTTTGAACACCATTGGAATTGTTTGGAGTTCCCTGGGGTGAGAAACAATATCTGATGTAGAGTGGAGACACCACCAATAGGGTGAGAGTTATAGGTTTTTAAATGACTAGATGTCCGCATGCGTGGCATTTTAGGGGAGAGAGGAGAATGGCATCGACATTCATCGTATAAGTTCAAGGTAACTTCCTTGAGAAACGTTTGCAGCTTGTTTTTATGGTAGGTGTTTTGTTAGTATGTTAGCGAGGCACGAGGTTTGGGAATGAGCTAATATTAGTGGTTTTTGGTAAGGGTGTATTGTTTTATTTTATAGTAAAAAAATTGAAGACGGTGATCCCCTGAAGAAACACTGATGGTGAAACGCTAATGTGACGTCCGGGGAAGGCGTTGGGATTTGAAGGCGGAGAGAGCTTGAAAACTAAATTATTATAAGAAGCTAAGTTCCCTGTACAGTGGAATCTCAGATCATTTGTGATAACATTTGAACTGTAATATAGACAATGTTATTTATAGTTGTTTTAAAAAAAACGAGAACTGAGGAGATGGGGGAACAGTTCTATTCACTTTCTTAGTCACTGGATATTTTTCGTGAGAAGGTCATTGATGCTATTAGGCACTGATATTGGACGTGTGTGCCATATAAGTCTGAGACCTTTAACGAATTATAAGTTCAACGTGTATGAAGTAAAGGACAGAAAAGGCGGTGCAAAGTAGCTTTAAGTTCCACATTGAAGCTGAGTCCCATATTGAAAATAGCGTTTTAGGAGGTTCTTCATTACTTGATAGTAAACACTCAAAGGAAGACCATTATTTATGGGTTCTAAATGGGTAGTGTTTGTAGTAGTTCCTAATGTGCCTGGCGGTTGGCACTGGATTATAGTAATGTAGAAATCTTTTAGTCTTTCTTTATCTATACACTAACTTTTAGTAAACATGCCTTTTAATGAGTATGTTAACATTATGCAAATATTTATGCAAATGAGGCCCTGCACCAAGTCTCCGCACATGGCCCCGCACCCCCCTTGGGCCGCCACTGGATAGCTTGGCTTCTATCATTTTGGAAAAATGGATGTCCCAGCTCCTCTAGAGTTTTGATGGAGTCTTGTGCCAGATGCATGTCTCTACAGATGGCGAGGTCACCCGAACTCAACAGGACCAGCACCTCGATGTGGTACTGAAATGGCTTGAGAAATTAGGTATCATATTTAATGACAAGTTTGCATTTTTGGAACAAGATCACATTTCTGAACCAAATTATTGATGGTACAGAACTGCCAGTGTCAATATGCTCATGTCGCCCCGCTTCTCAAGTCCCTTCATTGGCTCCCTGTCCATTTCTGCATTCAGCTCAAATTTCTCCTACTGACTTATAATGCCTTCTACTGCTCCTAGCTACCTTTCCTCCCTTATCACTCCTTAAACCCTTCCGGGAACTCCGCTCCTCTGGCAGATCCCTTTTATCTGTGGTGTTCTCTGCCACTGCTAACTACGGACTTTGTTCATTTCACCTTGCTGCTCCATATACCTGGAACAAACTACCTGAGTCGGTGCGTCAGGCTCCTTCTCTGGCCCTATTGAAATCCAGGCTAAAAATGCACCTCTTTGAGGCTGCTTTTGGATCCTGATGCGCCTCACTCTCTCGTTCACTACTTACAGTATGTGTATCTTACCATACTCTAGTCCCCAGTTTTGTGATGTTCTTCGTCTTTATTAGATTTTATTTAGCTGAATTTATATACCGTCTTTCTCCGGGTCAAAGATTGTAAGCTCTGAGCAGGGATGGTTTCTTGCAGCTATATGTACAGTGCTATGTATGCCTTGTAGCACTATATAAATGATTATTAGTAGTAGTAGTATTGTTGAATTTAACAATCATGATCTTGGTAAAAAGTGCATACATTTTAAGGTTTGCGTAGGGCACCCGATACCCTTGCAGCGGCCTTGGACATATCCCTGGAGTCTGTTGTACTAGCAAAGGTGTCGTCTGCTCTCCTTTGTATACTGACACTCCCTATATCAAACCAAAGCCGCCTGTTGGGGTTCTGTCTGTTGCACTAAATTCATTGCCTGACTGTGTCACTGGCAGCATGATGGTGCCCTCCTTTGAAGGATTGTGGCATGGTTAATGTGAAGCTGCCTGGTGGGTCCGCAAAGATTCACCTCTAGGACTAGCTGCCCCTCTTTTGTTGTGCATGGCGAGCTTGTTCAGGTGAACTAACGTGCCAAAGCTTCTTTGATGGGGAAGAGATTGTGGAGGCCAGCGCTCTTGCATAGTTTCAACCCAGCACATCTTTTGCTCAAAAAGGTAATTGCCTACAAATTCTGGAAAGGAAAAATATTACAAAGTTCTGCAAAAGGCACTGAAGACTTTTGTCAGCCTGAATTTCACACTCTGGGGCAAACTCTCCCCTCAGTGCCTTTGTATGATCCTTTTCGGAAGCACAGGAAGTAACTTTACAGGCTCACTTCTCTCAGATTCCTATATCAGGACCTCGAGTGACCTTGAATCCATTCATTAAGCAGTGGTTTGGGATATATTCTCTCTGTCTCTGTGACTGATGGAAGATTTAAGAAGAAAAAAAGGAATAGATCTTCTGTTAAGAAAACAGAAGTTGGACTGCTACAAATCCCTGCACATAAAACTACACACTAGCAGAATACCTGACCTTGGTCACACATGCAAAACAGAGACGGACCCTCACTAAATGCAGAATAAGTGACCACAGACTAGAAGTAGAAAGATGCAGACAAAAACTGAACTGAAAAGGAAACCTCAAGAAACCGCATGCCGCATGCAATGTACCACTGGAGAAGTAGAAGCAGACATGCATTTCCAGTTGCACTGTGTAAGAACATAATATAAGAACATAAGACATGCCATACTGGGTCAGACCGAGGTCCATCAAGCCCAGTATCCTGTTTCCAACAGTGGCCAATCTAAGTTCAACTACGTCAGAGATGCACATTTCCCAGTCATCCCATAAAAAAACGAGCGGAAAAACCTCTTTGTAATCCTTGGAAGGGGGAGAAACATCAGCTAGCTAGAACAGTAGAACAAATTTCTTGCATGGTGACAGGCTACAGCATAGCCTGAGCAGGAACAATATGGACCAGGCCAGAATCAGGGAATTGTCTATTTCTCTTCTCTACTTTGGGGATTTTTTTCCTTTTATGAGTTAATGCATGTGAGTGCTGCCAAAATTATACATCATCTCACCAAGAAGGTTTCGTGAATCTGAATCAGAAAAGGGGGAGGCGTGTCACTTTTATGTAAGAATAAGTCTGTCACGAATGAAGTAAGTAAAATGTTGGGGGTATAGGAAAGGGAAGTGGCTCTGAAGTGAGCTACAGATTCAGATAAGTTTGCATTGTGAGAATCGGCTTTAATTTGAGGTCTCAAACAAACATAAGGCCCCCGAGTGTTGCCCGAAATTAATGGCGATGTCACTGAGCAGGCATTTAAAGGGAGCGACCTGGCTTCGCCATTTCTCTTTATCAACTCGACAAGCAATCAAGTCACACAAGAATATCCTTCAGGTGAGAGCTGTGTCCATATGGTAGCTTCGAGGCCACCAAGGCATTTTCCACATACCCCTTCTCCCCCCCCCCCTCAACCTCCATCCGTTACGGCTGAGAGTCAGGGCCGACCCGCCTAAATTTGGTTCAAGGTGTTGGCACCATAGGCAAACCCTAAGCCTTGTGCCCCCCCCCCCCCGGCTGTCAGAATCTATTGTTCAGCTTTAAATGCGCTGCTGTGCAGCCCCCCTACATCACCTAGGTTTCCTAATGGTTGGGTTAGCCATGCTTAGAGCCAGGAGTAGGAGCAGTGTGGCTCCATTTTGATGTATTTTACTCCCTTTGGTATAGTAAATTTGTAGTTGGCCAATTTTTTTTCACCTCCTTTTTCCTGATGGAGTCATTGGTATCCAGGAAACTGTTCCTTGGAGGCCAGATTGCGGTCCCCAAAGAGGGGTACAGGGTAGCCAATAGAATGGACTGAGGACATAAGATATGCAACACTGAGTCAGACCTAGGGTCCATCAAGCCCAATACCCTGTCTCCAACAGTGGCCATTCCAGGTCTCAAGTACATTCCAGGCTGCTTGTCCCAGGGGTAAGAAGTGTATTTTCCCAGTCCATTTTTAATAATGGTTTATGGACTTTTCTTCCAGGAACTTGTCCAAACCCTTTTGAACCCAGCCACACTAACAGTTTTTACTGCATCCTCTGGTAATGAATTCCAGAGTTTGATTACATGCTGAGTGAAAAAAAATGTTTTCTCCAATTATTCTTGAATATGCCACAATGTAGCTTCATTGCATGTCCCCTAGTCTTTCTACTTCTTCAAGAAGTAAACAACCGATCTACATATACCCGTTCCACTTCATTCATTATTTTATAGACCTCTATCTTTCATATCTCCCCTCAGCCGTCTCTTTTCCAAGTCAAAGAGCCCTAACCTTTAAGTCTTTCCTCATAGGGGTATCCTTCCATCCCCTTTACCATTTTGGTCATTCCTCTCTGTAACTTTTCCAATTCTGATTATATCCTTTTTAAGATACAGTGACCAGAATTGCACACAATATTTATGGTGTGGTTGCACTATGGAGCGTTAGAGGTGGTATAATATCCTTGATTTTATTCTCTATTCCTTTCCTCAGGATTCCTAGCATTCTATTTGCTTTCTTGGCCACCGCTGTACACTGGGAATAGGGTTTCAATGTGTTATTCAGTGATGCATCGTGTAACTGTAGTTTCGGGTTTTCCCTAAGTGTATTAACTTGTCTACATTAAATTTCAGCTGCCATTTGGATACCCAGTCTCCCAACCTTTCAAGGCCGCCTTACAGTTTTTCACAGTCCCCTTGCGTTTTAACAACTTTGAATAATTTTGTGTCATCTGCAAATTTGATTACCTCACTCGTTATTCCCTTTTCCAGGTCATTTATGAATATGTTAAAAAGCAGCGGACCCAGAACAGATCCCCGCGGTACTCCACTCTTCACCTTTCTCCATTGGAAAAATTGGCCATTTAGCCCTACCCTCTGCTTTCTATCTTTTAACCAGTTCCTGATCCACAATAGTACACTGCCTCCTATCCCATGACTTTTTAATTTCCACAAGAGTCTCTCATGAGAGATCTTGTTGAGGGCTGTCTGAAAATACAAATACACTAGATCAACCGGTTCACCTTTATTTACCTGTTTATTCAGACCTTCAAAAAAACATAACAGATAAGGGAGACAAGATCTTCCTTGGCTAAATACACGTTGGCTTTCTGCCATTAAGCCGCGACTATCCACATGTTCTTTATAATGGTTTCTACCATTTTGCCTGGTACAGGTGTCAAGCTCACTGGCCTGTAGTTTCCCAGATCACCCCTGGAACCCTTAGCCACGCTACGGTCCTCAGCTACTACAGATGATTTACTCAAGCTTGTTTGAGCATGCCAGCATGAACATAAGATAAACCATACTGGGTCAGACCAATATCCATCAAGCCCAGTATCCTGTTTCCAACAGTGACTAATCTAGGCCACAAGTATCTAGCAGTTTCCTCAGAAGCCTCAGATTCCACAAGCAGTGGATTTCCAGGTCCCATTTCCTCCAGGAACTTGTCCAAATTTTTTTTAAACCCAGCTACCCTAACAGCTTTTACTACATCCTCTGGAAATGAATTCCATAGTTTGACTACGCATTGAGTGAAAAAATATTTTCTCTTATTAGTCTTATATGGGTTACACTGTAGCTTCATTGCATGTCTCTTAGTGTTTCTATATTTTGATGGCGTAAACAATCGATCTACGTTTACCGTTCATTCATTAATTTATAGACCTCTATCATATCTCCCCTCAGCCATCTCTTTTCCAGATTAAAGAGCCCTAACCTTTTTAGCCTCGCCTCATAGGGGTATCCTTCCAGCCCGTTTACCATTTTAGTGGATCTTCTCTGTACCTTTTCTAATTTCGCTGTATTCTTTTTAAGCTACAACAACCAGAATTGCACACAGTATTCAAGGTGAGGTCTCACCATGGAACGATACAGAGGCATTATAATATCCTTTGTTTTATTTTCCATTCCTTTCCTTATCATACCTAGCATTCTATTTGCTTTCTTGGTCACCACTGCACACTGGGCCGAGGGTTTTAACATGTTATCCACAATGACGCCTAAATCTTTTTCCTGGGTGGTGGTTCCTAATGTGGAACCTTGCATCATGTAATCATAGTGTGGGTTGCTCTTTCCTAGGTGCATAACTTTGCACTTGTCCACATAAATTTCATCTTCCATTTGAACGTCCAATCTTCCAGTTTATTAGATCGTCTTGCAATTTTTCAGAATCCTCTTTGAGTTTTAACAACTTTGAATAATTTTGTCTCATCTGCAAATTTGATTACCTCACTCGTTATTCTCATTTCCAGGCCATTTACGAATATGTTAAAAAGCAGCGGACCCAGCACAGATCCCTGGGGTACACCACTATTACTACTACCACTACTGAGCATTTGTATAGCGCTACAAGATGTACGCAGTGCTGCACAATCCCTGCTCATCAGAGCTTACAATTTAGTCAAGACAGACAACACAGAAGGTGTAGACAGGGATAAAATAAGCGGGAATGGTAAAGAAACAAGGAGATCAGGTGAGTCAAGATCCAAAAGCAGCAGCAAAGGGGTGAGTTTTCAGCCTGGATTTGTGAAGGGTCAGAGAAGGCGTCTGGCGTACAGACGTGCAGCAAGGTGAAAGGAGCGAAGTCTGGAGTTAGCAGTAGAAGAGAAGGGCACAGATAGATAGAAGCAATTTGCCAGAAGAGCGGAGTTCCCTAGGGGAAATTATCGCACAATCGCTCTGATCCCACATGCCAGCAAGATTCTACTGAAGATTATTCAAAAGAGACTACAACCATACCTGGAACAAGAACTACCTGAAGTGCAAGCAGGGTTCAGGAAAGGGCGAGGAACGAGAGACATCATTGCGGATGTGAGATGGATCCTTGAAAAGACAAAAGAATACCAAAAGGATATCTATTTGTGCTTTATCGACTATAGCAAAGGCTTTTGACTGTGTAAACCATGAGAAACTCTGGGCCACATTAAGAAGCATGGGTATACCAGAACACCTGATCGTACTCTTACACAATCTGTACATTGATCAAGAAGCAACAGTTCGAACGGAACAAGGAGAAACAGAATGGTTTAAAATAAGCAAAGGTGTAAGACAAGGCTGCATACTTTCCCCCTACCTGTTTAATTTATATGCAGAACAAATCATCAGAGAAGCAGGATTGTATGAAGACAACAGAGGTGTGAAGATTGGTGGAAGACTCATCAACAACCTTCGCTATGCTGATGATACCACATTACTGGCTGAAAGTGAAGATGATCTGAAACATTTGCTTCTCACAATCAAAGAACATAGTCTCAAAATGGGACTGCACCTTAATGTAAAGAAGACAAAGATCATGACAACTGGCATAATCAACAGGTTCATCGTTGAAGGAGAAGAAATTGAAATTGTGAACAACTTTAACCTACTTGGATCATCTATCAATAAAGAAGCAACAAGCAGTCAAGAAATCAGACGACGCATTGCTCTTGGCAGAATGGCTATGAAAGACCTAGATAAGATTCTCAAGAGCAGAGATGTCTCTCTCCATACAAAGATTCGACTTGTTCAAGCCATGGTATTTTCAATAACATCATATGGTTGTGAAAGCTGGACAGTGAAAAAGATAGACAGGAAGAAAATTGATGCCTTTGAATTATGGTGCTGGTGGCAAATACTGTGTATACCATGGACTGCCCAAAGAACAAACCAGTCGGTACTAGAGGAGATCAAACCTAAGCTTTCTTTAGAAGCTCAGATGACAAGACTTCGACTTTCATACTTTGGACACATTATGCAGAGGGAGAGATCATTAGAGAAAGACATCATGCTTGGCAAGATAGAAGGTCAACGCAAAAGAGGAAGGCCAGCAATGAGATGGATCGATACAATAACAGCAGCTACGGGTACCAGTCTGTCAACAATGAGCCGCCTGACTGAAGACCGAACACAATTTAGAATAGCTATCCAGAGGGTTGCCATGAGTTGACTCCGACTCGACAGCACTTAACAACAACAACAACATATTTACACCTTCAAAAAAAATATAACAGATTAGTAAAACAAGAGTTTCCCTGGCTAAAGCCACTTTGGCTGTCTCTCATTAAACCGTGACTATGTACGTGTTCAGAAATTTTGTTCTTAATGGTTTCTACAATTTTTCCCAGTATTGATGTCAGGCTCTGTAGTTTCCCAGATCACCCCTGGAATCCTTTTTAAAAATTGGCGTTACATTGGCCATCCTACAATTTTCAGTTATTACTGATGATTTTAATGATAGAGTTCACAGATTAGTAATAGTAGGTCAGCAATCTCGTATTTCAGTTCTTTTGATACCCTTGGACGTATACCATCTGGTCCAGGTGATTTGGTACTCTTTAGTTTATCAAATAGTTATAATACATCATCCCGTTTATGAATATTTTATTTTTCAGTTCTTCTGCTGCATCAGCTTTAAATACCTTTTCAGTCATGGGTAACTTCCCTACATCTTCTTCAGTAAAGACCGAAGCAAAGAATTCATTTAGTCTCTCTGCTGTGTCCTATGGACGCAGTGTTTTTAAAATTCATGTGCCAGCAGTGCTAATTGAATGCATTGAAGGCCCATGAATGTTGCCTTCGAGCTGACCTGTTCAAACAAGCTTGAATAACACCTACCTCAGGAAGACTCCACCATTGCTCCATGCTCCTCTTCAGCTGTTCTAAGCTTGTTCTCTAACTGCCCCAACCTGGTTCAACTTAACTCCTCCTCACTGCCAGTCATTGTGGCCAGGCTAGGCCTTCTGTTGCTTTTATGTATTTATTTATTTAACAGTTGTTTTTTTTAAATGCCGCTTTATCATTTTAGTCAAAGCAGTTTACATTGTAACTTCAACTTGGTAATGTACATTAAACAGGGACATAGATAACTGGATTTTTCTGAGGCAATGGCAGGTTAAGTGACTTGCCAAGCCAGGGTTCTAACCATTAGGCGATGAC
Source organism: Ichthyophis bannanicus (assembly GCA_033557465.1). Classification (NCBI taxonomy): domain Eukaryota; kingdom Metazoa; phylum Chordata; class Amphibia; order Gymnophiona; family Ichthyophiidae; genus Ichthyophis; species Ichthyophis bannanicus. Next base: position 3,184,260 of record CM066035.1, read on the forward strand.
TCCACTCTACTTTCTCTCCAGCTATGGCTACAACTTAGAACCGAGTGGGAGTAGATGGCCTGACGTGTCGCTGTTCACCACCACCACCATATTCTGGTGGCTACAATCATACTGGGCAAGGGGTTTTAAAGAGAGGATGAGAGAAGGGGGATGTGAGCCTGGGAGGAAGTGGTGGGTAACCTGGGGGGCAGGGACAGGATAGAGACAAGAAAGGGGCCCGGGGAGGTTAGAGTGTGTGGATGAGTGAGTCAGTCTGTGGGCAGGAGTGTGTGCGGGGGTGGAGAGAGAGGGGATAAACTTGGGATATGGGATGAGCCTGGTTGGGGGGAATGGATGAGTGGATGAATCTGGGGGAAATGATCCTAGGAAAGCTGAGAGCGGATAAGTCTAGGGGTTGAAATGGAGAATGAGCCTGTAGTGGTAGTTGACAGAAGGGATGGATTTTGGAGAGGTTGGCCTGGGAGGAGGGGGCGAGAGTGATGGGTTGAATCTGGTGAGGGGGGGGGAAGAGCTGATGAGCAGTTGAGCCTGAAGAAGGGGGTGATCCTGTGTAGTGAGAGAGGTTGACAAGAGACAGAAGTAGGTGTGAGGGGAAGGGAGAGGGAGGGAAAAGGACGGTGAGAGAAAAAAGTGAAGGGTGGGTTCGCATGTTACACAAACATTGCTTGTGTGTCCAGTTATTAAGTAAATTTCATTTAACATCTCATCTGTACCACCTTTCATGGTGTCAAAGTGGTTTACAATAAACGTCGTTTTTTGTAGTACAGTGAACAAGTCAAATTTTGAGAGCAGATATTAAACATCTGGTGAACATAACATTAACATTTTCTTTTGCTGTTTACATGGGTCGGGCATTTGGTTACATGTTTGGGGGAAACTTGTGTACATTGTTAGGGTATGCTGTTCACATATGGGTGGGGGAGGAGTTGGGGATTTGTCTGGGGAAGCTGTGCTAATCAGTTGGTGGGGAGGGAGGACGGGTTCTGAAGGATTGTTAGAAGGGTGGTTTGCGGCAGTGGTGGTCTTTGTTAGGTGTCTGTTCTGAAGTATTCCATGAAAAGGCGGGTTTTCAGTTTCTTTTGGAATTCTGCTATTTCATTAATGGATCTGAGATTGTCCGGGAGTGCATTCCAGATTGATGGGCTGTATATGGAGACTGTTCTTTTGCCATGCGTACATTTTGCTTTGTGTGTTGGTATGGTGCGTAGGTGTTGATTGAATTGCATTCTTGATCTTTTGTTGGGGACTTTCTGGATTAGGGTGTGTGGGTAATCTGCTGATTTGGTTGTGGAGGGCCTTGAAAATGTTGATCGTTGCTTGTATTTGATGCATGCTGTTATTGGGGGCCAGTGTAACTGCTTAAAAATTAGTGAGAGGTGGTCGTGCCTTGATGTACCTGTGATTTATGCAGGCTGTCGTGTTCCGAGTCAGTTGGAGTGGGTGCATTGCATTTTTGGGGATCCTTGGAAGATTGAGTTGCAGTAGTCTAGGTAAGGGGTGGTTATTGCCTGGCAGACTGTGTGGAAGTGGTTGGGGTCCAGTAGGGGACATAGGTTCTGTAGGATCTTCATTTTGTGGTTTTCTTGATGTGCGCTTGTAAGTTAAGTCACTGGTCTAGGGTGATTCGCAGGTATTTGACTTCTGCTTTGACCTTGAGGTTGATGTCAGCAATCCTTAGTTGGGTGGTTAGCTGGTTGGGTGAATGAAGGATCTTTGGTTATGTGGCGGACTTTTCATCTTATTGTAATTTATTAAGAGGTAATGGTCTGATAGCCAATCTGGCACTGCCTTGAAGCATTTTTTTTTTTTGCAGAAATTTGCATAATTTGAACATAAATTTTGTTCTGTTTTCAGTTTATGCAAATATGCTCCACCCCCACCCAGCCAGTTGCAACACTGAAAAGAACCACCCTTTCTATCGCAAAGCATTTTTTTTCCAATGCAGCCACCAACATTGTAATTCCTCCCCCCCCACCCCACCCCACCCCCCCCCCCCCCCCGCTTTAAGAGGTTAAGGTTAAAAACAAGAATGATAGAGAAGGACAAGAACAATTCCCAGATTCTAATCTGTATTGTCCCTGGTCAGGTCACAGTTCTTGCCTGATAGCAGGATACTACAGCTGCTGTTTCTCCTCTTGCCCCGAGGATTATACAGAGGTTTTTTTGCTTGTTCTTCTGTGGGAAGTCTTTGATTTTTTTGTCAGCTTTGGGAAATGTGCATCTTTGTTAGCTTTGCACAGTGCAGTAGGTCCAGTATTGCACTGCATGCAGAATCTTGGGGGAGGCTTCATGGGGTTTCCTGAATCTTCTATTTCTAGTCTGCAATCACTTATCCAGGATCTGTTTGTATTTTGTGTGTGTGTCCGAGGTCGGGCATTCTGCTGGTATGTAGTTTCTAGGCAGTTCTGTTCTCCAGTATGTTCTGGGGGGGTCCTAGGGCACATTGCATTTTCTGTTTTTTGTAGATTGAGCTGTAGCTGTTTTGAGTTCTGGGTGTTCATGTTGGATGAGCAGGTCTGCTATTGCTACATGTGTGGTCCCGTGGTCCCCAGGTTTTTGTGTAACTTCAGAGAGTACCTGGCAGACCAGGGCTAGTGTATTAAATATCCTGGGGCCCTGGGCCAACCACTAAGGAGTGGGCCTGGCCAGTGGCAAACAGCTTTACCAAGAGGACCCTCAAGCCATTGTTCTGTTTACTCCCCCGGTCTTTTCTTCCTCATAAAAACTGACCCTCCTCCAGACTTCCAGCATAGGCGGAAGAGCTGGGAGAGAGGTTTAGTAAAAGACTCCATAAGATTGCGCAAAGGGGGAGATTTTAAGCTACCCGATGTGGACTGAAATAGAACTAGAGAGATCTTGTCCCTTCAAGGGACTCACCTCAGACCAATGGTTGTTTGGATTTTAGATCCAATTCTTTACCTTTCCAAATCCAAGCTCAAGGCAATGGGCATCCAGATGGAGTAGGCATTTCCCTACTCCAGAGGGATTATGATCTATTTACTAAGCTGCATTTTTGGCAAGAGCAGGCAGCATCTGCCAAGAATGCAGCTTAACACGGGATGTTTTTGCCACGATGTGTGTTAAATATTGAGGAATGTGACGTGTGTGAAGCAGCCCACTTACTTTGCCAGTGAATCACGCAGTTTTCATGAACTTTCTCCTGTTGCGTGATTTCTGGAAAGGTAACACCCCACCGGAAGAGAAGCATCCCCTGGCATCATTGACCTGCTAATGCACAGGCCGGAGCAGCCTGTGTTAGAAAAATAACCCATCCCCCACCCCTCTGATCCCTTGAGTAAAGATGGACGGTGCTGCTAGTCCCTCACCCCTAATCCCTTTCACAAATAAGGAGCCCCCCATCGTCTGCTCTTTGCGCGTGCACCCCCACTCACCTGATCCTTGAAAAATTCTTATCCCCTGATCTATTTAATAGAATGCTCCCCCCCCCCCAAACCCTGATCCCTTTAGTAAAAAAAAACACCATCTGATGCTGATGGTACCATGGGATCACTAAGGTCCAGTGGGATGCAGGAGCTACACCCCCTCCCCCCAGTTGCTCCTGCCTTATTTATTTTATTTTATTTATTTATTTATTTAATAGCTCTTATATACCGCGCTCTTTGTCATCAGTGCGGTTTACATTAAACAATATAACACTCGGACAGTCAAATCTGACCTAAGTTTACATATAACAGGGGACATAACATATATTAGAACTGTGGAAACTATTTACATTTTAACAGTTACCAAGCTGGTGAGTACATCTTACTGCATTACAATTGAATACAATTCTACCTGGTCTGTGTTACAAGCTCAGTCTGTGGCATATTGGTTAATGAAGAGGAATTGAGTTGGGAGGAGAGGGGGCGTTGTTAAGTGAATGAGGAACAGATGGTGCTTGAGGGCTTTTCTAAATTGCATAAGGTCTCTGATCGCTCTGATGCAGGGAGGGAGCTTGTTCCAGCATCTGGGGGCATAGGATGCAAATGCTCTATTAGTTGCTTGAGCACATTTAGTGAATTCGCTTGGGATAACTAGTGTATTTTCGGCTAATGATCTCCTAGATCTGTTGTTCGGGGTGTGGGTGAGAAGGGCTGAAATTGAGGAGGGCGATATTTTATTAATGGATTTGAATGTAATGAGGAGGGCTTTATAAGAGATCCTGCAACTTATCGGGAGCCAGTGTAGCTCCCTTAGGATAGGGGTAATATGGTCTCTCCTTGATGCTCCACACAAGACACGAGCTGCGGCATTCATAGCTATTTGTAACGGGTTTAGTGTGTTCTTTGGGAGGCCATGTAGTACAATATTCGCGTAGTCAAAATGGGGTGTGACCAGTGCTTGGAATATTGTGCGGAAGTCATCAGTCTCCAACATGGGTCTCAGGTGCCGAAGGGTTTTTATCTTGTAGTAGATGGATTTTACAGTGCATTTTATGTGCTCTTTGAAGTCTAGCTGTTGATCAAATATTACACCCAAGTAGCGTATGGTGGCCTTGATTGGAAGTTCTGCATCTCTTACTTTTAGGGTCGGGGGGGGGGGGGGTGAGAAGCATTTGTTTCTTGTGACGATTAGGACTTCGTTATTTTTGAAATTTATTCAAAGGTTCTGATTGAGGAGCCAATCTGTAATTGCGTTGAAGCAGTTGATTAGAGCCGTGTAGTCAGGGCGTGTGACGTTGATAGGTGTAAACATCAACACGTCGTCTGCGTAGATGAGGCAAGATATGCCGAAGGCGCGGGTGATTTCGCCTTGGTTGGTTGCATATATATGTTAAAGAACAGTGCAGATAGTGAGGAGCCTTGGGGTACACCCTGCCTTTGCTGGAATGGTTCAGATGTATTAGCTCCAATCCGAACTTGTTGCCAGCGATCTTCTAGGTAGGATTTACACCAGTCCCATGCGAGACCCTGGATTCCCTTCTCATGGAGTCGAGCTAGGAGTTGTTCGTGGTCCACTGAATCGAACGTGGCAGCGATGTCGAGGAAGATCAAAGCGAAGCCCCTCTTGGTGCAGTCTATCCCACTGATGAGTGTGTTAGTGAGGTCAGGAGGGTTTCAACTCCGTGAGCTTCCCTGAATCCATGTTGGCATGGGTCTAGGGGGTATGATGTGTCAAGATGTTGCTGGATTTGTCTCTGAGTCACCTTCTCGAGTATTTTGGCTAGTAGTGGAATACTAGAGATTGGCTGGTAAGATTCCACCTTCTTTGGATCAAGCTGGTTGTTCTTTAGTAATGGACGGATGGATGTCCGCTTAAGCATAGCTGGGAACATTCCGGTTGAGAAGGACCGGTTTGCAATTTCAGCTATGAATGGGCTGAGTTCTGAACGCATTGCTCTAATCCAGTGTGCTGGGCACGGGTCGTTTGGTGCAGTGGTGGTGTTGATGGTGGCAATAATGTCTTCAATGGATTTTGCCGATGGAGGTGAGAGTTTAGTGAGTGGGTTCTGGAGCCGGGAAGACTGAAGGTTCTTGCAATGTGGTTGTAGTTGTTTTGACTGCTTTAGATTGAATGTAGTTAGCGTATAATTGAGGCTGTATATATTCTTGTTCTGGTGGTGATGGCTCCTTGGTTAAGGATTTTACTAAATTGAAGAGGTCTCGTGGCTTGTTTATTGAGTGGCTGAGGAGATCAGAGTGGAATTCCTTCCTCTTAACTCAAGTTGCTTCGCGATGAATTTTCAGGTGGGCTAAGTATATGTCTTGGTCAACAGTGTTATGAGTATGTCTCCATTTTCTCTCTAGTCTTCTCAGATGAAGTAAGGATGTCCTTAATTCAGGAGAGAACCATGGAGCAGTCTGCTTTTTAGCAGCACGGTTGTTGGGTGTTGATTGAATGTTAGCGGACGGCTGTTGAGCATACAGGTTTAGGGTGTCATTCCAATTAGTGACCATTTCATTGAGGTTGGCAGTTGGCTGAGCCAGTTTTGGGAGTGCATGTTTGTTGATCACCTCTTTGTCCAATGGTTTGAAGCGTACCGAGTTTGCTGAAATCTGGATGTTTGGTCTGCTGAGATTATTCTGATGTGATGGTATGGGTTGCCTGTTCCTAGCAGTAGTTTTGCAGTACCTACCACTAGAGGTCAGGCTGCCAAAAAGGGAAGTCCAGCCCAAACCCCCACTTTCCCCAGTATGTTGAAGCATTCTCTCAAAGAAGATGTGTCTTATGGGATTAACTCCTCTTTCACTAAGATCCTACTGGTCCCCCTAAAACCATAGCAGTCCACAAAGAACCCCAAGAAGTCTCTCTAATCCAAAGGCCTGGGCACCTCAGTCTTGGATCCCAGCCATCTTCTTAGGCCAGGAGATAAAAGAACATGAGCTCAAGCAGGCTCCCGAGATTAGGAAATGCTACACATTCCTATTCTGATCATGTCTGAAGGAACACTTTGACGTACCGATATCCCTTAGTTTTAAAGGCAATAAGGGTTTGGAGATTGGAGTGGTTCTAGAGGACTTTAGAAGAGCAAATTTTCTCTCCATTCATAAAAATGGTAACGTGGTAATTATAGGCTGGTTATTCTTACATCAGTGATGGGAGTATTAACGGAGTGGCTTCTGAAGGTAAGAATAATGGAGTAATCTCCCTCCCACCTCTCTTCTCCTTTAGAATATCTATAGTTCGATGCATGTCCCACTTTGTAGGGTGTAAGGTGCACACCTGGAACTATTTCTGTAGCCTATCTCTGGACAACCTCAACTTTGTCTATTTGGCCTCAGGAACTGGACGTATTACTCAAGATGAGGATGTGACAGTGGTTTTGTACAGATGCGATATTGTCTGTAACTTTTTTTTTTTCTGCCTCTTCCTTGAATTCCTTAGACCCTCACTACCACTCTTTTTGCAGTGATTTACAACTTTGTGATCATCAGATACGATCACCCTGGATTCTCTTTTCTGTCGGTGCACATGTGTCTCATCGCCTGTTTCCTTGGGTTTAAAGCCAGGACCATACCTGGGAAAGTGCACAGGTTTCATGTGTATTTTGGGAACCACACCTAGAAGGGTTCAGAGTCTCTGTCTTCATGCTGTGGTCCTTTGAATTATGAGCCTATTTAATCATTACATTCATAGTTAGTGTAATTCTCAAGCAATTAAGCGATTTAATATCTTGGATCCATATAAAGTTGGATTCCATCTGAAACACAGAACTGAAAATGTATTATTGTCTGGTTTTAATGAGGTAGGCAGTGTGTACTAAGTTCATAATAGCCTGATAAAACGATTGATGACCGTAGGGGTTCCTGGATCAGTTTTATCCTAGTTCATTGGACATTGGTAGCATATTAGGTTGAGATTCCCTCTTGGCATGGGACAGGAATCCCTTGGGGATCCGCATTCTGAGTGGTCCTTTCAGTTTTAACTAACTTCCCATTTTGGGGCTCTTCTGTAGATAATATGCAGACAACATCCTGGTGACTGTTTCGCTTACATTTGCCGTAAAGTTAGTATTTTCCTGCATTTATATCAGTTAAGGGTGAGCGATTCCTGACTTGTGCTAAATGTTGGCAAGTCAGAAATCATGTTAAGATCTTCTGTACCTAATCAGCAGCCCAGTTTAACGGCTGCAGTATCTCTTTTGTATCCTAAGTATGAGACCTAGGGGTCAGTATTGACTCCAGGCTGAATCTGCAGTTGAAATCTGTTGTAAGAGGGATTTTTGCCAAGTTACAATTAGTTTGCTGTTTGAAATCCTTTCTGAGTGATGATTTTTGGGCTTTACTTCAGTTGTTAGTATTGACGTATCTTGATTATTTTAATGGTGTCTACTTAGGGCATGTATTGAAAAGGGCGGAAGGCCTATCTAGAACACCGCAGTAGGGATACTGGCAAGGGCTAGCCAGTATGAGCAGGCAACGCCAATGCTATTTGGGTTACACTGACTATTTGGCATATTAAATTTTATAATCTTGATTTTGGTGCATCATGCTTTGTCTAATGGTGCACCATTATGTAACTGTTTAGAATTGTACAGACTGTCTCAATGTTTTCATCAGAAAAATATCTTCTCAATGTTCCACCTTCTCGGCATGTACACCTGACTGAAACCCGTTCTTGGGTTTTTCCTGTCGTTGACCCTGTATTGTGGAACTCTACCTGAGGAGTGTGTTTAGGAAACAGCTAAAGGCCTATTTTGTCAGCTGTTTTTAGGAAGGCGTTTGGCATGACCTAAGTAGCTTCCTGAAGTTGACTGTTCATATGGGCACGTGGTACTGATCTCAATCACCGTGTTTCATGCTTGTTATTTTTGCATTATACAGATTTACATAATTGATCTGTGTTGGTTTGTTTCCTTTTTAATTTACATTATGATTTTAATTGTATTTTTGTATTATGTGCAGAATTTTATGTATGGTTATGTTGTAACCTGCTTACATAAAGTGGGTTATATCTGCTTTAAGTAAATGCAAGGCTGGTGACATGCAAGGGCCCAGGGCAGAAACTGGTGAGGGGGCCCTGCTTGCAGGATATGCCTCCTTCAGCTTCAGGCAGGCATATGAGCCCAGGGCAGTTGCCCCATTTGCCACCCTCTAATAGCAACCCTGAATAAATAAACGCCCAGAGAAGTCTGCGGTCTCCATGTAGCTGCAGGGACTATGGCGGGGGGGGGGGGAGGTACTTGGGAGCAGTGCTATAACACTGGGCTCAGCACTGATAACACTGAGGTCAAGAATCTTTAGAGATAAAGGGGAGTTTTCCTGCCTGACTTCTGCTTCTGTCTCTTGTCTTGAGCCTTGGCATGTGACATCTTATGATACTCACACGATTCTCTCCTCCAGCCGGGCTCTGCGCCAGCTGCAGGGTCTGTTATCAGAAGTGCATGCCAGGGAGCGAGGACCAACATCCTCGGATCACAGAGAGAAAACGCACTATTGGCAGCTGCATTCACTTTACCTCGTCTGCCGCCATAGAGTTTTAGCCAGAGAGGTTTGTGGCGAAAGGGTGGGTGGGGGGGGGGGGGCAGTGAACACTGCAGCCAGGTCTGGTTTTCGGTGAAGGTACAATGAATATTCATGGCCCTTGATGGTAGAAGATGTAGCCTGCCATTAATGTATGCATGGTATTTGTTCCCAAACCTACAGCAGATGTGTTTGGTCCTCCTATTCTAAGGTGTGGCCTAGCCTATCGATAGCTTTCCAACATGATTTATGTCAGGAGAAATCTGATAAGAGCTCACAGGTGGTATCTCAATGCCACTTCTCTGTGGCAAAGATCCAAGCAGAGGGTCTGAGCTGTGAGCCAAGCACAGGCCCTCTTGGTATTTTGGCTTGAGGTTAAGGAACCTGTATGGAGGGCATATAACGCTTTTCCACCTGGCCACCATTGGGAACATACTGCTGTTAAATAGGGGGTTAAAGGTTCTGCTTTAAAGTATTTATAATCTCTAGGGTCTCTTCCAGCACCGATATCTACAGAAGGCTGAGGGGGTCAGGTGAGACAGGGTGAATCCGATTAGCAATGTTACAAAAACGGAGAATAAACTGTGTTTCTTCAAACAAGACATCTGAAATCTGGCAGGCTGCAGGCAGGTCAGAGGTTGCAGGAACTAGGGCTGCACTTGGTGCTGTGTGAACTTGGCGACCTTCCAGATTGTATTAGCCTCTTATGTCCTCCTTCCCCCGTCCCCTTAATGTCAAGGTGGTCCAAGGCTGAAGTGCTCTGAAACCTGAAGTGTGTACTGCGCTGTCAAACAGCTAGGAAGGGCAGTTGGCTCTGAGCTGGGATTAGAACTCATGCACAGGGAAAGAAAGTAACTCATCTCAGACTCGTGCAGTCTGTGACAGAGCCAGGGATTACAACCAATCTGTCCAAGTTGCAGTTCAGATGGGGGATGGGGTAGATGAGAGGCGTGGCAGGGAGCTTGCTGTATTTTCCACTAGTGAGGGAAGACGGGTACTAGATTATTTTCTAAAGCATGTGCTAGCTTCCTCCCGGTGGAATTCCTTAGAGATGTCGTATTTCCAAGATTCTTGCTGGCAGCTCCCTTTTAACAGCACAGCCTTTTCCTTTGTGGACGCGATCCAGTGTCGCTGTAAACCCTTTGCCTGCTGCAGGCTACACAACTCTAGACTCCATTGACTATGCACACTCCCCTCTTGGCTCTTAGTTACACTGTGATGTCAGAAGGCTCTGGCTGGCTGATAATTCCAGTGCACTCCTCTGGGTCTGAAGCCTCTGTGATGTCATAGTGCTCATCTGTAGGTTTGTACCTTGCTGTGATGTCACAGGGCTCTGACTGGCTGCTGACCTTGCCACCTGTGCAGGCTCTTGTTTGACCATTGTGATGTCGTTTGCACACTATTGAGAGCTGTAGCATAGTAATGTCTGCCCCATCCTAATAATCTGGGAACCTCCTTCCCACCTCTCAACAGAACGTCTGCTAACAGCACTTTGTCTTTTTACTTCTAAAGATCTGTCAAAATAAAACACACTTTTAAAGCAGCCAAAAGGAAATTTACTTCCATTGTCCTGGGTTTTTCCATCCATATACTGACAGGATGCCAGCTTTAGATTTTCAAAAAAAAGGGAAAAAAATATTCCAAACAGTATGATGTTGTGTTTTGCTCCGTAAATGTACTTGAAGGCTGTCCCCCTCCTCAGCTGACTGTATTTCCAGTTCTTGCTGTGTGATTGCTTATTCTTGCCCACACCCTGTGTTTTAGCACATTCTCTTCCGCAAGGTGTCAGTGATCACACTCCATTTATCCTGTGGTGGTGCCAGGGCGCCCCCCCTCTCCCATAAAATACAACAGCTTGGCCATCTGCATTCTGCCTGATCCTTGGCCAACCAGCGGTGCTTTTAAGATTGTTTAAAGTTTGATTTCATTCTGGGAATGGAACAGAGCAGAAACAGCCTGGTTGGGTTTTAATGGGTGAACAGGCAGGTTCACATTTATTTTTTATTTTTTTTCCTCGAGGTGCCAAGTGAAATTGAAAACTGCCCAGCCCCACAGATGATGCTCTAACGTAGTTACATCGCTCACATCTACTGCTTTTGATAACTTGTATCAACCCAAATTTCCACTTGTTTGTAGGACATTTTCTGGGGTGCACTTCGTCAATGGTGGGCATAAGCTTCACTGAATTATTGAGGCAATGCACATTGGCCATGGAATATCGTTGGTATATGGAAGCATCCTGGCTCTCCCCAAAGGCATGTCAGCCAGGTTCCTGCTTAAATGAGGGGACCATAGAGGAAACCCTATTGGGGGGGTCTGCAAAATCGCATTTCGGAAATGCATAAAGATGAACTCGTTATGCCAGCATTATCTGTTTAGACTGACTAAGCCTGGTGTTGCTTATTGCCTCCTTTTTATTACTTTTGGTAGCTTAATATATTCATTGTTTTATTGGTCACAAGCATGAAAAAACTGTGTGCAAAAGCCTCTATTTTTGGCCAACCAAAAAATGGTGGAGATTTCATAGCCATGCGAGTCCTGCCTTCAGAGGCCGATGCAATAAACTGTGTGTTAGAACGCCGTGCTAAACTTCAGCGCACAGTATGAGACACACACTGAAGTCCTTTACTCCTGATACAATAAACTAATAACATGCAAATTACTACAGCACTGAAAATGTTCACTGCCGTGGTTTTCCACATCGAGGGTAATGTCTCCCTTCCTGTCAGTGCGTGAGGGAGGATTGGCTCCAGGGCCGGGGCTACCATCAGGGGAACCAGGCGAACACCTAGAGTGCTTGCCGCCACTGTTGCCCCCTCTGGGATTGACAGCAATGCCACGTGACCCTTATCTTCAAGTTTCAGCATCGTGGGACTGTTTGCTTCTGCCTCTCTCCGATGCCGACTTCTGCGCAGTTGGAGAGCGGCGGAAGCAAACAGCCCTGCGGTGCCGAAGCTGAGTACCATGAGGTTGTTTGTAGCTATTGCCACAGGAGAGGGGCAGCAGTGATGACAATGGGTGCCATGGGGAGGGGGCAAAAGGGATGAGAAACATAGAAACATGATGACAGAAAAAGACCACATGGCCTATCTAGTCTGTCCTTCCATATCAACAACTACAACAGTCCACTTTTTACCTTTAGAGATCTTCTGTGTTGGTCCCTTGCTTTTTTGAATTCAGTTACTGTGGAATAGTCTACCACCTCCACTGGGAGACTATTCCACGGATCCACTACTCTTTCCATAAAGAAATATTTCCACATATCACTCCTGAATCTATCTCCCTTCACCCTCATCCCATGTCCCCTCGTAGCAGAACTTGCTTTCAATTGAAAGAGGATCTCTCCCTGAACATTTATGCCACGGAGGTATTTAAACATCTCAATCATATCACCTCTATCCCGCCTTTCCTCTAAGGTGTACATATTAAGATCCTTAAGTCTGTCCTCATATGCTTTATAATGAAGCCTACTAATCATTTTAGTAGCCACCCTCTGCACCGACTCCATCCTGTTCACATCCTTTTGAAGGTGCGGTCTCCAGAATTGCACACTATACTCCAAATGAGGTCGCACCAAAGACTTATACAGAGGCATTATCACCTCCTTTTTTCTGCTAGTCATTCCTCTCCGTATGCACCCAAGCATCCTTCTAGCTTTTGCCGTTGCCTTTTCTACCTGTTTAGCTACTTTAAGATCATCAGATACAACCACGCCTAGGTCCCGCTCTTCTTTAGTGGACAAAAGTACTTCACCTCCTATACTGTATTGTTCCCTTGGATTGCTGCAGCCCAAATGCATGACCTTACTACATTTTTTAACATTAAATCCCAGCTGCCAAATTCTAGACCATTCTTCAAGCTTAGCTAGATCCCTCCTCATGTTATCTACACCTTCCTGGGTGTCTACTCTATTGCAGATTTTGGTATCATCTGCAAAGAGGCAAACCTTACCCGACAGCTCTTCCGCTATATCACTAACAAAGATGTTAAAAAGAATCAGACCAAGGACAGATCCCTGGGGCACACCACTGGTAACATCCTTCTCCTCAGAGTGAGCTCCATTTACTTGTACTCTTTGTCGCCTCCCACCCAACCAATTTCTAACCCAAGTAGTAACTTTAGGGTCCATCCCTAGGGTGCTCAGTTTGTTTATAAGTCGCCTGTGAGGAACAGTGTCAAAGGCTTTACTGAAATCTAAATACACCACATCTAGAGCTCTCCCTCGGTCCAACTCCCTGGTCACCCAGTCAAAGAAATCAATCAGATTTGTCTGACAAGACCTGCCTCTGGTGAATCCATGCTGCCTCGGATCCTGTAATCCGCTGGACTCCAGAAACCTCACTATTTTCTCTTTCAGCAGCGTTTCCAATAATTTACTCACCACCGAAGTTAAACTAACCGGCCTGTAGTTTTCAACCACATCCTTACTTCCGCTTTTGTGTAAAGGCACCACATGAGCCTCTCTCCAGTCCTTTGGCACCACTCCCGACTCCAACGAGGCATTGAAAAGGTCAGTCAGTGGAGTTGCTAGAACGTCCCCAAGTTCCCTCAGTATTCTAGGGTGTATCCCATCCAGTCCCATCGCTTTGTCTACTTTAAACATGCTTTAAGTTGAGCTAGTTTCTCACGAACACAGTCTTCTGAAAATTGTTCAAGATGTCCCTTGCTTCTGTTCCTCTTTGTGGGTGTTTTCTGAGGTCCTGCTCCTGGTTCTTCATCTGTGAACACAGAACAAAAATATTTGTTAAGCAATTCCGCTTTATCCTTATCAGCTTCTACATATTCCCCCCCTACACCCTTGAGTCTGACAATACCACTTTTGCCCTTCCTCTTCTCACTAATATATCTGAAAAATGTCTTATCCCCCCATTTTATTGCATTGGCTGTTTCCTCCTCCTTTTGAATCTTTGCCTTCTTGACTACTTTGCTAGCTTCTCTAAGTTTTTCCAAATACAGATGCCTGTCTTCCTCTCTCTGTGATCTCTTGTATTTCATGAAGGCCTCCCTCTTTTTCTTCACTTTTTCAGCTACTTCCTTCGAAAACCATAGCGGTCTCCTGTTCCTTTTGCCTTTATTTACCATTTTAACAAAAAGGTTGGTTGCCCTTAAAATATCCCCTTTCAGTTTTGCCCACTGTTTTTCTACATCCCCCAGCTGTTCCCATCCCACTAACGACTCCCTGAGGTATTGGCCCATCTTGGCAAAGTTAGTCTTCCTAAAGTCTAAGATCCTCACCTTGGAATGGATTCTAACAGCCCTAGTCCTAATACTGAACCACACCACACTTCACCTAGGGCAGGAGTGGGCAAGTCCGGTCCTGGAGAGCCGCAGACCAGTCAGGTTTTCATGATGTCCCTAATGAATATTCATGAGATCTATTTGCATCCACTGCCTTCCATTGTATGGAAATAGGTTCATGAATATTCATTAGGGACATCATGAAAACCTGACTGGTCTGCGGCTCTCCAGGACCGGACTTGCCCACCCCTGACCTAGGGCATCTTATCTCCTTGCACCGGCCCTGACTGGAAGTGGCAGAAAAAGCAGCCCAGTGAAAAATCCCTGGTGGGTCCTAGACCCCCTGATTTTTATTTTTTTAATTCCCCTTCCCCCCCCCCCACCCCAAGCAGCCAGCACCGGGAGAGGCCTTTGACTAGAGATCATCCTTGCTGCGACACTACCTGGTCCAAGGAGGTGTCTGCTTCTCCCTCTGCCATCTTATAAAATAGTGGTGTCTGAGCCCTAGTGGTGCATCGGACGGGTCCAGGGCCCACTGGGCCACTAGGGAGTCTGCCAGTAAGGGTCATCTTAGGTAAAATGCTGCACTTCACATCAGACGATTTGTTTGCTCTCATGCTGGAATCATTACTCCAGTCCTCGGCAGGACTAAAGATTCAACACTGCAACGACAGTTTAAAGAAAGGACTGTGCCAAAATGTAGTGCGTTCTATACTTCTGGAGCAATTTAAAATTTGACGTTTTGCATGCCCACCCTGCTACTCTTTAGTGCGCTGGCTTTACCTCTGATTTCCTCGCATTGAGTGAGATTAGTGCAGTGGTTCACGTCTGCTTTTTCCGCACTAAAGGTTAGGGTGGCTTTTTACACTGGCCCCTTTGAAGGCTGAGAAATTTAATGCCTAAAATGTATCCACCCTTGTGACTATAATATGCCATTTTAGGACCCCCGACAGCAGCAAAGGCTTAGAAAGTCCTGGAGCAGGTTCCCTAGTGCAACAAGGGGTAGCCAAGGCCATTGCTTCAATTTACTAGTGCACCCCAGTTGCAAAGACATCTGTGCGCACTTAGGTACCTCCCTCTTCCCACCCCAGTGATGGTCCTTTCATTTACAGAGGGCGTCAGTTCTGTTCAGCTGAATGGCCGTTTGCGGCAAACAAGTCTGAAAGTTTATAGCACTCAGCTGCGTGGCTAAAATATGGAGGTGCAGGACCATAGCAAACTAGAAACGTGCCCTGTGGGACTCGTGAACCTGGTAGCCTCCCTCCACACATATCATTGCAGCTACCTGCAGGAACTTGCTCTTCTTGGGCTTCCTGGAAGCCCAGTGATGGCATCAGTGCCCCTCCTGTACTTTTGGCTGCTCCGCTCACACAGCCCTCGGTATGGTTTGTGAAGGCAGACAGGAGCAGCAAGCCATGAGTGTTCATGTGTGTGCCAAAGAGCATGGCCTGCTGGGGTGCTCAATGCCACTGCCGCCCCCGCTCTAGATGAGAAGAGTGAATCGGAAGCAGGGTGGGGAGAGGGGTGCAGCCAGGGCTCCTGCCTGGGGCCGGTCCTGGGTTCAGCTTCTACCCCATGGTTAGCAGGAGGAAAGGCGCATTACAAGCACATCAGCTTTCTTTGCAACGCAGGGAGTCAAGGACTCGCACATCAAACATCCTGGCAGTTCAGCCTCTCGCCCGGTGGGCGCTCAAGAGTGGGGAACCCCTGGGCTGCAGAGTGAACTGATGCATTCTTGAGTGCCTTTCCTCCTGCTGACCACAGAGCACAGGGCTGAGCTACAAGGCAGTAAGGACGGCTCACTGTGGTCAGTAGGTAGATGTGTAGTCGGAGGGGGGGAGGAGAATGAAGGCTTGCCCAGGGCACTGATATCTCTGCAAATAGCAGCATGCCTGTACTCATGTACTGAGACTCCCTTCCCAACGCACTGCGCTCAAGGCAGCTCATCTATCAGGTCAGGCTACGCATTCACCTAGGGCAGCAACTTACGAAGAGCAGCAAAGAACAGTAGCCACTGAATGGAAACATTTTCACATTCACAAAATCTCAGCCATCAGCATATTGTTTTACCTGCACAAAGAGTGGACACATGCATACATTAAAAGCAAAGTTTAATATTTAAAAGTGTGACGTCCAGTTATGCATATTTTAGAGATTGTTCTGGGACGGATGGTGTTCCGCTAATCATAGAAACATAGACCTTATGATCTTTTTCTGCCATCATGTTTCTATCTAGTCTAACCTTCCATATCAACTACTGTAGTCCATTTTTTGCCTTTAGAGACCTTCTGTGTTTGTCCCAAGCTTTCTTGAATTCAGATACTGTCCTCGTCTCTACTACCTCCACTGCGAGACTATTCCACGCATCTACCACGCTTTCCATAAAGAAATATTTCCACATAAGACTCCTGAGTCTCTCCCCTTTTACCCTCATCCTATGCCCCCTCATAGAAGAGCTTACTTTCAATCGAAAGAGGCTCGTCTCCTGTGCATTTATGTCACGGATGTCTGTAAACGTCTCTATCATATCTCCTCTACCCTGCCTTTCCTCTAACTTATGCATATTGAGATCTTTAAGTCCGTCCCTATATGGCTTATAAGAAAGACCACTGACCATTTTGGTAGCCACCCTCTACTACAACTACTAGTACTATTGAACATTTGTTTAACGCTACAAGACGTATGGAGTGCTGCAGACACATATAAAAGATGGTCCCTGCTTATCGGAGCTTACAGTCTAGTTGAAACAGACAAACAGTAGCTGTAGACAGGGACACATCTAGGGGGAATGACAAGGAAACACAAAGGAGATCAGGTGAGTCAAGATCCGAAAGCGACAGCGAAGAGGTGAGTTTTCAGCCTGCATTTGAAAAGGGCCAGAGAAGGCACCTGACGTACAGACACAGGTAGTTTGTTCCAGGCATAAGGAGCAGCAAGGTGAAAGGAGTGAAGTCTGGAGTTAGCAATAGAAGAGAAGGGCACAGATAGAAGCAGTTTGCCAGAAGAGCAGCGTTCTCAAGGAGAGGGTGTAGGGAGAGAGAAGAGAGGAAAGATAGTGAGGAGCTGCAGAGTGAATGCACTTGTAGGTCAGCAGGAGAATATAAGATATGCCATACTGGGTCAGACCAAGGTCCATCAAGCCCAGTATCCTGTTTCCAACAGTGGCCAATCTAGGTCATACGCACCTAGCAGTTTCCCCAAAAGACACAGGTTCTGCAATGCTTGTATTGGGTCAAGTATTGATATTATGGGTCCCTTCTTAATAATGGTTTATGTACCTTTCCTCCAGGAACTTGTCCAAACCTTTTTTAAACCCAGCTACACGAACAGCCTTTACTACATCCTCCGGTAACAAATTCCAGAGTTTGATTACACGTTGAGTGAAAAAATATTTTCTTTTATTAGTCTTAAATAGTTTACCCTGTAGCTTCATTGCATGTCCCCTAGTCTTTCTATATTCTGATGACGTAAACAATCGATCTAGTTTTACCCGTTCCACTCCGTTCATTAATTTATAGACTTCTATCATATCTCCCCTCAGCCGTCTCTTTTCCAGGTTAAAGAGCCCTAACCTTTTTCGCCTTTCTTCATAGGGGTATCCTTCCATCTCCATTACCGTTTTGGTGGCTCTTCTCTGAATCTTTAGTAATAACGCTATATCCTTTTTAAGATACGGCGACCAGAATTGCACACAATATTCAAGGTGCGGTCTCACCATGGAACGATATAGAGGCATTATAATATCCTTTGTTTTATTCACCATTCCGTTCCTTATGATACCTAGCATTCTATTTGCTCTCTTGGCCGCCGCAGCACACTGGGCCAAGGGTTTTAACACGTTATCCACAATGACGCCTAAATATTTTTCCTGGGTGGTGGTTCCTAATGTGGAACCTTGGGTTGTTCTTCCCTAGGTGCATATTTTTGCACTTGTCCACATTAAATTTCATCTGCCATTTTGATGCCCAATCTTCTAATTTATCAAGATCCTCTTGCAATTTTCCACAATCCTCTTGGGTTTTAACAACTTTAAATAGTTGTGTGTCATCTGCAAATTTGATAACCTCACTCGTTATTCCCTTTTCCAGGTCATTTATGAATATGTCAAAAAGTAGCGGACCCAGAACAGATCCTTGGAGTACACCACTATTCACCTTTGTCCATTGGGAAAATTGGCCATTTAGCCCTACCTCTGCTTTCTATCTTTCAAGCAGTTCCTGATCCACAATAGTACACTGCCTCCTATCCCATGACTCTTTAGTTTTGTCAAAAGTCTCTGATGAGGGACCTTGTCAAAGGCTTTCTGAAAGTCCAAATACACTATATCAACCGACTCACCATTGTCTGTTTGTTCACACCTTCATAAAAACATAACAGATTAGTAAAAGAAGATCTTCCTTGTCTAAAGCCATGTTGGCTGTCTCCCATTAAGCCATGACTATCTACATGTTTAGCAATTTTGTTCTTTATGATGGTTTCTACCATTTTTCCTGGTACTGACGTCAGGCTCACCAGTCTGTAGTTTCCCGGATCACCCCTGGAACCCTTTTTAAAAATTGGTGTTACATTGGCGATCCTCCAATCTTCAGGTATTATGCTGATGACTCCCATATCTATCGCTCTACACCTGAAATCTCTCTGGCAATCCAGACCCGGATCTCTGCCTGCCTTTTTGACAATGCTGCTTGGCTGTCCCACTGCCGCTTGAAACTGAACATGGCCAAAACTGAGCTTCTTGTTTTCCCCCTAAAACCTCCTCTCCCCTTACTCCTTTCTCAGTCTCTGTGGATAACTCTCTACTCCTCCCTATTTCCTCAGCTTGTAACCTTGGGGTCATCTTGGACTCCTCTTTTTTCCTCCTCCACACACATCCATCTGATAGCTAAGACTTGCCGTTTCTTTCTCTATAACATCAACAAAATCTGTCCATCCCTTTCTGAACACACTACTAAGACACTTATCCACTCTTTAATCATCTCCCATCTCAACTATTGTAACCTACTCCTTGCTGGTCTCCCTCTGAATCATTTCTCTCCCCTTAAATTTATTTAAAAAAATGTATTTATTTAAAAGCTTTTCTATACTGCGCTCTTTAAAATCAGTGCGGTTTACATTTAACTTATCCTTGTACAATGAGGGAGGACCTGCATTGTACTTACATTGAATGGGAGACATAATTTGGAACTGTAACTGGGGTAACTATATACAGAATGAGCCCTTTGTCAATCTGTTCAACACTCTGCTGCGCGGCTAATCTTCCGCCAGCCTCGTCAAACTTATATTACCCCTCTTCTCAAGTCACTTTATTGACTCCTTATCTGTTTCTGCATCCAGTTCAAACTTCTCCTGCTGACCTATAAGTGCATTCATTCTGTAGCTCCTCACTACCTTTCCTCTCTTATACCTCCCTACACTCCTCCCTGGAAACTCTGCTGTTCTGGCAAATTGCTTCTTTCTGTGCCCTTCTCTTCTACTGCTAACTCCAGACTTCGCTCCTTTCACCTTGCTGCTCCTTATGCCTGGAATAAACTACCTGAGTCTGTACATCAGTTGCCTTCTCTGGCCCTTTTCAAACCCAGGCTGAAAACTCACCTCTTTGTGGCCGCTTTCGGATCTTGACTCGCCTGGTCTCCTTTGTGTTTCCTTACCATTCCCCTAGATGTATCTCATATCTACAGCGACTGTGTTGTCTGACTTGACTAGATTGTAAGCTCTGATGAGCAGGGATTGTCTCTTACATGTCTGCAGTGTTGCGTATGTCTTGAATTGCTATACAAATGCTCAGTAGTAGTAGTAGATACTAAGGGAGCTTAATGATGATCTGGTGGTCCTGCTGAAGGATGCATTTAATAGATCTTCAGAGACGGGAGAGGTTCCATAAAGTTGGAAACATGCCAATGCGGTCCTTCTTTACAAATACAGTAAGAAAGAAGAGGTTGGAGACTACAGCCAGGGAGATTGACCTCAGTGGTAGGAGAAGAGATGGAGACTATGCTGAAGGCAAGAATAGTAAACTCTTGTTTGGCATGATTTGCCTTGGGTATCACAAGCCATTGGATTATAGAATCTGCTTTCTATCAACTGGATCACAAGAGAACTAGATTGAGGGAATATACTGGATGTGGTCTGCTTGGATCTCAACAATGCCTTTATGATAAGTATTTTTGTAGCTCTACTGGACTTATTCATTGCTGTACAGTGGTGATGAGTAGTCTGGTACAATGTATGTCCCTTCTCCAAAGGCCTTACAATCCTAGTGCCTACCTGAGCCAATGAGAGAATTTACTTGCCTGAAGTGCATCAGTGGTAGACACAGGATTTGAACCCTAGCTTCTCCGATTCTAAGCTCATCACCTTAATCATTAGGCCAGTTCCTTTCCCTGTGATACGCTTCATCCCAAGGGAATAAACCAAGTGTCCTAAGGCTGGGTCATCTAGATGGTGAACTGGATTAGAAATTGGCTGACCAATGGATGACAGAGGGTAGTACTAAATGGCATTTGCTCAGAGGGAAGAAAGGTGAATAGTGGGGTGCCTCGGGGTCGGTCCTGGGGCCTATTTTATTAGTATCTTTGAGTAATATTGCTAAAGTAATAGAAATGTTTGCCTTTTAGTGGACAATACAAAGATCTGCAACATATCGGACAGTCCAGAGGGAGTAGATAAGAAAAGTGATCTATAAAAATTAGAATATTGGTTAAATGCTTGGTAAGCTTTACTACAAAGAAGTGCAGTGATGCATTTGGAGGTAGAAATACAAAGAAGCTATATGCGATAGGAGGCAGGAGGCTGATGTGCATGGACCAGGAGAGAGACCTTGGGGTGATTGTTCTTCAACCTTGAGATCCTCAGACACTGTGTGACAAGATGGTGGCCAACACCAGAAGGACGTTAGGTTTCATAAAGAGGGGCCATAACCAGCCAAAAGAAGAAGCTGGTGATAACTCCTGTAAAGGTCATCGGTGAGGCCTGACTTGGAATACTGTGTTCTGTTTTGGAGACCACATTTCAGTAAGAATATAAAAAGACTTTAAGTGGTTCACAAGAAATGGTGTGGGGTCCACAGCAGAAGATGCATGATACGAGACTTTGAACACCTAAATATGTAAACCAAGCAGAGGGGGACAGGGGAGATGAGGTATAGATGTTTAAATACTTCAAACATATTATTGAAAAAATTAAACCCTTTCCATGGAAAAGGAAGCTGTAGAACTAGGGGGCATGAGATGAAGATACAGGGAGGTAACTCAGAAGCGATCTCAAGAAATATATTCTTTTGGAAAGGGTGGTGAATGTCTGGAATGCTCTCCCAATTGAAGTGGTGCAGACAAAATCAGTGATGAAATTCAAAAAGGCATGGGATAGACATAAGAAGTGCCATACTGGATCAGACCAAAGGTCCATCAGGCCCATATCTCGTTTGCAAAGGTGGCCAATCCAGGCCAAAAGTACCTGGCAGGATCTCCAAAAGTAAGTAGAGTCCCTTAATGGCAAGAGAATGAAAATGAAGCATAGAGCGCTTCAGTTCAAAACAGCAAAGAAGGCATATGGAGGGGGGGAGCACCTTACTGCCATCATCTGCTGGGTGACTATGGAAAGCAGAGGTCGGCAAGCTAGCAGGGTCCTATGGCAAAGAAGGCATATGGAGGGGGGGCACCTTACTGCCATCATCTGCTGGGTGACTATGGAAAGCAGAGGTCGGCAAGCTAGCAGGGTCCTATGGCAAAGAAGGCATATGGAGGGGGGGCACCTTACTGCCATCATCTGCTGGGTGACTATGGAAAGCAGAGGTCGGCAAGCTAGCAGGGTCCTATGGCAAAGAAGGCATATGGAGGGGGGGTACCTTACTGCCATCATGTGCTGGGTGACTATGGAAAGCAGAGGTTGGCAAGGCAGCAGGGTCCTATGGCAAAGAAGGCATATGGAGGGGGGGGCACCTTACTGCCATCATCTGCTGGGTGACTATGGAAAGCAGAGGTTGGCAAGGCAGCAGGGTCCTATGGCAAAGAAGGCATATGGAGGGGGGGGGGCACCTCACTGCCATCATCTGCTGGGTGACTATGGAAAGCAGAGGTCGGCAAGCTAGCAGGGTCCTATGGCATTGCACCAGGAAATGAAATGACCAGATTAGATGGGTGCTGGGATCCTTATCTGTAGTCATACTCTGTTTCTCCCATTATGCAGAACTAGAGGAACAGGGAGACGGCGACTTGCCCAAGGTCAGATAATGTGTGCAGCAGATCCTGACGTTCTAAGGTATATCTCATTCCCAGTATCCTCTCTCGGTCCTTTCTAACAAGGAGCTGTTTGTGTTTATGGGAGGTGACTGTTTAAAAAAAAAAAAAAAAAAAAAAAATCAGCCTTGTAGGGAGGGGAGGAATTCTAGATATTAGACAGACACAGATGTTGCTGTAATGAGAAACAGCTGAGCAAACTGGCTCGAGGCCAGCAGAGAAGCATTCACATACTTCATTTTTTTTCTTTTGCAAATTCCCACTGATTCTGGCACAAAAACTTGGCAAGCGTCTCTCCTGGGGTTGACCTTGACACCAGATTATCAGCAGAATGAGCGTCCACCGCATCATTTAGCCTCTCACTCC
The DNA here is from genome assembly GCA_033557465.1 of Ichthyophis bannanicus. Taxonomy (NCBI): domain Eukaryota; kingdom Metazoa; phylum Chordata; class Amphibia; order Gymnophiona; family Ichthyophiidae; genus Ichthyophis; species Ichthyophis bannanicus. Next base: position 3,207,001 of record CM066035.1, read on the forward strand.
TCCCCGTTGGTAGCTTGTAAACGGCAGTGATTCTGATGTAGCTGCTCTCCTGGGCTCTCCCCGTGCGCAGTTTTTCCCTTCCTTATCTGCTAACTGCAGGGTCACTGGGAGACATGCTGGGGGTGCCCTCCCCATTTAACATGATGATTAGTTGGCTCTAGGAGAGCTGGGCTATTGAAAACCCTTCTGTGATGGAGGTGAGCATTCGGATAGGTGGGGAGAGATATTACAGAACATACCTCCTGCCCTAGCAGAACGAGGCATCAAACAGGTATGGCAATTTGCTCTAGGGCTGGAGTGACTGGATTGGAAACTTCAGTGCCTCCATATGTAGCTCTGATGACCATTCGTGGAGTCGGCAGTATGGTTTACGACAGCCTGGCTTTCAGGATCACTTTTATCCTGGATGCCTGCAACATTTAATTTAGTTGGACCGCAATGCAACAAGTCCATTTGTCACCGTTTGTGCTTTTCCAGATCTGGCAAACAGCCTTTTATCAGGGCCGGCCTTGCCACAGGGCAAGCTAGGCAACAGCCTAGGGTGACACAGTTTTAGGGGCAGCAGCCAAATCACTCCACAGGTGCAGCAGCTCACAGCAGTGAAGGAGGAGGAGTGGCAAGAGGATTCCAGCTAGCTCAGAAGAGAGAAGAGAATTAATGTTCCACCATCCCTTGTAAACACAAGTATCTAACCTCTAAGTCTTGAGGCAGCCAGATCAGCCCAGCTCGGGTCCAGCCGGCAGCATGGCCACACAATCCTCCCTAGCAGTGCCACTGCACTGCTCTAACTCCGCCCCTGTCCCCACCCTCCTCCTAGACAGGAAATGACATCGGCGGGAATGTGGCTGGCATGTGTCGGAGTAGGAATTGTCATCATCTGGCTTTTGCTTTCATGGAGTCATCTGGTTCTGAGGTGGACACACAAATTTGTTGCCGGTTTCTTGTTCAGCTTCAGCTCTGGTGGATTTTAAGGTGATTGGATTTTCTTTTTCGGATACGTCCATCGAAACCCATATACACTTCCCTGTATTCATCTTCAGAAGCCCTCAAACCTAAAGGTATTTACTTCTCTCTGGGATGGTGAAAGTTGTGCTAGAGGACTACGACAGCAGCTAGGCAGTTCCCACTAGGCAGTGATTTGGACTGTGTGGCGAGTGCCAAGCAATAGGCAGGCTGCTTTTTCATGCATAATACATTTACTATTATAAATGCATAATTATTTATATCCATTTTTAAAAAATAATAGGTGTAGGCAGCAGGGGAAAGGGGTGGGAGCAAAAGCTGAAGGTTCACCTAGGGCACCAGATAACCTTGGGCCCGGGTCTGACTTTTATATACATTTTATAGAGTCCTTGCTGACCTCTGGGGTTTGAGGTCTACTTACGGCCTGATCACTGGGAACCTGGCATGTTTGGGCCTTTGGTGCTTTCTGTGTTGTACCACTTTGGTACTTTAGTGTGTGTGCTGTTGTGTCAGTGCTGACTCCTGGTGACCCATCCTTTCAGTTTTCTTGGCAAGGTTCGACCGGAAGTAGATTGCCAGGCCATTCTTCCACACAGGAAGTCTACAACACCTGGTATTCCAAGGTGGTCACCCATCCAGGTACTATCCGGGCCCAACCTTGCTTAGCTTCTGAGATCAGGCATGTTCAGGGCAGCAAAGCCATAGTACTTTAAGAGACTGTTTTAGGGGCTTCTATAATGCAAGGTGCATGCTACAATCCCCTTTGATGTAGGAACCTTTGGAAATCTAGTTGTTTGCAGCTCTTAAGACACAGTAATATAATAGATACTGACAGATAAGGACCATTTGACCCAATAAGGTTGCCTGCATCTGCTTTTAGGGGTTTTTACTGTCAATTAATCTTTCCTTTCAGTAGTGGCCTTATCTGGGGTGCCTTAAAGGCTTTGATGACCTGTAAGCAAGTCAGACATTTTGGTTTTCAATTTCACTTAATCCTGTCCATGAAACTAATGAAAGATGTATCCTGGAGCCAATGTTCCCTCTAATTTTCTGTAGGCTGTGTGCGCATAAAATATCAGCTGTGTGCAGCTTTTGAAGGAAGGTTAAATTTTTGTGCGCCACATAACGACACTCGGAGTTATATACTTTAAACTTTGACTACACGTCAGAATACAGTATGTACACCACATTGATTTTAATCAAATTAAATGAAAATAGATGATTACTAAATGAAACGGGAAATTTCTAGTAATTACAACATTTTAAGACGTCTGTGTTGTTTTCTATCAGAATCAGAGCCGTAATTTTTGTGCGCTCTGTTGTAAAGTATGTGCGCGCGCACAGCTTAGAGGGAACAGTGCCTGGAGCTCTTTACTGTTCTTGAAGAGATTAGATCAATAGTCATGAAATGCATAGAGACACTTTCTTGCAAAACTTCACCCCCAAATTTTCATTCAGATTTTGAGGCCCCAAGCAGTTGCCCCATTTGCCACTGTCCTTGGCCACCATGGCTTTGCTGTGTTCAAGGACGTTTCTCAGCAACCGTGCGGCACAGAGCTCTTGACTCAGTCATTGGTGTGTAAATCTACAGTTCACAATGTTTGAGCGTTTCAAAGGCCTCAACAGCTTGTAGAGCTGTGGAAGTAATTCCGTTTTCTATTGTTGAGTTTCCCAACAATTACAGCTAGAAACTATGGTGTCCTGTGCCCAAACCGTGGGAGCAGCCCTCCCTCCCAAACACACCCTCTTTTCACCATTGGCCATTCAGAAGACTTGTGTCACTGCTTACCATTTCTGTCTGTACTCCTTTCAAAGATGCCTTGTGTCTCCACAGGTTGCGCTGGTCTGAGAAATGTCTCCTTTTTATTAAATATGGATTCACCTTGCTTCTACATGTAAACCCAAGCATGGCTAAAAGTTTCCATTCTTTCCTTTGGTTGCATTTGGCACAAATGTTCCTTATGATGAAGCCATCATGCCAAACTAGATTGTACACATCAAGTTAATGGAGCCTACTTTCCAAAATGCACAAAAAATACCCAACTCCTCTTGTATACTCTGATTCCATACTTGACTTTCAGCTTTCAATGTAGAACCCAAAAGCTTAGGCAGCTTAATTGTGCATGCTCACAACAGTTCACTTACGATCAAAAATTGTGGGTCAGATGTGAAATCAGAAAATCATTGGAGAGCATAATTGCATATGTGTATTCATGGACTAGGTGGATCCCCCGTCATGATCCAATTGGCCTTCTGATATCTCCTGAATTTCATCTGAATGGGATGCAAAACGAAAAAAAAATGTATATTTATCGAATGCGTGGCTCCAAAAGATAATCTCCCGGTCAAAATCCTTCTGTCCCTCATGATATGTCTCAAACATTTGGTGTAGCTTAGATAAAAAGCAGAAAAATGATTAGTTGACATAATTGCTCAAAAGTATTATTAGGTGCTGTAACAAGCGTGTGTATGGTGGAATATATAGATCCTGCTTAAACCACCCCTTTCATGATCATCCCTGGATCCCCTGCCATGTGTGACTTGGGTGTAAATGGATGCAGAACCAAAACCGTTACCTGAATGTAACTCGCCTTGATCTTCTCCTGCAAAGGCGTGAGTCTAAATAATAACAGTTGGATTATAATAACAGCCAGTTCAGAATTTTACCTAGGATTTATGTGTGCATCCTTTTTCACTTATGTTTCTGTGGGGCAATTTCTCCAAATGGGTTAGTTTTGCGCATACCTCGACAGTCATTGAGCCTCGCTCCTAAGCCTAGGGGATGTGAAGTATCATCTCAGTCTCTCAAATTGATTACTAAAAGTCGCCATAGTACTTGCATCATGCCAAAGAGTTTCTTGCTGGAGTTCCTAGGATGTAATATGTACAGGCAACTTATTAAGATGCGCTTCGAAATGTGCTTTTAATCACTTCTGTGGCACTCTGTATGATGGAAAATGTCTGAATCTTTGTACCTTTAGACGTATCTAGTGCCCATCTTCTTCCCACCTGGAACAGTCTCTACTAGAGTTGGTGAAGGTGAAAACGGTAATGGAATTCAAGAAGCATGGAGGATCTTAGTTGCAGAAAAAGTGAGGGGAAGCCAGAGATTGACAGGAATCTGTGGCGTTGCACCAGGAAATAAACTGGGCAACTGAAGAATAACTCATAGGGTCTTCAAATGCTGCTGTTCTAGGTTTCTGTGATGGGGGGGGGGGGGTTCTCTACTTGGTGCCTCCTGCTAGTCCAATAGTTGGCGGTTCAGAAGCACCACAGATACTCCTTATGTACCTTTGATGGGTTGGGGTATTGGAAGCTTTTGTGTCCATAGTTTCTTTCACTTCTGTTCTAGAGTTAGTGAGGCAGGGCCAAATCCAATCTCCTTTCTTTTCATTCCATGATGTGTGAACTTTGCAGATGACACAAAACTATTCAAAGTTGTTAAAACCCATGAGGATTGTGGAAAATTGCAAGAGGAACTTGATAAACTGGAAGACTGGGCATCCAAATGGCAGATGAAATTTAATGTGGACAAGTGCAAAGTTATGCACCTAGGAAAGAACAACCCAAACTATGGTTACTCGATGCAAGGTTCCACATTAGGAACCAGCATCCAGGAAAAAGATTTAGACGTCATTGTGGATAACATGTTAAAACCCTCCGTCCAGTGTGCAGCGGTGGCCAAGAGAGCAAATACACCGCTTTGACCAGGTGAAAAGCGGGATATAAATACAGTTAAATAAATAAATAAATAGAATGCTAGGTATCTATTTATTTATTTATGAACATTTCTTATATACCGCACTATTCGACATCAGCGCGGTTTACATGGAACAGAAACATCCGACAAATTGCATATGTCTGGTCATTACAATTAACAGGATATGGAACTTGGATAACAGGGTAAACTATATACATAAGAAGCGTAGTGAGAAAAGGATACTGTTTGGTGTTTTACATTGTTGGGGACACATGTTGCGAGGGCTTGCCTGGTTGACTACTACTATTGCTGAAATTCTCGCTATTTAAGTGGGACTGAGGTTCGGTGTTGTCAGTGAGATATTTGATGAAAAGGAAATGTTTAAGGGCCTTCCTGAACTGGCTCAAGTTAGGGATTGCCCTGATATGTGCCGGTAAGATATTCCATAGTCTTGGGGCACAGAGTCGGAAAGCTCTGTTAGCTGTTGTTTTGGTGCATCTTGTCATTTCTTTTGGGATTGTTAGCATGTTTGACTCTGTGGTTCTCCTTGGTCTGTTAGGTGCAAGTGGTTGGATGAGTTCAGATAGGGGGGAGGAGGAGAGCCCCTTGCCAGGTCATCAGCAAGGTCTTAAAACTGATCCTGGCTTGAATGGGGAGCCAGTGTAACTGTTTCAGGAGGGGTGTTACATGGTCTCTCCTGGATGCCCCAAAGAGTACCCGCACGGCACTGTTCATAGCAAGTTGCAGGGGTTCAAGGTGGATTGGGGGAGCCCTTGTAGTATGGAGTTTGCATAATCGAAATGGGGAATGATCAGGGCTTGGTAAATGGTGCGGAAATCATCTGGATCTAGTAATGGGCGTAGGTGTCTGAGGGATCTGATCTTGAAATAGATCGCTCTTACGGTATTGGCAATGTGTTTCTTCATGTCGAGGTTTTGATCCAGAGTCACCCCAAGGTAACGTATAGCGGGTTTCACTTGTAGTTCGGCATCGTTTACCTTCACACAGTTGGGTGGTATGAAGTTTGGATTCCTCGAGATGAAGAGAACCTCCGTCGTCTTGTGTTGAATTCGCAGATTTTGTGAGAGGAGCCACTCCGATATGGTGTTGAAGCAGTTGGTCAGAGGGGCGAGGTCTAGTTTATCCAATGATACTGGCATGTATAACAGAACATCATCGGCATATATCATACAACTGACATTGAAGGTTCTAATGATGTTGCAGATGGGTTGGATGTATATATTAAACATCAAGGATGATAGGGAGGATGCTTGTGGCACTCCTTGACCTTGTTGAAATGGTTCCGATGTAGCCCCATCTGCTCGAACATGCTGCCATCTTCCGGACAGGTAGGATCTGCACCATTCGAGCGCCGTTCCACTGACACCTTTCTTTCTTAGCCGGCAAAGAAGAATCTCATGGCATACTGAGTCAAAAGCTGATGCTATATCTAAGAAAATGAGTGCGAATCCATGTCGGATGTTGTCAACGCCAGAAATTATGTTGTTGAAAAGGGCTGTGAGTAGTGTTTCCACTCCGTGTGACTCTCTGAATCCATGTTGGGATGGATCTAGTGGGGCAGCAGAGTCAATATGATCCTGTAATTGCCTATGCACTACTTTTTCAATGATTTTTGCGAGCATAGGTATACTAGATATGGGCCTGTAAGACTCTACCTTTTGGGGGTCTAACTTGGTGTTTTTTAAAAGAGGTCTGACAGAGGTCTGCTTGAGAGGGGAAAGACCCAGTGTTAAAGGATCGGTTTATGATGTTTGCTATAATTGGAGAGAGGTCACATCGCAGATCTTTTATCCAGAATGCTGGACAAGGATCTGTGTGTGCAGTGGTAGTGTTTAGGGCTAAGATGGTATCTTCGATAAGTTTCTTTGATGGTGTAGAGAAGGATGTTAGCGATGCTGGGTACTCTTGATCGTCGGGGGGGGGGGGGGGGTTCCAGTATTATTATTTTGTTGGTCTTGCACATTTTGGATTGCATGTAGACTGCAAAGTCCTGCGGGTGGAGATCGCCATGGTGCTCAGGGGTTGGTTCTTTAGCAAGAGTTTTGACTAGGTTAAACAGGTCATGCGGTTTATTTAATGACCGTTTCAGGGTGTCTGTATGATATTGTCTCATCTTGTCTGTGATGGCTTTGCGGTGCGCAGCCAGGTGTTGGATGTCTGCTGCTTGGTCACTGCTGGTGCGTGACTTCCTCCAGCGCGTCTCAAGCCTCCGTAGAAGGGTTATTGATGCCCTCAGGTCGGCTGTGAACCATGGGGCTGATGCTCTTTTCTTCGGGGACTTGTTTGTTGGAGTACGGATCGCGATTGCGCTGAGTTTGCTGTTCCAGGCGGTGATCAGCTTATCTAGGTTTAGGGAAGTCTCATCAATGAGTGCACAGGTTTCAGCTAGGATGCGTTCTCTATTAAACGGGTGGAAACTTCTGGCAGCTGGGCTAGAGGTCTTGCTTGGATCCACTTTGGGCCTTGGTTGCTTGTTGAGGATAGGCATCTGAAAAGTGATAAGGTATCATAAGGAAAGGAATGGAGAATAAAACAAAGGATATTATAATGCCTCTATATCGTTCCATAGTGAGACCGCACCTTGAATATTGTGTGCAATTCTGGTCACTGTATCTTAAAAAGGATATAGCGTTATTAGAAAAGGTACAGAGAAGAGCCACCAAAATGGTAAAGGGGATGGAAGGATACCCCTAAGAAGAAAGGCTAAAAAGGTTAGGGCTCTTTAACCTGCAAAAGAGACGGCTGAGGGGAGATATAATAGAAGTCTATAAATTAATAAACAGAGTGGAATGGGTAAACGTAGATCGATTGTTTACGTTATCAGAATATAGAAAGACTAGGGGACATGCAATAAAGCTACAGGGTAAACTATTTAAGACTAATAAGAGAAAATATTTTTCCCTCAACATGTAATCAAACTCTGGAATTTGTTACCAGAGGATGTAGTAAAAGCTGTTAGCGTAGCTGGGTTTAAAAAAGGTTTGGACAAGTTCCTGGATGAAAGGTCTATAAACCATTATTAAAGTGGACCCGGGATATCCACTGCTTGCCCCAATACAAGCATTGTGGAAGCTGTGTCTTTTGGGGTAACTGCTAGGTACGTATGACCTAGATTGGCCACTGTTGGAAACAGGATACTGGGCTCGATGGACCTTGGTCTGACCCAGTATGGCATATCTTTTGTTCCCTTTCTCTTTAGTGCATTGGTGCACCACTCTAGTCCCTGAGGGCTTCAAGCAGGGTTGGTTTTTCAGGGTGTCCATAATGAGTGTGTTTGCACTGCTATAGTGTAACAAGCAAGTTCATTTGCAGAACTTGGCAAGGATCATTGCTTGTGCTCAGTCTCTGATTCATTTACTCATTAATATGATGAAGCAAGGAAAACATAATCTAAAAGATGGTGCCCCTTGTGTGAGAGTAGCTTTGTCCTCTGGACGAGGATAATTGTGTCCTGCTTTATTGCTTCCAAGAAGTCCTCCATGTTCCTGCAGTGGAATGTGCGCAGGCCTTCAGCCTTGCTTAGAAGAAAGCATTTCCTTTACAAACTGCATTCGAAAATCAGCTGTTTATGAGCTATGAAGGGAGTGTTCCTTGTGGCTTTTGAGACTGTGTGGTTTGTGCTTAGTGAATCCTCTTCGAAACACTTCACTTAGTCTTTGGGAGGTCACAGCTTTCTGGACAGATCACAAAGCAGACGCCTCTCATCTTACCCAGGGTTTATTAGGATGTGCTTGGGGTTTTTATATCATTTTTGGACACCTCCCCGATAGTTCTGTTCCCCATTCCCTAAGTGACAGGCTAGGCTGTGTTTTGTTTTGTTTTTTTGCTCATATTGTTTATATGGTTTTACGGTTCCAGTTTCTCTGGGAAAGTAGGATTACAAGTCCAGGGAGGGCATGAGACAAAACCAGACTGGGTTTTCACAGCTCTATCCAGTTATATTGCTTCATGATGTGTTTTGAGTCTTCAGTAACCCTGTTGAACAGAATTACAGGCCTATGGGCCTTTCTCAAGTCTTCAAAGGTCTTGGAACGTCTATAGAAATGAAGCAAAGGGGGGATATTCAGTAGGAGTGATTAGCGCTGATAAAGCAGCTAGCCATCGCCACCGAATTTTAAACCCAGCTATTTAGTGCCGAGGCCATAAAAGAACATAAGATATGCCATACTGGGCTAGACCAAGTTCCATCAAGCCCAGCATCCTGCCAGCCAGCCACCTACCTTTCACACAGTGCTGCTGAAAATTAACCCAGCCAGTGAAAGCCGTTTCAGGGGAGTAGAGCTCAGCCCGGCATGAATTCCACGCTCAGGGCTCTCAAGGTGTAAGTGCCAAGGCTTAACCTTGCCATTGTCCTTGTTGGGGGCTCCCAGTTCCGTCTGAGGGGGGCAATTCGGGGTGGGTGGATGGCGCTGTGTGGGGGTTTCCTACCATTTTCTGTGCGTGTTGGTAATGCTTTTGCCTATTGTGCGCCTGGGGGTTGCGCAGTACTAATGTGCTTTCCGTCCAAGCAGCTCCAATGCATGCTCCTTCCCTAGTGCCTTTAATGCAGGCTCTGTAAAAGCGCAATTAACATGCTCTTATAGGCAGATGCAGCCTTCACGCGTGGTCTGTTGATACATACCCTAACTGTCGTCTTCCAGGAAATGTTGTTTGACTTGTGGTAAGCAAGAAGCTGGACTCTGCTCTTCCTGCATGGCAGCTTCCAAGTCATCCCTGGAGGGCATGCCTTTCCTCCCCCCCTCAGATTGGAGATGCAGTTAAGCCTCCCTTACCTGCCTCAGGGCAGGAGGTGCAGGATGGCACTAAGGGTAAAGATGCTCAGCTGGCCGGGAGCTCCAGCAACCATGCTGTGAGCCACTCTTCATCCTTTAGGGGGTCTTGGCGGCTATGTGCCCTGGTGTCGGGGAGCCTTTTCAGAGAGGAGAGCTTCCTTATTGTCCTCCCCAGAGTTCTTTTCCTTTTGCAACAGGCTTGATCCTTCTGGCATGGAAATTCAGACCCTGCGACCTCTGGGTGACCCTGGACGCAGTCTTGTACCAGGCAGACTGGAAGCAGAAGTCCTGCTCAATTGCCTTTGGCTAAGTGTCTCTCTGCAAATGAGGAACACTTGGAAACTGTCCGAGATGTTGACTATGCCTTTGACCTGGGTGGTTCGATATTGGCCTCTGATGTGGAGGAGATCCTCCTATCACCTTCAGAAAACCATGAAGAGGCCAGTGTGATCCACCTGTTCTGGAAGGAGGAACTGGTGGCCTTGATCTCCAGGATCTCATCTACCTTGAACTTGACAGATGCTTCTGGCACAGAGCAGGAGCCAAAAGTACACCCGCTTCTTTAAGGTTTGTGGAAATCCACTACTTTATTCCCATTCCTGGAAGTGATTAAAGACATGATCCAGTCCAAATGGGACTCGCCAGACTCCCTGCCTAAAGGATTAAGGGTCTGTAAGAAGATCTGTGCTCTCCTGGAGGAGGAGCATGGTGTATGGTTTAACATTCCCAAGGTGGATGCACAAGTCACGGCAGTTATCAGATGGATCAACCTTATAGGATATTCCGGACTGCAAGATTGCTTCCTTGTTGAAGAGCCAGTTTGCCATGGCGGTGACTATTCTACAGCTGGGCGTATGCACTAACTCAACGACTTGAGCCCTGCTCCAGTGGATTCAGTCTCCTCCACCTAATGCTGCAACTTCTCTCTTGGACTCTGCTACAGTCTTCCTTTCTGATGCCATTTATGATTTGGTGCGCCTGGCGGCCAGGGATGGTGCCCTGACTACTGTGTAACGGCATTGAATTTGGCTCAGTCACTGGGCAGTGGACACATCCTCCAAGCTCAGTTGGTTCACCTGGCCTTTAAGGGCCTATTTGGAACAGATTTGGAGAAGCTGGTGAAGAACCTAGGCAAGACGCTCTTACCGCCTCCTGGAAAACATGTTCGGGGGTCTGTGCAGCGAGCAAGTGCCCCTTGCTCGTCAGCCTCTGCCCAACAAGCAATAGCAAGCTGGCCAGATTCCCAGAGGTCTCAGGACTGCAGTCATTACTAACCTGGAAAACCACCTGCCCCTCTGCTGCAGGACCTCAGGCTCATACTCATTACTTTCATAGAGCACGTGGACCCAGGGTCGTGGTTCCTTCACAGGAGGACCTTCCTGAGTTATGCAATGAAACCTGGGTTACCGAGGGGTGCTACACACCATTTTATTTGGCCATATCCTGGGATGTAAGGAGCTTATTCCCAGTGCCTTCATCTTCCCCTGTATGTCTGCCGTTAAAGGTGCCGCAATGCAGCCCACCTTGGACAAGTTGCTTTGCCTGAAGGCGGTGTTGCCCATCCCTCCAGACAATTGGGGCAAGAGCAGATACTCCATCCACTTTGTGGTACCAAGAAGGATGTTTTTTTTCTGGCCCATCCTGGACCTAAGAGGGGTCACGAGCACTTACGTGTCCTGCGCTTTCGGATGGAAACCTTGCACGCTGTGATTAAAGCAGCGTGCCCTGGAGGATTCTGGGCTGCTCTGGCATATTTTCGTATCCTGATCTGAGCGGATCAGCATAGGTGTCTGTGTTTTGCCATGCTTGTCATTCACTATCAGTTCGCCACACTTCCTTTCAGGCTCTCCACCACCCCAAGGAAGTTCTCCAAGATCATGGTGGTGGCAGCTGTGGCACCAAGGGATCTCTGTCCATCCCTGTTTGGATGACTGGCTCATCGGGGCCCGTTCCTTGTTAGAAGTGTCGTATGTGATACCCCGAGTGGAGTCCTTTTTGGAGAGCCTCGACTGGGGGATCAATCAGGTAAAGAGCCAGCTTTGCCTTCCCAGTCCTTGGAGTTTCTTAGAGCATGTTTTGACACTTGAGTGGGCCACGTTTTCCCACCAGAGGAGGAAGTCAGAAGACTGAGCTGTCTGGCGATGTTCTGTGTGCAGCAGGCCCCAAAGTCTGGAATTACCTTCAGCTCCTTGAATTGATGGCAGCAACCATAGAGATGGTCCTGTGGGTGCATACTCATGTGTGCTGCTCTGGTGGTCCTTGTTGACTTGATGGTCCCAAAGTTCTCAGAGGTTCAAGTGCAACTCCCATTCCCATTGATGGTGAAGTTCAGCCTGCGGTGGTGGTGGCAGCCCTGTCATCTGAGGAAGGGCATTCCGCTGGACAATTTCTCCTGGATACTGCTGATGACTGATGACAGTCTCTCAGGCCGGGAAACCCATTCAGAGACTGTACGCTCAGGGCCATTGGAATCACAGGGAAGCAGTGTGGTTCATCATACGCCTTGAGGCGAGGGCCATCAGGTTGGCTCTTCTGCATTCTGGCCTCTGGTCATGGGCTGGGTGGATCCGAGTGTTTTCAGACAATTGGCAGGGTGGTACAAGACGTGCTGGAGTGGCCCTAAAGATGGGTCTCCTGTTTGTCTGGACTGAGCAGAACCTCCTAGCCTTGTTGGCTCAGCACATTGCCGGAGTGAACAATGTGGAAGCAAACTTCCTCAGCCGGCACTCTCTGAATTCCGACAAATGGGAGTTGAGTCAAGAAGTGTTTGTTGATTCTGCACTATTGGGGTCACCTCAAAATGGATCTGATGGAGACTCACTACAATGCCAAAGTGTGCTGCTTCTTCAGTCGCTACATGGAGATAGTCTGAGGGCATTGATGCCCTGACCTAGCCTTGGCGCAGTCAACATGTGCTGTACGTATTTCCTCTCTGGTCCGTAGTGGGGGGGTGTGGTTCGGTTTATAGAGCGCCACCCAGGCAGGATTGGCTGCCTCCACCTCGGGGACTGCTGCGTCAGGGACTGCTCATTCTGGAGGACCCGGCTCCCTTCTTGCTTGCGGCATGGCTCTTATAAGGAGACTGCTAGTGCACAGACACATGTAAAAGACGGTCCCTGCTCATCAGAGCTTTACAATCTAGAAAAGACAACAACACAGTAGCTGGTAAGGGAACACACAGGAGACCAGGTGAATCAAGATCTGAAAGCAGCAGCGAAGAGGTTGAGACCATTAGACAAGTTAGGTAGTCACCTAGAGTGACAAACTTTGATGGTCAGCAAAAAGTGCCCCCAAAGAAGCCCTTGCAGTGGTCGCCTCCAGTCTCCTATCCTAGCGATTACTGCCACTGCCACATCTCCCTGGGACCGACAACAGTGGCAGTAAAACAAGAAAGAAGCTTTGTGTGGAGAATCTGAATTCCTGTGTGTTGCCCTCTGAAAGTCCCATGTAAACAGGAAGTCTGCATTGGAGGAGACAGTATTGGCTGAACTTTCAGGTCCACAGCATGCAGAGTTCCAGACCAGGGTTCTGTCCAGTTGTATTGCTGCCGTAGCTGGTCCTGGGGAGACGTGTGAAAGGACTTTCTCACAGGCATGTTCTGCTCCCTCTAAAGTTTGGAGGTCTAGGTGAGTGCCTAATTCACCCAGTAGTGGAGCCATTCCTGATCGTCCGTGTTCTCAGTCACCTCCACCACCTTTCTCAGTAGACTGGTTCTGGCTGTCCGACTTTCATGATTACCGATGGCGTGGCCATGCAGAAAGGGTACATTATGCCCACAGGCCATGAGGTTACCCTGGTACAGTTGATATTCATGTGCAGATGTCGGGCTTCTGGTTAAAGGACTGGAACTGGGTTGTTGGCTATAAAGAGGTTGCCTTATAACAGAGTGCGCGTGCTCCATAAATCACACAGAGCCCTTCCACCTGCTTCCCCAGAGATATGTTGCATAGTGAGAATGCTGTATTAATATTTAGAAGATGGTAGCTGCATTTTGCCTCGTCCATCTTGGACACACAGAGGCAGCGACGGACTTCACACAGATGCAGATGTGTGTGACGACAATGGCTGGAGTGGGTTTTTCTGTGGTTTCCTAAGCTCGAAGCTTGCCTGTGAAGGATGTGCAGCCCATCTCTTTCTGTCCATTGCCCTGGTTATAAGAGGCAGTTCCATCTCATCCCCCACTGCTCTGACGGGCAGAGATAGCATGAAAAGAGCAGCGATGCAAAGTCTCCAGCTGCTGTCTGACTGCCTATTGGCTGAGCTCTTGCCAGGGAATGGCAATAACATCCTGGATATCTATAGCAGTTTTCCTAATCCCACGTATGGGGACCACCTTAATCTGAGGGAAAAGATTGGTTTTGCTTTGTGGCTGATATGAAATACAGTAGATGCTCATATCTTTCCGTAGTAATATACAATCTGGTACTGCAGGTATTTCCCTGTCCCAGAGGATTTACAATCTAAGTTTGTACCTGAGGCACTAGAGAATTAAGTGACTTGTTGAAGGTCACAAGGAGTGTCAGTGGGATTTGAACCCAGGACTTTGGTCACTTCTCTAACCACTAGGTCACTCCTGAGCTCCATACTACTTACATGTACTTCATTTTGGATTTATAGACGGTGTGAACTGCTGCAGGTTCTGGTTCAGTGCTGGCCATACCAGCACTCCCATCAGGAACCCAAAGAGAGAAGAACCCAAACCGACTGGAATGAAAATGAATTTGACACATGACATCCCTGCTTAACAACTGGCCCCAAGACAGACATTTTCTTGTAGGTTTTTGTTCAGTGGCCAGTCCCTGAATCCGTACTGCCTTGCACCATCCCCAGAGCCTTCGGTATATTCTTGCAGCCTCAGTTCCCTTTCCTCTAAAAACACATCCTGGATGAAAGCTACAGAGAGCAGCGGGAGAAGGTGTTCATGGTAGAAGCAGGCTGAATAATGATGCTCACACCCTCTGTCCTCTGGTGATGAATCCGCTGTGATGTAAGAATTCCAAATCTGCTCAGTTTCCTAGTTAAAAATTGTTTCTGAACTCGGTTACTACATGGAGGAAACGGGACGTGCCCCACAGGGTGTGTCACTTCTGCAGCTGTTACTGTCACAGAGTTGGAGCGGTCAGCTGATCTTCTGAGGGCTTCCTTTACTGGAAGATTGCATCCTGTACTTCCTCTTCCACTTAGGCTCTGCAGTAGCTGAATGTAAAGAATACATCTTAATAGCAAACAAGTTGGCTATAAACAAAGCCACTCTTTTATTAGAAAAAAAATCAGATTCCTTTTGTTAGAAACAGGCATCATCATATCATATAGAGATGCACAGACCCCTCTTATTAGAGCAAAGGCATGCCGTACTGGGTCACACTAGTGCTGCTTCAAGCCCAGCTGGCCAGTCCGGTCTGTGGAAAGTATCCGACGGATCCTAAGGGGCAGATTCATTCCTTGTTCTCATTCCAGCAGCAAGAATGTGCCAAACTGGGGTCTCTCTCTCTCTCTCTCTCTCTCTCATGATTATTTATGGACCTTGCCTGTCAAATTTGTCCAAACCTTCTTTCTTTCTGGTTGTTTTTTTTTTAAATTCCAGCCTGCTAAATTCTTTGACCACATCGTCTGGTAACAAATTCTGCAGCTTAGTTGTGTGTCGACTGGGAAAAAAAAAAAAAAAGCACGTTCTTAAATTTGTCCTACTTTCATGGAGTGTCTTCAAGCTCCTGTACAATCTGAAAGGGTTGATAACCATTTCCTCTTAACTGGCCCACCCACTTCAAATTGTATTAACTTCTCTTCTCCACTCCGAAGAGTCCTACCCTCTTCAGCCTTCCCTCATAGGGAGCCATTCCATCCCCTTAAGCATTTTGGTTGCCTTTCACTGTACATTTGCATTTTTGGGATAGAGCGACTAAAACTGCATGCAGTAATTTCAGGAGTAATTTGCAGAACTATTTCTTTACGGAAAGAATGGTAGATGCATGGAACTGTCTTTCAGTGGAGGTAGTAGAGACCACGACAGTATCTGAATTCAAGAAAGCATGGGTTAAACACAGAAGATCTCTAAAGGGAAAAAAGGGACTGTAGTAGTTGTTATGAAAGGACAGACTGGATAGGCCGAATGGTCTTGATTTGCCGTCATGTTTCTATGTGTTAGTACTCAAAGGGTGCTCACATCCATGAATCAATGCTGAGGCACTCTGATAATTTCTGTTCTATCTTTTATTCACATACAAATAATTCCTAACATACATTTTTGCTTTCTCCACTGCTGCCACACCTTGAGCAGGACACTCCTGGATATATTCTTCGTAGATGGTGACGTCTTTCTGTGGCCCAGCATAGAATGATCCAGAGATGATGATATACCTCAGCTCTGAAGACCACATAGGTCCCTTCTTCAGATATTTATTTATTATTTATTTATTTATTACAGGCTCTTATATACCGCTCTATTCAGCATCAGCGCGGTTCACAATACAACAACAGACCAGAACAACAATTGTTTGGTTTTACAGAGAACAGGTTAGAGAACTTGGATAAAACATGGGGAAGTCATTACTGCAACTATTTACATGAGTATTTACATGTATATACACAACAGGATTTATTCTCAGTTTAGGTAGTGATCAAAAATGGCTGGATGGTCTAGTAATATTGGGGGAAAAGGTGGGATTTGAGCGCCTTTCTGAAAAGAGATAGATCGGTGATAGCCCGAATCTCTGGAGGTAAGGCGTTCCAGCACTTAGGGGCATAGAAGCGGAAAGCCCTGTTAGCTGTCGCTAATGAGCATTTAGTCGCTGCCTTAGGGATTATTAGCACATTAGTCGATATCGTTCTACTAGATCTGTTGGGTGGAACGGCCTAGATGAGGTCTATTAGAGAGGAGGAGGTGATGCTATTGGTGGCCTTGAAGGTGAGTAGTAGTGTCTTGAACAGAAGTCTGCCATGTATGGTGAGCCAGTGGAGTTGCTTCAGGATGGGTGTTATATGGTCCCTTCTTGATGCTCCGTAGAGGACTCTAGCCGCGGTGTTCATGGCAAGTTGTAAAGGGTTTAAGGTGGAGTGTGGGAGGCCTTGAAGAATGGCATTAGCATAGTCGAGGTGGGGTAAGGTTAAGGCTTGGAATATGGTTTGTAAGTCATCAGGATCGAGCAGGGAGCGAAGATGGCGGAGTTCACGGATCTTGAGGTAGATTGCTCTGACTACGTTGGTTATATGTAGTTTCATATCCATGTGTTGGTCCAAAGTGACCCCAAGGTATCGAATGGAAGGTTTTGTTTGGAGCTCGGCTTCTTTCACCTTTATCTGGGGTGGGGGGGGGGGTGAAAAGTGGGTCCCTGGTGATGAAGAGAACCTCAGTCTTCTTGTGTTGAATACGGAGGTTCTGGGATTGAAGCCATTCAGACACTGCATCAAAACATTTGGCTAGCGGGGAAAGGTCCATCTGGATTGTGGAGAAAGGCATGTAGAGAAGGATGTCGTCCGCGTATATCAAGCATTCGACCTTGAAGGACCTGATGATGTTGCAGACGGGCTGTATGTATATATTGAATAAGAGTGATGATAGGGATGATCCTTGTGGTACGCCCTGCTTTTGGTGGTAAGGTGTGGATGTTGCGGTTCCTGAGGTCACGTATTGCCATCTCTGATCAAGGTATGACTTGCACCAATCCAGAGCAGTGTTGTTGATGCCCTTTTCTTTTAGACGCCCTATTAAAAGATCATGGTGTACAGAGTCAAACGCCGCAGCAATGTCCAAGAAGATAAGAACAAAGCCTTGGCGGATGTTGTCAATGCCTGTGATGATGTTGTTGCAGAGAGTGGTAAGGAGGGTTTCGACCCCATGGAACTCTCTGAAGCCATGTTGGCAGTGATCCAGAGGGGAGGCGGTGTCAATGTGGTCCTGTATTTGTCTTTGAGCTTCCTTTTCAATTATTTTAGCTAGAAGGGGTATACTAGCTATGGGTCTATAAGATTCAACCTTTTGCAGGTCGAGTTTGGGGTTTTTCAAGAGGGGTCTAATGGATGTTCTCTTGAGGGCTGATGGGAAGGAACCGGTTGTAAAGGATAGATTCATCATTCTAGTGATGATGGGGCTGAGATCCTGGCATAGTTCCTTTATCCAGTGGGCTGGGCAAGGGTCAGTTTGTGCAGTGGTGGTGTTAAGGGCGGCGATAGTGTCCTCGACATGTTTTCTGGATGGTGTGGAGAACATATACATATACAATCACACACATACAATATACAATACAATAACAATAACATATACAATACGATAACAATAACATATACAATAACAATATACAATACAATAAGAATAACATATACAATACAATAACATATACAATCACACACACTTTTCTTGCTCAGCCAGGTATAATCTTGTTTCATGGATCCATGTACTCATTTCTACCACTCAGAACAAAAGAACTTTTAGAAAGGGGCTTGTGAGGTCCCATAATCTCATTTTTATTTATTCTATTTATTTAAAGTTTCTTATATACCGCGCTCTTTAGCATCAGCGCGGTTTACATGGAACAAAACAATCTCAGTACATTTGAAAACACGTATGAGTTACATATAACAGGGCAATAAACTTGGGAAACAAGGGTAACTATCTACAATAACGATTTAACTATTTACATAAATTTAACTAGCAGCGGGATTTTAGTGAGCAGCGAAATTACAACAAAATTTTTAGTTCTAGAAGGTATGTCTTATGGATTTGTCTTATGACATATTATAATAGGATTACGGTGGCTGGAAGTACTCCGTGAATAGATAGTGTTTGATAGCCTTCCTGAACTGCTTCATGTCTCGTATTGCTCTGATATCTGGAGGAAGTTTATTCCAGCATCTAGGCGCATAAGATTTAAATGCTCTGTTGATTGTTGATTGGGACCAATTTGTGGATTCACTGGGAATGACTAGGGTATTTTCAGCGAGTGGTCTCCTGGTTCATTGATGACTGTATCCTTTTAATTGGTCCTTTTGAAAGGTCTTACAAACTGTGAAGACTCCACAATGAAGGATCCAAAACTGCTTGTTTGAGTAGGAATTGACTTAAAGGATGTTCATTGTGGTGCTAACCTGGAACAAATGGTCAATGAACCAGTGGCATTGTTGATCTCGCACAGTAAAGGTCATCATGTCATCAACATGCAACCAAGACTTTGAGGCACTGAGACAGATTTTTGTTTTAAGATTGTAAATGTTCTTCCAGATTTAATGTGGGATATATGACAGGAATAAAGAAGCGTAAGAAAGTAAGCTATGCCATACTAGGTCAGACCAAGGGTCCATCAAGCCCAGTATCATATTTCCAACAGGGCCAATCCAGGTAACAAGTACCTGTCAGGTTCCCAAAAGGTACACAGATTTTATGCTGCTTGTCCAGTGCGTAAGCAGTGGATTTCCTTGGTCATCTTTACTAATAGTATATGGATATTTCCTTCAGGAACTTGTCCAAACCTCTCTTAAACCAAGCTACACCAACAGCTTTTACTACACTCTCTGGCAAAGAATTCCAGAGCTTGATTATGTGTTGAATGAAAAAATATTTTCCCCGATTAATCTTAAATGTGCTAGATTGTAGCTTTATTGCATGTCCCCTAGTCTTTCTACTTTTTCAAGAAGTAAACAACTGATCTATGTTTACCAATTCACTCCATTCATTATTTTATAGACCTATTATATCTCCCCCCAGTCATCTTTTTCCAAGTTGAAAAGCCCTAACCTTTTAAGCCTTTCCTTGTAGGGATATCCTTCCATACCTTTTACCATTTTGGTGGCTCTTCTCTGTACCTTTTCTAATTCCGCTATATCCTTTTTAAGATATGGTAACCAGAATTGCACACAATATTCAAGGTGCGGTCGCACCATGGAACGATACAGAGGCATTATAATATCCTTTGTTTTATTTTCCATTCCTTTCCTTATGATACCTAGCATTCTATTTGCTTTCTTGGCCGCTGCTGCACACTGGGCCTAGGGTTTCAATGTATTATCCATGATGAAATCTAAATCCTTTTCCTGAGTGGTGGTTCCTAATGTGGAATCTTGTGTCGAGTAACTGTAGTATGGGTTGTTCTGTTCTAAGTGCATAACTTTGTACTTGTCCACATTAAATTTCATCTGCCATTTGGATGCCCAGTCCTCTTGCAATTTTTCGCAATCCTCCAGGATTCAGGAGGGCTGTTCATGCAGAGATTTGTAATGCCGGGTGTTGTACAGAAATGGAAGATGTAGTGGCTGAAGAGAGTAACAATAGGTATCTGAATGACTGAAACACACTGCCCAATGAAAGAGGTGGATAACGCTGGTCCTTGAAGACCGCATACTTATCTGGTTCTATGTATATCCACAATAGCTAGTCTTAAGGTATAACTATATGGAACTAATTTACATGCTTTTGTTATCCTGAACACTAGATCTGTTGTCTTCAAAGACCGCAATTGGTCATATTTGGTCTAAGAACACTGTTTGACTTGAATGTAGCAAATGCAGAACACCTAGAGACTTAGCATGTGGAAATGCAGTCGGACATGATTCTCATCTGTATAGAGAACCATTGTAACATTCTCTGTTAAAAATTAAAGACTAGTTTTGCAGAGTGATTGCAGTTTGGCTTTGCTGTTCGATACTTACTTTGTCTTTCTCCTTCCAGGTTGCTGACAGGGAGCAGAAGGAACGCCAGACAGGATGCAGAGTATTAAGTGTGTGGTAGTGGGAGATGGTGCAGTGGGTAAAACATGCCTACTGATCTGTTATACAACCAATGCCTTCCCGAAAGAATACATCCCAACCGTCTTTGACAACTACAGTGCCCAGAACACAGTGGATGGCAGGACTGTTAGCCTAAATCTCTGGGACACAGCAGGCCAGGAGGAGTATGACCGATTAAGGACACTTTCCTATCCCCAGACCAATGTCTTCATCATCTGTTTCTCCATTGCTAGTCCACCATCCTATGAAAACGTGAAACACAAGTGGTACCCAGAGGTATGCCACCACTGCCCTAATGTTCCTATCCTTTTGGTGGGCACTAAGAAGGATCTGAGAACCAACCCAGAGGCTTTGAAGAAACTGAAGGAGCAGAATCAAGTACCCATCACCACACAGCAAGGGATCAGCCTTTCCAAGCAGATTCATGCCGTCAAGTACATGGAGTGCTCCGCCCTGAACCAGGAAGGCATTAAAGATGTCTTTGTGGAGTCTGTGCGGGCAGTGCTGAATCCTCCCCCAGAGAAGCGTAAAAAGAACTGTGTGTTCTTGTGAAAGCCCCAGAACCTAAGCCTTCTGCTTTGTTTGTTGACCAGTTCCATTACCCCAAAGACGCTAGAATGTACAATCCTCTATGCCATCCCATCTTCCAGGGCACAAGCAGAAGATCAATGTCGACGAAGACCTGCCCAGCTGCATCCTACTAGGACAAGTTCCAGTTGTTTAAAATGTTATATTCCATGCAGCCTACATCATGATAATCTTAATTTTAAGAAGAAATCTGATGATTTATATTCTAATCTATAGAATGTACATCTTGGTAATTGCGCCTTAATCTGAAGCTCCTTTCTCCACAGACATGGATTCAGGATTATCATCCACCCTACTGCATGGCAGTGAACTGAGGCTACCTCCGTCTTGGTCTCCCCCACACACCTGAAGCCTGAGGTGATCAGAAGTGGCAGTGACTTTGTAAATGAAGAATGAGTCACAACCCTAGCTACTAAGTATTTAATCTTTGGAAAGAGTAACATATGTGACTAGGGGCTTGGTACAGGAGTCTCTCTTCATATAATCGCTGGTGGACAAAGTGAACCAGAAACTAGGTTGAATCAGTCCATTGCCAAAGAAATGCCCAGAGATGGGATGCCTTTAATACCTTGAGGACTCTTAAGACTTCAGAGTAGGTTGGCTTTTGAAGCGGAAAGGCATTGTTGTGGAGGATTTCCTAATAGACTGCAAATTCAGTCTTGCTTAGTAGAAAAACAAAATCCTTTCCACGTGGAAACCCATCTGCTTCTCAAATCTGCAGAGAGAACCTTCTATGGGCAGGGACTGTCTACCCAACTCTCTCTTCATGGAGGACATCTTCCATACATTAACCGTCTACTTCTGGATTTTTGTCTATGCTTCATGTGTACTAAAACAAAGCTACAATGTAAGGAACCAGAGTGACTTCCACTTATAATCCACTCCTGAAGATGACTTGAGTAGCATTTTAGCCCATCCTTTTAGATGGAGAGCCTCTGTTTACAGTCATCCCTCCTCCTAGAGACCATCTACATCATTTCCTTCAACTTGTCTTTGTGGAGACAGTTATCAAATAAATATGGAGACCATCAGACCAAAGTTTTCTGAGCATGAAGATCTGAGGTTAGCAGAGGGAACCACCTTTCTAGAGACGTCCCTTTTGTTTACAGTTGTTCCTTTTCTGTGAAAAAAACATATTTTTGGTAGCTCTCGATTTGTGAAGTTACAGCACACAGCCATTTGAGCGTCTCGGGTGGGACAGCCAGCCATGTGAAAAGCACCGTTTTTCCTTAATGACCAAGAAGGCAGAGGGGACTTTCAACTGAATCTTTTCCAGGATTTTTCAGGAAGACTATCTGCCAGTCACTTTGCTGCGATATGTGCTTCCATTGGCGTCCTCATTCCCCTCTCTGCATTGGTTTATAGTTCTTATCCCTCTCCCCCCCAGAAAAGACATGGCAATTGAGGGTTTGTAAAATTCTAACAGTCCAAGCGCTTTGGGTTCTCGCCTGACATGATGGTGGGGTATTCCAGTTTTCTGCATCACCTGAAGTTCTAGCCCATCCCGAACTTCAGGTGAGCAGAAACTGTAGCTGCCTAAATTATTACCGTTGACCCACCAAATGCTCTGAACCCTGCTGTTACTGCGATCTTTTCAATTGTATCTTGCCCATCCCTTCATAATTGTGTCTATTAAATTCCCACACAGCTGGTGAAAATGTGTATGTCTTATTATAGAGTGTAAAAGAAAGCGTCATCAGATCGCTAACAGAATCTGACCTTTGTGTGTCCTGAAGATACCCAGAGTCATATGAATTCTTGCTGGGAGATTAAATTATGACATCAAACTGCAACATAGCTGAGAAGTAAAATTCGGACTAAAGCTATTCATGTGGTGCAACAAAACTTTTTCTGACCAAAGAACAGACCTGTATTTGAAGTGTGCTGGTGCAATGTGGGCTCCAGCCAGTTGCGATCACTCGCCTACTGCTAGTGGGCAGACCTGGCTTTGTTCCTGTCCGTACTTCAGTAGTGTTGTACGCCTGGCAGTAGCATGCGGAGAATGCCACTGAACTTCTACTTCCACTAGGTCCTTCCCATGTGCTCTACAATGGTACAGGCCATGCTCTCGCTCACCGTGGTATTGCCAGGCTCAGCATGCATTCAGATTGGAGATGCAGATTTTACGGCACTGGAATGAACTTTGATGTTTCTGCAAGCATGGTCTGTCTTTTTGGAGTGTAGCATTTATAGGGTCATTCCAGCAGTGCTTTCAGCCCAAGATGTATCCTATATGTGGAATTCATGGCTTTTTGTGGGTCGGTGGAAGATGTATATGTAAAATATTTTACAGTGCCTTGGGTGAATAAGTAGCCATCCTGAGGGTCCCAGCTTGCAGGTGTATTTGTAATGGTTTGAGACCACCACCTACCTGGGCTGGAGGCTGGGCTGAGCAGAGCAGGGTCCGGGAGGGAGGGGGGCGAGATTGCAAGTGGCAATGACTTGCTAAGGAAGTGGGGGGATCCTGAGCTTAACTGGGGAGTGGGGTGTGCCCGCAGCTCTAAATGATTGTGGAAACTAGGGATGATTACTTTGGGATGAGGGGATAAGCACAGGCGTTTCTAAGGACCCAGTGGAAATTGGACTGATGTTCATTCTGAATATATTTGGGATGTTGAGTCTTGGCTCAGGCAAGACCATTGGGCTCTTTCAGATCTGCTTGTGGGCATTGCACTCGCTCTTTATCAGAATCCCCAGTGTGCTTACTGAACATGAAGGATGTGGCTCGGTTGTGTTGCTCGTTGCAATGCTGGGATGGGGGGATGTGACTGGGGAAGGAGAAGTATATTGGGCTGTGGGTGCCAGCAGGATGGCCATCAGCATGTGTAATGAGTTTACTGATCAGTGCCTGTGGCTTCCTCAGTGAGAGCATATGAGAAGACGGCCTCTGCCTTTCTCCCTTGCGTCCCCTAGTTCCCTACTCGAATATTATCAAGGCTGTGATTGTGCCATCCCAAGCCTGGCAGCACTGTTCCCTCTAAGCTGTGCGCGTGTGTGCGCGCACACACCTTGCCGAGCGAGCGCACATACTTTACAACAGAGCGCACAAAAATTACGGCTCTGATTCTGATAGAAAACAACACAGACGTCATAAAATTTAAAAGTTATGATTGTAATTACTAGAAATTTTCCGCTTCATTTAGTAATCGTCTATTTTCATTTAATTTGATTAAAATCAATGTGGTGTACATACAGGGGCGGCCCAAGGGGGGTGCGGGGCCATGTGGGGAGACTTGGTGCAGGGCCTCATTTGCATAAGTGGCCTTATTTGCATAAATATTTGCATAATGCTAACATACACTAACTTTTAGTAAACATGTCTCTTAATGAGTGTATGGATAAAGACAGACTAAAAGATTTCTACATTACTATAATCCAGTGCCAACCGCCAGGCACATTAGGAACTACTACAAACACTGCCCATTTAGAACCCATAGCAAACCCACCGTATCCTAACAGCACTACCAGGACTCACAAAGCACCATACCCTACCTATCAAAAGGCAACACTGCAAATATTAAACCAATACATTTCAGAGAACAACAATACATGACCTACTGAGGAAAGAGAACAAGTGACAATGTCAAATAGGAATTACATAAACAGAATACCTCAGCTCAGTTACACATGCAGAACATAGACCATCACCAAACAAGGAATCACAATTTAGAAACAGGAAGGCAATAATTAAACTGGGAACCTCAAAAGCCAAACTTGGAATGTACAACAACACTGTAGAAATAAAACTATAAATTAATTTCCTCTTGTACCAAACAAAGCGCAGACGTTAATGATGCACATTTCCCAGAGCTTTCATATTCCAGTTAATAAATTCAAAATAAAACGATATCTTTCTACCTTTTGTGCATTTTTTTTCAGTTGCAATTGCTCCAGCCACTTTCTTCTGGTTTCTTCATGTTTTCTGCTAACTCTCCATCATCTGCTGTCCATTTGTCCTTTCTTCTCTCTTCTAGTTTTTTTTCCATTCTCTCTCTCTACATCTGCTTTAACATACTAATCTTTCTCCTTTTGCTCTTTCCTCATTCCTATTTCATCCACTCAAATTGTACCCCTCCATCCTCAATCCCCACTTACTCTCCCAATACCCGGCTAAATGTAGATTTTTTATCCCTCCCACACAAAATATTTTTCCCCTCTCCATTTTACTCTCCCAGCCCCATCCCATTCTAATCCTCCCCCAACATCAGCTCCCTTCTAGTTCCAGCCTCACCCAGCATCCATTCCCTTCTAGTCCCTGCATCAGCCCATTTCCAGTCCTAGCCCCACATCAGCCCATTTCCAGTCCTAGCAACCCCCCAACCCAATACCAGTCCTAGCCCCCCCATCAACCCACTTCCAGTCCTAACCCCATCAACCCATTTCCAGTCAGCCTCCCATAGCCCCACTGCCAGTCCTAACCCCCCCATCAGCCCACAGCCCATTATCAGTCCTAACCCCATCAGCCCACCTCAAGTCCTAACCCCTCCCCATCAGCCCATTTCCTGTCCTAGCCCCCCCATAGCCCATTATCAGTCCTAACCCCCCCATAGCCCATTACCAGACAGCCCCCATCAGCCAACAGCCCATTACCAGTCTTAACCCCCCCATAGCCCATTATCAGTTCTAACCCGCCCACAGCCCATTACCAGTCCTAACCCCATCAGTCCACCTCAAGTCCTAACCCCTCCCCATCAGCCCATTTCCTGTCCTAGCCCCCCCATAGCCCATTATCAGTCCTAACCCCTCCCATAGCCCATTACCAGTCCTAACCCCCCATCAGCCCACAGCCCATTACCAGTACTAACCCCATCAGCCCACCTCCAGTGTTAACCCCCCCATCAGCCTATTTCCAGTCCTAGCCCCCCCATAGCCCATTACCAGTCCTAACCCCCCCAACAGCCCACAGCCCATTACCAGTCCTAACCCCATCAGCCCACCTCCAGTCTTAATCCCCCCAGCCCATTTCCAGTCCTAGCAACCCCCCCAACCCATTACCAGTCCTAGCCCCCCATAGCCCACTCCCAGTCCTAATCCCACCAGCCCATTTCCAGTCCTAATCCCCATCACCCAATTTTCAGTTTAAGCCCCCCCATACCCCATTACCAGTCCTAACCTCCCCATCAGCCCACTCACAGTCCTAATCCCACCAGTCCATTTCCAGTCCTAATCCCCCATCACCCAATTTT
This sequence comes from Ichthyophis bannanicus, assembly GCA_033557465.1. Taxonomy (NCBI): domain Eukaryota; kingdom Metazoa; phylum Chordata; class Amphibia; order Gymnophiona; family Ichthyophiidae; genus Ichthyophis; species Ichthyophis bannanicus. The sequence goes on from CM066035.1 coordinate 3,232,947, forward strand.
TAGTTTAAGCCCCCCCATAGCCCATTACCAGTCCTAACCCCCCATCAACCCACTTTCAGTCCTAATCCCATCAGCCCATATACAGACTTAGCTCCTCCATAGCCCATCACCACTCCTAACCCCCCCAGCCCCCCCATAGCCCATCACCACTCCTAACCCCCCCAGCCCCCCCATAGCCCATCACCATTCCTAACCCCCCCCTAGCCCATCACCACTCCTAACCCCCCAGCCCCCCCATAGCCCATCACCATTCCTAACCCCCCCATAGCCCATCACCACTTCTACCCCCCCCAGCCCCCCATAGTCCATCACCCCTCCTAACCCCACCCATAGCCCATCACCACTTCTAACCCCCCCAGCCAATCACCACTTCTAACACCCCCAGCCCATCACCACTTCTAACCCCCCACCCCCCACCATTGCCCATCACCATTTATAACCCCCCGTGCCCTTCTACAATTCTACCCCCCTAGCCCCCCCATAGCCCATCACCACTTCTAACCCCCCAGCCCATCACCACTTCTAACCCCCCCAGCACCCCCCATAGCCCATCACCACTTCTAACCCCCCCATAGACCATCACCACTTCTAACCCCCCCCCCTAGCCCATCACCACTCCTAAAAAACCCCCAGCCTATCACCACTCCTAATCCCCCAGCCCAGGGAAAATTTAAAAACAAAAACGTTGTCTTCTCCGGCTGCCGGGGCCGCCGCGGCAGAATCGAGTGTGCCGCGGGGGCCCCCCCTGCCTAGCAGAGTCTGCCCTCCCCTCCCATGTATCACCTGTCTCTCGTTGTAGGTTCAGCCACACGCGCCGGCTTTCAGAGCGCGAAAGGAATAGTTTCCCTTTCGCGGCTCTGTTAAGCCCGCGGGGGCTGATGGGAACTTCCCATCAGCCCCCGCGGGCTTAACAGAGCCGCGAGGGAGAAACTCTCTCGCGCTCTGAAAGCCGGCGCATGTGACAGAACCTACAACGAGAGAGAGAGGTGATACAGGGGAGGGGAGGGAGGCTCTGCTAGGCAGGGGGGGCCCCGCGGCACACTCGATTCTGCCGCGGCGGCCCCGGCAGCCAGAGAAGACAGCTTTTTTTTTCTTTTAATTTTACTTTAAGGTTAAGAATGTTTTTTGCGCGGGGCCCCCTGAAACGCGGGGCCCTGTGCAAAAAACATTCTCGCTCAATGGACGGGCCGGCCCTGTGTACATACTGTCTTCTGACGTGTAGTCAAATTTTAACGTATATAACTCCGAGTGTCGTTATATGGCACACAAAAATGTAACCTTCCTTCAAAAGCTGCACACAGCTGATATTTTATGTGCACACAGCCTACAGAAAATTAGAGGGAACATTGCCTGGCAGGAGATTCGCGTTAAGAGGAGCTGAGAGGGCTTTTAGAAACCATTCTGCTTTTGCCCTTCCCGGAATGTGCCAAGTCTTTGTCCGTTGGCAGATTCCATCTGCCCCTGTTACCTTAACCATACTTTGCTCTATCGCCCCAGTGGCAGTAGGACTTTGGGAGGCTTGTCACAGATGTAGCTGGTGAGTGAAGGGGGGAGGAATAACACCCCTCTCCTTTCCTCACAGCACTGCTCAGGGTTACTATATGACAAGGGGCAACCTGAACTGCAAAGCAAGAGGCAAGAAACATAATTTGGTTTTGCAAAGACCAATGCAATTTGTGACGCTTGCGCTGCTGCCCGTGCTATGGATGTGTGTGGCAGTGCCGCTCCCTGTAGCTTACACAGTTGTTACTGGGGCAGCGTGTGTGTGTGTGTGTTTGTGCGTATAATGTATCTGCCACGGTCAGTTCTGTATTGGTTCTGTGGATACATTATTGGCTTTGGACACTGAAGCTGTTCATAAAGCAGCACATTTTCTGTGTAATGTACAAGAATGACAGGGTCGAGGGACCTCTCACCCCAGAGGTTTCTGCTTTTTGGGCTTTGCCCCTCATTTCAGGCAGTGCTTCCTGTGTGGGGGTTTAAGAGCCTGCAGTGCCAGGCTGCTTGGCAAAGGAATTGGTGCACCTTGCTTGGCAGTCACTTCCTTACTGCACAGGACACTTCTCCAGACACATCATCAGAAGCTCACAAAGAAACCAGCCCAGTAAGAACCTTACCTGCAAATCTATTTATCTTTTATTTCTCCGGACAAGCCTACAATAACTCTCATTCCAGTGGATCTATGAAACCTGCAGGAAACGTCATGTTCCAAACAGAAATCTAATGCAGCCCTGGATGATTAAGCGTGTTGGTCAGAAAATGGGCTGGTTTGAGGGGCACAAGTGAGGAGAGTGTGTGAGGGCCACAGTTGCCTGTCTGGCTCTTACCCTGGCAATAGGGCTTGAAGGTGTCTGTTCAGTGATTGTTATTTGGACAGCCGTCAACTGTGCAGCCAATGAACTTGCCTCTTTCAACAGCAACATTTTGGCTCCCCATTCATTGGCTAATTTGGAAGCCTAAGTGACTCTCTGGGGCTTTAATTCCTGGGAAAGTTCTATACCACTATGGGTATAGCTGAGGGTCCAGGAGGCGATGACAGTTTGCATTATTGCCCTCCCTCCAAGGCACGCACCCCATGCTTGCGTCCTTCCTTTCCCCCGCTGCCCCGGCGCTGAGTGGCACAAGTGAGGAGAGCGGCTGCACTTTGGACCATGCCGTCCTCTGCCCTGCACTCCACACTCTCCCATGCGGTTGGATTCAGAGCCAGGACAGCAAAGAGAAGGGATGTGACCAGACGTGCGGCCGCTCTCCTCAGCTGGGGGAGGGAGCGAACTGAGCGTACTACAAGCTGGGGCTTCGGAAACAGATTCAGACCACTTTAGTGGCACGACAGTTTTATGTGTGCCGCCAAAGTGCTACATTTAGCAGTTAAGATAAAGAGAGAGAGAGAGAGAGAGAAAGAGCTGTGGCGACGTTTACTGAGGCAAGATTGAAGGCAAGCTATGGGGTGGGAAGGCTGAAAATGAGCAAGGTGGAGAGAGGACTGGGTGAGAGCGAAAGAAGGATGGAGGGTGCCCCTCTTGGAGCGTGGGGGTAGAGATCAAGCCTAAGAAGAGGTTCAGCTAAATTGCAGAGCTGCCAAGTCTCGCACATTATGCACATGCCACATGCAATTGGAAGGGACCTCGTGCACATACGCAAAGATTCCCTTGTCTCGCACATTCTGGAGGCAGGTGCCGGGGAAAGAATATTGTGTCTGACGAGAATCCCCAAGGGTTGCTAACCCAAAAGTTAGCACCAGTCAATCTGCATCTCCCCTTCCCCCATCTTTGCTCCATGCCCTCCAATGGTGCCTGCAAACACATCCCATTGTCCTCCCAAGATCATCAACAGGACTTGCTTCTATGAGGGTTGACCATGCATGCAGTTGCAGGGGCAATTGGAGGGAATGAAGCGGTGGGGAACGATGAGAGATCTTCCCGTGCATTGCAGCTGCTTAGATGCGAGGGTCTAATCATATGTGAGAGGTGAGTGTGACTGAATGGGGACTCTGGGGAAGAAAAGGAAAAGGCAGATTAGGCACTGTTGAAGAGATGGAAAAGGAGAGGTTGGGGGCAGTCAGGGGAGAGCTGAGAGAACGGATCCTGAGGAAATAGACAGGGGAAAGGTTTGCTGGGGAAGGTAGCGAGGACATTATAGGTCAAGGGAAGAACGGGTAATGTAGGTCAGGGGAGGATGCTGCAGGAGATTGATTGAGGCTCATGAAAAGGGCTTGCTTGGAATGGGGGGGGGGGGGGGGCAGTGTATGTTCCAGCAGTGTTTCAGGAGTTTAAAGTTACAGTCTCACTCATTGGGGTAGTAACTGGGACAGTGGGAACATGTGCATAAATTCACTTATGGAGGATCAACTACAGTTAAACCATTATTGGTGATGTAATGGGATTCCATCCCAAGACAATGACTAAAGCGTATTTGTAAGAACCAAATTCCATATCGTCCTGCTATACCAGTCCAGGCAAACGGATTGTGTTCCACTATCAGCACATTGGTGGAAACAAAGAACCAATGAAAAGACCAGGTTTTAATGACATCACTCCTATGCCTCTATCCATCTCAGCCACCAGAGGTCCCTTCAGTATTTCTTTGTCTCCAGCAAATGATGGATGGATTTTCTCCTCTCTGAAGAAAATTTGAGGATTGAGAGGAAAAGATTGATTAAACACTCATGAACGACCACCATGATAATCAAAGGTGACTCTCACTTGAGCACGACGTGGTAGGCTCCACTAGACTGCAGTCTTTTTTGGTAGCCATGGGAGGCGGGAAAATTGGTTCAGCTCCATGCTCCTATCATGTTGAGCAGCCACAAAATTGGAAGGATCTGGAAGTGTGCAGCAGCCTCACACAATCTCAGTGCCCCCTCCCTCCTCCTCTATCCTCCCGTCCTCTTCTGAAGATTGCAGAAGGCTGTCAGAGGGTTCTGCTTGCCAGCCACCTTAAATGCAGTGCTGCACAGCCAGCCAATAACATTAGTTTCAGGGGAGTAGAGCTGAGCCCAGCACGGATCTTCTGCCAGACTCTCAGGAGGTGAGTACCAAGGCTTGACTTCATCATTGTCCCTGTTGGGGGTCCCAATTCCGTCACCTGGGATGTAATTCGGGGTGGACCACTGGTAACTGTTGGCGTGGTGTGGGGGGTTTCCTGCCATTTTATGCATATGTTACTAGCGTTTTTACCCATTGTGCACCTGGTGGTCACGTGGTCCTAACACGCGTTCCGCCCAGGCGCCTCCAACACATACTCCTTCCTTAGCACCTGTAATGTGCACTGCATAAAAGTGCAGTTAAGACATGACTTTGGGCTGCCGCAGCCTTAGCACACACTGTTGTGATACTTGCCTAACACTCTATATCGTCTTCCAGGAAATGTTGTTTGACCTGTGGCAAGTGTGGTGCCTCATCCCCAGATTCTGGACTCTGCTCTTCTTGCGTGGCAGCTTCTGAATCATCCTTGGAAGGCCTGCTTTCCCTCTCCCAACCGGGGGGAATAGATAGTCTGAACTTGCCTGCCCCAGGGCAGGGGGGGATGGATGGCATTATGGGTAAGGATATTCAGCTGGCCAAAGGATCAGTCTACCCTGCTGTTAGCCGACATTGTTCTCTAGGGGGGCTGTGCCCCTGGTGTTGGGGAGTCATATCAGAGAGGAGAGCTTCCAGATGCTGGATTGTTCTCTCCAGAATTATTTTCCTTTTTGCAGTAGGCCTGGTTCTTCTGGCATGGAAATCCAGAGGCTGCAGAGTCTGAGTGTCCCCTGGGTGCAGTCTCATGCGGGGCAGGCTAAGAGTAGAAGCCTTGTTCTGTTATCTTTGGCTAAGCATCCCTGGTGAGTGGTACCCCTTTGGGGAACATCTGGGAGCTGTCTGAGATTTTGACCATGGCTCAGATTCGGATAGCTCGGTACTGGGCTCTGATGTGGATGAAGAAGTGCTATCACCTTCAGAGGATTGTGCAAAGGCCAGAGTGATTCCAGGAGAAGGAGCTGGCGGCGTTGATTACCATGGTGTCATCTGCTTTAAACTTGTTGGATGCTTCTGGCACAGAGCAGGAACAGAAGGGATACTTGCTCCTTCAAGGGGTGCGAAAATCCACTACTGTCTTTCCCATTCCTGGATGTGATCTAGGATATGATCCAGTTGGAGTGGGACTCTCCCGACTCCCTGCTTAAAGGGTTAAGGGTGTGTAAGAAGATCTCTGCTCTCCTGGAGGAGGAGTGCATCAAATGGTTTGGCATTCCCAAGCTGGATGCGCAGGTTAGGGCAATTACCAGACGAACCACCATTCCTGTGGAAGGCAGATCGACCTTAAAGGATTTTCTGGACCATAAGATGGATTCATTGAGGAGCCAGTTTGCTGTGGCAGCTACTATTCTGCAGCTGGCGTTGTGTTCCAGCCTAATGTCTTGAGCCCTGCTGCAGTGGATTCATTCTCTTCAGCCATATACTACCCCTCTTTTGGAATCTGCTATGGCCTTCCTTTCTGATGCCATGTATGACCTAGTATGCTTGGCAGCCAGGGACGGTGCCCTGACGATAGTGTCATGGTGTTGGATTAGCTCCGGTACTGAGCAGCAGCAGGCACATCTTCCAAAGCCCTGTGTGCCCAGCTGGCTTTTAATGGGAAGCTTCTGTTTGGAGCTGATTTGGAGAAGCTGGTGAAGGACCTTGGCAAGACAATCTTCCTGACTTCCAGAAGACAGGTCCAAGGGACTTGTAAAGTGGGCTGGTGCCCCTTTCTTGGTAGCCTCCGCCCATCCACTGAGGGCACGCTGACTGGATTACCGGAGGTTTTGTGACTCTAGTTACTGACTTGGAAAACCACCTTCTCCTCTGCTTCTGGACCTCGGGCTCGTTCTCATTCCTTTTGTGGAGCATGTGGGTCCAGGGACTCGGTCCCTTCCAGAGAGGAACCCTCCTTGGCTACACAATGAAGGTTTAGGGCCCCATTCCCTGGTTCCTCTGGTAGGAGGAGGCAAGCTTCACCTTTTCTTTCAGGAATAGGCCCAAGTTACCAAGGATCGCTGGGTGCTAGATGCCATTCAATTCAGCTATGCCCTGGAATGCAAATAGACTATTCTGGATGCTTTCATTATCTCCCCTTATGGATCTGCAATAAAGCAAAAAAAAAAAAAATGCCGCTGTGCAAAACGTTGTTGCGTCTAATGTCGGTGGTGCACATCCTGTCAGACAAGTGGGGCAGGGGCAAATACTCCATCTATTTCATGGTGCCAAAAAGGACTGTTCCTTCCAGCCCATTCTGGACCTCAAGGAGGTCAAAGAGAACTTGCGTGTCCTGGGTCTCCAGATGGAAACCTTGCACTCCATAACACAAGCAGTGTGCCAAGGGGAGTTCTTGGCTGCTTTTGGATCTGGTTGAGGCATATTTCATATCTTGATCCAGGCGGATCAGCAAAGTATCTGTTTTTTGCCATGCTTGACTCTCACTATCAGTTGGCCACCCTCCCTTTCGGATTATCCACCACGCTGAGGATGTTCTTCACAATCATGGTGGTTGTAGTGGTGGCTGTGGCACCAAGGAATCTGTGTCCATCCATATCTGGATGGTTAGTTCATCCAGGCCTGTTCCCTTCCAGAATTGATTGGGTGGCATCCCCAGTGATGTCCTTTTAGAAGGTCTCAGCTGGGTGATCAATCTGGGAAAGAGCCAGCTGTTGCCTTCCCAGTCTTAAGCATTTCTGGGAGCACATTTCAGCAGTCAAGTGAACAGAGTTTTCCTGCCAGAGGAGAAAGTCAAAAGATGACTGGATTGTCTGGCACTGTTCTGTGCAAAGCAGGCTCACAGAGTTTGGGATTATCTTCAGCTCCTCGGATTGATGGTGGTGACTATAGAGATGGTGCCATTGATGCGTGCTCACATGCGGCTGTTCCAATGATCCTTGCTGATTCGGTGGTCCCCAAATTCTCAGGGGTTCGAGCGCAGGCTCCCGCTCCAGTTGATGGTGAAGTTTGGCCTGCGGTGATGGCAGCAGCCCTGTCTTCTGAGGAAGGGTGTACCACTGGACAATTTCTCTGGGATTCTCCTAATAACAGATGCCAGGATTGTACAACATAGGGCCATTGGCACCGCAGGGAAGAGGTATGGTCTGGCAAGGGCCATCAGGTTGGTTCTTCTGTGTTTCCAGCACCTGGTGAAGGGCTGGGCAGTTTACATGTTTTCAGACAATGCCATGGTAGTGGCCTATGTCAATTGGCAAGGCAGCATGAGGAGTACCGGGGTAGCCCTAGAGATGGCTTTCCTGTTACCTGTGTGGAGAAGAACCCCTCCTAGCCTTGTCGGACAATGTAGAAGCAAACTTCCACAGCTGGCACCCTGGATCCTGGAGAATGGGAGTTGTCAGGAGGCATTTCAGTTGATTCTGCACCACTAGGGCTACTCCAAAATGGATCTGATGATGACCTACTTCATTGCCTAGTTTGCCACTTTTTCAGTCGCCACATAGTAACTATGTCCAAGGGCATCAACATCCTGACCTAGCCTTGGCCAAGTCAGCACCTATTGTATGTGTTTCCTCCATGGCCCCCGGTGGGGCATGCGATTTTAGATGTATAGAATGTCACCCGGGCAGGATTGTTTTGGCGGCACCGGGTTGGCCGAGGAGAGCGTGGTTTGGAGACCTAATGCAGTTCCTGAAGGTACTTCCTCTTCATTTGCCTCTGTCTCAGGGCCTATTACGGCAGGAACCAATCGTCCTGGAGGACCTGGCTCCCTTCTTGCCTATGGCTTGGCTCTTGAAAAGAGACGGCTAGCGCATAAGGGTTATTTCCCAGTGGTGGTCTCTACTCTGTTTGGAACCCAGAGGAGATCTCTCAAGCTAGCATACATGTGGATCTGGTTCTTTGAGCAATGGTGCGGTGCTTGGCAGTTGGTTACTGAGGCGGCCAAAGTGCCCTCCCTGATAGTTTTACTGCAGGATGGCCTGGAAAAGGGCCTTTCCCTTAGCTCCCTGAAGGTTCAGGTGGCAGCGCTGATCTATTTCCAAGGTCCAGTGGTGGTAAGTTTCTGGCCTTGTACCCAGATGTCTCGCGCTTCTCCAGGGAGTTCGGTATCTGCATCTTTCCTTTCATTCTGTGTCTGGTGCTCAAGGCCCTGATGGCGGCACCCTTGAGCTGTTGAAGCACTCTACCTTAAAGGGTTTGATGCTCAGGACTGTCTTCTTGTGTGATTTATTCTGCAAGGTGGATTTCTGAGCTGCAGGCTCTGTTTTGCTTGGGATTTTTTTTAAATTTAATATTTATGCAATTTTACAAATATAACAAGAATACATCTTGAACAGAAAACTGAGGTGGTTAACGAAAACGAAATAACATTGAACTAAAAGCCCCGCCAATATACATAAAGTAACAAAATCAATACCCAACCCACCCTAGCCCTCAAGAAAGGGAGGATATTATAAGAATAAAAAAAATAGCATCCAATAATTCTGAAAGGAAATATAAGGTGTACTTAACAGTCGATTCTACATATGGCTCAAATAGGAACAGAGGGAAGAGCATCCACCTCCGCAGAAAGACGGGCATTAATAAAGTCCAGCTATTGGGAAGGCTCATAAAAAATAAAGGAATCAGACTGATACTTGATCAGACACTTACAAGGAAATTAAAAAAAACAAACAAAAAAAAACCCTCCCAATTGCTGAACTCCAGGACGTAAAAGGAGAAAGTCCCGCCATACCCTTTGAGTCTCCCTGGATAGATCTGGAAACATACGAACAGTCAAACCCTTGCCGGGATCCTTATCTGTCTTTTTTTCAAAGGAGGCCGTCTCCATTTGGCCTGTGCCTTCCTTCTTGCTTAACATGTTTTCTCCCTTCATGTGAGCCAGGTGGTCTGCCTGCCCTCCTTCTCTAAGGAGCAGTGTCGGGAGAAGGAAGGATTAGGATCTTCGCCTTGCAGATGTCTGGAGGGTGCTTCTCCAGTACTTAGAGGTTATGGATTACTTTTGTAAGTCTGTCCATCTTTTTGTGGTGTTTGTTGGCCCATGCAAGGTTGATGCTGCAGCCAGGTCAGCTTTGGGGTGCTGGATTCAGGAGGCCTTGGCATATCTGTTGTGGAACTGGCTGGTTCCGGAAGGTTTCCGCATTCATTCTACCCAAGCACGAGCATCCTCATGGGCAGAGCATAGTGGCCCCTACAGATATTGTCAGGCAGCAGCATGCGCATCACCTTCCCCTGGCCAAGCATTTCTGCTTAAATGCCCATGTCCAGGCGGGCACAGTCTTTGGCTCAAGGGTTTTGCATGCTGCTGTATCTTGTTCCCGCTCAGTGTTGGTGTATTTTTGGTACATCCCAGTTGTCTGGACTAGTCTAACAGGATAATATGGAAGGTGACATTTTACTTACCAGTTAATGTCTTTTCCTTGAGTCCTGCTAGACCAGTCCTGGGCCCTCCCCTGAAAATGTATAGAAACATGTCAGCAGAAAAAGCCCATATGGCCTATCTAGCCTGCCCTTCCATATTAAATACTATAGTCCTTTTTGTTTCCTTTAAAGATCTTCTGTGTTTATCCCATGCTTGCTTGAATTCAGATTCTACTACCTCCACTGTTCTGTTCTGCTGCTGCTGTACCCTTGGGTCAGCTATGATTTTTATACTTGCCTCTGTACTTTCATCTTCTTCTGACAACCTTCTGTTTATGCTTTCCTGTATATCGTTCTCTACTGTTAATTACTCTTTGTTGCCCATGATTGCAGTTGTGTAAGTCTTGCCATGTTTCTCCCATATTCTTTGGGACAAATACCGAAGGGACCTCTGGTGGCTGAGGTGAATAGAAGCATAGGAGTGATGTCACTGAAACCTGGGCTTTTCATTGGTTCTTTGTCTCCACCAATCTGCTGGTAGGGGAAAACAACCCACTTGTCTGGACTGGTCTAGCAGGACTCAAGGTAAGGACATTAACTAAAGTTAAAATGTCATCTTCTGGACTTTCATGGTGCGGGAACCCATGCCACCACTGTATGTTCCAGTTGAAAGATGTGGCACACTACTCTGACATGGTAACCTGCTTTCAAGGACTTCCTGAGAGGCTGGCCTGCTTTCTGAGAAGCCGAGAGCAGCCCAGGAATGATAGGCCAACTGTTCCCTATATAGCATGGTAGAGAGGCTCCAGCCCATCCAGAAAGGTCCTATCCAGATGCCCTTTCAATCTGTGCAAAAATGGAGGAGGCGGCTCAGATGCAGGTGTCTGGATTCTCCTTCTGCCGGAGCTATGATATGTAATAACTGCAGTCAAACATTTTCACACAGTTGTATTACCCAGCCTGCCTGGCATGGAGGGGCCATTTTGTTTTAGCAGTGTATCCTCAGTGACATCAGTAGATCACCTTTCAGCATATACCAATGATGGTCCAATGTGATGCTCAAGACCAATTCTGCCTTAGCATGAAGTCTTCTGAGATCATCCCATGTACCCTCTTTCCCCCTCCCTTTTAGGTGGCTGACAGTTCATTGCATCCAAGTTTACAGTTTAGTGTAAGACCACGGAATCAGCAGTGCCATGTGCCACTTCTCTGATGTTGCTGTGATCTGTAGATATGCCAAAGGCATTTCCATAACAGGAGGCAAAAAACTTGTCATTTTACTAGAGGGGAACAGGAGTGCTTGCTCTAGTGATGTAACTGGCTCTTCCCATGTCTATGGGATTCTGCTGTACCCTAAATGTCTCATGGGAAATCATCAAAGTGACTCTATTGTATTGCTTTGCACTTCCCTTCAACCCATATACGCACAAATCCACTCTTGTGTACAAGGCCAGTCTCCATTAGGACCCAAAATGTGCGGTATGCTTTTTCTCTAAACAAAAGTGGAAACAGTCACTCAGGGCAGCAATTGAGCCTCATGGTGCTGTGAAAACCCAGCCGATGTCAACTCAGTCTGTTTCCCTTATTACTTTGGGTAACATGGCCGATACTGCGCTCCCTAAATAAAATGTCAGCGAATATCAAAGGATTCTATCGGAGCTTTTCAACTATGATTTTTGTTTTTTTTGTAACTGGATGTTCATGTTGTAAATGATTTGTTTAAAATAATTTTAATCCTAAAGTGATTGCTTTAAAAAGAAATGAACAGTTTATATCATCTGAGAACTCTTAATTTTTCTGCCAGTTTGCTTTATTAATAAATATTTTGTGCAAGATAGGCCGCACTCTGCTTTTTTTTTCTCCTTGGGTTCTTCAAACGTGTACTTCAGTAAACTAACTGTCGAAACACACAAGGGCCCGTATTCAAAAGCACTTATCCAGTTTAGGGTTATCCTCTTAGTTTTGCTATTCACACCACTGACTGGCTAACAAATTGCAAAAGGTTAGACCAAATCCAAGGCAGGCTTAACGTTATGCAGTTGTGCTATCTGGATAGTGGCTGTCCAGATAGCACTGGCGGTCAGCAGTGAAACCAGCTATGCAGCAGCGGAGGACATCTAGATTCCAGAACCGAATATCCAGTTTCATTTTTAAGCATTGTGGCCACTGTCTGCTGAGATTAAATATTGGGCCCTTGCTGTTTAAGTGCCTGCTACAGAGCGTGCACACCCTCCTCCATGTTCTTCAGCTGGGAGCCAGCACGCGTGGCCTCTCCCTTCTCCAGCTTCACCTTTGGGAGCCAGCATGTACACCAAGCACTGTTCCCTCTAAGCTGTGCGCGTGTGCGCGCGCACACACCTCGCCGAGTGAGCGCACATACTTTACAACAGAGCGCACAAAAATTACGATTCTGATTCTGATAGAAAACAACACAGACATTCTTAAAATTGAAAAGTTATTGTGTATTTACGGTTTTCACAAGTTCTACAATATTTTCTAGTGCAATCAATGTGGTGTACATACTGTATTCTGCCGTGTAGTCAAATTTTAAAGTATATAACTCCGAGTGTCGTTATGTGGCGCACAAAAATTTAACCTTCCTTCAAAAGCTGCACAGCTGATATTTTATGCACACACAGCCTTCAGAAAATTAGAGGGAACATTGACACCAAGGGTTTCAAACTCCAGTCCTCACATGCTGCCTTCATTGTATGCAAATTTCTCTCTTGCATATCATTAAGGATATCCTGAAAAAATGACTGGTTTGCAGCCCTTGAGAACCTGAGTTTGAGATCCCTGCTGTCCAAGCCTATCAACGTGTAGGTGCTGTTGAAAGAAGACCGTAAGTCTCATGTTCGAGTAACCTTTGCTGCTGCTTTGTCAGTTCAATAATGGTGGCAATAGGAAACACTTTGTCATAACCAGCTTGACTCCCAGCAGAATTACCAGTATGACCATTACTTACTACTATTTAGCAGAATGCAAGTATCAGCGGCATTCCTGAAGGTGTTTCTGGAGACTGGATGAGAGGGTGGAAATTCCCATACGATGAAAAACAGAAATGGAAAAGCTCAAAAGAGTGGTCATTGCTTTAACCTAAGCCTCTCTGGAGAGTGGAGATAATCTGGTTGGAGATCAAATTTATTTATTTACCTTAGATTTACTATACTGCCCTTAAACCTGGTGGTTTGCAAGTATGTAAAAACAGAGACCATATAGAAGGACGGAACGTCAAGTGCCCAAGTGAGGACAAAATAAGCAGTAATACAAAGGAAGAATCTAGTGGCACTCCTAAAGTGTGCAAGAGACAGGTAGGGGAGGTGAGGGAGCACAGGGCTAGGAAAACAAAGGGATTCACATTGTTGTTCAGGGTTGTAACTGCTTCATGATGCTTTCTTGAAGACCTGGTGCAACCATTCTGCTAATAGGAGGGGGAGAGTAGATTATCTTTCTCCTATACACCTTGGGAGAAAAATGACCTCTGATGGAAAGTAGTATCTGAAGCAGAGACCTCAAGGGAAAGCCAAGACTTGGTCAGAAGAAGAAGGGAAAGAGGAAAGTTGTATATGCAGGTGAGGCTGTTGGAAATTGAGTGGGATTTCTACAGTGAACATGAGAAATTTGAAAGGAGGGGGCAGGGATTAGGTTGTTAGGGTAATGAATTGTGTAAGATGGGATGAGAGTTGACTTGAAGGGGCAGGAGTGGTATTGATGTCTTCAGCTGAGAAGAGAAGGATTTGATCATCAGTAAGGCAAAAGGGAAGCAGAGGCGTGACAACAGTGTACGCAGGTGGCATACTCTTAGGGAGAGTGATAAGAACATAAGATTTGCCATACTAGGTCAGGCCGATGGTCCATCAAGCCCAATGTCCTGTTTCCAACAGTGGCCAAGCCAACTCACAAGTACAGAGCAGGGTCCTGAAACAAGGCTACACAATAGATTTCCCCAGTCCACTTTAATAATGGTGTGTGGACTTTTCCTCTAGAACCTTCTGCAAACCTACTGTACACACTAGCAGCTTTTGCTACATCCTCTGGCAATGAATTCCAGAGCTTAAGTATACATTGGGTGATGATGGATAGATGAAAAGGAAATGAACTTTGAAGCTTGAGAGAGCAGTAGAAGGCAGAAGAGAGAATGGCCACAGAGGTATAGAATGTGAAGAGGGGAACAGTGAGACTTGATGTTTGGGAAGTTTGCAGTGATGGGGAGAAGATTGGGGTGGATGAACATCAGAAGTAGCGCTCTCTGGAAACAATGGGTCCTCCGATATTCAAAGGCATTTACACCGTTCACTATGCAGTGAAAGCAAGGTGCAGCAAAGGCTAGCCTTACTTTTGCCATGGAAGCTAACCGGGGAGCTGCTGAATATTGCCACTGCCTAGTTAGCTTCTTGCCAATCTGAGCAACCCAGATACTCAATGCTGGGGCTGGATATGACCCTGGCAGTGAATATCCATGTTTAAAGTTCAGCGGTAGGGCTAGCCATATTCAGTCAGCTAGCTGTTGCCACCACTGGTCTGTGTCCTCTATCCTTCTCCCAAGCATGTCTATACTTATAGCCAAGCCAACCTGCCCTGGAAGCTTGTACAACAGCTCTAGCCCCTCCTCAGATGATGGAGCCTCCATCCCTCCATGCATGTGTCCCTATTCTAGCAGCCTCCTGCCCACCAACTGGATTCCCATGTGCCTTGTGGTTTCTAAAGACACTTGGGGCTATACTGAAAATCACTGATCCAATTTTTTTTTAAATCATGACAGCTGAATGTACAATTCCAGCATATATATATCATCTGTCGAGAATTATGTGACTGAAAGGGGGCAAGTATGGAGACAGTCCAGGTGTGCCGCCAGTTCCATGTATAATCTATACCTGCAAGTGGACATGTTCAGCCCTTAAATGTAATTTTATAGGGGGGCAAACTGGTTCATAAGGAAAAATAGGAACTGATGGGGGTTATTTTAGAAGCCCTATTTATGCTTTGGACGTCTGAAAACAGGCATAGAGACATCCAAAGCACAGAGTCATCTCCAGAGACATTATAGAAGCCGGGTCTGTGGATGTCCAAGTCTTAACAGAGGTGTGGCTGGGGCATTCCCAAGACCTTGGCTATCCTAGCCCGATCTTGGAACCGCCAAAGTCGCATCCGAAGCTCTTCCTGCTCCAGGCAGGAATAAGCATTGTGAAAGTGCTCGTGTTGGCCATAAACATCCAGGGAGTGCAAAATGATAGCAGCAGTGTGATCCGAACCCTGGATTCCCTGGTCCTAACCCACTACTCTGAACACTAGGATTCCTAGACATCCATAATCTGACATACTATTCTGGGGACATCTGTGGAGACACCCCCGCCGACATCCCTATCAGGCACATCCACATTTGTGAAATGGTGCCTGTTGAGCTTGGCCGTGCCGACTTTTTTTTTTTTTTCCTTTTTCTTTCCAGACATTCTGGCTTGGACGTCACTTCTAAAATTCCACTTTGTGCCTTTATAGAACACTAGCATAAGAGGCAGCAATCGTACCTTAAATTCAGGCATGAACATTAACACCTGCTCAAGAGCAGGCAGAAATGAACGCATGGGTCGTCAACGTGCAGATTAAGGTAGTTCATAACGTGCATTCTTAAAATCTCTTCCCACGCTCCGCCCAGCTATGGCTACTGACAGAATACATGTGTTCATGCCAACGTGTGTGAAGATTTGCACCAGTCTGTCTTATATAATGCACATCTGTGACCACACATGAGCAAAAATGACTATAAAATAACCCCCTATACATCCATCTGGGCCATATTAAAAACAAGTTGACGTGAAATGTCTACTTCGGGTGTTCCGCTTATGCCTGTTTATTCCCTGATGCTGACTAATGGCTTAGCACTGCTGAATCGATGTATAATCTGAAGCTATCTAAATATGACGTTTCAAATTATACACTGCCCATATCCTTGAATACTGGCCTCACTGAGACCACTCAAAACCCAGGAAACACCCCAACCAGGCTTAACAAACGCTTTAATAGGAGAAACGGTAAAAAGTAAATATAAATAAAGAAAAGGGAACATGGATTTTACAATAAACATTATATAAGAGGCACAAGCAACATAGGCAACTGCCTAGGATGCCAAATACCCAGACTGAAAAGGAGCTTGATCCAGCTTCCTTTAGGGTCGTGACTCCCATCCTATGGTCTGTGGACCCTCTAGGAGACCATTACAGGGGTTCACAGGATAAAGAAAAGAGAAAAAAAGATTGTTTGCTCAAAATGGTCCTCCAAATTCCTTCTCCCTACACTTCTACTTGTAGGTGCAGGGAGAAGGGATGCGACAGGCATGGGGGAGGCAGCATGCAGGAAGGTGAGCTCAGATTTCTTCCTACTGGTAGGGCCACTTGGCTTTTCTTCTCTTAGGCTTCTCTCTCATGAAAGCAGTGATGAGGATCGGTGCACTGGCTCTCAGGCTCTAATGAGCAAGAGACTCTTCAAATGAGTGACACACTCTTAATGAGTGTAACCGGCTCCTCTACCTCAGCACCTTTCCCACAAGAGAAAGGCATGCCACAGGGATCTTCGCTTTCAGCCCTACTGTTCAACGTTTACATGCAGCCCATTTGCGACATCTGCTCCTTCAATATCAACTGCCTGGTCTATGCCGACAATGTTTTGCTATATATGCCTATATCAACAGAGCATCCAGACCTCCCCCCACTATCCACCTGCTTTGATGCCGTCACAGACTTGCTACATGCACAGAGGCTTAGAATAAATTTAGAATAAACGGAGGTCCTATTTATCACCAGGAACCCAGATTTCACTCCGCCCACCTCACTGAAAGTACGGGATGCACAGCTCCTTAGCAAGCCCACGGTACGGTACCTAGGGGTCACGCTAGACCAACAGCACAACATGAAAGCCCAGATAAGCAACATGGTCAAGGCGGTCTACCACAAAATTCGGACACTCCGCCACCTGCGACAGCTACTCAAGCCAGAAGACTTCCGGACAGTCTATCAAACCCTAGTAATCCCATGTTTTGACTATGCCAACGCAATACTACACGGACTTCCGAAGAACACGCTGAATCCTCTGCAGCTGGCAATGAATGCAGCTGCCAGAGTCTTGCACCGAGCCTCCAGGAGAGAGCACATAACACCTATATTGAAACATCTGCACTGGCTGCCAGTATACTGTAGACTCTCCTTCAAAGTTCTTTTGATGACCTACAAAACCATCAACAAATGCTCCTCCACCTCCCTCACAGACTTCATCCAGAACACCCCCCTCAACCGAGCTAGGAGATCGGCCGCCAATACTGTGATACTCCTGAAGGCGATTATGAAAAGTTCTCAGGCAACAAGAAACAGAGCCCTTGCACTGTATGCACCCACATGCTGGAACGCCCTGCCCCCGGCCATCCGTGCCATCACCGAACTTGTCCAGTTTAGGAAGTCACTGAAGCACTATCTCAGGCCAACCTTGTAAATAGTTGTGAGCTGCCCATGTAGCCAGTGACAGCCAGTTTTGTCTGTGCATAGTTACCCTGTTAACCTTGTTAGAAACCCCTGTTCATTGTAAGTCCAGTGTAGGTCCTGCCTGCGCTGCACAAATTTTTCTGTAAACCGTGCTGATTTTAAAGAGCGCAGTATAAAAAAGACGTTAAATAAATAAATAAATCTCTGTAACATATATAGTAATATAGTAAATGACGGCAGATAACAACCAGTATGGTCCATCTAGTCTGTTCTGCAAGGTGGCAAGAGTAGGTGTACCTGCTGCTCCAATCAGATCACCCCTCCCCATGCTTTGTTTAGGGGTGTATCAACCGCTCCGTGTAGGCCACCCCTATTTGTTCAGATATAAGAGAGAGTTTTGCTTATTTTGATTTTATCTTGTTGCTGTAAAGGGATCCACTGTGTCTGTCCCATGCCATTTTAAATTCTGTCACTATTTGCGCCCACCACTTCCATCGGGAGAGCATTCCAAGCATCCACCACCCTTTCAGTGAAAAAGTATTTCCTGACATTGCCTTTCAATTTACCCCCTTGCAGCTTCATGTCATGCCCTCTAGTTTTACAGTTTCCCCGTCTTTGGAAGAGGTTTGTTTGTTCATTAATTCTCTTTAAGTATTTAAAGGTCTGAATCATATCTCCCCTATCCCTCCTCTCCTCCAGAGTGTACATATTTAGGTCTTCAAGTCTCTTCTCATAAGTCTTCTGGCGCATACTCCAAATAATTTTGGTCGCCTTCCTCTGAACTCTTTCCAACCTTTTTATATCCTTTGCGAGATACGGTCTCCAGAACTGAACACAATATTCCAAGTGAGGCCTCACCAGCGACTTATAGAGTGGTATTATTACCTCTTCCTTTCTGCTGGTAATTCCTCTTTGTATGCAACCCAACATCCTCCTGGCTTTTGCCTCTGCCTTGTTGCACTATTTCTCCACCTTGAAATCCTCAGAGACAATCACTCCAAGGTCTTTCTCCTGGTCTGTGCATACCAACCTCTCGCCCCCTTTCACATACAATTCCCTTGGATTTCTGCTTCCCAAGTGCAAGACACTGAACTTCTTCGCATTAAATCTTAACTGCCAAGCATTAGACCATTCTTTCAGCTTTTGTAGATGTTCTCCACTCCCTGAGGGGAGTCCACTCTGTTGCAAATTTTTGTGTCATCTGCAAAAAGTCAGATTTTTCTATTCAGTCCTTCAGCAATATCACTCACAAATACATTGAACAGTACCAGTTCTAGGACCGAAACCTTGGGCACACGCTAATTACCTTCCCTTCATCCAAGTGAGTTCCATTTACCATCATCTGTCAGTCAACCAATTTCTGATCCAGTTCACCACCTTGGGACCCATCCCCAAGCTGTTGAGTTTATTGATAAGCCTCCGATGAGGAAAAGTATCAAAGGCTTAGCTGAAGTCTAGGTAGATCACATTCTTTGCATCCCCTTGATCTAGTTCTCTGGTCACCCAGTCAAAGAACTCAATCAGATTTGTTTGGCAAGATCGTCCTTTGCATGATCCGAGGCAACATGGTTTTATCAATCTGTTGGTTTCAAGGAAGTCCACTATTTGCTCTTTCAGGAGCGCCTCCATTACTGTTTTACTGAGGCTCTATTGAGTGAGAGAAGGGGCTCAGAGAGTGTGAGAGCCTTCAAGTGAGTTTGATACATTCCTAATGAGTGAGACATGGCATCTCTGTGTTACTGAGGCTCTAATGAGTGAGAGAAGGGGCTTGGAGAGTGAGAGAGCCTTTAAATGAGTGTGATACAGTTATTGGCCTATCTCTCTTCTCCCCTTTGCTTCAAAACTACTAGAACGAGTGATTCACCGCTGCTGTCTTGACTTTCTTTCCTCTCAAGCACTTCTGGCTTTCATCCTCTACATTCCACAGAAACTGCTTTTGCCAAAGTTTCCAGCAACTTGTTGTTTGCCAAATCCAAGGGCCTTTACTCAGTCCTCATTCTTGACCTTTCTGCTGCCTTTGACACTGTTGATCACCAGCGTCTCCTCAATACCCTGTCCTCACTTGGATTTAGGGGTCTGTTCTGTCCTGGTTTTCTTCTTATCTCTCCCATCACACTTCTGGTGGATCATCGTCTACTGCCATCCCGCTTTCAGTTGATGTGCCTCAGGCTCTGCCTTGGGACCTCTCCTTTTCTGTCTCTCTACACTCAGTCCCTTGGTGCATTTATTTTCTCCCATGGTTTTCAGCACCATCTTTATGCTGATGACTCTCAGATCTACCTCTTTACATCTGAAATCTCTCTAGGAATCCAGGTCCGGATCTCTGCCTTCTTATTTGACATTACTGCCTGGATGTCTCACTGCCAACTGTAATAGAACACAGCCAAAACTGAGCTCCTTATCTTTCCCCCCAAACCCCACATACATCCTTCCTCCCTTCTCTATTTCTGTGGATAACACCACACTCCTCCCTGCTTCCTCAGAGTCATTGTTGACTTTACTGTCTCTTTCTCTGCCCACATCTAACAGATAGCTAAAACCTGTTGTTTCTTCCTCTATAACATCAGCAAAATTTGTCCCTTCCTTTCTACACACTCTACTAAGACCCTTATACACTCTCTAGTCACTTCCCATCTTGATTACAGTAACCTGCTCTTCACTGGTCTCCCTCTGAATCATCTCTTTCCCCTTCAATCTATTCAAAACTCAACTGCATGGTTTATCTTCCTCCGATGTCTCTATGCTCATCTAACCCCTCTTCTCAGATCACTTCACTGACTCCCTATCTGTTTTCCCATCTCATTTAAACTTCTCCTACTGACCTAAAAGTGCATTCATTCTGCTACTCCTCACTACCTTTCCTCTCTTATCTCACTCTACACCCCTCTTTGGGAACTCCGCTCCTCTGGCAGATCCCTTTTATCTGTGGTGTTCTCTGCCATTGCCACCTCCAGACTTTGTTCATTCCACCTTGCGGCTCCATATGCCTGGAACAAGCTACCTGAGTCGGTGCGTCAGGCTCCTTCTCTGGCCCTATTCAAATCCAGGCTAAATATGCACCTCTTTGAGGCTGCTTTTGGATCCTGATGCTCCTCACTCTCTCGTTCACTACTTACAGTATGTGTATCTTACCTTACTCTAGTCCCCAGTTTTGTGATGTTTTTCATCTTGATTAGATTATAAGCTCTAATGAGCAGGGACTGTGTCTCCCATCTATATGTACAGCGCTGCATATGCATTTTTAGTAGTGGTAGTGAGAGAAAAGGGGCTCAGAGTGTGAGAGCCTTCGAGTGAGTTTGACACACTGCTAATGAGTGAGACTTGGCATCTCTGTGTTACTGAGGCTCTAATGACTTGAGAGAGGGCTATGAGAGAGCTTTTGAGTGAGTATGAAGCACTCCTAATGAATGAGAGAAGGGGCTCAAAGGGTGTGAGAGTGAGAAACCCTTCTCTAGAACCTCTGACACTGCTCCCACTCATCACCTTCCCCAGTTCTCTGAAATCTGTTCTTTGGTCTTGCCTCTCAACAGCAAAATCTTACATCTGGCTCTGTTATCTCATCGATTTACTTTAGCTAATGTCCAGGAAAGCTCCATCAATAGGTTACCCTGAGAGGTAAAATACTGTCTTGATGCATACAGTGTCTAACTGGCTGTGTGCCTCAGTCAGGTCAGAACGGAGATATCTGCTCATTTCTGGGGTAGGTCTATCTGGTATTGGTTCTGGAGAACCTATCCTGCCACAGGACACTAGCTTCTTGACAAACAATGTTGCGTAAGGTTGAAACATTCTCGGAACCTTTCACTATTACAACTTCCTGGGCCAAGGCAGGAAAGGCCTCGGTTCTGAGTTAAGAGGCTAGCAATCCTGGCTCACTTAGAGGAAAGCCTCCCAGAATTGCAGGTCAGGAGGTCACCTTTATGGTAAGAGTTTGCTAGGGGGAAGGAGTTCCCAAAGAGGAAAACTAAAGCGTCAGGCAGGTTGTAAACGAGAAATCATAGTGCGTATTTTAACAAAACCTATTTTGCCAGACCATTTCTTTATTAAATCTAATACATTCCTCTATATGAGGTAACCATTTCTGTTCTTGGATAAGTGTGAGGGGAAATACACCCTGCGTTTCAGTTGTGGCCCAATCCAGGCCCTCAATTTCAACCCAGCGTTCAGAAACATCAGTACTTGTATTCATGTCCAGCTTGTCCACTCACATTTCCACATCCTCTTTGTCTTCCTAGATGGTAGCACGAAGCTTGGTTTTGGCTCGTAGTCTGAAGGCCCCCTGGGCACACTACCATAAAGTTGTTCAAAAGAAGGCAAAGTGCTACTGGGACCAGTTCTTTTCAATGTTTTTATTAGTGGCATTAACTTGGGGGAAAAGTAAGCTGTCTGAAGATGATACAAAAATCAGTAGGAGAGCAGACACAGCAAGAGGGCTATAAAATGAAAGGTGGCAAGAAAGGTTGCTTGGATATATAGGGAGAGGAATGGACCGCAGCAAAAAGGAGGTGATGGTGCCTCTGTCTAAGTCTCTGTTGAGACCTCGTTTGGAATACCATGTGCAATTCTGTAGACCACAACTTCAGAACAGATATAAACCAGATAGGGGTCAGGCCACAGGGCAGCTACTCAACTGTTCAATGGTCATCATAAATATCTAACACCTTCAAACAAACTCAAGGTCTTCCGCAGGGATCTGCTTTATCTGCACTATTATTTAACATTTACTTACAACCAGTTTGTAACATCTTTAAACGCCACAATGTCTTTTATCATATTTACGCCGATGATATAATGTTCTACCTCCCATTTGAAATCCCACACCCACCTCTCCAAAAATAACAGAATGTTTTAATGAACTAACTGAGTGGCTCAAAGAACAAAATCTACTTATCAACTTTACTAAAACAGATATTTTATTTATCACTAAAAATCAAACATATATACCCCCAAACACGATTACACTAGATACTCATGAAATTAATATAAAAAAAGAAGTAAAATATTTAGGTGTGATACTTGACAATAATCTAAATATGGATTCACATATAAAATATTTAACTAAAAATATACATTACAAACTCAAAACACTAAAACAACTAAGACCTTTGATTCTTCTACAAGATTTTATTAACATAATTCATGCTATTATTACCCCACATTTCGATTTTGCAAATACAATACTTAATGGATTGCGAAACAAAATATTAAAAAGATACAAATAACTCAGAACTTAGCTGCTAGAACGATTATGAATATAAGCCCACTTTAACATATTACACCAATTTTAGCTGAACTTCATTGGCTACCAATTTACTCCCGAATCAAATATAAAATTCTTGTCACTACATTTAAACTTATAAATAAACTTGCACCATCTGCACTAAATACACTGATTAACATTGACATTGATAAACGATCTCAAAGGAGCAGAAACATAAATACTTTAACAATACCAAAAGATTTTACAAAAGCCAGAAAACAAACCAATAAGAGAGCTTTCTCACACTCTGCTCCAATACTCTGGAACAATTTACCTGACAACATTCGCCTACTGTCTGACATAAAAGAATTAAAAAAAAAATTAAAAACTCACTTATTTACATTACACTATAATACACTCCCAAAACAGAATTCTCAAAGGGATACAGGCTAACATTTATTTTTAATATTATATACCCTATTTTCAAAAATAAACGACACTAATACACTAATTTAACCATACTACACACTCATTTACATGATGATTAATAATTTAACTAGCAATGTATATATGTTCTAATATGTTATACTTGTAATGTTACAATTTTCCTTGTAATTTATAATTATCTGTTCTATGTAAAATGTCCTGGTATATCTCATACCAATTAACCTACTGTTACATGTAAACCGCACTTGAAACATGGGAAAGAGCGGTATATAAATAACTGTTAAATAAATAAAATAAATAAATAAATATGGGGACAGACTTAAAGATCACAGTATGTATACTTTAGAAGACAGGCAGGAGAGGGGAGATAGAGACGTTTACATATCTCTGTGGCATAAATGCACGGGAAGTGGACCTTTTTTAAATTAAAAGGAAGCTCTGGAATGAGGAGTCGTAGGATGAGGGTGAAAGGGGATAGACTCAGGAATAATCTACGGCAATATTTCTTTATAGAAAGGGTGATAGATTCTCACTGGAGGAGAAGCAAGCAAGGATGATATTTGAATTCAAGAAGGCATGAGACAAGCACAGAGGATCTCTGAGGGAGAAGAAAAAAATTGACTCCATACCTCCATCAAAGGGTAAAGGGTGGCATACCTCAATGGGATGACAGCAGGAATCCCAGGCTCTTGTGCATTTAAATTATCCACCCAGAGGAAGAAATCAGTACAGCGGAGATAGGAGACAGGCCACTGGCTTGGACCACAGAGGAACAAGCAAGTTGTTGATGCTTGCGAGGCCTGAAGGGGAGCTGAAAGCTTCCAGTGGAAAGGGGAGAGTGGTAAATCTGTGCTGCCATGCGACTGGGAATAGGCCCCATCAGCTTGGGGAGATGCAAAAAAAGAGTGAGAGAAAGAAATCAATTTTGAAAGATGCCAAGCCGCTGTCACTGAAAACTTGCTGAGAAGGGTTTCTGAAGAGTGAACAACAGAGGACCATGGGGTAGAGGGCTACCAAAGGATCATTATTTATGTGTGGGAGGGATCGCACCATTTAACTCATGACTTACCAGCTGTCAGTGACAGAACCATTGGGCATCATGTGCCTTCTTAATACATTATTTCTCAGTTTTCACTAGGAAGCTGGCAAATGCAGTATCTCTATGCTTTGGGTCTTGCAGTCCTGCTTTTCTGAAGGTGAAATGTTACCTATCTGGTTAGGTGTGGTGGCACTAGAACAGAGACCCCAGAATCAGGAGTTCAACCAACAATGCAGGAAGCAAACTAATCATGGAATGCCCCTGGGAGGGGTGAGAAGAAGACCGGTGGGAGGTTTTTTGGGTTTTTTTTTTTTTAAGTGCCATCAAGTCAGTGTTGACTCATAGTGACCCAGCTACCTCTGGGTTTTCTTGGCAATGTATCACTGGAAGTAGATTGCCAGCCTTTTCTTCCGAGGCAATGGAGGGTAAAGTGACTTGCCCAAAGTCACAAGGAGTGCCAGTGGGAAATGAACCCTTGATCTTCTGGGTATGAGGCAGTTGCTCTAATCACTAGGCTGCTACTCCACTCCAGGTGGGAGGTAAAGGAGTGTAAATCGATTAGCTGAGAGGCAACAGAGCTAATGCATGTGCAGTCTTGAAGATGTGAGGGAAGCTGCAGCTCTTTTGTGGGCATATTCCTGGAGTAGCAGCAACAGCCCCATATAATGTCGTATCACCTGCTCTGTAGGGCTTTGCAGATTGGAAATAGCTCCTTCCATCTGCTCCCGCTGTTTGATTCTATATAAGGATCACTGTAAATCTCCACTCAAACTCCAGCCCTCTTCTATTTCTCTCTTTCCAAATTCCTCTTGCGGCTCCTTTGAGTGATAGCAGACAGAGAGGCACTGGTCTTACAGCACTGTTCCCCCAGGCTGTGTCCATGTCCTCCTGACCGTGGCTGCAGCTGGAGATCACACTAATAGTTCCAAAATAGTATCTCTGCTGGAAGGGAAGCGAAATCTCATGCAACACGTGCTTAGAAGTCACTGACTTGTCTTCTGAAGGGCTCATCTTTGGTTTCTGTTTTCATGGACGAACACTGAACCACACACAGAGAGCAAAGATCATTGTTCCTAATTAATGCAATACCACAAAGCGTGGTTCAACTCTTGGTTTCATTTTACAACAGGACCACCGAGAATCATCTGTGTTGATCCCAGGCTTTACCCTCACTCCCCTACAGCTAAGGATCCTCTATACTTATCCCAGGCTTTACCCCTCACTCCTAAGGATCCTCTGTTCTTATCCCAAGCCTTGTCTCATTCCCTGCAACTAATATTCTAGGTGAGATCTTACTAATGGTCTGCACAGTCAATACAATGCAACGTGTGCCGTTGAGTCAATGCTGACTCCTGGTGACCCAGCCCTGGGGTTTTCTTGGCAAGATGCAACCAGAAGTAGATTGTCAGGCCTACAGCCCCTGGTATTCCAAGGTGGTCACACATCCAAGTACAAGCCAGGCTCAACCTGCTTAGCTCCAGAGATCAGCAAAGAGTAGGTTCATTCAGGACAACTGAAGACCTGCACAGTCCTAACTACCTTTTTCTGTGAGTCGTGCCTTTTCCCTGTGCATCAGAGTATCCCTTTAGCTTTGGCCATCGCCCCTCTTCTGTTCTTCTGTCTTCAAACAATATACCTTGATATAGTAAGACACGATCATCCAAAGGTCTTTCTTCTGGGGGTATGCATCCCAAATGCATTTCTTTCCAATATTTTGTAATAATAGTAACTGCTGGACACTCAACTACTTCTCAGGCTCTTATACCCCTTCTCATTCTCTCTACCCCTCAGGGTTTTATACTGTGGCAGATGTTTGTCTCATTGGCCAAAAATCAAACTTTACCTTCTAACCCCTAGCAAAGATATTGAAAAGCAACTGCCTCAGGAGAGATCCCTGGGGCCTGCCCTTAAGAGGCACCCATCTTTCCTCTGACTCCACACCTGGATCTAATTCTGTCTCTAGTTAACCAAAGAAATGACGTTGGATTCACCTAATATTATCTCCGTCTGATGGAAACATGCCTCTTTGGATCCTGCATCTCTTTGTAATCTAGAATGCTTCTGTACCCTTTCCCCCGGTAAGTCTCTCTTACATTTCCCAGCAATGAGTTTAGACTAATCCAAAGTTTCCAACCTTCTTTCTGTACGACTTTTATAAAGAGCTACACCATTCTTCCCTCTCCATTACCAGAATCTAGCCCTACCTTCCAACATCTAGTGCGCTGATCCTACTGCTGCTATTACTGATCATTTGTATAGCGCTACAAGGCGTATGCAGCACTGCACAAACACATGTAAGAGACGGTCCCTGCTCATCAGAGCTTACAATCTAGTCAAGACAGACAACAACAGCTGGAGAGAAAGATATGTCTAGGGAAATGGTAAGGAAACACGTAGTTGGAGAGCAGGAGACTAAGCGGATCAGGATTCAAAAGTCCAGTAGACATTAGAACATAAGGTCCATTCAGCCTAGTGTCCTGTTTCTGACAAAAGTAGCCGGCAAAATTCCAAAAGGAGATCCCTTATTGCTCACACCCAGAGATAATCAGTGACTTTCTCAAGTGTACATGGTTAATAAGCTTTATGGACTTTTCCTCCAGAAACTTGCCTAACCCTTTTTAACCCAGCTATGCTCACTGCCTTCACCACATTTTCCATCAACAAATTCCACCAGAACTTTTCTTAGCTCCCATCCTACCTGACACCAGAACTTTGTCCACCCTCAGTTTTGCTGGTTACATGCAAACTTTGTTCTGTAAACTCTGCGGGTGGGATTGTAAGAAAGAGGAGAAATATGTGGAGAAGAAAAAGGAAAAAGCAGAAATGCTAAACTAATACTTACAAAGAATGGATTGGAGAAGAACTACCCCTCCCTTGATTCCTTTCAATGACAGAGATATTGGCTCACATGACAACTTTGTTCTCCTCTCTTCTGTTGTTGTTTTCACTTCCCAACTGATTTCCCTGCTTCTTTCAGCTTTTCCAGATACTCTTCCCTGTTCTCCTCCTTCTCTGATCCTTTGTATTTTTAGAATGCTAATCTTTTTGTCTTTACTTTTTCAGTCACCACTTTGAACAAATCATGACAGTTTTTCTCCTTTTCTTCTTTGTTTCTGTCCTAAAGATGTGTTGCTCTTTCCTGGTAGATCCCCATAGATGGCAGTTCAGGCTGACAGAACTGATAGATGAGGGTTTTGGTCACTATAGGCTCTCCAGAACTGAGGGTAGGGGGTGTCAGGGGTAAGAACACCTTGACTGATTGTAGTGTCAGATGGGGCCTGGGGCTAATGCTAGCTCTTTTAGGGGAAGGAACAAGAGTCAAAAGTGTGAGAGCTGTTTCTCTGGGGCAGAGATAAGTTGGCATAGATAGAAGTGATTTGCCAGAAAAGCGGCATTCCTGAGGAGGGGTGTAGGGGAGAGATAAGAGAGGAAAGGTAGTGAGGAGCTGCAGAGTGAATGCACTTATAGGTCAGCAGGAGAATTTGAACTGGATGTGGAAATGGATACAGATCCAATGAAGTGACTTGAGAAGAGGGGTAATATGGGCACGACGAGGCTGGCGGAAGATTAGCCGCGCAGCAGAGTGTTGAACAGATGATTCAGAGGGAGACCAGCAAGGAGTAAGTTACAATAGTCAAGATCGGAGGTGATTAGGGCAGTGGATAAGTGACTTAGTAATGTGTTTGGAAAGGAATGGGTGGATTTTGTTGATGATATAGAGAAAGAAATGGCAGGTTTTAGCTATCAGTTGGATGTGTGTGGAGGAGAGAGAGGAATCAAAGACAACCCCAAGGTTGCGAGCCAAGGCCGAAAACAATCAGCCTTTTGTCACCTCCACAGATCATCACAACAGCAGCTCCCCCCAAAACAATCCTAGAAAAATGCATACTTTTAAATATCAAACTTTGCTGTGTATGTATGTGCCCGCTGTCCCTGCAGGTAAAAGAATGTGCTGATGGCTCTGTCAGGATCTAGTGTTTTGTTTTGACTTCTGCTGTTTTTTGATGCCCCTCAGAAGCTGCTGCCCTAGGCCACTGCCTAGTTTGCTTAGTGGTTGGGCCGGTCCTGTTTACATGTGTAAATAACATCTGTATGGAAATGGAAATCTTAGAAAGGGCTCAAGAGCCGGCATTAGGGGGTGGAAAATAGGGCAATTGCTCTAGGGGCCCCATGCCACAAAGGGGCCCCCAAGTCTGCCTCAAGCTGAAAGAGACGTAGCCTTCAGGCTGGCTTTGGAGGCTCCCCTGGGCCCTGCTTATCTAACACAACCCTGCGTGGACGTCCTCACTGCATAGGGGGTTATAGTAAGGGAGTGGTCTGGTCGGGTCAAATATTCAGATTTACTATGGGGAATATGGCTGCAATTGTCCATGTCGGGATTTACAGTTGCTCCCTGGCACGTTTTAACACCCCCTATTGTTCCAAAATGTTTTCCGTGGAAAAGATAAGATACATGAGCCCCCCCCCCCAACCCACAATTATAGCAAAGTTAGAAACACTGAAGGTGATGGACGGGGGGGGGGCTCTATCATTAGGCAGTGAGGTGGCCGCCTCACTCTGCCTAGACCTGCTATTGTGCTACTGTCGTCATCGGCGTCGCCGCTTCTCCCAGGTCTCAGGCAGCATCGATCAGCTCCCCCCAATGCTGACTAGCGACGCTTAAAAAACAAAATTGAGCAAAAGCACAGGGTCTTCCCGACTGCAGCGCTTGTAAGACCTTAATGGTTCCACCTCCTTCTGATTCCTCCTTCCGTGTCAGATGGGGCAGGACCAGCAGAGAATTAACAGGAGGAAGACCCCCATGCTTTTCTTGATTTTGTTTTTTTAAGCTGCCGCTGATGCCGAGAGGTAGCGGAGGTGGCAGCAGCAGGAAGGGAGGGGGCTACTTTGGGCGTCAGTGGGTGGGGAAGCGCAGAGGTGGGGGGGGGGGGGTAGATGCTGCACAAAAGAGGGCAGGGAAAAGATGCTGGATGGGGAGAGATGGTGACCACAAGGGAGGAGGCAGAGGATAGATGCTGGCCATGGGATGAGAGGGGTAGTGGGCAAGGGGTTGCCACAGGAAGGATGAAGAGCAGCTGTTAGACATGAGGGAGGATGGGAAAAAAGGACAGATTCCAGGCATGGTGGGGGGCATAGGGGAAAGGGGCAAATGCAGGACATAGGGAATGGAGGACAAATGATGAGCATTGGGGCGAGGGGGAGAGAGGGCAGATGCTGGGCACTGGGGCGAGGGGGAGAGAGGGCAGATGCTGGGCACTGGGGCGAGGGGGAGAGAGGGCAGATGCTGGGCATGGGGCGAGGGGGAGAGAGGGCAGATGCTGGGCATTGGGGCGAGGGGGAGAGAGGGCAGATGCAGGGCACCTGGGGCGAGGGGGAGAGAGGGCAGATGCTGGGCATTGGGGCGAGGGGTGAGAGGGCAGATGCTGGGCATTGGGGCGAGGGGGAGAGAGGGCAGATGCTGGGCACAGGGGGAGGGAGCAAGAGGAAAGATGGTCATGGGGAAGGGAGAGAGGAGAGATAGTGGACACTGCGGGCAAGAGAAAGAGGGGAGATAGGAGGAAATGCTAGAGAGGACAGGGAAGGGGAAGAAGAGGTGAAATTCTGGACATGGGGTGTGGCGAGATGCTGGACACAGGAATAGAGAGAAAGGGGGACATACTGGACACAGGACAGGAATAGAGAGGAGGAATGGTGGACAGTGGGATGGGGTGAGAAAAACAGGGTGAGGCACTGGGTGGAGGAGAGAGAGGGGAGAGACACTGCACAGGGGAGGAGAAATGGGGCGAGATGATGGATGTGGGGGGAGGAGGAGAGAAATGGGAGAGGAAGGGGAGGATTGTGTTAAGGGTTGAAAAGTGATAGATGCAGAATCAAGGGGGGATTGAGGACTGGATGGTAAGGAGGAGTAAAATCTGAGTAGACAGAGAGAAAAAACTAAATGGAAAAAAGCTGAAAGGAAAAGATGAACGCCAGAGACAAAAGGCAGCAAGAAGACAGGAGAGGAGAGAAGTGGCAGATGGGCCGGAGACCCTAGAAAGCGAGTTAAGATAAGACGGAGGAAAGCAGAAACTAGAGATGGAGATCAACACGATTAGGGAATAAAATGGCCAACAAAGGTAGAAAAATTAATTTTATTTTCAATTTAGTGCTCAGTATATGTCAGCTTTTGGAATTTACATGTTCTGGCTTTATATTTTGCACACAGCATCTTTCTATTTCCCTGGTATCGTACTACATGCAGGGATATAGCCAAGGGTGGGCCGGTATGAGCCATGGCCTTCCACTCTGGGATCAGACCCACCTGGCCAGCGGCAGCAGAACAATCGAATGAGAGGATAACCGCAGGCAGTGTCAACATTCGCTTTGTGCCCATACTGTTAATCCCAGGCCGAGGACTGGCCCAGAGTTGGTTCCAGGTGTTGGCACTGTAGGCAAACCTTAAGCCTTATGCTCCAGTGTTTAGCTCTGAATGCCCTGCTCTTTGCGGCCCCCCAAGACTGTCATCCTAGGTAATTGTCCAGTTTGCCTAATGGTTATGCCGGCTGGGCCGAGGCCCCACTAAAAATCAGCCTTGGTTGTGCCACTGATACAGAGTTTGGCTTCACTGGGCTTCAGTTTAATTCTTGTCTACATATGTCTAGTTTTAGTTTGTGGTAATTCATTCCTTACTTAGGATCTATCTATTTTCTGAGTGTGTGACCAAAAGCAGGTATTCTGTTAGCATGGAGTTTCTATGTTGGGATTGGTAGTAATCTGGATTTTTCCGTTTTCTGAATGGCCCACTGCAATATTTACTGTACCTTGTGAAAGTATTCATCCCCTTGGTTTTTGTCCTGTTTTGTCGTATTACGTACAACTTGGAGTTAATTTGCATGTTGTCAGGTAATAGACCTAACAATATAGTCCAAATTGGTGAAGTGAAATGACAATAAAATACCTTCTATATATAAAAAAAACAAGTAAAAACTGAAAAGTTGTGAGTGCATATGTATTCATCCCTTTTGCTATGAACCCCTTAAATAAGATCTGATCCAACCAATTAATCTCAGAAGTCACATAGTTGATTAGGGTCCACCTGTGTGCAATCAGTGTCACATGATCTGTCACATGATGCCTGTATAAATATACCTGTTCTGAAAGGCCCCCAACTCCGCAACACCAGTAAGCAAGCAATATGAAGACCAAGGAGCACTCCAAACAGGTCAGAGACAAAGCTGTAGAGAAGTATAGATCATGGTTGGGTTATAAAAAAAAAAATAAAATAAAATAAAATCCCAAATTCTGAATATTCCACGGAGCACCATTAAATCCATTATAACAAAATGGAAAATATATGGCACCACTACAAACCTCAAGAGACAACAAAGAAGAGCAAATCAAGTACCTGCAGTGTAATAATGGAAACCAAAGGAACTGGTAGAAAGACTGGCGGATTTCAGGTTATAAAAACCCCTTTTATTGAACCCCAACGCGTTTCGGCTAGTGAGGCCTTCTTCAGGGGACAAAATTAGGTAAGAAAACCTCAGAAAAAAAACAATAAAAACAATAAAAATACATAATATAACATATTATAAATGTAAACAATAATATTAAAAACATAAATGATAAAAATTATAAAATTAAATTAAATCAATCATAAAGGAAAGAGACAAAGCAAACAAATAAAACTACCTGTATAATACAAATAAAATTAGTCCAGATATTGCATAGTGACATGTATGGTCACAAATTACAAATCAGTGCATGAAGGGCTAAAGGAACTAAAATGCCTCAAAGGGCAGCACAAAAAAGAGGAGAGATGAGGACCACCAAATGAGGGGACATACTTGAAAACGTCCAAGTACCTTATAGAATCCCGCCGTTGTATAAAATCATGCTGAAAGAGAATATTAAAAACTTGGTGAAATGGACACCGTGTTATGTACTATTAGAAAATAAAAACCTTGAAAGATCTTGGCATGTCATTAGACTTTAATAACTTCTCAAAAGAATTAAACAGAAGATAACTGGTTCCTACAGCCCTAGGACCGCTTTTCCCGCTGCCGTTAGTTAAAGGTAAAAACATTGTGATAAGCCAAAGAACAATGTGCAAATAAAAAATGAGACTATAAATACTATAAACAAGGAACTAAAAGAGTGTGTTCCGTGGATACTTTAACCCTGAACATATCGCCATGGCAGCCACTGTTGAATGTGCAGTCCCGTACATGACTGATAATATCATACCGGGGGAAAAATGAACACTGGAATAAGGGAGGGAAGAGGGGAAAGGAAGGGAGGAGGGGGAAAGGGAAAGAGGGGAGAGGAAGGGGGGAGGGGAGCGAGGGTGGGAGAGAGAAGGAGGGTGGGAGAAAGGGAGAAATGCCTGTTTCCCATCAACGCCTGCGGGCTCAGCTTTAACAGAGCCACGGGAAAGGGAAAAACTCTTCCTTCATGCGGCTCTGCAAAGCTGAGCCGGCGTGGGGGGGAGGGGGAAACGCTGGCAGGGCTGTTCTGCGGAGGCAGCAGCCGCAGGGCACTTCATTCTGCAGTCAGATTTTTTGGGGGGGTTCTTTTTTTCAATTTCCCTGGGCTGGGGGGGGGTAGCACAGGAAATATTAATGGACTGATGGGGGGAGGGCTAGGACTGGAAATGAGCTGATTGGGGGGGTTAGGACTGGGAATGGGCAGGTGGGCGCTAGCACTGGAAATGAGCTAGGACTGGTAATGGGCTGATTGGGGGGCTAGGAATGAAGTGGGCTGATAAGGGGGATAGGACTGGAAATGGGCTAATGGGGGAGGGGAGGAGGGTGCTGCTGGCCCTGGAAGAAAACTAGGGGCTAGGGCTACAAATGGGCTGATGCAGGGGGATGGTAGAATAGGACTGGAAGGGAGCGGATACTGAGAGGGTCTGCCAGTGGAAGGAGGGGGCAGGAAGGGAGCTGACACGGGGGAAGGAGGGGGCTGGAAAGGAGCTGACACCTGGGATGTACTGAAGGGGGGACTGGAAAGGAGCTGATACTTGGGGATGGGAGTGGTAGGTGGCTGAGAATGGGGAGGAGGCTGGAAGGGAGCTGACATGTGAATGGCACTGGAAGGGGGGTGGACAGAGGGTAGGGTGACTGGAAGGGAGCTGACTGGGGGGGTGGCACTGAGAGTGGATGTAAGCTGATACCTGGGATGGTATTTGGACAAGAAGGGGCTGGACAGTGGGGAAGGAGGGGGACTGGAAGGGAATTGACACCAGTGGCAGTCGTGGGAATGCAAGGCGGTTGACATTGGAAGGTACTGGGAGGGGAGGACTGGAAAGGGGGCTGATATTGGGGAAGTGTTACTGGAACTGGAAATGGGCTGATGGAAGGAAGTGAAGAAAACAAAAGAAGAGATAAGAAATGGCAGATGGACCATAGACCACAGAAAGAGAGCTAAGAGAAGACAGGAAAGCAGAAGCCTCAGATTGGGACCAGCATGATCAGAGGATAAAATGGTCAGACAACAAAGGTAGAAAAAATAATTTTATTTAATTTTAGTGATTGGACTTTGTGCTATCTTTATATTTTACACAGTATGGGGGAACTGCATCTCTTATTTATCTGATGTTGCACTGCATGCGGAGTCTGGCTTCTTGGGGTTTCAGTTTAAAATTTGTCTACATATTTTTATTTTTACTTTAGATTGTGGTTACTTATTCTGTACTTGGTGAGGGTCGATGTTGTGAGTGTGTGACTGAGCCCAGGTGTTCTGTTAACATGGAGTTTATACATAAAGATCTATACTGTACTGTAGTAATTTGACTTGTTCAGCTTTTCAAATAGGTATTGGATGTTCCAGGGCCCACTGTAGTATTTACAGTGATGCTTTTTTTGGATGGGCTCCTTATGTGAGTTTTGGAAGTTTGTGCTGATATGGTATGGTAGGTTTGCTCTTTGTTGCAGGGTTTTTTATTAGTTCACAATATGCCTGGTATTGGAGAATAGTGGTGGTTGTTATTGTTAATGAGATGATCAGAATCAGATTTTTTTATTTTTTTTAAATATTGAGTTCTGTGGGTGAATGTCCTGGTTCTGCTCTGCATCCACTGTGGATGCAAAATATATGTTGAAAAAGAAAAAGCAAGAACCATAATGCAGTTTATAACAACAAAATAAAAATGAGTTATAATTTAGTTTTATAAACTGCGCTGTTGGTTCTTGCTGTCTTTTTTAGCTCCTTGGTGTGCGAACAGGACCGTACCTAGCCCTGTGCAAGCGGTGCAGCCGCATAGGGCGCAAAGGCTTGGGGGGCGCATTTCGGCTGTCTGCTGTTGCCCTGCCATCACTGGTAGGACAATAGCAGGCTGCTGAAAAGCACCCCCAAGCCTTTTTGCAGCACTTTAAGCAGGTCTGGTCCCTCCCTCCTCCGACGTGATGTCAGAGCAGGGAGCGATAGATCTGCTTAAAGTGCCGGCGCCTCTCAGATCAGGCGCATGCCCCCCCCTTCCCCCCCATACCTCCGTCCAGCGCTGCCTGCTCTTTCCCTGCTGCCGGTGCCGCTGTGAAAAAAACAGAGGGTGGCTGCAGTAGCAGGGAAAGAGCAGGCAGCACTGGGTGGAGGTATGGGGGGAAGAGGGGGGTTGAGCGCCCGAGCTGCAAGTCGCACAGGGTGTGATTGCAGCTCGGTACGGCCCTGTGTGCAAACATCTTGCATTTCCCCCATATAATCTAATCGGCTTTTTGGTTTGGTTTGGTTCAGTCTTTGATTGGATTTCTGAAAAAGCCCCGCCCCCTCTAAGATGTTGGGGGGGGGGGGCATCTCATTCTTTGCCTCAGGCAGCAAATTGCCTTGAGCCGCCCCTGCTTAAGGGACAAATCCTTGAGTGTAGCCCAAAGAACCAAACTGAGAACCCACAAAGGAACCACTGAGCAAAGGGGACGACATAAATGCTGAACTCCCCACAGGAAATGGGCCAAGTGTGGGTACAAGGCCAGGAAGCATCCCATCACTGGTCCTTTAGAACAAGCCAAGGCCACCACCTGAACCCTCAGTGAACTGAGGGAAAGGTCTTTGTCAAATCTATCCTGGGGGAAGGAAGGCAGAGCTGACAAGTCTGCTATGTTAGGGCTGACCTAGCGCTCATGACACCAGTGCTCAACAATCCACCAGACGTGCAGCCAGGAGTGACGGGAGAGCCTCTTCTCGCATTCAGAAGCGTGGAAAGCACAGTAGCAGAATAGCCCTTAGGCACTAAGCATGCCGTAAGCAAGAGGGGAGCCAGACTGTCCAGCAGGACCAACTCCTGTCTCAAGAGCCCCCATGCTGATGGTGGGCACAGGTGGGTGCCCTGCTGAGGTGCAATAGGTCTGCAGACCGTGGCTACCTCAGCCAAGCTGGTGCCACTAGTACCACTGAACCCAGATGGCGCTCCACACAATGAAGTACTCATCCACCACCACCACTACTACTGCACAGATTTATGTAAAAGACAGTCCCTGTCATCAGAGCTTACAATCTAGTCAATAAATATAATAATCTATCTCGAGAACATTTTTTGGCTATTAAACAATTATCCACTTCAACACTAGTCATCCGGCGGGCAGATAAAGGTGGAGCCACGGTGTTTCTATCTCAAGAGCAGTATGAGTCAGAAATGATGGTACATCTCAGCAATCCTATTCCTGATCCTACACCAGGGCTTTTGTGCAGGGTCAGGGATCTTGTTTCCCAGGCATTTTTGAACAACTGGCTTATGAAAAGTGAATCTGATTTTTTCATCAATTCATTTCCTAAGACACCGACTTTTTATCTAGTGCCTAAGGTTCATAAATCTTTGCTCCATCCCCCTGGTCGTCCAATAGTGTCTTGTAGAGATTCGCTCCTCGAACCACTTTCACAATTTTGTGACCTGTTTTTGCAACCGTTAGCTAGCAAAGTGCTCTCATTTATCAAAGATACCGGTGATTTTCTGAACCATCTGTCTACTTGCACGGCAACTCCTACATATACCTTTCTGGTGACATTGAACGTACAGTCACTTTATACTAACATTGATCAACATGAAGTATTAACTGGACTAGCATCTTGTCCTTTGCCCTTACCAGATCGTGTTCCTCAAGGTTTCATTCTTGATCTTTTGGATTTAGTGTTAAATCATAATTTTTTTATTTACCAGCAGCAACATTATCTCCAAATTTATGGAATTGCTATGGGGGCTACGGTAGCACCTTCCATTGCTACGTTGTATATGGGCTGGTTCGAGGAACAGTTTATTTATCCTCATCCGCTATATAGTTATATTCCCTTTTGGCGACGCTTCCTTGATGACATTTTTTTCATTTGGACAGGTACCCGGGAATTATTGGACGAATTTCTTCAGTTACTAAATTTCTTTAAATCCAACATACAATTCACAGCCCAGGTTGAGACCCGACGGATTCAATTTTTGGACATTACGGTAGAGCTAACAGATAGGGGCTTTGAAACCTCCTTATACCGCAAGCCGGTCCAACGTAACACCCTCCTTCGGTTTGACAGCTTTCATCCGCCTGCTTTAAAGCGTGGATTGCCTTTTGGCCAGTTTTTACGTCTGCGTAGAAACTGCACCCACCGGGCGGATTTTAAAGAGCACACCAAAGATTTAACCGCTCGATTGCTGGCAAGAGGTTACCCATCCTTGTTGGTACGGAAGGCTTATAAACGGGCCAGTCATATCTACCGGGAATGGCTTTTAAGGGGATCTTCCACCACATCTTCTTCAGATCACATCACTGCAGTATTCCCCTATATGAAGGGTTCTTCCAAGGTAGTAGAGCTTTTACATCGTTACTGGCCAATATTGGCCTTACACTCCTGCTTTCGGAAGAGATTACAAATAGCTTATTCTCGGTGGTCCAATTTACGAGATCTTTTGGTACACACTTCAGCGGAGATTGATCACCCAATCACTTTTCATGCATCAGCGGGACATTATCCATGTGGCAACTGCAATTATTGTTCGAACACTCTCCCTGGCTCATCATGGCTGGACATCCATTCTCGGATCACCTACCGCACTCGGTGGAATACCAGTTGTACCACATCTTTTGTTGTGTACCTCACTTGCAATTTATATTATGTAGGACGCACTTCCAGACCCTTCAAAGTTCGCCTGGGAGAACATGCTTCTTGATTGCGTACAGCCTCACTGTCGGCACCGCTGGTAGAGCATTGCTTGTCAAAATCTCACACTTTTGACAAGCTCACCTGGCGGGTATTGGATTTTGTACCCTTAAACCCTCGGGGGGGGGGGGCAATCGCTTGCAAGCTTTACAATTCTGCGAACAATGCTGGATTTATCGTCTTAATTCAGTACACCCGAGGGGTTTAAATCAACAACTTGACAGGTACACGATAATATGATTTTTATTTTTAGCCTTTCTTAGTATGAGGGGGGTGGTCTAAGAACAGTGGCCCCTCCCCTTAGACCTTTGATTGGCCTTTCTGTGTTGTTCCTCCTACTAGCTGATTGGAATCAGCTGGGCTGACATTCATTATAGCCTTGATAAAAAACCGTTCTTTTGAACAGACTATTCACAGTGTTTGAGCAGCTGAGCAATGTTTTCTGACCTGATGCAGGGGTATCAGTTATAACCCCGAAACGTGCCACGTCGTGATTAGCAACATTGCTGCTTTGATGGAAACCACTACAAACCGTCAGCTAAGTGGATACTGATTTTTTTAAAAAAGTTTTTTTGAATGATTAAAAGGAAAAGCCACAACGGTGTGAGGGTTTTCTCCTCTCTACTGAGCTGGCAATTCCGACAAAAGTATATAAAAATATACAAAGTTTTGGTTTTTGGTAATTTTGGGGCTTAGTTATTGTTCCACGGATAATTGTTTCACTGGGCTTAGGTATTTGATATTCTGGTACAATCTAGTCAAGACAGACAACACAGTAGCTGTACACACTGAATAATACATTTAGGGGGAAACACAAAGGAGACTAAGTGAGTCAAGATCAGAAAGTGGTAGTGAAGAGGTACGTTTTCAGCCTGGAGGCCACGGAGGAAAATATGTACAGCAGAATATGCCTTAGCCAAGATTGAACTAGGTCAACCATGCCCTCAGAGCCTGCCTCTTTACTGCAGCTGAAATACATCTCAAGGGTGACCCCACCTGTCCAGGATTCTCTGAATGCCAATCAGCTCAGCTCCCACTCCTCATGATCCAGGGAGTGATGAACGATAGTGTCCACTTCCGCAATATGCTGCGCTGAGAAGCTCAGGAGATTCTGCTTCATCCAAGGGAACAAGCGAGTCATTTTCTGGGAGATCCCAAAATTTGTCATGCCCCCTCACCGGTTGACCTGGGCTACTGCTGTGGCATTGTCCAAGAAGATCTGCATTGCTTTGTCTCGGATTATGTTCCAGAGATGCAGGAGAGCCAAGCAAATGGTCAATCAATGGGCCAAGCTGCAGTGACTCTGGGCAGTCTGCCTTTGGCAATGAGCTCCACAGCCGAACAGGCTGGCATCCATCATTAGCAGAACCAACTGGATATCGTCCAGAGGAAGTTCTTTCAGCAGATAAGCAGGCTGCTCCCACCATTTCAGTCTGGCTATGAACAATAGGGAAAGAGAGAGCCTGATGTCGAAGTCCTGCATCAGCGGGCCAGCAGGGATCTTTGTATTGGATGCAACTGTGAATTTACATGCAATAAAAATCATTTTGTTTTCCTCATACAAGTGGTAATTAATGTACTCCAGTGCCACATTTCAATTATTTCAGTTCAGTTAAATTAAGTTAATTATCCTAAATGATTTCAGTTAAATCACGTTAATTCCATATTGTTCTATGTAACGTTAGAACCCAACTGTTCCATGTAAACCACCTTGACACCTTTGATAAGGTGGTATATAAAACCAATTAAATAAATAAACAACATCACATAATGGCACAAATTTAAAATATTTATAGAGGTCAAAACAGATAAAATAATCCAAAGCTCATAACACTACCTAACAGTGCATCTCATTGAACAGAACCATTAAATATGACCCGTTCTCTGGAAAAACCAATGGGCCCATGTTTATTGCCCATGAGCTGAATGAAACAACCAGGTCCATATTTAGAGAAGACTCTCATGCAAGTACCACTCAGTTTGCTTTTTTAACTGAAAGGAACACAAGCCTGCGATCCCCTGAGACCACAGTGCATGCTGGGAACATAGTGCTGTAATTGATCACTGAGATATACAGTCTAATACTCTCTAGGGCAATCATTAAAAAGTCAATCCTGCTCTGGTGGGAGCCAGTATGATCCTTTCAAATGTGGTACTGTACAATGGGCAGATATTGCAGTCTACCAAAAGCTAGGTGGTGACATTCTTGAATCATCTGCAAGTGTTATCTCTAAAAGGTAGGGTCGGGGGGGGGGGAGTTGGCATTGGGTTGCATATGGAAATTTATATGCTAAGCACTGACTTGAAGGCACATATAGAAGAATTGCAAATGGACAGACTGGATGAATCCTGATCCCCCTCAGTCTCCGGCTCATCTTTGCCGTTCCCCTAGATTTCCCATAGTATGTAGCTGTTGTGTTGTTGGTCTTGATTAGATTGTAAGGTCTGATGAGCAGGAACTGGCTTCTACAGGTCTATGTACAGCGCTGCATGTACAGGAAGTCATCAGACGTTGGAAAGGGGGCAGAAGCAAACCGCCCCGCAGCGCCAAAGTTTAAAGGTAAGTGCCATGGGGCTGTTAGTGCTCATTGTCACTGCTGCAGATCCTGGAGAGAAGCGACAATGGGCTCTGGAGGGGGCACAAGGGATGAGGTTCACCTGGGGCACCTCCAGACTCCCCAGCCACACGCTCTACTACTACTAATAATTTGTATAGCGCTATGAAGTATACACAGCACTGTTCAAATAGATGTAAGACACAGTCCCTGCTCATCACAGCTTACAATCTAATAAAGACAAAACACATGTAGCCCGATTTCAGAAGGGCATGTCCAGGCCATCCAGATGGCCCCGTACAGGACAGGCCCGTTTGGACCCAATTCTGAAATGCAAGAGCAAAACATAGCCGTGGCTGTCAGAATTGGGCTGAGGATGGCCCAGCGTGTCCCTCCTGCAGCCATGGGGACGTCCTCCCTGTGGCTCCATCTACCCACAGCCCCAGACCCCCAAGTCCCCACCACCCAACCCAATGGAAGCCGCTGGGGCCCAGATCAGGCAGCGGGAACTCACCCTCCATGTCCCAGTGGTCCTGTGCGGGGACTCCTGGGCTCCAGGGGGGCTGCCAGCCACGTTTGGGGGGGGAGTCCTGCTCTTGTTCCACCTCAGAGGTGGTATGAGCAGGGCGTCCCTCCGGCGATCGCAGATGTATAGGACCATCCTGGAATTGGCCCTGTATGTCCAGGGCTCAGCCCCATTCACGCTCTGCCCTCTCTCTGCCCCCATCAAGCCTCCGTCCACCGCAGGATGCGCAGTAGCTCTGTGCGTCAGCGGGACGGAGGTGGAATACCGGCAAGGTGGATAGGAGGGAAGCAAATACCAGCGGGACGTGCTGCCAAGCTGTCCACCTCTTAGAATCGGCTACATAGTGAAACTGGGCACTAGAGTACGGTAAGATAGACATAAGTAGTGGACAAGAGAGTGAGGATTATCAGGATCCAAAACTGGCTTCAAAGAGGTGGGTTTGTAGCCTGGATTCCTGATATTAGTGCCCTTCCGTACTTGCACCCTGTGTGGCCCTGGTCATTACCCTGTATTTAAATCACTAAAGTGAAAATAAAATATGCTTTCTGCTCCCTCAGTCCCTATTGCTGGAATTAGGAACAGGAAGCTGCCGAATGGATGGGAGTGGGGGTCACAGCTCTATAATCGGGGCAATCCCTGAAAATCATGGGCATCTGGTCAGTGGTGTACCAAGGCTGGCTGCAGGGAAGAGGGGCACCAGCTGCAAGGGGGTGCACCCCCCCCCCCGGGGTCTAGGAACTCCACTGGATTGCACTTAGAAACATAGAAACATGATGACAGAAAAAGACCACATGGCCTATCCAATCTGCCCTTCCATATCACCCACTACAACAGTGCCCCCTATACTGTACCCTTGGATTTTTGCAGCCCAAATGCATGACCCTGCATTTTTTAACATTGAATATTGTGTGGGATTCTGGTTGCCATATCTTAAAGATATAGCGGAAATAGAAAAGGTATAGAGAAGAGCGGCCAAAATGATGAAGAGGGGGAAAGGCTACCCCTACAAGGAAAGGCTTAAAAGGTTAGGGCTCTTCAGTGTGGAAAACAGAAATCATACAGGTCTACAAAATAATGAATGGACTGGAATGGGTAAACATAGATCAGTTGTTTACTCCTTCAAAAAATAGAAAGTCTGGGGGACATGCAATAAAGCTACAATGTAGCACGTTTAAGACTAATTGAGAGAAAATATTTTTTCACTCAGTGTATAATCAAACTCTGAAATTTGTTGCCAGAGGATGTTGTAAAAGCAATTACTGTATCTGGGTTTAAAAGAGGTTTGGACAGGTTCTTGGAGGAAAAGTCCATAAACCATTATAAAAGTGGAGCAGCAAAATCCACTGCTTCCCTGGGATAAACAGCATCGAATCTGCCTACCTTTGGGAACCTGCCAGGTACTTGTGACCCAGATGGGAACAGGATTCTGGGCTTGATGGACCTTTGGAATGATCCAGCACTGCTTATCTTATGTTGTACCAGACGAGAAAGAAATTCGGCTGCCGATTTGCGTTATCTGTGACTGGATGAGAATTCTGTGTGGTGTGACTGAAAGGACTGTCTGCTTGTGGTTGCTTGGACTACAGTGAAACTTCCAGCTATTGTTGGAAGTTCCTGATTTTTACAGTTGTAGGATGTGAGAGGTGAGCTGGAACAGAGCTTCTCTTACTGTCCTCTGCCAGTAATTATTGTTGAAGTTGTTTTTAGGAAGTCTCGGTGAAGCTGTGCCCTGAAGCTTGGAATCTTATGGCGTAAAGGGTGTGTTTGAGAGTGAATATGGTTCTAGTGTGAGTGTGTTTAGATAGGACACTGATTTATTTTGTTAGATGGGGTACTGAAGATAACCACAGTCACAGTGTTCCTTTAGAGGACTGTCAGATCTACGATTGGAGTTTTCCTTTATAGTTTTATTTTTTAAGTTAGGAGTTAGGGGAGTAGGGTATTCCTGACTCTGGAGCACTCCTAGGAGATCAGTATAGAGGAAGGAAAGACAGTGTAGGACAACACCTGGAACAATATCAAAGGTCCCATCTGAAGACTTTATTAAATAAATTGATTAGTACAGAGGAGATTGCTACAGTTATTAAAGGCTTGGCTCTACATAAGGCGCTGGGGCTGGACGACCTGCCAATAAGCTTCTGTAAGACCAGGGCACCTTTGATTATCCCATTGCTGGAGCAGCTGTTTAAAGGGGTACTCGAGGGGAGCCAGCTGGCACCCTCGATGCAACAAGTGGCTATTTCGGTTATAGGTAAGCCTGGACAAGATCCTACCGTGTGTGGATCGTACTGCGCTATCTCACTTTTGAACACCAGTGGGAAGATTTTGGCAAAAATCTTGGCTAATCGCCTGGGAGCAGCATTGCCTAGTCTGGTACAGCTCAACCAGACTGGGTTTGTTCAAGGTCATAGTACAGGGGATAATATCAGGAGAACGCTCCAGGTGATTTGGGTGGCGTAAAAGGAAAGGCAAGATATAATGCTTCTTGCATTTGATACTGAGAAAACATCTGATAGGGTTGAGTGGGGTTCATATTTGTCATACCGTGGAAAGTGGGGATAGGCCCTAGGTTGCTGGCATGGATCCAGGCGTTATATATGGATCTGGAAGCCACAGTGAAGATTAACGGTCGTTATTCAGAGTTCTTTCTTTTGAGACAGGGGACATGACAGGGGTGCCCCCTTTCACTCCTCCTCTTCACACTGGTCATGCAGCCCCAGGCGGAGTGTAACAGGGGTGAAGATAGGACAGGAAGAGCATAAAATTGCTTTATTTGCAGATGATATCCTACTTTTTGTGACCTGTCCACTGTTGACATTGCCAGTACTCTTCCAAGAGCTTGAGCATTTTGGGGCCCTATCAGGCTTCAAAATCAATTTGTCAAAAACGGAGGCGTTGAGTATCAATGTGTCAGAAACTTTAGTATGGTGGTTGCAGGAATATTATTCTTTCCGGTGGGCCACTAAGTCGATTAAGTACTTAGGGATTCACATTACTAAGAACCCCATGTGGTGAACTATCCTACCTCATTAGTACAAATTGGGAGGGAGTTAGAGAAATGGAATGAGGAGGATATTTCATGGCTAGGTTGGATTGCGGCCATAAAAATGACAATTCTCTCTCGACTGGTCTACTTTTTTCAGGTTCTCCCGGTCCAGGTCATTTGCGACACCTTCAGCGGAAGATATTTTTGTTCATGTAGAGGCACAGACCACCACGAATAGCACGAAGGGTATTATATGCTATGAGACACAGAGGGGGACTGGGGATGCCCGAAATATCAGATTATTATTTGGCCACCCAATTGCAGCAGGGAATGGAAGGGAGGGTACAGGGGAAGCCGAAACGA
This sequence comes from Ichthyophis bannanicus, assembly GCA_033557465.1. NCBI lineage: Eukaryota > Metazoa > Chordata > Amphibia > Gymnophiona > Ichthyophiidae > Ichthyophis > Ichthyophis bannanicus. Next base: position 3,276,460 of record CM066035.1, read on the forward strand.
TTCTGGACTCTTGAGCAGCACTGGGTGCTGGGTCATGAGCCCCACCATCTTCCATAGTTAGAACAAGGGTTACTGAGAGGAGATTGGACAGAGAACTCTTACATTTACCATCTATGGATGGAGTGGCAGCGAGGCTGGAGGAAGATGGCTCCCTACCAAGCCTTTTCAACATTGGCCCCCATAAGAGTGATCTCTGATTTTTGTCTGGGGAGAGAGGAAACATTCAAGCAGTAGGCGGAAAAGGAATTGGACACATTTGACAAGCTTCTGGAGACTGGGGAGGTAAAACTCCTAGTAAACCTCAAACAGCAATTCTCCCTGGGGGCCAAAGATTATTTTGCATATATGCAGGTTGCCCATTTTCTTAAACAGGGGAGATACCGGCTCATCTATGAAGACTGGTTCAATGACTTGGAGGCTTTGTGGTTGTGCCACCATCAGTCTAGAGGGATAATTCACCTCCTGTAGCTAGCCTCCATACCCAGAGGGGGGAAGAAAACGTTTCATATATGCAAGAGTGGGAGAATGACTTAGGGGTTAGTTGGGAGGAGAGTGACTGGCAGTCGGTGTGCATGGGAGTGTCCAGATATGCCTTGTGTTTGACAAGCAAGGAAAACACGTATAAGCTGCTGATTCATTGGTATTATACTCTAGTGAGGTTGAAGAAGATGTTCTCGACAGCCTCAGACCACTGTTGGCAAGGCTGTAGGGGGTTGGGTACCCTACTTCATATATGATGGGAATGTCCCAGGATAGGGCGCTATTAGGCACAGATCCAAGGGCAGATACAAGCTGTCTTTAATGTTGAAGTGGGCATGGATCCCACCTTCTACCTGATGGGTTGCTGGCCGGAGGATTTGCGTATGAGGTGGTGCCAACCAATACGCTCAGAAGCTCCTGCCCAATCGGGGCTGTGGGAGGACTTTAAAAGAGCATCACCGACGGGAACAGGAACCGGCAGCTCACTCACCTTCCCCGGGCCAGCACTCTCCATCCCTGCAGCTCAGCTCCCCCGATTGGGGTAGAGCGCCTGAGCGGGAAGCCTCCTGCTCAGAAGCTCCTGCCCAATCGAGGCAGTGGGAGGACTTTTAAAAGAGCGTCGCCGACGGGCGCGCCTGCACCTGAGTCATGGCACTGAGGCAGGCACACCAAGACTGACAGTCAACCGACCTCATCCAGCGTGCACCCAAAACCAAATCAACAAAGGACTCTAAAAACAAACGACCATGCAAGGTAACACCAACATGGCCACAGCACTGTACCTACCCATCGTTCTCCTCCTCACCCAACTCCTCCCACACCACACACCCACCCTCTTTAACGCTACCAACACACTGTGGATACCCCCGCCATAACACATACTCTACACACACTACCACGACCCCACTCAACTCCATCACAAGAGCCCCAAACTGAGCAGGCAAAAAGAATCCAAAAACAGCACCCACACATGCACTCTTAAGGCACCAGATACACCAAATCATCCCCCGACTCTATCAATAGAACTCATCAATGCCAGGTCAGTAAGAAACAAGATTAATGCCCTTGCTGACCACATGGAAGCTCAGCAAGCAGACATCCTCTACATCACTGAAACATGGCTTACCCCCACCGACAACGTGCTACTCAACCAATTAGTTCCCCCCACCCACTGCCCACGCACACAAAGGAGAGGAGGAGGAGTACTGATCATCGCAAGGAACAACCTAAAGCTGAAAATCAATTCCACTACAACTACAAGTCACTGCAACACAGTCATTGTAGAAAACAGAAATCTAGTCCTGTGCCTCACCTACAGAGCACCAAATGCTCCAACAGACGAACTATCATCAATATTGGAAGCGATACGTACAGTCAACAACCTCCACAAACCACTGCTTGTACTTGGAGATTTCAACCTTAGATCTACCACTAGCAAGGATGCAGAAGCCTTTCTGTCAGCCATGGACTCCCTCCAATTCACCCAGATGATCAATACCCCACACACAGCCTCGGATCATCCCCCAACCTCATCTTCATAAATGAACAAATCGAAAGCTGGAACACCACCATCACGACCGCCGCCAAACCTACGGTCCCCAGAATACAAAAACCACACAGCACAAGATCAAGCTCCACCCTCTGGTACTCCAAGGACATGCGCAAAGCAAAGAGAGCCCTAAGACAACTAGAATGTCGCTGGAGACGCACCAAGTCAGCCTCCATACTGGACTTATACCAGGCAAAACAAAAAGAATATAACAACCTCATCAACGAACAGAAGAAGGAATACCACACAAACCTGATCCTGAAGTCCGCAAACAAACCACGAGAACTCTTCAAATTAGTAAAGACCCTCACCAACGAACCCTATAACAGGAATGAAAAGCAAATAGATCCACAGACCTTTGCAGACTACTAAAGACCAAATTCACCGCCCCCCCCCCCAGGATAACACGGTTATCATCAGCAACAAGCCCCCTCCTCCCAACCAAATATGGGGTAACTTTAGCATCCCGTCCGCAGAACAGATCTCAAACATCACCGCTCTCAACACCAGCACTGCCCCCACTGATCCATGCCCCGTAACCTGGATCAAAGCAGCAAAAGAAGATCTGATCCAAATAATTTGCAAAATAGTTCACAATTCCCTTACCACAGGAATAATGCCAAGCACCCTGAAGCTAGCTACAATACGCCCTAGTCCCAAGAAATCCATACTAGGTAAATCTGACCCTGCCGCCTACAGACCCATCTAAAGCCTCCCCCTCATATCAAAGATCATCGAAAAGGTGGTCCAACATCAGCTTCAGCATCACGTCGACATCCATGCCCCCCTAGACCCTAATTAACACGGCTTCCGACCAAACCATGGTGTCGAAACTCTACTAATTCACCTCTTCGACAAGCTGATCCAGATTATCGACAACAGCAGAATGGGCATCCTCATGATCTTCATAGACATCTCCTCAGCATCTGACACTGTTAACCACACAACCTTGCTAGCTAGACTACAGGAAGTTGGCCTACACAGCACCACCCTGAAGTGGTTCACATCCTACCTCACCACAGCTCCAAGTCAAATGCGGCTCAGATACCTCCCAGCCTCTAGAGTCACCCAGGGCATCCCACAAGGCTCATTACTCTCTGCCCTGCTTTTCAACCTATACATACAACCCATCTGCTCTATCATCAAGAACCACAAGATACAATACACCATCTATGCAGATGACATCATGATATTCACCCCCATCAACTTAGCCAGCCCAGACTACTCCAACCTAGCCAACTGTCTCCAGCAAATGACAACTTGGCTCCTAAAAAACAACTTATCCATAAACTATAACAAAACAGAAGCACTACTCCTCTCAAGAAATGCCACCTTTTCCCCCACACCCACCGTCAAGCTGAACGACATCATAATACCAGTAAAGACTGAAGTAAAATACCTTGGAGTGACTCTCGACAAGGAACTGAACCTACAATCCCATATTGCCAAAACCACAAGGAATGCATACCTCAAAATGAGAACCATCAGGCGTCTCAAACCCATTCTCTCACAAGATCACTTCCATACGGTCTGTCAAGCCATCACTCCCACATTAGACTACTGCAACCTCATCTACCTTGGGCTCTCAAAACAAGCACTCCGGCCTCTACAGCTAGCACAGAACACTGCCGCCCGCATAATAACAGCTGCCTTGGGGCACGACCACATTACCCCCATCCTGTACCATCTCCACTGGCTCCCTTTCAGCTCCCAAATCTGATACAAGGTACTCCTAAACATATTCAAGATAAAACAGAACCTCTCAGCAAACAGCCTGCAACCTTTCATAAAAGCTGTCCAAAGCACTAGACCCAGAAGAAAGAGAACCTCAGATACCATCATCACCCCCAAAGAATTCACAAGAACAAAACAAGACATCTCAAGAAGAGCACTATCCCTGGCGGCGTCTGCTCTATGGAACTCTCTCCCTGATGATTTGAGATCAGCCACGGACCTCAAGGACTTCAGAAAGCTGCTCAAAACAACACTCTTCACAGAACACTACAAGGATCGCATGTAACAAGCCACCAGCGTTCGCCATCCTATGCAGCCCCTGCTAACTTTATATAGCCCCTATTCATAGCTCACAATGTATATAGCTCACCAATTAATCTTTCACACAGCTTTCCACAGCACACATGTTGAAGTATCCACTGCATGTATTCACCCCCACACCTCCTCTTGATTGTTTGATGTGCTAACCGCTTTGATTTAAAGATAAAAGCGGTATATTAAATCCTTCTAAATAAAATAAAATAAATAAATATATCATAGTGGCTCACTGCGAAGTTGCCTGGAGCAGGAAACAACCATAACCTCCAGAATTGGAAGCGTGGATACGAAGACTCCGGAAGGTGATCACCATGGAGCGGTTAACAGCGCTCTACTGAGGAAAGTGGACACCTATAGAAGTTGGAAACCTCTATTGGACTATTTACGGACTGAATGAATCTTTCGGGGAGGAGGGGGGTGAAGGGAAAGTTTGACATTGTTAATGGTGCTGTAGTTCCTCAAAAACCAAGGAAAGGTTATGATGTGCTCTGGAAATATTGTTAAAAACTGGTTATAAAAAAACCCCAGTTAATTTACACACTTTGGGAGAAACATCTGTGAAGAATTGGGCTTAACATTATTTACCAAACAGATTTGGTAGCTCTTGATAAAAGGAGAAGTATATTATATACTGGAAGTTCAGAGTTAATTATTGCAGAGAAAATTTAAAGTTCCTTTATGCCTTGGGAAAAGGAAAATGTTATGTCAAGTGTATAATGTTGCATTTGAAATCTTCTTGCATATGCTATGAAGTGTAAACTGTTTACAAACATCTTGTTTAGCTTTAACTGTTCCAATCCAACTTATTTATTCCTCTACAAACAAAGGGAAAAATAGCTGAAATTCCATCTACTTACATGTTGATCTTATTCTGTAACAGCAAACAAATCTTCAACTCTAACTTAATTCTATTTAGCTTCCTTTACCTCCCACTTCTGTGATCCCAGTAGTTAGTGTGGGGAACATAGTGTCCGGTGTAGGGAGGGGTGGCTCAGTGGTTAGGACAGGTTACCTCGGGCCATGGGTACAATTCCCATGTAGGAACAAGTGACTGAGGTCTCTAGTCCCATGGCCACTCCTTGAGTCCTTGGGTAAACCACTTAACCCTCCATTGCCTCAGGTACTCTTAGACTGTGGGCCCTTTGGGGACGAGGGCATAAAACGTGCCTGTTAGAATATATCTGTAACCTGCTCTGATACACACAGTAAAAGGGCAGTACATCAAGTGCCTAAACCATGCTTGTGACTCTGGTTTCCCAAAGGGTTCCAGTCTGACCACGTGGCATCACAACTACAGTAGCAAAAGGTAATAGTAGGACTGGGATTTCTTTCCTGGGCCCAGGGTTACGTTACAGTTTGCCTGCATAATGGTTAGCTGGTTAGTAGGGGGAATTTTAACCATGAGGATTTCATGGTCATTCCAGGTCACATACTATCTTCAGAGAGCCCAGGGTAAGGGCGTTGAGTGCCCTGTGCAGACTTTCAGCCATATGCTTACAACCAAACAGCCCCCCCTAAGATTTTGATCATAAAAACACCCCCCTTCTACAATCCTATACAAATGCATAACTGGACAGCATGGTGGGATATTTACCATGCTAACTGTATTAATCGTATGGAGGATGCTGCCACGGCAAACACAACTTATAAAAGGTGTTACGAATGACTTGATCAACTTGTGGCCCAAAGATTAAGCTGGAATCAATAACTACTCCCAACTATACTACCTTCTAGGAAACCAGAAACACTTAACCTACTCGAAATGAAGCAGGAATATGCAACGCCTTGCTTGTGTCAGTTACTAACACCTCTGTCTTCCTAAGATTAACAAGGAAGCCCATTCACATCCAACCAATCAATTTTGCTAGTATGTCAGTAGAAACTTCAGCTAGTCTGGTTGTCACAGGTGTAAGTAGCATGACATCATCATTCAAGCGACAATGTACACTTCAAGCTTTAAACATGTCTCACAATGGATGTGAATAAAGATTAAACAAAACTGAGGATAGCAAAGATCCTTGAGCAACCCCCAAGGCAGGGAATACTATCCCAAGTAGCAGCCACTCTCCCTGCAGGACGGATCTTTGAGTTAGTCTGACTGTCAGGATCTATTGTTTTGCTTTGACTGGTGTTTTTCTGTGCCCATCAGAAGCTGCTGCCCTCGCGACCTTGCCTAAGGGATGGGTCAGCCTTGGTGGAGCCATCTGATGGTGTGAAACACAGGGGTGTGAACACATACAGTCCAGTTTAACCCACTGCATCGTGGAGATTGTGATTCCCCTAAGAGAGGCAAGTCTGCACATCCATTCATGTTTATGTTGAACCACAAGAGTGGGAAGCCCTCGTGGGGCAGACTGTCTTCCTTGGCAGGGCTGTACCAAGCTAGAAATGTGCCCTGTGCGACTTGTGAACCTGGTGCCCCTCCTCCACCCAATTGCAGTTAGGACCTTAGTCTTGTTGGAAGCCCACTGAAGACATTGGTGCCCTGTGTGGCCACACCCTTGCACAGTCCTTGGTACAGCCCTGCTCCTTGGCAATGACTGAAGAAGCAGCAGTGACGGACCACAGGCAGCCTAGGACGCCTCTCCATTCCCTCACCCCTGAAAACCAGCATTAAAGGCACCCTAACCCTAACCCTCTTCCACCATATACATCCCTGCCTTTGAGACAGGCGCAAGGTAGTAAAAGCTGTTAGTGTAGCTGGGTTTAAAAGAGATTTGGACAAGCTCCAGGAGGAAAAGTCCATAAATCATTATTAAAGTGAACTGGGGAAATCCACTCCTTATGGCATGGAATCTGTCTAACTTTTGGGAACCTGCAGGTACTTGTGACCTGGATTGGCTGTTGTTTGAGACAGGATCCTATAAGATCATAAGATATGCCATACTGGGTCAGATCAAGGGCCTGTCAAGTCCAGTATCCTGTTTCCAACAGCAGACTTGATGGACCCTTGGTCAGACCCATTATTGCATATCTTATGTTCTTATGATTTAATAGTAAGCTGCCCCTATCTGATAGCATGAAGTAACCTGTGCTTCCTAAACCCTCTTCCCCAATCCTCTCGGAAATCCAGCAGCGTGGGGCAACCTGACCTGAACATCCCCTCACCCAGGAACTTTGTGATAGCACAAGGCAGCCTGAACCCCCACTGCCCCCCGCCCCCACCTCCCTGCCACTACAATGCCAGCAGTTGCCGATGCCCTGTCTGACAGTTCAGGCAGCTCTTGACCCCCTCCCCCCACCATCACCACTCCCTCTCCAAGCACAGAACCCCTATTGTCTTCCTCACACTGTCCCTTGGCCATTCTATCAACTCTAATTTTACTAACAAATCTTAATATTGTCTGCAGATTTGGGAGGGGGGGGGAGGGAGTTGCTGCTCCTGCTTTCTTTCCATGATAAGGTCAGTTATGTACCAGCTTCAGCATAAGAGGAAGAAAGCGGCTAGCTGGGAATAATGCCACCCTTTCTCCGCAAACAGGAGGCGATTTGCATTAATCAAAAGAAGGACAATGAGGAATTATCAACCAAGCTTTGAATTCTCTTTCCTGGTGCTTATGTTTGCTCAGGTTTTTATAATCTGGTTTTTCTTTCAACTTTGCTGTAGAGAGGTGCAGTGTTAACACAGTTAATGGGCACATTCATCCAGAGCTGCCGAGGAACTGGAAGAAGACTCCAGTCGGGGGTCTGGCTTTCCGACACCTGCCCTTGGTGCATTCTTTGACCTGCAGTGTAAGGACCCAAATGACTCCTTACCAGCCAATGCCTGTCTTTTATAAAGAAGAACCAAAAAGGTACTGAGCACTGCATAAGAAGGTGGAGGCCTAGTCCGTTCTGGACATCCAGTCCCTTGTGTGGCCAGGTAGAATCGGGGCATACTGCGATAGACCCGATTCTAATCCCACGGGTGCTAGATGTGCCCACAGGATCAGAATTGGGTCTACTGGCCTGGATGTGTAGGCCGGCCCTGATTCTGAGCGGCTGCACGCTCAGCCACATATCGGGTTAACTCAGCCAGACTCCCAAATGGAGCCGCAGAGCCATGGTGTCCTGTTGCCATGGCATTGCTGCTCTATTCAGGAACCGCAAACGCTGTCTGTCACTGAAAATGTCCTTTCCCCGCAGCCAACCCCTGATCTGGCCACCCATAGCCAGGGTCTAACTGCGGGAAACCTCCTGCATGCCTGCCAGTTTTGTCCCCGCTGGCTGTCGCTACTACCCTGTATCCAGGGGGACTTATTCCATCTCTGAGGTGGAATAAGTCCCCTGTCTAACCAGCCTACCCTGGATGTACAGGGCTGATCTCAGAATCGGCTCTGTACATCCAGGGTAATAACCCTCCCATGGCCCGCCCTGCCCCCTCCCCATCCAAGGCTCCCTGTCCAATTCTGCTGTTCATACAGGGAGCCTTTGTGCGGGATTGGCAGGGGAAACGACTAGCGGAGATGTACATCCAGGCAGGGTGTACATCCCCACTATTCATGGCTCGGAATGACCCCCATAACGTAGGAACTGCCATACTGAGTCAGACCAAAGGTTTACCTGGTTCCAATAGTGGCCAATCTAGGTCACATGTACTTGTCAGGTTCCCATAAGATAGACATATTCCATATTGCTTATCTCAGGGGTGAGCAGTGGATTTCCCCGGTCCTCCTTAATAATGGTTTATAAACTTTTCCTCCAGGAACTTCTCCAAACCTCTTTTAAACCCAGCTACCCTAACAGCTTTAACTACATCCTCTGGTAATGAATTCCAGAGTTTGATTATGCATTGATGAAAAAAATGTTTTCTCCAAATTGTATTAAATGGGCTACGTTGTAGCTTCATTGTGTGTCTCCTAGTCTTTCTACTTTTTGAAGGAGTAAACAACTGATCTAAGTTTACCCATTGCAGTCCATTCATTATGTTAGTAGCACTGACCATAATATTCCCAAAAAATAGGGAGGAAAAGGTGCATTCATAAGGGGTGACGTATCAGAAAAAATCTGTTTCATTTTGCTGAAATTTTCTAATCATTGTGCCTTAAAGTACTCTCTAAGCATGCTTTAAGGGGGCTGATTTTATAAAGGAGTTGTGTCATTTTATTTGCTATTTTAAAGGACTTGCACGTATGCTTTTGTCAGCTGCTATTCTGTAAGCACACGTGTAAGTCCTATTGGACGTACTTTCAGGGTAACATGCACAGACAGTGAAATTTACACAGGTAAATATAATTTACTCATGTTTCTGAAGAATCTAGACACGGATAGGCAGACGTGCTGCAACTAGACTGAGGCATGTCTTTACACTTCTATTCTATAAAGCAAAAGATGTCTGTACTTCACATTATAAAATAGGTCCCAAATACACCTGCGGCAACGCACATTAATTGCCCAGAGTTAATGTAATTACCTTCCTGAGTCCATTGCAAAAAGCTTCATTTATACTGAGAAATCCTTGCAAGCAAACACTTTTACGAAAAACTTCTCGCATCAAACATATCATATATCTTAATATATCCAGAGAGTCTCTGCAGCAAATCAGGTACAAACTTAATTTGGGGATAGGGGACTACCTACTGTCCCTGAATGTAACTTCCCTTGATCTTCTCCTGGAAAAGGCATGAGCTAAACACTACTAATTTATTTTTTTTGTGCCATCAAGTCAGTGTTGACTCATAGCGACCCAGCTGCCTCTGGGTTTTCTTGGCAATGTATCACTGGAAGTAGATTGCCAGCCTTTTCTTCCGAGGCAATGGAGGGTAAAGTGACTTGCCCAAGGTCACAAGGAGAGCCAGTGGGAAATGAACCCTTAATCTTCTGGGTACTAGGCAATTGCTCTAACCACTAGGCTACTCCTCCACACTACTAATAAATAAACAATATTAAATCAATCCAAACCAACACTACTGTTTTTCACAAGGACTTCCACTATCCAAGCTCCGAGGCGGACAGCAACAGCCAGAAGCTTCTGGGTCAAGATGGAAATGTTCCAAACTCCTTCAACATGAGGCAAAACTGCAAGCAATAATTCCCCAAAGTGAACTAGCGTACAGAGCAAGATTAGAGGGCGCACAGAGAAACGACTACGTCTGGGACATATCTCCTAGTATAAGCTACATGCTGGCTCCTGTCCCTGTTGCTGCTGGGTTATGAGGATGCCCATTTCCTATGTGCGGCATTCGGTGGAAACAGCCTTGGCAAAGTGTCTCAAAGGAGTGACGGGATATGTGACTGGGTGTCTGGACATATTGTGCATGTGCCTATACGTGAGCGTGTGTGTCAGTGGGAGTGAGCGTTGGTGCCGTGAGCGTGTGTGTCAGTGGGTGTGAGCGTCGGTGCTGTGAGCGTGTGTGTCGGTGGGTGTGAGCGTCGGTGCCGTGAGCATGTGTGTCAGTGGGTGTGAGCGTTGGTGCTGTGAGCGTGTGTGTCGGTGGGTGTGAGCGTCGGTGCTGTGAGCATGTGTGTCATTGGGTGTGTCAGTGGGTATGAGCGTCGGTGCCGTGAGCGTGTGTCAGTGGGTATGAGCGTCGGTGCCGTGAGCGTGTGTGTCGGTGGGTGTGAGCGTCAGTGCTGTGAGCGTGTGTATCAGTGGGTGTGAGCATCGGTGCTGTGAGCGTGTGTGTCGGTGGGTATGAGCGTCGGTGCCGTGAGCGTGTGTGTCGGGTATGAGCGTCGGTGCCGTGAGCGTGTGTGTCGGTGGGTATGAGCGTTGGTGCCGTGAGTGTGTGTGTCAGTGGGTGTGAGCATCGGTGCCGTGAGTGTGTGTGTCGGTGGGTATGAACGTCGGTGCCGTGAGTGTGTGTGTCGGTGGGTATGAGCGTCGGTGCCGTGAGTGTGTGTGTCGGTGGGTGTGAGCGTCGGTGCCGTGAGTGTGTGTGTCGGTGGGTGTGAGTGTCGGTGCTGTGAGTGTGTGTATCAGTGGGTATGAGCGTCGGTGCTGTGAGTGTTTGTGTTGCTGGGTGTGAGCGTCGGTACTGTGAGCTTGTGTTGGTGGGTGTGAGTGTCGGTGCCGTGAGCGTGTGTGTCAGTGGGTGTGAGTGTCGGTGCCGTGAGTGTGTGTATCAGTGGGTATGAGTGTCGGTGCTGTGAGTGTGTGTGTCGGTGAGTGTTGGTGCTGTGAGCATGTGTTGGTGGGTGTGAGTGTCGGTGCCGTGAGCGTGTGTGTCAGTGGGTGTGAGTGTTGGTGCCGTGAGTGTGCGTATCAGTGGGTATGAGTGTTGGTGCTGTGAGTGTGTGTGTTGGTGGGTGTGAGTGTCGGTGCCGTGAGCGTGTGTATCAGTGGGTGTGAGTGTCGGTGCCGTGAGCGTGTGTGTCAGTGGGTGTGAGTGTCGGTGCTGTGAGTGTCAGTGCCGTGAGCGTGTGTGTCGGTGGATGTGAGCGTCAGTGCCGTGAGCGTGTGTGTCAGTGGGTGTGAGTGTTGGTGCTGTGAGTGTGGGTGTTGAGGAGAGATACGAGTGCTGGCAGCATGTGTTGGGGGGGGGTATGTTCTCCAAATGGGTTACTTTTGCACATACCATGCCAGTAATGAACCTCATGTGTGTGTCAGGGACTGTGTGTGTGCGTGCATGTGTTGGAGGGCTCTCTGTGCATTTGTGCCGGGGGGCGGGGTCGGGGGTCTGTGTGCATATCTGTGTGTCGGGGGGGCGGGGTCGGGGGTCTGTGTGCATATCTGTGTGTCGGGGGGCTTCTTTCCCTTATCCTCCTGCACCCACTTCTCTCTTGTACCATTCTTCCTTCTTGTCTTCCCTCTTGCCCTCCCCTTCTTTCCTTCCACCCACCCATACACTCTCCTTCCCCTGCTGCCCACCTTCGTACTCCCTCTCTCATTCCCTCCCTGTTTTCCCTTCTCATTTAATATACTCATTGTGTCTTCCCCATTGCTCCCATAACCCTGTTGTAGTGGTTGATATGGAAGGGCAGACTGGGGGTCTGGTGGTCTTTTTCTGCTGTCATGTTTCTATGTTCTGCCCCTTCTCCTTTCCTCCTCTAACCTCTCCCCTCCCTTATGCTCCGCCCTTTCTTGGCTCCTAAGCCTGCCCCTTCCCTTAAGCTCCATCCCTTCACTCACCCCTTCCATTCTCACACTGCTCCTCTCGCTATGCAGGTAGGACCCAGGGACGCCCGCCAGCTCTTCAGCACCTCTCCTCCTTGCCAGTAGGACCCAGGAACCCCCGCTACGTCTTCAGTGTCCCTGCTCTGTTTATGCATATGCACAGACAGACAAACATGGATGGAGGCTCTAGTGAAAGGTACCCAAAAGTGTAAACACGTAGCCATATTCAAGCATGGTTACAATCCACACACTTCAGTCTTGAAAAACCACTTGCTGATATGCATTCAATAAACCCTTGGCCCTCCAAAATTCTAAAAATGTGTCTGTCTGTTGGAGAGCTCCACTGTCTTGAGTCTTTACCAGAGGGGAGTCAGACATGATCACACTGGACATGTGTAAATTCTGAGCTTTTTATAACGGTTCTTGGGACGTGGCTGTGATTGGCAAGTCTGAATGGGCATTTTCAAACATGCAGATCACCTAGAGAGCTTCCAAAGTGACCCTCATAGTTTGTATGAGTTTATAGTCATAAACCTGATTGCTGCTGGGGATCTGAAATGAAGACCCTGTTCAATGTCATTTCAGTTTGTTCAATGTAAAGCGCACTGATGCAGAATAGTGCGGTATATAAGAGAATGTAAATAAGTAAAATAAATAAGACAGCTCCAACACACACTCACAAGTAAGACTTTGTCCACATCTGAAGCATCCAGACAGACAGCAGATGCTGACCAGTGCTCAGTACGATGAGACCAAAAGACCCAACAAATTGCTACCTCTCTCGAATGCGAAAAGGGGGTGATTTAATGGTCTATAAAACTCCAGCACAGGACAATACCAAAATCTTATTGGCCAGAAAGGCAGGGTACACTTTATTTATGGGGATTTCTCTGAAATCAATGGGAAAAACAGATGTCCTCTTGTGCATACAAAGCCCTTTTATAAGCATCAAAGCCGTAACCTTTCGGTAAGAATCATGGGAACATGTCTCATGCGTTCAGTGTGAAATCAGAGCCTGTAGAACAGAAGTACCATCATCGTAAAAACCTCACCTGCTGGAATACTGTCCCAAGTGCGCTGGGAGAAGCTTTTATAACTTAACAGGTTAACACAAGCATTGTGGAACCTGTGTCTTTTGGGGAAACTGCCAGGTACTTGTGACCTGGATTGGCCACTCTTGGAAACAGGATACTGGGCTTAGAGGACCTTGGTCTGGCCCAGTCTGGCATATCTTATGTTCTTATGGGTTTGCAGTATAGTTTTATAGTAAAATAATGGGCCTCCTTGATAATAGTTATATCCAAGAAAGGAATGTTGTCCTAATGAAAATGACACCGTTTGTAAATTAGCATCACACATATTGAACTATGAGGTAAACACTGTATATGAATAACATCAGACATCCCCATAACAAAAAAATATTTGTAAATCTCTTTCCCCAAATCTTGGTCTGTATAGTCATTGATTTTAGGGGTTACTTTTGCATATGTGCTACATGTTGAAGGATAAACCAATCCTTGTGAGTTCATCTTTTTTCTCCCTATGTACAAGAAAGGCTGGAAATATTATGGATAATGTTGAATTAAGATGTTTATCCTTTATATAACAGGGCCCTGTTGACTATCATCTATGTTGCCTTCAATAAAATATATGAGCCACCCCCCAATAAAATAGTAACATATAATCATAACTTCAATCTAACATAAGCCCTCCCCCAATAATAATCTTAAATAACATTATAGTACGCTCGTATTTCATAACATTCCAAAACCCATTCATTATGACCATGCTATCACCATATAGGACATGCTATGGGATATAGACAGTAGAAGGACCCATTTGCTAGAGCACCCTTTGGGAGGTTGAATTGAGAACCCCTAGAGTATTCTGGAAGAGTCAAGAGAAGAGTTGTGATTTGTGAGGCATAGAGCCAACTGTTCCTCTCTTCCCATGCATGGAGATACAGAATTGTGTCTTGCTCAAGGAAAAGGGGGTTGTGAACTTCCTTCTTGACGTTTGGAAAATGAAGAAAGGGAAGAGATTTGTCAAATCTTTGCTCCCTGGGTTGTTTTCCTATGACTGAAGACTAATGAGAATGTAGGAGTACTCCAGCAATGGATTAGAGTGCTTTATTTAAGAAATGTATACCTTGCATAATCAAATATTTTAAGCGGCTTCCGATATACATACATCATCAAATTTAAACACTCTTCTACATAAAACTGATCAATAAAAATATTGACATAGCATTAAGACAATAAAAAATTAAAAACAATAAAATCAATGTTACAAATAAACATTAAAAGGCACATTATGGAGACTGGAATTGAGACGTCAAGGTCATGACATTCACAATTCCAGCTGTATTTCAGAAAAGGCTCTCCCAGAGGAACCACTTTTCAAAGACACATATAGGAAAAATCAATGGGGGAGTCATGGCTGCCATACGCATGTAAGTGTCGTATTTCACAACTTGCAGGTGTAAGTGCTGCCAATTAACAACTTAACTTTAGAGGAGAAAATAAACAGGGGGTCAAACTGAGTACTTTTGTAAAACCTAGAACATGCCAGGTGTACATCCCAATGGCTACAATTTTGATCATAAACGTGTTTTCCCTAAGGGGACGATTCTGACCCATGAATAGCGGGCTTGCATACACAACCCCCATTTAGGCCAGGAACCGTATGCAGCACTTCTTGCTCCCCGCACGTATGGGGCCGTTGTGCAGGGAGCACTGGCGGGGGCAGGAGGGGGTGGTGCTGGGACAGAACGAGGACAGGATGGGGGCCTGGCCATGCACCCAGACATAGAGAGGCTATTCCGGGCAGGCCTCTTTACGTCCCCCGCACCTGCACTGGCTGCCTGTTTTATTCCACCCCGAAAGTGGAATAAGTGCTGGTTGCAGGGGAGATTGGGCGCTGAAGACCCCCCTCCAAAAACAGTGCGCAGCCATGAGAGTTATCGCGCCACCCAATCCAGGCCCTGGCTGTCCTCATCAAGGACTGGGCGGCAAGGAAAGGGGTTTATTGTGCTGTCGGGCATTAGGCGCTCCTGCTGGACGTGCCAATGCCATGGCGATGGGATGCCTCCGCACCGGCACACCAGCAGGAGCATTGAGGAGTGGAGATGGGCAGCCTGCTGTACGTCTCCCCACTCAGTGTGCTGTGCACGCCTGGATGTCCAAGTACCCTGGTTCCGCAACTGCGGGAACATATAGCTCCCACAGTTGCAGAACTGGGTACAATTTGGCCCTGTTCATTTTCTGGACACCTGGACGGCCCAGACATGTACAGTATAGAATTGGTCTACACGTGAAACAAGGAATACACATATAAATTTTTGACCTGCCCATGCCACTCTCTAACCACATCACCTTCATGTCTCCTTGCAATATCTTGCACAGCTATGTATAAATTCAGTCCTTTCTGAAACAGCCATTTACATGTGATTTACCTAAGGAAATTGCAAGTAAGTCTCAAAAACTGCCTAGATGCTACATAGTCCCCAGGTCATCATAGCAATGTAACTCAGCTTGATGGGCAAGGCTTTTTACAGGGGTGGTCCCGCACCAGAGAATGCCTGCCTTCCAGTTTCTGTTGTTCGAACCACATGAACTGATGGTGCATCCAGAAGGCATTGGCCTTCTGATCAATGCGCGTGGGTAGGATGATAAATTCTCAATAATGCTGCAATGCATGCAGGGGTCTCAATAATGCTGCAATGCATGCATGAACCTTAAATTGAACATGCCACATTACTGAGAGTCTATGTAAAGAGTAAACCAACAGAGAGCCATGCTCATATCTACTTGCCCTGCACAAGGTTCAGGCTGCTGTATTTTGCACAACTTGCACTGGGCAACTCTGCCAAGAAAACCTAAGGAAGAGTCGTAACATGGGCAACTATCCATAGGGTTGTCAGAAGTTGACATCAACTCGATGGCACTAAACAACAAATGGAACCTATTTCCTGACATCCAATCACTTTGAGGAGATGTTGGGATAATGATTTAATTTTGGGGACTGGACTTAAGTGGGGAGGTGATATACTATTGTGGATCAGGAGGTCATGGGATCATGGGATAGGAGGTGATATACTATTGTGGATCAGGAACTGGTTAAAAGACAGAAAGCAGAGGGTATGGCTAAAAGGCCAATTTTCCCAGTGGAAAAAGGTGAATAGTGGTGTACCCCAGGGTTCTGTGCTGGGCCCACTGCTTTTTGATATATTCATAAATGACCTGGAAAAGGGAATAACGAGTGAGATTATCAAATTTGCAGATAACACAAAACTATTTAAACTTGTTAAAACCCATGAAAAACCCAAAATTAAAATAAAAAATGAAATAAGATATCTAGGCGTTATACTAGATACACACCTTACGATGGAAACACACATCAGCAATACTATAAAGAAAATTTATTTCAAACTCAAAACACTCAAACAACTTCGTCCGCTAGTATTTACACAAGATTTTATCAACATAATCCAGGCAACAATAACTCCACATTTTGATTTTGCCAATCTAATTCTAATAGGCATATCAAAACAAAACATCAAACGATTGCAATTAGCGCAAAATGCAGCTGCAAGAATCATATTGAAAATTAACTCACTCCAACACATATCACCAGTACTAGCCTCCCTTCACTGGCTACCAATTCAAAGCAGAATAATCTACAAAGCAATAATAACAATATTTAAGGCCTTAAATGATATGGCCCCAACAATGCTTTGTAACTTAATACATAAAGAACCGTCCAAGCCAACACACAGAAAAGGTCAATTAAACAGACTAAAGATCCCGAAAAATTATACAAGAGCCCATAAGGCAACTAATAACAGAGCCTTCTCCCACATAGCCCCAATAATCTGGAATTCCCTCCCAGAGGAACTACGAACACTTACGGAAATCATGGAACTCCGTAAAAAATTGAAAACTTATCTGTTCACCAAACACTATAACATAGATAACTCAACACCCACTTTAGACAAAGGTTAAACAGGAATATGTCTACATTAAGCAAAAGCCCCTATCATACACAGATAACACATACATACGATGACCTCACAGCCTATGTCCATTCACTTCCATGTATATGCTTATGTGTATGTATATGTGTATATATACATATATATGTATGTGTGTATATATACGTGTATGTGTATATATATATATATACATATATATAAAACTGTATATAGTTTAATCTGTTCTATATTATCTCAAATTGTTAAGACTGTATATGCTTTATATAATATGATGTTCCTTGTAAATATGTTCTGTTATAATATGACGTTCCCTGTAAAACAAACTTGCTTTGTTAATTGTTGTTCACTGTAAACCGCAACTGAACTTTGGAAGATGCGGTATATAAATGTATGTATAAATAAATAAAATAAATGAGGATTGTGGAAAATTGCAAGAGGATCTTGATAAATTGGAAGACTGGGCATCCAAATGGCAGATGAAATTTAATGTGGACAAGTGCAAAGTTATGCACCTAGGAAAGAACAACCCAAATTATGGTTACACGATGCAAGATTCCACATTGGGAACCACCACCCAGGAAAAAGATTTAGGCATCATTGTGGATAACATGTTAAAACCCTCCACCCAGTGTGCAGTGGCGGCCAAGAGAGCAAATAGAATGCTAGGTATCAAGGAAAGGAATGGAAAATAAAACAAAGGATATTATAATGCCTCTGTATTGTTCCATGGTGGAACCACACCTTGAATATTGTGTGCAGTTCTGGTCACCGTATCTTAAAAAAGATATAGCGTTATTAGAAAAGGTACAGAGAAGAGCCACCAAAATGGTAAACGGGATGGAAGGATACTCCTATGAAGAGAGGCTAGAAAGGTTAGGGCTCTTCAACCTGGAAAAGAGACGGCTGAGGGGAGATATGTTAGAGGTCTATAAATTAATGAATGGAGTGGAACGGGTAAACGTAAATCGATTGTTTACATTATCAGAATATAAAAAGACTAGGGGGCATGCAATGAAGCTACAGGGTAACCTTTTTAAGACTAATAGGAGAAAATATTTTTTCACTCAACATGTTTTATTTATTTAATAAAACACTTTTATACCGCATCCTCCCAGGGATCGGATGCAGTTTACAAAGAACATTTGTTACAAGGCATGACAGTAGTGCATATCTGGTCTTAATACATGGAACCTTTGGAACCTTTTACAAGTAGCTTTTTACAGGTGACATAATAATTAGAACAACATTTGGAACTTTTTTACAGGTAACCTTTTACAGGTAACATGGAACTATGTACAAGCAGTGCAAATTTCATTTCAGGTTGTGTGCTTGGGGACTAATCTGCACTGGTTTATTTACAGGGGAGTAGGGTATCAACTATGTACATTTTGGGATGTTTGATAGGATCGGTATTAGTTTGGGCTTGTTTTAGTTTGTTGTCTGTTATCCTTTGTCTGTTTGTGTGTCAGTGATAGTGTTAATCTGTGTGCCAAAATGCTTTTTAAATAGATGCGTTTTTAATTTTTTACGGAAGTCTCCAATGTCTGTAAGTTGTCTGATGTCCTCTGGAAGTTCATTCATGCAATCAAACTCTGGAATTTGTTACCAGAGGATGTAGTAAAAGCTGTTAGTGTAGCTGGGTTTAAAAAAGTTTTGGACAAGTTCCTGGAGGAAAGGTCCATACGTTTACGTTTACGTTTATTTGGACTTTATATACCGCCCAACACTAGTAGTACCTGGGCGGTTTACAGTGCAAGTTAAAACAACTTAAAACAGTTTCTTAAAAACAGTTTAAAATGGCTGGAAAGAGGAAAGGAACGCCAATAAAACAGACAGGAAAGAAGAGAATAAGGATAGACAAGAAATGAACGAACCATGATTGCAGAAGTTGGTGTCAGGAGGATAAAGGGGAGGAGGTAACAGGGGGGGGGACTGGGGATGGCAGGTCGAATGCGAGACTGAAGAGGTAGGTTTTGAGTTGCGATTTGAATGTGTGATAGGACTCCTCTGCGCGGAGTGAGAAAGGGAGTGAGTTCCAGAGGCTGGGGGCTAGGAAGTAGAAGGCAGAAGTACGGGTAGAGACAAGGTGAGCCTGGGAAGGTGAGGGGAGGGCAAGGCGGTTGGAGTGTATAGCACGAAGTAGACAGGGGGGAGGGCGAAAATGTATCTGGTCAGAGAGGTAAAGGGGAGTGCCAGTGTGAACCGCCCTATGTGTAAGGATGAGAATTTTGTATTGAGCACGGAAAGAGATAGGCAACCAGTGATAGCGGAAAAGAAGCGGAGTGACATGGTCAAAACGTGAGGCATGGGCAAGAAGACGGACAGCTGAATTTTGAATACGTTGAAGACGAGACAATTGGGATTTGGGTAAACCGACAAGGACAACATTACAATAGTCAAGACGGGACATCACAAGGGAAAGGAGAAGGGTAGCTAAGGCGGAGGGGGACAGAAAAGGACGAATAGAGCGAAGTTGTCTAAGTGTAAAGAAAGAGCGTTGGATGATGGAGGAGATGTGATCCTTAAAAGAGAGAGAGGGATCAAGTATAACACCGAGATAGCGGAGTGAAGAAACAAGAGAAATAGGTTGTGAAGGGAAGGAAGGGGCACAAGAGGGAGAGGGACCCCCAAACGTGAACCAGATGGCATGGGACTTAGAAGGATTCACTTGCAGAAAGTTAGAAGAGAACCAAGTGGCAATAGCAGCAAGACAAAGATTGAGGGGAGTGATGTCTGGGGAAGCAGAGTTAGTACGGTGCAAGAGGAAGATATCGTCCGCGTAATAGTATGCGGAGATACCGAACTGTTGGACTAGAAGAGTGAGGGGTGCCAGGAAAATATTAAAGAGAAGCGGTGCGAGAACAGACCCTTGGGGAACCCCACAAGGGAGAGGGGTAGAAACAGAGGAGGAGGACCCAGAAACTACAGAAAAAGAACGACAAGAAAGAAAAGAATGAAACCATTGGAGAACCGTCCCAGAAAGACCAGCTTCGTGCAGACGGGTGAGAAGGGTGCGGTGGTCCACCAAGTCGAAAGCAGCAGAGAGATCAAGAGAGACAGCCAGTGTGTAGAGACCCCGATCGTGGGCAGCGTGAAGTTCGTTAAGAAGAGAGAGAAGAACCGTTTCAGTGCTGTGGGCAGGGCGAAAACCGGATTGGCAGGGATGAAGAGTGAGGGAAGCTTCAAGGTGGGAGGAAAGTTGTGTAAAGACCAGTTTTTTCAAGGAGTTTAGAAAGGAAAGAAAGGTTGGAAACGGGGCGCCAGTTAGCAAGCACAGAGAGATCGGAAGAATGGGATTTCAGAATAGGGCGGACAGTAGCGTGCTTCCAGCTGTTAGGGAAAATACCAGAGGATAAACTAGAGTTAAACAGGGAAAGGATATAAGGTGAAAGAGCTAAGGAGGGTTCAAGAAGCCATGAGGATGGGACAGGATCAGCAGAGCAAGTGGTCTTGCGAAGAGAAAGGAAGGTTTCCTGAAGAACAGAGGGAGAGATCAAAGTAAAAGAGGACCAGAGATGAGATAGCACAGGAGCAGATGGAGAAGGGAGGGGAAGAGGTGGGGAAAAGGATAGGGCAGGAGGAGAAAGGGGAGGGGGACACAACGGGAAAGATTGACGAAGGGAGTTAACCTTGTTGGCAAAGAAAGTAGCAAGGGAGGAAGGGTCAGGAGGGGAAGAGGCGGAAGGAGAGAAGGAGGAGGAAGGGGAGTGAGAAGCAGTAAGGGAGTGCAGTATAGAATATAAACGGCGAGAGGAATTAGAAGAAGAAGAGATAAGATTAGAAAAATAGTCGCGTTTGGCAGTGTGAAGAAGGGACCGGTAGTGCTGATGACAAAGACGAAAAGCTGATAGCGTGTTGGAGGAGGGATGCTTTCGCCAACGCCTTTCTGCCCGACGAAGGTATCGACGGTGCAGAAAGAGACCAGGATGGAACCAAGGATGGTGTGGGTGATGAGAGGAACGGGGACGGGAACGGACTGGGGCAACCAGGTTTAAAGCAGATTGGAGGGTGGAATTCCAGCATTGGGCCTTGTCATCCACAGAGAGGGAGTCGAAGTCCGAGGGAAACAAAGTGGCAGGGGAAGGGAATTGTAGGAGAGTGTCTGCAGTAATTTTCCGAATAGGTAATTGGACAGAATGAGGGTCTGGGGGAGTAGGGGAGATCAAAGGGGGAACAGGTACAGAAAATAATAGGCAATGATGATCTGACCAGGGGAGGGGAAAGGAGGATAAAGATGAAGAAAGAAGGGGAAAAGAAACAGAGGTAATAAGGAGATTAAGAGAATGACCAGCAGTGTGGGTGGGGAAGGAAACAGCTTGACGAAGAGAGAGGTCAGAAAGAAAAGTGAGAAAAGAAGAATCCTTTGCCGAGGAAGGAGAGTCAGCATGCACATTAAAGTCCCCTAGTATGAGAAGATGGGGATAAAGCAGAGTAGCCTCAGCTATGGTGGCCAATAAAGAATCCCAAGAAGTAGTAGAAAGGGAGGGAGGAGCATAAATAAGAAGAAAGTAATAGGAAGTGGTAGAGGAACTCAATTTTACGAGCAAGGACTCAGGGTAATGCAAAGAAGGAGAGGAGATAAGTTCAGACAGACAGAGAGAGGAGCGGTAGAGGATAGCCACACCTCCACCGCACCTGCCCCGGCGAGACACAGAGAAAAAGGAATAACCTGGGGGGAGACAACGGTTTAGGAGGGGCTCATCCCCTTCTTTCAACCAAGTTTCGGTTAAAAACAAAATGTCTAGGTTATGTGCTACAATCAGATCGTAGATCAAGAGAGATTTGGAGCGGACAGAACGACAGTTAACCAGTGCAAGTTGCAGATACACCGGGGGAAGGGAGAGGGAAGAGGAGGGGGAGGGGAAAGACAAAGTTTCGGGACAGGAAGCTAGATGTGAAAGCTGGCGAAAAAGAGGGCAGAGGGAGCAGCAGTCATAGGGGCCGGACGCCAGCCCCAGTGAACCGGGATGGCGGCCATAGCCTGAAAGAGGAGTAGGAGGAGAAAAGCGAAGGGCACAAGGGTAAAAACACTAGGACGAGAAGTGTACCCAGACAAGTGAAGAGAGGCAGTACACATAGACCGAAAACTTAAGAGCCAGGAAATGAGAGTCCCGATGCTACCGCCCCGGACCTCGCCCCAAGGAGCTCGCACAAGGAGCAACCATTATTAAAAGGGACACGGGATATCGCTGCTTGACCCAATACAAGCATTGTGGAACCTGTGTCTCTTGGGGAAACTGCTAGGTATGTATGACCTAGATTGGCCACTGTTGGAAACAGGATACTGGGCTTGATGGACCTTGCTCTGACCCAGTATGGCATATCTTATGTTCTTATGTTAACGGGGAGGATTTTAATATAGTAATATGTTTTATGTTTATTTATAATGCTAATCACGTGATATTTGCGGATGATAAGCATAATATTAAGTAAATTAAAACATGAGATTGAAATTATCGATTTTATACAAGATACTTGCTCCAAATCATTGGAAATAATATCTCACTGGTACCGGAAAATGCAGATCATCTGCATAAAGAGGAAAAATGGTTTCAAAAATTCCAATGGCATTTTCACCATTTTAATAAAATATCAAAGGCAGCTGAAATGTCAAATAGAACCAAAAATTAAGAAGTCCCCATGTCAAACCCTCCATGCAAAACATCGTCAGTTGAGATCTGTAATGTGTCAGCGCCATGCTTAGGTGGAAAACCAAACCGAAATGTATGCAAGACATCCTGCGACTCTACTGAATGATGGGCTGAAGGGTCTATCTAGTTAGGAGGACCTGCCGACCATAGAAACCTCCTGAATCCAATATTGTGTTGCTGAATATTTCCTCTAAGAGCTGCAGCAAATCTGAATAATGCGATGGTGGTCTGTGGGTGGGGCGAGAACATATCTGGTTAATGGTGATTTTCAGTCCACTAAGACCAAACATAGTTTACGACAACTAGCCACAGGGTCTCCATCAGTCAGCATTGACTTGATGGCACTTAACAACCGGATTCTTTTTAACATCTTTGTTAGTGATATAGCGGAAGGGCTGTCGGGTAAGGTTTGCCTCTTTGTGAATGATACCAAAATCTGCAATAGTGTAGACACCCAGGAAGGGGTAGATAACATGAGGAGGGATCTAGCTAGCTAAGCTTGAATGGTCTAGAATTTGGCAGCTGGGATTTAATGTTAAAAAATGTAAGGTCATGCATTTGGGCTGCAGCAATCCAAGGGAGCAATACAGTATAGGAGGTGAAGTACTTTTGTCCACTAAAGAAGAGCGGGACCTAGGCGTGGTTATGTCTGATGATCTTAAAGTGGCTAAACAGGTAGAAAAGGCGACGGCAAAAGCTAGAAGGAAGCTTGGGTGCATACGGAGAGGAGTGGCTAGCAGAAAAAAGGAGGTGATAATCCCTCTGTATAAGTCTTTGGTGAGACCTCATTTGGAGTATAGTGTGCAATTCTGGAGACTGCACCTTCAAAAGGATATAAACAGGATGGAGTCAGTACAGAGGGTGGCTACTAAAATGGTTAGTGGTCTTCGTTATAAAGCATATAAGGACAGACTTAAGGATCTTAATATGTACACCTTAGAGGAAAGGCAGGATAGAGGTGATATGATTGAGACGTTTAAATACCTCTGTGGCATAAATGTATGTTTATGTTTATGTTTATTGTATTTGATAAAAACCGCCTTTCACAGGAACCAAAGCGGTGTACAATTAAAATTCAATAAAAGAAGGCCAAGGCCAGCGAAAAGGAAAGGAAATGTACAATATTTGACAGGACAGCAGAAAAATCAAGAAAACAGGACAAAAAACATAGACAGGGAGTAGGCCGGAAAGAACAAGAGGGAGGGAAGAGAGGTAATCATACAAAAGGAGAGGGAACATTGAAAGCTAGGGAGAACAGATGAGTTTTTAGCTGTTGTTTGAAGTTAGTGAACTGCAGGTCAAGGCGGAGGGAGGGGGGAAGGGCATTCCAAAGGGCGGGGGCGGCAAAAAAGAAGGCAGAGGAGCGGGTAGACTGCAGGTGAGCACGAGAAGGTGAAGGGAGGGTGAGGCGGTTGAGATGAAAAGAGCGGGGAGTGTGCCTGGGAGAGTGAAAGAAGAGGAGATCCGTTAAATACTGGGGAGTACTAGTATGGAAGGGTTTATGAGTCAGTATCAGAAGCTTGAAAGTGGCCCTGAAAGGGATAGGCAACCAGTGAAGATGAAAGAGCAGAGGAGTTATGTGATCCCGGGGAGACGAGCATGTGACCAGACGTGCAGCAGTATTCTGAATCCGTCGGAGTCGGGTAAGCTGACATTTTGGGAGACCGATAAAGAGTGAGTTAGCAAAGTCCACCCGAGACATAACTAAGGACAGAACCAAGGTGACAAGAGCTGAGGGGGAAAGAAAAGGACGAATAGAACGAATCTGGCAAAGAAAGAAGAAGGATGTTTTAGTAACTTGAGAAATGTGAGAATGAAAAGACAGATCAGAATGAACAGGGAGAGAGCCTCTTTCGATTGAAAGCAAGTTCTGCTACGAGGGGACATGGGATGAGGGTGAAGGGAGATGGATTCAGGAGTGATATGCGGAAATATTTCTTTACGGAAAGAGTGGTGGATCCGTGGAATAGTCTCCCAGTGGAGGTGGTAGAGATGAGGACAGTAACTGAATTCAAAAAAGCATGGGACCAACACAGAGGATCTCTAAAGGTAAAAAGGGGACTGTTGTAGTTGTTGATATGGAAGGACAGACTAGATAGGCCATGTGGTCTTTTTCTGTCATCATGTTTCTATGTTTCTATAATAAATTGCATCAAATTAGGCTAAAAAAAGCAGCTTAACATTATGCAGTATGGCTATCCTGCTCCTCTGATCCCATCTCCTCTTGTCTACTAAACTCTATCTCTTCTGCCGTCATCCCTTCCATCTGTCATATTTCTAACCTTTCGCTTTCTGCTGCAACTGTTCCTGTGGCCTTCAAACATGCTGTGGTTAAACCTCTCCTCAAAAAGCCTTCACTACAGCCTACCTGTCCTTCCAGTTATCAACCTATCTCTCTCCTCCCCTTTCTTTCAAAACTACTTGAACGAGCGGTTCACCACCCTATCTTGACTTTCTTTCCTCTCAAGACTTCTGGACCCACTGCAATCTGACTTTCATTCTCTACATTCCACAGAAACAGCTCTTGCCAAAGTCTCCAGTGACTTGTTGCTTGCCAAATCCAAAGGTCTCTACTCGATTCTCATCCTTCTTGACTTTTCTACCGCCTTTGACACCGTTGATCACCACTTTCTCCTCAATATCGTGTTCTCACTTGGATTTAAGGGTTCCGTTCTGTCCTGGTTTTCTTCTTATCTCTCCCATCGCACTCTTAGGGGGTTATTCTGAGACTCGAATAGCAGGGATGGACATCCCAACAGGATGTCCATCCCCGCTATTCATGTCGACTGCATGCCTCCCCGCTGGTTGTGCGGGGCAGTTAGTTGGGGGCAGGGAAGAGGCAGCCTGGACGTACAGGGGCGATTCTAATGTCAGCCCAAATAGTTTCCATTACTTTGAATAAAAAGGCTAAGAAAAAAATAGGGTGATAATTAAGATTAGATACATCTGCTTTAGCATTCTTCAAAATAGGTTGAATGCAGCCTCTTTTCAACAGCTCAGGGAAATGTCCTTCCTTCAAAGGTTTATTGACTAAAACTGTTACACATTCAGCAGCCTCGGAGCCTCTCACCTTTAGTACTGTTGGAATACAATGATTCAGTGCACAAGAAGAATTATTTAACTTTCAAAAGGTATTGTTCATCTGACCACTTGAAAATGATATAAATTTATCCCACATTATGTCCATCATCCCGGTATTCTTCTTTCTCAATTTGTGGCAAGCTGGCACTTACCTAAACTATTTTATTTTGTAAACACTCTGCAAAATCTTGGCAAGAGATTGGAATATCCATATTGCCGCTATCCCGCCATGATGTCAGTTTCTTTATCGTTGAAATAAAATGTACTCTGCTGCATGGAAGCCAGCCATCATACGCCTCGTATTTCCCTAAGCATTCCCTACACGCTGCAAATGTCACGATGCTAGGACTACTACTCCTCGCTGTTTTTGTATAGCGCCAAAAGCTTTATGCAACGCTGTATGTATACACGTATGGAGCTTACAATCTAATTGAGACAGACAACACAACCAACTGGGGACTACGGTAATTCCAGGGGAATGATAAAGATACGTATAGGTGGTGAGTAGGAGAATAAGGAGCATCGGGATTCAAAAGCAGCCTTGAAGAGGTGGGTCTTTAGCCTGGACTTGAATAATGCAAAGAGGTAGCCTGACGTACTGACTGAGGACGTTTGTTCCAGGCGTATGGAGCAGCAAGGTGGAATGAACAAAGTCTGGAGTTGGCAGCGGCAGAGAAGGACAGACACAGAAGGGATCTGCCATAGGAGCGGAGTTCCCGAGGAGGAGTGTAGAGTGAGATAGGAGAGGAAAGGTCGGTAGGAGCCGCAGAATGAATGCATTTGTTGGTCAGTAGAGGTTTGGATGCGGAAAGGGATAGGGAGCCAGTGAAGTGACTTGAGAAGAGGGGCTACGTGAGCATAGCGACAATGGCAGAAGATTAGCCGTGTATCTGAGTTTTGAACAGTCTGAAGGGGAGAGAGATGATTCAGGGGGAGACCAGAGAGGAGCAGGTTGCAATAGTCTGGATGGGAAGTGACTAGGTGATTGGATTAGAGAGAAGAGCAAAAAATGCCCCTAAGGTTGCAAACTGAGGAAACTGAGAGGGGGAAGTGGGTTTAGGGGGGAAAGATAAGGAGTTCGGTTTTGGCCACGTTCAGTTTCAGATGGCTCCACCATGGTCATTCTGCCTTATGCAATAATCTTTTCTGCTGACATAGTGGTTGTAAAACCATGGAACCGAGTAGGATTTCTTAACTATACACAGTTTAACAGGCAAAGGATTTAGATTCCTCTGGGGGACTCTGCCACAGCTCTACACACTGTGCACTTTCCTAAACAGGTAACCTAATAAAGCAAGCCCTTGGCAGGGCCGGCGTAACCACTAGGCAAGACTAGGAGATCACCTAGGACAGCAGCATCTGGGGGGCAGCAGCTGCAATCAAAGCAAAATAATAGGTCTTAATAGCTGCTCGCAAAGAGCCATCAACACATTCTTTTACATGCAGCGAGAATGGAGAATGGGCAGTTTTCAAGTAGCCCATTACTGGGTCAATGACGTTTGAAAAGTGCCCTCCTTATACAAAGCAAAGTTTAAATCCATTACGTGGTTTTACAGGACTGTTGTGGGAGGGTGGGATGATGATTATGATTCTCAAGTTTAATTATTAAAATCTTTGTGAGGGGAGGTGGGAGTGAAGCGAGGGCCTGAAAGTTAATTGAAGATTTGCCTCTGACAGCCCGTCCCCCTTGCACCAGCCCTTTTAGATTGAAAGGGTCATAAGTAGCCCAAGGACTAAACTGTTTCACTTCATTGTCATAAGATTTGTGAGCAGGAATTATTAATATCGTGAAAGGATGAATTCAAGATACCAGGCTACACTCCCAGATCTCATCCAGACCACCCCCCTCAACAGAGTAAGGAGATCAGCCGCCGCCAATACTCTGAAACTCCCAAAGGCGATCACAAAATGCTCTCAGTCAACTAGAAATAGAGCCTTCGCGCTGTATGCACCCACCTGCTGGAACGCCCTGTCACCTGCCATCCGTGCCATCAATGACCTCGCCCAGTTTAGGAAGGCATTGAAGCACTATCTGTTCCTCCAGCACTATACCGAACCAGATGACATCTCACAGCCAGTCAGGACATCCCCAACGCAGCCTCTCCACAGGTCTGCAGCCCAGCCCTCTAGATCCCGATCCCCTCGACAGATGGAGGTATACACACCCTACCTTGTCACCCTGTATATAGTTGAGTCAATATGCAAATAGTACCGAGCTCTCCACATAGCATGTGACAGCCAGTTAAATTGTACATAGTTACCCTGTTAGCCCTGTATAAAACCCCTGTTTATTGTAAGTCCAGTGTAGGCCCTGCCTGCACTGCACAGATTTGTTACCTGTAAACCGCACTGATTCTAAAGAGCGCGATATAAAAGAGACATTAAATAAATAAATAAATAGAATCCAGTTGTAAAGAACCATCTAAAAGCACTCTTATTAAAACTTTCTATACCGCCCTAGGCAAGGTACACGTAGCAGTTTACACAAAACCTATTTGAATATACACTTAGAAAAGGACTGCCATTTTAGGACAGGAAAGTAAAAATACGTCAAAGAAGGATAAAGAGATCAATATACCCTTACTCTGGCCCAGTCCGACCCGGAAGGACCTCAGGAAAGTAGTGGGTTTTCAAAAGTGACTTGAATTTTTGAAGGGAGGTTTCTGAGCACACATGTAAAGGGGGGGGGGGGAGGCATGCTATAGGGTGAGTGCCAAAAAATAGAAAGCTGAGCGCTTAGAGGCTTCCATATGGACTACCGAAACCGGAGGAATAGTTAGTAGATTGGTATTTTGCAACGAAAGAGTCCAACCAGGATGAAAGGGTGTGACTAAAGGTGACAAATAAAAAAGCAGCCCAGTGCAGAATGCTTTATGAGCCAAGATGAGTATCTTGACGTGGAACCTGTATGGAAGAGGAAGCCAGTGATGATGACAAAACAAGCAGTGAAACATGGTCATACTTTGAAGCATTTGACAGATGACCGATGTCAGTCTTTTGAACCAACTGTAATTTTTTTAAAATTAGTGGACCAAAGGCCATAATAAATTGAATTACAGTAGTCAAGATGCGACGTGGCAAAGGCATGAAAGAGGGTATGTAATGTAGAGAAAGAAAGAAATGATTTGATTGAACAGATTCTGTCCAAGGCCTTAACGGTGGATTTAACCGTGCCAGTGATCTTCTGGTCAGACAAGAGCTGTGTATCCAAAATGACACCTAAGTGAGTGAGGAGAGTCAACCAGGGGAACAACAGAACCATGGATCATTGGACTAATTGCTGGTGTCGAGGAACATTTGGTCAGCCAGAGAGCCTGGGAGTTATCAGGATTTCATTTCAGATGATGGGACTCCAGTCAGTTTGCCAGAGTCCAAACAAGAATTAATGGATGAGAGATTAGTTGGAGGAGGGCTATTAGTGTAGTACCCCAGGATGATGTTGTCTGCTTAACAGTAGCAACTAGTTCCCGGTTCTTGTATCAGTGTTAAGAGTGAAGTTATGAAAATATTGAAGAGGACAGGAGAGAGAATGGATCCGTGGACTTATTCAATGCACTTGCCCATGTGCTCTCCAGACATGACACGAGAAAGAAGGAAGGAGTATATTCCCATCTGGTACTGGAAGCAAAAGGTGAGGACAGGACACTGTTTGATAACATGGCAAAGGAGCGCATTGGATTTTAGGGGTCAAGGGTGTCCCAAAAGAGCCTAAGAGAGCATTGGGGATCCTGAGAGAGCGTGGGACTGTGAATGATAATGGAAGATACGGATTCTTCTCCTAAGAAATGTGCTTGATATCCAAATGTTACCACCACAGCTGAATTCTAAGTAAATTAATTATGTCGGAGCATGACTGTCCTGAATGAAAAGTGTTTAAGATAGATAAAGACCAAAATAGATATGCCGTCTGCTGAACAGTGATCTGCCCATTTTGGGCAGATGGGTTTTATATGGAATGTGAGTCTCCCATCCCCCATGTCACTCACCTACCCCATTTAAATAGTACTGTTGCCTTTAGGGCTGTAACTCTCACCCTGTGCAGTTATCCCCATTGCTTTCTGGTAGAACCAGTGGTTTTAGGGTTGCAGCTTTAATTGATAGTCCTGACCCTAGGGACCTGAGAGTATGTCTTCCCCTTGCTCAGAATGGATCCACAGGGCCCCTTTTATGAGTGAGGGCATGGGAAGGGAACTACAGACAAAAGTGAGTGGAGATGGTCAAAACCCAGTTCCGACCTGACATCTCTTCCCTACCAGGCCTGGCGCAGAGTGCTATAGTAGTTCTGTCCTGGGGACAGAGGGCAATCACCAGCCGGCAACATGTAAAATGAGTACAAAGCTGCTTCATGTCACACAGTATCTTCCCACAGTCTCTGCTTTATTGATTTACACTTGTTTGAATGCTAAACAAATGTTCATAAATTCACTCGCAGTCTGGGTAATGGTAATATCACATCCCCACATCACTAAAAGCTTCTGAAGGCAGCAAAACCTGCAAGATGCTGAAAATACACTTGACGTCTTGCTGGGCTGTTATTGGTGCTTTTGGACTTGCTCCAAGGCCTCCTTTCCTTTTTTTGGACCAGTATACTTTCTTTTTGATGCTTTTAGCCTCCTTTCCGAAGGGAAGAGCACCTGTGAAAATGCCATTCCTGCCTGTGCATGTGTGTGGGCCGTCCCTTTGGTGCCCTGGACAGATTTCCAGGACATGAGGACTGGTAATGGGGTCGTTCTTCTGAGGATCTGCATGTAAACACAGACATGCATCCTGGAAAGTGTGCAGTTTCTTGTGCTCTTGTCATTATAGCCTCCTCCCATGTAATGAAGATTGCCTTCCAAGACTGCTCTTCAGTGGGTTCAGATGTAGCCAAGCACAACACACCCGCTTCACTTAGATTTAACACTGAATAGCGTGACCAAGGGAAGAGAGACTTCAGAAACACTAACACCGCCTTAGGAATGAGAGGAATCCTAACAATTTTCTGCTGTTTAATTGTCGACTCAGTTCTGCAGGAATGATTTCCTAGTGT
Organism: Ichthyophis bannanicus; assembly: GCA_033557465.1. Taxonomy (NCBI): domain Eukaryota; kingdom Metazoa; phylum Chordata; class Amphibia; order Gymnophiona; family Ichthyophiidae; genus Ichthyophis; species Ichthyophis bannanicus. The sequence goes on from CM066035.1 coordinate 3,307,330, forward strand.
TTCTGCTTTGAGGCGTTAGCATCTGGAGGAAATGGGATAGGAACAGATTCTTTTGAGCACCAAAGACACATGTCTGTCAGGGCTGCACTGTGAGAAGGACTCTCTGCAAAAATACCTCACTTGGATGAGATTAGAACTCAGGCACAAGGACATAAAGTGGCTCTCCCTGTTCCATGCTGAGTTCTGCACTATTTACATGCTTAAGTTCCTATTTTCATGGACTTATAGCGTGAACGAGCACTTCTGTCTGCGCTACAGTCAGTCACTATTCTGTACACGTAAGTGGACGTGCCACTTGCATGAAACTTCTGATGGGTCATGTGCAGAGACAGAGCATAGCCTCACCTAATGCACATAAGTTATAGAAGACAATAGCTTACGTGCGTCAGTGCACCGATATAGGCACCCCAGGTTATGACTACCCTAAAGCAGGCTTAAGGGCCTGCGCCTAGTTTCCGGTGTGACCATCCACCGGTATTTTATAAAGTAATATGCGTGCGCGCACACCTGGACACACTCGTAGACCGTGCGGTTCCTTAGGAAATTACCCTCAAAATGTCAGTGACAGATGTAGGATTAGCACCGAGGGAGAGAGGAAGACAGTGATACACGCCCCAGGTCACGTGTAGAGTCCATGATATAGCTGGGATTAGAACCGAGGCACAGGGACAAAAAGTGACCCACCCTGGCAGGGCTGTACCAAGCCATAATTGCTCCCTGTGCTATTTTCACATCTAGTGAGGCCTCCCCCCCCCACCCCCCCGCCGGTTGCCTGCCCTCCCACCCACCCCCCACATGTTGCCCTGCTGCCGCCGCCACTTTTTTATTTTCTCGGAGGCGGTGGCAAAAGCAATGAGGCAGACCCGCATTTGTAGGCAGGTTGGGTCCCTCCTTCCCTTCTCTGAAGTAGGTCAAGTCAGAGGAGGGAGGGACCAGGCCAGCCATGCAAATGCTGAGTTGCGAAGACGCGTGATGTTCCAAGCAGCATCTTGTGGGGGTTAGGTGAGGGTGAGATGCAGTTTGGTGGAGTTGAAGTACGATGCCCATGAGATCATCTATCTCAATGTCACCTCACGCTAGGCTGTAGAGGGTCATCCGAACAATCCAGGAGTGACCATGCACAGATTTAAAGTGAATGCAGAATGGATTACTGTGTTTGACTATAACATTACCAGTGGGATGAAACGGTGCAGCCTTGCAGATGTCACTGACAATCCAAGGTCTCAGCGCTCCAGGCCTAGAATATCCTCAGTACCCTCTCCAGGATGCCTGGGTTATTCACCCTCGGGCCATAACACACACGACTCTCACTGAAACAAGGCCCAGTCCCCGCGCTCCTCCCAAGTTCTAAACACTAGTCACCTGCTGCTCTCCTGCTGCAACAGCCTAGCCAGATCTATGCTACAGAAAAGCCCGTAAGCAAATCTACTCCGGAGCCGCTTTCTACTTCACACCACATGGATCACCAAGGGGCAGGATCTGCCAAAGCAAGGCATTGGGTTCTTAGTCAAATGACTTCATCCAGGCTGCACAAGAGGCTTGTAATGCATAGACCGAGGCAATCAAAAGCAGCTTTAAGGGGGTGGGAGGCAGAAATGCTCAAGGCCCCACGCTGATCACACTGACTTGTTTAATAGCTTGGTACTTGGAAGAACAATGGAAAAGGTGATAAAGGAAAAGACAATGAACTTTCTACAATCTAGTTGGTTGTAGGACCTCAGGCAGAAGGTGCCAGATGAATCTGATTGATTTCTTTGACCAGAGAACTCGATCAAGGGTATGCACGGGACGTGGTGTACTTGGATTTCGGCAAAGCCTTGATACTGTTCCTCATAGGAAGCTCATGAATAAACTGAGCAGCCGGATACCAGGACCCAAGGTGGTGAACTAGATTAGAAACTGGTTGACTGACAGACGGCAGAATATTCTGGCAAATGAGATTCACTTGGAAGAAAGAAAGTTAAGTAGCGCAGTACCTCAAAGATCTGTACTGGGAACCGTATCTGTTCAACATCTTTTGTAAGTGATGTCAAAGGGTTAGAAGGAAACATCTAAGGATAACACAAAGATTTGCAATAGAGTGTCACCCCAGAGGGAGCTCACAACATGAGAAATAATCTACAAAAATTAGAAGAATGATCTAATGCTTGGCAGTTAAGATTTAATGCAAAGAAAGTGTAGTTACTCACCTGTAACAGGTGTTCTCCAGGAGCAGCAGGAATCAGTCCTCACTTATGGGTGACATCAGCGCCAATGGAACCCCTGTGCGGAGCATTTCCCCAGCTTTCTAAGAAAGCCTTTGGGAATACTGCACGCATGCATGGTCCCCTTCCCGTCTAAAGGTGCCATCTTGCTCAGTCAAATGACATAGCTAAAAGACAGCACATAAAAAAAGTAAAAATAAACTATGTACAACTGCAACTCCCAGGGGAGGAGGGAGGGTTGTGAGGACTGATTCCTGCTGCTCCTGGAGAACACCTGTTACAGGTGAGCAACCTCTCTTTCTCCAGGACCAAGCAGGAAGTCAGTCCTCACTTATGGGACTCCCCAGCTTCAGCCTACCGGGGACCCAGAGCTGAAAAATGAGCTCCCTCTAGCCTCAGCATCAGAGAAAGGATTTCACTGAAACATACCTCTACCGGTAGCCCAACCAGAGGGCTGGAGGGCAGGAGTTGCCTAAACCTCAAAGAGATTCCGGAGCACTGCCTGACTAAAAGTACTGTCCCTACGGGACTCCCTCTCCAGGCAGTAATGAGCCGCAAAAGTCTGGCATGAGGACCAAGTTGCAGCCCTGCAGATGTCTGCCAACAGTACAGAGCGGAGATGAGCTACTGAGGCAGCCATTGCCCTGACACGGTGAGCCGTGACCCGACCCTGCAAAGGAATGTCAGCTGCCCTGTAAGCCCAGGTGATACAGTCAGCCACCCAGATGGACAAGGTACGCTTGGAGACAGGCACCCCTAAGTTATTGGGGTCAAAAGATACAAAGAGCTGAGTAGCCCTCCTATGCCCCTGCGTAGGCTCAAGGTAGAAGAATAAGGCCCTCCTACAGTCCAGGATATGCAGGACTGTCTCAGCCCGTCTGGCATGGGGCCTAGGGAAGAATGTTGGAAGAACCACCTCCTGGTTGAGATGGAAAGAGGAGACAACCTTGGGAAGGAACTTAGGATGAGTCCGAAGGACTACCCTGTTCCTATAGAAGCGAGTGTAGGGTCTGTCACAGACCAGGGCTTGAAGTTCACTCACTCACCTGGCCGAGGTCAAGGCCACTAGGAATAGAGTCTTCCAGGAAAGGAAGCGTAGAGGACAAGTAGCCATTGGCTCAAAAGGTGGATGAGTAAGCTGCTGCAAGACCACATTCAATTCCCACTCAGGAGCCGGTGGACGGAGAGGAGGCTTGAGCAATAGTAAGCCTCTGAGAAACCTGGACACCAAGGGATGAACCGACAAAGAGTGTCCCTCCACCATTGAGTGGTGAGCTGCCACAGCAGAGAGGTGGACCCGAACAGAATTGGACTTAAGGCCCTGATTGGACAAGTGTAGAAGGTACTGGAGCACTACTGGCACAGTGCAACTGAAAGGATCTTCCTTGCGTTGCTGACACCACAAGGAGAACCTCCTCCACTTCAGGGCATATGTCTTCCTGGTGGATTGCTTTCTAGAGGCCAAGACCACCTCTTCTACTTCCTGAGGCAGGCCCCAGGGAGCCAAGACTACCCTTGCAGCCTCCAGGCCATCAGATTGAGAGATTTGAGATTGGGGTGCAGAAGGGAACCCTGATCCTGATAGAGAAGGTCGGGTTGGAACCCCAGAGGCAGTGGGGTCTCCACTGCCAGTTGAAGCAGTAGTGGGAACCAGGGCTGCCTCGGCCACCTGGGAGCAACCAGAAGGACCGAGGCATTATCCCTGAGAATCCCTGAGGAAATGGAAAAAAGAGCCAAACGACGAAACCTGGAAACAGCACAAGCACTGGCAAGTCAAATGCAAGGCATTGATAAAGCAGGCAAAGAGAGAATTTGAGAAGAAGCTTGCTGCGGAAGCAAAAACGCGAAATAAAGACCTTTTCAAGTACATTCGTAGCAAAAAACCTGTGAGAGAGTCAGTTGGTCCATTAGATGATAAAGGGGTTAAAGGAGCACTAAGAGGCGACAAGGCGATAGCGGAGAGACTGAATGAATTCTTTGCTTCGGTCTTTACTGAGGAAGATGTAGGAATGTTACCCATGACGGAAGTGGTATTTAAAGGTGTGGAAGAATTGAAGGAAATATCGATACATCGGGAAGATGTCTTACAACTATTAGATAAACTGAAGAGTAGCAAATCACCTGGGCCGGATGGTATACATCCAAGGGTGTTGAAAGAACTGAAATATGAGATTGCAGACCTGCTATCAGTAATCTGTGAACTATCATTAAAATCATCTCTAATACCTGAAGATTGGAGGATCGCCAATGTAACACCAATTTTTAAAAAGGGTTCCAGGGGTGATCCAAGAAACTACAGACCAGTGAGTCTGACGTCAGTACCGGGAAAAATGGTAGAAACCATCATAAAGAATAAAATTACTCAGCATGTAGATAGTCACAACCTAATGGGAGACAGCCAACATGGCTTTAGACAAGGAAGATCTTTTCTTACTAATCTGTTATGTTTTTTTGAAGGAGTGAATAAACAGGTGGACAAAGGTGAGTCGGTTGATATTGTGTATCTGGACTTTCAGAAAGCCTTTGACAAGGTCCCTCATCAGAGACTTTTGGGAAAACTAAAGAGTCATGGGATAGGAGGCAGTGTACTATTGTGGATCAGGAACTGGTTAAAAGATAGAAAGCAGAGGGTAGGGCTAAATGGCCAATTTTCCCAATGGAGAAAGGTGACTAGTGGTGTACCCCAGGGATCTGTGCTGGGTCCGCTGCTTTTTGACATATTCATAAATGACCTGGAAAGTGGAATAACGAGTGAGGTTATCAAATTTGCAGATGACACAAAACTATTTAAAGTTGTTAAAACCGAAGAGGATTGTGAAAAATTGCAAGAGGATCTTGATAAATTGGAAGACTGGGCATCAAAATGGCAGATGAAATTTAATGTGGACAAATGCAAGGTTATGCACCTAGGGAAGAACAACCCAAACTATGGTTACACGATGCAAGGTTCCACATTAGGAACCACCACCCAAGAAAAAGATTTAGGCGTCATTGTGGATACCATGTTAAAACCCTCGGCCTAGTGTGCAGCGGCGGCCAAGAGAGCAAATAGAATGCTAGGTATGATAAGGAAAGGAATGGAAAATAAAACAAAAGATATTATAATGCCTCTATATCGTTCCATGGTGAGACCGCACCTTGAATATTGTGTGCAATTCTGGTCGCCGTATCTTAAAAAGGATATAGCGATTTTAGAAAAGGTTCAGAGAAGAGCCACCAAAATGGTAAAGGGGATAGAAGGATACTCCTATGAAGAAAGGCTAAAAAGGTTAGGGCTCTTTAAACTGGAAAAGAGACGGCTGAGGGGAGATATGATAGAAGTCTATAAATTAATGAATGGAATGGAACGGGTAAACGTAGATCGATTGTTTACGTTATCAGAATATAGCAAGACTAGGGGACATGCAATGAAGCTACAGGGTAAACTATTTAAGACCAATAAAAGAAAATATTTTTTCACTCAACGTGTAATCAAACTCTGGAATTTGTTACCGGAGGATGTAGTAAAGGCTGTTAGTGTAGCTGGGTTTAAAAAAGGTTTGGACAAGTTCCTGGAGGAAAGGTCCATAAACCATTATTAAGAAGTGACCGAAGATATCAATGCTTGACCCAGTACAAGCATTGTGGAACTTGTGTCTCTTGGGGAAACTGCTAGGTACATATGACCTAGTTTGGCCACTGTTGGAAACAGAATACTGGGCTTGATGGACCTAGGTCTGACCCAGTATGGCATATCTTATGATCTTATGTTCTAATCTTGAACAAGGTTCGGGCCACCAGAGGCGTGGGAGGAAACGCATACAGTAGGCCCTGGGACCAGGAAATCAGGAAGGCATCCGCCGCTACCCTTAGGGGATGCGGTTGCCTGGAACAAAACCTGGGCAGTTGGTGATTCAGGGGACTGGCAAAGAGATCCATGGATGGAAGTCCCCATTTCAGGAAAATCTTTTGAACCACCAACGGGTGCAGCTGCCACTCGTGGGGCTGCAGAATTCTGCTTAATCTGTCCGCCAGAAAGTTCTCCTGGCCAGGAAGATAAACAGCCCTCAGCAACATCTGGTGTCTGAGGGCAAAAAAGCAAAGGGCCTGTGCTTCCAGGCATAGGGGCCTGGACCCAGTGCCGCCCTGTTTGTTCACATAGAACATGGCTACTTGATTGTCCGTCTGAACTAGAACAGACTGGTGAACCAAAGTGTGAGAAAAAGCCTTGAGGGCTAAGTGAATAGCCCGCAACTCTAGTAGGATGATCTGTTGCGTGGCTTCCCATGGGGACCAGAAGCCCTGAGTGCAGCTCCGCTGACAGTGTGCATCCCAGCCCTGTAAGGAGACATCTGTTGTCAACATCACTGTGGGGACAGGCACCTGAAAAGGCACCCCCTGAAGCAAGTTGGGGGGGTGTAGCCACCACTGAAGGGAAGTCAGGAATGGTTTTGACACCCTGACTTTGTCTGCTAGGTTCCCAGTGGCTTGTTTCCACTGAGTTCTGAGGCACCACTGTGCAGGCCTCATGTGGAGGCGGGCATTGGGGGTCACATGTACAGTCGATGCCATGTGTCCTAGGAGCTGCAGACAGAGCCTGGCAGGAGCCCTTGGCAGGCTGAGAAACCGGGATGCCAACTCCATGAGCCTTAGAGCTCTGTCTTCTGGCAAGTAAGCCCTTGCTTGCAGAGAGTCCAGCTGTGCCCCTATGAACTCTAGGTTCTGGGAGGGGAGCAAAGTGGACTTTGCGAAGTTTATGACAAAGCCTAGGTCTTGAAGGAGTGATACCGTCCTGAAGGTGGCCTGCCTGGCCTCCTGGTAAGTCTGACCTCGGATGAGCCAGTCGTCTAGATAGGGGAAGACAAAAACACCTTGAGTCCTCAAGTAGGCCGCCACCACAGCAAGGCACTTTGTAAAGACTCGTGGGGTGGAAGTTAGGCCAAAAGGCAGCACTCTGTACTGGTAATGGTTTCCTCCCACCATGAACCTGAGGTACTTTCTGTGGTCTGGATGAATGAGGATGTGAGTGTACGCATCCTTTAGATCTAAGGAACATAGCCAATCTCCCTGCTGGAGGTAGGGCAGAAGTGTTCCAAGAGTAAGCATCTTGAACTTCTCTTTCTCCAAGAACTTGTTGAGGTTCCTGAGGTCTAGGATAGGCCTTAGGCCTCCTGTTCTCTTTGGCACCAGAAAGTACCTGGAGTAGAAACCGTGCCCCTGTAGGCGAGGAGGTACAGGCTCCACCGCCTTGTCCAGAAGCAGACTCTGAAGTTCTTGGAGGAGGAGGGATGTGTGCAGGGGAGGCCTTAGAGGCTCTCCTGGGACGTAGACAGGAGGTAACTGCTGGAAATGAAGCAGATAACCCTTGTGGACTATGCTTAATACCCAAGCATCCCCCATAATGGGTGGCCACCTGTGGGCAAACAGGGCTAGGTGACCTCCTGTGCAGGAATGGGGCAGCAGAGGTGGAAAGGCTATGCTGTGGGAGTCCAAAACCCCCACCCTGCTGGGTAGGAGCAGGAGCCGAAGGCTTGGGGGTCTTCTGCCTACGGGGCCCATGTCCCTGCCCCTTGGTCTGCTGCCCCTGTTGGGGAGCTGGGGAGGCCTGGTACTGAGGGAAAGGTTTGTAGGCAGCCGCCTTTCTCGGGTAAAAGGACTTTTTACCCGAGCCCTTCTTTTTGTGAGAAGGGGCAGAGGTTTTTCTGGACAGCCTTGTCCTAGTCAGGTGCTCGGTTTCGAGCTCAGCCGCCTTCTCGGCCATGGGCTTGCCAAAAAGGTTTTCACCTCGGCAAGGGACATCGACCAACTTGTCCTGCACCCAAGGCTCGAGGTCCGATGACTGCAGCCATGCCTGGCGTCGGGCTCCGATGCCGGCTGCTGCCACACGAGCCGAAGCCTCGAAGCCATAGTAGGCCGCTCGGGACATGAACTTGGAACAGTCCCTGATTCCTGAGGACAAAGTCTGGAACCTCTGCAAAGGTTCCCCGGAGAGGCCAGCAGAGAACCCGGCAAGCTCTTTCGCCAGGTCTCGTAAGTACATGCCCATGTACAGCTGGTAGGACTGGACACGGCAAGCAAGCATCGAGCCCTGGAAGCACTTTCTGCCGAAAGCATCCAGGTTCCGGGCCTCCCTGCCGGGGAGGTACTGCGGAGTGCATCTTCTGGCTCTTCAGGCCGATTCCACCACCATGGAATGGTGCGGCAGCTGCGCCTTCTGGAAACCAGGGCTCTTACGGAGTCTATAGATGGAATCAACCCGCTTGCTCAAGACCGGCGCCGAGGCTGGTGCCTCACACATCCGGAAGAGGAGACGTTCCAGCATCGGAGGAACCGGCACAGTAAAGGCCTCCTTTGGAGGAGAGTCATACTGGAGGGCCTTGAGCTCCTCGGCTCGAGGCTCCTCCTCGGGGTCCGTGGGAATCGCCAATGCCTTGGCCATGTCCCACACCAACTCTGAGAACCGGGTGTCCTCTGGGGGGGACCTACTCCGGGGCTCGGACTGAGGTGAGTCCGAAGGGATGCACCGAGTCCGGAAGGTGTCAGGGGACTCCTCGTCTTCTGTCTCCCACGCTGACTCATCCGAAGAGGAGTCGATGGGCTCCGACCGCGTGGGTCAAGGTGGCACCCGCCCCAAACCCGAAGGCACCGGCGTTGATGCCCTCGGTTTCGAGCGGGAGGTCGAGGGGGACCTTGACCGAGGACGACTTCGAGCCTTCGTGGTCTCGAGTATCGGCTCGGTCTCCGGGGTTGACTTCGACGTTGATGTCCCGGTGGTCGGGGCAGATGCAACAGTGAGGCTGGCCATCAGTACCCGCTGCTGATCCATGAAGGCAGACAATCTGCACTCCAAGGCTGTCAGCCTGAGTCCAAGCTCAGGAGACTCAGCAGCTACCGACTCGGGCCCCGGCAGCGCTGGGCCCAACGTCGGCTCCCTCGGAGGAGAGTCCATGAGGACTACAGGACTGACGTGCCCGACGGTCTCTGGTTCCACACGAGGTACTTTGGACAGCTTCTCCTGCTCCAAAGGCCCGGGACGGCGGTTGGGGATCTTAGACCTGGCCCTCGAGGAACCAGGGACCTCTTCCAAAGGTGCCTTCACGAGCCGCTTCTTCCTCTTGCGTTCCCGGTCGGGGGACCCCCTGTTCAAGGAACCCCGGCGATGCTCGGGATCAGACTTCCGAGACGTCGAGGCCTCAGATGAGGTTTGGGCCCGGCCGGAGGCAGAATCTGAGAAAATCCTTTCCTTCTGGTGCTGACGGCTTCGAAGTGCCTTAGTGGACATTTTGCCACACGGGCCACAGATCATTGGATCATGATCTGGGCCGAGGCACCGAAGGCAGCAGTCGTGTGTGTCGATGAGAGACATTAGTTTCTTGCACCGATCACACTTCTTGAAACCACTGGAAGCCATCGTGGAAAAAAGGGTCCCCGCGAGGTCAAAGGACCGGCCTTCCAGGGAAAAACAGAAAAAAAGGGCGCGAACGCCAGCCACGAAGGGCAAAAACCGAAAAATAAAAGATGGGCTCGATACCAGTGTACCGAACCCAGCGGGAAGAGGAACCATCGTCGAACTCGGAGAAAAAGACGAAGTAATCGTTGAGAAAAACGTCAACTTTTCCAGGTGACTCGGACAAACGTCCGATGGGCTCCACAGAAAAAGAGAGACTGAGCAAGATGGCACCTTTAGGCGGGAAGGGAACCGCGCATGCGTGCAGTATTCCCAAAGGCTTTCTTAGAAAGCTGGGGAAATGCTCTGCACGGGGGCTCCATCGGCGCCGATGTCACCCATAAGTGAGGACTGACTTCCTGCTTGGTCCTGGAGAAGTGCAGAGATCCAAAAGAACGGCACGCGAAAAGGGGTGAGAGGATGGTGTGCAGGAAACAGACCTCGAGGTGATAGTGAAACAACATGACAAGGCAGCGGCCAAAGCCAGAAGAATGTTAGGCTACCTAGAGAGGGGCGTAACTAGCTTAAAGGAGGAGGTATTAATGCCCCTGTGCAGGTCGCTGGTGAGGCCTCACTTGAAGCACAGTGTTCAGTTTTGAAGGCTTTGTCTCACTAAGGATATAAAAAGACTTGAAGCTGTTCAGAGGAGAGCGACCCAAATGGTACGGGGTTTGTGTCAGAAGACATGAGAAGAGACTTGAAGACCTGAGTATGTACCTTAGAGCAGAAGTTCTCAATGCAGTTTCTGAGACACAACTTTCCAGTCAGGTTTTCAGGATAACTACTGAATATGCATAAGAGAAACTTGTATACAATGGAGGCAGCGCGTGCAAATTGCTCTCATGCATATTCATTGTGGTTATCTTGAAAACCTGACTGGCTAGGCATGTCCTGAGGACTGGGTGAGAACCATTGTCTTAGAGGAAAGGAGGAAGAAGAAAAATACAATACAGATGTTTACAGGGCTGACCCAAGGGTTTCTGCCTCTCTAGGCAGGCCTCCTGTGCCACCCTCCCCCATGCCTGCTGCGCCACCCAGTTCACTGTGCCACCCCCTGGCATCCATCATCTCATCTGGGGCAGGGGGCAGCAAGGAAATCCCTCCCTTCCTTCTTTGAAGCAGTGGTTGAACTGCTACTTCAGCGCCGTGGAGGGCCTTGAGACACCTGTGCATTTGCACACACTCATGGCCTGCCGCTTCTGCCCCCTCTGATGTAACTTCCTGTTGAAGGGGGCAGCGGGGGCAGCCTGTGACTGCGCACATATGTGTGGGTGCAGCCGCCACTTCAAAGAAGGGGGAATTGCCATGCCATCCACCAGGGTCTGCTGCCCTAGGCAACCACCTAGTTTGCCTAATTTTTATTTATTTATTTATTTAACAGTATTTCTAAACCGCCTTATCATAATAATCAAGGTGGTATCACAGCAAACAATCTGGTAGTGTGAGTGTGTTATACATGCAGTGAGGGTGAAAATTTAGTTGAGTGCGTGTTGAATTGTGTGCTAGATTTGTTTGAGCTATGTACAATGTGGGCTATATACAGTGGTGCTAAAAACATTTTATATACATACAGTGTTAGGCGGTAACGTGTGCTGCTATACAGTCACTTAGGTTATGTGATGTGTCCATAGTGTTCTATGAACAGCATGGTTTTCAGCTGTTTTCTAAAGTCCTTGAGGTCTGTAGTTGCCCTCAAATCGTCCGGTAGTTTGTTCCATATTGTTGGAGCAGCCATGGAGAGTGCTCTGTCTGTTGTGTCCTTGCGTGTGTGTTTGTATTCACTTGGGGTGCTGACTCGGTTGTGTGTTTGTTTTCTTCTAGGGCGTGTGCTGGTGTCTGGTTGTATGAGGGTGTGCAGGCTGTTGGCTGATGTTTGCTGTTTTATCTTAAATAGGTTTATGATAGTTTTGTATCATCGATTGGAAGCCAGTGTAAGTCCTTTAAGGTGGGTGTGATGTGCTCCTGTCTTGCAGTTCCGGATATGATTCGTGCTGCGGTGTTTTGTGCCAGTTGGAGTGGTTTGATGGCTTGTTTCGGTAGTCCAAGGTATATCGGATTGCAGAAGTCCAGTAGTGGGGTTATCAGTGCTTGACAGACGGTACGGAAGTGTTCTGGGGCGAGGAGTGGTTTCAGTCTCCTGATGATTCGCATTTTGTAGTAGGCTTTTTGGGTTGTTTTGTCTATGTGTGGCTTGAGATTGAGTTTATTGTCCAGAGTAACCCCGAGGTATCTCACTTCTGACCTTATTGGTATGGTAGTGTTTTGTATCTGTATATTTGGTGGGTGTATGAAGCTTTGGTTCCGAGTGATGATTAAAGCTTCAGTCTTGTTGTAGTTTATTGCGAGGTTGTTGTTTTGACACCAACTGGTCATTTGGGTAAGGCAGTCTGTTATCTTAGAGAAGTCCGGGTTGTCGATTGATATCGGGGTGTATATCATGATGTCGTCCGCATAGATTGTATATTGAATGTTGTTCTCTTTCATGATGTTGCATATTGGTTGGATGTAGATGTTAAATAGGAGTGCTGAGAGCGCAGATCCTTGAGGTACTCCTTGACGGACTTTTATGGGTCGGGAGGTGATGTGTCCCACCTTGACCTGTAGCTGTCTTTCGGTTAGGTATGAGTGGAACCATTTCAGTGTGTAAATATGTAAATATCTCATGTATATAGTTTAACCCGGTTCTCCAAGTTGGTACTCCTGTTCAATGTAAACCAAACAGCTTGTTGTTATGGTCTTTATGTTATAATGTAAACCGCGCTGATGCCGAATAGTGCGGTATATAAGAACTTGTAATAAATAAAATAAATAAATAAATAAATAAATACCGTGCCCATGTGGATGACCCAGCCCTGGATATTTAAATACTTAAAAGATATTAATGAGCAAACAAACTTTTTCTAAAGACAGGGAAGCTATAAAACTAGAGGAAATAAAATAGAGCTGAAAGGAGAAAAATTAAAAGCAACATCAAGAAAGAGTTTTTCATGGAAAGGGTGATGGACGTCCGGAGGTGGTGGGAACAGAAATGGTGACAGAATTCCCGAGAACACTGAGGTTCCCTATATAGTAAGAAAAGCATTCCCGCTCCACCCAATACTTAAAGAGCCTGAAAAGTGGCAGTTGGCATGTGACAAAGTGGTGGGTTCCCCCCTTTGCAGAATCAGGCGTTTGAGGGGTTCATCTGTGTGTGTCATAGGACGTGTTAGGAGTGCACGTGTCTGTGTGTCTCATGGAGACTGTTTGGGCTACATACATGTGTGTCATGGGGAGCCTCAGACTGCATGTATGTGTGTGTCTGGTGTGCGCACGAGATGCCTGCCTGTGTGTGGTCCCAGGGGTCCCTGTATGTATACGTGGTGCGGCCTGGGGTGCCTGTGTAGCTGGTCTGTGGGTTGGGGGTGCTTGCTTGTGTATATGTGTGGTGCGAGAGTGGGGTGCCTGTGTGTATTATGGGAGTTGCATCTTTCTTCCCCCCACATTTATCTCTTCAACCTCCAATCCCCAGTACTCTTCCCTCCAGCCTCCCTGCCCCACCCACACTCTGTTCCCCTTCCCAAGCTCTGTCCCTTTCTCACTCCCCCTTGCACTTGCACCCTCTGCCCTCCTTCCATCTTCCTTTCCCTAAAATACTACCCCGTTAAATGTTTCCTAACTTATCTGTCTCTCTCTCTTGCCCCAACTCTAAACTGGCCTTGCACGCCTACCTCCCTCGGTCTTGATCACGGCCTTGAACTGCTCTTCCATACATCGCCTGTTGCAGTTGTGGGCTTGTCATCCTGCTGGTGGGGGGGGGGGGAGAGGGAGGGGGCTAGCGTAGTCATGGTCGCACATGCATACGGATAGTCAACTTTTGCATGAGCTTGTGAATCCTTGACAATAGGCGCTACACTACGCGAAACACACCTAATGACTTTCATACTTAAAGAAGCATGGAGGGGGTAATCTGCCCAGAGAGACAGGTACAGCCTTAAACACTTTGTTGGGCAGACTAGAAACATAGAAACATGATGACAGAAAAAGACCACATGGCCTATCTAGTCTGTCCTTCCATAACAATTACAACAGTCCCCTTTTTACCTTTAGAGATCCTCTGTGTTGGTCCCATGCTTTTTTGAATTCAGTTATTGTCCTCATCTCTACCACCTCCACTGGGAGACTATTCCATGGATCCACTACTCTTTCTGTAAAGAAATATTTCCGCATATCACTCCTGAATCTATCTCCCTTCACCCTCATCCCATGTCCCCTCGTAGCAGAACTTGCTTTCAATTGAAAGAGGCTCTCTCCCTGAACATTTATGCCATGGAGGTATTTAAACATCTCAATCATATCACCTCTATCCTGCCTTTCCTCTAAGCTGTACATATTAAGATCCTTAAGTCTGTCCTCATATGCTTTATGATGAAGACCACTAATCATTTTAGTAGCCACCCTCTGTACTGACTCCATCCTGTTCACATCCTTTTGAAGGTGCGGTCTCCAGAATTGCACACTATACTCCAAATGAGGTTGCACCAAAGACTTAGAGAGGCACTATCACCTCCTTTTTTCTGCTAGCCATTCCTCTCCGTATGCACCCAGGGCTGTGCTGGTGATTATCTACCGTCAGTTACTACTTTACTATGTTATGTCTTGGGGGCAGTTTCCCCAAATGGGTTAGTTTTGCGCACACTATGACAGTCACAAATCTCACTCGTAAGCCAGGGTACATGGAGTACTGATCTCAGTCTCTGAATCTTTCTGCTAAATGTCAGCCAAAGAGAGCTTCCTCCTGGAGTTCATAAGATATAGCAGGCAGGGGTGATTTGTCAAGGTGCGCTGAGAAATTCCTCTTATGTCAATACACAGGAAACAGTTACTTTAGCAGACACAAATAAATCAAAGCTGACTACAGACAGACTGGTTTACAGCCAGCGTAGAAAACCATGAACTGGAAACAGTTACACATCTTGTCGCTGGATGTGATGTTCTGATATCAGAAGACTGTTCAGAAAGGCACAATATGACGGTCTTGCTCACCCACTGGAAACTATGTAAATACTTTAACGCTTCTGTACCAGAAAAACACTGAGCTCACTACCCTGAGAGAAGTGTGGGAAATGAAGATGTAATCACCTTTTATTCCCACAATGCATGTGGTAAAGGAGAACATACAACAGCAGCGTTGCAGATAGATGTTGCAGTTAGCGCCAGGCGACTATTCTGTACCACTCGTGTAGAAAGAGGCGAGCCTCAGGTACCAACGAATGCAATCAGAGGCCAAGAACCTGTGGTGCCAAGGTGCAGACGTTGTCTCAGCTGCACTGGATAATACCAGTCGGATTAAAAAGCTTTCCAACAACATCTTGATATGTTTTATTCTATGAACTACAAAAGGACATTCTCTTTGGCACAGTGGGGGCATTAGCAGTAAATGTGATCAGGGCCGGCCCCAGGGTTGGTGCCCTAAGCAAACCTTAAGCTCCTCCTGGATGTCAGAATCTATTGTTTAGCTTCGAATGCCTCGCTGTTTGCCACCCCCTAGAAGGTGTCGCTCTAGGTGACTGTCTAGTGGTTAGACCAGCCCTGAATGTGATAGATGGAGGCACACTCAATATACTTTGGCTTACAAATGAGGTTCATTCCAAAACTAACCTCTTTGAAGACACTGCCCCTGAGAGAAGTCAGTAGTGGATGCAGGATCAGTGCCTGAGAGTGGACCTAGTTGTAAGATCTCAGCAGGCTTCATCACCATGTCCCCTCTGCTCTGCTCTACAAATGATTAGTAGTAGTAGAAAGAGAGGAACAAGCCACACCCCGGAATCAAAGGTTCAGTCTCAATGAATGTGAAGAGCCCAGATGGAACACAGGTCCTTTAGCACCTCCATTACAGAAAGGGGCTGAGTCCAGATTCTGCTGATTCTCGACTCCGTGCAGTCTTGGAAAGAATGATCTCTCGCTACCCAAACTCCTACCACCTCCACTGGGAGACTATTCCACAGATCTACCACTCTTTCCGTAAAGAAATATTTCCGCATATCACTCCTGAATCGATCCCCTTTCACCCTCATCCCATGTCCCCTCGTAGCAGAGCTTGCTTTCAATTGAAAGAGGCTCTCCTCCTGTGCATTTATGCCACAGAGGTATTTAAACATCTCAATCATATCACCTCTATGCATCCTTTCCTCTAAGGTGTACATATTAAGATCCTTAAGTCTGTCCTCATATACTTTATAATGAAGACCACTAACTATTTTAGTAGCCACCCTCTGTACTGACTCCAGCCTGTTTATATCCTTTTGAAAGTGCGGTCTCCAGAATTGCACACTATACTCCAAATGAGGTCGCACCAAAGACTTATACAGAGGCATTATCACCTCCTTTTTTCTGCTGGCCATTCCTCTCCCTATGCACCCAAGCATCCTTCTAGCTTTTGCTGTTGACCTTTCTACCTGTTTAGCCACTTTAAGATCATCAGAACTAATCATGCCCAGGGGTCCCATACTTCTTTCATGGACAGAAGTACTTCACCCCTTATGCTATACTGCTCTCTTGGATTTTTGCAGCCCAAATGCATGACCCTGCATTTTTTAGTATAAAATCTTAGCTACCAAATTCTTGACCATTCTTCAAGCTTAGCTAGATCCTTCCTCCTGTTATGTACTCCTTTCTGGGTGTCTATGCATCTAGGAAAGAACAACCCAAACTATGATTACATGATACAAGGTACCACCTTAGAAACCACCACCCAGGAAAAAGATTTAGGCATCATCGTGGATAATACATTGAAACCCTCTGCCCAGTCTGCAGTGAATGCTAGAAAACATAAGGAAAGGAATGGAGAATAAAACCAAGGATATTATAATGCCTCTGTATCGTTCCATGGTACGACCGCTCTTTAAGTATTGTGTGCAATTCTGGTCACCATATCTGAAAATAGTTATAGCTGAATTAGAAAAGATACAAAGAAGAGCAACAAAAATGGTAAAGGGGATGGAAAGATACCCCTATGAGAAGAGGCTTAAAAGGTTGGGGCTCTTCAACTTGGAATAGTGATGACTGAGGGGGGATATGATGGAGGTCTGTAAACTAATGAGTAGAGTGGAACGGGTAAACAGATTAGTTGTTTACAGCAGCAAAAAGTAGAAAGACTAGAGGACACACAATGAAGCTACAATGCAATCCATTTAAGATTAATAAGAGAAAATATTTTTTAACTCAACGCGTAATCAAACTCTGTAATTCATTACCGGAGGATGTAGTAAAAGCTGTTAGTGTAACTGGATTTAAAAAAGGTTTGGACAAGTTTCTGGAGGAAAGGTCCATATAACCATTATTAAAGAGGACCCAGGAAATCTACTGCTTACATCAGGACAACCATTGTGGAACCTGTGTGCCTTTTCGAGAACCTACCAGATATTTGTGACCTGGATTGGCCACTGTGGAAACAGGACACTGGGCTTGATGGACCTTGGTCTGACCTAGTATGGCATTTCTTATGTTATTATGTTCTTGTGTATTCTATTGCCTCAGTCCAACTCCCTGGTCACCCAGTCAAAGAAGTCAATCAGATTTGTTTGACAAGACCTGCCTCTGGTGAATCCATGCTGCCTTGGATCCTACAATCCACTGGACTCCAGAAACCTTGCTATTCTCTCTTTTAGCAGCATTTCCAATAATTTACTAACCACAGAGGTTAGACTAACTGGCCTATAGAGTTTTCAACCTTGTCCTTACTTCTGCTTATGTGTAAAGGGAACACATGCAGCTATTAGCCACTAGTAAGGTATCATTTCAGTGGTAGAGTTGGTGTCAACAACTTTGAGCTTAAGGTTTTCTTTGGAGATTTATTTATTTATTTATTTTATTTACATTCTCTTATATACTGCACTATTCTGCATCAGTGCGGTTTACATTGAACAAACTGAAATTACATTGAACAGGGCATTATAACTTGGAGATAACTATTTTACAGGGAACATGGGCTATGGAGGGTTAAGTGGCTTGCCCAAGACCACAAGGAGCACCTGTGGGACTAGAAACCCCAGTCCTTCCGGCCCAAGGTTGCTGTCCTCTAGTGGGATTTGAACCCCCGACCTTCCGGCCTGAAGTACCTTACCCCAACCACTAGGCCACTCCTCCACTCCTGATGATGCATACCCCTCCAGCCCTGCTGTGCGTTCTGTTTGAGGTTAGTATTGAGTATGGGGGGGGGGGGGCAAAGCTGATTTAGGACAATGTCTGAATCTGTGAACCAGGTTTCCATTATGCAGAGGATGTCAAGGTTATTTTCACTGATGAAATTAGTTAGTGTGTGGATTTTGTTTCGGGAAGAGCAGGCGTTAATGAGGGCACATTTGTAAGGTGTATTGTATTGCACTTCACCTGGTCTAAGTTGTGGGTAGTTGTTGGAATTCCTTTCAGCCTACAATGTCTTGTATGGTATTGTATGTAGAGCAACTGGGATGGAGATCTCTCATGTGGATACTTGAAAGATTGTATTGGGAATGGTGTTTCTGTGGACCGAGCTGGCAGAATCAGCAAATATGGTGAATATTAGAAGAAGTAGGACAATTTGCATGATGATGGTGGTTAGTCTTCTATGTATTGTGTCCATGTTCGTAGACTGGTATTTAGTTTAGAGAGGGCTGTCTAGAGGTGGTGACTTACTGGCGTTGGCTAGGGACCACTGTGGAAACAGTTGATTTCTGGAGAGGAACTGGTCTCAGTGATCATTTGGAAGGTGGAGCTTTCGGTGTGAGAGGTTGCTCTGTCATGACTACAGCTGGCTGGCTAAGATGGGAGTCTTTCTAGCTGGTGTCCTATTGATTGCATGCGGTGTGTAATGTCCACTGATCAATTGGATGGTAACTTCCTTGTTCCTGTGTCTTGGTCCACACCTAAGGGCCATGCCAAAGGGCCCTCTGGTGAGGACATTAGGCACAGGCCCACCAGGTGCAGGCATACTGGATGGCACATCCTAATTTGAAAGTCCTTCGGGTGCATTGCCGGGGCCAGACTGGCCTTGGTGGGGGGATCGGGAGGGGCTTCCTTTCCCGATGCTGATCGCATGCTGGTGTGGATTGCTGTGTGCCGGATGGCTCTTCCTAATTTGAAATTCCTTCTCATTGCATGACAGGATGAGGAATGGGGAAGTTATGGGCAGAGAGTGGGCAGGGACAACACACTGCATTTAGTACACGATACCTACCATGCTCTGTCAGTGTTGCAGTTATCACGGGCGCACTTAATGTCATCTCAAAAGGTGGTGTGACGTGCACCCGTGGAAATTGTGACTGATCTTAATGTGCAGAAAGGGACTTTTCACTGCAGTAACTACAGGAAACCTGCTGGGCACCACCCGACTTATGCACTTACTGCTTGGTAAAGTTTATTCGAAATGCATGGTAAGTGCAACACCTTACTGTACTTTAACAAAACAGCCCCCAATATGTATATATTAGCATGTGCTCAGCCCCAAAAATTGGCATGGAGGGTGTGTTCAGTTTTAGGAGCGTGTCTGCATCTCCCTCTGCCAGTACTGTGTTGGAGTCGTGCCTCCCCGTGCTAAACTGTTTATTGTAAACCGCACTGATGCTACTGCTCGGGCGGTGAATCAAGTGACAGATAAAGATAAATGGCGTGCCAGTGCATTTGCCACCATTCTTTGAGGAGATGGTAAGTGCGTCCATGCTAACAGCAGAATTTATAGTTAGTGTGTGCCAGACGCACCGCGCTAACCGCAATGTACTGTCAATGCTCACAATCCATCCCTAATTCACCCCGTCCCCGTCCCATGGTGCACCGCTCACATTCCATCCCTAACTCACCCCGTCCCAGTCCCATGGTGCACCGCTCACATTCCATCCCTAACTCACCCCGACCCCGTCCCATGGTGCACCACTCACATTCCATCCCTAACTCACCCCGTCCCGTCATGCATCACTCACAATCCACCCCAAACTCACCCCGACCCCATCCCAGGGTGCACCGCTCAGAATCCATCCCTAACTCACCCAGTCCCCGTCCCATCATGCACCGCTCACATTCCATCCCTAACTCACCCCGTCCCCGTCCCGTCATGCACCGCTCACATTCCATCCCTAACTCACCCCATCCCCGTCCAATGGGTGCACTGCTCACAATCCATCCCTAACTCACCCATTCCCCGTCCCATGGTGCATTGCTCACATTCCATCCCTAACTCACCCCGTCCCCGCCCCATGATGCACCGCTCACATTCCATTCCTAACTCACCCTGAACCCGTCCCATGGTGCACCGCTCACATTCCATCCCTAACTCACCCCGTCCCCGTTCCATCACGCACCACTCACATTCCATCCCTATAACTCACCCCATCCCCGTTCCATCATGCACCGCTCACAATCCACCCCTAACTCACCCCGTCCCCGTCCAATGGTGCACTGCTCACAATCCATCCCTAACTCACCCATTCCCCGTCCCATGGTGCACTGCTCACATTCCATCCCTAACTCAACCCGTCCCCGTCCCATGGTGCACCGCTCACATTCCATCCCTAACTCACCCCGTCCCATGGTGCACCGCTCACATTCCATCCCTAACTCACCCTGTCCCCGTCCAATGGTGCACCGCTCGCATTCCATCCCTAACTCACCCCGTCCCCGTCCCGTCATGCACCGCTCACATTCCATCCCTAACTCACCCCGTCCCCGTCCCATGGTGCACTGCTCACAATCCATCCCAAACTCGCCCAGTCCCCGTCCCATGGTGCATTGCTCACATTCCATCCCTAACTCACCCCGTCCCCGCCCCATGATGCACCGCTCACATTCCATTCCTAACTCACCCTGACCCCGTCCCATGGTGCACCGCTCACATTCCATCCCTAACTCACCCCGTCCCCGTTCCATCATGCACCACTCACATTCCATCCCTATAACTCACCCCATCCCCGTTCCGTCATGCACCGCTCACAATCCACCCCTAACTCACCCCGTCCCCATCCAAGGGTGCACCGCTCAGAATCCATCCCTAACTCACCCAGTCCCCGTCCCGTCATGCACCGCTCACATTCCATCCCTAATTCACCCCGTACCCCATCCCATGGTGCACCGCTCACATTCCATCCCTAACTCATCCCGTCCCCATCCCATGGTGCACCGCTCACATTCCATCCCTAACTCACCCTGTCCCCGTCCCATGGTGCACCACTCACATTCCATCCCTAACTCACCCCATCCCTGTCCCATGGTGCTCCGCTCACATTCCATCCCTAACTCACCCCGTCCCCGTCCCATGGTGCACCGCTCAGAATCCATCCCTAACTCACCCAGTCCCCATCCAGTCATGCACCACTCTCATTCCATCCCTAACTCACCCCGTCCCCGTCCTGCACCACTCACATTCCATCCCTAACTCACCCCGTCCCTGTCCCATGGTGCACTGCTCACAATCCATCCCAAACTCACCCCGTCCCCGTCCCATGGTGCACCGCTCACATTCCATCCCTAACTCATCCCTTCCCCATCCCGTACCGCTCACATTCCATCCCTAACTCACCCTGTCCCCGTTCCATGGTGCATTGTTCACATTCCATCCCTAACTCACCCTGTCCCCATCCCATGGTGCATTGCTCACATTCCATCCCTAACTCACCCCGTCCCCGTCCCATGGTGCACCGCTCACAACCCATCCCTAACTCACCCCGTCCCCGTCCTGTCCTGCACTGCTCACATTCCATCCCTAACTCACCCTGTTCCCGTCCCATGGTGCACTTCTCACATTCCATCCCTAACTCACCCCGTCCCCGTCCCATGGTGCACTGCTCATAATCCATCCCTAACTCACCAAGTCCCTGACGCATTGTGCATCACTCACATTCCATCCCCAACTCACCCCGTCCCCGTCCCATGGTGCACCGCTCACATTCCATCCCTAACTCACCCCATCCCCGTCCAATGGTGCACCGCTCACAATCCATCCCTAACTCACCCATTCCCCGTCCCATGGTGCACTGCTCACATTCCATCCCTAACTCAACCCGTCCCCGTCCCATGGTGCACCGCTCACATTCCATCCCTAACTCACCCCATCCCATGGTGCACTGCTCACATTCCATCCCTAACTCACCCTGTCCCCGTCCAATGGTGCACCGCTCGCATTCCATCCCTAACTCACCCCGTCCCCGTCCCGTCATGCACCGCTCACATTCCATCCCTAACTCACCCCGTCCCCGTCCCATGGTGCACTGCTCACAATCCATCCCAAACTCGCCCCGTCCCCGCCCCATGGTGCATTGCTCACATTCCATCCCTAACTCACCCCGTCCCCGCCCCATGATGCACCGCTCACATTCCATTCCTAACTCACCCTGACCCCGTCCCATGGTGCACCGCTCACATTCCATCCCTAACTCACCCCGTCCCCGTTCCATCATGCACCACTCACATTCCATCCCTATAACTCACCCCATCCCCGTTCCGTCATGCACCGCTCACAATCCACCCCTAACTCACCCCGTCCCCATCCAAGGGTGCACCGCTCAGAATCCATCCCTAACTCACCCAGTCCCCGTCCCGTCCCGTCATGCACCGCTCACATTCCATCCCTAATTCACCCCGTCCCCGTCCCATGGTGCACCGCTCACATTCCATCCCTAACTCATCCCGTCCCCGTCCCATGGTGCACTGCTCACATTCCATCCCTAACTCACCCCGTCCCCGTCCCATGGTGCACCACTCACATTCCATCCCTAACTCACCCCATCCCCGTCCCATGGTGCACCGCTCACATTCCATCCCTAACTCACCCCGTCCCCGTCCCATGGTGCACCGCTCAGAATCCATCCCTAACTCACCCAGTCCCCATCCAGTCATGCACCACTCTCATTCCATCCCTAACTCACCCCGTCCCCGTCCTGCACCACTCACATTCCATCCCTAACTCACCCCGTCCCTGTCCCATGGTGCACTGTTCACAATCCATCCCAAACTCACCCCTTCCCCGTCCCATGGTGCATTGCTCACATTCCATCCCTAACTCACCCCGTCCCCGTCCCATGGTGCACCGCTCACATTCCATCCCTAACTCATCCCTTCCCTGTCCCGTACCGCTCACATTCCATCCCTAACTCACCCTGTCCCCGTTCCATGGTGCATTGCTCACATTCCATCCCTAACTCACCCTGTCCCCATCCCATGGTGCATTGCTCACATTCCATCCCTAACTCACCCCGTCCCCGTCCCATGGTGCACCGCTCACAACCCATCCCTAACTCACCCCGTCCCCGTCCTGTCCTGCACTGCTCACATTCCATCCCTAACTCACCCTGTTCCCGTCCCATGGTGCACTTCTCACATTCCATCCCTAACTCACCCCGTCCCCGTCCCATGGTGCACTGCTCATAATCCATCCCTAACTCACCAAGTCCCTGACCCATTGTGCATCACTCACATTCCATCCCTAACTCACCCCGTCCCCGTCCCATGGTGCACCGCTTACAATCCATCCCTAATTCACCCCGTCCCATGGTGCACCGCTCACATTCCATCCCTAACTCACCCCGTCCCCGTCCCATGGTGCACCGCTCACAATCCATCCCTAACTCACCCAGTCCCTGTCCCATGGTGCACCGCTCACAATCCATCCCTAACTCACCCAGTCCCCGTCCCATGGTGCACCGCTCACATTCCATCCCTGTCCCCGTCCCATGGTGCACTGCTCACATTCCATCCCTAATTCACCCTGTCCCCATTCCTTGGTGCACATTCCATCCCTAACTCACCACGTCCCCGTCCCATGGTGCACCACTCACAATCCATCCCTAACTTGCCAAGTCCCTGTCCCATGGTGCACTGCTCACATTCCATCCCTAAATAACCCCATCCCCGTTCCGTCATGCACCGCTCACATTCCATCCCTAACTCACCCCGTCCCTGTCCCATGGTGCACTGCTCACATTCCATCCATAACTGACCCCGTCCCCATCCCATCATGCACCACTCACATTCCATCCCTAACTCACCCTGTCCCCGTCCCGTCATACACCGCTCACATTCCAACCCTAACTCACCCCGTCCCCGTCCCATGGTGCACCACTCACAATCCATCCCTAACTCATCCAGTCCCCGTCCCATGGTGCACTGCTTACAATCCATCCCTAATTCACCCAGTCCCCGTCCCATGGTGCACCGCTCACATTCCATCCCTAACTCACCATGTCCCCGTCCCATGGTGCACTGCTTACAATCCATCCCTAATTCACCCAGTCCCCGTCCCATGGTGCACCGCTCACATTCCATCCCTAACTCACCACGTCCCCGTCCCATGGTGCACCGCTCACAATCCATCCCTAACTTGCCAAGTCCCTGTCCCATGGTGCACTGCTCACATTCCATCCATAACTGACCCCGTCCCCATCCCATCATGCACCACTCACATTCCATCCCTAACTCACCCTGTCCCCGTCCCGTCATACACCGCTCACATTCCAACCCTAACTCACCCCGTCCCCGTCCCATGGTGCACCACTCACAATCCATCCCTAACTCATCCAGTCCCCGTCCCATGGTGCACTGCTTACAATCCATCCCTAATTCACCCAGTCCCCGTCCCATGGTGCACCGCTCACATTCCATCCCTAACTCACCATGTCCCCGTCCCATGGTGCACTGCTTACAATCCATCCCTAATTCACCCAGTCCCCGTCCCATGGTGCACCGCTCACATTCCATCCCTAACTCACCACGTCCCCGTCCCATGGTGCACCGCTCACAATCCATCCCTAACTTGCCAAGTCCCTGTTCCATGGTGCACTGCTCACATTCCATCCCTAAATAACCCCGTCCCCATCCCGTCATGCACCGCTCACCTTCCATCCCTAACTCACCCCGTCCCTGTCCCATTGTGCACTGCTCACATTCCATCCATAACTCACCCCGTCCCCATCCCATCCCGTCATGCACCGCTCACATTCCATCCCTGGAAAGGGAAGAACCAGAGCTCAAGTACCTCAAAGTTGCAGAATCAGTGACCACAAGGAAACGAAGGGTAGTGGTGGTTGAAGACTCTCTTCTGAGGGGTACTGAGGCGTCCATCTGCCGACCAGACTTGATGTCCAGAGAGGTATGCTGTCTGCCTGGTGCCAAAATCCAAGATGTTATGGAGAGTTTGCCGAGACTCATCAAGCCCACTGATTATTACCCAATGTTGCTAATCCATGTTGGAACAAATGATACTGCCAGGTATACCTCAGAACGTATCAAAAGTGACTTCATGGCTCTGGGACAGAGGGTGAAGCAGTTAGGTGCACAGGTGGTGTTCTCTTCAATCCTCCCTGTTGAGGGTAAAGGCCAAGGCAGAGAGGCTCGCATCCTGGAGATGAATGCATGGCTGCGTGGATAGTGTCATCGAGAGCGTTTTGGTTTCCTAGACCATGGGATGATGTTCCAAGGGTTGCAGAGCAGAGATGGCATCCATCTGTCCGAGAAAGGTCAACGCGTCTTCAGTAGTAGACTGGCTAATCTACTGAAGAGGGCTTTAAACTAGATTCATTGGGGATGGGTGAAGAAAGCCCCCAGGTAGGTGATACATTAAATAACTTTATGGAAATGGGAAACAGGGGTAACATATGGAAAGCAGTGTGTATAAATGCCCGTAGCATGGGAAATAAGATCCCTGATGTTGAAACTTTGGTGGGAGTGGCTGACTTGGATTTAGTGGCAGTTACAGAAACATGGTTCACAGAAAACCATGATTGGGATGTAACTATACCTGGCTATACTTTATTCAGAAAGGACAGGGTAGGAAGTAGGGGAGGAGGAGTGGCACTATATGTAAAAACTACTATTAAAGCTTTGGAATTACAGAGCTTAAAAGGGAGAGGGGAGGCATTGTGGGTTAAACTAGAAAGAGGGAAAGAGAAAGCTATTTATATTGGTGTGATATACAGACCTCCCTCACAAGAGAAAGAGGTGGACAGAGAGTTAATTGAAGACATGCGCAGCATTGCTAGGAAACGGGAAGTGCTACTGATAGGAGATTTCAATATGCCAGATGTTGATTGGCACATTCCTGCTGCAGTATCATCTAGAAGTAAGGAGATCCTGGATTCTCTACAGGGAGAACTATTCAGGCAATTGGTAACAGACCCCACAGGTGAAGGGGCCATACTGGACTTGGTGCTTACCAATGGTGAAAGTGTTTCTGATGTTGTAGTGGGAGATCATTTTGCATCCAGTGATCACCAGATGGTGTGGTTCAGTATTAGGACTAGGGCTGTTAGAATCCATTCCAAGGTGAGGATCTTAGACTTTAGGAAGACTAACTTTGCGAAGATGGGCCAATACCTCAGGGAGTCGTTAGTTGGATGGGAACAGCTGAGGGATGTACAAAAACAGTGGGAAAAACTGAAAGGGGATATTTTAAGGGCAACCAACCTTTTTGCTAAAATGGTAAATAAAAGGAAAAGGAAAAGGAGACCGCTATGGTTTTCGAAAGAAGTAGCTGAAAAAGTGAAGAAAAAGAGGGAGGCCTTCATGAAATACAAGAGATCACAGAGAGAGGAAGACAGGCATATGTATTTGGAAAAACTTAGAGAAGCTAGCAAAGTAGTCAAGAAGGCAAAGATTCAAAAGGAGGAGGAAATAGCCAGTGCAATAAAATGGGGGGATAAGACATTTTCAGCTATATTAGTGAGAAGAGGAAGGGCAAGAGTGGTATTGTCAGACTCAAGGGTGCAGCGGAGGAATATGTAGAAGCTGATAAGGATAAAGCGGAATTGCTTAACAAATATTTTTGTTCTGTGTTCACAGATGAAGAACGAGGAGCAGGACCTCAGAAAACACCCACAAATAGGAACAGAAGCAAAGGACATCTTGAACAATTTTCAAAAGACTGTGTTTGTGAGAAACTATCTCAACTTAAAGTAGACAAAGCGATGGGACCGGATGGGATACACCCGAGAATACTGAGGGAACTTAGGGACGTTCTAGCAGCTCCACTGACTGACCTTTTCAATGCCTCGGAGTCGAGAGTGGTGCCAAAGGACTGGAGAGAGGCTCATGTGGTGCCTTTACACAAAAGCGGAAGTAAGGATGTGGTTGAAAACTACAGGCCGGTTAGTTTAACTTCGGTGGTGAGTAAATTATTGGAAATGCTGCTGAAAGAGAAAATAGTGAGGTTTCTGGAGTCCAGCGGATTACAGGATCCAAGGCAGCATGGATTCACCAGAGGCAGGTCTTGTCAGACAAATCTGATTGATTTCTTTGACTGGGTGACCAGGGAGTTGGACCGAGGGAGAGCCCTAGATGTCGTGTATTTAGATTTCAGTAAAGCCTTTGACACTGTTCCTCACAGGCGACTTATAAACAAACTGAGCACCCTAGGGATGGACCCTAAAGTTACTGCTTGGGTTAGAAATTGGTTGGGTGGGAGGCGACAAAGAGTACAAGTAAATGGAGCTCACTCTGAGGAGAAGGATGTTATCAGTGGTGTGCCCCAGGGATCTGTCCTTGGTCCGATTCTTTTTAACATCTTTGTTAGTGATATAGCGGAAGGGCTTTCAGGTAAGGTTTGCCTCTTTGTGGATGATACCAAAATCTGCAATAGAGTAGACACCCAGGAAGGGGTAGATAACATGAGGAGGGATCTAGCTAAGCTCGAAGAATGGTCTAGAATTTGGCAGCTGGGATTTAATGTTAAAAAATGTAAGGTCGTGCATTTGGGCTGCAGCAATCCAAGGAAGCAATATAGTATAGGGGGTGAAGTACTTTGGTCCACTAAAAGAAGAGCAGGACCTAGGCGTGGTTGTGTCTGATGATCTTAAAGTAGCTAAACAGGTAGAAAAGGCGAGAGCAAAAGCTAGAAGGATGCTTGGGTGCATACGGAGAGGAATGGCTAGCAGAAAGAAGGAGGTGATAGTGCCTCTGTGTAAGTCTTTGGTACGACCTCATTTGGAGTATAGTGTGCAATTCTGGAGACCGCACCTTCAAAAGGATGTGAACAGGATGAAGTCGGTGCAGAGGGTGGCTACTAAAATGATTAGTGGTCTTCATTATAAAGCATATGAGGACAGACTTAAGGATCTTAATATGTACACCTTAGAGGAAAGGCGGGATAGAGGTGATATGATTGAGATGTTTAAATACCTCCATGGCATAAATGTTCAGGGAGAGAGCCTCTTTCAATTGAAAGCAAGTTCTGCTACGAGGGGGCATGGGATGAGGGTGAAGGGAGATAGATTCAGGAGTGATATGCGGAAATATTTCTTTACGGAAAGAGTAGTGAATCCATGGAATAGTCTTCCAGTGGAGGTGGTAGAGATGAGGACAGTAACTGAATTCAAAAAAGCATGGGACAAACACAGAGGATTTCTAAAGGAAAAGGGGACTGTTGTAGTTGTTATGGAAGGACAGACTAGATAGGCCATGTGGTCTTTTTCTGTCGTCATATTTCTATGTTTCTAACTGACCCCGTTCCCGTCCTATGGTGCACCACTCGCATTCTATCCCTAACTCACCCCATCCCCGTCCCATGGTGCACTGCTCACATTCCATCCCTAACTCACCAAGTCCCTGTCCCATGGTGCACCGCTCACATTCCATCCCTAACTCACCCCGTCCCCGTCCCATGGTGCACTGCTCACATTCAATCCCTAACTCACCAAGTCCCTGTCCCATGGTGCACCGCTCGCATTCCATCCCTAGTTCACCCCGTCCCTGTCCCATGGTGCACTGCTCACATTCCATCCCTAACTCACCCAGTTCCCATCCCATGGTGCACTGCTCACATTCCATCCCTAACTCACCCCGTTCCCATCCCACGGTGCACCACTCGCATTCTATCCCTAACTCACCCCGTCGCATGATGAACCACTCACAATCCATCCCTAACTCACCCCGTCCCCGTCCCATGGTGCACCGCTCGCATTCCATCCCTAACTCACCCCATCCCCGTCCCATCATGCACCACTCACATTCCATCCCTAACTCACCCCGTCCCCGTCCCGTCATGCACTGCTCACATTCCATCCCTAACTCACCCCGTCCCCGTCCCATGGTGCACTGCTCACATTCCATCCCTAACTCACCCCGTCCCCGTCCCATCATGCACCGCTCCCATTCCATCCTTAACTCACTCCGTCTCTATCCCGTCCCGTCATGCACTGCTCACATTCCATCCCTAACTCACCCCGTCCCTGTCCCGTCATGCACTGCTCACATTCCATCCCTAACTCACCCCGTCCCATGGTGCACCACTCACATTGCATCCCTAACTCACCCCATCCCCGTCCCATGGTGCACCACTCACAATCCATCCGTAACTCACCCCGTCCCGTCATGCACTGCTCACAATCCATCCCTAACAACTCACCCCGTCCCATGGTGCACCGCTCACATTCCATCCCTAACTCACCCTGTCCCTGTCCCATGGTGCACTGCTCACATTCCATCCCTAACTCACCCCGTCCCCGTCCCATCATGCACTGCTCATATTCCATCCCTAACTCACCCTGTCCCCGTCCCATGGTGCACCACTCGCATACCATCCCTAACTCACCTCGTCCCCATCCCGTCGTGCACTGCTCACATTTCATCCCTAACTTACTCAGTCCCCGTCCCATCGTGCACCACTCACAGTCCAACCCTAATTCACCCAGTCCCCATCCCATCATGCACCGCTCACATTCCATCTGTAACTCACCCAGTCTCTGTCCCATCATGTACCACACACATTCCATTGCTGACTCACCCAGACCCCGTCCCTTCGTGCAGTTTACGTTGGCTCTAAAGTAACCATATTCCTATGCAGACAGCAGCTCAATCCCTGTAGCTTTGTGTTGCTGCCCACGCTCTGCCCTGGCATCCGGATAATGCTAGAGTGGTTACCGTGATTTTTGCTAGTGTTATCCATCCAGTACTTTCAGGCCCAAGACAAACCCCATAGCTAAACGTGCAGAGGTTGAATAATGCTGTTGTGCATACAGTTAAGTCTTATTCTTCACACTCCACCCGAACTCTGCCCAGACTCTACATCAACAGTGGCAAAGTGGTTCAAGCTTAACAGTTATGGGGTCAATATTCAAAAATGCTGATCTTTAAACATCACGGCAGTCAGCAATGGTGCTTAAATAGCGGCAGGATATTCACTGGAGGTCTCCAGAGAGGAGCTATTCAATGGCGGGCTCAGTGGTGCCAACCGTTAGTGGGATATGCAGACGGCCCTTCTCCAGCTTGCAACTTCGACCAGCTTTTTATGCAGCCTAAGTTGTCTGGCCCATAACTCCTTTTGGAAATTGCCTTGTATATTTGCTTTATTTTGAGTCTGAATTTGTGAGTAACGCTGAAGATCAGATGTATTGATGGCTGTTGTGTGAAGTGTTTAATGCAGAAACCCCGTTAACACAACACATTCTCTACAACAGTATCAAACATCTTTTTTTTTTTTCTTTAGTGTCTTTGAATCGTTTTCACAAGAAGCTTCCTACAGTCTTCTGTATGCAGGAGCTGAGATTCGCAGTCCTGCCTGATATCACTTTTCCTTTTCCCCCCAAGTCCTTGAACAGAGCCCCAGAGCCCTTGAGCCTTTTCCCAGGCCCTGTAGCTTCCATGCTGGTGGCCTCCATGAAGCTTTTCCGAGAGCATGATTTATGAGTGCTTAATACAGAATCCATAAGACGGTGCGGCCGGCAGCATGGGGGAGAGCTCTGGCCATCCTCACACGGAAGGAATAGAAGAAGAGGAGAAAACACCACTTCAGCTTTAACCCTTTCCGGACAGCTCACAGGAGCTACTTGTGAGGAGGGCAAGCCTGCTCCAATGCGGACGATATATATAGGTAATTTCCTTTATCTTCCTCTGCTTCAGTCAATTCAAACAATCAACAGCATCAAAATCAGAGTTAATAAAGAACCCAAATTCCCAATGAAGTACCACAGGCACTACTCAGTCTTAGATCTTACCCATCACTCCCCCCAGCTAAGGATCCTCTGTGCTTATCCCAGGCTTTACCCCTCTCCCCCCACAGCTAAGGATCCTCTGTGCCTACCCAAGGCTTTACCCCTCACTCCCCCCACAGCTAAGGATCCTCTGTGCTTATCCCAGGCTTTACCCCTCACTCCCCCCACAGCTAAGGATCCTCTGTGCTTATCCCAGGCTTTACCCCACACTCCCCCCAGCAAAGGATCCTCTGTGCTTATCCCCGGCTTTACCCCTCACTCCCCCCACAGCTAAGGATCCTCTGTGCTTATCCCCGGCTTTACCCCTCACTCCCACCACAGCTAAGGATCCTCTGTGCTTATCCCAGGCTTTACCCCTCACTCCCCCAAAGCTAAGGATCCTCTGTGCTTATCCCAGGCTTTACCCCTCACTCCCCCACAGCTAAGGATCCTCTGTGCTTATCCCAGGCTTTACCCCTCACTCCCCCCACAGCTAAGGATCCTCTGTGCTAATCCCGGGCTTTACCCCACACTCCCCCTAGCTAAGGATCCTCTGTGCTAATCCCAGGCTTTACCCCACACTCCCCCACAGCTAAGAATCCTTTGAGCTTATCCCAGGCTTTACCCCTCACCAATGTTCCCTCTAATTTTCTGTAGGCTGTGTGCACATAAAAAAATCAGCTGTGCGGCTTTTGAAGGAAGGTTAAATTTTTGTGCGCCACATGACGACACTCGGAGTTATATACTTTAAAATTTGACTACATGTCAGAATACAGTATGTACACCACATTGATTGCACTAGAAAATATTGTAGAACTTGTGAAAACCGTAAATACACAACAACTTTTAAATTTTAAGACATCTGTGTTGTTTTCTATCAGAATCAGAACCAAACTTTTTGTGCGCTCTGGTGTAAAGCATGTGCGCTCGCTCGGTGAGGTGTGTGCGCGCGCACACGCGTACTGCTTAGAGGGAACAGTGCCCCTCACTCCCCCACAGCTAAGGCTCCTCTGTGCTGATCCCGGGCTTTACCCCTCACTCTCCCCACTGCTAAGGATCCTCTGTGCTTATCGCAGGCTTTTCCCTCACTCCCCCCAGCAAAGGAACTGTACTTGAAGGACTAAAAAAAGGGACTGCTACTTCTGGAGAGAGATGTGCAATTGTGAGTATATACGTCTAGGAATTTTCTGAAAGGACTTCTTTGTATTAAAGCTAATTAATCTGTGAACACAGTGTGTTTTGTTAAATCAGTCAGGGCATAGCAGCAGCAGCAGTTTAAGTTTAAATTTAAAACACAGAAGATAACTTTCTGGTTAACTCTGGAACCCAGCAGAGAGCTTGAAGTTTAAATTTAATACTCACTCGGGGCCTAGTATCAGCAAAGTACTTTTAGTTAAATTTAAAACACAGAAGAGAGCTTTCTGGTTAAATTTAGAACCCAGCAGAGAGCTTGTAGTTTAAATTTCATAATAAGTCAGAGCCTATCAGCAGCAAAGAGCTGTAATGTAAATTAAATCGGAATATAGCTTAGCATAAAAGGCAAAACAGGGTCAGTACTCTTTGAGCAACAAATAAAGTCTTCTAGAGACCTTTAAAAAGAGGCCTTCTACCTAGGGGGCAAGAGACCTGTGAAACTTTTTCAATAGGTGTTAACACCAGGTGGCAGGTCAAAAGGCCATTTTGAAAGACACCTTCTATCCAAGCAAGGACTATTAATCACCCAGAAAGTTGGTCATAGCTTACCTCAGCAGCACAGGCATAAATAGCTCAACCAGAGCTCTGTGATCATCAGTCTTGAAGGACTAGAGAAAGGGACTGCTACTTCTGGAGAGAGATTTGCAATTGTGAGTATATACTTCTGGGAATTTTCTGAAAGGACTTCTTTCTATTAAAGCTAAATAATCTGTGAACCCAGTGTTTTTTGTTAAATCAGTCACGGCCTAGTAGCAGCAGTTTCTATCCAAGCAAGGACTGTTAATCACCCAGGAAGTAGGTCACAGCTTACCTCAGCAGCACAGGACAGGGTACTGTGTAGCAGCCCTCTTTTAATAAGTGTTATAGAGCAGCTTTTAAACTAGATAATAGGGGAAAGGCAACAGTCGCCCAAGAGCGCATGGTTCGGAAGAATGTATCCTTGAAGGATACTACCAAAAGCAGAGAGGTTCCAAAAAAAGAGTAAAGTAACCCAAATGCCCTCGAGTATGGAGCAGACAGAGCTTAAAGATCCCAAATTACCCATGCCTACCAATAGCCAGATTAATATGAATAAAATACAGTCTCTAAAATGCTTGTATGCAAATGCTAGAAGTCTAAAATATAAGATGGGAGAGTTAGAATATATAGCACTAAATGAGAGGTTAGATATGACTGGAATATCAAAAACATGGTGGAAGGAGGACAACCAGTGGGACACTGTGATACCTGGGTACAAACTATATTGTAATGATAGAGCTGATGAAATTGGTGGAGGGGTTACGCTCTATGTTAGAGAGGGCATTGAGTCAGAAAGAATTAAAGTTTTGCAGGAAACAAAATTTGCTGTAGAATCTCTATGGATTGAAATTCCATGTATGAAGGGGAAGGCAATAGCAGTGGGGGTGTACTATCGACCGCCTGGCCAGAATGAACAAATGGATGATGAAATGCTCAAAGAAATCAAGGAAGCTAACAACAGTTACAGCGCAGTAATAATAATGGGTGATTTCAATTACCCCGGTATCGACTGGGTCAGTGTCACGGCAGGACATGCTAGGGAGATAAAGTTCCTAGATGAAATAAATGACTGCTTCTTGGAGCAGCTGGTTCATGAACCAACCAGAGGGGAAGCCATATTAGACCTAGTCCTTAGTGGAACATCAGATCTAGTGCAAGAGATAAGGGTGTTGGGGCCACTTGGCAAAAGTGATCATAGCATGATCGCATTTGATTTAATTAGTGGAGGAGGGATAGTAAGGAAATCCACAATACTACCTTTTAACTTTCGAAAGGGAGACTATGATAAAATGAGGAAAATAGTTAAGAAAAAACTAAAAGGAGCAGTTGCAAAGGTTAAAGAGTTACATCAAGCTTGGGTATTGTTGAAAAATACTATCTTGGAAGCCCAGACCAGCTGTATTCCACGATTTAAGAGAAGTGGAAGGAAATCCAAAAAACTGCCAGCATGGTTTAAAGATGAGGTCAGAGAGGCTGTTGTTGCCAAAAAAGCATCTTTCAGGAAATGGGAAAAAGAGCCAAATGACGAAACCTGGAAACAGCACAAGCACTGGCAAGTCAAATGCAAGGCATTGATAAAGCGGATACAATGCATGGCGTAGCAGCCCCTCATTTTTCCTCCGCAAATGGGTCTCCTGCACCAGCACGATCTCCCAGCCCAATCTCGTAACCTCCTGGTACAATTGGTGCCATTTGCGGGGTTTGTTCAGCCCCTTTGCATTGATTGACCCTACTATTCCCCTACCCCCCATTGCAGTCCCCATTCCCCCCCTCCCTATCTGCAATGTGCCGGGCTTTTCCCTTCCCCCTCCCCCCCCTCCCTCCCTCCCTCTCCCCCCTCCTCCCTCCCCTCCCCTCCCCTCCCACCTCCCCTCATCACCACTCCCTCCGGAGCCTTCCCCATTGCTCCCGGTGACGCTCTCCTTGGCGTTCGCTCTTGGCACCCCACCCTCTTACACCCCCCCCTCTCCCCCACTCACCCCCCTCCCCCTGGAACCCCCTATAACATATAGAAGCAACACTCCTACCCACCCAAAGTCCTCCACACCCTGTACCAATCCCCAACCCCCATCCCCCTTCAATTATCCCCCCCTCCTTCCCCTTACCCACCTCCCCCCCCCCTTGGACCTGCCTGCACATTCCCACTCACACAGCCCAACAACAAACAGATACTCACGCAAACCAGTCCCAAGGACCAAGGAGCCTTAAACAGTTCCTCCAATCACTGTGAAGTCCTCCCGCGGGGCTCCTCTCCCCTCAGTCCCCTGCAGCCTCTTCCACCGCTCTCGGGGAAGCCTGCTCTCTGGACAGTCTAGTGAGCCGCCTGCTCATGCTCTCCACACGTTGCCACTTCGTCCCCTCACTCCTGTGCTGGGCTCTCTGCTCCCGCGGCTGCCCTCGCAGCTGGTTCTCCGGGATGTTCTTCACTCCCAACTCTCTCAGGACCTGCCAGGCCCCCTCTGCCTTCTGTATTTTACGCGAGGTGCCCTGCACTGTCACCATTAGTCCAAAGGGATACAGCCATTTGTACCTCCATCCTTCTCTGCGAAGCAGTGCTGTGATCCCTCTCAGTTCCCACCGCCGCTGCAGCGTGCCTGCAGACAGGTCCTGGTACAGTTCAATCGTGGCTCCCTCCCACTTAAAGGGCCCAGCCTTCCGTGCTGCTGCCATTAGCTTCTCCTTCATCTTGAAAGAGCTCAAACAGGCAATGATGTCTCTGGGTTTATTGTCCCGAGGGGGGCCAAGGCTGCGGTGGGCCCTCTCTATGCTCAGCTGCATTCTCTCTCCCTCTCCCGCTGGCTCCGCCGCCTGCAGGAGGGCTCCAAAGAGCTGTAGTAAGGTCTCCTCACAGTTCTTAAAGCGTGGTTCCTCCGGCACTCCTCTCACCCGCACGTTATTCCGCCGCGATCTGTCCTCCAGATCCTCAGCCTTTGCCTTCAGGAGTTCTTGCGCTTGGGCCAGCTCAGCCCATCCCGCTCTCAAGTCTCCCAGCGCGGCCGCATGGTGATCTATCGTCTCTTCCGCCCCTTCCACTCTGGCCCCCAGCTCCTTCACCTCCTGTCGCAGTGGGCCCAGAGTCTCCTTCAGCTCCTTCTGATACCGACTCATTTCGGCCTTCAGCTCCTGCTTAAAGTCAGTCAACCATGCCTTCAGGCCTCCGAGAGAAGCTGCGTCCAGGCTCTGCTCGCCCTCCGAGTCGGAGCGCTCTCCTCCCTCCTCCGCCATCTTGCTCGCATGGTCTGCACGCTCCGAATCCCCCGACATCGCATAGGGGGACCGGTACTCTGCAAGGCGCTGCTTCACCGACTTGCGCTCCGATGCCTTGGTCATCTGCACTTCTCCACCCGCTTCGCAATACCAGGTTGGGGACGCTTTATTTTTAGCTTTTGCTCCGAACGCCGCGGAGCTTGCTCAGAAAGCCGCCATCCTGCTTCCTGACGTCACCGGAAGTCCAGCCAACATGGCTTTAGACAAGGAAGATCTTGTCTTACTAATCTGTTATGTTTTTTTTAAAGGTGTGAATAAACAGGTGGGACAAAGGTGAGTCGGTTGATATAGTGTATCTGGACTTTCAGAAAGCTTTTGACAAGGTCCCTCCATCAGAGATTTTTGGCAAAACTAAAGAGTCATGGGATAGGAGGCAGTGTACTATTATGGATCAGGAACTGGTTAAAAGATAGAAAGCAGAGGGTATGGCTAAAAGGCCAATTTTCCCAGTGGAAAAAGGTGAATAGTGGAGTACCCCAGGGATCTGTGCTGGGCCCACTGCTTTTTGACATATTCATAAATGACCTGGAAAAGGGAATAACGAGTGAGGTTATCAAATTTGCAGATAACACAAAACTATTTAAACTTGTTAAAACCCATGAGGATTGTGGAAAATTGCAAGAGGATCTTGATAAATTGGAAGACTGGGCATCCAAATGGCAGATGAAATTTAATGTGGACAAGTGCAAAGTTATGCACCTAGGAAAGAACAACCCAAATTATGGTTACACGATGCAAGATTCCACATTGGGAACCACCACCCAGGAAAAAGATTTAGGCATCATCGTGGATAACATGTTAAAACCCTCCACCCAGTGTGCAGCGGCGGCCAAGAGAGCAAATAGAATGCTAGGTATCATAAGGAATGGAAAATAAAACAAAAGATATTATAATGCCTCTATATCGTTCCATGGTGAGACCGCACCTTGAATATTGTGTGCAATTCTGGTCACCGTATCTTAAAAAGGATATAGTGTTATTAGGAAAGTTCAGAGAAGAGCCAACAAAATGGTAAAGGGGATGGAAGGATACTCCTATGAAGAAAGGCTAAAAAGGTTAGGGCTCTTTAACCTGGAAAAGAGACGGCTGAGGGGAGATATGATAGAAGTCTATAAATTAATGAACGGAGTGGAGCGGGTAAATGTAGATCGATTGTTTACGTTATCAGAATATAGAAAGACTAGGGGACATGCAATGAAACTACAAGGTAAACTATTTAAGACTAATAAGAGAAAATATTTTTTCACTCAACGTGTAATCAAACTCTGGAATTTGTTACCGGAGGATGTAGTAAAGGCTGTTATTGTAGCTGGGTTTAAAAAAGGTTTGGACAAGTTCCTGGAGGAAAGGTCCATAAACCATTATTAAGAAGGGACCCAGGATATCAATGCTTGACCTAGTACAAGCATTGCGAAACCTGTGTCTTTTAGGGAAACTGCTAGGTACGTATGACCTAGATTGGCCACTGTTGGAAACAGGATACTGGGCTTGATGGACCTTGGTCTGACCCAGTATGGCATATCTTATGTTCTTATGCACATACAGGCCTGGACACGATTCTGATCCCACATGGCTAGACGTGCCCCGCAGCATCTGAATCCCGACTAACTCTGTGCGTCCGGTTGTGACCAGGCACACAGAGGGCCGGGACGTCCAGTATAGAATCAGGACCACAGGTTCTACAATGCTTGTATTGGGGCAAGCAGTGGATTTCCCATGTCCCCTCTAATAATGGTTTATGGACCTTTTCTTCAGGTACTTGTCCAAACCTTTTCATTTTTAAAGAATTACAAACCGTTGGTGTAGTTTACCTGCTTACTTTGGGGGGAGGGGGATCAAAGGGTAAGGAACTCATATTGGCAGCGGGAGCAGGAGAACCACAACATTTGGGGGGAGCACTGCCTTCCCACGAACACACCAAATTATGCCTAAGTTATAAACCATTCCACCTACAATTCTGGGCAGCCTACAAAATAGAGGACAATTTTCAGTAGACATGATGGCTGGATTAAATTAAACACCAGCATTTAACTTGATTCCTGAGGTCACGTGATGTGCTTGGGGAGAGCAGACGTGCCTTAAGCTCTCTCTGCGGAATTCTCCTTCTTGTACTACCTAACTGTATTTTTCCCTGGGACTGTCACCTTCACAGCTGCAGAAGATATCAGGGAAGGTCCCAAGTGTATTTTCTTGTGCTCTGGGCATAGATCGAGTCAATGAGGTTGGCGCGGCAGGAGTATGACAAGCCTGCAACGGGGCCGACTAAGATGGCGGATGATCTGGCCTAAGGCCTGATTGATGAAGTCACCACAGCAGTAGTGGGGGCATTAAGCCACAAGTTTGAGGAGGTAAACGGTAAGCTGGACAGCATGACCAGGGCAGTGGAGGCATTTGGAAGCTGTCAGCACCAGGCTGAGCAGTAGATCTCGCAACAGGAGAATGTAATGACAGCAGTGGAGAAAGAGCTCTAGAAGCTGATGGTCCTTGTGGCATGATAGACAGAAAGCTGGATGACCTCGAAATCGAGGTCATTGTAATAATTTACAGTTTATGGACATCTCTGAGACCATCAGAGTCTGAGCTGTGGGGCTATTTAGAGATCCTTTTGCCACAGACATTGAAATTGGGAGACTCTATTGGCGCCCTTCTCATCAAGCATGCTCATCGGGTAGACCTGACACGTATGCAGGATCATAGGCCCCGGAGGACAAAAAAGGCCGGTGTGGCCATTCTTAATGGCAAGCAGGTCAACCGTGAGATTTTGAAGGTGGTCAGTGATTCAGCTGGCCGCTTTGTGATTGTGCATAGGACCTTTCAGGGGCATAGGCTGGTACTTTGCAGCTTGTATGCCCCGAATGTATATGACCCTGCCTTTTCTGGCAGCCCTGCGGGGGTGGCAAGATGTGTCCCTTCTGAATGGGGGGTACTTTAATTCAATTTTTGACCCAAAACTGGACCGTTCTCACACCTCATTGGATAGCCAGTTGGACTCCAGGAAGTGGGTGCCCCTGCTGTGTGAGCATTTGGACATTTTAGATGCATGGTGGGTGCTTCACCCACTAGAGCAGGACTACACACGTGTCCCGGGCACATTCCATGCAGTCTTGCATAGATTATGTCCTTGTGTCCCAGTCTTTGTTCTTCCAGGTGCAGGTAGCTACCATCAGGCCAATAGAGGTTTCTGATCATGCATTGGTTTGGATGGATGTGGAAGAGACGCAGCTGGAGGACACAAAGCGCTGGCACTTCCCACTTGCATTGTATGAGGATGGGAAGTTCCGGGAATTCTTGTAAAGTAAGTGGACATACTATGAGGGGTTCAATAAGCAGCACTCAATTCAGTTGCTCCTCTACTGGGAGGCCACCAAGTATACTGAACACTGGTGTATACAGCTCACCGCAAGCGCGACTGGGATCGACAGCTGCTGAACTTGGAAAGGCAGCTCTGTCAGGACGGAGAGAGGCGGCCCACCCATCCCGAAAGACACAGGAACAAGATCTGGCTACCCAGGCGGAACCGAATACCCTCCTGCATCAGTGGGCAAAGAAATCCCTCCTGTATTACTGCTATAAGTTTCTTCAGCATGGCGACAATCTGGGACAACTCTTGTCTCACTTAGTGCAGAGGTGGTAAGGTTGTGCCCAGATAGTGGCAGTTCGCCAACAGGAAGGGCTGGTATCAACTTGGAGCAGGACATGGGGGAGGCGTTCGAGGTTTTTTGAAATGCTGTATGGACAAAAGGAGTGGAGAGGGGTGGAAGGATTTGGGACTCACTTTCAGCGAGTCGACCTCCCACACCTGAGCTTGGATACTAGGAAGAAGCTCAAGGCTGCAATCTCTTTGGAAGAGGTGCTTCGGTTGATCAAGCGGGCAGTGCAGTTTAAGGTGCCAGGGCTGGATGGGTTCAGTGGCGAGTTTTATAAAATTCTGGGGTTGGGGGTTGCGCCTGCATTAGAAGCCTTGCACAATGAGATGATGCAGAGCCAGCAGGTGGTGCCCATGATGAATATGGCCAATATTACTTTGATTCTTGCCTGGGAAGGACCCACTGGACATTGCCTCATACCCCCCTATATCCCTTCATAACTGCAACTTAAAATTTTTCTCCAAGATTTTGGCTGATAGGCTGGTGCAATAATGGGCCTCGCTCCTGGTTTCAGAATCCCAGGTGGGGTTTGTGTGTTGTTGCTATGGGTTGCAACATGTCCATAGAATTTTGGCTTCCCTGGAGTGCGTGCACTCCCAGTCCATACCGTCATTATTGGTAAGTTTTGATGTGGAGAAAGCGTTTGAAAGGGTGGGCTTGGAGTTCCTGTTTGGACTTCTTGAGCAGTATGGAATGAGTGAGCATTTCCTTGGGGCAGTGTAGGCGATATATGCAGAGCCCAGTGCTTCTCTCCTGGTGAATGGCGTGGTGAATCAATACATTTTGGCTGTGGCAGAGCACTCAGAAGGGGTATCTTCTTTCTCCTCTCTTGATTATCTTGTCTTGACCCCCTTGTTGAGAAGTATACAGGCTAACCTCGAGGTTAGAAGTGTCTCCATGCATGGGCCAACTTTTAAGATCGTGGCCTTCACTGGCGATACCTTGGTCCATTTGGTGAGCCAAGAGCCCTCCCTTAATAAGTTTCGGGTATTCGGGGGTATGTCGGGATTGCACTTAAACTATCTCAGGTCTGAAGCTTTGGTTTAGACAGAGGAGGTGCGGCAGCAGTGGCCGGGTCTGTTTCTTCTACGTTGGGCAGAGGGCTCCTTCTGGTATTTAGGCATCTTACGGTGGACTCACAGGACCTGTGTACTAGGAATGTGTAGCTTTTGGTGACCCATACCAGGGACATCTTGGAAGTGTGATGGCCTTATCCCCTTTCTCTTCTGGGACATGTTAGTTTATATAAGATGGTGCTGTTCCCCAAGTGGTTATATGTCCTGCAGATAGAAACATAGAAAAATGACGACAGAAAAAGACCACATGGCCTATCTAGTCTGTCATTCCATATCAACTACTACAACAGTCCCCTTTTTACCTTTAGAGATCCTCTGTGTTTTTCCCATGCTTTTTTGAATTCAGATACTGTCCTCATCTCTACCACCTCCACTGGGAGACTATTCCACGGATCCACCACTCTTTCCGTAAAGAAATATTTCCACATATCACTCCTGAATCTATCCCCTTTCACCCTCATCCCATGTCCCTTCACTGGCTCCCAATTCACTGGCAAACCTTCACTGGCTCCCAATTCACTGGCAAACCTTCACTGGCTCCCAATTCAATCCAGAATAAATCACAAATTGATTATCACCACATTTAAGACTTTAAACACAATGGCCCCAGTCCCCTTGACAAAACTTATCACCAAAGACACATCCCAAACTACGCTTCGGAGAGGCCACACGAATAGAATTAGGATCCCGAAAGAATTCACAACTGCTAAAAAGACTACTAATAGGAAAGCGTTCTCACATGCAGCTCCCACCCTATGGAACTCCCTCCCTGAAGAAATAAGGGCATTAAATGATGCAAAGGAACTCCGCAAGAAATTAAAAACTTATCTATTCACCTCCCATTTTGGCACACTTGAAAATACCTTACCTCCGACAGGTAATGGTTAATAACAACCTAGGGTACACCAACTCTAATTCTCCTAGCTAACTACAATTACAATTAAAATCGACTAAATAACTACTTGTAAATCTTGTAAATAGATATATGTAATAAATCAAAATATGTAAATAAGTTTGTCTGTTATTTAACAAGTTGTCTGTTATTTAACAAGTTTTACCATATTTAGTCATTCATGATTAATGTATATAGCAAAATTGTACCAAGTTAACAAATGTTCCATGTAAAACAGCTAAATTGCACCTAGTTAACAAATGTTCCATGTAAAACAGACTTGTAAATCTGTTCATTCCTTGTTCATTGTAAACCGCACCTGATCTGTGGAAGGTAGCGGTATATAAGCAACTGTTAAATAAATAAATGTCCCCTCATAGCAGAACTTGCTTTCAATCGAAAGAGGCTCTCCCCCTGTGCATTTATACCACAGAGGTATTTAAACGTCTCAATCATATCACCTCTATCCCGCCTTTCCTCTAAGGTGTACATATTAAGATCCTTAAGTCTGTCCTCATATGCTTTATAATGAAGACCACAAACCATTTTAGTAGCCACCCTCTGTATTGACTCCATCCTGTTTATATCCTTTTGAAGGTGCTGTCTCCAGAATTGCACACAATACTCCTAAAGAGGTCACACCAAAGACTTATACAGAGGCACTATCACCTCCTTTCTTCTGCTTGCCATTCCTTTCCCTATGCACCCAAGCATCCTTCTAGCTTTTGCTGTCACCTTTTCTACCTGTTTAGCTACTTTAAGATCAGATGACACAACCACACCTAGGTCCCACTCTTCTTTAGTGGACAAAAGTACTTCACCCCCCTATACGATATTGCTCCCTTGGATTGCTGCAGCCCAAATGTATGACCTTGCATTTTTTAACATTAAATCCCAGCTGCAAAATTCTAGACCATTCCTCAAGCTTAGCTGGATCCCTCCTCATGTTATCTATACCTTCCTGGGTGTCTACTCTATTGCAGATTTTGATATAATCTGAAAAGAGGCAATCCTTACCCGACAGTCCTTCCGCTATATCACTAACAAAGATGCTGCCTTTTCATTTGCTGCATCGAGATTTGTGGTGGTTGAACGTCTGTTTTCAGCATTTTGTTGGAGAGGGTCAGAGGACTTGTATGCTTTTTATTTATTTTTTATTGAACAGCTCTTTTATACCACTCCTTCCAGCGATCAGAGGCGGTTTACATTGAACAATAACAAGAAGATACATAGAACACTGAACAGCTAAATAACATCGTTGGAACCTGAGAACTAGTTTAGGTACTATTTAGGTTGCTCGGAGGGACGTGGAGAGATAGGGGTGCCGGCCTCCCAGATTTGCAGTCTTACAATATGGCCTGCCTCATGCGGCACCTCCGAGACTGAATAGTGGGAGGGTAGCCTTTACGCTATTCGTTATGAGGGGGCTTGGGTGAGTCCTTTTGTATTTGCAATCCTTGTTGCATGCCCCCAGAGCAGAGGTACTCAAATCCATTCCTGGAGGGCCACAAACCAGTCAGGTTTTTGGGATATCCCTAATGAATATGCATGAGATATATTTGCATGCACTGCCTCCATTGTATTTGAATCTATCTCATGCATATTCATTATGAATATCCCAAAAACCTGACTGGTTTACGGCCCTCCAGGACTGGATTTGAGTATCTCTGCCCCAGAGGTAGGTTGCTAGCCCATTTCTGTACCTCCTGTCTGCTGGGGCAGATGCAGAAGGCTTGGCGTTTCTGCTGTGAGCTCTTTCGGCTGGACCCCCAGGTCAGCCCCTATCTACCACTGTAGTGGAATGTGGAGATCCTGCTGGGGTGG
Source organism: Ichthyophis bannanicus (assembly GCA_033557465.1). NCBI lineage: Eukaryota > Metazoa > Chordata > Amphibia > Gymnophiona > Ichthyophiidae > Ichthyophis > Ichthyophis bannanicus. Next base: position 3,350,279 of record CM066035.1, read on the forward strand.
CAGACTGGGGGCAACTCACTTAGATAAAATGGTAGATGCACAGGGAGAGCTCTTATTTGGAAGGCTCCAGGAGGAGTTTGGGCAAGAGGGCAGGAATACGTTTGCCTATCTTCAGTTACAGCATTAGGCATGCACATTGCCCGGCCGGTCCCTTCAGTTCGACTTTGCAGATTGGTTGTCTCAAGTGTGGGATTTGGATGATGAAGAGGATGGGAAGGTTACTATTTCAGCCGCCAATAAACTAATTTGAGGGGAGGCAGGAGACCCTAGCCTGGCTTATTTGTTGGACCGTTGGAGGGCGGATTTGGGGGATGAGGCTGGGGGGATTAGATCTGCAAAGATGTATTTCTCGTATCCCTGGGGTCATTAGTTGTGTTCGGTTGAGGGAACGTCAGTATAAGATACTACTGTAAGCCTACTACTTCAAGGGTGCAGGCATTTAGGGCAAGTGTGGTTGACTCCCCTCTCTGTGTGTTAAGTGCTGGGCGAAGGAGGCCACTTTGGGGCATAAGTTGTGGTGCTGCCTCCAAATTTATCATTTTTGGTGCCAGGCAGTGTGTAGGACCACCTGGGCTGCCTTTTTGATGCTCTGGGAGCCAGTTTTCTATGCAGCCACCATGTAATACTATGGGTACATAAGGCCTTCTATGTAGGCAAGAAGGTGATTTTGCGGTACTGGATTGTTGGAGGGTCCCTCATACTGACAATGACGCAACGCTCAGCATGAGCTAGACTCCGTTCAATCTCTGCAATATCGGGCTCAATTTATATTATGTGCAAACTCTACCCTCATGGGCTCGTAGTCTGGTAGTTATTTAAGCAGGCTTACATACTGCCTTTCTACCAGTCAATACAGTAGTAGTTAATACAATCAGAGGAGCCCAGAGACTGGACATGCTCTACACTCGACGCCTGGGGGGGGCGAGAGGACAGGAGTTGTAAGGGGGGGCAGGAAGGTAAGAATCTCCATTCTTTGTACTTTTTAACACAAGTCAGCTGGAGCAATAGAGAAGCTTCGGTTGCATTTTCTTTCTTCTGTCACTTTCTTGAGGTTTGGGCTCCTATAGCATGGGGGGATTGGGGGTGGGGAGGGGTTGGAGGCTGAAAATGTAAAACATGTTAATGTTGGCTCATTGGTGCTTGCTTACTTCCAGTGAAGTGTAAGTCTACACACTAGCCGGTAGTGGTGTTGGCGTTTTAATAAACAGATTTCAGCATAACTCGAATCCTCTATTCAGTGCCAGTATCCATCTATGAGCGCTGCTGAACATACATAGAGCACAGTCATTGAGCTGGCAGTATCTGCTTAGATTTAGGCCTTACTATTCAGCTTGTATAAATCTTCCATAAAGCAGCCAAAGAGCGCTGCTACCCCGATATTTATTTTAAACCTGCTCTCATTTCGCCCCTTTTTTATACATATAGGACCCGATATTCGAAAGGCATTTACACGGTTTACAGGGCTCTAAGCAGGATATTCAACGGCACTAACATGGTTCATGCTGGTGAATGTCTCCGATCTTCTCCCTTACATGCCCCGATGCTACCTGCTTAGCACTGGGGTGTGTCATTGGCATTCCAGGGAGGGGCGGAGGCAGCGACAGTAAATAACCAGGCAGCAGCGATACTGCTTGCTGCTCGGTTAGCAACCTGTGACTATTAAGATAGGCGAAGCACAAGCTCATCTATCTTTTAGCTGCAGGAGCTAACCAGGCAGCATACAAGATCCCGGCTGCCCAATTATCTATTGCGTCTGGGAAGCTGTGTGGCAAACCCGGATATTCAAAGCCGGGGCCACATATCACCCTGGCATTGAATGTCCGGGGTTAAGTGTCAGCACACACAGCTGCGGGGCATAGCCAGCATAACTCAGTATTAGGCCCATAATAATCAGACTGATTAGCAATTTGAACAATCTGATACTATCTATATAAATTTTAAAAATATATGACTGGCCTAGTTTGTTGACTGCTGCTGAACTTGATGCATAACAAATTCAAACAAAAATATGACATAACATAGTAAATGACGGCAGATAAAGCGTAGTTACTCACCTGTAACAGGTGTTCTCCAGGAGCAGCAGGAATCAGTCCTCACTTATGGGTGACGTCGGTGCCGACGGAGCCCTCGCGGAGCAATTTTCCCCAGCTTTCAAAGAAAGCCTTTGGGAATTGCAGCGCGCATGCGCGGTCCTCTTCCCGCCCGAGGGTGCCATCTTAGCCAGTCAGATGACATAGCTAAAAAAGACAGCATAAAAATATTTGCAAGAACATAAGCAGACGATTGCAACTCCAAGGGGAGGAGGGAGGGTAGTGAGGACTGATTCCTGCTGCTCCTGGAGAACACCTGTTACAGGTGAGTAACTACACTTTCTCCAGGACCAAGCAGGAAGTCAGTCCTCACTTATGGGACTCCCAAGCTCAAGGCTACCGGAGACCCTAAGCACAAAAATGAGCTCCCTCTAGCTCAGCAGCACAGAAGGAAGAATCTTCGCTGAATTATCACCCACCGGTAGCCCACATCCGGGATGGAGGGTAGGAGTTGCTCAGACCTCAAAGAGATTACGGAGGACTGCCTGTCCGAAAGCACTGTCCCTGCGGGACTCCCTCTCGAGACAGTAATGGACCGCAAAAGTCTGGCTCGAAGACCAAGTAGCGGCCCGGCAGATGTCTGCCAGCGGAACAGAGCGGAGGTAAGCCACTGACGTAGCCTTTGCCCGAACGCAATGAGCCGTGACTCGACTTTCTAAGGAGAGTCCGGCTGCCCCATAAGCCCAAGAGATACAGTCCGCAACCCAGATGGACAGAGTACGCTTGGAGACCGGGAGCCCCAATTTATTGGGGTCAAAAGACACAAAAAGCTGAGCAGCTTTACGGTGCTCCCGCGTACGGTCAAGGTAGAAGTTCAAAGCCCTTCTACATTCCAGGGTATGGAGGACCGTTTCAGCTCGGCTGGAGTGTGGTCTGGGAAAGAAGGTTGGAAGTACCACCTCCTGATTGATGTGAAAAGGGGAGACCACTTTTGGAAGAAACTTTGGGTGAGTCCGTAGGACTACCCTATTTTTGTAGAACCGAGTGTAAGGGGGATCAGACACGAGGGCCTGCAATTCACTTACGCGTCTAGCGGAAGTGAGGGCTATCAAGAACAGTGTTTTCCAAGACAGAAAACGGAGAGAACAGGTAGCCATAGGTTCAAAAGGCGGACAGGTGATCCGCTGCAAAACCACATTCAGGTCCCAGTCAGGCGCTGGCGGGCGCAGAGGTGGTTTAAGTAGAAGGAGACCTCGGAGAAACCTCGCTACGAGAGGGTCGCTGGAGAGAGGTCTACCGTCCACCGGCACATGACGTGCCGAAAGAGCACTGAGGTGAACTTTGACGGAGTTGGACTTAAGTCCCAGATTAGAGAGGTGTAGCAAGTACTGCAAGATCACCGACACCGGGCAGGAGAAGGGATCCTGAGACTGTCGGGTACACCAGACGGCAAAGCGACGCCATTTAAGGGCGTAGCATTTGCGGGTAGAAGGCCGTCGCGAAGCCAAGACGACCTCCTCCACCTCTGCCGGCAGGAGAAGGGGAGCAAGGACTACCCTCTCAGCAGCCAGGCCATGAGGTTGAGAGACCTGAGGTTGGGGTGTAGTAGAGACCCCTGATCCTGAGTGAGGAGATCCGGTTGTACCCCCAGAGGGAATGGATCCTCCACCGCTAATTGCAGCAGGAGCGGGAACCACGGCTGTCTGGGCCAGCGAGGGGCCACCAGGATCATGAAGGCTTTGTCTCGGAGAACCTTGAAAAGAGTCCGAGAGACTAGCGGGATGGGAGGGAAAGCGTACAGAAGGCTCCCCGACCATGAAATCAGAAAAGCGTCCGCCGCAACCCGAAGGGGGTGTGGCTGACGAGAGCAGAAGCGAGGAAGCTGCCGGTTGTGAGGACTGGCAAAGAGATCCACCGTGGGGAGGCCCCACTTTAGGAAGAGCTTCTGAACTACCAAGGGATCCAGACGCCACTCGTGCGGCTGGAGGATCCTGCTGAGTTTGTCCGCCAGGCAATTTTCTTGGCCCGGGAGATAAACTGCCTTGAGGAGAATGCCGTGACTGACGGCCCAAGAGCAGAGCTTCTGTGCCTCCCGGCAGAGGAGGAAGGAGCCCGTGCCCCCCTGCTTGTTCACGTAGAACATGGCAACTTGTACACCGCACTGATTTTAATAGCGCGGTATATAAGAGATGTTAAATAAATAAATAAAATAACTTGATTGTCCGTCTGGACAAGGACGGACTGGTGGGAAGTCAGGTGGGAGAAGGCCTTGAGAGCCAGGCGGATCGCCCTGAGCTCCAGGAAGTTGATCTGCTGAGCAGACTCCCACATGGTCCAGAGGCCCTGAGTACGTGCCCCTTGGCAATGTGCTCCCCAGCCCAGGAGGGATGCATCCGTGGTCAGCACCCGGGTCGGCTGAGGTGACTGGAAAGGCATACCGAATATCAGGTTCGGCTGCCGAAGCCACCACCGGAGAGACGAGATCAGCGGCTCGGAGACGCGCACTAGGTCTGCTAGGCCGCCTGTGGCTTGTCGCCACTGCTGGCGGAGACACCATTGAGCAGGCCGCATATTCAGGCGGGCATTGGGGGTCACATGGACGGTGGAAGCCATATGGCCGAGCAGTCTCAGGAAGCGCCTGGCGGAGACCAGGGGCTGGCTGCGAAAGCGGTCGGCTAGGTCCATGAGCCGTTGAGCCCTGTCGAGCGGTAGGTATGCTCGCGCCTGAGGGGTGCGCAGCCTGGCGCCGATGAACTCGAGATCCTGTGAGGGGAGCAAAGTGGACTTTGCGAAGTTTATAACAAAGCCCAAGTGCTGCAGAAGAGTCACCGTGCGGCGCGTGGCGTTGGTGACCTCCCGAGCGGACGCCGCTCTGATGAGCCAGTCGTCGAGGTACGGAAAGACATAGAGGCCGTGAAGCCGGAGATGGGCCGCCACCACCGCGAGACATTTTGTGAAGACTCGCGGCGCGGAGGACAGGCCAAAGGGCAGTACTCTGTACTGGTAATGATTTCCTGCCACCACAAACCTTAGGTATTGGCGGTGGCTTGGGTGGATGAGGATGTGCGTGTAGGCATCCTTTAGATCCAAGGAGCATAGCCAATCTCCCTGCTGGAGGTAGGGCAGAAGGATTCCAAGGGTAAGCATTTTGAACTTCTCCCGCACAAGGAACTTGTTGAGGTTGCGCAAGTCCAGGATGGGCCTGAGGCCCCCTGTTCTCTTTGGTATTAGAAAATACCTGGAATAAAAGCCTTGACCTCTCAGGTGGTGTGGCACCGGTTCCACCGCCTGTTCCTGCAGAAGACCTGCTAACTCCTGAAGGAGTAATTCCCTGTGCAGAGGGGGTCATGGAGGTTCTCCCGAAAAATAGGAGGGAGGGACCTGGTGGAAGTGGAGAAGATAGCCTTCTCGCACAACTTGAAGCACCCAGGCATCTGCGGTGATGCTGGACCACCTGTGGGCGAAGTGGACCAGCCGGCCTCCGGTGCTGGGAGGAATCAGCGGGGGGGGAGAGGCTATGCTTTGTGAGTCAAAAACCCCCACCCTGCTGAGCAGGGGCTGGTGGTGCAGGCTTGGGGGCTTGCTGCCTACGGGACCCGTTACCCCGTCCCTTGGCCTGCTGGCCCTGTTGGGGAGCTGCAGGGGACTGATAATGGGGGTATTGTTTGTAGGCAGCCGCCTTCCTCGGGTAAAAGGACTTTTTCCCCGAGCCCTTCTTTTTCTGGGAAGGGGCGGAGGTCTTCCTAGAAAGCCTGGTCCTGGTGAGAGTCTCAGTCTCAATTTGCGCAGCCTTTTCCGCCATGGGCTTGCCAAAGAGGTTTTCGCCTCGGCAGGGGACATCGACCAACTTGTCCTGCACCCAGGGCTCAAGGTCTGACGACTGAAGCCAAGCCTGTCGGCGGGCACCGATGCCGGCTGCGGCCACTCGAGCCGATGCTTCAAAGCCATCATAGGCTGCCCGGGACATGAACTTTGAGCATTCCCGAATGCCAGTGGACAAGGCCAGGAACCTCCGCAAGGGTTCCTCGGACAAACCAGCGGAGAATCCGGCTAGCTCTTTAGCCAGATCCCGGAGATACATGCCCATGTATAGCTGGTAAGTCTGGACACGACATGCGAGCATAGAGCCCTGGAAACACTTCTTACCAAGGCCATCCAGGTTACGGGCCTCCCTGCCAGGAGGCACCGAGGAGTGCATCTTCTGGCTCTTAAGACGATGCATGGCCGATTCCACTACCATGGAATGGTGTGGTAGCTGTGCCTTTTGAAAGCCAGGGCTCTTGCGGACTCGATAGATAGAATCGACCCGCTTGCTCAGGACTGGCGAGGAGGCCGGACTCTCCCACATGCGGAAGAGTAGTCGTTCCAGCATAGGAGGAACCGGTACAGTAAAGTGTTCCCTCGCGGGAGAGTCATACTGGAGGGCGTCGAGCTCTTCGGCTCGAGGCTCCTCCTCGGGATCCGCAGGGAAGGCCAAAGCCTTGGCCATATCCCTAACGAAGTCCGAGAACCGGGCATCCTCCGGGGGGGACTGCTTCCGAGGCTCGGACTCCGGTGAGTCCGAGGGGACACACCGAGTCCGGAAAGAATCAGGCGACTCTTCCTCTTCAGACTCCCAGACCGACTCCGACGAGGACTCGGTGGGGTCGGCCCGGGCAGGGCGCGGCGCCTGCCGCCCCGACGCCGAGGGAGTCGGCGTCGGCGACCTCGGTCCCGAACGGGAGGCCGAGGGTGACCTCGACCGAGGATCGGCTCGAGTTCTCATCGACTCGAGGATCGGCTCGGTCTCCGGGGTCGACTTGGACGTCGACGTCCCGGCGGTCGGGGCAGCGGCGCCAGCGAGGCCAGCGAGCAGTGCCCGCTGCTGGTCCATGAAGGCAGACAGTCTGCTCTCCAGGGCCGTCAACCTGAGTCCGAGCTCAGGTGACCCAGCAGCCCCCGACTCGGGCCCCGACGGCGTCGGGCCCGACGTCGGCTGTCGCGGAGGCGAGTCCAGAAGGACCACAGGACTTACCCGAGCAGGCATCTCCGACTCCAGGCGAGGTCGCTTCGTGAGGTGTTCCTTCTCCAAGGACCCGGGGCGGCTGTCGGGGCTATGCGACCTGGCCCTCGCGGAACCAGGAGCGTCCACCGACGCCGCCCTCGCGGGTTTCACCGTCCGATGATGGTCCCCGGAGGGAGAACCCCGGTCGGAGGAACTCCGGCGATGGTCCGAGCTGGAGCCTTTGGACGCGGAGGCCTCCGCGGGAAAAAGACCGGCGTCGAACCGAAGGAAAAAGAATAAAATAATGAAGAAATATCGACTTTTTCGCGGGGACAAGACGGGGACGTCTGTAGGGCTCCGCGGAAAAAAGAAGACTGGCTAAGATGGCACCCTCGGGCGGAAAGAGGACCGCGCATGCGCGCTGCAATTCCCAAAGGCTTTCTTTGAAAGCTGGGGAAAATTGCTCCGCGAGGGCTCCGTCGGCGCCGACGTCACCCATAAGTGAGGACTGACTTCCTGCTTGGTCCTGGAGAAAGACCAGTATGGTCCATTTAATCAACATGCTAGATGGTAAAATCATAAGGCAGGAAAATGATAAAGAATTAAGATGTTTTTAGGACATGCTGTTATCGATTGTGTTTTTTATCTATTGATTTTAATAATCAATTATTAAAATCAGAATACATAATTAGGGTAATTAGCCAATAAAAACAAATATCCAACTTTTAAATGTTGTTCTCTGATAACAACTAGCTTTGGTCTTTGAATGCACGTTCTGATTTTCCACATGCCTAGAATGAATATTTTTGAGACTTCATACAGTATGTGGATAAAGCACAGTTACTTACCTGTAACAGGTGATCTCTGGGAACAGCAGGAATTAGTCCTCACATATGGGTACATCGGTACCGACGGAGCCTGCGCGGGAATGCTCCCCAGCTTCCCAGAAAGAAAGCTTTTGGGGCATCGCACAGCGCATGCGCACTGCCTTCCCTACCAACTCTCCTCAGTTCAAGTTTAAAGCTGAGACAATAGAGAGACAGAGGAAAGGAAAGAGAAAGAGAGATACAACTCCTAGGGGAGGTGGGAGGGTTGTGAGGACTATATACTGTGTATATAGTTTCTTTTCAAGTTACAAATATGTACAAAGTTCACCAAAGTTATAATCCCAGTTGTATTATCCTGTTATATGTAAACTCAACAGTCTGTTGATTGCAATGAGTATTCCTGTTTTAATGTAAACCGCGCTGATGAAAAAGAGTGCGGTATAAAAGAACGATAAATAAATAAATAAATAAATAAATAAAATAAATAAATAATTCCTGCTGTTCCCAGAGATCACCTGTTACAGGTAAGTAACTGTGCTATCTCCAGGAAAAAGCAGGAATAAGTCATCACATATGGGGACTCCCTAGCTAAGATGCCTGGGAGATCCCCAAGGGTATGAGACCCTGAAGGGTTCCTCGTCTTCCTATGGATCTCAGGCATCCATTCAGGGAAGGAGGGTAGGAGTTGTTCAAGAAAGGAACAGGTGTCTGAGGACAGCCTGACCAAACAAGGCATCCCGGCGGGAGTCCTTGTCCAAACAGTAATGGGCTGTGAAGGTATGAACCGAGGCCCAGGTGGCTGCTCGACAGATCTGATCAATGGACACAGAATGAAGATGAGCCATAGAGGTGGCCATGGCCCTCACATTGTGAGCTGTGACATGGCCCTCCACAGAAAGGTTCTTACTCTGGTAAGCAAAAGAAATACACTGAGCAATCCAATTGGACAGTGTTCTTTTGGAGACTGGAAGTCCTAAATGAGAAGGATCAAAAGCAACAAAAAGCTGGGAAGACTTTCTATGTTGCTGTGTCCTGTGTAAGTAAAAAGCTAGAGCTCTTTTACAATCTAGAGTATGAAGGTTCCTCTCTGCAGTGGATGCATGAGGAGCTGGAAAAAAGACAGGTAAATATACCTCTTGATTAAGATGAAAAGGTGAGACCACTTTAGGCATAAAGTGAGGATTTGTCCTAAGGACTACCTTATCATGATGGAACCTTGTATAAGGTGGATTAGCCACTAAGGCCTGCAGTTCACTGATGCGGCGAGCCACCAAAGGTCTCTCGTCAACTTCACTAACTGAGCTAATCCAGATGACACCCCACAACAGAGACAGAAGGTCAGTAGCTCAAAACACCTTGATAGTCCCAAGATCTATAACTCAATGCTCCAAGTCAACATCCAGCAGGACTTTCAATCTTTATGCACCAGTGATCTGGAATAACCTCCCTCACAACATTAGATCAATCCCAGACATATTCCAATTCAGGAAGGCCGTGAAACACTACCTCTTCCTCATACATTACCCTGAACCTAATAGAAACTCAGCACCATTTGCCGAATCCACCCAAATCACCACTGTCTAAAACCATACAAACACATGATCAGCCTACAAATTGTAGTTATTGTGTATTTTGTGGTTGTACATAGTTACCCTGTTAGCCAAGTTGATTATCCTGTTCATATGTAAACACAAAGTACTATTGGAAATGTGTATGTTCACTGTTTATTGTAAACCGCGCTGATGCTGAATAGCGCGGTATAAAAGAGACTTTAAATAAATAAATAAATAAGTGATTGCAATAAGGAAAATAACCTTCCAGGAAAGAAATTTCAAGGAGGTAGTGGCTAAGGGTTCAAAAGGTGGCTTCATAAGCTGACCAAGTACCAAATTTAAATCCCATGCCACCGGAGGAGTTCGAATGGGAGGTTTAGTTAAAGTTAGGCCTCTCATAAATCTTGCAATAAGAGGATGAGAGGAAACAGGTTGTCCATTGATAGGCTTAAGGGATGCTGCAATAGCACTTAAATGGACCCTTACTGAATTCGTCTTAAGGCCTGCATTGGAAAGATGCAGGAGATATTCTAATAGAGAATTCAGAGGAAGTGCCAGAGGGTCAAGACCCTTTTGAGCACACCAAATGGAAAATCTTTTCCATTTAAAGGCATAGGAACGCCTAGTGGAAGGTTTCCTGGAAGCATGAAGGATATCCTTCACTTGCAGGGAAAGATTGAAGCCTTGAAGGTCTAGGCCTTCAGTAACCAAGCTCTGAGGTGAAGGGACTTGGGGTTTGGATGCCACAAAGTCCCCTCCTCCTGAGACAGAAGGTCTGGAGCAGCTCCTAAGTCCAGGGAGGGGGCTTGGGAGAGATGCAGAAGTAGAGGGTACCACACTTGGCATGGCCAGCGTGGAGCTATGAGGATCATAGATCCTTGATCCCTCTGAAGTTTGAACAGAGTCTTGGGAATCAGAGGAATGGGTGGAAAGGCATACAGGAAGTCCTGACCCCAATGAAGGAGGAAGGCATCCTTGGCCTGAACTCCCTGACACGGGATTCTGGAACAGAACCGGGGAAGTTTGGCATTCCACGGACTTGCAAATAGGTCTATGTCCGGGGTACCCCATTCCTGAAAGATTCTGAGTACCTGATCCATGTGCAGGGACCATTCGTGCGGAAGCAGAACTCGACTGAGTCTGTCTGCCCAAGAGTTTTGAATTCCTGGGAGGTATACTGCCAGAAGATGGATTTGATGCTCTCTGGCGAAGGCCCATAATCTTAGAGCTTCGTTGCAAAGCGACAGAGAGCCAGTTCCTCCTTGCTTGTTTATGTAAAACATGGCTACCTGATTGTCTGTTTGAATGAGGACTGTCTGGTAGCTGAGGAGGGTATGAAAGACCTTGAGAGCTAGGTACACTGCTCGAAGTTCCAAGAGGTTGATATGGAGGGAGGTCTCCTGTGGGGACCAAGTGCCTTGGGTGGATAGGTCCTGTAGATGAGCTCCCCAACCTGTTTGGGAGGCATCTGTTGTGAGGATTGCTTGGGGCAACAAAGGTTGGAAGGGGGACCCCAGCAACAGATTTTGAGTGGATATCCACCATTGGAGAGACCAAAAGAGACGTTTGGAGTTTGCTATTTGGTCTGAGAGAGCTCCTGAAGCTTGAGTCCACTGGGTGGACAAAGTCCACTGAGCTGCTCTCATGTGTAGGCGAGCATAGGGCACCACATGTACTGTGGAAGCCATGTGGCCTAGTAGTTGTAGCATCTCCCGGGCAGTTAAGTGGTTCTTTGACTGAATCTGGGAGGCTAACTGCACTAGACGTTGGCAACGAGCCTGGGGAAGATAGGCTCTTGCAGTAGTGGTGTCCAACCAGGCCCCTATGAATTCTAGGGACTGAGTAGGGGTGAGCTGAGACTTTGGGAGGTTTACCACAAGTCCCAGATACTGCAGAATGCACCTGGTGGTGTCCAGGGAAATTTGGGCTTCTGACTGGGATGGAGCTCGGATGAGCCAGTCGTCCAGATATGGGAAGACAAAGATTCCCAGAGTGCGCAGAAATGCAGCAACTATTGCCATGCATTTGGTGAACACTCTTGGAGCAGAGGCCAGACCGAAAGGAAGGACTCTGTATTGGTAATGTTTTCCCTGGAACAGAAAACGTAGGAATTTTCTGTGGGATGGATGGATGAGTATATGAGTGTACGCATCCTTGAGATCTAGATAACAAAGCCAATCCTGACTCTGTAGGTATGGAAGGAGAGTGCCTAAAGAGAGCATCTTGAACTTCTCCTTGTATAGAAATTTGTTCAATTCTCGGAGATCTAGAATGGGTCTGTATCCCCCTGTTTTCTTTGGAATGAGAAAGTAGGGGGAGTAAAACCCTGACCCCTGTTGAAGAAGAGGAACTTCTTCTATGGCCCTCTGGGCCAGAAGGGAGGTTACCTCCTGATCCAGAAGGTCGAGGAGAGATGTGGGAGAATTGAAATGTCTCACCATGGTGTAGGGAGGAAGGTCTGAGAAATGAAGTTTGTAGCCCTCTCTGATTATGGAGAGGGTCCACTGCTCTGATGTGATTTGCTCCCATCTGGGAGCAAAAAGTGCCAACCTTCCTGGAATGGTGAGAGGTTCTGGCTGTTGTAGAGCCAGAAAGGTTAAGTTCTCTAGTATCAAGTCAAAACCCCTGAGGGGCTTGGGACTGCTGGGTTGCAGCAGCCCCTGCAGGTTTAGGCCTGGCCTGTTTAGGTTGCTGACGCTTAGTAGCAAAGCGACCTGTAGAAGACTGTTGACCAGAAGTGGAAGGAAATCTGCCCTTCTTGTAAAAAGACTTTTTAAAAGATTTTTTCTTGGCCGGAGTGGAGGTAGACTTAGAAAGTCTATCCAGAGCAGCATTTTCTGCATCCATTTGAGTGGCTTTAATTTGCCACTCCTTGCCAAATAGGTTTTCACCTGTACAGGGCAGATTTCCTAAACCGTCTTGAACCCAGGGTTCTAGATCAGAAGCCTGGAGCCAAGCAATTCTACGAGCAGCTATAGCAATGTCTGAGGCTCTGCTGGCACCTTCAAAAGAATCAAAGGCTGCCCTGTTGGAAAACTTTGAAATGTCTTGAGTATGCTTAAGCCAAAGAAGGAATTCATCCCTTTTATCTTCTGGAATAAAAGGGAGAAAGTTGTGCAGCTTTTCTGCAACCTCCTTCAGAAACATACCCATATAAAGGCTGTATGAATTGATTCTGGCAATAAGCATGCTAGCTTGGAAGATCTTCCTACCAAAAGCATCCAAGGTCCTGCATTCTCTTCCTGGAGGAGTAGAAGTGTGTCTTTTGGTACTCTTTATCCTCTTCTTAGCTGACTGCACCACAATAGAGTGGTGAGGAAGCTGAGTTTTTTGAAATCCAGGAGAAGGAGGGACACTGTACATAGTGTCCAATCTACGAGAATGAGGAGAAAGGGTGAGAGGAGTCTCCCACAAGTCAATCAAGTGTTCTTGAAGAATTTCATGAATTGGCAAGGTGACTGCCTCTCTGGGAACCTTAGAGTATCCCAAAATATCTAATTTTTTTGCTCTAGGTTCTTTTTCAGAGGTTACTGAAATAGAGAGTCCTTTAGCTACTTCTACTATGAAGTCTTGAAAGGACAAATCCTCTGGAGGAGACATTCTCCTTTTTGGAGAAGAGGGCTCCTCAGAAAGGGTGATAGATACTTCAGGAGACTCATCCAATGACTCAGAATCATCAGAAGAATCGAAATATCGTCTGCCCGATTCCAAAGATCGATAGGCATATCGATCGGTACCGACATCGGGTGTTCCCGGTACCGGGTCGGTACCGAGAAAGAGCCCAGGACAGGGAGCCGGAATCAGCATCCTGGCCGATGTCGATGCAGCCGTTACCGGTATCGAGGTTGGTACCGGTGCCGGTACCGACAACATGGCTTGTTGCGGTACCGACGGCGTTGCAGCCTTGATGAAAGCCAGTATGGCCTGCTGCATGGATTGCACAGTGTGATCCATGGACGCCACGACTGCCTGGATGTCGGTACCGGGAGATTGTGCCGGTACCCCAGAGCAGTCTAACAGGTGATCGGTCGAGGCCGTGCCATCGATGTCAACCTGTAACCCCATAGGAGGAGCTTTGGAAGCCGGAGTTTCCCGCCGGGGTTGTTTGGCTGGGGCAGGATCCTCAAGGGCAAGCCCGGAGGCATCTCAATACTTAGAGGGAGATTTGCCCTTTGAGGACCTGCTAAAAGTATGTTTGGTTACCTGAGATCCATCAGGAGAGGAAGACCTGGAAGATGTCGATGCCACCGCCGGTGCATCCGTGGGAAACAGCACATGGAGCTTGGCTGCCCGGTTCTGTAACCCTCGTTTAGACATTAGAGAACAGGACTGGCAATCCAGGACGGAGTGTTCAGGCCCCAAACATTTAAGACACCATTCATGGGTGTCTGTGACAGAAATTGTACCGCTACACTTAGTGCATTTTTTGAAGCCAGAGGCTGGTTTTTCCATGAGGGAAAGTTTCTTGTGGGCCTGGAGGCCTAAGAAGAAAAATACACCAAGTGAGGAAAAAGTATTATTTTTTTTTTTTTTAGAAGAAAAGAAAAGAAAAGACCAGCGGTACCGGTCCGGCTTCGGGGAAGGCAGACACGCGACCAAAGAAATAGATTAAAATAAAGAACTTCTTCAGCGGTGACAGGAACACGACCTGCTGGCTCCGCGGAAAAGAAAAACTGAGGAGAGTTGGTAGGAAAGGCGGGAAGGCAGCGCGCATGCGCTGTGGGATGCCCCAAAAGCTTTCTTTCTGGGAAGCTGGGGAGCATTCCCGCGCAGGCTCCGTCGGTACCGACGTACCCATATGTGAGGACTTATTCCTGCTTGTTCCTGGAGATTTTACTTAACCGGTACTCTGTAAAGCAGGACCGTGTATGGCATATGAAGATTAAGGCTCATCATCTTTCCTCTAAGGCTTTATTTGGTCTATGGGACACTTCCAATAGATAACAAACCTTAAGAGTTGTGAGGTTTCCTGCTTCCAAAGTAACCATGGAAAGCATTTATTAAATGTGTTGGAAGGGGTAAACATAGATCGGTTGTTTATGCCATCATAAAGTAGAAAGACTAGGGGACATTCAATGAAGCTACAATGTAACCCATTTAAGACTAATAAGAGAAAATATTTTTTCACTCAACACGTAATCAAACTCTGGAATCAGTTACCAGAGGATGTAGTGAAGGCTGTTAGTGTAGCTGGTTTAAAAAAGGTTTGGACAAGTTCCTGGAGAAAATGTCCATAAAACATTATTAAAGAGGACCCAGGAAATCAACTGCTTACCCCGGGACAAGCATTGTGGAACCTGTGTGCCTTTTTGGGAACCTGCCAAATACCTGTGACCTAGATTGGCCACTGTTGGAAACAGGATACTGGGCTTGATGGACCTTGGTCTCATTTCTTATGTTAAGATGTGGTCAAGGCATTTTGCATAGCTGGGTTTAAAAAGGGTTTAGACAAGTTCCTAGAGGAAAAGTCCATAAACCATGTAGACTTGGGAAGCCACCACTTATCTCTATGTATGAGCAAAAAGGAGTAGATCTACCCCTTGGAATCCTGCCACGTACTTTGACCTGGATTGGCCAGTGTCAGAACAGGATTCTCAGTTGATGAACTTTGGTCTGACCCAGTCTGGCATAACTTCTGGTTTTATGTTACACAAGTTTGAAAGACTCTGTATGAAACCTCTTTCCAATTCTTGCTTTTCTTCTCAACCTTACTAAAGGTAAGGCTGTTTGTACACTGAATAAAATAGGGAGAGGGAGAAAAAAAGGGAACAAACAAAATGTGGAGCTTTCTCCTCAAGGACAGGGAGTATCAGTGGGCCACCCACAGCACTGTTTGTTTCACTGAAGTCTAGGCTAAGGAATTTTAGGGGTTGAGAAGTCCCTTCACAGAGTCAGGAGGGTCAGACCTGCCCTGTGCTCCATCATCTGTTCTGCAAGGCCTATAGATGCTCTGAGTCCGGGCCCCATCAGCCACTGAGGGTCACATGAAGCAGAATCGTAGCATGGAATCGGTCTACCTTTTGGGAATCTGACAGGGACTTGTGCCCTGGATTGGCCACGGTTGGAAACAGGATGCTGGGGCTTGATGGACCTTTGGTTTGTCCCAGTATGGCATATGTAATGTTCAGCAAGAGCAGGACTACCCTGGGTCTATTCTCAGAACACCATACAGGGCACCTAGAGGAGGCCAGCAACATTCCTCACACCAGCTGCCATGTCTGGTCTCTGTTCCTCCCACTGTCAGTCTAATGCAGAGTTCCTTTTTTTAAAAAAACATTTCTAAGCAAATATAACAAGAGCTGTTTGAAATAAAAAGGTACACACCCTGCCCCAATTTAGACTAAGCAGGAGCATTTAAACCCTTTGCTTGTTCATTTTTAGAAAAACAAAACAAAACTCAAAACTAAGAGGAGAAAGTATGTTTCCTTATGCCCTGACTACCACTGTGTCACTAGGAATATTGTTAAGTTTGTTGCCCTAGGAACCAGAGGGCATTACCTTGGCAAACAGGGACCGAGTTTTATGATGAATGATGTGCAATGTGCAAACAAATTAAGGTATATTTAAATTCCATGTGCTATATGCAAATCTTCTCCCTGACCGGGGCTCTTGCAGAAAGGGAAGTGATTGAGCCAGGAAGAGGGCTGACCGACCGATAGGGGTAGATGAGGGAAGGATTTCATTTTAGCACATCTTTAGCTTGCACTGGGAGCAGTTCCAGCTCCACCAGTAAGAGCACCCACACTGTTAACAAGGACTTGAACCCATTTGGCCCTGATTTGTGGCAATATGCAGTAAACAGACTTACTTGGTTTGCAGCACCAGGGAACATACTTAACCGCTGTAAGACATAAGCACCTTCTGAGTAACGGAAAAGGACGCAATAGTGCAACCTCATCGTGTGCACTGCACCCTCTGTGGAGGGCTAAACCTTCATAAGGACACTGAGAAGAACTACTAAAAACGATATAGGGTCTGCAATACTAGTCCTACAAAGAGAGACGAGACATAACATGCTCACTGGAAATGGGATTTCATATAGATGTGGTCAACATAATTGGCACCCTTGCATTTTAGGTATGTTGTGTACAATATCTTAAGAAATAATTGGAAATATTCCAACTGTATGTCATCATAAAATTTTACTAGTAAGTTCAAAGGTATACAACAAAAAAAAATATCTGTGCAACTTAAGATACAATAATTTCTGAGAAAAAAAAATATGATCGTGACAGGATTAATGGCACCCTTCACTAATATTTGGTTGCACAACCCTTGGCAGTGATGACAGCCACCAAACGTTTCTTGTAGCCATCTATAAAAGTTTCATACATCTGACTACTGATAGTTTCTCCCACTCTTCAACTGCGATTTGTTCCAGCTCATGAATGTTTCCGGAATTCCTTTTACGAATGGCAGACATCAGCTCTTTCCAAAAGGTTCTTGATTGGACTGCGATCAGGATACACTGCTGGCCAGTTTAAACCAGTCCATTATTTCCTTTTTAAACCAACCATTCTTTTGTACTTTGGGATGTATGTTTTGGATCATTGTCCTACTGGAGGGTCTATGACCTTTGACTCAAACCTATCTTTCTGATACTAGGTAGCACATTTCGCTCCAAAAATACCTTGGTAGTTCTCTGACTTCATTATTCCTTTTGTACATTCCAGGGCTCC
The DNA here is from genome assembly GCA_033557465.1 of Ichthyophis bannanicus. Taxonomy (NCBI): domain Eukaryota; kingdom Metazoa; phylum Chordata; class Amphibia; order Gymnophiona; family Ichthyophiidae; genus Ichthyophis; species Ichthyophis bannanicus. The sequence continues at coordinate 3,367,352 of CM066035.1, forward strand.
AGTTCCAGAGGCATAAAAACAGCCCTTCAGCATTATGGAGCCTCCACTATATTTAACTGTATGAAGGGCTTTTTTCCCTTATAAGCTTCATTTCTTCACCTGTAAATTTATCGTTGGTCTGCATTGCCAAAGAGCTCAAGTTTGGCTTCATCTATCCACAGAACATCTTCCCAGAAGGATTGTGATTTCTCAAGGTGGGTTTGGGCACAGATCAGATGTGCCTTTTTATGTCTGTCTTTGAGCAGTGGGGTTCTCCTTGGCTTTTGCCTATGAAGTCCTTCTTTGTTTAGTGTGCAGTATATGGTGCGGGTTGAAATCACCACTCCAGATTGCTCCAGGTCAGCCTTAAGCTCTTTGGATGTTGTAAGTGGTGTTTTTCCAACAGTTCACACTAACCTTCGAAGATTTCTTGGATTACTTTTCCTCTTCCCAGCATGTTCTGGGAGGTTCTTGACATTTCCATGAGCAGAAAATGCATCAACACTGCGAACTGTAGATTCAGGAATACCAAGGTCTATGGTGATGGGCTTGTACCCCTTTGAAGTTTGATGATAATGTCTTTTCTGATGGTCCTAGGCAGCTCTTGTTTTGACCATTGTGAAAATGGAACTGGGAGTGATTGTAGCCATTTTAAACATTATAGCCATCATTCATTGGTTGATTCAAGTCATGTGAGTACTGACAACAGATCACAGGTGTGTCTAATTTTACTGCAATGGGAATGTGGGTCTTCTGTTCAAACTGATTTGAATTGTTTATAAGGGTGCCAATAATCATGCCCTTCACAAACAACCAGAGAAACATATAAACATAATTTTTTTGTTGCAACGTACACCGTGAAGGAAAACTCCCTCTCGTGGTGTAATGTTCCTTTTTATTCTATTTAAACTGTTAGGGACGCAACCCTACCATAGTTTCAAGGGGACAGTAACCCCTCAATACTAACCGATTAACTCACTTTTATATAGGTAAAAACCACCAAAAGTCACTTATCTGGATAAGAATTCATCACCATCAGAAGACGTTCATTCCCTGTTGAAACTGCCAGCTAAACCGGCACATTCACGTCCTTGGCGTCTTCCTCTTTCGCACAGCTGAATGTCCTCATGGGACTGATCACACATTTCCCTCCATACAGCTGGATATAATGGAATCCCAGCCACAGTGACGTCTGATTTTGTAGCAACTAATTTGAGATCTTCACTCGATTCCAGTAACCCAACGTTGTGTTTCAAGCCTAAGAAACTCCTGGCCCTTCTTCAAAGTAAGTTGCAGTCAGGTAAAGCAACTTAGTTTGAAGAAGGGCCAGGAGTTTCTTAGGCTTGAAACACAACGTTGGGTTACTGGAATCGAGTGAAGATATCGAATTAGTTGCTACAAAATCAGACGTCACTGTGGCTGGGATTCCGTTATATCCAGCTGTATGGAGGGAAATGTGTGATCAGTCCCATGAGGACATTCAGCTGTGCGAAAGAGGAAGACGCCAAGGACGTGAATGTGCCGGTTTAGCTGGCAGCTTCAACAGGGAATGAACGTCTTCTGATGATGATGAATTCTTATCCAGATAAGTGACTTTTGGTGGTTTTTACCTATATAAAAGTGAGTTAATCGGTTGGTATTGAGGGGTTACTGTCCCCTTGAAACTATGGTAGGGTTGCGTCCCTAACAGTTTAAATAGAATAAAAAGGAACATTATACCACGAGAGGGAGTTTTCCTTCACGGTGTACGTTCCAACAAAAAAATTATGTTTATATGTTTCTCTGGTTGTTTGTGAATTATATATGTGGGAGACATAAGAGGTTAACAATTTGATTAATAATCATGCCCTTGCAATGTTCCAGTTTTTATACTATTTCCTTTTTTAAATGGTCTTGTTTTATTTGATCTTTCAATGTGTCAAATGTGTGCATATATAGCCCAAAGCCATTTTTTTAGGAGATATTGGACATTAAGGGGTTTGATTGCAAGGGTGCCAATAATGTTAACCATAACTGTAAAGTACAACACAAATCTATTTCTAGAGCAAGATAATGAAGTGAGGAAGGCTGAGAGATAATATGCAGAAATACTTCTTCACTGAGAGGGTGGTGGCTGCTGGGAATAACACCCTGGTGAAAGTGGTATCAACCAAACTGTGATAGAACGTGTGAACTCTTAGAAGAGCTACAGAGGAATAGATACAAAGGAATAGATAAGGGCATGTGGGATAGTGGAAGATTCAAGAAACAGCAGAAAAGGTCTGGGGGTGGGTTTTCTTATGAGAATCTACATAGTCAATCGCTTGGAACAACAGAACATCAAAAAGGAGGAAGCAGCGTCAAGTTGACACAGAGCAATGTAACATGAAAAGATGGTATGATCCGAGCAGGTAATATGAAAAGATAACAAGGATTTGATAAACTGTTAGATGTGATTTTTGGGCAGGTGGCATATTGGCTGTGGGATAACTTGGCTACCCTTCCCTGTTAAGAACAAAAAGTGAAGGGGTGATAGGCATACAAGCTTAACTACCTGTAAGATAACTGGTGGCGTCCTTCACGTGGTGGATGTGAATAAGGATAAGGAACCATGATGGCCACAATGACTGATGACTGAGCAGTGCAGGCAAGGGCAACTGGTCAGACTGGGTGGGCCAAACCATATTTTATCCATGGACAGCATCTAAGTTACCAGGCCAGAACAACCAGTGTCCAAGCTAATGACCAGAAAACACAACATGTGGGAGTATCAAGGTAACGTTCATGGCAAGGATGACCCCTGCATACATAGAAATGAAATGAGGGCAGCAGAAGGGGACCCTCAGCTATCCTGGTATCCATCCTAAGAAGAAAAGATGGGTTATAGAAAACTCTGCTCCTAAAAAGGGGAAAAAAACCCTCTTACCTCTCACCATTCTCCCTCTGTATAGGTCACAGCTTCTGAGTCCCACTACAGTTCTGAAGCAGGTCTGTCCATTTCCCAAACCTTTATTTAAATATATATCTATATATATAAAAATATATTTTGTTATAACAGTTTTCCCATTAGCGATCTAAAACTGCTTTGCTTGACATAGTTTCCCTGAGAAAAGATCGGCACATATTCTTTGCTCGTGTCCGTGGATGTTTTGCAGGCAGCTTCCAATCCATACATCAAGGAAGGTCTGTTCTTTGTTCTGGTTCTGCACAGCAGCGGCATTCCTGGAAGATAGATATGCCTCCTCCGTTCTTCTACGTTCTGCTACGGAGGTTCATGGGAATGGTTGCCTGTACGTTACATGGCCTGCTTAAAAACGCTTGTCCTCTGGTGGGCAACCAATGACCAGCTCCTTGTTGCCAAAGTCCCACCAGGCTGTCATGTGAAACGCCATGTTGGAGAGGACAACCAGGTACTCCAGGAAGGCAAAGACAGTATAGGCTAGGGAAAGAGGGCAAGGAAACATCTTAATAAGCAGCAGTACAACAGTCTGTTAGAGAGCTTTGTCTTTTTTCTTCCTTGGGTGGTGTTTCATGTAAGAGAATAAAGAGCTATGTACATTGTGACCTAGTTGTACATACATGCTTTTAGTAAAGTGCCCTGTTTAAAAGCGAACAAGGACAGTTCATACTGAAAGACACAATTTTTGCCTTCTCCCATTCTTAGTGCACAGAAAGCATAGTTACTCACCTGTAATAGGTGTTCTCCAGGGACAGCAGGAATCAGTCCTCACTTATGGGTGACATTGGCACCGACGGAGCCCATGCAGAGCAATTCCCCAGCTTTCAAAGAAAGCCTTTGGGATTGCTACCATGCATGCGTGGTCCTCTTCCCACCCAAGGGGGCCCATCTTGCTCAGTCAGGTCCCTTAGCTCGAGCCCTACCAAGCAGATGGCAAGGGAAGGACAAAAATACAGCAACTCATCAGGGGAGGCGGGAGGGTAGCGAGGACTGATTCCTGCTGTCCCTGGAGAACACCTGTTACAGGTGAGCAACTACGCTTTCCCCAGGAACAAGCAGGAAGTCAATCCTCACTTATGGGACTCCCTAGCTACAGGCTACCGAACCTGTAACCAAAAACTGCCTCCACGAGGGCATAAGCAGAAGCCCGAAGGAACCAGAGTCCTTGGGTCCTCGGGGCGAAGCCCTCGGTAGCCGTGAAGAAGGGTCGGAGGGCAGGAGTTGCTTATACCCCGAACAGATTACGGAGTACAGCCTGGCTGAAGGCACTGTCCCGGCAGGACTCCCTCTCCAGGCAGTAGTGGGCAGCGAAGGTATTCGTAGAAGATCAGGTTGCCGCCCGGAAGATGTCCATCATGGCAACGGAGCGCAGCGAGGACACCAAGGCTGCTTTGGCTCGGATCCCATGAGCAGTGATTCAACGATTCAGAGGGATGCCCGCCTTCACAAGGGCAAACGCGATGCAGTCCGCCACCCAAACAGAGAGGGTGCGCTTGGTGACTGCTTGTCCCTGCCTATTGGGATCGTAGGTCACGAACAGCCGGTCAAACTTGTGATGAGTCTGGGTATGCTGCAAGTAGAAGGCGAGGGCCCGCTTGCAGTCGAGGGTGTGGAGAGTCACCTATGCCTGATCGGCGTGGGGCCTCGGGAAGAAGGTCGGGAGCACTATCTCCTGATTGAGATGAAAAGCCGACACGACCTTAGGTAAGAATTTAGGATGGGTCCAGAGGACCACCCTGTTCTGATAAAACCTGATGTATGGGGCGCCAGCCATGAGCGCCTGAAGCTCACTGACTCGGCGAGCTGAGGTCAGTGACACCAGGAAGGCCAGCTTCCAGGACAAATGCTGGAGCAAACACATTGCCATCGGCTCAAAAGGTGGACGAGTGAGCTGCGTGAGCACCACGTTCAAGTCCCATTCCGCCGGAGGGGGACGGATGGGTGTCTTGGACAACAGAAGGCCCCGCATGAAGCGGGAGACTAGTAGTTGCCCCGAAAGAGGCTTTCCCTCAATAGGGAGGTGATTAGCCAATATGGCGCTCAGATGAACTCTAACAGAGTTCGACTTCAGTCCATCCCTCGAAAGGTGGAGAAGGTACTGGAGAACCCACTGAACCGGGCACGAGACGGGGTCAATCTGGTGCTCTGAGCACCAGATGGAGAAGCATTTCCACTTAAAGTCGTAAGCTCGCCTAGTGAAGTCCTTCCTCGAGGCAAGGAGGATTTCCTCAACCTCCTCTGGGAGGGCCAGCAAGGCTAGAGAGACCCGTTCAGTCGCCAGGCCGTGAAGGACAAGGAGGGTAGATTCAGGTGTAGTACCTGACCCACCTCCTGCATCAGCAGGTCCCTGGCAGAGGCTAGGGGGATCGGAGGCTCCGATAACAGCCGGAGCAGGGATGGAAACCAAGGCTGCTGAGGCCACAAGGGAGCCACAAGGATCAGTGATGCACCATCCTGTTGAGCCTTGAACAGAGTCCTCGCAATGAGGGGGAAAGGAGGAAATGCATAGAGAAGACTGGAAGACCGGATCCAGGAGAAATGCATCGGGGCCCTCCCTGCTTGGGTGTGGCACTGGGCCGCAGAAGCGAGGGAGTTGAGCGTTCTGATGGCTGGCGAAGAGGTCCATTGCTGGAGTGCCCCAGTGTAGAAACAATGAGCTTACCACTCTGGGATTGAGGCACCACTTGTGGGGATGAAGGATTCTGCTGAGCTTGTCCACTAGGCCATTCTCCTGACCCGGGAGGTAAGTCGCCTTGAGAGACATCCCTCCTCTGGGCAGCAAAAGAGCAGATGAGGACTGCTTCCCTGCAGAGGGAGCACGACCCCGTGCCCCCCTTTGTTGATATAGAACATCTCTACCCGGTTATCAGTCTGCACCAGAACCGCCTTCCCGCTGAGGACATTCTCGAAGGCCTTCAGGGCCCACCGAATGGCCCGGAGCTCGAGCAGATTTATCTGCTGTTGAGCCTCCACCAGCAACCACTGCCCTTGCGTGCAGAGACACCTGCAATGGGCTCCCCACGCTAACAGGGAAGCATCTGTGGTAAGTACCACATCGTGCTGTGGGGCCTGGAAGGGCAATCCCAGCAGGAGGTTGCAGGGATTTTGCCACCAGTTCAGGGACAAACGAAGGTCAGGAAGAACCCTGACGGGGTTCCATGAGGTGCCCAAGGGATTGGCTCCATTGGGAGCTGAGGCATCACTGGGTCGTCCGCATGTGCAGGCGTGAGTGAGAAACCATATGCACGGTCGAGGCCATGTGGCCCAAGAGACGTAGCATGGACCAAGCGGTGACCTGGTAGGCGCTCTGGACGCGTGCCGCCAGAGCCTGGAGGCGGGTGGAGCGATCCACAGGCAGGAAGGCCATGGCCTGCCGAGTATCGAGGCGCGCCCCGATGAATTTGAGAGCCTGTGCCGGCTCGAGGTGAGATTTTGGGTAGTTGACCAAGAACCCAAAACTCTCCAACAGGAGGAGAGTGCGCGACATCGCTTGCCAGGCCTCCTCGACAGAGGAGCCCGTAACGAGCCAGTCGTCGAGGTAGGGAAACACCGACATGCCCCGGCGCCGCAGGTGAGCGGCGGCCACGATAAGGCACTTCGTGAAGACCCGTGGGGCGAATGCAAGGCCAAAGGGGAGCACCCTGTACTGGAAGTGCTCACCCTGTACTGGAAGTGCTGTGTTGGGGATGGATCAGGATATGGACGTAAGCATCCTTTAGATCCAAGAAGCATAGCCAGTCGCTCTGCTGGAGGAAGGACAGCAGCACGCCAAGAGATAACATCTTGAATTTCTCCCGCACCAGAAACTTGTTCAGCTTGCGGAGGTCGAGGATGGGCCACAGACCCCCCGTCTTTTTCGGGACAAGGAAGTACCGGGAATAAAAGCCCCGACCTCGAAGGTGGGGAGGGACCTTCTCGACTGCCCGTTGGCGAGGAGGGAGTTTAATTCCCGCCACAGCAAGAGCTGGTGTGCGGAGAGTCGAGGAGGCTTCGCCGGGGAGAAAGGGGGCGGAAGCCTGTCAAAGTGAAGGCGATATCACCTCGGACACCTGGGTCCTCCAGGTCATCTGGGAGGGCTAAGTGCCCACACCAGGGCAAAGCGGGACAGGCATCCCTCCACTGGCTGCTGCACCACTGGAGGGTGAGGGGCCATGCCACTGGCGTCAAAACCAGAGGAGGTTGTGGGGGAGCCAGCATCTGGGCCTTCAGGCCCTTTGGTTTGCAGTGACCCTGGCCAGACTTCCCCTGCGCTGGAGTGGTCGGTGTGGGGGTAGCTGGGTAGCTGCGATACTGGAGGCCTTTCCTGGGGAAGAAGGGCTTCTTGGCAGGCTGCTTCTTCCAAGGCAGCATCGAGGTCTTGCGGGAAAGACGGGTCCTAGTGACATACTCTGTCTCAATCTCCATAGCCTTCTCCTTCATCGGCTTACCAAAACGTTGTTCGCCAAGGCAGGGTACACACCCAGGAGCTTCTCCTGCACCTACTGCTCCAGATCCAAAGATTGAAGCCAAGCCTGGTGGCGGGCTCCGATGCCCACGGCCGCTACCTGAGCCAATGTCTCGAAGCCGTCATAGGAGGCTCGAGAAATATACTTGGATCAATCCGCCACTGATTTCAATAGGGTGCGGAACCTGCCGAGGGGCTCGCCCTTGAGACCCATGGAGAAACCTCCCAGTTCTTTTGCCAACATATATAATTGGTATGCCTGGATGCGACAAGAGCATGGAACCTTGGTAGGCTTTGCAGCCCAGGGAATCAAGGGCTCTTGATTCTCGGCCTGGCAGGACCGATGAGTGGGACGTTGGGCTTTTCTGCTTCCTCATGGCTGATTCCACCATCATCGAGGTGTGTGGAAGTTGAGTCTTTCAGAAACCTGGTCCTCGCTGCACCTTGTACATTTTGTCAATGCACTTGCTCGCAATGGGGACCAAGGCCTGGGCCTCCCCATGTGGAGCAATAGCCGAGAGAAGATCGGCAGCACCGGCACGGTGAGGGATTCCTTGGGTGGGGCCTCGTACTGAAGAATAAGAGTAGTTACTCACCTGTAACAGGTGTTCTCCAGGAGCAGCAGGAATCAGTCCTCACTTATGGGTGACGTCGGCGCCGACGGAGCCCACGCGGAGCAATTTCCCCAGCTTTCGAAGAAAGCCTTTGGGATTGCAGCGCGCATGCACGGTCCTCTTCCCGCCCAAGGATGCCATCTTGCTCAGTCGAATGACATAGCGGAAGACAGCAACCATAAGAATGACTGCAACTCCAAGGGGAGGAGGGAGGGTAGTGAGGACTTATTCCTGCTGCTCCTGGAGAACACCTGTTACAGGTGAGTAACTACTCTTTCTCCACGACCAAGCTGGAAGTCAGTCCTCACTTATGGGACTCCCTATCTTAAGGCTACTGGAGACCTCAAGCCGGAAATGAGCTCCCTCCAGCTCAACAGCACAGAAGGAAGGAATCTTCTCTGAATACGAATCCGGCCGGTAGCCAACACCGGGGCCGGAGGGTAGGAGTTGCCTAAACCTCAAAGAGATTGTGGAGGAGTGCCTGTCCGAAAGCACTATCCCTGCGGGACTCCCTCTCCAGGCAGTAATGAGCCGCAAAAGTCTGGCTGGAAGACCAAGTAGCGGCCCGGCAGATGTCTGCCAACGGAACAGAGCGGAGGTGGGCTACAGATGCCGCCTTTGCCCTGACACGGTGCGCCATGACTCGACTCTCCAAGGAGAGGCCGGCCGCCTCATACGCCCAGGCGATACAGTCAGCTACCCAGATGGACAGAGTACGCTTAGAGGCAGGGACCCCCAACCAATTGGGGTCAAAGGAAACGAAAAGCTGGGCAGCTTTCCTATGCTCACGCGTACGGTCAAGGTAGAAGGACAAGGCTCTTCGACAGTCCAGGGTATGCAGAACAGTCTCAGCTCTGCTGGTATGCGGCCTGGGAAAGAAGGTCGGAAGAACCACCTCTTGATTGATGTGGAAAGAGGAAACCACCTTTGGGAGAAACTTAGGATGCGTCCGTAAGACAACCCTATTCGTGTAGAACCTGGTGTAAGGGGGCTCCGACACTAGGGCCTGTAGTTCACTAACACGCCTAGCGGAGGTAAGGGCTACCAAGAAGAGAGTTTTCCATGAGAGGAAACGGAGGGGGCAGGTAGCCATGGGTTCAAAAGGCGGGCAAGTAAGCCTTTGCAAAACCACATTGAGATCCCAGTCAGGAGCCGGAGGGCGCAACGGAGGCTTAAGCAGAAGCTGGCCTCTGAGGAAACACGCCACCAAGGGGTGTGAGGAAAGAGGCTGGCCCTCCACCGGCGAATGATGTGCAGAAAGAGCACTGAGGTGGACTCTGACAGAGTTGGACTTGAGGCCGAGATCGGAGAGGTGAAGCAAGTATTGCAATACCACCGATACTAGGCAGGCGAATGGGTCCTCAGAACGCTGAGAACACCAGACCGAGAAGCGACGCCATTTGAGGGCGTAAGATTTCCGGGTAGAAGGTCGTCGAGACGCCAGGACGACAGCTTCTACCTCCGGAGGGAGCGAGAGCGGAGCGGAGCTAGGACTACCCTCTCAGCAGCCAGGCCATCAGGTGAAGGGCCCGGAGGTTGGGGTGCAGGAGAGTACCCTGATCTTGGGTCAGAAGATCGGGCTGAAACCCCAGAGGAAGAGGGGTGTCCACCGCTAGCTGCAGGAGCAGAGGAAACCAGGGTTGCCGCGGCCATCGGGGCGCTATCAGGATCACGTAGGCCCCGTCCCGGACAACCTTGAATAGCGTCCGGGACACCAGCAGTGTGGGCCTGTGGACCACGAAATGAGGAAAGCATCCGGAGCTACTCTGAGGGGATGCGGATGCCGAGAGCAGAACCGGGGGAGCTGCCAGTTCAGGGGACTGGCAAAGAGGTCCACGGTGGGGGAGCCCCACCGGCGGAAGATTTGCTGGACAACGCCGGGGTTCAACCTCCACTCGTGGGGCTGCAAGACCCGGCTCAGCCTGTCGGCCAGGCAATTTTCCTGCCCGAGCAGCTAAACAGCCTTGAGGAGGATGTTGTGGTCGACTGCCCAGGAGCAGAGTCTCCGGGCCTCCTGACAGAGCAGGAGGGAGCCCGTGCCCCCCTGTTTGTTCACGTAGAACATGGCCACCTGGTTGTCCGTCTGCACCAATACAGACTGACGCGAGGTGAGGTGAGAGAAGGTCCGCAGAGCTAGGCGGATCGCCCGCAGCTCCAGGAAGTTGATCTGCTGAGCCGCCTCCCAAGGGGTCCAAATGCCCTGAGTGCGTGTTCCCTGGCAATGCGCTCCCCACCCCAGGAGAGAGGCATCTGTCGTCAGCACCTGGGAAGGTGCGGGAGACTGAAAAGGCATGCCCAGTACCAGGTTGGGCAGGTGAAGCCACCATTGCAGAGAGGAGACCAGGCGTTCGGAGACCTATAGAAGGTCCGCCAGACCCCCTGTGGCCTGATGCCATTGAGTGCGAAGACACCACTGAACAGGTCTCATGTGTAGCCGGGCGTTCGGTGTGACATGAACCGTGGAGGCCATATGACCGAGCAGCTGCAGGAACCGTCTGGCCGGGACCGGGGACGCGCTGTGGAACCTGCCGGCCAGAGCCATGAGCCTGTCGGCTCGCTCCCGAGGCAAGAAGGCACGAGCTCGCAGAGTGTCTAGCCGTGCCCCTATGAACTCGAGATCCTGAGAGGGACGCAACGTGGACTTTGCGAAGTTTATGACGAAGCCCAAGTGTTGAAGCAGAGCCACCGTGCGCTGCGTGGCCTGAGCGACCTCCATGGCCGACTGCGCCCGGACGAGCCAGTCGTCCAGGTAGGGAAAAACGAACAGGCCCTGAAGTCTCAGGAAGGCCGCCACCACTGCCAGGCATTTTGTGAACACCCTGGGGGCGGAGCACAAGCCGAATGGCAGCACGCGGTACTGATAATGTTTCCCTGCCACCACAAATCTGAGATATTGTCGGTGGTCCAGATGAATAAGGATGTGAGTGTAGGCATCCTTTAGATCCAAGGAGCATAGCCAATCTCCCTGCTGGAGGTAGGGCAGCAGGATTCCAAGGGTAAGCATCTTGAACTTTTCCCGCTGCAGGAACTTGTTGAGGTTGCTAAGTCCAGAATGGGTCTGAGGCCTCCTGTTCTCTTTGGGACCAGGAAGTACCTCGAGTAGAACCCTTGACCCCACAGATGTTGGGGCACTGGCTCCACAGCCTGCTCCCCCAGCAGACCCTGCAGCTCCTGAAGGAGCAAGTGTCTGTGCAGAGGGGCCTTGGAGGTTCCCCTGGGAAGTAGGGGGGGGCACCTGGTGAAAATGCAAGAGGTAGCCCCTCTGAACCACCTGCAGCACCCAGGAATCGGATGTTATGGCTGACCACCTGTGGGCAAAGTGGATCAGCCTGCCCCCCGTGCTGAGCGAAGGACGCGGGGGGGGGGGAGAGGCTATGCTGGCATAGTCAAAAAAACCCACCCTGCTGGGCAGGTGGCTGTGTAGCGGGCTTGGGGGCCCTCGGCCTATGGGGGCCATTTCCCTGACCCTTAGCCTGCGGGCCCTGAGTGGGAGTCGTCGATGCTTGGTATTGAAGGTGGGGTTGCTTATAGGCAAGCACCTTCCTCGGGTAAAAAGGTTTCTTCCCCGGCCCCTTCCTCTTCTGCGGAGGAGCGGAGGTCTTTCGGGACAGGCGAGTCCGAGTGAGAGTCTCGGACTCGAGTTCTGCCGCCTTGTCAGACATGGGCTTGCCGAAGAGGTTTTCACCTCTGCAGGGGACATCGACTAGCTTGTCCTGTACCCATGGCTCGAGGTCGGATGACTGAAGCCAGGCCTGCCGGCGGGCACTGATGCCGGCTCCGGCCACTCGGACCGATGCCTCGAAGCCATCGTAGGCCGCCCAAGAAATGAACTTCGAACACTCACGAATGCTAATCGGACAAGGCCTGGAACCTCAGCAAAGGTTCGTCGGAGAGACCAGCCGAGAACCTGGCGATCTCTTTCGCCAGGTCTCGGAGGAACATGCCCATATACAGCTGGTATGTCTGTACTCGGCAGGCCAGCATGGAACCCTGGAAGCACTTCCTCCCGAGGGCATCCAGGCCTCGGGCCTCCTTACCCGGGGGCACCGAGGAGTGCATCTTTTGACTCTTAAGCCGATGCATTGCCGATTCCACCACCATGGAGTGGTGCGGCAATTGCGCCTTCTGGAACCCGGGGCTCTTGCGGACTCGATACATCGACTCGATCCGTCTGCTCAACACCGGCGTCGAGGCCGGATTTTCCCACATGCGGAAGAGCAGCCGCTCCAGCATCGGAGGGACTGGCACAGTAAAGGCCTCCTTCGGGGGAGAGTCGTACTGGAGTGCCTCGAGCTCTTCCGCGCGAGGCTCCTCCTCGGGATCCGCGGGGAAAGCCAAAGCCTTGGCCATCTCCCGCACAAAATCAGAGAAGCGCGTATCCTCCAGAGGGGATTGCCTTCGAGGCTCCGACTCGGGCGAGTCGGAGGGGACGCACCGGGTCTGAAAAGAGCCAGGCGACTCGTCCCCTTCCGTGTCCCAGCCCGATGCCTCCGTGGAGGAATCGAGGGGCTCCGTGCGGGCGAGGGTTCGTCCCGACGCCGACGCCAGCGTCGACGACCTCGGTCCCGAACGGGAGGCCGAGGGAGACCTCGACCAAGGATCGACTCGAGCCTGCATCGACTTGAGGATCGACTCGACCGCCGGGGTCAACATGGGCGTCGACGTCCCGGTGGTCTGGGCAGATGCACTGGCGATGCCGGTCATCCAAGCCCGCTGCTGGTCCAAGAAGGCAGAAATACTGCGCTCCAAGGTCGTCAATCTGAGGTCAAACCCAGAAGACCCGGCAGCCACCGACACCGACGTCGGTTCCGTAGGGGAATCCAGGAGGACAATAGTACTCACGTGTCCAGGTGGCTCCACCTCGAGTCGAGGGAGCTTAGAAGGTCTCTCCGCCTCCGAGGACTCGGGGCGGCTGGCGGGGCTATGCGACCCGGCCCTAGAGGGACCAGGTGCGTCCTCCGACGACGCCCGCGCGAGTTTCCTCTGCCGATGATGCTCCCGGCCAGGGGACCCCCGTTCAGAGGAACTCCGACGGTGCTCGTGGCCGGAGTCACAAGACGTCGACGCCTCCGACGAGGTCCGGGCCGGACCGGACGACGTCGACGCCTCCGACGAGGTCCGGGCCGGACCGGACTCGGGGTCAGAGAAGATTCGGTCCTTTTGTGATTGCCGACTCCTCAGCGACTTGGAGGACATCTTGCCGCACGGACCACAACTCCCGGAGTCATGGTTGGGTCCGAGGCAACGGAGGCAGAAGTTATGCGTGTCTGTAAGAGACATTAATTTAGAACAATGATCACATTTTTTAAACCCGCTGGCAGCCATCGGGGGAAAAAGGGCCCCCGCGAGGTCGAAAGACCGTGCCGCCAGGGGTGGAAAATTAAGTGGCGGGAACGCCAGTTAGAAGAATCAAAAACAAAAAAGAATGTGAACGGACTCGATAAGGGAAAATCGAGGCAGGGCAGGAAAAGGACACGCGACCGAGAAAACAACAAAGAATTAATCAACTTTTTCAGCGGTGGTAACAAACTACGTCTGTAGGGCTCCGCGGAAAAAAGAAGACTGAGCAAGATGGCATCCTTGGGCGGGAAGAGGACCGCGCATGCGCGCTGCAATCCCAAAGGCTTTCTTCGAAAGCTGGGGAAATTGCTCCGCGTGGGCTCCGTCGGCGCCGATGTCACCCATAAGTGAGGACTGACTTCCTGCTTGGTCCTGGAGAATCAAGTTCTTCAGCACGGAGGTCTTCCTCGGTCTGGGTAAGCAGGTTGAGGGCCTGAGCCATGTCCCGAATAAATACCAAAAAGGAGATGTCCTTGGTCGGCGAACGCCGTTGTAGGTCAGACGACAAGGAGTCCGACGGAAGATCCCGGTGAGTGCGGGTCTTCGGGGATGTGTCCCCATTGGATTCCCAGTCCGAGAAATCGGTCGAGGGATCCAAGCGAGGCGGTTCGCACTGTCAGATGGCTGGCAGCCTGGAGCTGGAAGCCCTGGATGATCTCGCCCCGGATGATCTTGCCCCTGAAGAACGGGAAGGCGAGCGAGACCGACGTTGAGGACCCTCACGAAGCCCGCAGTTCTCGGGTGTTTCCTGGACGGATTTGGGTGTCACATGCGAGGGACCCGTGGTCTCCGGGCTCAAGTCAGCAAAGCTGGCCGTGAGTCTGCTGGGAAGCAATGAACGCATAAACGCTGCGTTCTAGTGCCTGCATACGGGATTCTGATGTGGGTGTGGGGCTCTGGGATGCCGATACTGGGGTCACCAGATTGGGCATCGAGGAGGAGAGGGGATCCTCACCGGGACGGCCCCCAGGAGACTGTGTGCCTTCGCCAGAGGCCTCCGTTTCTCTGTGGGGTACCTTGAGGGCCGCTCCTTGTCCGACTCTCGGGAATACAGAATGGGGCTAAGTGAGCTGGCGCAGCAGCGCTCGCGCTTGTCGGGAGCCCCAGACAGCGACTTTGAGGCCTTTTGCTTTTTGCGCCATTCCACCTCGGGGACCCCTGGTCCGAATGCCATCTGGAACACGGAGCCGCAGGGGGAGAACCCACCAGAGGGGAGATGACCAAGGGTGCCCACTGGGGACTCCGAGGCAGCCTTTCAAAAAATGTCTTTGGACTTCTGCTTACGGCTGAGCAGGGTCTTAGATGACATTTTCTTGCAGAGCGAACAGAGCTCTGGGTCATGGTCGGCTCCCAGACACCTTAGACAGCAGTCATGAGTGTCTGTAAGCGACATGTTCCTAGAGCATCTATCACATTTTTTAAACCAGGTGGCCATGGGGGTAAAAACGGCCCCTGCGAGGTGAAAGACCCACGCAGCCAGCGGTTGAAGAGAAAAAAGGGCGCACAGCCCGGGAAGAAAAAAAATTTAGAAAGGGTATCCCCACAAGCTCCAAAAAAGAGAGCAAGGGGAGGACAGGTAGAGGACAGGCGCAACCGGAAAAAAGAGAAATAGCCTGTTAAGGCAAGGAAAATGAAAACGTTTTCCGAGGGACGAGGACCTGCGTCCGAAGGGCTCTGCGGAAAAAGGGAGACTGAGCAAGATGGCACCCTTGGGCGGGAAGAGGACCACGCATGCTTGGTAGCAATCCCAAAGGCTTTCTTTGAAAGCTGGGGAATTGCTTTGCGCGGGCTCCGTCGGTGCCAACGTCACCCATAAGTGAGGGCTGACTTTTTGCTTGTTCCTGGAGAAGATGTAAACTACAGAGGGAAAACATTTATCAAGAGTCTTGCCTCATGCCACTGTAAGAGCGGTCATGCCTGCAGCTTCCTAGAAATTACTGCTCATAGTCCTACCACATAAAGGAGGTGGAAAACTCCTGCAAATGTGTCAAGGACATACACCATCTCACAAATATACAAAGTATTTGTCACACAAATTACACATGTGTGATTATAGAAAGGGATGGCAACAGGTAAAATAAGATTACAGAGGGGCTGGGCTATGGGAGGTTTCACAGGGTGGGCTCACAGTCAAGGATTATGAGGGGGATGGTAAGGCACAAAGGTTTAAAAGGCGCAAATTGTAAACAGGGTGAGACTACTCATATAGTGGAGAGGTGGGATTCTGCAGGCACAGTCACAGAGACAACGCTTCAGACAGTGGCTGGTGTTGGTTCATTACCTCCAGGCTCACAGTACATGTTGTGTCTGAAAAAGATGATCACCGAAACCAAAAATGTAGTCAGATTGAAGAGGAACAGTCGCCACTTCCACTTGTATGAGGTGCGCTCCTAAAACAGTAGAGGGAATGAGAGCTCCCATTAGCAGTGCCCCTCCACAAACAAATACAGAAGCAGACATCTTTCTCCTCTTTCACACTGACTCTGCTGCACCTGACATCACTGCCTTTAACTCCTGTCTCTCTTCCGTTGCCTCCTGGCTCTCGACCAACTTCCTGCACATTAACCTCGCAAAAACTTCAGCTATCTGGTTCACCTTTGGTTCTTCCCCACCCAACCTCTCCCCAACATTTTCCTCTGCGCCTATACCCACTGTTTCTTCTATGCGGTACTTGGGTGTAACTCTGGATTCCTCCCTGTCCTTTAAAGAACATATTTCTTCTGTGGTTAAGCGCTCTTTCTTTACTTTAAGACAACTTCGTACTGTACGCCCCTTCCTTACCCCTTCCTCTTTGGCCACCCTGCTTATCTCCCTTGTTATGTCGCGTCTTGACTATTGTAATGTCTGTCTTGCTGGGCTTCCCCAATCACAAATTTGTCGTCTTCAACGGGTCCAAAACGCTGCTGTTCGTATTCTTTCTCACGCTTCTCGTTTTGATCACGTCACTCCCTTGTTAATACACTATCACTGGCTTCCTGTTCCTTTTCGTGTCCAATTTAAAGTTCTTATCTTTGTTCACAGGGTGATCCACTCAGGTGTCCCCTTGTATCTTGCTGATCAAGTTCGTCTTCATACTCCTCACCGCTCCCTACGTTCCATCCACGCTAATCGTATGTTTCTTCCCCCTCCCTCTCAAGCACACTTAGAACTAACTCGATCTTCTGCTTTCTTCTTTCTCGGTCCAAGGCTTTGGAATTCACTCCCCCACTCCCTACGTTTAGAGACCTCCTATCAATCCTTTAAAGCCAAGTTGAAAACTCACAGTTTCTGTTCTGCTTTTAACCTCCCTCCTCCAGTCCCGTCCTCTTCTTCGTCACAGGACTAATCTTGTCAAATCCTTAAACCCTCCTTCCTGCACCTTGTGTGTTGTCAATGTCTCCCCCCTCCCTTCATGTCTGCCTCAACCTCCACCTTCCAGCCCCACCCTCTTCTCCTACTTAGTCAACTTATGTTAGTTCCTAATTCCTCTTTCCTGAGCTTCTTTGTTTTGTCTATGTGCTCCCTTCCTTCCCTCCATGTCTGCCTTCTGTATCCCCTGACTGCTATCTGTTTCTATCCCTGTTCTTTGATTTTATGGCGTTCTTTTCTGTTTCTTTTTCCGCAGCCTTCCTTTTAAATGCTTTTATGTATTGTAAACCGCCCAGATGCTATTTTGTATTGGGCGGTATATAAAGTTTTAATAAACATAAACATAATAAACATAAACATAAACATCCAATTCCCTCCCTAACCTCCTTCCAACACCACATCACATATGAAGAGTGAGGAGAGCGCAAGTCGGACATCCTCTATACAACACAAGTCTCAAGGTACAGCCCATAGACATCGGTGGCAACAGCAGAAACACCAGACACTCGTTCCTCTACCTCTAAAATCCTCGCCTTCCCTCAACTCCCCGAAAAACAGACTCTGTGATAGCAAGAGCAGAACTGGCCAGCTCTTCTCACTCAGGACCCTCTCATCTGGGTCCCTCCTCTGACTGGGGAAGACTCGGTAAGCAAGCTGCTGGTTTATTTATCTATCTAGTTTTATAGACTGCTTTATCTTAAAATCAAAGCTGTTTACAAATAGCCATCAGAAGGACATTCAGTGGCGATGGCTAGCGCTTGTGAAGTGGCTAGCCGTCGCTGCTTAAGTGTAACCCCAGATATTCAATGCCGTGGCCACATCCAGCCACTAGAACTGAATATATGGGTCGCTGCAAAATCCAGAAACTAACTAGGCACTGGCGATATTGAGCTGCTGCCCTGTTAGCGACATGCGGGTAAGTAAGGTGTGGCAAAAGCTGGCCTAACTTAACCCACGGATCGCTAACCGGGCAGCAGCTCAAAATCGCTGCTACATGGAGCTAGCAATGGGTGCCACCGAATGCCCCCAACATACCCCGATACTAACCGTTTAGGATTGAGGCATGCAGTGGCGGCAACCGTGGAACTAACCATGTTCATGCCGCTGAATATACCGTTCAGCAGCATTTACACAGTTTGCACGTCTGCAAACCCTGTAAATATCCCCTCAAAATCTTTACATATTACACTGAACGCTTAAACAGAGATAACATAAAAAAACAAAACATACATCTTTTTGCAGGTTACATCTGAAACTAAAATCTCCCAGCGAGTGCTCAGACAATGCTTACGCTACCCGAGCGGTGTTAATGAGTGATCACAGAAACAGTTGGCAGCTGTGAGCTGAACCTTCCAATAGCTGAGTTTTTAGCTCCTTACAAAATGTTGTAAGATCTGAAATGGCTCGTATCTTCTCGGGGAGTGCATACAAAGTTCTGGTGCATGCAATCTGGCTACTCTTAGTTCTTTTGGATTCTGTATACAACATCTCCTGGTTCTGTTGTCTGGAGTTCTGTGAAATACCGACTGTAGATAAGGTGAAGTTAAACTGTGTGATATTTTGAAAATGGTTATCAGCACTTTGCATTTAATTCAGCTTATTATGGGAAGCCAGTAAAATTGTTTTAGAATAGGTACAATATGATTAGCTCTTGATGCTCTACGAAGGATTTGGTGGCTGTGCCATTTGTAGGCATATTTTGGAATTCCCTGGTAAATGTTACCGTAGTCAAGATGTGCGAAGATCATGGCCTGCAACAGTCTGGAAAATCATGCGTCTTGAGTAGTGGGCACAAGCCAATGTCCCCAAAGCATTAGAAATGGCAGATAATGTGCAACGGCTCTCTGATCGGAGCTGTCTGGTGGAGTAAGAAAAGAGGTGGTTCCCTGATGGACGAAAGGAAGACAATATTTATTTATTTAACCAGTTTTCTATACCGCCTTATCCTTCAATCAAAGCGGTTTACATTAAGTAATCACTACAAACAGGTACTGGATACACTCCCTTGTCCCCAAAGGGCTCACAATCTATGTGTACCTGGGGCAATGGAGGGTTAAGTGGCTTGCCCGAGGCCACAAGGAATGCCTATAGGGCTAGAAACCCCAGTCCCTCCAGCCTGAGATTGCTGTCCCCAGGTGGGACTTGAACTCCCAGCCTGAGGTATTGTATCCTAACCACTAGGTCACTCCTGAAACCTCTATATGATGGCTATCACATAAGGGCTGGATGGGGCTATGTGACGGCTCACAGAGAAGAGCTGGATGAGAATAAGGTTTTCCCTCCCACACTCAAGTATTCTTGTCATTCACTGTCAATGCTCACAACCAAAACAGCTCAGAGAGAAAACCACAGAACAGGCCTGCAAAGCCATCACATAGAAATGCACTTCCTGTTTTCAAACTCTTGGGCTATTCATGCTGAATGTTTAGAGTAAGGCGACTCCACGGGTTCATCAGTTACTAGAGACACTGCGGGGCAGGAATGTTTGGAGAATCAGCTAGAGAAAGCACAGAAATACGAGCCCTGGAGTCAAAGGAACTTTAGCTGCAGGCTGGAAGCCCCTAACAAACAAGGCTGGTAATGACATGGCAAGCAGCCCTTCAACACTACAATCACAGCACAGGGCTACACAGACACGCTCGCTACCAAACACTGCTAGTGGTCTTAGTTGTATAAAAAGTCTTATCTACCATAGCTATCATTTTCTGGCTGGTCCCTCCATTCCTAACCCAGCAGTCTATTTCTCTCTGTACCAAATATTATTAGCACCCAAACTGGAGTCCCCTTTATGCTTTTATACTAGAATTGAATATCTGGGTCGCCGCAAAATCCAGAAGCTAACTAGGCACTGGCGATGTTGAGCTGCTGCCCAGTTAGCGACATGCGGGTAAGTAAGGTGTTCAAAGTCATAGATCGCAGACAGGGCACTCCACTGCTTCCTGAGATACTCTTGCACTGAACATTCAGCAGCTGTGGATTAAGATCCTAGTTCCTGACAAGCAAACTCTTTTGTGGCTTCTAAGAGTCATATGGTCCCCAGTATGGTGGCCCTACCTCTGGTCCTGAGCTAGATACCTGCTGATGTGCAATACTGTGTGAAGCAGACCACCCACAACGCCCCCTGTTTTTACTAAGATTCTGGAGTCTCCGCTCCTAGTCCAACCCTCTTTGCAGTGTGAGGTAACGGAGGTTGGATCTGCCAATCTGTCGAGAGGCAGGGGGTTTCTCCTGTGTTTTGGAGGGAAGATAAGTGGAGGAGTAGCCTAATGGTTAAGAACACTGGCTTGGGAATGCAGAGACCAGGGTTCGATTCCCACTAGCACTCCTTGTGGCTTTGGGCAAGTCACTTAACCCTCCATTGCCTCAGAAAAATCCAAGTTAAATGCCCCTGTTTAATGTACATTACCAAGTTTAAGTTTCAATGTAAATGGCTTTGATTGAAATGATAAAGCAGTATATAAAACCTGTTAAATAAATAAATAAGAAACCTGTCCTCTGTCCTTCCTTGATGGGAGTCCATGAGAAAGAAGGGACTTAGAGCCTCCTTGATGGTCAGTTAGGTCCATGTAGACAGGAGGGCGGTTGAGCAGTCAGGTCCCCCTTTTTCCTCGGGAACAGGAGTCTTTTCCGATGATGGTTTCTTACAGGGAAAGGATGAGGTCTTCTTGGAGAGCCTCTGTCAGCAATAGGTTTGCCGAACAAGTTCTCCCCAAGTTCAGGGGACGTCAAGCAGCTTGTCTTGGACCCATTGCTTGAGGTCCGAAGACTGCAGCCAGGGTTGGCATAGAGCGCCAATGACCGGCTGCTGCTACCCGAGCCGCTGACTCAAAGCCATCATAGGCCACCTGGGAAAGGAACTTAGAATAGTCCTTGATCCCGGAGGTCAGGGATTGGAACCAATGGAGTGGTTCCCCGGTAAGCCCTGCTGAAAACTCGGACACCTCCTGTGTTAGGGCCTTTAGGTACATGCATATAGTCATGGTAATATTTGCGCCCGAGGGCATCAAGGGCTCTAGCATTCCCTTCCAGGAGGGACCAAAGAGTGGGTCTTCTGGCTTGTAAGTTTCTGCACGGTCGACCTGACTACCATGGAGTTGTATGGGAGTTGGGGTTTGTGGAACCTAGGGCCTTTCCGGATGCAGTAGATGGCATCAAGGCGTTGGCTCACCACTGGCACAGAGGCCAGCACCTCCCACATTCTGAGTAGCAGCCGCTCAAGAATCAGCTGCACGGGCACAGTGAGTCTCTCCTTGGGCAGAGATTCATATTGGAGAATCTCCAGTTCCTCAGTGCACGGAACTACCTCCGCCTCTGTTTGCACCAAGAGGGCTCTAGCCATATCCTTGACAAAGTTGTGGAAGGCCACATCTTCTGGAGGAGAATGGCACCGGGGTGCCAGAGGCATCGGGTCTGAGGGAATCTCTCTGTGCCGCTTGATTTCCAGGGACGCCTCGTCAATCTCCCACTTGGAGTTGAGTGATGACGAGTCCGAGGCCCTGCGACTCATCACATCAAGGCCGGAGCAGAGTGGCTGGCAGCCTCCAGAGGATCTGGGGTCCAAGTGGCAGAAACTCTCCAGGGAGGATTGGATGCCTGAGGCACAGGACCAAGATCTCGACCGGCACTGAGGGCTTACCTGAGGCCAATGATGCTCGTAGCTCGGCTCGACAACCAGGGATTTCCCCGCAGTTCGGGGCCCGGTCATCAGAGCAGGATGCAGATGAACCAGTCATCATTGCCTACTGCAGGGCCGGGATAGCAGTGATATTCTTTTCCAAGGCTGCTATTCTGTTTTCCAAGCTAGAAGGCTCTGCAGCTTTCAGCGTGGGCAACGAGGACATTGGGCCTGGCGCCGGCGCTCTTGCGAGTGTGCCAACAAGGACTATGGACTCAAGGAACCTCACATGGTATCCGCCGGCCGAGGAATCCTTCTTGAGGACCTTGATAGGGTGCTTCTCAGAGCCACCAGAGTCTGGGCAGTTTTACCGAGTTTCTCTGGTGCAACCTCGGCAAACTTAGATGATTTTTTCTTCTCTCTCGGGATCCGAGGTCTTCTTGGAGGAGCTGTTGCCGCTGCTGGGGGACTCAGAAGACGCTCAGACCTCATGGGAAATGCTGGGCTTGGAGCTTGGTATCAGGGAGGCCGGTGCCGAGTTGGACATGGGGAAGAGTTTTTCTTGCAACTCCGACCTCTTTTTATTGGTTTTAGGAGTCATGGTTTAACACAGGTCACAGGAGGTGCTCTCATGGTCCGGCCCCAGGAAGCATAGGCAGCAGTCATGGGCATCAGTCACTGACATCGTTTGACTGCAGCGATTATATCTTTTGAATCCACCGGGGGACATGGTAGGGAACACACAGACGGGGTCGACGACCCCCGGACAATTAAAGGGCACAAACGTCAGCCGAGGCGAGCCTCGATCAAAACAGACAAAAGGAGCAGAGAACAGCACCAGTGACGGCGCCGGCTTGAGGAGGGAACTGGTATGCAAACTGGGAAACTAACTATTTTAAGGATAATTAGCAATGATTTTTCCAGGGAAACAGGACAGATGTCCATTGGGCTCCAAAGAAAAAAGGAGACTGAGCAAGATGGTACCCATGGGCAGGAAGGGGACCACGCATGTGTGGTAGCATGTCCCAAAGGCTTTGAAAGCTGGGGAAATGCTCCGTGTGGGCTCTGTCTGTGCTGACATCATCAATATGTGAGGGCTGACTTCCTGCTCGTTCCTGGAGAAATGATACAGACCTTTAAATACCTGAGTATTAATGAACAAACCAACTTTTTCAAAGATGGGGAAGCTGTAAAACTAGAGGGTATAACATGAAGCTGCAAGGGAGTAAACTGAAGGGCAACATCAGGAAATACTTTTTCACTGAAAGGGTGGTGAATGCTTGGAATGCCCTTCCAATGGAAGGGGTGGGAGCAAATATAGTGACAGAATTCAAAATGGCATGGGACAGACATAGTGGATCCCTTTAAAGCAACAGGAAACAATCAAAATAAACTTAGCTATTTCTTCAACAAATAGGGGTGACCTGCACGGAGTGGAAGGTGCATCTACTTTTGTCACCTTGCTGGGCAGACTATATGGACCATGATGGTCTTTATCTGCCATCATATACTTAGACTTCGAGGTCGTCTTCTTCTTGCGCCTTTCCACCTCAGGCGAACTCTAATTGGAGTGACACCTAGGGCGCGGGGTCACTGCGGGAGACCCTGCAAGCGGTGGATCGGTAGGGCGAGGAGCCACCGGAGAACCCGGGGCTTCCTAGCAGAAAATGTCATCGGACTTCTGCTTGTGGCTTAGCAAGGCCTTAGCGGACATTTTCTTACAAAGTGAGCAGAGCTCTGGGTTGTGGTCAGCCCCCAGACACTGTAGACAACAGTCGTGGGTGTCCATGAGCGACATATATTTTTGGAGCATCAGTCACATTTCTTAAAACCAGTGGCCATGGGGGAAAAAGGGCACCTGCGAGGTCGAAAACCCTCGAGGCCAGCGGTTGGAGAAAAAAGGGTGCGAAAAGGGCCGAAAGAAAAAACACCTAAGATAGAGTAAAAAGGGATTCCCTAGCCCACAGATGTAGCAGGGGCAAAGGGGAGAATGGGAGAGGACTGGTGCTACCAGAAAAAAAGGCCAAAAGGCCAAAGTCACGAAAACATTTTCTGAGGGACAAGGGCATGCGTCCGGAGTGCTCAGTTGAAAAATGGAGACTGAGCAAGATGGCACCTTTGGGCAGGAAGAGGACCACACATGCGTGGCAGCAATCCCGAAGGCTTTCTTTGAAAGCTGGGGAATTGCTCCGCGCGGGCTCTGTTGGTGCCGACGTCACCCAAAAGTAAGGACCGACTTTCTGCTTGTTCCTGGAGAATTCAAGAAGTCTTGAAGGTTATTGTGAACTGTTGGAAAAACACCATTTACAACATCCAAAGATTAAGGCTGACCTGGAACAATCTGGAGTGGTGGTTTCAACCCGCACCATACGCCGCGCACTAAACAAAGAAGGACTTCATGGGAATAGGCCAAAGAGGACCCCCACTGCTCAAAGACAGACATGGTGGGTTTGGGCAAAGATCAGGTTGCCTTTTTATGAGAAACTACAATCCTTCTGGAAAAATGTTCTGTGGACAGACAAAACCAAACTTGAGCTCTTTGGCAATGCAGACCAGCGATACATTTACAGGCGAAGAAATGAACTTATAAGGAAGAAAATACCCCTTCTACTGGTAAATATGGTGGAGATGCCATAATATTGTTGGACTCTCTTGCTGCCTCAGGAACTGGAGGCCTGGAATGTATTTAAAAAATTATGAAATCAGAGGACTACCAAGTTATTTTGGAGTGAAATGTGCTACCTAGTGTCAGAAAGCTAGGTCTGGGTTGAAGATCATGGGTCCTCCAGCAGGACAATGACCCAAAACATACATCCAAAAGTACAAAAGAATGTTTAAAAAGGAACAAATGATTGATTTAAACTGGCCAGCAATGAGTCCTGATCGCAGTCCAATTGAGAACCTTTGGAAAGAGCCGAAATTTGCCATTGGTAAAAGGAATCCTGGAAACATTCATGAGCTGGAACAAATCACAGTTGAAGAGTGGAAGAAACTACCAGCAGACAGATGTACGAAACTTATAGATGGCTACAAGAAACGTTTGGAGGCTGTCATAACTGCCAAGGGTTGTGCAACCAAATATTAGTGAAGGGTGCCATTGATCCTGTCCAGGTAATATTTTGGGGGTTTTTTGTTGTATACCTTTGAACATACTATTAAAATATTATGATGACATATAGTTGGAATGTTGTTGTTGTTAAGTGCCGTCGAGTCGGAGTTGACTCATGGCGACCCTCTGGATAGCTATCCTAAATTGTGTTCGGTCTTCAGTCAGGCGGCTCATTGTTGACAGACTGGTACCCATAGCTGCTGTTATTGTATTGATCCATCTCATTGCTGGCCTTCCTCTTTTGCGTTGACCTTCTATCTTGCCAAGCATGATGTCTTTCTCTAATGATCTCTCTCTTCGCATGATGTGTCCAAAGTATGAAAGTTGAAGTCTTGTCATCTGAGCTTCTAAAGAAAGCTTAAGTTTGATCTCCTCTAGTACTGACTGGTTTGTTCTTCGGGCAGTCCATAGTATACACAGTATTCGCCGCCAGCACCATAATTCAAAGGCATCAATTTTCTTCCTGTCTGTCTTTTTCACTGTCCAGCTTTCACATCCATATGATGTTATTGAAAATACCATGGCTTGAACAAGTCTAATCTTTGTATGGAGAGAGACATCTCTGCTCTTGAGAATCTTATCTAGGTCTTTCATAGCCATTCTGCCAAGAGCAATGCGTCGTTTGATTTCTTGACTGCTTGTTGCTTCTTTATTGATAGTTGATCCAAGTAGGTTAAAGTTGTTCACAGTTTCAATTTCTTCTCCTTCAACGATGAACCTGTTGATTATGCCAGTTGTCATGATCTTTGTCTTCTTTACATTAATTTGCAGGCCCATTTTGAGACTATGTTCTTTGATTGTGAGAAGCAAATGTTTCAGATCATCTTCACTTTCAGCCAGTAATGTAGTATCATCGGCATAGCGAAGGTTGTTGATGAGTCTTCCACCAATCTTCACACCTCTGTTGTCTTCATACAATCCTGTTTCTCTGATGATTTGTTCTGCATATAAATTAAACAGGTAGGGGGAAAGTATGCAGCCTTGTCTTACACCTTTGCTTATTTTAAACCATTCTGTTTCTCCTTGTTGCGTTCGAACTGTTGCTTCTTGATCAATGTACAGATTGCGCAAGAGAACGATCAGGTGTTCTGGTATACCCATGCTTCTTAATGTGGCCCAGAGTTTCTCATGGTTTACACAGTCAAAAGCCTTGCTATAGTCGATAAAGCACAAATAGATATCCTTTTGGTATTCTTTAGTCTTTTCAAGGATCCATCTCACATCCGCAATGATGTCTCTCGTTCCTCGCCCTTTCCTGAACCCTGCTTGCACTTCAGGTAGTTCTTGTTCCAGGTATGGTTGTAGTCTCTTTTGAATAATCTTCAGTAGAATCTTGCTGGCATGTGGGATCAGAGCGATTGTTCGATAATTTTCACAGTCAGTTGGATCACCTTTCTTTAGTATTGGTATAAACACAGATCTTTTCCAGTCAGTTGGCCATGATGTTGTCTTCCATATTTCTTGGCAGAGCCTTGTAAGTATGGTAACAGCTGCATCAGATTGCTGCAATACTTCTATAGGAATGCCATCAATGCCTGGTGCTTTGTTCTTTGATAAGGCTTTCAATGCTGCTTCAACTTCTTCTTTCATCACCAATGGTTCCCGATCATAAGGTACAGGATGAAACGGCTGTTGGTCCACTTGATCTTTTTCATATAAAAACTCTGCATATTCCTTCCACCTTTTCTTGATCTTTTCAGCATCATTCAACATAGAACCTTGAGCATCTTGTAACATTCCAATTCGAGGCTGGAACTTTTTCTTTAACTCTCGTAGCTTTAGGAAAGCCGATCTTGTTCTACCTCTAATAGTTTCTGCTTCTATTTCCTTGCATGCGTCATTGTAGTACTTTTCCTTGTCCTGTCTTGCTGCACGTTGGAAATCTCTGTTGAGTTCTGCGATTGTCTTTCTTTCTCCTCTGGCTTTAGCTTCTCTGCGTTTCTGGGCAATTTTCAGAGCTTCTTCCGTCATCCATTTTGGCCGTTTTTGCTTTTTCACCTTTTGTAGAGACTTCTCGCTTTCTTCCAACACAACCTTCTTGATGTCATTCCATAACTCTTCCGGAGCTCTGTCATTTGTATCTAAAGCAGCAAATCGATTTTGCAGGCAGTCTTTAAATTCCAGTGGTATATTCTCAAGGTCATATTTTGCTGCATTCATGAGTGGTTTGCTCTTTTTCAACTTTAGCTTGAGTTTGCATACTAGAAGTTGATGATCTGTACCACAGTCAGCTCCAGGTTTTGTCTTTGTTGATGTTATAGAGCTTTTCCATCGTTGACTTCCACAGATATAGTCAATTTGATTTTTATACAATCCATTGGGTGAAATCCATGTGTACAGTCGCCGCTTGTGTTGCTGGAAGAAGGTGTTTGAGATGAATAGATCGTTGGTCTTGCAGAATTCTATCAGTCTTTCTCCAGCTTCATTTCTGTTACCAAGTCCATATTTTCCAACTACTTTGCCTTCTTCTTTGTTGCCAACCTTTGCATTCCAGTCACCCATGACTATCAGGATATCCTGTCTGCATGTTCTGTCAATTTCAGCTTGTACTTGTTCATAGAACTCTTCAATTTCATTCTCTTCTGCAGCTGTTGTTGGGGCATATACTTGAATTATAGTTGTGTTGATAGGCAGTCCTCGTAGACGAATAGAGATTAAGCGTTCGCTGACTGCATTGTATTTCATTACAGTTCTTGCAAGTTTCTTCTTTATTATAAATGCAACACCATTTCTTCTTTGTCTTTCATTTCCAGCATAGTAGACCATGTGATCATCTGATGCAAAGTGCCCGATACCAGTCCATTTCAGTTCGCTGACACCCAACAGATCAAGTTGTACACGTTCCATTTCATTCTTGACCACCTCCAACTTCCCTTGGTTCATGCTTCGTACGTTCCATGTTCCAATGTGTAAGACATCTTTACAGCTTCTGACTCTCATTTCATGCGCAGCTACATCAGCAGTCAGACTTCCCGAGGGCTTTGATCCAACCACATCATAATTGCTGGCTTTACTCTGAAAAGTCTTCAGCTCTTCCCCAGTAGCTAGTTGAGTGCCTTCCGACCTGGGGGTCTCATCTTCCAGCACCATAGCACAATTTGTTTTGTTGTAACTATCCATTGGGTTTTCATGGCAAGATACAGAAGTAGATTGCCGGGCCTTTCTTCCACGCAGTTTAAGTTTGGTGTTGTTGCCGTTGACACAAAAATGTGATCCTCCGCCGTCAACACTATCCCATTCTGCTGCTGCCCAGATGGGTGGTTTGTCTTGGTCTGGCACCTCAGCTGAGACCTGTCCATCTTGGGAGACCCTGCCAGTAGTTAAACTACCGATAGTTTAGCTCTCAGCATCACTGATGCACGCAAGCCCTCACAGCACGACAAGCTGCAAACCAAGTGAGAGATAGTTGGAATATTTCCAATTATTTTTCAAGATACTGTACACAGCATATCTAAAATGCAAGGGTGCCAATAATGTTGACCACAACTGTAGTAAAATCCTTTTTGAAAAACCAAGCTTTCAACATTCTCTTTAAAGCTGGATAAAATCTTTCCAATCTAAATTCAAGTAAACATTCATTGCAGAGCACCACAAATGCCCGTGAGAAAGCGCATTGCAATTTCATGTTTCTTGGAAAGGAAAGTAAAAACTGCAGAGGCAATCACAAGGACCTTCTAGGTTCATAGACCTCAATTACCTTCTGTAAATACGAAGGTCCATTAAAAATAAAGCCGGAGACATAAGACAAAGAACTGTAAACTGAATTTGGTATTCAAAAGATATTCAAGCCTGCTGCAGGCCAGGCTTCCTCCTCTCCAGCTCCATTTAGGCATCATCATGGATAACATGTTAAAAACCTCCGCCCAGTGTGCAGCGGCAGCCAAGAGAGCAAATAGAATGCTAGGAATCATAAGGAAAGGAATGGAGAATAAAACAAAAGATATTATGATGCCTCTATATCGTTCCATGGTGAGACCGCACCTTGAATATTGTGTGCAATTCTGGTCGCCGTATCTTAAAAATATATAGCGTTATTAGAAAAGGTACAGAGATACCCCTATGAAGAAAGGCTAAAAAGGTTAGGGCTCTTCAAACTGGAAAAGAGACGGCTGAGATATGATATTAGTCTATAAATTAATGGAGTGGAACAGGTAAACGTAGATCGATTGTTTACGTCATCAGAACATAGAAAGACTAGGGGACATGTAATGAAGCTACAGGGTAAATTATTTAAGACTAATAAGAGAAAATATTTTTTCACTCAACGTGTAATCAAACTCTGGAATTTCTTACCGGAGGATGTAGTAAAAGCTGTTAGTGTAGCTGGGTTTAAAAAAGGTTTGGACAAGTTCCTGGAGGAAAGGTCCATAAACCATTATTAAAAGGGACCCTGGAAATCCACTGCTTGACCCAATAAAAAGCATTGCGGAACTTATGTCTTTTGGAGAAACTGCTAGGTACCTATGACCTAGATTGGCCACTGTTGGAAATAGGATACTGGGCTTGATGGACCTTGGTCTGACCCAGTATGACATATCTTATGTTCTTATTCTGTCGCACTGATCGGACAGACCTGCAGGGAGCAGGAAGGTAAGCTCCTCCCCGCTCCCCACTAGCAAGTCAATCAGTCCAAAAGATCCAGCAATTTAAAAACCGCTATAAGCAAGGTAGGGTTGCCAACCGGCCGGTTTTCAGTTGGCCTGACCGGTTTTTCTGTGGCCAGTCCATCTGCTGGCAGAGATCAAAGAGCAGCCTTTGAAAAGATGTTTTTTTGCTCTGGCAGTGAGACCGGGAGCGGCCAGAACAGCCAGAGCAGAAAAACGGCTTTTCTTCTTCAGTCCTTTAAAAACAAAATGAAATCGGTGCGGAGTCCTCTGGCACTATGGAACTCCTGCTGTGGGGTTCCGCCCCATGTAGCGTCACTTCCTTTTGAGCATGGGCGCTGCAGCAGGTGTTTCATTTTGGTTTTGAATTAAGTTTTATTGCAGCCGCTGCTCTGTAAGAAGCAGGAGCCATGGCTGCAAGGGGAAGGAGGTGGCAGAAGGGACTGACACAGGGGGAAGATGAAAGCTAGAAGGGAGCTGAAAGGGGGGGGAGGTGGCTGGAAGGTACTGACAGTAGGTGGAGGCAGGAAGGCAGCTGAAATAGGGAGGAAGGAGGTGGCTGGAAGGCAGCTGTTGCAGGGGGGAAGGAAGGAAGTGGCAGGAAGGGAGCTGACAGAGGAGGTAAGGAGGGGGCTCGAAGGGAGCTGACACCTGGGGATGGTACTGGTAAGTGACTGGGTAATGGGGAGGAGGCTGGAAGGGACGGCCCTGGAAGGGAGCTGACATGGGGATGGCACTGGGACTAGAAGGCGCTGGACAGTGAGGAAGGAGGGGGACTAGAAGGGAATGGACACCACTGACAGTCTTGGGAATGCAAGGGGATTGACACTGGAATGTAATGGGAGGACAGAACTGGAAAGGGGGCTGACATTGAGGAGGGTTACTGGGACTGGAACTAGGCTGATGGAAGGAAGTGAAGAAAACAAGAGAAGAGACAAGAAATGGCAGATGGACCATAGACCACAGAAAGAGAGCTAAGAGAAGACAGGAAAACAAAAGCCTCAGATCGGGACCAGCATGTTCAGAGAATAAAATAGTCAGTTTAATGATTGGACTTTGTGCTACCGTTATATTTTACACAGTATGAGGAACTACATCTCTTATTTATCTGATGTTGCACTGCATGGAATTCTGGCTTCTTGGGGTTTTGGTTTAATTTTTGTCTATATATTTCTCTTTTCATTTTGTGCTCATTTATTGATGAAGGCCTGTCTCTATTTGTGTGTGTGTGTCTGTAT
The DNA here is from genome assembly GCA_033557465.1 of Ichthyophis bannanicus. Classification (NCBI taxonomy): domain Eukaryota; kingdom Metazoa; phylum Chordata; class Amphibia; order Gymnophiona; family Ichthyophiidae; genus Ichthyophis; species Ichthyophis bannanicus. The sequence continues at coordinate 3,397,581 of CM066035.1, forward strand.
ACAACCAATGCTGTGTATTCTGTCAGTATAGAATTTGTTTAAGAATGTGTAGCAGTCTTGCTTGTTCAGTTTGTACATTGCCCCCTCTGAAATTTTTTTGGGGATGGGGTGGGGGGCAAGGGTGGGGTGGATGCAGGACAGGGGGCACGGAAAGGGCAAAGTGGGGGTGGGCATGGGCGGAGCATGACTAGCCACAGGTGGCGGGTATTTCTCTTTCAAGAAGTTGGCAACCCTAAAGCAAGGTGTGCCCGCACCGGAGGGCCTTGCTAGAGGGCCTTTTGGCAGGAACCGAAGGCTAGTCTGCCAACAAGGAAAATAAGCACACTCCACTGCAGTGGCAGATAATACAGTGCTCTGTGACTCATAGCCTGAAAGCATAGCCACTTGGACGCTTGGACATTCAGCCACAAATAATTGTAAGTCTGTGTCATGTATTTTGTTGTACTCACGTATATGAGATCAGTAGCATATGATGTTATCATACTCCTTAGCCGCTAGATTAGTATTCTTCTAACACGCTAATAGCCCAGAAATTCAGGGCAAATGGATGTACCAGAACATAAGTTGACACCTTTTCACAGCTCTAACTTACTAGCTGCTGAGAGAAAATTCTCCTCATTACCGAACACCATGTAAATGCACACCACCAAACTCATCTATACATAGTAAGGAGTTTTGTAGAAAATTGACCAACCTAGTAAGATAGACTCTCAGACCAGGTCATACAACCATCATCAAACAGCAAACCCAACATAACATGTTGCAACTATACACCTTCATCTACTCCCTGCTAGCTCTACTTATCCTATCCTCCACTGCAAATTCCCTCCTACATCCCCATCCAAACAACCCCACCTGCCAGCTCCCCCCTTCATCATCACCTATCACCCCCTTCCCCCCTAAAACATAATAGCTACCTCCCCCCCCACTCCTGCAACACAAAACACCTCATTACCATCCCAGCACATAACACTCTGCCCTCCATCATAAGTAAACTCCTTACCTTGGTACCCCTCAATTACGACTTCATCAACACACACTCAGCAAAGAACAAAATACTCATAAGAGATCTCACCTTCACCCATGACCTGGACATCCTCTGCATCACAGAGTCATGGCTCTCAGAAGCCAACACAATATTCTTAAATCAAATTCAACCCCCAAACTTTAGTCTTTTCCACTCCCCATGCACTCATAAAAAAAGGAGACGGCATCCTCATCCTCGCCAAATTAGACCTAAACTTAACTAAGAAAACTGCTGACTCCACCACTACCCTAGACACACACACCATCTCAAACTCACTCCTCACCATCTGCCTTGTCTACCGCTCCCCATCAGCACCAACCAGTGACCTCTCTGATCTGATTCATGCAACCCTCAAGAACACAAGGCACAAGGACCTCATCCTTCTAGGAGACCAATGGATCTCTCGCAAATAACGAACTCCTCCACCCACTGCAAAGGTAACATCTTGGACCTTATTTTCACCAGTAACAGTCGCACCCACATCGCCTGGTCAGACCACAAGGTAGTAGCCTTCCAGGAATCAAAACCTCCAGTTCCACCTTCTGTAACAGGCAGATAACATCTGCCTCATCACAATCCTCTAAAGATGAGAGTATTGTACTATTTCATCCACATCAGACATCTGGAGGACGAGGAGCAGTGCACAGTAGGCAAGGCTATACTAACTGCATCCCCTGGAGTAGAGAGGGGAGATATGTTAGAAGTCTATAAATTAACAATAAATATATAAATAATTAGTTTGGAAAAAACGTACTATGTAAACAAAATTCTGTTCTATGGAAAGCTGTGTATAGTTTTGAAAAACGTTCTATGTAAAAGAAGTTCTGTTCTATGTAAACTGCCTTGAGATTCTGAAAGGCGGTATACAAAAAATGTTAAATAAATAAAATAAAATAAATGGAGTGGAACGGATAAACGTAGATCGATTGTTTACGTCATCAGAATATAGAAAGACTAGGGGACATACAATGAAGCTACAGGGTAAACTATTTAAGACTAACAAAAGAAAATATTTTTTCACTCAACGTGTAATCAAACTCTGGAATTCGTTACCGGAGGATGTAGTAAAGGCTGTTAGTGTAGCTGGGTTTAAAAAAGGTTTGGACAAGTTCCTGGAGGAAAGGTCCATAAACCATTATTAAGAAGGGACCCATGATATCAATGCTTGACCCAATACAAGCATTGTGGAACCTGTGTCTTTTGGGAAAACTGCTAGGTACGTATGACCTAGATTGGCCACTGTTGGAAACAGGATACTGGGCTTGATGGACCTTGGTCTGACCCAGTATGGCATATGTTCTTATGTTCAATCCTTCCAGGAACAACTCAGGAGCTGCCATGCTAGAAGAGCATAGCCCAGAAGCCAGAGATGAGGCACCTTGCTTGCCACAGCCCAAACGATGATTCCTGGAAGAAGACAGAGTTAAGGCAAGTATCACATCAGCACACACTAAGGCCGCAGTGGCCTGAAGGTGCATGTTAACTGCACTTTAACTGCAATGTACATTACAGGCACTAGGGTAGGAATGCGCATTGAAGCAGCTTGAGCAGAACGTGCGTACAGACCCCACAACTGCCAGGCACACAAAAGGAGAAAACGCTACCAGCACGTGCAGAAAACAGCAGGAAACCCCCACACCGCACCAATGGTTGTCAGCAATCTACCCCGAATTGAGTCCCACACAGATGGAAGTGGGAGCCCCCAACAAAGACAATGGCGAGGTCAAGCTTTGGTACTCACTCCGACAGCCCCAAGCAGAGGATCCGTGCCGGGCTCAGCTCTACACCCCTTATACTGTTTCACTGACCTTTGCAGCGCTGCATTTAAGGTGGCTGGCAGGCAGATCCCTCGGAGAACCTTCTGCAATCTTCGGTTGAGAGCAGGGGTGAACAGAGGAGGAGGGCAGAGCCATTAAGGTTGTGAAAGGCTGCTGCACTCTTCCAGATCCTTCCAATTTCTGGCTGCTCTATAGGCTTTTATCATGATATGCACAAGGAGCTCAATTTTCCATCTTTACTATGGCTACAAAAAGGCAGCTGTCTAATAAAGCATCCCATGTAACACACAAGTGAAAGTATCACTCACAAGGTAGTGATTCATGAGGGTTTAATCAAAAATTTTCCTCTCAAATCTTCAGATTTTCTTTAGAGAGGAGAAAATCCATCTATCCTCTGCTGGAGACAAAGAAATACTGAAGAGACCTCTGGTGGCCGAGGCGAATAGAGGCATGGGAGTGATGTCACCGAAACATGGGCTTTTCATTGGTTCTTTGTCTCCAACAAGCTGCTGGTAAGGGAACATAACCCACTTGTCTGGACAATATGGAAGAAAGGATTCTGCATCCTATTTATCCTCATGTAGTGGAATTTTTCTGTGTTTAATTCCAAGTCAGCTACTTTTTCCAAACACCTATTAATAAAAGACAAAGGAGTCAACCTACCTGGAACCTCTCTCACTAACCAGCTGATCATCATGTGCTTAAAGATGGCAAGACATTCCCGAACCCTCAATTAATCGAAACCTCTGGGCTCAAATAAGATTAAATAACAGTGATAACACAGATCCTTGACTTGAGGTAAACCCAGGGCCGGATTTACCTATACGCCACGTACGCCGTGGCGTAGGGCCCACAGCTGGCAAGGGCCCACAAAAATTTTAACAATATGGCGTCTTCAGTCTATCATGTCTGGGAACTGCACCTCTCGCTGGCGCCCTTAGAGGAAGCAGCGCGAGGGATTGCGGGGATCGAGAGCGAGTGAAGGCTGGTGGAGTGAGCCGGGGGGCGCAAAGAGTGCCCCCGCCCGGCAGAGCCTCCCTGCATTGAATCCCCAAACGCGGGCTTCTTTCAGAGCCGCGAGAGTTTCCTTTCTCGCGGCTCTGTTAATCCCGCTGTATATATGTGCCGATCCTCATTAGGTCACTATGCCTAATTTGCTTGCTCCCTAAGTATCGAGTGATACTCTATGGGATACATTGTGTGGATGGTTTCTTTTCCCGCCATGAGATTAGTTTAAAAGTTAGAAGCGCATGTGCGGGCGTCTTGTTTTGAATTAGCGCTTTCAGTTTTGCTTGCCGACAGCATCTTCACTGTTCGTGTTACAGGTTTGATTTGGTTTAGTTTTATCATTTTGAAGTGCCGGTATTTGTGCAATAAAATGAATAATTTAAAAAAAGGGTTATTATGTATTGTCACTTAGCTTTGGTTCTATAGCTGTGCACAGAGGATTTTATTTTTATTTTTTGCTATGCCGGTGGCGTGATCTGGTCAGTGCGATACAGCACCAGCTTTAGTTTAGTGTGTCAGCATATCTACAAATCCCTTCGCTATTGCTGCAATGTAAGTTGGCGATTTGGCTCATGGTAGCAGTTATGTATATATTTTTATTGTTCAGTTGGTCTTTTATTATTATTTATTTATTTATATAATGTTTTATTTATGATAGTAGTGAGGGGTAGGGGTCCCGTCGGACTTGCATCTCTGAGGATGGCTAGAATCACACGGGCTGTCACATTGGGGCACGTTTTATGGATTTGGGTCTGAATATGCTGCTCTGCACACCCCCATAGATGGGTTTTGTTTTAAGATACTTGCATAGATATGTTTTTTATATGGTATCTCATATTATTTATTTTTTATTTTTTATTGTACATAGTTCATTTCACAGCGCATGTGAGGGGCAAGTGGCTCCCTCTGCTTTGCCATCTAAGGAGATCCGTTATCCACATTGGCTGTCTACATCGGTATTGGCACTTTATTTAGCAAGTTTTAATTTTTTAATTTTTTAGTTATTTGGTCTGACGTCCATAAATTGGTTTTGTGTTTCTTTTGGATAGGTATCTACATATTTCATAATCTCACATAATCCTATTGATTCACTCCTTCCTTTTTCTTTTAAATGTTCCTTTTATGTTTCCTCTAATTCAACGTTGTTTAATTCTCTTGTGCTTATACACTAACAATTATATTACTTTAATTATTAGCTTTTTCTTGTTGTTTTATTTGCAATACACTTTTTATGTAGTTTTTTTTATATGATGGATATTGCAATTTTTCCTTGGTCCTCCTCTCTCTCTCTCTCTCTATTCTATGTTGAAATGCTTTTATAGTGTACGTGGTATTTTATGTTGTACACATGTTATCATTGTTTTTTATATATAGGGCATTTTATCAATTGTTTATCACACTAAGTTTATTGGTCTATTTATTTATTTATTGTTATTTATTATGTGTTATGTGCTTAATTGATTATTATATGCTTGTCATTTTAATTTATATTTATTTATTTATTTACATTCTCTTATATACCGCGCTATTCTGCATCAGTGCGGTTTACATTGAACAAACTGAAATTACATTGAACAGGGCATTATAACTTGGAGATAACTATTTTACAGGGAACATGGGCTATGGAGGGTTAAGTGGCTTGCCCAAGACCAATTTAATTATTTGATGTGGTTTTTAACTTGTTTTTTACTTGGGTTTTCAGGCACTCTTGACCCATGGATTAATAAAGGCGATATTGGAACTTCTTGCCACGTCTCCTTATTGACTTCTGGTTGCCTACGTGGCAAATTGCTGTTTTTTGGTGGACTAGCTCTGGGAAATGTGCATCATTAACGTCTGCGCTTTGTTTGGTACAAGAGCAAATTAATGTATAGTTTTATTTCTACAGTGTTGTACATTCCAAGTTTGGCTTTTGGGATTCCCAGTTTAATTATTGTCTTCCTGTTTCTAAATTGTGATTCCTTGTTTGGTGATGGTCTATGTTTTGCATGTGTAACTGAGCTGAGGTATTCTGTTTATGTAATTCCTATTTGACATTGCCACTTGTTCTCTTTCCCCAGTAGGTCATGTATTGGTATTTTCTGAAATGTATTGGTTTAATATTTGCAGCGTTTCCTTTTGATAGTTAGGGTATGGTGCTTTATGAGTCCTGGTAGTGCTGTTAGGATACGGCGGGTTTGCTATGGGTTCTAAATGGGCAGTGTTTGTAGTAGTTCCTAATGTGTCTGGCAGTTGGCACTGGATTATAGTAATGTAGAAATCTTTTAGTCTTTCTTTATCCATACACTCATTAAGAGGCACGTTTACTAAAAGTTAGTATATGGTAACATTATGCAAATATTTATGCAAATGAGGCCCCTTATGCAAATGAGGCCCCCCACCCCCCCCTTGGGCCGCCCCTGCTGGGGGCCCACAATTTTTGCTGGTGTAGGGCCTCACTCAAGGTAAATCCGGCCCTGGGTAAACCACAGGTGACTGGAACAGCAGCAGATTCCTGCCTGTCTCATAGCACTCTCTCTGATCTTCCCGTTAAGGAGGACGACACTCAAGAACATAAGATAGACTGTAAATAGTTTCCCTTGTTATCCAAGTTCCTTCCCTTGTTATCTGTAAACTCATGCTTGTTATTGTACTGAGACTTTTTGTTCTATGTGAACCGCGCTGATGCCGAATAGTGCGGTATATAAGAGAATGTAAATAAAATAAATAAAAATATGCCATACTGGGTCAGACGAAGGTCCATCAAGCCCAGTATCCTGTTTCCAAGAGTGGCCAATCTAGGTCATAAGTACCTAGCAGTCTCCCCAAAAGACCCAGGTTCCTCAATGCTTGTAATGGGTCAAGCAGTAATATCCCGGGTCCCTTTTAATAATGGTTTATGGACCTTTCCTCCAGGAACTTGTCCAAACCTTTTTTAAACCCAGCTACACAAACAACTTTTACTACATCCTCCAGTAACAAATTCCATAGTTTGATTACACGTTGAGTGGAAAATAATTTTCTCTTATTAGTCTTAAATAGGTTACCCTGTAGCTTCATTGCATGTCCCCTAGTCTTTTTATATTCTGATGACGTAAACAATTGATCTACATTTACCCGTTCCACTCCGTTCATTAATTTATAGACCTCTATCATATCTCTCCTCAGCCATCTCTTTTCCAGGTTGAAGAGCCCTAACCTTTTTAGCCTCTCTTCTTAGGAGAATCCTTCCATCCCCTTTACCATTTTGGTGGCTCTGCTCTGTACCTTTTCTAATAACGCTATATCCTTTTTAATATACGGCAACCAGAATTGCACACAATATTCAAGGTGCGATCACACCATGGAATGATACAGAGGCATTATAATATCCTTTGTTTTATTTTCCATTCCTTTCCTTATGATACCTAGCATTCTATTTGCTCTCTTTGCTGCCGCTGCACACTGGAGGGTGGGTTTTAACATGTTATGCACAATGAGGCCTAGATCTTTTTCCTGGGTAGTGGTTCCAATGTGGAACCTTGCATCGTGTAACCATAGTTTGGGCTGTTCTTTCCTAGGTGCATAACTTCCCCTGATAACCCCAGTAAAGAATGATTAACTGTATCAAAGGCCGACTTTACATCCAGAAAAAACAAGAAAAATATCCTTCCTCTCATCCACACAGCAATATTAATATACACTTCATTCCATGGCACTTTGAAAATCCAGACTAAGACTTCTTTTTCTAGAAAATCTAAAAGTTCCTTACAGTTGTGGCCAACATTATTGGCACCCTTGCATCATTTTAGGTATGTTGTGTACAATATCTTGAGAAATAACTGGAAATATTCCAACTGTATGTTATCATATTTTAATAGTATGTTGTCGTGAAGTGCAAGGTTCAGAACCGATGGAGGCAGAGGATTCACTGCAAAGTGAAACCAGAACTGTCAGTGCTGAAACAAGCATGAAGGGTTGGCATGGAAACCCTAAACAAAGAACGTCACAGAGTGTTAGGGAACGCCCATCCCCTGAGCTAGCTCCTGCCTCATCAGGGAAGTGGGAACACCTGGTGGGAGGTGTGGCTCAGCACAACGGAGAAAGAAACTTAGATAAAAAGCCTTTAGTTAAAGATAGGACAGAAAGAGAGAAGGAGAAGGAGAAAGTCACGGACATAGTCTCAGATACGGAGACAGAAGGAAAAGGCAGCACAGCAAGCGTGGAGAAAGCTGAAAGAAGGAGAAAACCAGAGAAAGATAGATACTCCGAGGGCAGCCAAGGTCTCTGGCTGAGAGAAGGAAAAAGGGAAAGAAATCCCAATTCCACTCGGAGGAACTTCTCAGAGGAAGAGAGCTGGGGAAGATATTCAAGTCCAGTTCCTAGGGAGCAGTGCTTAACTACAGAAAGCACTGGGGATTTTTACTATCCAAAAAGTAGAGACGTTTACTCTGGGAACCAGAAAAGACAACCACGCTGTGCTCACAACAGACAGCTGCAGGTAAAGCTTATTTCCCTGATACCAAGCTTTTATCAAAGGGGAGAGAGAAGTTTTACCAACCTTTTTGTAGCCAAGGGAGATTCCTGGGAGAAAGCAATTCTAAAAGCAGACACAGAATTCCCTGTAGCCAAACAGAAGAGGGAAACGTATATCCTTTTAATTACAGAGGGCTGTGTGCACAGGAAGTCAAACACCCATACTCACAGAGCAGGTTGGGGGAAGGGAACCCTGTAATTGGAACGGAGAGGTTTGCGTGGCAGGCAGAAGAACCCTCTCTAAGAGACCTTAAGGAAGAAGGTGATCTTATGCAGTGGGACCCTTATCAACCCCCTGAGTCCGAAGTGTTTATGGACTGCTCTTATATGGTGGCAGACAATGTGCAGTCCCTTTGTTAATAATACTGGATTTTGCTGAAGGAAGAAAAACAGCCAAAAGAAGTATTTTGGAGGGAAACTGTTTTATTCTTTTTGATTCCGTAACAGCTGAAGATAAGCATTATTTAAGTTGCCTATTTTTGTTCAGGAGTATGGTTTCTTTGTAAATATATTCTTTGTTCATGGTCATCAACATCCAACCCCGGGAGGGGCAATAAATCCTAATTAACCTGAACCACTCGTGCACAACTTGGACTCATTCTTACTACTGTAGGACTACATTACCCAGGAGGCCTTTCCAAAACCTCCATTTAAAGTTCACAGTATAAGAAACACAACTACCCACTTGCCTTGCCCACGCTAAATGCCTCTGGGAGGGTGAGTGGTGACAATGTTCAAGGGTATACAAAAAAAAGATGTCTGTGCAACTTAGACATAGTAATTTCTGAGAAAAAGATGTTTGTGCAACTTATAAGTAGTAATTTCTGAGAAAAAAAAACAAAATATGACCAGGACAGGATTAATGGCACCCTTCACTAATATTTGGTTGCACAACCCTTGGCAGTGATGACTGTAGGGCTGGTACCCCTGCAATTCTACATGCAAATCTCCGGCCTGCTCAGCAACTCAGGCCTGAACCAAAAATGAACGAAACTGCACAGACAAGATGGATTCTTCACTACACTTTTGCTGTGTTCAGCTATAAGCCTGTCCTTCAAACAACTGCTGGATCAGCGTTTCTAAGCATGCATACAGAGGCTATTGTCCGTGGCTGGCCTTGGACACTTGTACATGCCCAGAAGTTACATACTGTTGCTTCTGCCTGACTTTTTACCATGGCTCCTTTGTTTGCAAGAAGCTGCTCATCATCGACCTCCTGATTCGCTGAGAACACCTCAGACTGCCTGGTGCCAACCAATCATCGGACCTATGACGGAGGATTCTCACACAGAATTCTGCATTCTGCGCTGGAAAGTTGTAGTTGTAAGTTGGAGAGTGAGAGAGAGTTGGGGCTTTTTCCCACCTGGACATACAGACTTCTGCACCGGTCCTGCTGCTGTGCACTGCGTACCTGATTCCTGTGCCCTGAGCCTTCCGCCAGACGGCCCCTACGTGTGGGCTAGGCCGTCCTCCACAGGTCTGAGATAAGACTTTCACAGATACCTCCGGTTCGGACTTACTGCGGCTCGCCTGACGAGGCTAGAGCCCGCACCAGCTAGAAGCTGCTTCTGAGTGCCGACGGAGCTAAGGTACTGGCTTATCTCTCCTCTCCTGGATGGGCAAAGGGGTTAGCAATATATTTCTTGCTTTTCCTCAGTGCAGAGCGAATCAGTGACGTCTGGTTCCTAATCTGTGATTTCTTACGTTGTCCAATTGTATATCTGTACAATAACAAATTGTTACTTTATGTTTCTAATTAGCCATATATGTGTGTGTATATTTTTCTATTTGGTTGCCTATAATAAAGTCTAATATATATCTGCAGACCAGAATTCTTTCGTGGCTCATTGCCAGAATAACTCACCGAACTTTGGGCTGTATATTAGTAGCTATCTCCCCTAGACAACAACAGAGAGTCTAACTTATTTTTGTGCTACGAATATACTCTACATGACAGATTCCAAATGTTTCTTGTAGCCATCTATAAGTTTTGTACATCTGTCTGCTGGTAGTTTCTCCCACTCTTCAACTGCGATTTGTTCCATCTCGTGAATGTTTCCAGGATTCCTTCTACCAATGGCAGATTTCAGCTCTTTCCTATGGTTCTTAATTGGATTGAGATCAGGACTCATTGCTGGCCAGTTTAAACCAGTCCATTTGTTCCTTTTTAACCATTCTTTCATACTTATGGATATATGTTTGGGTCATTGTCCTGCTGGAGGACCCATGATCCTCGACCCAGACCTAGCTTTCTGACACTAGGTAGCACATTTTGCTCCAAAATACCTTGGTAGTCCTCTGAGTTCATGATTCCTTTAATACGTTCCAGGCCTCCAGTTCCTGAGGCAATAAGACAGCCCCACAACATTATGGAACTACCATCATATTTAACTGTGCCGTGCTGTCAAATCAAGCTGATGCCTGGTGACCCTGGGTTTTCTTGGCAAGGTATGACCTGAAGTAGATTGCCAGGCCTTTTCTTCCGAGACAAAGGAGGGTAAAGTGACTTGCCCGAGGTTATAAGGCATGCCAGAGGGAATCAAACCCCAATCTCCTGGGTACTAGGCTGTTGCTCTAATCACTAGGCTACTCCTCCACTGTAGAAAGGGTGTTTTTTCCTTATAAGCTTAATTTCTTCACCAGTAAATGTATCGCTGGTCTGCATTGCCAAAGAGCTCAAATTTGGTTTCATCTGTCCACAGAACATTCCCAGAAGGATTGTGGTTTGGTGGGTTTGGGCAAAGATCAGGCATGCCAGCCTGCCTGCAGGAGATGATATCAAGAGCATGTCATCGCTGGCCACACACCCCCACTCCCCATTCAGGATGATCTGTGGAGCCCCAGCGGCCTAGTGGAGAGCCTGCCCAAGGGCAGAAGGCTCCGAGTAGTGAATGCGGCCTCTCACAGCCTTCTGCCCATAGGAGCAGTGTGTCCTGTAAGCAGGCTCTCCACTAGGCTACTGGCACTCTGCAGGCCATCCTAAATGGGGAGAGGGGGGCGGGGGGCAAGCAATGGCACCCTCCTGACATCAGCACCCCTTGCCGCACTTTCCCAGCTTACCAGGTAGTGCCGGCCCTGGTCGAGCATTTGTCTTCCTGCTTCCCCGCCCCCCCCCCCCATTGTGTAGCATTTGTCTACCTGCTTTCCCCGCCCCCCACTGTCCAGCATTTGTCTACCTGCTTCCCCCCGCCCCCCATTGTCCAGTATTTGTCTTCCTGCTTCCCCCGCCCCCCCATTGTCCTGCATTTGTCTACCTGTTTCCCCCGCCCCCCCCATTGTCCAGCATTTGTCTACCTGCTTCCCCCCCGTGCTCAGCATTTGTCCTCCTGCCTTCCCCTCTCCTGTTGTCCAGCATTTGTCCTCCTGCCCCTCCCCCCCCCCCCACTGTCCAGCATCTGCCGTCCACCTCTCAATATTGGCGGCAAGAAAGGAAAAGCACGCACTTTTAAGACCCTGCTGGTTCCGCCCCCCTCTGATGCAAAAAGCAGTATAAACGAGGGCAGGGCCCATCATGGCCTTACAAGCATTCCGGAGGCACAAGAGCTTTTGCTGTACTTTTTTTTTTTTCAAAGTTGATAGCTCGCTGCCACATGTATGCAGTGAGCTATCAACTTGGGGGGGGGGGACAAAAAAAAAATAAAATGGAAAATCACTGGCTCTTACAACTCAGACATGCTTGTAAGGCCCTGATAGCATCATCAGAGGGGGGCGGAATCAGCAGGGACTTACAAGCACGCGGGAGTCCTAAAGAGACTCTGGTTTTGTTTTGGGGTTTTTTCATAGTTGATAGCTTGCTGCTGCCGCCGTCGCCGATCGGGAGAAGCAGAGGTGGCAGCAGCAGCTGCTCCATTCAAAATTGTTTTTTTAAACAATAGAAGGCAGAGTGAGGTGATGGCCACTTGGGGGCATTTTTTGCCATTCCCAAAACTTTGCCGCCTGCCTCATTATAGAGCCGCCCCTGTATATGCACATAATAGTGGTATTCTAATCACTTACATATTTGAACTCAATTCTGTAGGTACGTGTGCACAGCCCATGGCGCTCACTTCCACTGTGTGTGCGCATGGGTGGAGCTTGGCTGCAGCACACTTTGATGCACATACAATAGATCCGCACCTCTACAGCTAGTGTAAGTGACCACAGTGTAAACTCATGTGCGTCTGCAGCCATTTACACCATTATTCTCCAACGTAAAATCCATTTTATAGAATAGACATGGTTAATGCATGTCAAATACGTGGCTCCTTATAGAATTACATCACAGCCACAGGACCGGAGGAGCAGCCTAGTGGTTAGGGCAACAACATAAGACCACCGACTCTCCTTGTGGCATTGGGCAAGTCACTTAACTCCTATCCATTGCCTCAGATACAACCTTACAGGCCGATGCAGAAAGCTAGTGCGGCTTTAAGAACCCATAACGCCACATTTAAGCACACTTTACAAACCTTTTAAATGCAGAAAACAGACGGAAATGCTGATGGAAAAACTAGTGCCATTAACGCCACACGTATTTAAATCTATTTTAATCAGCTGCACATAATGGTTCGATATGCAAATCATGGCTATGCCCGATGCAGAGACAGTCGTAGAGGATTTTGCAACCAGTCATAGCAGCAAAATTTACACTGCAGGGTCTGAGATGACAATCCTCCATTGCGTGCCCCCAACAGTATTTTGATGGCACCGGGTGCTTTCCCTGATGCCTAGATCATCTTCTCCATCAAAACACTGTCGGGGGCCATGCCCAACAAAAGAAAATCCCTGGTGGCCCAGCGGTCCAGTCCCCCCCCAAACAGTATTTTGATGAAATCAAGGACGACTGCAGCATTGTGAAAAGCCCCCAATGCAATCATCAAAACACAGTCATGGGCCGGTGCCTCGACAGAAAGTAAGTACCTGGTGGTGTAGTGGACCCTGTACCCCCCCCCACCCCCCAGTAAAATAAAATAAAAATCACCAGGTGTTCTAGTGGCCCCTGTACCCCACAACCTCACATAAAATAAAATAAAAATCACCTGGTGGTCTATTGGTCCCTGTACCCCCACATAAAATAAAATAAAAAAATAAAAATCACCTGGTGGTCTAGCGGCCCCTAAATCCAACCCCCCCGGTACCTTAAAATAGGCAGGAACTCTGCCTACACGCTCCTGTTCTGGTCCACAATCTTGTAAAATGGCAGCTCTTGGCCCAGCACAGTGCATCCTGGGATACACCAAGCAGGGTTGGACTGCCATAAGGCATAGTCTAACTTATATGGCAGTCTGACCTCACCTGGTGCATCCCAGGATGCACCGCTTGAGGCCAGGCGTCACCATTTTACAAGATGACGGACCAGAGCAGGAGGGCGTAGGCAGTGCTCCTGCCTACTTTAGGGTACCAGGGGGGTTTGTATTTAGGGGCTGCTAGACCATCAGGTGATTTTTATTTTATTTTATTTGGGGGTGGGGGGTACAGGGGCCACTAGACCACCAGATACTTACTTTCTGTCAGAGCACTGGCACCTGACAATGTTTTGATGGCATCGGGGGCTTTTACTGTCAGGGCTGATATGTAAATTAGCCACGAGGTGCCCGGAGACTTCGTATGCGCATGTTTGGCTTGCTCGCCTAGTTTAACACTCAAGTGGCTCATCTGCATGTGCATGGTTAATGCAGAGTTCCACCCATGCCACGTCCTGTGAGGCATACTGTACCTCAACCCTGGCTGTCTTCTACTACCCACTACCTATGTTCCTGTGCCCACTCAGCCTAGCGCGCCTGGCTCAAATCCTGTACCCTTGCGGACTTTCTACACTTTAATTTCATGCTTGTCTCTTTCCAGTCAGCCATAGCACTTGCCAAACATGACTATAATGTCCATCTGACTAATTCTCTTGCCTCTGACCCTCGCCGTCTCTCTACAGCTCTCTCCTCAAGGTGCCTTCACCTCCGACCCTTTCCTCCCTTTCTGCCCAAAACCTGGCTGACTACTTTCATGACAAAATCCACAAGATCACACTCCATTTCCCCATAAAGTCAACTACTCCCCCTCCTCCCTCTTTTCACTCCCAACCTTCCCCCACTACTGCTCCCCTTTTCTATGATCTCCAAGGAGGAAACCATTCGCCTTCTTTCCTCATCCAAACTCACTACCTGCTCCTCTGATCCTATTCCCACCCGTCTCCGTAGCTCCATCTCCTCTACTGTAGACCCTCCATCTCTCATATTCTCATCTAAACTCACTACCTGCTCCTCTGATCCTATTCCCACCCGTCTCCTTAGCTCCATCTCCTCTACTGTAGGTCCCTTCCATCTCTCATATTCTCAACCTATCGCTCTTCACTGCAACTTTCCCTGCAGCCTTCAAGCATGCTGTGGTCACTCCTCTCCTCAAGAAACCCTCACTAGACCCTACCTATCCTTTTCACTATCGACCCATCTCCCTCCTTCCCTTCGTTCCTAAAACTACTTGAACATGTGGTTCACTGCCATTGCCTTGACTTTCTCTCCTCTCCTGGATTCTCTATAATCTGGCTTTTGTCCTTTATATTCTATCGAAACAGCTCTTGCCAAAGTTTCTAGTGACCTGTTCCTGGCAAAATCCAAGGGCCTTTACTCGATCCTCATCCTCCTTGAACTTTCTGCTGCTTTTGACACTGTTGAACATAGTAACATAGTATATGACGGCAGATAAAGACCAGCATGATCCATCTAGTCTGCCCAGCATGACGGCAAGAGCAAGTGCACCTGCCACTGCGTGCTGGTCACCCCTCTGCATGCCTATGTTTAGGGGTATACCAACTGCTCCATGTAGGTCACCCCTTATTTGTTGAAATAGTTAGTTATGTTTATTTTTATTTTATCCTGTTGCTATAAAGGGATCCACAGTGTCTGTTCCGTGCCAGTTTGAATTCCATCACTGTCTTTGCCCCCACCACTTCCATCGGGAGGATATTCCAAGCATCTACCACCCTTTCAGTGAAAAAGTATTTCCTGGACATTGTCTCTCAGTTTACCCCCTTGCAGCTTCATGTTATGCCCTCTAGATTTACAGCTTCCCCGTCTTTGGAAGAGGTTTGTTTATCCATTAATACTCTAAGTATTTAAAGGTCTGAATCATATCTCCCGTCCCTCCTCTCCTCCAGAGTGTACATATTTAGGTCTTCAAGTCTCTTCTCATACGTCTCCTGATGCAGGCTCCAAATAATTTTGGTCGCCTTCCTCGGAATCCTTTCCAGTCTTTTTATATCCTTTGCGAGATATGGTCTCCAAAACTGAACACAATAGTCCCAAGTGAGGCCTCACCAGCGACTTGTACAGTGGCATTATACTTCTTCCTTTCTGCTGGTAATTCCTCTTTGTATGTAACCCAGCATCCTTCTGGCTTTTGCCACTGCCTTGCCACACTGTTTCGCCACCTTGAGATCCTCAGAAACAATCACTCCAAGGTCCTCCTAGCACACCAACCTCTCGCCCCCTATCGCATTTAATTCCCTTGGATTTCTGCTTCCCAAGTACATGACACTGCACTTCTTCACATTAAATCTTAACTGCCAAGCATTAGACCATTCTTCCAGCTTTTGTAGATCTTTCCTCATCTTCTCCACTCCCTCAGGGGAGTCCACTCTTGCAAATTTTCGTGTCATCTGCAAAAAGACATACTTTTCCATTCAGTCCTTCCGCAAAATCACTCACAAATAAATTGAACAGTACCGGCCCCAGGACCGAATCCTGGGGCACACTGCTAATCACCTTGATACCTTGTCCTCTCTTGGTTTTAAGTACTCTGTGCTATCCCGGTTCTCTTCTTATCTCTCTCATCGCTCTTTCACTGTTTGTTCTGGTGGATCCTCCTCAACTGCTATCCCGCTCTCAGTTGGTGTACCCAAGGATCAGTCTTGGGTCCACTTCTTTTCTCTATCTACCCGGTCCCTTAGTGCACTCATCTCTTCCCATGTCTCTCAGTACCATCTTTATGCTAACTCCCCCCAAATCTACCTCTACACCTGAAATCTCTCCAGCAATCCAGGCCCGGATCTCTGCCTGCCTTTCTGATATTGCTGCTTGGCTGTCTCACCACCACTTGAAATTGAATATGACCAAACCTGAGCTTCTTATTTTTCCACCTAAACCTTCCTCTCCCCTTACTCCTTTCTCTGTGGATAACTCTCTACTCCTCCCCGTCTCCTCAGCTCGCAGCCTTAGGGTCATCTTTGATGCCTCTCTCTGATAGCTAAAACCTGCAGTTTCTTTTTCTACAACATTAACAAAATTCACCAACTCCTTCCTAAAGACACCTCTAAGTCATTTATCTACTCCTTAGTCACCTCCTGTCTAGACTATTGTAACCTACTCCTTGCTGGTCTCCCTTTGAGTCATCTCTCTCCCCTTCAATCTGTTCAAATCTCTGCTGCATGGATAATCTTCCGCCAGCCTCGTCATGCTCATATTACCCCTCAAGTCTCTTTATTGGCTTCCTATCCATTTCCACATCCAGTTCAAACTTTTCCTCTTGACGTATAAGTGTATTCACTCTGCAGCTCCTCCCTACCTTTCCTCTCTTATCTCTCCCTATACCCCTCTTCGGGAACTCCCCTCTTCTAGCAAATCACTTCTGTGCCCTTCTCTTCTACTGTCAACTCTAGACTTAGAAACATAGAAATATGACGACAGAAAAAGACCACATGGCCTATCTAGTCTATCCTTCCATATCAACAACTACAACAGTCCCCTTTTTACCTTTAGAGAGCCTCTGTGTTTGTCCCATGCTTTTTTGAATTCAGTTACTGTCCTCATCTCTATCACCTCCACTGGGAGACTATTCCATGGATCCACTACTCTTTCCATAAAGAAATATTTCCGCATATCACTCCTGAATCTATCTCCCTTCACCCTCATCCCATGTTCCCTCGCAGCAGAACTTGCTTTCAATTGAAAGAGGCTCTCTCCCTGAACATTTATGGCACGGAGGTATTTAAACATCTCAATCATATCACCACTATCCCGCCTTTCCTCTAAGGTGTACATATTAAGATCCTTCGGTCTGTCCTCATATGCTTTATAATGAAGACCACTAATCATTTTAGTAGTCACCCTCTGCACCGACTCCATCCTGTTCACATCCTTTTGATGTTGCGGTCTCCAGAATTGCACACTATACTCCAAATGAGGTCACACCAAAGACTTATACAGAGGCATTATCACCTCCTTTTTTCTGCTAGCCATACCTCTCCGTATGCACACAAGAAGCCTTCTAGCTTTGCCATTGCTTTTTCTACCTGTTTAGCTACTTTAAGATCATCAGACACAACCACGCCTAGGTCCCGCTCTTCTTTAGTGGACAAAAGTACTTCACCCCCTATACTATATTGCTCCCTTGGATTGCAGCAGCCCAAATGCATGACCTTACATTTTTTAACCTTAAATCCCAGCTGCCAAATTCTAGACCATTCTTCAAGCATAGCTAGATCCCTCCTCATATTATCTATACCTTCCTGGGTGCCTACTCTATTGCAGATTTAGGTATCATCCGCAAAGAGGCAAACCTTACCCGACAGCCCTTCCGCTATATCACTAACAAAGATGTTAAAAAGAATTGGACCAAGGACAGATCCCTGGGGCACACCACTTTTAACATCCTTCTCCTCAGAGTGAGCTCCATTTACTTGTACTCTTTGTCGCCTCCCACCCAACCAATTTCTAACCCAAGCAGTAACTTTAGGGTCCATCCCTAGGGTGCTCAGTTTGTTTATAAGTCGCCTGTGAGGAACATTGTCAAAGGCTTTACTGAAATCTAAATACACCACATCTAGGGCTCTCCCTCGGTCCAACTCCCTGGTCACCCAGTCAAAGAAATCAATCAGATTTGTCTGACAAGACCTGCCTCTGGTGAATCCATGCTGCCTTGGATCCTGTAATACGCTGGACTCCAGAAACCTCACTATTTTCTCTTTCAGCAGCGTTTCCAATAATTTACTCACCACCGAAGTTAAACTAACCGGCCTGTAGTTTTCAACCACATCCTTACTTCCGCTTTTGTGTAAAGGCACCACATGAGCCTCTCTCCAGTTCTTTGGCACCACTCCCGACTCCAACGAGGCATTGAAAAGGTCAGTCACCGGAACTGCTTGAACGTCTCCAAGTTCCCTCAGTATTCTAGGGTGTATCCCATCGGGTCCCATCGCTTTGTCTACTTTAAGTTGAGCTAGTTTCTCACGAACACAGTCTTCTGAAAATTGTTCAAGATGTCCCTCGGTTCTGTTCCTGTTTGTGGGTGTTTTCTGAGGTCCTGCTCCTGGTTCTTCATCTGTGAACACAGAACAGAAATATTTGTTAAGCAATTCCGCTTTATCCTTATCAGCTTCTACATATTCCTCCCCTGCACCCTTGAGTCTGACAATACCACTTTTGCCCTTCCTCTTCTCACTAATATATCTGAAAAATGTCTTATCCCCCCATTTTATTGCATTGGCTATTTCCTCCTCTTTTTGCATCTTTGCCTTCCTGACTACTTTGCTAGCTTCTCTAAGTTTTTCCAAATACAGATGTCTGTCTTCCTCTCTCTGTGATCTCTTGTATTTCATGAAGGCCTCACTCTTTTTCTTCACTTTTTCAGCTACTTCTTTCGAAAACCATAGCGGTCTCCTTTTCCTTTTACCTTTATTTACCATTTTAACAAAAAGGTTGGTTGCCCTTAAAATATCCCCTTTCAGTTTTGCCCACTGTTTTTCTACATCCCCCAGCTGTTCCCATCCCACTAACGACTCCCTGATGTATTGGCCCATCTTGGCAAAGTTAGTCTTCCTAAAGTCTAAGATCCTCACCTTTGAATGGATTCTAACAGCCCTAGTCCTAATACTGAACCACACCATCTGGTGATCACTGGATGCAAAATGATCTTCCACTACAACATCGGAAACACTTTCACCATTGGTAAGCACCAAGTCCAGTATGGCTCCTTCACGTGTGGGGTCTGTTACCAATTGCCTGAATAGTTCTCCCTGTAGAGAATCCAGGATCTCCTTACTTCTAGATGATACTGCAGCAGGAATGTGCCAATCAACATTTGGCATATTGAAATCTCCTATCAGTAGCATTTCCCCTTTCCTAGCAATGCTGCGTATGTCTTCAATTAACTCTCTGTTCACCTCTTCCTCTTGTGAGGGAGGTCTGTATATCACACCAATGCAAATAGATTTCTCTTTCCCTCTTTCTAGTTTAACCCACAATGCCTCCTCTCTTAAGCTCTATAATTCCAAAGCTTTAATAGTGGTTTTTACATATAGTGCCACTCTTCCTCCCCTTCTTCTTCCCCTGTCCTTTCTGAATAAAGTATAGCCAGGTATAGTTACATCCCAATCATGGTTTTCTGTGAACCGTGTTTCTGTAACTGCCACTAAATCCAAGTCAGCCACTCCCACCAAAGCTTCAACATCAGGGATCTTATTTCCCATGCTACGGGCATTTATGCACACTGCTTTCCATATGTTACCCCTGTTACCCATTTCCATAAAGGTATTTAATGTATCACCTACCTGGGGGCTTTCTTCACCCATCCCCAACGAATCTAGTTTAAAGCCCTCTTCAGTAGATTAGCCAGTCTACTACCGAAGACACATTGACCTTTCTTGGACAGATGGATGCCATCTCTGCTCTGTAACCCTTGGAACAGCATCCCATGGTCTAGGAAACCAAAATGCTCTCAATGACACCATCCACGCAGCCATGCATTCATCTCCTCATCACACAACTCCATTCATCTCCTCATCACACAACTCCTCCCACCACACGCACACTACCACCATCCACACACAAATACACCATGGCCCCCACCAACAACATTGTCACACATAGGACCACAGTACGTTCAAAAAGACACACACAGAACACCCATGACAAAAAGACAATCCAGGCACAAGTCCAACACCCACACCAAACCAAAGGAAACATGCAAAGCAACAAATACCTCAAAGCCAATAGCAATAGAGCTCATAAACGCCATATCCATACGCAACAAGATCCACACACTAGCAACCACATAGATGACCAACAACCCGACATACTTTCCATCACAGAAACATGGCTCAGCCCCACCGACAACGTTCTGCTCAATCAATTGGTACCTGACTCATACACGGCATACAACTGCTCACGCACTCACAGGCGAGGAGGAGGAGTCTTGATAATTGCAAAGAAAAGCCTAAAGTTCAAAACACGGAGTGCCACAGACACCCAACAATGTAACACCATCAACATTGAGAACAAACGCATGGCACTTTGCCTCACCTACAGAGCGCCCCGGGCATCAACCGATGAACTAGCCTCAACTCTTGAAGCAGTCTGCGCAATCAGCTCAAACCACAAACCCACACTACTGCTAGGAGACTTCAACCTCAAATCCACCAACACCAAAGATGCAGAAGCTTTCCTCCAAGCGATGACTTCACTTCAGTTCACCCAAATAATCAACATCCCGATGCACAGACATGGATCATCACCAGATCTCATCTTCGCACCCAACTACCTAACCACGAGAGGACTAATATCAACACCCACCATCACACCAGTACCATGGTCCGACCACCACATAATTGAAGTAAAGTTGGTCCCTCAAGAAAATAATCTAGACAAACGCACAGACAACACACCTACACAAAGAAGATTCAAGAGCTTCGGACAGGGACCTGTTCCTACAAGACACGATACAACACCTGACCACAGAAACAGATGATCTGGAAGCTCAAATCTCCAACTGGAACACCACCATCTATAACGCCGCCAAAGCAACAGATGTTAGACCCATGAAACATCACTGCAACAAATTACAGCACAAGCCATGGTACTCAAAAGCCATATGAAGCGAAAAGAGGGAGCTCAGAAAACTAGAAAGGAGATGGAGACAAACCAAGGCGCCTGAGACCCAACAATTATACCTAACAAAGCAAAAACAATACAACGAACATATCAACCAAACAAAGAGAGAATACCACACAAACATGATACGTAACTCCAACAACAAACCTAGACAGCTATTCGAAATCGTGAAAACCCTCACCAAGGAGCAAAGAACAGAACAAAAATTTGCCGACCACATCCAAGAAAAATTCCACTCTGCAGAACAATCAAGACCTCGCTCAACCCCAAAGCCTAACTCACCACCAAAAACCTGGGACACATTCAGCACACCATCCACAGAACAGCTCTCCCACATCATCATTGCAATCAATACAAGCACGGCTCCTACAGACCCTTGCCCAGTGACATGGATCAAAGCCACCAAAATCAAGCTTCATCCACACCATACACAACATAGTGCGCAACTCCCTAAAACAAGGATCCATGCCAAATCAACTAAAGCTCGCCACAATAAGACCTATCCCGAAGAAAACCACACTCGACAAGAACAACCCAGCAGCGTACAGACCGATTTCCAGCATACCTCTTCTGGCAAAAATCATCGAAAAAACAGTACAGCATCAACAAGTGCACATTGACAACCACGCTCCACTGGACAACAACCAACACGGTTTTCGCCCCAACCATGGAGTTGAAACACTTCTTATATACCTTTTCGACAGCATGCTCCGCCTCATAGACAACACCAAGAATGGAATCATAATGATCTTCATTGACATCTCATCAGCATTCGACACAGTGGACCACAAAACGCTCCTGGAAAGACTACAAAACATCGGGTTACACGGCCTCACCCTGAAATGGTTCCATTCATACCTAACCGACAGGCAGATACAGGTCAAGGTAGGCCACAACACCTCCCAACCCATAAAAGTCCTCCAAGGAGTACCACAAGGATCGGCCCTATCAGCACTTCTATTCAACATCTACATCCAACCAATATGCGACATCATGAAAGAGCACAACATACAATATACAATCTACGCAGACAATATCTTGATATACACACCTTTCACAGTCGACAACCCGGACTACTCCAAAATAACAAACTGCCTCATACAAATGACAAGATGGTTTCAAAACAACAACCTCTCAATAAACTTTAGCAAGACCGAGGCACTAATCATCACTCGAAACCCGGACTTCATCCCCCCACCTGACATCAAGATAAAAAACACAACCATACCTATAAAATCGGAGTGACCCTGGACAAGGAGCTGAATCTCAAATCACACATAAGCAAAACCACCAAAAGTGCCTACCACAGGATGAGACTCATCAGAAGACTTAAGCCCCTCCTCGCTCCGGAGCACTTCCGCACAGTATGCCAGGCACTAATCACCCCCATACTAGACTTCTGCAACCCAATCTACCTTGGTATACCAAAACAAACACTCAGACCACTACAATTGGCACAAAACACAGTGGGCCGCATAATATCTGGCACAACAAGACAAGATCACATCACACCCACTCTGAAAGATCTTCACTGGCTCCCAATCAGCTCAAGCATCAAATACAAAACAATCATAAACATCTTCACGATCAAACAACACTCTTCAGCCAACAACCTACATACCCTCATACAACCCGACACAAGCACACGCCCAAGGAGAAGAGGCACCTCCAAACGAGTAAACACCCCAAAAGACTTCATCAAGATCCGCAAGGACACCACAGAACGAGCACTCTCTCTGGCTCCCCAGCAATCTGGAATACCCTCCCAGACGAACTGAGACTAACGACAGATCTCAAAGACTTTCGCAAACAACTGAAGACAACGCTATTCATTGAACACTATGGACACGTCACATGATCTACTAACCAAGCAAGAACAACCGACCTACCCCCCACCATGACCACTGTATATAAGAATGTATAATAGAACTCGATGTATAATAGCGTACAATGTACATAGCTCAACATAATCAAATACACAACATATCAAACACTTCAACCATGCAATAGGCATCACTGCATGAAAACACTTGAACACTCCAATGATTGTTTGCTGTGGAGACCGCTTTGATTGAAGGAGAAGGCGGTATAGAAATACTGTTAAATAAATCTCCAGGATTATTTATTTATTTACATTCTCTTATATACTGTGCTATTCTGCATCAGTGCTGTTTACATTGAACAAACTGAAATTACATTGAACAGGGCATTATATCTTGGAGATAACTATTTTACAGGGAACATGGGCTATGGAGGGTTAAGTGGCTTGCCCAAGACCACAAGGAGCACCTGTGGGACTAGAAAGCCCAGTCCTTCTGGCCCAAGGTTGCTGTCCTCTAGTGGGATTTGAACCCCCGACCTTCTGGCCTGAAGTACCTTGCCCCAACCACTAGGCCACTCCTCCACTCCAAGTGAGCCTCTCTGCCTTGGCCTTTACCCTCAACCTGGAGGATTGAAGAGAACACCACCTGTGCACCTAACTGCTTCACCCTCTGTCCCAGAGCCATGAAGTCACTTTTGATACGTTCCGAGGTATACCTGGCAGTATCATTTGTTCCAACATGGATTAGCAACATTGGGTAATAGTCAGTGGGCTTGATGAGTCTCGGCAAACTCTCTGTAACATCTTGGATTTTGGCACCAGGCAAACAGCATATCTCTCTGGACATCAAGTCTGGTCGGCAGATGGACGCCGCAGTACCCCTCAGAAAAGAGTCTCCAACCACCACTACCCTTCGTTTCCTTGAGGTCACTGATTCTGCAACTTTGAGGTACTTGAGCTCTGGTTCTTCCCTTTCCAGGGATGCTTTCACCTTCTCCACGTCCAGGGCTGCATAATGGTTCTTCAATTCAAGGGCTGGAGAAGTTGGATTGGTGATTTTGCAGGTCCTGGTGACTTGTGTCCAACCATCGACATTCTGTTGGCACCCATCTTCTCCTCTGCTGGAGAGCTTGGTTGCTGCAAGAAGCATCTCATCAATGTACTTCTCACTGTCCTGAATGCTCCTCAGCCTTGCCACCTCCTCTCTGAGTTCCTCCACTTGTTTCCTCAGAGCTTCAGCATGCAGGCACCCTGCACTTGGAACTGGTCCTTCAAATGGCATTAGGACCTCTGCCTGGACCGAGGCAGAAGCTGTAACGGGGGCAACAGTTTTAGCAATACGATTTTTCCCAGCCATTTTTCTGTTCGTGGAGCTTAGGTATCTGTTAAAGCAAAAGAGAGATCTACCAAGTACCAGCCGGTTTTCCAGCTGTCCTTTCAGAGAAAAAGCAGTTAAATCTCTTTAATTATATTCACTCCTTTCACCTTGCTGTTCCTTATGCATGGAACAAACCACCTGAGTCTGTACGTCAGGCGCTTTCTCTGACCCTTTTCAAATCCAGGCTGAAAACTCACTTTGCTGATGTCCTTTGTGTTTCCTTACCATTCCCCTAGATGTATCCCATGTCTACACCTATGTTGTCTGTATTAGACTGTAAGCTCAGATGAGAAGGGACCATCTTTTACATGTGTCTATGTAGCGCTGCGTAAACCTTGTAGCGCTATACAAAAGTTCAGTAGTAGCAGTTCATTTGCATACCCTATCCCTGCATCACACGCTAAAATGTGTGCGTTGTCGGGAACATACAATCGCTTCAGCGCAGGTCTAGCACCAGCTTTCTGCATTGGCCCGTTAGATTGTAAGTCCTCCTGGGACAGGGAAATATCTTTAGTACCTGATTGTAACTCACTTTGATCTACTACTGGAAAGATGTGAGCTGAATACTAAATACATAGAATTACACGGGGAAAGGAGTATAACAAAAAGTAGAAAAACATCATAAAAAGAACAGCTTAAACCCCTTCCTCAAATCTATCCTTCCCTTGCAGATAATAATTTATTCCATGAGATCAAAGCAAATAGGCGAGTGAGTGGCAAGTTGTTTTAGGAACTAACACTAGGGCAGCAGCAGCTTAGTATCAAAAGAGCTCTGGGCAGGAGACAGAGAGAAGACCACACTAGACTATCAGCCTCTCTACAGAAACTTCTGTGTGCTGCATCTCTTACCTCAGCCACATGTGAAAAACTCAAATACAGAAACAAGAACTAAAACAGTAGAGGCATAAACTGAACTAGAAACCCAAGAAGCCGGAGTCTGCACGCCAGAGAAACCAGCTGAAATGCATTTTCCCCTTCACTGTGCAAAGAGAAGACATGCACATTCCAAGGGGGAGGGAGGGGCTGCCTTCTCATCAAATGCCCTAGGTCAGGGGTCGGCAACCCGCGGCTCCAGAGCCGCATGCGGCTCTTTCTCACCTTTGCCGCGGCTCCGGAGCACACTGCCCGCCCGGTGACAGGCAATAGTGTTGTAAGCTCCCTCCCTTCTTCTGCAGCCGCGGCTCCCTGCCTCTTAGGGAACCGCGGCTGTGCTTTTAAAATCATCTCGGAGCCCTTCCTGTCTTGACGGGCTCCGTGCAGCATTGTCCCGCCTCTAAAGGAAGTTTGGAGGCGGGACAATGCTGCACGGAGCCCGTCAAGACAGGAAGGGCTCCGAGATGATTTTAAAAGCACAGCCGCGGTTCCCTAAGAGGCAGGGAGCCGCGGCTGCAGAAGAAGGGAGGGGAGCTGACATGGAGGGATGGAGGGGGCTGACATGGAGGGAGGGGGGCTGACATGGAGGGAGGGAGCAGATATGGATGGATGGAGGGAGGGGGGCTGACATGGAGGGAGGGAGCTGATATGGATGGAGGGAGGGGGGCTGACATGAAGGGAGGGGGGCTGACATGGATGGATGGAGGGAGGAGGGGCTGACATGGAGGGAGGGAGCAGATATGGATGGAGGGAGGGGGGCTGACATGGAGGGAGGGAGCTGAAATGGATGGATGCCGGGCGGGGGGCTGACATGGAGGGAGGGAGCTGATATGGATGGAGGGAGGGGGGCTGACATGGAGGGAGGGGGGCTGACATGGATGGATGGAGGGAGGAGGGGCTGACATGGAGGGAGGGAGCTGATATGGATGGAGGGAGGGGGGCTGACATGGAGGGATGGAGGGGGCTGACATGGAGGGAGGGGGCTGACATGGAGGGAGGGAGCTGATAAGGATGGAGGGAGGGAGGGGGGCTGACATGGAGGGAGGGGGGCTGACATGGATGGAGGGGGGCTGACATGGATGGATGGAGGGAGGAGGGGCTGACTTGGAGGGTGGGAGCATATATGGATGGAGGGAGGGGGGCAGGGATGGAGGGGGCTGACATGGAGGGAGGGGGGCTGACATGGAGGGAGGGAGCTGATATGGATGGATGGAGGGAGGGGGGCTGACATGGAGGGAGGGAGCTGATATGGATGGAGGGAGGGGGCTGACATGGAGGGAGGGGGGCTGACATGGATGGATGGAGGGAGGAGGGGCTGACATGGAGGGAGGGAGCTGATATGGATGGAGGGAGGGGGGCTGACATGGAGGGATGGAGGGGGGCTGACATGGAGGGAGGGGGGCTGACATGGAGGGAGGGAGGGGGGCTGACATGGAGGGAGGGGGGCTGACATGGATGGATGGAGGGAGGAGGGAGCAGATATGGATGGAGGGAGGGGGGCTGACATGGAGGGATGGAGGGGGCTGACATGGAGGGAGGGGGGCTGACATGGAGGGAGGGAGCTGATATGGATGGATGGAGGGAGGGGGGCTGACATGGAGGGAGGGAGCTGATATGGATGGAGGGAGGGGGGCTGACATGGAGGGAGAGGGGCTGACATGGATGGATGGAGGGAGGAGGGCTGACATGGAGGGAGGGAGCTGATATGGATGGATGGAGGGAGGGGGGCTGACATGGAGGGATGCAGGGGGCTGACATGGAGGGAGGGAGCTGATATGGATGGAGGGAGGGGGGGGCTGACATGGAGGGAGGGAGCTGATATGGATGGAGGGAGGGGGGCTGACATGGAGGGATGGAGGGGGCTGACATGGAGGGAGGGAGCTGATATGGATGGAGGGAGGGGGGCTGACATGGAGGGATGGAGGGGGCTGACATGGAGGGAGGGAGCTGATATGGATGGATGGAGGGAGGGGGGCTGACATGGAGGGAGGGAGCTGATATGGATGGAGGGAGGGGGGCTGACATGGAGGGAGGGGGGCTGAAATTGATGGATGGAGAGGGGCTGACAAGGATGGCTGGAGGGAGGAGGGGCTGACATGGAGGGAGGGAGCTGATATGGATGGAGGGAGGGGGCTGACATGGAGGGATGGAGGCGGCTTAAATGGAGGTAGGGAGCTGATATGGATGGAGGGAGGGGGGCTGACATGGAGGGAGGGAGCTGATATGGATGGAGGGAGGGGGGCTGACATGGAGGGATGGAGGGGGCTGACATGGAGGGAGGGAGCTGATATGGATGGAGGGAGGGGGGCTGACATGGAGGGGGCTGACATGGAGGGATGGAGCACTGGTAATGGGGTTGAGGGGACTAGCACTGGAAATGAGCTGATTAGGGGAGGCTAGGACTGATAATGAGCTGATGGGGGGTAGGACTGGTATTGGGCTGATTAGGGGAGGCTAGCACTGGTAATGGGGTTGAGGGGGGATTAGCACTGGAAGCGAGCTGATTGGGGGGCTTTGAATGGGCATGGGCTGATTGTGGGGAGGGGAGGATAGAGCTGCTGGCCCTGGAAGATAACTGGGGGCTAAGGCTGCCATGGTATTTGTACTAGAAGGGACTGGTCAGTGGGGAAGGAGGGGGATTGGAAGGAAATGGACACCAGTGGCAATCATGGGAATGCAAGTTGACATTGGAAGGTACTGGGAGTGAGGACTGGAAAGGGGCTGATATTGGGGAGGGTTACTGGGACTGGAAATAGGCTGATGGAAAGAAGTGAAGAAAACGAAAGAAGAGATAAGAAATGGCAGATGGACCATAGACCACAGAAAGAGAGCTAAGAGAAGACAGGAAAACAGAAGCCTCAGATCGGGACCAGCATGATCAAAGAATAAATTGGTCAGACAACAAAGGTAGAAAAAATAATTTTATTTCATATTAGTGATTTGACTACAAAATCATCATAATTTTGAAATCAAATATTGTTACTTGTTGTTGTGATATTTTCTGGCGTATTTTTTTTGGTGTGCGAAGGAAGAGGGGTAGTCTTATATGGCGAGTATAGGCCAAACACCTATATTTTAACAGGAAAAGTAGGGGGTCGTATATAGCATTAAGGTAAGAAACAATATATGCAGTGTTAGATTTGTTTTAAATGTCGCAATGGTTTTGCGGCTCCCAGTTTTTTTTTTCCCTTCGGAAACGGGTCCAAGTGGCTCTTTATGTCTTAAAGGTTGCAGACCCCTGCCCTAGGTCCTTTGCTCTTTTCTGTTTCTCTTCAGGGGCCATATCTCAGACCCGCACGTGGTACATAAGCCTTCCCTATCTCCTTCTGCCTGGACTTCCTGCTTCTTCTCCTCGGTACCATCCTGGCCACGCTCGCTCTCTGAATGCATGCATCTATTCATCGCTCTCCTCTCCCACCTCTTCAATTTGTTCCTATGGACTGCACTCCCTTTTCGGACTTGGCAAGGGATCAGGGTACTTACTTTCAACTCTTTTCTGCTCATTTTTCCAAGCTTTCTTCTCCCCTTAACTAGCAATTAAAAAACAAATGCATTATCAGGGAATCAGACCTTTAAACACTGCAGCTCAGGTTGGGGTTCAAGCAGTTCTCGTTCAGCTCAAGTTAAGACCAATAAGTATTTGGTACCAAATTACCAGAATTATTTTGCCCTGGTTCAGTTCCAGTTCTGCTTCAACAGAGATGCTCAAATGGTGGCCCAAGTTCAGTCCTGCTTCAAGAAAAAGAATAAAAGGGTTTGGTAGACACAGGCCCGGCTCAACCACCAGGCAAGACCACGTGGTCGCCTAGGGTGGCAGATCCTGCAGGGGGCAGCAAAGAGCGGCTGAAATCAGTGCAATACAATAGGTCCTGACCGTCACAACCATTTAGTCACAGGACTGGGCGGGGAGGGGGCAGTTTTCACATAGCTATTTATTTTATTTATTTTATTTAGTGTACACTTATATACCGCTACTTCCAGCGATCAGTAGCGGTTTGATTACAAATTTGGGAGATGTCAAATCAGGACAGAAAAATTGGGATAATATCTACATAGATTTGGGGTCTGGCACATCACGCAGGATTAGGCACTTCAAGGTTAGGTTTACGTATTTACATATTTACAGTTCTACAATAATTACATTTATACAGATCAGCTTCATGATTCCACTTTGGTTCACATCTGGTTATAATGATATTTGAACAGATGGGTTTTTAGTTTCTTTCTGAAGGCATTTATGTCTTTTGTAGCTCGCAGTTCGTGTGGTAGTTGATTCCAGATTATTGGGGCAGAAAATGAGAATGCTTTATTGCTAGTACTGGCTTTTACTGATCTGATGTTTTTAGGAACTTGTAGTGTGTCAGAGTTGATAGTTCTCCTGTCTCTGTTGGTTGGCTGCTTGCTGACCAGGGTTGAGAGGAATGATGGCGCTAGGTCATGTATGATCTTGAATGTGGCTACCAAAGTTTTATATTGTATCCTGGCAGCAACGGGTAGCCAATGTAGCTCGATCAATACAGGTGTGATGTGTTGAGCAATGCTTGTTCGTGTGATGACCCTTGCCACCACATTTTGGGCCAATTGCAAGATATTTAGCGTTTTCTTTGGCAGACCCTGTAGTATGGCGTTACAGTAGTCTAAGTGTGGCATAATGAGTGCTTGTGCCACCGTCCGAAAATCACAGGGTTCGATTAAGTTCCTCAGTGGTTGTAGGACTCTGAGTTTGTGGAAGATGGCCTTGTTGGTTTTTCGCAGGTGTTTTTCCAATTTCAGCATGAAAATGTTTTTTTGGGTTTTTTTTTTAGAAATCTCTCTCATTAAACTAAAGTATGAAGTACAAGTGTGAATTTTTACAGTACTGTTCTGAGAGGGGTGGTGGTGTATTTTATTATAGAAGAGGGGAAACCAGGAGTCTGGGGGTGGGTGCAAGGCTGAACTTTTGCCTAGGTGCCTAAAACGCCTACAAATGGCTCAAAACGTAGCCGCGAGAGTAACCAGGAACACTAACCCTATGGACCACATCACTCCCACACTATACGCCCTCCACTGGCTACCTACACAGCTGCATAAAATTCAAAATCCTTGTAACAACATTTACGTTAATACGTTAATCCTTGTAACAACATTTACGTTGGAGTGGAGGAGTAGCTTAGTGGTTGGGGCAAGGTACTTCAGGCTGGAAGGTCGGGGGTTCAAATCCCACAAGAGGACAGCAACCTTGGGCCGGAAGGACTGGGGTTCCTATCCCACAGGTGCTCCATGTGGTCTTGGACAAGCCACTTAACCCTCCATAACCCATGTTCCCTGTAAAATAGTTATCTCCAAGTTATAATACCCTGTTCAATGTAATTTCAGTTTGTTCAATGTAAACTGCACTGATGCAGAATAGCGCGGTATATAAGAGAATGTAAATAAATAAAAAATAAATAAATAACATTGCACCCTCAAACCTATGAACACTTATATCTATAGAACACAGCACACACATACAACGTGCTAGGAATCAAACAAAGTTTCCCTACCTACAGATTTCAGGAAAGCAAAAAAAGATAACAACCAATAAGGCCTTCTCCCACACGGCCCCCACACTCTGGAACGCCCTCCCTGATCACCTCAGAGAACTTCGTGACCTTCGATCATTTAGAAAGCACCTTAAACACATCTATTTATAACACATTTTGGCACCCAGAACTTAACCTACACCACTGAATCAACACAATCATCTGCCCAAGCCACACAACTCAACACAACCTAGGCCACTGCAATCCTACACACCTTTATTTGTACATAGCTACTCTTGTTACTACCATGTCAGCAAGTTCAGTCTGATTGAATAACTTCTATGTAAATAGTTATTTGTTCTATGTAACTGAGCAAGTACCTGTTTGTAGTCCTCAAACTTGTTGTTTGTTGTAAATCGCGGTATAGAAATGTCTGTAAAATAAATAATGCCCTTGCACCAGCCCTGGGTTGACATTCACTTCCCCAAGCTTTTGCTTTGTATTTTTTTTAATCTTTAAAAATGCCATAGTTTACTTGACTCTGCCTTCCCCTGTTCCAGGGTCTTCACAATTCTCTACCCACACTGTCGACTTTAAATCTGTTAAAGCTCTATGCATCTAACGTCACTTCTGGTTAATACATTGCGTCACAGTTTAATCCCCCAGTTCTGTTTATATGTGCTGCCTGTCTGCTGTTTATGTGTTATAAGAGTCTTTATTTTATTTTAGTATTTTAGGATCTGATATTCAGCAGCAGCAGCTCAACCTTAGACCCAGATATTCATTGCTGCAGCCATATCTGGCCACTGGCATTGAAGAGCGGAGCCAGCCGGATAGCAGCAAAGCTAACAGACAGCTGCGATATTCAGCCTCTGCCCAGTTAGCTTCAGCAGCAAAAGTCAGGACAGCCTAACTTTCGATGGTTAGAGATAACCGCGCAGCGGCTGAATAATCGCTGCCGTCTGGTTATTCCCGGGTGCCGCCCTGTATGTCGTCATTTTAATATGTTCAAAGGTATACAGCAACAACAAAAAAGATGTCTCTGCAACTTACAAGTAGTAATTTCTGAGAAAAAAAAAATATGACCAGGACAGGATTAATGGCACCCTTCACTAATATTTGGTTGCACAACCCTTGGCAGTGATGACAGCCTCCATATGTTTCTGGTAGCTATCTATAAGTTTCGTACATCTGTCTGCTGCTAGTTTCGCCCATTCTTCAACTGCAATTTGCTCCAGCTCATGAACATATCCAGAATTCCTTTTACCAATGGCAGATTTTAGCTCTTTCCAAAGGCTCCCGATTGGATTGAGATCAGAACTCATTACTGGCCAGGTTAAAACAGTCCATTTTTTCCTTTTTAACAATTCTTTTGTACTTTGGGATGTTTGTTTTGGGTTATTGTCCTACTGCAGGGCCCATGACCTTCGACCCAGACCTAGTTTTCTGATACTAGGTAGCAAATTTTGCTCCAAAAATACCTTGGTAGTCCTCCGACTTCATGATTCCTTTAATACATTCCGGGCCTCCAGTTCCTGAGGCAGCAAAACAGCCCCACAACATTATGGAACCTCCACCATACTTAACTGTAGGAAGGGTGTTTTTTCACGTATAAGCTTCATTTCTTTGCCTGTAAATGTATCGCTGGTCTGTATTGCCTAAGAGCTCAAGTTTGGTTTCATCTGTTCACGGAACATTTTCCCAGAAGGATTGTGGTTTCTCAAGGTGGGTTTGGGCAAAGATCAGGTGTGCCTTTATATGTCTGACTTTGAGCAGTAGGGTTCTCCTTGGCCTTTGCCCATGAAGTCCTTCTTTGTTTAGTGCATGGCGTATGGTGTGGGTTGAAACTACCACTCCAGATTGCTCTAGGTAAACCATAAGATCTTTGGTTGTTGCATATGGTATTTTTCCAACAGTTTGCACTAACCTTCAAAATTTTATTGGATTCATTTTCCTCTTCCCACTATGTCCTGGGAGGTTCTTGACAGTTCCATGAGCAGAAAATCTCTTAATAACAATATCAACTGTAGACACAGGAATCCCAAGGTCTTTAGAGCAATGTTGGAGACTCACCTATTTCACATGGCTTTTGATCTCACCCCTCTTTTCCTTTCTGTCTTTTCTGTCTGTTCTGCTGCTTCCTATCTGATTAATGATGTTCCTTTCATCCTTTGTCCCTCTTTGCAGCCACTTTGAATGTACACCGCTCTGATGCAATCGCCTGGGCGAATGATAAAAAGATAAATATGACCTTGTACCTCTTTGAAGTTTGATGTTTGGTGATAATGTTTTTTCTGACGGTCCTAGACAGCTCTTGTCTTCACCATTATAAAAATGGAACAGGGAGTGGATGTGGCTATTTTAAACATAAGAGCCATCATTCATTGGTTGAGTCAAATCATGCAGGTACTGATAATTGATTACAAGTGTGTCTAAGTTTACTGCAATGGGAATGTGCTTCTTCTGTTCAAACTGATTTGAATTGTTTATAAGGGTGCCAACAAACATGTCCTATTTTATTCAGACTCAATAGGTCCATGAAAACAACATCCATAAAGTAAGACCCTATTTTATGTGCTCATCCACTATACCCTAAAACTAATATAATAAATATTTTTGTTGGATTGCTTGCCTTGTTTGAGCACATAAAATAGGGTCTTACTTAATTTATGAATAATCATGTCCTGACAATGTCCCAGTTTTTATAGTTTCCTACTATTTCCTTTTTTATTTTTTTTTTATTTAACAGGTTTAATATATCGCTTTATAATTCAATCAAAGCTGTTTACAATTAACATTGTATCATAACAATTATACCATAACAATTACATAGTGGGCCTGCACCTTAATGCAAATGAGACAAATATCCTGACAACAGGTAAAATCAATACGCTCATTGTTGATGGAGAAGAAAGTGAAATAGTGGATAACTTTAACCTACTTGGATCAACTATCGTTAAAAGAAACAAGAAGCAGTAAAGAAATCAGACGACGCATTGCTCTTGGCAGAATGACTATGAAAGACCTAGACAAGATTCTCAAGAGCACAGATGTCTCTCCCCATACAAAAATTCAAGCCATGGCATTTTCTATAACGTCATATGGATGCAAAAGTTGGACAGTGAAAAAGATAGACAGGAAGAAAATTGATGCCTTTGAATTATGGTGCTGGCGATGAATACTGTGTATCCCATGAACTGCCCAAAGAACAAACCAGACACCACTAGAGGAGATCAAACCTAAGCTTTCCTTAGAAGTTCAGATGACAAGATTTCGACTTTCAAACTTTCGACACATCATGCGAAGAGAGAGATCATTAGAGAAAGATATCATGCTTAGCAAGGTAGAAGGTCAACACAAAAGAGAAAGGGCAGCAATGAGATGGATCGATACAATAACAGCAGCTATGAATGCCACTCTGTCAACAATGAGCTGCCTGACTGAAGACCGAACACAGTATAGGACAACTGTTTAGAGGGTCACCATGAATCGACACAGACATGACGGCACTTAACAACAACAATTACATTGTAAATGAATAACAGTTTACTTGGGAGGGGTAATATAACGGATTAACGATCTGTTCAAAACTCTGCTGCGTGG
Source organism: Ichthyophis bannanicus (assembly GCA_033557465.1). NCBI lineage: Eukaryota > Metazoa > Chordata > Amphibia > Gymnophiona > Ichthyophiidae > Ichthyophis > Ichthyophis bannanicus. The sequence goes on from CM066035.1 coordinate 3,431,919, forward strand.
CTAATCTTCCACCAGCCCCAATATACTCATATAACCCCTCTTCTCAAATCACTTAAGTGGCTTCCCTTCCATTTCTGTATCCAATACTAACTTCTCCATAAGTGCATTCATTCTATTACTCTTCATTACCTTTCCTCTCTTCTCTCCCCCTACACTTCTCTTCGTGAGCTCCGCTCTTACTCTGGCTTTCTCTTTATGCCTCTCTTCAACAGCTAATTCCAGACTTCAATCCTTTTAACTTGCTGCTCCTTATGCCTGAACCAAGCTACCTGTATCTTTACGTCAGGTTTCATTTCTCCTCTTTTTCAAATCCAAAGGCTTACCTCTTTCATGCCGCTTTTGGATCTTAATCTTTTGTTCTCCTTCTGTCTCATTACCCTTCCCTACTGTACCCTTGTTCTATCTGTCTTGATTAGATTGTAAGCTCTGATGAGCAGGGACAGAGTAGTTACTCACCTGTAACAGGTGTTCTCCAGGAGCAGCAGGAATCAGTCCTCACTACCCTCCCTCCTCCCCTGGAGTTGCAGTCATTCTTATGGTTGCTGTCTTCCGCTATGTCATTCGACTGAGCAAGATGGCATCCTTGGGCGGGAAGAGGACTGCGCATGCGCGCTGCAATCCCAAAGGCTTTCTTCGAAAGCTGGGGAAATTGCTCCGCGAGGGCTCCGTCGGCGCCGACGTCACCCATAAGTGAGGACTGATTCCTGCTTGGTCCTGGAGAAAGAGTAGTTACTCACCTGTAACAGGTGTTCTCCAGGAGCAGCAGGAATCAGTCCTCACTTATGGGTGACGTCGGCGCCGACGGAGCCCTCGCGGAGCAATTTCCCCAGCTTTCGAAGAAAGCCTTTGGGATTGCAGCGCGCATGCGCAGTCCTCTTCCCGCCCAAGGATGCCATCTTGCTCAGTTGAATGACATAGCGGAAGACAGCAACCATAAGAATGACTGCAACTCCAGGGGAGGAGGGAGGGTAGTGAGGACTGATTCCTGCTGCTCCTGGAGAACACCTGTTACAGGTGAGTAACTACTCTTTCTCCAGGACCAAGCAGGAAGTCAGTCCTCACTTATGGGACTCCCTAGCTTAAGGCTACCGGAGACCTCAAGCTGGAAAAGAGAGCTCCCTCCAGCTCAACCGCACCGAAGGAAGGAATCTTCTCTGAATACAAATCCGGCCGGTAGCCAACATCGGGGCCGGAAGGTAGGAGTTGCCTAAACCTCAAAGAGGTTGTGGAGGACTGCCTGTCCGAAAGCACTATCCCTGCTGGACTCCCTCTCCAGGCAGTAATGAGCCGCAAAAGTCTGGCTAGAAGACCAAGTAGCGGCCCGGCAGATGTCTGCCAACGGAACCGAGCGGAGATGTGCGACAGACGCCGCCTCCGCCCGGACACGGTGCGCCGTGACTCGACTCTCCAAAGAGAGGCCGGCTGCCCCATACGCCCAGGCGATGCAGTCAGCTACCCAGATGGACAGCGTACGCTTCGACACAGATAACCCCAACCGATTGGGGTCAAAGGAAACGAAAAGCTGGGCAGCTTTCCTATGCTCACGCGTAAGGTCAAGGTAGAAGGACAAGGCTCTTCGACAGTCCAGGGTGTGCAGAACAGTCTCAGCTCTGCTGGTATGTGGCCTTGGAAAGAAGGTCGGAAGAACCACCTCTTGATTGATGTGGAAAGAGGAAACCACCTTAGGAAGAAACTTAGGGTGAGTCCGTAAGACAACCCTATTCCTGTAGAACCTAGTGTAAGGGGGCTCCGACACTAGGGCCTGTAGTTCACTAACGCGCCTAGCGGAGGTGAGGGCTACCAAGAAGAGAGCTTTCCATGAGAGGAAGCGGAGGGGGCAGGTAGCCATGGGTTCGAAAGGCGGGCAAGTAAGCCTTTGTAAAACCACATTGAGGTCCCAGTCAGGAGCCGGAGGGCACAATGGGGGCTTAAGCAGAAGCAGGCCCCTGAGGAAACGCGCCACCAAGGGATGCGAGGAAAGGGGCTGGCCCTCCACCGGCGAATGATGTGCAGAGAGAGCACTGAGGTGGACTCTGACAGAGTTGGACTTGAGGCCTAGATCGGAGAGGTGCAGCAAGTATTGCAGTACCACCGACACTAGGCAGGCGAAGGGGTCCTCGGAACGCTGAGAACACCAGGCGGAGAAGCGACGTCATTTGAGTGCGTAAGACTTCCGGGTAGAAGGTCGCCGAGACGCCAGGACGACAGCTTCCACCTCCGGGGGGAGCGAGAGCGGGGCCAGGACTACCCTCTCAGCAGCCAGGCCATCAGGTGAAGGGCCCGGAGGTTGGGGTGCAGAAGAGTACCCTGATCTTGGATCAGAAGATCGGGCTGAAACCCCAGAGGGAGAGGGGTGTCCACCGCTAACTGCAGGAGCAGAGGAAACCAGGGTTGCCTCGGCCATCAGGGTGCTATCAGGATCACGTAGGCCCGGTCCCGGGCAACCTTGAAGAGTGTCCGGGACACCAGCGGCGTGGGAGGAAAGGCATACAGTAGGCCTGTGGACCACGAAATGAGGAAAGCATCCGGGGCCACTCTGAGGGGATGCGGATGCCGAGAGCAGAACCGGGGAAGCTGCCGGTTCAGGGGACTGGCAAAGAGGTCCACGGTGGGGGTGCCCCACCGGCGGAAGATTTGCTGGGCAACGCCGGGGTTCAACCTCCACTCGTGGGGCTGCAAGACCCGGCTCAGCCTGTCGGCCAGGCAATTCTCCTGCCCGGGCAGGTAAACAGCCTTGAGGAGGATGTTGTGGTCGACAGCCCAGGAGCACAGTCGCCGGGCCTCCTGACAGAGCAGGAGGGAGCCCTTGCCCCCCTGTTTGTTCACGTAGAACATGGCCACCTGATTGTCCTTCTGCACCAGTACGGACTGGCGAGAGGTGAGGTGAGAGAAGGTCCGCAGAGCTAGGCGGATCGCCCGCAGCTCCAGGAAGTTGATTTGTTGAGCCGCCTCCCAAGGAGTCCAAAGGCCTTGAGTGCGCGCTCCCTGGCAATGCGCTCCCCATCCCAAGAGAGAGGCATCGGTCGTCAGCACCTGGGAGGGTGCGGGAGACTGAAAGGGCATACCCCGTACCAGGTTGGGCAGGTGGAGCCACCACTGCAGAGAGGAGACCAGGCGGTCGGAGATCTGTAGAAGGTCCGCCAGACCCCTGTGGCCTGATGCCATTGAGTGCGGAGACACCACTGGACAGGCCTCATATGCAGTCGGGCGTTCGGCGTGACATGGACCGTGGAGGCCATATGACCGAGCAGCTGCAGGAACCTCCGGGCCAGAACCGGAGACGCACTGTGGAACCTGTCGGCTCGCTCTTGAGGCAAGAAGGCACGAGCTCGCAGAGTGTCGAGCCGAGCTCCTATGAACTCAAGATCCTGAGAGGGGCACAACGTGGACTTCCCGACGTTTATGACGAAGCCCAAGTGCTGAAGCAGAGCCACCGTATGCTGCGTGGCCTGCGCGACCTCTGGGGCCGACTGCGCCCGTACGAGCCAGTCGTCCAGGTAAGGAAAAACGAACAGGCCCTGAAGCCTCAGGAAGGCCGCGACCACCGCCAGGCATTTTGTGAACACCCTGGGGGCGGAGCACAAGCCGAAAGGCAGCACGCGGTACTGATAGTGTTTCCCAGCCACTACAAATCTGAGATATTGTCGGTGGTCCGGATGAATCAGGATGTGAGTATAGGCATCCTTTAGATCCAAGGAGCATAGCCAATCTCCCTGCTGGAGGTAGGGCAGCAAGATTCCAAGGGTAAGCATCCTGAACTTTTCCCGCTGCAGGAACATGTTGAGGTTGCGCAAGTCCAGAATGGGTCTGAGGCCTCCCGTCCTCTTTGGGACCAGGAAGTATCTGGAGTAGAACCCCTGACCCCACTGAGGTTGGGGCACTAGCTCCACAGCCTGCTCCTCCAGTAGACCCTGCAGCTCCTGAAGGAGTAAGTCTCTGTACAGAGGGGGCCTCGGAGGCTCCCCCGGAAAGTAGGGGGGAGGCACCTGGTGAAAATGCAAGAGGTAGCCCCTTTGAAACACCTGCAGCACCCAGGAATCGGATGTTATGGCTGGCCAACTGTGAGCGAAGTGGACCAGCCTGCCTCCCGTGCTGAGCGATGGGCGTGGAGGGGGAGAGGCTATGCTGGCATAGTCAAAAGCCCCCACCCTGCTTGGCAGAGGGCTGTGCAGCGGGCTTAGGGGCCCGCAGCCTGCGGGGGCCATTCCCCTGACTCTTAGTCTGTGGGCACTGAGTGGAAGCCGCAGGTACTTGGTATTGAAGGTGGGATTGCTTATAGGCAAGCATCTTCCTCAGGTAAAAAGGCTTCTTCCCCGGACCCTTCCTCTTCTGCGCGGGAGCGGAGGTCTTTTGGGACAGTCGAGTCCGAGTGAGAGTCTCGGACTCGAGTTCCGCAGCCTTATCGGACATGGGCTTGCCGAAAAGGTTGTCACCTCAGCAGGGGACATCGACTAACTTGTCCTGTACCCACGGCTCGAAGTCGGATGACTGGAGCCAGGCCTGTCGGCGGGCACCGATGCCGGCTCCGGCTACTCGGGCCGACGCCTCGAAGCCGTCGTAGGCCGCCCGAGAAAGGAACTTCGAGCACTCTCGAATACTATCGGACAAGGCCAGGAACCTCTGCAAAGGTTCGTCGGAGAGACCAGCCGAAAACCCGGCGAGCTCCTTCGCCAAGTCTCGGAGGAACATGCCCATATACAGCTGGTATGTCTGGACCCTGCAGGCAAGCATGGAACCCTGGAAGCACTTCCTACCGAGGGCATCCAGGTTACGGGCCTCCTTACCCGGGGGCACCGAGGAGTGCATCTTTTGACTCTTAAGCCGATGCATTGCCGATTCCACAACCATGGAGTGGTGTGGCAGTTGCGCCTTCTGGAACCCGGGGCTCTTGCGGACTCGATAAATCGAATCGATCCGCTTGCTTAACACCGGTGTTGAGGCCGAGCTTTCCCACATGCGGAAGAGCAGCCGCTCCAGCATCGGAGGGACCGGCACGGTAAAGGCCTCCTTCGGGGGAGAGTCGTACTGGAGTGCCTCGAGCTCTTCCGCGCGAGGCTCCTCCTCTGGACCCGCGGGGAAAGCCAAAGCCTTGGCCATATCCCGCACAAAATCAGAGAAGCGCGTATCCTCCGGAGGGGATCGCCTTTGAGGCTCCGACTCGGGCGAGTCGGAGGGGACGCACCGGGTCTGAAAAGAGCCGGGCGACTCGTCCCCTTCCGTGTCCCAGTCCGACGCCTCCGTGGAGGAATCGAGGGGCTCCGTGCGGGCGAGGGTTCGTCCCGATGCCGAAGCCGGCGTCAACGACCTCGGTCCCAAACGGGAGGCCGAGGGAGACCTCGACCGAGGATCGACTCGAGCATGCATCGACTCGAGGATCGACTCGGCCGCCGGGGTCGATTTGGGTGTCGACGTCCCGGTGGTCTGGGCGGATGCACTGGCGATGCCGGTCATCCAAACCCGCTGCTGGTCCAAGAAGGCAGAGATACTGCGCTCCAAGGATGTCAATCTGAGGTCAAGCCCAGGAGACCCGGCAGCTACCGACTCGGGCCCCGACAGCGTCGGGCCCGATGACGGTTCCGTAGGGGAGTCCAGGAGGACAATAGTACTCACGTGCGGCTCCACCACGAGTCGAGGAAGTTTAGAAGGTCTCTCCGCCTCCGAGGACTCGGGGCGGCTGGCGGGGTTATGCGACCCAGCCCGCGAGGGACCAGGTGCGTCCTCCGACGCCGCCCGCGCGAGTTTCCTCTGCCGACGATGCTCCCGTCCAGGGGACCCCCGCTCAGAGGAACTCCGACGGAGCTCGTGGCCGGAGTCACGAGACGTTGAAGCCTCCGAGAAGGTCCGGGCCGGACCGGACTCGGGGTCAGAGAAGATTCTGTCCTTTTGCGATTGCCGACTCCTCAGCGACTTGGAGGACATCTTGCCACACGGACCACAGCTCCCAGAGTCATGGTTGGGTCCGAGGCAACGGAGGCAGAAATTATGCGTGTCTGTAAGAGACATTAATTTAGAACAATGATCACATTTTTTGAACCCGCTGGTAGCCATAGGGGGAAAAAGGGCCCCCGCGAGGTCGAAAGACCGGGCCGCCAGGGGTGGAAAATAAGTGGCGGGAACGCCAGTTAAAAACTGAAAACAAAAAAAGAAATATGAATGGACTCGATAAGGAAAAAAATCGAGGCCGGGCAGGAAAAGGACACGCGAACCGAGAAAACAACAAAGAATTAATCAACTTTTTCAGCGGTGGTAACAAACTACGTCTGTAGGGCTCCGCGGAAAAAAGAAGACTGAGCAAGATGGCATCCTTAGGCGGGAAGAGGACCACGCATGCGCGCTGCAATCCCAAAGGCTTTCTTCGAAAGCTGGGGAAATTGCTCCGCGAGGGCTCCGTCGGCGCCGACGTCACCCATAAGTGAGGACTGACTTCCTGCTTGGTCCTGGAGAACATCTTTTATAGAAACAGAAATATGACGACAGAAAAAGACCACATGGCCTATCTAGTCTGTCCTTCCATATCAACCACTACAACAGTCCCCTTCTTTCCTTTAGAGATCCTCTGTGTTTGTCCCTTGCTTTTCTGAATTCAGATACTGTCCTCATCTCTACCACCTCCACCGGGAGACTATTTATATGTGTCTGTACAGCGCTGTGTACGTCTTGTAGCACTATAGAAATGATTAATAGTAGTAGTAATAGGGGAGATTAACAGGAACAGAGAGGGGATTTGTACAGGTGAATTATACAACAATGGTACATTTGATGAGTGAAGGGTTATCCATCACAGTCTGACCCAAAGGAATCAATGAACAGGTATGTTTTCATTTTTGTGCATAGCTCGGACATGGTAACGGCAGATGGTAAGGATTCAGGAAGTCAGTTCCCGATGGTGGGTGCAAAAAGGGTGAAGGCTTTGCTGCATGTGAGTTGCATGCTTTTAGTCTTCAGGGCTGGGATTGATAGGAGGTTCTGGTTATTGCATCTTCGTGATCTTGTGTCTGGAGCTTTGCTTAATAGGTTTCGTAGTATGGTTGGGGCTTGGTTTTACGTAGTAACATAGTATATGACAGCGGATAAAAACCAGCATGATCCATCTCGTTTGCCCAGTAAGGTGACTAGAGTGATCATAACTGCAGCTCCGTGCAGGTCACTTCCACTCTATGCCGTGTTTAGGGTTGTACCTGCCGCTCCATGCAGGTCAGCTCCCCTCTATATACTGAATATAAAAGATACTTAAGTTTGCTTTGATTTCATCCTCTTGCTATAAAAGGGATCCAATGTGTCTGTCACTGCCCCCGCCACGTCCATTGACGCCAAGCATCCTTTCAGTGAACAAGTAGCCTGCTCAGGAGACCTCCGGCCCAATCCGGGCTGTGGGAGGCGGAGCCTTATCTCAGAAAAAGCAGCCGCCGTCGAGGAATCACCCTCTCTTCAGCTCCCAGCCAGGCTCTGTGCTCCCCGATCGGGGTAGAGCACGCCTGAGCAGGCTTCAGCCATCTTAGCCTGCTCAGGAGACCTCCGGCCCAATCCGGGCTGTGGGAGGCGGAGCCTTATCACAGAAAAAGCAGCCGCCGTCGAGGAATCACCCTCTCTTCAGCTCCCAGCCAGGCTCTGTGCTCCCCGATCGGGGTAGAGCACGCCTGAGCAGGCTTCAGCCATCTTAGCCTGCTCAGGAGACCTCCGGCCCAATCCGGGCTGTGGGAGGCGGAGCCTTATCTCAGAAAAAGCAGCCGCCGTCGAGGAATCACCCTCTCTTCAGCTCCCAGCCAGGCTCTGTGCTCCCCGATCGGGGTAGAGCACGCCTGAGCAGGCTTCAGCCATCTTAGCCTGCTCAGGAGACCTCCGGCCCAATCCGGGCTGTGGGAGGCGGAGCCTTATCACAGAAAAAGCAGCCGCCGTCGAGGAATCACCCTCTCTTCAGCTCCCAGCCAGGCTCTGTGCTCCCCGATCGGGGTAGAGCACGCCTGAGCAGGCTTCAGCCATCTTAGCCTGCTCAGGAGACCTCCGGCCCAATCCGGGCTGTGGGAGGCGGAGCCTTATCTCAGAAAAAGCAGCCGCCGTCGAGGAATCACCCTCTCTTCAGCTCCCAGCCAGGCTCTGTGCTCCCCGATCGGGGTAGAGCACGCCTGAGCAGGCTTCAGCCATCTTAGCCTGCTCAGGAGACCTCCGGCCCAATCCGGGCTGTGGGAGGCGGAGCCTTATCTCAGAAAAAGCAGCCGCCGTCGAGGAATCACCCTCTCTTCAGCTCCCAGCCAGGCTCTGTGCTCCCCGATCGGGGTAGAGCACGCCTGAGCAGGCTTCAGCCATCTTAGCCTGCTCAGGAGACCTCCGGCCCAATCCGGGCTGTGGGAGGCGGAGCCTTATCTCAGAAAAAGCAGCCGCCGTCGAGGAATCACCCTCTCTTCAGCTCCCAGCCAGGCTCTGTGCTCCCCGATCGGGTAGAGCACGCCTGAGCAGGCTTCAGCCATCTTAGCCTGCTCAGGAGACCTCCGGCCCAATCCGGGCTGTGGGAGGCGGAGCCTTATCTCAGAAAAAGCAGCCGCCGTCGAGGAATCACCCTCTCTTCAGCTCCCAGCCAGGCTCTGTGCTCCCCGATCGGGGTAGAGCACGCCTGAGCAGGCTTCAGCCATCTTAGCCTGCTCAGGAGACCTCCGGCCCAATCCGGGCTGTGGGAGGCGGAGCCTTATCTCAGAAAAAGCAGCCGCCGTCGAGGAATCACCCTCTCTTCAGCTCCCAGCCAGGCTCTGTGCTCCCCGATCGGGGTAGAGCACGCCTGAGCAGGCTTCAGCCATCTTAGCCTGCTCAGGAGACCTCCGGCCCAATCCGGGCTGTGGGAGGCGGAGCCTTATCTCAGAAAAAGCAGCCGCCGTCGAGGAATCACCCTCTCTTCAGCTCCCAGCCAGGCTCTGTGCTCCCCGATCGGGTTAGAGCACGCCTGAGCAGGCTTCAGCCATCTTAGCCTGCTCAGGAGACCTCCGGCCCAATCCGGGCTGTGGGAGGCGGAGCCTTATCTCAGAAAAAGCAGCCGCCGTCGAGGAATCACCCTCTCTTCAGCTCCCAGCCAGGCTCTGTGCTCCCCGATCGGGGTAGAGCACGCCTGAGCAGGCTTCAGCCATCTTAGCCTGCTCAGGAGACCTCCGGCCCAATCCGGGCTGTGGGAGGCGGAGCCTTATCTCAGAAAAAGCAGCCGCCGTCGAGGAATCACCCTCTCTTCAGCTCCCAGCCAGGCTCTGTGCTCCCCGATCGGGGTAGAGCACGCCTGAGCAGGCTTCAGCCATCTTAGCCTGCTCAGGAGACCTCCGGCCCAATCCGGGCTGTGGGAGGCGGAGCCTTATCTCAGAAAAAGCAGCCGCCGTCGAGGAATCACCCTCTCTTCAGCTCCCAGCCAGGCTCTGTGCTCCCCGATCGGGGTAGAGCACGCCTGAGCAGGCTTCAGCCATCTTAGCCTGCTCAGGAGACCTCCGGCCCAATCCGGGCTGTGGGAGGCGGAGCCTTATCTCAGAAAAAGCAGCCGCCGTCGAGGAATCACCCTCTCTTCAGCTCCCAGCCAGGCTCTGTGCTCCCCGATCGGGTTAGAGCACGCCTGAGCAGGCTTCAGCCATCTTAGCCTGCTCAGGAGACCTCCGGCCCAATCCGGGCTGTGGGAGGCGGAGCCTTATCACAGAAAAAGCAGCCGCCGTCAGGCGGGCCCGCGCCTGTCGGGCCCGCGCCTGAGGGCCTCGCCAGAGGGCCCTTTGGCACGGCCCTTAGGCAAAGGCTCTCTCAGATGAAACCGAGTAACAGCCAAGCCAAGAAGCCTGCAACTACACCCAACCCCCAACTTGATCCCTCAGTCGTCTCCAGCGAGTTGCCCAACTTCACAGCAAGTATACTTCAACTCTATAACCAAGAAACTCACTCAGCAGTGCAAAGCAATCCCATATACTACCACTGATAGCATTTCACGACTGTCCCCTGAATATACACCGCAGGATCCAACAAACTGACTATACTCCTGACTAGTCCCATACTGTTGTCAGTAACCATCAACATTCTGCTGTCTTATGTGGTCACACACTATCTTATACTGTCGTCAGTATTCACTCCTAACTGATCTCCCACTTCACCCTCACCAAGCAACACCACTCACAAACGCTAACTGTCCTCATCAGCCGCCTATTACAGTTGTCTGTATCGCATTCACACACACACACACCTGACACCTGTTACATCTTGCTGTAGCCATTACTAGCCTTGTAACATACACCTTAATCAGTGATATCTTACAGTTGTCTGTATCGCATTCACACACTCTCACGTGACACCTGTTACATCTTGCTGTAGCCATTACTAGCCTTGTAACATACACCTTAATCAGTGATATCTTACAGTTGTCTGTATCGCATTCACACACGCACACACCTGACACCTGTTACATCTTGCTGTAGCCATTACTAGCCTTGTAACATACACCTTAATCAGTGATATCTTACAGTTGTCTGTATCGCATTCACACACGCACACACCTGACACCTGTTATATTGTGCTGTAGCCATACTAGCTCTGTAACATACACATTAATCAGTGATATCTTTGTTACCTCCTCATAGCCTGTATACTGTACTGTGAAATTACCTGTATACTGTATTGTGTATTCCTACCACCCAAAACTCAATCACCCCCTCATATCACATCCCAGAAACCAAAATGTCTCTCCACTTCATTACTCTCCTCAGTTTCTATCTTCTCACAGATTGGCTCGGAACCACCACTGCCTACTCCCCCACCTACAGTTTTATCCCCATCCTCAAAAACCATGGAAAGCAATGGGCAGGCAACCCCTTTCAGTATTCGACTAGGGAAGCGCACATCCGACACTCCCACCTGATCCACATTGCAATACAGCAATCCAGCAACCTGAAGCAACACAAACCATCGCCCTCACAAAGCCTAAAATGTGCCCTTATAAATGCTCGATCAATTCGGAAGAAATGGCCTGTAATCCTAGACATAGTTACCCTCCATGATCTTGATGCTCTCATGATCACCGAAACATGGTTATCTAAAGAGGACAATGTCCTTATCAACCAACTCATTCCACCAAACTTCACTATACACACAACCCACAGAGAAAACAAGAAAGGAGGAGGAGCACTCATACTCACCAAGTCTGAACTCCTCTTCAACATGACTAACTCCCATAGCACAAACAATCTGGACATAATCACCATAGCCAATAAACAATGCTCCATAAACCTGGTCTACAGAGCCCCCTCGAGCTCCCCAGACGATCTGCCCACTATATTGGATCTGGCCGCTGACACCAGCAACCCCAACACTCCCAACTGGATTATGGGAGACTTGAACCTCCCATCACTACAACAAAACCAATCCTCATCACTCCTCAATGCCATCGAAAATCTTGGTTATAAACAAATGATCACTGAACCCACTCATACCAAAGGAAACATTCTTGACATGGTATTTGCCCCACACCATTTCTCTAAGCAAAATAGCAACATTGTAGAATCGATCACCGATGTCCCATGGTCTGACCATAAACTTATAAACCTACGAATCCCCCTGAACAACAGTCATAATATGAACACCAGCAAACTCGCCAATACATCCAGAGTAACACGGGGCTTTCGACCTTTCAACAGAGAACTTATTCTGTCAAGTACCCAACCAATCCTCAACAACACGTCACTCAACCTTGACGAGTCAATCACTGCCTGGAACAACAGCCTCAACGCTGTTGCTCAACTACCAAACAAAAAGACCTTTTCAGGGAAAAGAACCTCTGCTCCATGGTTTTCCCCGGAACTACGGGCCTCTCTTACTCACCTACGAAGGCTAGAAAAACGCTGGCGCCGCACACTAGCCACCGATGACCACGAAGCCTACATACTTCACCTCTCAACTCACCGCGAGGCAATCGCAGCCAGAAAGAAGCAATACCACTCAGATATGCTCAAGAGATCTTTGAACAAACCTCGTGACCTTTTCAACCTGGTTAAGTCACTATCAAAGGAACCATCCTCTGAACAAAATAATGATATTCACCCGCAAGAATTCGCTGATTACTTGCAATCAAAACTCCTACAGACAGATGAACTCTCAAAAAACAATATACAAGAAACAACCTGCCCAACATCCCTATCCTCACTTAACACGCCTTCTTCCAAACACATTGAAGACACCATCTCCTCACTCAACACGACCACTGCACAAACCGATCCCTGCCCAGCCTTTTGGATTAAGGATCTGCGGTGTGACTTTAGCACCTTCATTGCAAGAATCATGAACCTCTCCTTCACCACTGGCTCCTTCCCATCTGCATTAAAACTCACATCCATCAGGCCACTGCTAAAAAACGCTAAACTAGACCCAAAACGGCCAGACTCATACAGGCCTATAGCCAGTATCCCCCTCTTAGCAAAGATCTTTGAGAAAGAGGCACAGCGCCAAATCCAAGACCACATAGACTCCACAGCCCCTCTAGACTATTCTCAACACGGATTCAGAGAATTCCACGGCGTGGAGACACTGCTTACCACCCTCTTCAATGATGTTCTCAATACCATAGACAACATCCGACAAGGCGTTGTGCTAATCTTCTTGGATATAGCAGCAGCGTTTGACTCGGTAAATCACGAGATTCTCCTCGGTCGACTGAAAGAAAAAGGCATCTGCAACTCAGCACTTGAATGGTGTAAATCATACCTCGACACCAGGATGCAATACGTCAAATCCGCAACAGGAGAATCAAAACTTTTCCACCAAAGACAAGGCGTTCCGCAGGGGTCCTCACTTTCATCCCTCTTGTTCAACGTCTATATGCAGCCTATCTGCAATATCATCAGGTCCTTCAATGTGAAATGTATGATATACGCCGACGATATCCTACTCTACATGCCATTTTCCACAATGCAAATGGACTTATTGCCTATAACTAACTGCTTCGATGCAGTCTCACAATGGCTCCTGTCACAGAACCTCCGCATTCAGCATAAGAAAACTGAGGTTCTCTTTATCACAAGAGACCCCAACTTCACCCCACCACCACATATAAGTGTCAAGGGAGCTGACCTAGGCACCAAGGATACAATAAAATACCTCGGAGTCACACTAGACCATAGACTCGACATGAAATCACACATAAACAATATCGTAAAATCTGTATACTTCAAAATACGCACCCTCAGACACCTGCGTCCCCTACTAGACCACGAAGACTTCAGAACCATCTACCAAGCTCTGATACTGCCGCATTTCGACTTCGCCAATTCCATTCTACAAGGACTACCACAATCCACCATAAGCTCCTTGCAGCTCGCAATGAACACCGCTGCCAGGGTTCTTCTAGGAGCGGCCAGAAGTGAACACATCACCCCTATCCTCAAACAACTCCATTGGCTCCCTATACACGGAAGACTTACATTCAAAACCCTCATTCTCACATTTAAGGCCTTAAATGGTTTATCGTCCACATCACTCACCGCACTCATCCAATCCATTCCATCAAATAGAAATAGGAGACAGGCAGCATTAAACTCACTAACAACCCCAAAGGCTATTACAACGTGCAGCCTATCAACATCAAACAGAGCTTTCATGTTTAGCGCACCAAAATACTGGAATTCTCTCCCACCTGATCTACGTGCCATAACCGACCTAACCCAGTTCAGAAAAGCCCTTAAACTGCACCTTTTCATCAAATACTACCCCACATGAACCGTAACATAACAACCTCACCCTAGCACATTCCACAATATCCCGCTTGTCCCAAGCACCCCTGCTAATTCTATGTAAATAGTTTGAGCATGTTATCTAGCTAATAGATTATATACTCCATGTAAATAGTTACCCCATGTTATCCAAGTTTGATACTCCTGTTATATGTAATACCAAACAGCCTGTTGTTCTGGTTTCTTTCTGTTATTTGTAAACCGCGCTGATGTCAAAGAGTGCGGTATATAAGAAGTTGAAATAAATAAAAAATAAATAAAATAAATAAAGTATTTCCTGATGTTGCATTTACGGCCTTGAGCTTCATCATATGCCCTCTAGTTTTACAGCTTCCTCGTCTTTGAAAAAGGTTTTTTTGATCATTTATATCCTTTAGGTGTTTAAAGGTCTGTATTTCATCTCCCTTGTCCCTACTTCTCCTCTAGGGTCTATATATTTAGGTCTTTAAGTCTTTTTATATCCTTTGTGAGATATGGTCTCCGAAACTGAACACAATACTCCAAGTGAGACCTCACCAATGACTTGTACAGAGGTATTAATACCTCTTTCCTTTCTGCTGGTTATTTCTCTCTGTATGCAGCCCAGCATCCATCTGGCTTTGGCTACCACCTTATCGCATTGTTTTGACACCTTGAGATCCTCAGATACTAGCACTCCTGGTCCATGCACACCAATCTCTTGCCCCCTATCATGCAATTTGTTTGGATTTCTGGAGGAGGAGTAGCCTAGTGGTTAGAGCACTGGCTTGGGAACCAAGAGACCAGGGTTCAATTTCCACTAGCACTCCTTGTGGCCTTGGGCAAGTCATTTAACCCTCCATTGCTCAGAAAAATCCAAGTTATCAATGTACATTATCAAGTTTAAGTTACAATGTAAACCACTTTGATTGAAATGATAAAGTTGCATAAAAAAACTGTTAAATAAATAAAATAAATAAATCCCAAGTGCATGGCTCTGCACATTTTTGCATTAAATCTTAACTATAAGCATTAGACCATTCCAGTGTTTTAAGATCTTTCCTCATGTCATCTACCCCCTCAGAAGTGTCCATTCTGTTGCAAATTTTCATGTCATCTGCAAAAAGGCAGACTTTTCTATTCAGTCCCTCAGCAATATCACTCACAAATATATTAAAACAGTATCAGTCCCAGGACCGATCCCTGAAGCACCCCATTACGCACCTTCCTTTCTTCTGAGTGAGCTCTGTTTACCTGTGCCTTCGGTTGTCTGTCAGACAACCAATTTCTGATCCAGTTCACCACCTTAGGACCCATCCCCAGGCATAGCATGAAGCTGCAAGGGGGTAAACTGAAAGGCAATGTCAGGAAATACTTTTTCACTGAAAGGGTGGTGGATGCTTGGAATGCCCTCCTGATGGAAGTGGTGGTGGTGGGGGGGGGGGGGCAAATACAGTGACAGAATTCAAAATGGCATGGGACAGACACAGTGGATCCCCTTATAGCAACAGGATAAAATCAAAATAAATATAACTCTCTTATATCTGAACAAATAGGGGTGTCCTACATGGAGCGGTGGGTACACCCCTTAAACAAAGGCGCGGGGAGGGGTGACCTGCATGGAGCGGCAGGTGCACCTACTCTTGCCGCCTTGCTGGGCAGACTAGATGGACCATACTGGTCTTTATCTGTCATCATTTACTATGTTACTATTAGGAGCAGTATCAAATGCTTTGCTGAAATCTAGGTATATCCATATCCATCGCATGCTCCTGATCTAGTTCTCTGGTTACCCAGTCAAAGAACTCAATAAAATTTGTTTGGCATGATCTTCCCCTGGTAAAACCATGTTGCCTCGGATCATGCAATCTATTGGTTTCCAGAAATTCCACTATTCTGTCTTTCAGGAGCTCCTCCATTACTTTTCCCACCATAGAGGTAACCGGCCTATATTTGGTCATCTCTTCTCTATTATCACTTTTGGGAAGAGGTACCACATCAGCACTTCTCCAGGCCTGCGGAACCTCTCCTATCTCCAAGGATCTATTCAAAACATCCTTTAAAGGCCCTGTCAGAACCTCTCTAAGCTCCTTCAGTATCCTGGGATGTATCCTATCCAGTCCCATGGCCTTGTCCACTTTCAGTTTTGCAAGTTGTTCTAACACATCATCTGTGAATGGTATAGTATCTATTCCATTCCCATTCGTATATTTGTCCATTTACATGGTCCTTCTCCAGGATTTTCTTTTGTGAATACAGAACAGAAGTATTTGTTTAGCATCTTCACTTTTTCAATGTCATTTTCCACAAATCCATCCTCGGCACTTTTGAGTCTTGCAATTCCACCTCTTATCTTCCTCCTTCTCCCAAACATACCTGAAAAAAAGATTTTGTCTCCACACTTCACATCTTTAGCCAGCTTTTCTTCTGTCTTTGCTTTTGCTATCCTTATTTCTCTCTTTGTCTCTTTTAGCTTTTTCCTGTATTCTTTTCTGTGTTCCTCTTTTTGTGATTTTGTGAAATCTGTGTGTTTTGCTTTTATTTGTGCAGACACTTCTTTGGTGAACCACATAGGTTTCCTTTTCCCTCTTGTTTTTATTTACTTTCTATATCTCTATCTCTATCTCTATATCTAGATCTATATATATATATATATCTATATCTCTATCTATACCTCTACATCCATCTATCTATCTATCTATCTATCTATATATATATATATATATATATTGCCCCTTTTATTGTTTCTTAGTTTAGCCCACTGCAATTCCATTCCCACCATGCCAACTTCCCTTTCAGGTATGTTCCCAGTTTACTGAAATCAGCGTTTTGAAGTCTAGGTCTTAAGAGTTTGCTATGATTGGACTCTGCCTTGGCTTTTACCTCAAATCACACTGTGTGATGAACACTGCTGCTCAAATTGGCTCCCATCCGGACATTCGACACGCCATCTCCATTGGTGAGTACTAAATCCAGCACTGAACTTTCCCTGGTCGGTTCTATCGCCAGCTGTCAGAGCGATGCTTCTTGGAAAGCATCCACAATCTTTTTACTTCTTTCCAGATTTGCAGAAGGAACACTCCAACCCACATCTGATAGATAAAAATCACCCAATATGATCACTTCTCCCTTCGTAGCTACCCTTGCAATATCAGTGATCAAGTCTCTGGCCATTTCTTCAGTTTGAGTCGGAGGCCTATAGACCATACCACTGTGGATGATAGTGCCATCTCCTCTTTCCAACAAAATCCACAGCCCTTCTTCTTTTCCCCAAGTCCCCTGAATTTCAGCAGCTTTAATATTGCTTTCGACATACAATATAGGGCTACTTCCTCTCCTTTTCTGACTTCTCTCTCTCTTCTAAATAAATTATAGCCAGCTATGGCTATATCCCATTCATGCGACTCATTAAATCATGTTTCTGTAAAGGCCACAATGTCCAAGTCTATTTCCGCCATCAGGGTTTCCAAGTCAGAAACTTTGTTGGCTAGGCATTGAGCATTTGTGCTCATTGACCTCCAGCAAATGTTGGTTGGCTTGCTTGTATTTTGGACAGATTTTGTTCCTGACTCCTCCTCCTTTTGTAAAAGTTTGAAGATTCGATCATTAGGCATGTAGATAGCTGGGTGGCTGGTGGACGTGAGGATCGCCTGGTAACATGCCTGCCTGGTGCGAAGGTAGCGGACCTCACGCGCCACCTAGATAAGGTCTTAGATAGTGCTGGGGAGGAGTCTGCTGTCTTGGTACATGTCGGTACCAATGACATAGGAAAATGTGGTAGGGAGGTTCTGGAGGCAAAATTTAGGCTTTTAGGTAGGAAGTTGAAATCCAGAACTTCCATGGGAGCATTCTCCGAAATGCTTCCTGTTCCACGCGCAGGACCCAAAAGGCAGGCAGAGCTCCGGAGTCTCAATGCGTGGATAAGACAATGGTGCAGAGATGAGGGTTTTGGATTTAAGAACATAAGAAATGCCATACTGGGTCAGACCAAGGTCCATCAAGCCCAGTATTCTGTTTCCAACAGTGGCCAATCTAGGTCATATGTACAGAGCAGTTTCCCCAAGAGACACAAGTTCCACAATGCTTGTACTGGGTCAAGCATTGATATCTTCGGTCACTTCTTAATAATGGTTTATGGACCTTTCCTCCAGGAACTTGTCCAAACCTTTTTTAAACCCAGCTACACTAACAGCCTTTACTACATCCTCCGGTAACAAATTCCAGAGTTTGATTACACGTTGAGTGAAAAAATATTTTCTTTTAATAGTCTTAAATAGTTTACCCTGTAGCTTCATTGCATGTCCCCTAGTCTTTCTATATTCTGATAAGGTAAACAATCGATCTACGTTTACCCGTTCCGCTCCGTTCATTAATTTATAGACTTCTATCATATCTCCCCTCAGCCGTCTCTTTTCCAGGTTAAAGAGCCCTAACCTTTTTAGCCTTTCTTCATAGGAGTATCCTTCCATCCCCTTTACCATTTTGGTGGCTCTTCTCTGTACCTTTTCTAAAATCGCTATATCCTTTTTAAGATACGGCGACCAGAATTGCACACAATATTCAAGGTGCGGTCTCACCATGGAACGATATAGAGGCATTATAATATCTTTTGTTTTAGTTTCCATTCCTTTCCTTACCATACCTAGCATTCTATTTGCTCTCTTGGCCACCGCTGCACACTGGGCCGAGGGTTTTAACATGGTATCCACAATGACGCCTAAATCTTTTTCCTGGGTGGTGGTTCCTAATGTGAAACCTTGCATCGTGTAACCATAGTTTGGGTTGTTCTTCCCTAGGTGCATAACCTTGCACTTGCCCACATTAAATTTCATCTGCCATTTTGATGCCCAGTCTTCCAATTTATCAAGATCCTCTTGCAATTTTTCACAATCCTCTTGGGTTTTAACAACTTTAAATAGTTTTGTGTCATCTGCAAATTTGATAACCTCACTCGTTATTCCACTTTCCAGGTCATTTATGAATATGTCAAAAAGCAGCGGACCCAGCACAGATCCCTGGGGTACACCACTATTCACCTTTCTCCATTGGGAAAATTGGCCATTTAGCCCTACCCTCTGCTTTCTATCTTTTAACCAGTTCCTGATCCACAATAGTACACTGCCTCCTATCCCATGACTCTCTAGTTTTGCCAAAAGTCTCTGATGAGGGACCTTGTCAAAGGCTTTCTGAAAGTCCAGATACACAATATCAACCGACTCACCTTTGTCCACCTGTTTATTCACTCCTTCAAAAAAACATAACAGATTAGTAAGACAAGATCTTCCTTGTCTAAAGCCATGTTGGCTGTCTCCCATTAGGTTGTGACTATCTACATGCTGAGTAATTTTATTCTTTATGATGGTTTCTACCATTTTTCCCGGTACTGACGTCAGGCTCACCGGTCTGTAGTTTCACCGGATCACATCAGAGACTTTTGGCAAAACTAAAGAGTCATGGGATAGGAGGCAGTGTACTATTGTGGATCAGGAACTGGTTAAAAGATAGAAAGCAGAGGGTAGGGCTAAATGGCCAATTTTCCCAATGGAGAAAGGTGAATAGTGGTGTACCCCCAGGGATCTGTGCTGGGTCCGCTGCTTTTTGACATATTCATAAATGACCTGGAAAGTGGAAGAACGAGTGAGGTTATCAAATTTGCAGATGACACAAAACTATTTAAATTTCTTAAAACCCAAGAGGATTGTGAAAAATTGCAAGAGGATCTTGATAAATTGGAAGACTGGGCATCAAAATGGCAGATGAAATTTAATGTGGACAAGTGCAAGGTTATGCACCTAGGGAAGAACAACCCAAACTATGGTTACAAGATGCAAGGTTCCACATTAGGAACCACCACCCAGGAAAAAGATTTAGGCGTCATTGTGGATACCATGTTAAAACCCTCGGCCCAGTGTGCAGCGGCGGCCAAGAGAGCAAATAGAATGCTAGGTATGGTAAGGAAAGGAATGGAAAATAAAACAAAAGATATTATAATGCCTCTATATCGTTCCATGGTGAGACCGCACCTTGAATATTGTGTGCAATTCTGGTCGCCGTATCTTAAAAAGGATATAGCGATTTTAGAAAAGGTTCAGAGAAGAGCCACCAAAATGGTAAAGGGGATGGAAGGCTATCCCTATGAAGAAAGGCTAAAAAGGTTAGGGCTCTTTAACCTGGAAAAGAGACGGCTGAGGGGAGATATGATAGAAGTCTATAAATTAATGAACGGAGCGGAACGGGTAAATGTAGATCGATTGTTTACGTTATCAGAATATAGAAAGACTAGGGGACATGCAATGAAGCTACAGGGTAAACTATTTAAGACTAATAAAAGAAAATATTTTTTCACTCAACGTGTAATCAAACTCTGGAATTTGTTACCGGAGGATGTAGTAAAGGCTGTTAGTGTAGCTGGGTTTAAAAAAGGTTTGGACAAGTTCCTGGAGGAAAGGTCCATAAACCATTATTAAGAAATGACCGAAGATATCAATGCTTGACACAGTACAAGCATTGCAGAACCTGTGTCTTTTGGGGAAACTGCTAGGTACATATGACCTAGAGTGGCCACTGTTGGAAACAGAATACTGGGTTTGATGGACCTTGGTCTGACCCAGTATGGCATATCTTATGTTCTTATGTAAGATGGTGATAAATACCTTGTATATTATTCTTTAGGGTATAGGAAACCAGGGGAGGGATTTTAAGATGGGTGTGATCTGGTCATATCTTGATGAGCCGGTGATAAGCCTTGTGGCAGTATTCTGGAGCATCTGGAGTGGGTAGAGTGCTTGTTTGAGGAGGCCTTGATACAGGATATTACAATAGTCCATGTGTGACGTGATTATGGCTTGGCATACAGTTCTGAAGTCACTCGGGTCCAGAAGTGGGCGTAGGTTCTGTAGGATTCTTAGCGTGTGGTATGCAGTGCTAGTAGGTTGGGGTTTTTTTTAATTTGGGAGAGCATATTCAGGTTCTGGTCTAGTGTGATGCCTAGGTATTTGACCTTAGCTTTGATATCAAGATCGGTCATTGATCTTTAATTTTGCTGGAGGGATGAAGGTTGCATCCTATGTAATGTGGAGAGCTTCAGATTTACTGTAATTTACTGAGCGGTTAAGGGTTTTAAAGAGTTGAGTGAGATGGCGCTGAGCCATGAGGTTATGGTTGTGTACTCAGGGGAATAGATCATTATATCATCTCATAGATGTGGAAAAGGACATCGTGTTTTCTTATTACTGTGCATAAAGGCTGAATATAGATGTTAAAGAGGACCCTTGTGGTACCCTTTGTTGCTGTTTGAACAGAAGTGAATTTTGAATGCCTACTTGAATTTGTTGCTGTCTCATTTAGGAATGATTTAAACCATTCCAGGGTTGTGTTCTGGAGGCAGAACTCCTGTAGCCTTTTTAATTGGTCTTGTTTTATTTCACTCTTTTCGGTATCAAATAGTGCAAAGCCATTTCATGGGCCACTTTTTTGAGGAGATATTGGAAATTAAGGGGTTGAATTGCAAGGGTGCCAATAATGTTGACCACAATTGTAGATGTGTCCTGCTAATAAAGTCTCATGGGCCTAAAAACAGATCTCATCTCCACACAGTCCTCTCTCTCTCACTTGCAGAATCTCCACTGCTGCCCAGAGCCGCCCAGGACTGAAGCTGCTTCTAGCAAAAGTGGTCCACTCGCTGATGAAAGCAAGAAAGGAAACCACAGAGCCGGGCACAGCTCAAACTGTTCTGTAACAGACAAGCTTTCACAAGAAGCCACTTACCCCTGAAACAAGAGGCAGCACATGCCTGCTGCCAGCTCCATCATGCCAAGGTTCCCTCCTTCTATCCTACGGCATACAGCATCACCCATGAAAGGGCTCTCAGAACTGCCCACCTCAAGGGGAAATGGCTAAAAACACAGAACAGGAAAACTATTCAGCATCATTCTGAATTATGAGCACATAATTCTTGCAAGTTTGTCGACAGGGAGACCGTGCCCCTTGGACTATAAGCCATTTCTGTCATACCACCACCATTTACCATGGCTGCCAGCTTACCGCCAGGGACCCAAGCCCACTCTTTTTCTACTTCATTTCATCTTTCAGCTCTTGTCTATCCTACCCTCCATTTTTCTCTCTCCTACCCTTCCATGCCTTTGTCTCCTGTCTCTTCCATGAACTGCAAGGAGAGGGTGCATTTGAAGCAGTGATGTGACTGCAAAAAATTATATCTGCATCCACTCACATAGACCAAAGTGGAACCTACAACAGCCTGGGAGAGAGGGAAAAGGGAAAAAAGTTGGGCTAGGCAGAGAGGGGGACAGTGAAAAAAAGAACAGATGAATTGAGCCTAGAGAAAGAAAAAATTGTGGAGGGTCAGCCATTGTGATAGTTTAGGGTCTATTTTTAATACAGCTCCATGTGACATTGTAACATAAATACCGGAACAGGAAGTTTGGGTCACATCGCTTGAAGAAGAGCCGGGAACAAGACTTGCTTGAAACACAGCGTTGCGTTATCTAGGCTGGTTTCGGCCGTTTCATTAAATGATTAAAATGGAGGACTTACTTCAAGAGAGGGTTTCCCACTCTCATGGTAGGTGATCCGACAAAAAAATATTGAGACTGTTCATTGGAATTTGGAGCATTGGGACTGTAATGTGGGAGATCAGTGAATGTTTACCTTATTTTTGGAATAATCACGTCCTGGCAATGCCCTGGTTTTTATAGTATTTCCTATTTCCTTTTTTTTAATCATGTTTTAATATTTCCTTTTATATATCAAATATGTATGCATATATAGTCCAAAGCCATTTCACTGACCACTTTTTTTTTTTTTTTTTTTTTTTTAGGAGATATTGGACATTAAGGGATTAAACTGCAAGGGTGCCAATAATCTTGACCACAAATGAATATTCATAAATGACCTGGAAAATGAGAGATGGGGGAGGGAATAGTTTGTATGGATAGAAATATAGAGTTGTTGGTAGAGAAGAGGAGGGTGCATGGTGATGAATGTGGTTGGTTTCTGCAAGAATGGGGGAATGGGGTTGAATGGCAGGGTGCATGGCTGGTATTGGGCAATATGTGAGACTAGGTGTGGCAGGGATGCTGAGGTTGATGAATATGTCTGGGGGACTGCTGGGAGAGACTCTGGAGGGAGGAGGAGGGATTGGAGGTGTGGGATTTGGGAGAGGCCTCCTCCTATGTATATGGGGAGTTTTTTGTATCATCTTTTTCCTTAATTAGGAAATAATGTCAATTAAACTCACAACCTGAAATGTGTGGAGACTAAACAGCCCCATTAAATGGAAGAGAGTGCTCATCTACCTGCAGAAGAAGCAGGTAGATATCGCCTTCCTGCAGGAGATGCATCTGACCTCATTGGAAATAGAAAAGCTGCGAAGTGGGCACTGGGAGCAGATCTATTTCTCCTCTATAACTCCAAAAAGCAGGGAGTGGCAAGCCTCATAAATAAACGTACCCTGTTTATTGTAGCCGTATCGGGTGGAGATTCATATGGTCGAGTAGTTTGGGTGATAGGATGATTCGAAAATCAGGAGATATCTCCATTAAATATTTATGCCCCCAGTGGACCAAAGGGATCCTTCTTCCAGCAGTCAGTCAGTCATTCGCCTCCTTTATGCAGGCAGTCAGGGGATCAGTGTGGGTAGGTGGGGACTTCAATTGTGCCCTTAGCACTGTGGACCGCTCAGGCCCAATTACTAGGGTTGAACAGCTTCCAGAAGGGGCTCCACTTCAAACAGCTCTGTCTGCATGGGTTGGACAGACATATGGAGAGCATTGCACCCTCAAGAGGGAGATTATACGCATTGCTCTGCAAGAATACATGGTTATTCTAGACTGGATACGTTCTGTGGATCAGACACAGAGCTGGCCTTTGTATAAAAGTGCCAGGTCTTAGAAGTCAGTGACCATGCTATGGTCTACCTAAAACTGGATGTGGGGACCCAGCCGTCGGCACTAGGGGCTAAAATTTGGAGAGCAAATGTATGCTTTCTCCAGGAGGTAAAACACAAGAATATATGTGCACCTGGTGGGAAGATTATTTAGCACTTAATGACACCGGTCACACTTCAGTGCACCTGGTATGGGAAGCCGGTAAAACATACATGCGGAGGAGGCTGCTGCAACTGGCCTCACAAAGGAAAAAGCAGAAGGCGGCAACTTTAGTTCAGCTTAAACAGCAATTAGAGATACTACAAAAGGAATGTAAGAGTTCTGGAAATGCTAAGACATATCAAGAGTTAGTAAAGGTATGTAGGCAGATTGAAGCAATTGAATCAGAACGCAATGAGTCTGCGATGCGCCTGACTCGGTGTAATTTCCTTGCCCATGAAGAGTAAGCAGACAAGCTCCTGACATGGCAGCTCTGCAAAAAGCGGGCAAACCGTTTAGTAGGTGGGGTATATAATCTAGCCTACCAGATGCAAAGAGATCCAAGCGGGATAACTCAAGCCTTAAACTTCTATACCGCTCTTCATACCTCTGAGAGTACCTCAACTCAAACTGGTCTGCTTTCCTTTTTGTCAGGAGTATATCTTCCCTCCCTCCCCCCAGATCAGCGGGACTTTTTAGATTAGGAAATTACTGCAACTGAGATTGACCTAGCCATTCGGACACTTGCCTCGGGTAAAGCCATGGAGCCTGACTGCTTCCTTATAAAATAGTATAAAAGTATTTCTGAATCTTTACTACCAGTTCTCCAGCAGGTTTTTAATGGAGCCCTCCTGATGGGCTGATTACCACAAAGTATGTATGAGGCGGAGATTACTTTGATTCCAAAAGAGGGTAGACCCTCAGGGCAGCTATTGCCCAATTTCCCTACTTAACAGGGATGTAAACGTTTTTGCTAAAGACCTTGCTGGTAGACTGGATGGGGTTATAACTGGTTTAATACACCTCAAACAGGATTTATACATGGCTGACAAATCTACGACAATGTTCGAAAACTACTTATCATACTCAGCGTAGCCCGTGATCGGAAAGAGGCGTGGTGCCTCACTAAATGCTGAAAAAGCGTAGTTACTCACCAGTAATAGGTGATCTCCAGAAACAGCAGGAATTTAGTCTTCACATATAGGTGACGTCGATACCGATGGAGCCCATGCGGGAACGCTCCCCAGCGTCCAATAGGAAAGCTTTTGGGAGCACGCCACTGTGCTTGCGTAACTGCCTTCCCGCCTTTAAAGCTGTCCCTCCTCAGTCAAGTTTGTAGCAGAGATAAAAGGAGAAAAATAAAAGAAGACCTACAACTCCTAGTGGAGGAGGGTGGGTTGTGAAGACTAAATTCTTGCTGTTCCCGGAGATCACCTGTTAAAGATGAGTAACTATGCTATCTCCAGGAACAAGCAGGAATGTAGTCTTCACATATGGGTCTCCCTAGCTAGAACATGCCAGAGAGATGACCTCAGAATCGGCTGTAGTTTGCCCAAGGTATGGCTAAAGAGGTCATGTATCCTCCATGGATATCTGGTATCGAAATCCAGGACGGAGGGTAGGAGTCTGAAAGATAAGCTGGAGAACAGCCTGTCCAAACATGGCATCTTGGCAGAAGTCCTTATCCAGACAGTAGTGAGCAGCAAAAGTATGGATCGAAGACCAAGTTGCTGCTTTGCAAATCTCATCAATAGCTACAGATCGTAGATATGCCATCGAGGTAGCCATGGCTCAAAAATTATGGGCAGTGACACAACCCTCGAGAGAGTCTCCTGCCTTTTCATAAGCAAAAGTGATGCAGTCTGCTATCCACTTGGAGAGAGACCGTTTGGAGACTGGTAACCCGAGATGACTAGAGTCAAAGAAGATGAACAGCTGAGAAGCTTTCCAATGCTCGAGTCCTTGGAAGATAAAAAGATAAGGCACATTTACAATCCAGAGTGTGGATGGTTGCTTCTGCCCTAGATGAGTGTAGTCTAGGGAAAAACACAGGGAGGTAGACCGACTGGTTCAAATGGAAGGGCGAGACCACCTTCGGCATGAAGTGAGGATGAGTCCTAAGGACTACCTTATCATGGTGAAACCATGGGTCAGTCACTAAGCCCTCGAGTTCACTAATGCACCTTGCTGAAGTGAGGGCAATGAGGAAGATAACCTTCCATGTGAGAAACTTAAGTGACGTAGTGGCTAGAGGTTCAAAGGGTGGCTTGAGAAGCTGTCCTAGAACAACACTGAGGTCCCATGCCACTGGTCGTGGCTTAATGGGAGGCTTGGTTAATAGAAGGCCCCTCATGAAGCATGCTACAAGTGGCTGAGAGGAGATGGGTTGGCTATCTAAGGGCATGTCAGAGGCCGCAACTGCACTCAGGTATACTCTTACCGATTGGTCTTGAGTCCAGAAGAAGATAGGTAGAGGAGATACTCAAGCAGCACCTCCACCGGAGCTGAGAAAGGATTAAGATTCTTCTGAGGACACCAGAAAGAAAACCTATGCCACTTGAAAGCATAGGACCTTCTGGTGGATGGCTTTCTAGAAGCTAAAAGGATGTCCTTAACCTCCTGGGGAAAATTAATACCTTGGAAGGCTATGCCTTCAGCAGCCATGCTGTGAGATGGAGAGACTGCGGATTGGGCTGGAGCAGCGTCCCCTCCTCCTGAGAGAGGAAATCAGGAGCAGACCCCAGATCAATGGGTTGAACCTGAGACAGACATAGAAGGAGAGGGTACCACGGTTGACATGGCCAGCGTGGGGCAATGAGTATCATGAAGCCCCTGACCGTCTGGAGTTTGAAAAGAATCTTGGGAATTAGGGGAATGGGAGGGCAGGCATATAGGAAGAAGTGTCCCCAGTGGAGGTGAAAAGCAGCCACTTGTTGATTGTTTGGCAAAAGAGTCCTGGTATAGAAGCAAGGGAGCTTGGCATTCTGAGGACTTGCAAAAAAGGTCTATCTCTGGAGTCCCCCAGATATGAAAAATGTAGGAGACTGTGTCTACATGAAGAGACCACTTGTGGGCGAGAAGGATTCGACTTAGTCTGTCCGCTAAAACATTGTGTTTGCCCGGGAGATACACCGCTTGGAGATGAATGCGATGATGTATGGCAAAGGCCAGAGATGTAGAGCCTCGCTGTGGCTCCAAGAACTTGTTCCGCCTTGCTTATTCACATAGAACATGGCTACTTGATTGTTGGTTTGGACTAGGACTCTGCAGCATCGAAGATGGTCCTGGAACACTTTGAGAGCATTAAGAATGGCTTTCACCCGCACCGCAAACTCCCGACTGCGCTCCTTTCACCTTGCTGCACCATACGCCTGGAACAGCCTACCTGCGTCTGTGCACCAGGCATCCTCCCTGGCCCTCTTCAAATCCAGGTTGAAGACCCACCTCTTCACCGTTGCATTCAGATCCTGACTCCATCCTCATCTTACCCTAACCCCCGTCAACGTTTATGACCAAACTATAGACCAGACTGTACCACACCGTACCTTGCACAGAACTAACTAACTAATGCTCTGTACTGTTTTAACTAGATTGTAAGCTCCGATGAGCATGACTCTGATGGGCAGGGACTGTCTCTTGTATGTTGGCTACCTCTTATAGGTTAGCTGTGCAGCGCTGCGTGCGTGGCGCTTTATAAGTGCTGAATAGTAGTAGTAGTAGTAGTAGGCTCTGAGCTCCAGCAGATTTATGTGGAGTTGTGACTCCTGCTGAGACCAGAGGTCTTGAGTGGAGAGAGATCCCAGATGGGCTCCCCAGCCCAGTTTGGATACGTCCGTCGTTGGGGTACATTGATATGCAGGCATCTGAAAAGGTGATCCTACAAGGAGATTTTCTTGGGAATGCCACCACTGGAGAGACGAGACAAGAAGGGTAGAGACTTATCTTGTCCCCTAGGCGACCTGATGCTTGAGACCACTAGGATGCCAGTGTCCATTGGGCTGTGCGCATGTGTAAATGGGCATATGGAACTACATACACCATTGATGCCATATGACCCAGAGGTTGTAGCATTTCTCAAGCATAAGATAGTTATTGAGACATGCCTGAGATGCTAACTGATTGAGACGAGCGCAGCAGAGTTCGGACAGAAATGCCCTCGACTGCTGAGTATTTAAGAGGGCCCCTATGAACTCTAGAGTTTGAGAGGGGACAAGTTGGGACTTTGGAAGATTTATGACAATTCCCAAGTGTTGTAACACCTGCATGGTGCATGAGAGGGACAGACTGGCCTCTTGAGAGGTGCTAGCTCTTATGAGCCAGTCATTTAAGTAAGGAAAGACAAATATCCCTAGAGTCGTTAGAAATGCAGCTACTACCGCCATGCATTTTGTGAAGACTCTTGGGGCAGAGGCAAGGCCAAACGGTAGTATTGATAGTATCTTCCCTGAAACATGAAGCGCAGGAATTTTCTGTGTTCTGGATGGATAAGAACATGAGTGTTTGCTTCCTTTAGATCTAGAGAACAGAGCTAGTCCTGACTGGAGATAGGGAAGAAGGGTCTCCAGGGACCATCAAATAAATAAATAAATAAATAAATCTTGAACGTCTCCTGTAGGAGATGCTTGTTTAGGTCCCTGAAATCCAGAATGGGCCTGTATCCCCCTGTTTTCTTTGGAATAAGAAAGTAGGGAGAACAGAAGCCCATTCCCTGCTGGAATGTTGGAACCGCCTCCATTGCGCCCTGCAGTAGAAGGGAGGTGACCTCTTGTAGTAATAGAGCAGTGAGAGGGGGCTGAGAATGGAACTCTCTTGGTGAAGCCAGGTGGGGGGGGAGGGTAGGCTTTGTAGATGAAGTCTGTATCCCTCCCATACTATTGTTAATGTCCACTGCTCCGAAGTGATGAGATGCCATCTGTGGACATAATGGCAGAGTCTGCTGGGAATGTGGATAGGGTCGGGATTCTCCAGAGGCAGGACAGCTAAGTTCTCTAGAAAGAAGTCAAAAACCTGGAGCAGCCTGAGCCTGCTGAGGTGGCTGAGACTTGGGAGTCTGAGCCTTCTTTTGATGTTTTGGAGGTTGCTATCCCTTCTGAGGAGCATGATACTGACATTGAACAGTAGGGGGTATAAGAAGGATAATACTTCTTCATTGAAAAAGGCTTTCTTTGCTGCTGCCTTCTTCTTAGCTGGGTTGGCAGTAGATCTAGAGAGCCCATTCAAGGTAGTGTTCTCAGAGTACAACTGAGAGGCCTTGTCTTGCCAGTCCTTGGCAAAAAGGTTTTCACCGGTGCAAGGGATATTACCCAGCTTATCTTGAACCTACTGTTCAAGATCTGATACTTGGAGCCAAGCAATCCTGCGTGCACTGATGCAGATAGGATGTAGTTCTGCTGATGCACTCAAAGCAATTAAAAGTTGCTCTATTGACAAATTTTGAGACATTCTGAATATGCTTTACAAGGGTAGATTATCTGCCCTCTTGTCATCGGGGAGAAGAGGTGCCATTAACTCCAAATCCTTAGTGACCTCTTTGAGGAATACACCCATATAGAGTATGTAGGAACTGATTCTGGCTGATAGCATGGAGGCCTGAAAGCAACGTCGACCAAAAGCATCAAGGGTTCTCTATTCCCTATATGGAGGGTTAGAGAAATGTGTTTTCGTGCTCCTGATTTGACGCGTTACTGATTCCACTACAATGGAATGGTGCAGCAATTGTGTCTTTTGAAAACCAGGACACTCTAGTACCCAGTATCAAGCCGGAGGATATGGGGAGAAATAGTAAGAGGGGGGTGAAGTATCAGATGGATATGAAGCATAGCCGCTTCCTTTGGAGCCATTGGGTATTGAAGAATTTCCAATTCTTCAGCCCTAGGCTCTTTCTCCGATGTTATGGACAGGCCTCTAGCAACATCACAAATAAAGTCTTGGAAAGACATGTCCTCTCGTGGAGGCATGCAGCGTTGTGGAGCGGAGACGAGTCTTCCAGGAGAGTTTGCATGTCTCAAGTATCGGCCGATTCATTATGCGAGGAATCATAATCCAAAGACTCAAAGTATCGTCGGGCAGGGTGTTCCCACTCCGTACAAACTCGGAACCAGTCAAAGCCGGTACCTGGAATTTGTGTAGTCTGAACCTTGGTACCGGAAATGGATTCAAGGGCCAGCATGGGCGGTAGCGTGGAAAGGGCAAGAAAGTCAATGCAGCATGTACAGATACCGGTACCGACGTCTGCAGAACCGACTGTAAAGGTTTCACTGGAACAGAGGCCCCAGTAAGGCTGCTAAGCTCCGCTCAATGGCAAGGATACAATGATAATGGAGTTTGCCGATGCTTGGGTATCGGTACCTGAATTGCGGGCCATGATCCCGGAGCATGGCACCAGAAGCTCTCCAGAGGTGGAGGCCTCGGGAGCATCCTGGGACCCCACTAAGGCTTTGGAGGGAAGGAATGTCCTCCCACCAGGGTTGTTTGGCCAGTGTGTCCCCCTCGAGGGCAACGCCCAAAGCATCTCGATGCTTAGAAGGATATCTACACCCTTGGGGGGGGGGCAGCCAGCCTTCGATAAAGACTTAGGTTTCAATACCTGAGATCCATGGGAGGAAGATGAAGTTCTCGATGACGATGATGCAAAAGAGACGACATCAGAGGTGAAGAGGGTGCGCCCAGCTTTGCCGCTTGGTTCTGTAGGCCTCTCTTCATCATCTTTCTGTAGAGAGGACATTCTGACGGTTGGTGATCAGGCCCTAGGCATTTAGAGAGTCATGGGTGTCTGTGACTGAGATAGTACCGCCACAATTAGAACACTTCTTAAAACCACTGGATGGTTTCTCTATTTTGTCAGAGACAAATGGAAGGCCTAGGCCTAAGATGGCGTTGATGCGCCTGAAGTAGTAAAACCTTCTTCACAATTTTTTTTTTTTTTTTAAAGAAAGTACCGACAGAAATCGGTACCAGCATCGATGGGAAGGCAGACACGAACCACAAAAATATGAAAAATAGGAATTTTCTGCAGTGACAGAATTTGCTTCCTGTCGGCTCCAAAGAAAATGAAGAATTGAAGAGAGAGAGCTGGAAAGGCATGAAAGCAGCTATACAGGCGCAGTGAGATGCTCCCAAAAGCTTTCATATTGGATGCTGGGGAGCGTTCCTGCGCGGGGTCCGTCGGTACTAACTTCACCCATATGTTAAGACTACATTCCTGCTTGTTCCTGGTTATAGCATTTGATCGCGTAGAGTGGGAGTATTTGTTTGCGGTCATGGCGCACTTTGGCATAGGTGAAAGGTTTATCGGGTGGGTCTGAGCCCTGTATGCGGAGCCAATGGCCTCTATGGCGGTTAATGGCATTTGCTTGAAGTTCAGACTACATCAGGGCATGCGGCAGGGTTGCCCCTTGTCCCATTATTATTTGCTCTAGCCATCGAGCCCCTGGAGTCCTTGTTGCGCGATGCACCAGACATTGCCCCACTGATGATTGGGAGTATCCTTCATCAGGTATCGATGTACGCTGACGATACCCTGATCTTTTTGAAAAACCCCGTTCAGTCCATCTCTGGCCTGCTTCGGATTCTTCATGAATTTGCAGGCATCTCTGGATTTAAAGTCAATCTAGATAAAACAGAGGTCTTGCCATTGTGTTTGCAAAAGGGAAGTCTACTGAAGGACTGTCCTTTCAAGCTAGCCTTGGCATCCATAAAATACTTGAGGATCAAAATTCCATCAAATACAGCCGACATTTGATTGGTCAGCATGCGTTTAGTTGTGAGGCCAAGTGCATGTATGAAGGGATAAGTCGACGTTAGCACAGTAGAGAAGGTGGCTACATCTAAAAGACACGGCCCACAGTATGATTTTGTTGGTACAAGCCATTAGGGTGGGTATGTCTTTAAAGGGTAATCAATAGATCGCCGGCCGTAGGAGTTAAAAATGACAGGAGGAGAGAAAGTCCGCATGCGCTGCGTTTTCAGACGGTTCTGAGATGGAACAGTTGGAGATCTCTGAATAGTAATACGTGGGCAGCATAATTTGTTCAGGTATTTACAGTTTTATGGCAACAGTAAGTTTAGTAGCTATAATAAGCACTGATATAAGAAGTTCAGTTACCAACATAAGTTATCTTTGTAGAAAATAAAAAGTGTCACGAGGTCCCCTGAGGAACCCGGGAGGAGAAACGCGAGGGCACCTAAAAATACGGCGTTGGGGCTTTTAAGAAGTACGGAAAATGAGAAGTGAGAAGCGCTGATTATTTGGCTGTATGGAGAAAACAGCATACACTAAGCTAAGTACTTCATTACAGTTTTTGAAAGACATTTATAGAGGTCATTGATGTTAACGGGCACATAACTGGGGATATATAATACCCAGAATTCCAGTGCCAACGTTTATCTGAGACCTGTACTAGATAATTGAATGCAATAGGAATATTAAACTGAAGTGATACATTGAATGAACAAGACTGGTTTATTTGTACAGTGTGCAGCGGCGGACAAGAAAGCAAATAGAAACTAGGAATCATAAAAAAAGGAATGGAAAATAAAACCAAGAATATTATAATGCCTCTGTATCGCTCCATGGTGCAATTGCACCTTGAATATTGTGTGCAATTCTTAAAAAGGATATAGCCAAGTTGGAAAAGGTACAGAGAAGAGTGCCCAAAATGATAAAGGGGATGGAAGGATACCTCTACGAGGAAAGACTTAAAAGGTTCCGGCACTTTAGCTTGGAAAAGAGACAGCTGAGGAGAGATATGATAGAGATCTATAAAATAATGACTGGAGTGGAACGGTTAAACGTAGATCAGTCGTTTACGCCTTGAAAAAGTAGAAAGCCTAGAAGACATGCAATGAAGCTACAATGTAGCGCATTTAAGACTAATTAGAGAAACTTGTTTTCACTCAACACGTAATCCAACTTTGGAATTCGCTGCCAGAGGATGCCGTAAAAGTTGTTAGTGTAGCTGAGTTTAAGAGAGGTTTGGATAAGTTCCTGGAGGAAAAGTCATCAACCATTTATTAAAGAGGACTGGGGAAATCTACTAGTTCTCCCTGGGATAAGCAGCACAGACTCTATCTACCTTTTGGGAACTGGACTAGCCACTTTTAGGGACAGTATAGTGGGCTTGATGGACCTTTGGTATGACCCAGTATGGCATATCTTCTGTTCTTCCTTATCTATCACATCTTGTCTTCTCACTGTGGTTGCTCAGTTTTGTACCTGTATTGTCTGGCTCTTAATGTGTTTGAGCCATGAGGTGTCCAAATGCTTTCATTGTTCACATGGTCATACGAGAACAGCACAGGAATGGCTCACACTCACAGTACCAAGAGCTGCAGTGCTGAAAGAAAAAGCTAGATTGCTTACCTGTAACAGGGGTTCTCTGTGCACAGAAGGATAAGCCAGGTGCCGTCAGGTGGCTTTCCAAGGAGAAGAGCTGTCTCTGAGGCACTGCCAGCAGCAAATCTCCAAGGAAAGGGGAGGAGGGAGGTTGACAGTCAGGGAACCACACCTAGGGCCTTACAGTGAATTACACTGAGCTAGAGTCTTCTGAACAGCTTAAATCAAATAACTGCCTCCACAGTCATGATCCCAAACCCCCAACTCTCACCTGACTCTCTGCCAAAAAGGCAGATTATTGGATCACATTTACAGTAATTTAGTTTAAACCCTACAAATGACAAACTCTCTCTAACAAGTGTTAGTCACCCTTCCTGTCCCTCCTTTAGACCCACAACCCCTCCCTGATAACACATGAAGATCGCACAAGCCTCTCTAGGCACACACTTCCTAACAAGCTCTTTTTCAGAAACTCCCCCACTAGTCTGCAAGGCCTTGCTGTACCTCGGAGCCTCCTCTCCCCCTATATATAACATTCTCCTGGGGAAAAGGAAGCCACCGAGTTTTGATTCTCTCTCCTTCTCATGGTACCAGAAGCTGTCCCCCACCTCCGTGCGAACAGTTTCTGCTTCCCCATTGCTGTCCAGTTCCCCTCTCCTCCGTCCTGCTGTTTGCCTCCTGGTCTTCCTCTTGCAACACTCTGCAAGAACAGGGAAATGGCCAGAAATGCAAAGGCCCAGGGCCATCCAAGGTGCCTCTCCCCTCAGTCTAAACACGCAGCAAGGCACGGGAAGGCTGCATCTGAGAATTCTTGCTGTCTATTAGTGAAGAAGTCTAAGCATCCATCATCCTCTGAGCCAAAAAGAAATGTTGTCTTCCTTTTGGAACTTACTAAATTTACTTCCGATTAGATGGTTGCCAGAAAGCTAGAACTACCCCCCAAACAGCCAAAGGAGGCTTCTTCCTTCTCACTATTATTAAATCACATCTTCCGTCATCCCCTTAGTCCTGCAGTCAAAGGGGGCTCCTTCCTTCTAACTGCTAGCATCAAATGCCGGGCTAGTCACACACCTCACCTTAGCTGGCTTTCTGAATGAAGAGATTCTATTTAACATATTTTAATATACCGTTTTCCTACAAGTCAGAACAGTTTACATGGAACTGAAATTGATACAGGGAACAATTGAAGGAAACATTAAAACGGTTAACAATCAACATTTGTAACATTGTGCAGATAAAAAATGTAAGATTTTGTTTGTAGGATAAGGCGGGGCCACCAAACTACTTTAATGAGCTATTTTAGGGTCCTAATCCGCTGACACCTTCTCTTTGGCAGATCACTTGCTGCTTGTAGGAGCCCTCACTACACAGCTACACACAGGCTCTTGGCACAGGCCTACTTGCTAGAGGTATTTTTGCCACAGGCTTGAGTATCAAGCCACTCACTTGTTACATGTGCTTATAGCCACGGTGCTCTCATTGCAGTGGGGCGAACTAGTGAGTGCTCTCGGTAGAGCATAGGAAGACGTGAGCATTCGCCTATGCACGCACCTGTGGGTTGTACACCAGTGGGTGCTTTTGCGGTAGGAAAGAAGGGGGAAGAGGAAGTATGCTGGTAGCTGACCCTCTTGCACTATGCAAGATTATCCCTTTGATTAAACATTCTATCCCCAAAGAGTTTCCAATCTAAGTGTACGCACTGGGAGCTCCCGTTGACTTGCAGAAGGCAGAGTGCGTCTGTGATTTTCATCCCGTGCTCTTCTTGCTAAGCTTCATCATCCGACTACAGCACATGCTCACTGATCCGTTTCCATGGGACATGCAGGAGGTCAGTTCACCTGCAGTACGTTCTGTGCTCTCCCTAGGGATTAATTCAAGGTCACATGTGGTAGAACCGAGTTCTGGGAACTAGTCCACTCCACACAAAGAGATGCAGAACAGAGCATCATGACGTAGAAATGGGTTGGTGAGAGATGGCCAAGACCAGACATAGAAATAAAAAAGGGAAGATGGAGAGAGGCAGGACTGTTACCAGCTCAGCAAGCTCCAACTTCTCTTTTCCCAGGGCTGACACTGACAGGAAGGGCCAACGATGACCCTCACATTTCCTTAACACAGACGGGCAGAGAGAAATGCCGAACGCCCACACGGAGGAAACCTCCGCTTAAGTCACTTTCAGGAACTGGTGCACCAGGAGTGGGAGGGGAAACTCCGCCCGACGCTGCCGTCTAAGATTTAAAAATCAAAACGTGCCCGGTCTGGCCAATCGTGGTCACTGCAGCAAGTGCCAGCACTCAAACACAAGCTTCCTGTCAGTAGGCGTGGTGAGGGTTTCTGTGTGCATTTCTTTGTCTCAGATTATGACAGAGGACAAGGTTTGAGATTAGTACACAACTTCCCTTGTCTACTAGAGAAATTACAGAGGCAGCGATAAGAGCAGCAAAATCTCTACCCTACCCTTCTGTTCCAATAGCAAGACCCCCCTCCCACACACACATCACCACAGCTCTACCAATGCATCTCATTCCTGCCCTGGCACAGCCTCAGTACACCTCATGCCTGCCCTGCAGCACCCTCAGTTACTCCAGCACCGAGCCTCCAGTAACAGGCTAATTAGCAGAACCAAGAACCTTCAGGGTGGCAAAATAGGAAGTGTCTCCTCTTTTGAATTTGATAAATGAATCAACTGTGATGCAACAAAAACTGAAATAAAACACACAAACACATGCCTGGTCATGACTGTCCTCTGGTGGTACATCCGAGGATCATTCTTTAGGCTTTCTGATACAGCTCCCTATACTGTGACCTAGTACACAGACTTTTAATTCTCCAGAGCTGAAATCTCTGAAACTTAGCAGGGTCGGCTGGGGGAGAGATTGCAAGCAGTACAGAAAACTGTAAAAAAACAAACAAGGCCGATGCTCAATGGAATTCTTTTCCGAGTCAGTACTGCATTCAAGGACCTAGTGTAAATTATCTCCTCCTGGCTTTTCTTTTTATTCTCCTTTTAATCGAAACCTTGAATGTCCTACACTTTGGCAATACATGTTAAACTGTCGTGCGACTAAAGTCATCTGAAAACGAATCGGTGTTCCAGCACAGGGAAGGGAGCACTGACCCACTGAATTAAGAACAACTTTCTTCTGCTTTCGGAGAAGCTGTTAAAACAATTTCCTGTTTATTCTTGGCACATATATGAACTTTTGGATGAAATCTGGGTCTCTGGATTTAATGTGCAAACGCTGAGGATGTTGAGCCCTGGATATCCCAGCTAGTAAGAGAAAGACGTCATTTTACAGGTGTCACAATTATAGTCTACAAAGTGGTTAAATAGTAGCAGGGTAAGACGCAGGCTACAAAATACAAACCTCACATCATGTATTTGTAATGGTAACAAGACATATAGATTGGGAATAAATTACATACCAATTCACAACAGCATCCAATTCTTATCTCACATAAGTATGTTTAATAGCTTTTCTGTCAGTATTTTTGATCTCTGTGTCCAGTCAACATCCTTTTGCCTGGTATTACAGAGAAGGCAGCCTCATATTCCAGACAGAATTGCATATTATGCTGTTATCTGTTCACTTTTAAAAGCCCCTGCCCTAGAGAAGACTTGCAACCCCGGGGCTGGAGAGGTGCTTACTCAGACGTGCACACTTGCGGCCGACAGAAGCAGCCATCCTTCCTCTTCCCTCTCCACGTCTGAAAGCACCAATTTTACAACACCGCAAAGTCCAAATCCCCAACAGCCTGGGCACCTGAACCTGGACCCCCTGTGCCACTTACCCCTTTTCCAAGCAACTGTCTGGTGCTTCCGCCTATATATACACTTGCTAACATTACTGGCATCCTTGCAGTTCAACCCCTTAATGTCCAATATCTCCTAAAAAGAAAGTGCCCAGTGAAATGGCTTTGGACTATATATGTAACATATTCGACACATAAAAGAAACAAATAAAACAAGACCAGACCAATCAAGAGAGGAAATAGTAGGAATAAGTACAAAACTGGGACATTGCCAGGACATGATTGCTTCAGTTTAATTGAACCACAAGGTCAAATCCGCCCAAAACATCCACTAACCAAGAGGTCAGAACAACTGCAAGAGCTGACTGGAATAAATTTTCCTGTTGGAACGTTTGTTAAAAAAGCTTTAAACCTTACGGACAACAAACACGTCCTTTTAATCTTTATAAAGTGGTACCAGACAACTCAATGTGCAAAACAGAAAGTGCAACAAAATAAATGCGGCTTTAACTTAATGCAGTCTTGATCACGCCCTTTGCTGGTTTGGTACCACTTTAGAAGGATTAAAAGGACGTGTTTGTTGTTCGTAAGGTTTAAAGCTTGCATAACAAACGTTCCAACATGAAAATTTATTCCAGTCAGCTGTTGCAGTTGGTCTGACCTCTTGGTTAGTAGGACATGATTACTGGCACCCTTATAAACAATCAAATCGGTTTGAACACATAAGCCACATTCCCACTGCAGTAAAATTACACACACCTGTGATCGTCAGTTCTCACATGACTTGAATCAACCAAAGAATGATGGCGCTAATGTTTAAAATGACCACATTCACTCCCTGCTCCATTTTCAAAATGGTGAAAACAAAAGAGTTGCCTGAGACCATCAGAAGAGTCATTATCTCCAAACATCAAACTTCAAATGCGTACAAGGCCATCTCCAAAGACCTTGGGATTCCTGTCTCTACAGTTTGCAATGTTATTAAAATGTTTTCTGCTCATGGAACTGTCCAAAACCTCCCAGGAAGTAGTGGGAAAATGAAAAATTAATCCAAGAAGTCTCCAAAGGTCAGTGAAAACTGTTGGAAAAACACCACATACGTACAACATCGAAAGAATTTAAGGCTGACTTGGAGCAATCTGGAGTGCTGGTTTCAACATGCACCATTCACCACACACTAAACAAAGAAGGACTTCATGGGTGAAGGCCAAGGAGGACCCCACTGCTCAAAGACAGACACAATAAGGCATGCCCGATTTTTGCCCATACCCACCTTGAGAGACCACAATCCTTCTGGGAAAATGTTCTGTGGACAGATGAAACCAAACTTGAGCTCTTTGGCAGTGCAGACCAGCGATACATTTACAGGCGAAGAAATGAAGCTTATAAGGATAAAAACACCCTTCCTATAGTTAAATATGGGGGAGGCTCCATAATGTTGTGGGGCTGTTTTGCTGCCTAAGAAGCTGGAAGCATGGAATGTATTAAACGAGCATGAAGTCAGAGGACTACCAAGGTATTTTGGAGCAAAATATGCTACCTACTGTCAGAAAGCTAGGTCTGGGTCGAAAGTCATGGGTCCTCCAGCAGGGCAATGACCCCAAACATACATCCAGAAATACAAAAGAATGGTTAAAAAGGAAAATTGGACTGTTTTGAACTGACTAGCAATGAGTCCTGATCTCAATCCAATCAAGAACCTTTGAAAAGAGCTGAAATCTGCCATTGGTAAAGAAATCCTGGAAACATTCATGAGATGGAACAAAATCGCAGTTGAAGACTGGGAGAAAAACCAGCAGACAGATGTATGAAACACAGATGGCTATCACCACTGGGTTGTGCAAGCAAATATTAGCGAAGGGTGCCATTAATCCTGTCCAGGTCATATTTTGTTTTTTTTATCTCAGAAATTACCAATGTCTAAGTTGCACAGACTTTCTTTTTTTGTACACTGTTGAACATACTATTAAAATATCATAATGAGGATCACCGCACAGGATAGCGGTGAGAGGCTAGAGCTCCGCTTCCCCGCCAGGTAAAAGCAGCGATTACCTCCCACCAATTGCCCCGATCTTGTTAGTGTGAGGTGCACGCTGGTTCTGGAGGGTTTAGGGGACTGACGGCATCTAAAGAGCGGCTCCTTGATCTTCAGGAGTTTGCAAACGACTGGCCCTCTAGGATGAAGAAAGATGCTGCAAAAATGGCAGCTTTAGAGGCAGGCCAACGCAAGACCGTGGTAGCTGTACAGAGCAAAGACAGTGGGACTGATTCAGAGGGGGAAGAGCGAGTGTCCCTGGTGGAACTCCAGGCTTGGTTTTATGAGTTATCCTCAGTGAGGGGCGACACAGCTACTTTAGTGAGGAGTGAATTGCACAATTTTGGCACAAGTATGAATAACGTGGAGACCAATGTAGAGACCCAAGGTGAAGCAGTGGGAACTTTGGAGAAATAGCAGAATGCAGAGCTAACTGATGACAATATGGAGAATCGCAGCTGCCACAGCAGCCTTCGGTTTCAGGAGATCCCGGAGGCAGCTCAGTATGCGGAGAGTGCTGTGGTGGTTAAGAAACATTATCGCAGCCCTTTGGGAGGGGGAGGAGTGACTGTCCTGCTGTGACTTTGGATCAGGCTCACCATACTCTGGGTCCAGCCCGGGTTCATCTGCCAAGAGATACAGTGGTGTGTTCTCACAGTTACACCATCAAAGAGCAGGTAATGGCGAGGGCTCAGCGGAAGGGGCATATCACATGGGACTTTCACACGGTGGAAATCTTTGAGGATTTGTCTCCAACCACATTGAGGCACCGTTGTGATTTTCAGGACATTACCCAATGGCTGCGGACTCTAGAGGTACACTATTGATAGCAATTTCCATTTGCTTTAGCGATCACCAAGGAGGGCCGCATGGTCCATGCGAAGACCACGGTGGAAGTGTTGGCTGGCTTGAAGGAACTGGGCATAGTGGAGACTGCGGAGCTAGAGGTTCTGGCGGGACCCCCACTGTCAGTGACAGTCAGAAGCGAAATGGCAAAGGGTGGAGAGGAATAAGCATCTCCGACAAGAGCACAGCCAGGCAGCATCTTTGGACTCTAATGATTGAAGCAGGACTGTGTGGGAGTCACACACTAATGTCTCTTGGGGAGGGTGGAGGGCACGCACCAACCACTTTCACTGTAATTTGGAGTGTGCTTACTTGTGCGGAGTGCTTGGAAAGAATGTGTCAGTGCGTGGGGTGTGAGTGTTTGGGTGGGCAGAAAGGGCAGGGGACTGGGCTCAGGAACACTGGAGTAAGGAAATCGGGGGTGGGGTGGGGGCTTCGGGGGGGGGAACAGAGTAGAAGGAATGGGCTTTGCGGGGATGGTGTGGAGCTCTAGAGGGAGTGACTTTCACCAGCCTCTGTGTATATTGCTGCCTAGTGGAACGGGCAGCCTGGTATGGGTGGGTGGGGGAGGGATTAAGGATGTACAGTGTTCAGGGCAGACTGACTGTGAGGGCAGCCAGTTTCCATGGGTACCCTCTGGCTTGCTCCGTTAACGCTAAAGGGCTTAATTTGCCTAGAAAGAGATGGAGGCTGGTTACAACGGGACATAGTGTGTGTGCAGGAAACTCATCTCCAGGTATGGGACCAGTCACTCTGTGGCCTGAAGAGGGAAGGGGGAAATCAGTGGGGTTGCCATCCTGTTAAGGAACTCCTTGCAGATTGAGGTGCAAGGGGAGAAGTGTGATGCTGAGGGTCATTTTATGTGGCTCTCAAGGGGCAGTTGCAAGGTAATTTGCTTGCAGTAGTGTGTGTATATGCTCCCAATCAGGGTCAAGGAGCTTTCTTTAACAGGCTCAGTTCAGAGTTATCAGGGATCTGGAGGGATCCATAGTGGTGGCTGGTGACTTTAATGTGGTGCTTCACCAAAGGGGGATAGGCTGGGAACAGTGTGCGTGAAGATGGCAGGCCACCCCAAGCTGTTGTATTATTTTCAGACTCTGCCTGTGAGCATTCCCTGGGGAGACTTAATGAGGGTTCAGAGGAAACTGTTTCAGTACATTTGGTGAAAACAGTGCCTAACCTGTATTGGTATTATATAGTGGTGCAGCTAGCTAATGTGGTGGGATGGCACGAGGGGGAGCCATAAATTGGTACAAATAGCAGACCACTATATTCGGGGGTCCCATTTCAACATTTAGTGTGGGGTTCGGGTAGGGAAGCGGAAGTGTGTAGCCCGTTCGTTCGACAGGTGAAACAGTTGTGGTGGTGATCAGTGTGCCGCCAGCAATTGGGCAAGGCACAGTTTTTGCTGCAGTCCATACAATACAATTCAGCATTCCCGCCAGGCTTGGTGGACCCACTCTTTCAACGTTGGGAGAGGTTGCGTCTTAGCACATTGATTTAATTGTGCCTGGATGGAGAATTAGACTCTTGAGGATTTGCAGGATTGTTATGGGTTGGGTCCTAGGGACCGATATGGCTATATGCAGCTGAGGCATTGGCTTGGGGGCAAACTGTGGGTTCCGGTGGTGGAGCAGGATTTGACAGACTGAGCATCTTTACTAGTACCCAGCAGCCTGGAAGAAGGTGACATCTCCAATTTATAAACTGGTGGGTAAGCATGGGGAGTGTAGAGCATGCTTTCAGGATCAGTGGGAGGAAAATCTTGGGCAGGTATGGGAAGATGCTAGTTGGGGAACTACTTTCAAGCATGTGGGCAAGGGCTTTATTGCGGCTCAACAAAGAAAATGGCTACAAAGTCCTTTATTGCTGGTACTTAAGTCCAGTTAGGGTGCATAGGATGTTGCCCGGCTACCCTTTGATGTGCTGGAGGGGCTGCAGGCAAGTGGGCACCTATCTACATATGTGGTGGGAGTGCCCCTGTTTGCAAGACTATTGGAAAGGGGTGCAGGGAGGAGTACAGGGATTGGTGGGACAAGGTGGGCATTCTGTCAGGGGCGGGGAGTGTAGAGTAGCAAGGGAATGTGGTGTATGTGTGATGGGAGGTGGCCTTACACTGCAAAGCTGCACATGTTCCAACTGTTGTCTCTTGGACAGCTCATATGCATAGTATTTACATCATGGAAAGACTTACAGCTGTTTGTCAAAATAAGCTCCATGTATTTGAGAGGATCTGGGA
The DNA here is from genome assembly GCA_033557465.1 of Ichthyophis bannanicus. Taxonomy (NCBI): domain Eukaryota; kingdom Metazoa; phylum Chordata; class Amphibia; order Gymnophiona; family Ichthyophiidae; genus Ichthyophis; species Ichthyophis bannanicus. The sequence continues at coordinate 3,473,695 of CM066035.1, forward strand.
ACCTTTTGTAAGTAAATATGTACCACAGTGCTGTTTGAGGGGTGGGAGGGCTTGTCTGGGGGGGGGGGGGGTAGCTACTGAATGCTTTTTTGGGGGAGGGGAGATTTCTTGTTATAAAAAATTATTTTTCAACAAACAAATTAAAAACAATATATATACATATTTTTTATGACATCATACAGTTAACATATTTCCAATTACTTCTCAAGATATTGTACACAACCTACCTAAAATGCAACAGTGTCACAATAATGTTGACCAAAACTGTATCTAGCTTATAGAATAATGGAAAAATATTCTCTGGATTTCACAGCCCCAAATCTCTGCGATGAATCCAGGTTGTGACAGTCAAGCTCTTGGCTCAGACACTCAGTCTCTCAGATTTAGCTCTTTCCACTTGGTTTCCTGCCCTGGCTTACAATACAAAACTAGCCCAAGCCACAAATACACAGAGGATGAGGCTGTCTGAAATGAAGAGCTATACTCTGCAGCATTAGCAGGGGGCACTTTCCCTAAAGCACAGTCGGCTAGCCCCACCTCGCGGGGTCTGTCCCACCACACTGGATAGAACTGAGCTAGCTTCCCCTACCAGAAATACAAAATGCAACATCACAAAAACTCATCACCAAACGAGGGGAAAACAAGCCCACGGAACTGAAATAGCGGAGCAGGCAGCCAAAGGTTTCAGTTCTGTTGCTGTCAAAGCACTCGGCTTACATCAGGCTATGGGTACGTCTGCACACTGGTATGAGGTGAGAGATTTAAACTCCCTCGCAGCAAGTATTGCAATCCTCTTTTACCCCACAGCATCCAGCATGGATTCACCAGGGGCAGCTCTTATCAGACAAATCCGATTGATTTCTTTGACTGGGTGGCCAGGGAGTTGCACCGAGGGAGAGCCCTAGATGTGGTGTATTTAGATTTCAGTAAAGCCTTTGACACCCTTCCGCACAGGCGACTCATAAACAAACTGAGCACCCTACGGATGGACCCTAAAGTTACTGCTTGGGTTGGAAATTGGTTGAGTGGAAGGCGACAAAGGGTACAGGTAAATGGAGCTCACTCTGAAGAGAAGGTGGTCACCAGTGGTGTACCCCGGGGATCTGTCCTTGGTCCGATTCTTTTTGACATCTTTGTTAGTGATATAGCAGAAGGGCTGTCAGGTAAGGTTTGCCTCTTTATTTATTTATTTATTTTATTTATTTAACACTCATTTTTATACCGCATCTTCCAGAGATCAGTTGCGGTGTACAAATAACAACAATCAACAAAGCGAAGTTTGTTTTACATGGAACATCTTAATTTTACATAGAACATCTTAAAATATCATACATTAAACAAAGTTAAGTCTTTGCAGTTGATACCAAAATCTGCAATACAGTAGACACCCAGGAAGGTGTAGATAACATGAGGAGGGATCTAGCTAAGCTTTAAGAATGGCCTAAAATTTGGCAGCTAAGATTTAATGTTAAAAAATGCAAAGTCATGCATTTAGTAACATGGTAACATAGTAAATGACAGCATATAAAGACCAGCATGGTCCATTCAGTCTGCCCAGCACGACGGCAAGAGTAGGTGCACCCGCCGCTCCGCCACCCCTCCCCACGTCCCTGTTTAGGGGTGAACCCACCACACCATGTAGGACATCCCTATTTGTTGAGAAATTAGATGGTTCAGTTCATTTTGATTTTATCCTGTTGCTGTAAAGGGATCCACTGTGTCTGTCCCATGCCGTTTTGAATTCAGTCACTGCGTTTGCCCCCACCACTTCCATCGGGAAGGCATTTCAAGCATCCACCACCCTTTCTGTGAAAAAGTATTTCCTGACATTGCCTTTCAATTTACCACCTCACAGCTTCATGTTGTGCCCTCTAGTTGTACGGCTTCCCCGTCGTTGGAAGAGGTTTGTTTGTTCATTATTTCCCTTCAAGTATTTAAAGGTCTGAATCATATCTACCCTGTCCCTTCTCTCCTCCAAAGTGTACATGTTTAGGTCGTCAAGTCTCTTCTCATAAGGCTTCTGACGCAGGCTCCAAATCATTTTAGTCGCCTTCCTCTGAACAGTTTCCAGTCTTTTTACGTCCTTTGCAAGATACGGTCTCCAAAACTGAACACAGTATTCCAAGTGAGGCCTCACCAGTGACTTGTACAGTGGCATAAGTACCTCTTCCTTTCTGCTAGTGATTCCTCTCTGTATGCAGCCCAACATCCTCCTGACTTTTGCCACCTTGAGATCTTCAGAAATAATCACACCAAGGTCTTTCTCCTGATCCGAGAATACTAACCTCTCGCCCCCTATCACGTACATTTCCCTTGGATTTCTGCTACCCAAGTGCATGACTCTGCACTTCTTTGCATTAAATCTTAATTGCCAAGCATTAGACCATTCTTCCAGCTTTTGTAGATCTTTCCTCATGTTAACCACTCCCTCGGGGGAGTCAACTCTGTTGCACATTTTCATGTCATCTGCAAAAAGACATACTTTTCCATTCAGTCCTTCAGCAATATCACTCACAAATACATTGAACAGTGCCGGGCCCAGGACCGACCCCTAGGGCACCCCGCTAATCACCTTCCCTTCATCCGAGTGAGCTCCATTTACCATCACCCTCTGTCGTCTGTCAGTCAACCAATTTCTGATCCAATTTACCATCTTAGGATCCATCCCCAAGCTACTGAGTTTATTGATAAGCCTCCTATGAGGAACAGTAACAAAGGCTTTTCTGAAATCCAGGTAGATGACATCCATCGCATGTCCCTGATTTAGCTCCCTGGTCACCCGGTCAAAGAACTCAATCAGATTTGTTTGGCAAGATTGTCCTTCAGTAAAACCATGTTGCCTTGAGTCTTGCAACCTGTTGGGGTTTGAGAAAGTTCACTATTCGCTCTTTCAGAAGTGCCTTCATTACTTTTCCCACCACCGAGGTAAGGCTCACGGGCCTGTAGTTTGCCACTTCTTCCCTGTCACCACTTTTGTGTAGAGGTACGACATCAGCCGTTCTCCAGTCCTGAGAAACCTCTCCTGTTTCCAAGGATCTGTTGAAAGCATCCTTTAACAGCCCTGCAAGAACCTCTCTGAGCTCTTTCAGAATCCTGGGATGTATCCTATCTGGTCCCATGGCTTTGTCCACTTTCAGTTTTGCAAGTTGTTCTAACACATCATCTTCTGTGAATGGTGTGGTATGTACTTCATTCCCATTTTTATAATATTTGGGAGTCACAGGTGGTCCTTCTCCAGGACTTCGTTTAGTAAAAACAGAGCAGAAGTATTCGTTTAGCAATTTTGCTTTTTCAATGTCACTTTCCACCAGTCTGTTCGCAGCACTTCTGAGTCCTGCAATTCCACCTCTGATCTTCTCCCTTTACCGAATTTACCTGAAGAAGGTTTTGTCGCCACACTTATTTATTTTATTTATTTATTTTATTTACATTCTCTTATATACCGCGCTATTCTGCATCAGTGCGGTTTACATTGAACTGTAGGGCTGGTACCCCTGCAATTCTACATGCAAATCTCTGGCCTGCTCAGCAACTCAGGCCTGAACCAAACTGCACCAAACAAGATGGATTCTTCACTTCGCTTTTGCTGTGTTCAGCTATAAGCCTGTCCTTCATGCAACTGCTTGCACAGCGTTTCTAAGTGTGCATGCATACAGAGGCTATTGTCCGTGGCTGGCCTTGGACACTTGTACATGCCCAGAAGTTACATACTGTTGCTTCTGCCTGACTTTTACCATGGCTCCTTTGTTTGCAAGACGCTGCGCATCATCTACCTTCTGATTCGCTGAGAACACCTCAGACTGACTGCTGCCAACCAATCATCGGACCTATGACGGAGGATTCACACACAGAATTCTGCATTCTGCGCTGGAAAAGTTAGCTACTTCTAAGTAGCGGTGAGAGAAGGAGTTGGGGGTTTTTCTCCCCACCTGGACATAGACTTCTGCACCGGCCCTGCTGCTGTGCACTGCGTACCTGATTCCTGAGACTTTCGCCAGACGTGTGGGCTAGGCCGTCCTTCACAGGTCTGAGATAAGACTTTCACTGATCCCTCCGGTTCGGACTTACTGCGGCTCGCCTCTGAAGGGGCTGGAGCCGGCATTAGCTAACAGCTGCATCCTTGGACGAAGCTGTCTCTGCCGACGGAGCTAAGGTACCGCCTTATCTCTCCTCTCCTGGAAGGGCAAAGGGGTTAGCAATATATTTCTTACTTTTCCTAAGTGCAGAGCGAATCAGTGACGTCTGGTTTACTAGTCTGTAATTATTACGTTGTCCAAGTGTATATCTGTACAATAACAAATTGTTACTTTATGTTTCTAATTAGCCATATATATGTGTTTGTATATTTTTCTATTTGGTTGCCTATAATAAAGTCTAATATATATCTGCAGAACAGAATTCTTTCGTGGCTCATTGCCAGAATAACTTCCGAACCTTGGGCTGTATATTAGTAGCTATCTCCCCTAGACAACAACAGAGAGTCTAACTTATTTTTGTGCTACGAATATACCCGACAGAACAAACTGAAATTACATTGAACAGGGCATTATAACTTGGAGATAACTATTTTACAGGGAACATGGGCTATGGAGGGTTAAGTGGTTTGCCTAAGACCACAAGGAGCACCTGTGGGACTAGAAACCCCAGTCCTTCCGGCCCAAGGTTGCTGTCCTCTAGTGGGATTTGAACCCCCGACCTTCTAGCCTGAAGTACCTTGCCCCAACCACTAGGCCACTCCTCCACTCCACTTAACATCATTAGCCATCTTTTTCTCTGCCTTTGATTTTGCTATCCTTATTTCTCTTTTTGTCTCTGAGTTTGATCTGTATTCATTTCTGTGTTCCTCTGTTTGCGAGCTTTTGAATCTTGTGAAAGCTGTATTTTTTGCCTTTATTTGAGCAGCCACTTCTTTGGAAAACCAAATAGGTTTCCTTCTCCTCTTGTTTTTGTTTACTTTTGTTACATATTTATTTGTTGCCACTTTTATTGCCACCTTTAGTTTAGCCCATAGTAATTCCACTTCCCTAATCTCCTTCCACCCTGTCAGCTCCTCCTTTAGGTACTCGGCCATTTTATTGAAGTTGGTGTTTTTGAAGTTTAGGACTTTGAGCTTGCTATGATTGGCTTGTACCTTGGCTTTTATCTCAAACCACACCGTGTGATGATCGCTGCTGCTCACAGGGGCACTCACGCTGACATTCGACACGCTATCACCGTTGGTGAGCACTAAATCCAGCGTTGAGCTTTCCCTGGTTGGTTCCATCACCATTTGTCTAAGTAACGAATCTTGGAGAGCATCCACGATTTTTTTTTGCTTCTTTCCAGATTTGAAGAAGGAGTAATCATAAGAACATAAGACATGCCATACTGGGTCAGACCAAGGTCCATCAAGCCCAGTATCCTGTTTCCAACAGTGGCCAATCCACATCAGGTAGATTAAAGTCTCCCAATATGATTGCTTCCCCTTTTGTGGATATCTTGGCAATATCTATATAATCAATTCGTTATCTATCTCTTCAATTTGAGTCAGAGGTCTGTAGACTACAGCAGTATGGATGACAGTGCCATTTCCTCTTTCCAACACAATCCAGAGCGCTTCTTCTTGTCCCCATGCCCCCTGCATTTCAGTAGCTTTAATATTGCTTTTGACATACAAGGCTACTCCTCCTCCTCTTCCATTTTCTCTGTCTCTTCTGAATAGATTATAGCCAGGTATGACTATATCCCAATCATGCGATTCGTTTAGCCATGTTTCTTTAATGGCCACAATGTCCAAATCCGTTTCCACCATTAGGGCTTCTAGGTCTGGAACTTTGTTAGCTAAGCTTCGAGCATTTGTGCTCGTTGCTTTCCAGCATTTACCTGGCTTGTGTGAATTTAGCATTAATTTTGTTCTTCCTACATGTTCCCACTTGTTTTTGATGTGTGGTTTAAAAATGTGGCTGTTTCTGATTTTAATCTGCTTTTGCAGGGGGTGATGTCCAGAGCTTTACCTTCTACATCCGTCACCCCCTTTTTCTAGTTTAAATGCATATCCACATATTGCTTGAATTTTTCACTTAGGATTCTTTTCCGTGCGACAGAGAGATGTAGTCCATCACCACAGTATAGTCTCTTGTTGTTCCATCTGTTACCCCAGTTGCCAATAAATCTGAATCCTTCTTGTTTGCACCAGGTCTGGAGCCATGTATTAAAGCTGTTGATGCGATGCAGCCTTTTTGCCCCCTTACCAAGAACAGGTAGAACTTCTGAGAATGCAACGGTGTTAACAATGGGCTTGAGTTTCTCTCCCAGAGATTGGAAGTCCTTTTGGACTGTAGAGGCACTGTTTCTAGCCAGGTCATTTGTGCCCAAGTGGATAACATCAAGTTTGGAGTGTTCACGTTCTGTGCTAAGTAATTCAACAATGTGGCTTGTGTTCTTGCTGGCTGAAGAGCCTGGGAGGCACCTGATTATCTTCTCTCCTTTGAGCTGTGTTCCCAAGTTGATGCCACTGATGATGGAATCTCCAAGTAGTAATAGTTTGCTGTTTGGTGAGGTTTTCTTCCTATTTGGTCCTTTAGCAGGAGATTGGGCATTGTCTGTCTCATTTAAGGGCCCTTCAGTTTCTTTGGATTGGGCATCCTCATTCGCCAAGGCAGAGAAGGCATTATGCAGGGATATCGCCTGATGCATAGGATGCCTCTGTGTCACAGGTTGCAATCTCCCAGAACCCACTGTGATCCATTTGTTCCTGGGGTGTTTCATTCTTTGTGGGAGCAGTGGTGGACTTTGTTCAGTTTGTGTCTTAGAAGATGTGCGCTTCATTGCAGCCAGTTCCTCCCTCAGTTCCTCATCCTCATTAGCCAAGGCAGAGAAGGCATTATGCAGGGATATCTTTTGATGCATAGGATGTCTGTGTGTTACAGGTCTCAATCTACCAAAACCCACAGGATCCACTTGTTCCTGGGGTGTTTGATGCTTTGTGGGAGCGGTGGTGGATATTGTTCAGTTTGTATCCTAGAAGAGGTGCGCTTCATTGCAGCCAGTTCCTCCCTCAGTAGGGTCACCTCCTTATACATGGCAGTCTTCCCTTAGTAGAGTCAGTTCTTTATGCATGGCAGCTGACCTGAGGCACATAGGACAAGCTCTGAGGTTCCAAATGATTTGTCTTGGAATGAAAGTACTGCAGTTATTGCACTGAATAGATGACATGCTGAATAAGCAGTCCTAGAAAGAGAAAAGGAAGAAGAAAAAAGGAGGAAGAAGATGTGGGCTCTAACACAAGTTAAAGGGATAGATGGCAACGTATGCGAGTACTATATAGGCAATGCAGCCCCTGGGGTGGGTGGGGCGAGGGGTAGGGTGGGCAGGAACCTAAGTGTCTCTGACCAGTAGGCTGTTCCTGAACTGGGGGCACCCACAGATATCTTCTCCAAGGCTACCCAGAAAAGCAGTAAGTCAGATTATCCTCAAGCTTAATTTATAAGCACAGTTAATCTTAAATCAACAATTCCCACAAAACAGACAGTGAAACTCTGAAACCAGCAGAGATGAGAAAGAAAATTAGTCTTAGCTATGTGAAAGATTCACAGCTCCTGCAGCTGGTCTCAGACCCGTAAGTCTGCAGCAATCCAAGGGAGCAATATAGTATAGGGGGTGAAGTACTTTTGTCTACTAAAGAAGAGCAGGACCTAGGCATGATTGTGTCTGATGATCTTAAAGTAGCTAAACAGGTAGAAAAGACGACGGCAAAAGCCAGAAGGATGCTTGAGTGTATAGGGAGAGGAATGGCTAGCAGAAAAAAAGGAGGTGATAGTGTTTCTGTACAAGTCTTTGGTTCGATCTCATTTGGAGTATAGTGTGCAATTCTGGAGACCGCCCCTTCAAAAGGATGTGAACAGGATGAAGTCGGTGCAGAGGGTGGCTACTAAAATGATTAGTGGTCTTCATTATAAAGCATATGAGGACAGACTGAAGGATCTTAATATGTACACCTTAGAGGAAAGGCGGGATAGAGGTGATATGATTGAGATGTTTAAATACCTCTGTGGCATAAATGCACAGGAGGAGAGCTTCTGAAAGCAAGCTCTGCTACGAGGGGACATGGGATGAGGGTGAAAGGGGATAGATTCAGGAGTAATATGTGGAAATATTTCTTTACGGAAAGAGTGGTGGATCGATGGAATAGTCTCCCAGTGGAGGTGGTGGAGATGAGGAGAGTATCTGAATTTAAAGCATGGGACAAACACAGAGGATCTCTAAAGGAAAAAAGGAGGCTGTTGCAGTGGTTGATATGGAAGGACAGACTAGATAGGCCATGTGGTCTTTTTCTGTCGTCATGTTTCTATCTTTCTATCTGAGATGGTCTGGGGCAATGGTTACAGTTTTATTTCTTCTACTGGATTGATTACGTTGTGCTATTCACACTGAACCTTATTGATTCTATAGCCATTTGTCGTATGTTTGATTTTATGTTTTGTTGATAGTTGATTTTTGGGCCTATAGCAGTATAACAAATGCTACAAATAAAAAAGTCTACTTCTGAACATACTGAAAAGACCTCACACTACATCTGTGGCAATCGCAAACAGCAGAGGTCTGGCTCTCTCCTGCAGCTCCGACTCTTAGCATAGGATCACCAGACCGCAGCAGATCAGAGACAAATTAAGCCAGGCCTAATTTATCTCTATTGCATCTCTGGATCTGTAGTTTCAATTTCTCTAACAGATCCAAAAAAACTCTGGTTAAATGTCGCTCCCATTCCCTCCCCTCTCCCCAGTCACTGCCAAAAACCGTAACATCTATACACTGAGGAACTGTGTTATCGCAGAACAGAAATGCAGACTATAAATCAAGAAAGGCTCCAAGTTCAAGGCTTCCTCACAGTCCCATCTTCTCCTTTACCTCCCTCTGTCTACTCCCTCCTCCCTCCTCCTTTAACCCCCTAGCAGGACCTCAAACTCCCTTATCAACGCATAAGCAAGCTGTTGAAACACCGTTGTAGAGACAGTGTGCTCATGGAAAGTGCACTATACTGGAATTCTCCCTTAAAGTATGATTAATATGACAATATATTTGAGTGTTCTAATCCCTACTGTGGTGTGTATTTTTATAACCTAATAATTTGGAAAAAAAATTGCACCCAACCCCCATGTGAAGTTCCTTGCTTCTTCTCTCCAAATGTTTTCATATTTAATCTCTGGGTATCTCCTCACATAATGCCTTGTCTACTATTAGGGCTACAGAGCCACAACAAGCCACAAATGAGGCCCTGGCAAGTTATAAATGATCTAGATTTGGAGACCCAGAGGGACCTGTAGGCTTGGGTAAGGCCTGCTATCCAAAAAAGCTCTCCCTAAAGAGCCACTCGCCAGAGGTTGAGAGCACAGGCTGTCTTGAATAGTACGAAGGATTTCATGATGATCCTAAACGCACCCTAGAGCCAAGGTACAGCGTTTGCCACACAGGTATTTTCCACTCCAGTCCGTGGCCCGCATCCCACTCAAGGACTAAAGAATAGGACAGCTCGGGCAGCGTTGTTTTGCAGAGGTGACATGGTATCTGTTCTGATGGAAGCAGATCTCTTGTCACTTACAGAAAGATTAGGGAGGCCAGACAGCTGCATGTCTCACATACCCTTTAGGGCTGGCCTGACCCAGCTCTTTTTCCACCTATCATCAAGCCTTCTGGAGTTCCTACACTTAGGATGCAGGACTGGAGAGCCGATAGCCCAGGAATGGTTTCCAGCATCCTAAAGAACCCAGAGCAAGATGGCAGTGGCTGCAACACAGTAAACGGTAAATCCTTTCAGCTTTTTCTTCACGAGAAACGGTAAGGCCCAAGCCACAGGGCAGATCGTGATGGAGTTGCTCACCTTCGCTACAAGCTTAAATCAGTGGCTGACAGTCAGAAAACCGTTAGACTGTCTTGCATTTCTCCGTCTGTGACACTGCATGCCCACAGAGGCAAGAGGGACTTTAAACTGCTCTTCCTCTACCTCTGGTCTGGGGATGACTTTGCAGCTCCCAGCACCATGCTATCACAGCAGTTGACTCCTGCGCAAGGCCCAGACGTCTAGCTCCATGCCAGCTGAGAAATACGGCAGAAAAGAATGAGGAGAGTGGCAAGACGTTTCCGTAATCCTTGCACAGCAGTGAAATAAAAATCTGACTGAGGAACACAGCATGTGTCGTTGGTAAATGGACTCCACTGAAGCTAATTGAGCCTATTTACTACTAATACTACACATAATACGTTTGATAAATCGTTACTTTAACGACTCACCCATATAGAAAAGAATAAACCTCCGGATGAGAGCTGGAAGAACATGATGTGCCCTGCAGGGGGCTCCGCTGGTGGCAGGGCCGGGAAGCTCAGAAGAGAAGAGGAAAGGTGCCATACCTCAGGACTTACTGTGTTTTTCTTCGTCATCCGCCAGAGAAGACACGTCAGCAGCATGTGGCCGAGTGAAGAGAGCATGAACATAATGAAGGCGTCCTCATGCACCTCTGCAGCGGGAAGAAAATGGGGAGGACATTAAGGAGATGGCAGGAAAATGGGACTCCACAACCCCCCCCCCCCCATCACTTTTTTGGGCATTTCTAAAGATAATAAAGACCAAGTATGCTTTATTCCCCCAGCACCACAGAAAACAGCAGATAAAGACCATACAACCATCCATAAGAACTATAACAATCTACAGTCTCTACTTCTCCCATGCTTTCTTGAATTTAGATACAGTTCTTGTCTCCACCACCTCCCTGGGAGGTTGCTCTACACATCCACCACCCTTTCCATAAAGGAAAATTTCCCCAGATTACTTCCGAGTCTATCCAATTTCACCTTCATCTTATGACCCCTCGCTCCAGAGGGAACTGCTGGCCATGGTGAACTTTCGTTGCTAAAGAAAAGCTCTCCCTCTCAAAATGTACGTCTTTCTCTCCCTATCATAAATTTTCAACATACACCAGGTAAAGGAGTCTCCCAGTTTTGACCTTCCCCTCCCTATCCATAACACGTTCGTAAGTTCGTGAGCCATTGTTTTGGGAAGTCCACCTCCTCACTCAACCATTGCTGTCAACCAGGTGGCATAATGCGAGTATCCTCTTCTGTATAGGAAAAGCTCAGCACCCCAAGCTATTCATAGAGACCTATGCCTCCAGATTTACGCACACTCAATAGAGGTCTAGGCTCGGGCTAGTGAAGGAATATGCATTCTCTGCCACACATGCTCTATTTTACAGGTACTGTATTTTATTTTATTATACAGGCATGAACTACAGACATATAAACGTGCCTAAAGCTAGACAGATGTACAATATTACCCTCTAAGTGTATACTTGTATATTTTATAAAATGTGTTTACACCCCAACTTCATCTCTGCTCAGCTCAAAGTACTCCCACGGAACGCCCGCATGTGGCATGCATAAAATTATACGTCATCTTGTTGGCGCGCATGTATATATAAAGGGCTGCATGATTTTATTTTAAAAACCTTTTCTGTGGGTAAAAACAGGCTTTACACACAGAAACACCTTCATAAAAAGTACCTCCACGAAGACTCGTTTCTTCCAGTTGGATTACTAACGTGGTTGGTGCTGCTGAATTTCCACAGGTACCATCACTAACCGGTTAGCACTGGGGCGTGCCAGGGACAGCACCCATTGCTAACCGGGCAGTGGTGGATTTGAGCCGCTGCTCCGGTTAGCGATAAGCGGTGAAAGTTAGGCACAAGAAACTCTGGTTTATCTTTCACCGCAGAGGCCAACTGGGCAACGGCTCAAACTCATTGCAGTCCGGATAGTCAATGCCAGAGCCCGGAAAGAGTCCCGAAAAGAATATCCAGATTTTGACATTCAAAGCCGGCAGCTTTAGCAGCACTAGTCACCGGCACTGAATATCAGGCCCCCAAACATCTCGATTGCATAAGTCTTCACACCTCTTGAGTCAATACCTAGAGAAAGCTCTTTCTGCAGCAACAGCAGCCACGAGCCACTTAAGGCATCTGTGAACTCTGCGCAGCGGGATGGTGCAGTTTGTGCCAGTGTTGGCAGAATAGTTCAGGCTCTTTCCAGTTGTCTGGGGATTGTCTATGGACTGCGGTCTCCAAGGCCTGCCAGGTCTGGGTCTCTCAAGGACGTCCTCCTTCCTCTTGCTGGGCCATCCCATTATTGCTTTTGCTTTGTGCTTGGGTCAGTGCCCTCAGGCAGGATAAGACAGAAAATCTAGGCAGCTGTCAGAAATAAAAGTGGTTGGGGAGGGGCCACAGCAAATTCTACTGCGGGGGGAGGGGCTATCCTGAGTTGGCCCCAGAGTTGGTTCAAGAGTTTGGCCCCCTAGGCAAACCTTAAGCCTAACATCCGCCTCTGGCTGTCAAAATCTATTGCTTAGCTCTGAATGCTCTACTTTTTGCCGCCTCCAGAAGTTGCCACCCTAGATGGTTGCCTAGTTTGCCCAGTGGTTGGCCCAGCCCTGGGTCTCCCTTTGTTTCTTGCTCCCCCATACACTGTTCTCCGGTCGGCAGGAGTCCATGAACAATGCTCCTCACCTGCTGCTTCCTCCCTTGCCAATTTTCCTCTACAGTCACACAGGAGGCTCCATTGGTGGGAGTTTTCAAAGATATTTCTATTAGGACGGGGAGTTCAATGTGCTTGTTAATACCCTGACTGTCCTCTCCAGTGCTAGGTCTAACACAGACAAGAATAGGTTTCCCTGCAGGATTTACCTATACTATGCACTATTCATCCTTCCCTCAATCTTCACATGTCCCAACTGCTACAAAGCATCCCCACAACACAATACTGCAACCGTCAGGCTTTACTGCAGGGACAGCATTAGCAGAGTGATTGGCTGCGTTTGTTTTAAGCTACATATTTTCTGAGCACCGAGACCAAAAAAGTTATATTCTGATCTCAATGCCCAGAGGGCACTGGCAGAGGGAGGTGGAGCAGGTTGGCATGTAGTGACCGAAGAACTCGGGGGGGGGGGGGGCATGAAGGTGGAGAAGATCGGACAGATAAGTGGGGTTACCAGTATGAAGGGCCTTGTGAACAAGTATCAGAAGCTTATATTGGAAGCGGTATTCGAGGGGGAGTCAGTGGAGATGAATCAAGAGAGGGGTGACGTCGGAGTGGGTGGCGTGCATGATAAGGCAGGCAGCGGAGTTTTGGATGAGTTGTAGGCAGTGGATGGACTACTGTGGGAGAAAGAGGTAGATGATATTGCAGTAGACAAGTTTCACCATCGCCGGGGTCAAAAGAAGGGTAGTGAGAGAAGAGGGGGACAAAAAAGGGCGAACAGCACGGATGCAGCAAAGAGAACAGAAAGCCTGACTGATAAGAGATGAGACATGTGCCTGAAAGGTAAGGGAGGAGTCAAGAACTATCCCAAGGCAACAAAGGGTGTCAACCACAGGGATGAGACCAGAGGGGAATGCGGGAGCCAGAAAAGGTGGGGGAGCAGAAAAAGAAAAACCAGATGGCGGCAGTTCTGGAGGGATTAAGATGTAGAAAGTTGTCCGAGAACCAAGCAGCAATGTTTGAATGGCAAGTATTCAAGGGGAGCAGATCGGGGGCTGAAAGGTCTGCGTAATAGTAAGCCGTAATACCTGCTGTTGAATAAGTAAAGTGAGGGAGATTAAGAAAATATTAAACAAGAGGAGCACCACAGGTGAGTGGAAGAGAGGGGGATGTATGCAAGGGAAGCGAGTCATCATGGACAGAGAAAGACTGGTGACAAAGAAACGAATGAAACCAACAATAGACAGTGCCACAGATCCCCAGATAGTGAAAATGAGCAAGAGTGCTGTTATTTATTTACATTCTCTTATATACCGCGCTATTCTGCATCAGTGCAGTTTACATTGAACAAACTGAAATTACATTGAACAGGGCATTATAACTTGGAGATAACTATTTTACAGGGAACATGGGCTATGGAGGGTTAAGTGGCTTGCCCAAGACCACAAGGAGCACCTGTGGGACTAGAAACCCCAGTCCTTCTGGCCCAAGGTTGCTGTCCTCTAGTAGGATTTGAACCCCCGACCTTCTGGCCTGAAGTACCTTGCCCCAACCACTAGGCCACTCCTCCCCTCCACTGCACTCCTCCACTCCTGTGATCAACAAGGTCAAAGGCTGATGAGAGATCCAGGGAAATAGCAATGGAAATGTCACCACTCATTCAGGAGAGAAAGAAGAATATTCTCTGTGCTATGACCTGTGTGAAAGCTGGACTGCCAGGGAAGTAGAGCGTGAGTAGTGTCCAGCTTCTCAGTTGGGAAGAGAGCTAAGAAAAAAACAGTTTCTCAAGCAGTTTTGACAGAAAGGGGAGGGTAGAGACAGCTGCTCCAAGAAGCAGTCATTTATTTCATCTAGAAACTTAATCTCCCTAGCATGTACTTCCGTGACATTGACTCAGTCAATACCGGGGTAATAGAAAATCACCCATTATTACTGTGTTGTAACTTTTGTTAGCTTCCTGATTTCTTTGAGCATTTCATCATCCATTTGTTCATTCTGGCCAGGTGGTGGGTAGTACACCCCCACTGCCATCGCCTTCCCCTTTTTACATGGAATTTCAGATCCATAGAGATTCTACAATGTATTTTGTTTCCTGCAAAATACTTTAATCCTGTGTGACTCAATGCCCTCTGTAACAGAGCACAACCCCTCCACCAATTTGATCAGCTCTATCATTACGATATAGTTTGTACCCAGGTATCACAGTGTCCCACTGGTTATCCTCCTTACACCATGTCTCAGAGATACCAATCATATCTAACCTGTCATTTAGTGCTATATATTCCAACTCTCCCATCTTATTCTTTAGACTTCTGGTATTTGCATACAAGTATTTTAGAGGCTGTATTTTATTCATATTAATCTGGTTATCTGTAGGCAGGGGTAATTTGGAATCTTTAATATCTGTCTGCTCTGTACACAAGGGTATTTAGGATACTTTTTGTCTTTATTGGAACCTCTGTCGACATGCCCTAACTTCAATGTTTTGCTAGTATCCTTCAAGGCTACATCTTTCTGAACCATGCACTCTTGGGTGACTGTCAGCTTTTCTCTATTTTTTTTTTTTTTTGTGTGCCTTCGAGTCAGTCCTGACTCCTGGCGACCCAGAAGCTCCTGGGTTTTCTTGGCAGTGTCACCGGAAGTAGATTGCCAGGCCTTTCTTCCGAGGCAATGGAGGGTTAAGTGACTTGCCCAAGGCCACAAGGAGTGCTAGTGGGAATCGAACCCTGGTTGCTTGGTTACCAAGCCAGTGTTCCAACCACTAGGCGACTCCTCCACTTCTCTATTATCTTGTTTAAAAGCTGCTCTGTCTCCTTTGTAAAGATTAATGCCAGCAGCCTGGTTCCGGTTAAGATGGAGCGCATCCCTTCGGAAAAGCCCCTCCTTTCCCCAGAATGTTGCCCAGTTCCTAAAAAATCCCAAACCCTCTTCCTTGCATCTTTGCCTCATCCGCACATTGAGACTCCAGAGATCTGCCTGCCTTTTGTGTCCTGCACGTTGAACGGGAAGCATTTCTAAGAATGCTATCCTGGAAGTTCTGGATTTCTACTTTCTAACTAAAAGCCTAAATTTGGCCTCCAGAACCTACCACACTTTCCTATGTCAACTGTACCAAAGACAGAAGACGTGAGGTTTGCTATCTTCCCACCAGGCAGGCATGTCACCAGACGATCCTCACGTCCAGCCACACAGCTATCTAAATGCCTAATGGTTGAATCACCAACTATAACGGCTGTGCTAACCCTTCCCTCATGGGCACCTGGCACTGGAGAAACCTCCTCGGTGCCAGAGAGGTTTACATCACCTAGAGGACAGGTCCTAGCTACAGGATCACTTCCTGCCACACCAGAGTGATGTTCTCCTGTCACATGGCCTCTCTCCTCCATGGCAAGAGAAAGGCTACTAGACTGTTAGTGGAACTTCAGTACTACGTCCCTGTAGGTCTCGTCTATGTACCTCTGTCTTCCTTATGTCCTCCAAGTCTGCTGCTCTAGCCTCCAGAGATCGGACTCGTTCCCCGAGAGCAAAGAGCTCCTTGCACCTAATGCACACTTAAGACCCCTCACCAACTGGGAGAAAATCATACATGTGACACAATGTAAAAGACTGAAAAGCCCCCATCTTGCTGTTGAATTACTGTCTGCATCTTAGTTTTAAGGTTTTGTTTAGGTATTTAAGTTGTTTACTTAAGTTTGATGGGGATACTTATGGACTTTGTTCACCTCAAGATTAATTAAGGACCTGCTATTAATGATGAGGATAACCAGCTACACCTGAAAGTGAATATGGGCACCTCCTTCCCTTTAATAGATTTAAAGAGTCTATAAAGCTAGATTATCCCTGGGGTGGGCAGGAAAAGAGAATTAATAAAAGCAGGCTTGCTACCAGGGCCGGCCCGTCCATTGAGCGAGAATGTTTTTTGCACAGGGCCCCGCGTTTCAGGGGGCCCCGCGCAAAAAACATTCTTTTCGAAAAGTAAAATTGAAAAAAAAAAAAAAACCTGTCTGCTGCCGCGGTCGGGGCCGCCGCGGCAGAATCGAGCGTGCCGCGGGGCCCCCCTGTGCACGGCAGAGCCTGCCCTCCCCTGTAGCAGCTCTCTCTTTGGAGCTGAAGTCAGACGCGCCGGCTTGCAGAGCGCGAGGGAGGAGTTTCTCCCTCGCTGCTCTGTTAAGCCCGCGGGGGCTGATGGGAAGCCCCCGCGGGCTTAACAGAGCAGCGAGGCAGAAACTCTTCTCTCGCGCTCTGCTCTGCAAGCCGGCGCGTCTGACTTCAGCTCCAACGAGAGAGCTGCTACAGGGGAGGGCAGGCTCTGCCGTGCACAGGGGGGCCCCGCGGCACGCTCGATTCTGCCGCGGCGGCCCCGACCGCGGCAGCAGACAGGTTTTCTTTTTATTTAATTTTCCATGGGCTGGGCTGGGGGGGGAGTTGTTAGGACTGCTAATGGGCTGGGCTGGGCTGGGGGGGGTTGTGAGGACTGCTAAGGGGCTGGGCTGGGGGGGGGTGGTTAGGACTGCTAATGGGCTGGGCTGGGCTGGGCTGGGCTGGGGGGGTTGTTAGGACTGCTAATGGGCTGGGCTGGGCTGGGGGGGTTGTTAGGACTGCTAATGGGCTGGGCTGGGCTGGGCTGGGGGGGGGGGTTGTTAGGACTGCTAATGGGCTGGGCTGGGTTGTTAGGACTGCTAATGGGCTGGGGGGGTTGTTAGGACTGCTAATGGGCTGGGCTGGGCTGGGGGGGGGTTGTTAGGACTGCTAATGGGCTGGGGGGGTTGTTAGGACTGCTAATGGAATGGGCTGGGCTGGGGGGGGTTGTTAGGACTGCTGCTGGGCTGGGGGGGGGGGTTGTTAGGACTGCTGCTGGGCTGGGGGGGGTTGTTAGGACTGCTGCTGGGCTGGGCTGGGCTGGGGGTTGTTAGGACTGCTAATGGGCTGAGCTGGGGGGGTGTTAGGACTGGCAATGGGCTGGGCTGGGCTGGGCTGGGGGGGGGTTGTTAGGACTGCTGGGGGTGGGTTGTTAGGACCGCTAATGGGCTGGGGGGTTGTTAGGACCGCTAATGGGCTGGGGGGGGGGTGTTAGGACAGCTAATGGGCTGGGGGGGGGTTGTTAGGACCGCTAATGGGCTGGGGGGGTTGTTAGGACAGCTAATGGGCTGGGGCTGGGGCTGGGGGTGGGTTAGGACTGCTAATGGGCTGGGGGGGTGTTAGGACTGCTAATGGGCTGGGGGGTGGGGGTGGGTTAGGACTGCTAATGGGCTGGGGGGTGGGGTTAGGACTTGAGGTGGGCTGATGGGGGGGGGTTTAGGACTGGCAATGGGCTGATGGGGTTAAGACTGGAAGTGGGTTGATGGGGGGCTAGGACTGGTAATGGGTTGGGTGGCTGCTATGACTGGAAATGGGCTGAGTGGAAGGGGAGGCTTGAACTGCAAATAGCTGATGGGGAGGGAGCTTGGAATGGAAATGGGCTGTGAGGGAAGGGAGCTAGGACTGAAAATGGGCTGATGGGGCAGCTAGGATAGGACTGGAAATGGGCTGTTGGGGGGAGCTAAGATTGGAAATGGGCTGTGGTGGGGGCTTGAATTGAAATGGACTCATGGAGGGGCTAGAACTGAAAGTAGGCTCATTGGGGGGGGGGGCTTGGACTGGAATTGGACTGTGGAGGGGAGCTATGATTTGACATGGGCTGATGATGGGGCTAGGAAATGACTAGAAATGGGCTGATGGGGGGCTAGGATTGGAAATGAGCTGATGAAGGGACTCAGACTGAAAATGGATGGGGGAGCTAGGACTGGAAATGGGTTGATGGTGGGCTAGGACTGGAAATGGGCTGATGCAGGGACTAGAAGGGAATGGATGCTGGGTGAGACTGGAACTAGAAGGGAGCTGATGTTGGGGGAGGATTAGAATGGGATGGGGCTGGGAGAGTAAAATGGAGAGGGGAAAAATATTTTGTGTGGGAGGGATGAAAAATCTACAATTGGCCTGGTATTGGGAGAGTAAGTGGGGATTGAGGATGGAGGGGTAAAATTTGTGTGGATGAAATAGGAATGAGGAAAGAGCAAAAGGAGAAAGATTAGTATGTTAAAGCAGATGTAGAGAGAGAGAATGGAAAAAAAAACTAGAAGAGAGAAGAAAGAACAAATGGACAGCAGACGATGGACAGTTAGCAGAAAACATGAAGAAACCAAAAGAAAGTGGCTGGAGCAATTGCAACTGAAAAAAAATGCACAAAAGGTAGAAATATCTCTTTATTTTGAATTTATTAACTGGAATATGAAACCTCTAGGAAATGTGCATCATTAACGTCTGTGCTTTGTTTGGTACAAGAGGAAATTAATTTATAGTTTTATTTCTACAGTGTTGTTGTACTTCCAAGTTTGGCTTTTGGGGTTCCCAGTTTAATTATTGCCTTCCTGTTTCTAAATTGTGATTCCTTGTTTGGTGATGGTCTATGTTCTGCATGTGTAACTGAGCTGATGTATTCTGTTTATGTAATTCCTATTTGACATTGCCACTTGTTCTCTTTCCCCAGTATTCTCTGAAATGTATTGGTTTAATATTTGCAGTGTTGCCTTTTGATAGGTAGGGTATGGTGCTTTGTGAGTCCTGGTAATGCTGTCAGGATACGGCAGGTTTGCTATGGGTTCTAAATGGGCAGCGTTTGTAGTAGTTCCTAATGTGCCTGGCGGTTGGCACTGGATTATAGTAATGTAGAAATCTTTTAGTCTTTCTTTATCCATACACTCATTAAGAGACATGTTTACTAAAAGTTAGTGTATGGTAACATTATGCAAATATTTATGCAAATAAGTCCCATTATGCAAATGAGGCCCCGCACTGAGTCTCCGCACATGGCCCCGCACCCCCCTTGGGCCGCCCCTGCTTGCTACACAGTGCCCTGGCATGTGCTTCGAAGGTAAAATCCTACCAATTTCCTGTCTGATTCACACAGTCCTTGTTTTGATAAAAGGGATCTTTCAAATTGCCCCTTTGATCACTCACTTGGCTTTAAGACAACTTCATAGATCTTTTGCCGCCTAACTGGAAGGCCTCTTTGTAAAGGTCACTAGAAACAAGCTTATTTCTTTCTACTCTACAGCAACAGGATAAAATCAAAATAAACTTAACTATCTAATTTCTCAACAAACAGGGGTGTCCTACACAGAGCGGTGGGTTTACCCCTAAACAAAGACATGGGGAGGGGTGGCTTGCACGGAACGGCAGGTGCACCTACTCTTGCCATCTTACTAGGCAGACTACATGGACCATACTGGTCTTTATCTGCCATCATTTACTATGTTACTATGTATGTTACTCAGAGATTATTTAATCTACTTGAATGCTAAGCTATACTCTGGTTTGATTTAAATGAAAAGCTCTCTGGTGGTACCAAGACCTGACTCACTCAGCAAAAACACTAAATTCTAAAATACACTGATTTATCAGCTTTAACACAAAGAATTCCCTTTTTCCCCCAAGATTTAGAGTATATTCCAGAAGATAAATACTTACAACTGCAGACCTTTTTCCAGCTGTAGCAGTCCCTTTTGATAGTCCTTCAAGGCTCGCAAAACGCTTTAGCTGGAGGCCATGTCCACCCGCACATGGACATCCAAGTGGTAATACTTGACAAAAGTGGAAAGTGATCCCTAAATTGATGCCAGACAAATGTCTGCAGGGGCTACCAAGATCCACTCTGCCCACAAGGATGCTTGTGTTAGAGTAGAGTGGGCGTGCAAACCCTCTGGAACTGGCCGATTCGCAACAGATATGCCAAGGCAATGGTCTCCTTAATCCAGCACTCCAAAGTTGCCTTGGCCGCCGCTTCACCCTTGCGAAGGCCAGCAAACACTACAAAAAGATGGTCGAACTTACGAAAGGGATTCGGAACCTTCAGGTACCGGAGGAGCACCCTCTGGACATCTACCAAGCGAAGATCCTTATCCTATCTGCTACACTGCTCCTTTGGGAAGAAGGGCAAGCAAACTACCTGGTTCATGTGAAAGGGAGATATCACCTTAGGCAAGAAAGAAAGCACAGGCCAAATTGAAATGGCCTCCTCAGAAAAGAACAGATAAGGATCTTGGCAACACAGAGCCTGCAGCTCAGAAATCTGCTTTGTGGAACAAAGTGCAACCAAGAAGACAGTCTTGAACATCAAATCCTGTAAGGTAGCATGTTCAAAGGGGGCCACCATCAGGCCCCGAGTAACAGACAGATCTCAGGAAGGGATCACAAACTGAAGGGTTGGATGCAGACACCAAACCCCCCGAAGAAAACGCAAGATGTCCGAGTTCAAGACCAGAGACTTGCCTGCTACTGGACCACAGAAGCAAGCCAGACCTGCCATTTGAACTTTCACGGAGCTAAGTGAAAGGTCCTTCTCTAGGCCATCCTGCAGAAAGGCCAACAGGGAGGACACCTTGGTCATTTCAAGAGCTAAAGTGCCGCATGCTGCACCAGAGCTCAAAGAGGCATCATATCCATATGTATGCTAGCTTGGTAGACTTCCTCCAGGCATCAGAGTAGAAATCATTGCTGGAGAGTAGCCCTTCCTTGCTAGCAGTGTCCTTTCAGAGCTGTTCTATAAGACAAAGTCGGTCCCTGCCACAATAGCGCCCGAGATGGAGGTAGCCAAAGAGGAGGTGCCTGCAGACGCCTCCTCATCAGGTCTCTGAACCACGCTATCCACAGCCAATCAAGTACTACCAGAACAATCCTGACTGGATGGTACTCTATACGCCACATCACACGCTCCACCAGGGTCCACGAAAGAAACACGTACACAGCCACTGATTTGACCAAGGCTGAATCAGGGCATTGATGTCATTGGATCCCATCTCCGTGTGGCAATTGTAAAAGCAGCAAACTTTGGCACTGGAGTGGGATGCCATCAGATCCACTTCGGGGCGACCTCAGCAGTGCAACTGAAATGTTTCCTGACTCAATTCCCACTCTCCAGGATTCAGAGTGCCAGTTGAGGAATTCTACTTCCATACTGTCTACCTCAGCAATGTGCTGGGCCAACAAGGCTAGGAGGTTCTTCTCCAACCAGGCAAACAGAATATCCATCTCCAGAGCCACCCCAGTGCTCCTCGTGCTGCCTTGTCGATTGACATAAAGGCACTGCCATGGCATTGTCTGAAAATACTCAAACTATCTGGCCCTTGACCAGGGATTGGAAATGCAGAAGAGCCAACCTGATGGCTCTCACCTTGAGGTGGTTGATGGACCATACCACTTCCTTGCAGTTCCAACGACCCTGGGCATTATGGCCTTGGCAATGGACTCCCCAGCCTGAAACTGGCATCGGATGTCAGTAGGATCCAGGAGAAATTGTCCAGCTTTACACCCCTCCTCAGATGATAGGGTTGCTGCCACCACCGCAGGCTGGCCTTCACCATCAACGGGAGCGGAAGCCTGCACTTGAGCTCCTGAGAACTCAGGGACTGTCGAGTTAACAAGGACCACTAGAGTAGTCTCATGTGAGCATGTGCCCACAACACCATCTCTATGGACTCTGCCATCAATCCCAGGAGTTGAAGA
The DNA here is from genome assembly GCA_033557465.1 of Ichthyophis bannanicus. Lineage (NCBI taxonomy): Eukaryota > Metazoa > Chordata > Amphibia > Gymnophiona > Ichthyophiidae > Ichthyophis > Ichthyophis bannanicus. The sequence goes on from CM066035.1 coordinate 3,495,736, forward strand.
TAATCCCAGACTCTGCACTGTGCACAAAACGGTGCCAGGCAATCCAATAGTCTGACTTTTTCCTCTGGAAGGAAAACTCTGCCCACTCAAGTGTTGAAACATGCTCCCAGAAACTCCAAGGACTGGAAAGGAAAAAGCTGTCTCTTTCCCTGATAGATCACCAACCGTGGCTTTCCAAAAAGGACACCACTTGGGACACTACCCGAGATGCTTCTGACAGGGAATGGGCTCCGATGGGCCAGTCAACCAGATAGAGAAGAATACAGATCCTTTGGCACCACAGTCACCACCACCACATGACCTTGGAGAACATCCTTGGGGCAATGGATAGCCCGAAAGGAAAGGCTGTGAACTGATAGTGAGAGCCAAGCATGGAAAAATGCAGATACATCTGCTGATCCACCTGAACTGGGATAAGAAAATACGCTTCAGCTAGATCCAGAGAAGCCAAAAACTCCCCTCAGCGCACTACTTGAATCACTGAGTACAAAGTTTCCATCCGTAAATGCATGATGTGAAAGTGCTCATTGACCCCCTTGAGGTCCTGAATGGGCCGGAAGGAACCATCTTTCTTTGGCACCACAAAATAGAGGATTATCTACCCTTGCCCTGCTTGTCCAAGGGGATGGATACCACTGCCTTTAGGCACAGTAGCTCGCCCAAGGTGGTCCACACCCAGCGATCCTTGATAACTCAGGTTCATTTCTGAAAGAAGAGGCGAAGCCTGCCACTCAGTGGAGGAACCAGGGAATGGGCCCTCAAACCTTGATTATGCAGCCCTGGATGGTCCTTCTTTGGAGGGACCCTTGGCTCACATGCTCCATGAAAGGACCAAGAACGATACCGAGGTGACCGCACCTTGAATATTGTGTGCAATTCTGGTCGCTATATCTTAAAAAGGATATAGCAGAATTACAAAAGGTTCAGAGAAGAGCCACCAAAATGGTAAAGTGGATGGAAGGATACCCCTATGAGAAGAGGCTTAAAAGGTTAGGGCTCTTCAACCTGGAAAAGAGACGCCTGAGGGGAGATATGGTAGAGGTCTATAAATTAACGAATGGAGTGGAACAGGTAAACATAGATCAGTTGTTTACACCATCAAAAAGTAGAGAGACTAGGGGACAGGCAATGAAGCTACAATGTAACTCATTTAAGACTAATAAAAGAAAATATTTTTTCACTCAGCGTGTAATCAAACTCTGGAATTTTTTTAATGGAGGATGTAGTAAAAGCTGTTAGTGTAGCTGGGTTTAAAAAAGGTTTGGACAAGTTTCTGGAGGAAAGGTCCATAAACCATTATTAAAGAGCACCAGGGAAATCCACTGCTTAACCCAAGACTAGCATTGTGGAACCTGTGTACCTTTTTGGGAACCTGCCAGGTACTTGTGACCTGGATTGGCCACTGTTTAAAACAGGATACTGGGCTTGATGGATCTTGGTCTGACCCAGAATGGCATTTCTTATGTTCTTATGTAAAATAAAAAAACCCCCAAACCAACAAGGTGACCGCAATAATACAACCCAAAAGAAAAGATCACCCTGTGCACCACACTATAATATTTGTCAGGCCAGGTGGTCAGGAGAAGGGTACAAACATGCCCCCTCTCAGATGACCATAACGTCCCTTGTTATTCAAATATAAATTAAAACGTCTTCACTTATCTGAAAGGCAGTCCAAGCAGCGTAAAAGGAAATTTGTGGCATGAAAACTATCCTCCAAGTTCTGTATCACATGACATGCATGTTTCGAGCCCGCTCCCAACTCTGTATCAAGTGTAATCAGTGTTTCTTCAGCAAGATCACTAAAATCTCTGCTGAAGAAACACTGACCACACTTGATACAGAGCCGGGAGCGGGCTCGAAACATGCATGTCGTGTGATACAGAACTTGGAGGATCATTTTCATGCCACGAATTTCCTTTTATGCTTTTTGGACTGCCTTTCAGATAAGTGAAGGCATTTTAATTTATATTTGAATAAAAAGGGACATTTGAATAAAAAGGGACGTTATGGTCATCCGAGAGGGGGCATGTTTGTACCCCTCTCCTGACCTTCTAACCCGACAAAAATTATAGTGTGGTGCACAGTGCACAGGGTGTTCTTTTCTTTTGGGTTGTATGTTGTTATGTAAGCAAAAGGGAAAAAAAGGTTTTCCAGGTTGGTAACAATAGTTTGAGACCCCCAGGAATCCAGCCAGCACACCTTTGGTGGTCGAGCAGAAGAAAAAGGGGCCCCAGCCCACTTCAAAGGCCCCTTGGACCTGTCTTTCAGGAGGCATACGATTTTGTCACATCTAGGTGCTTCACCAACTTCTCCAAATCAGTTCCAAACAGAACATTCCCCTTAAAGGCCAGTGGAGCCAACCGGGCTTTGGAGGATGTGTCCGCTGTCCAATGCTGGAGCCACAGCTGTCAAGGCACCATACCTTGCCACTAAACATACCAAGGGTAGTATCATCAGGCAGAATAGGTTGAATCTACTGGAGCAGGGCTCAAAACGTCAGGCTGGTATATACCACCAGCTGTAGAATAGCCACTGCTACGGACTGGCTCCTCAGTAAGGAAGTCACCTTATGATCCAGGGCATCCTTTAAGGCCAATACGCCTTCCACAGGAACAGTGGTCTGCCTGGTAATTGCCATAACCTGTGCATCCACCTTGGGAATGTCAAATCATTCAACGCGCTCCTCCTCCGGGTGAGCATAGATCATCTTATACACCCTTAACTCTTTAGGAAGGGAGTAGAGAACGTCCCATTCCGACCGGATCACATCTTTGACCACCTCCGGGAACAGGAAGACAGCAGTGGATTTCCACACCTCTTGAAGGAGAGAGTGTACCTTCAGCTCCTGATCCGTGCCAGAAGCATCTGTTAAGTTCAAGGTGGATGAAACCCTGGCAATCAATGCCGCAAGCTCATCTTTCCAGAATAGGCAGATTACGCTGCAGAATCTTCTGAAGGTGAGAGCTCTGCCTCATCCACATCAAAGCTCAGTACCGAGCCATCTGAATCTGAGGCATAGTCAACATCTACAGGGAGTGTCCCTCACCTGGGACACTTAGCCAAAAGATAAATCGAACAGGGCTTTTACTTTCAGCCTGCCTGGCATGAGCCTGCATCCAGGCTGCAGGGTCCGAATTTCTGCACAAGGACCAGGCCCATTGCAAAAAGGAAAAGAACTCCAGGGAGGACAATCCGGAGTCTGGAAGCTCTCCTCTTGGATAAGGCTCCCCAACACCAGGGGGCATAGCCGCCACAGTCCTAGAGGATGAAGAGCGGCTCACAGCACAGTCGCTGGAGCCTCCAGGTGGCTGAATATCCTTACCCATAGTGCCATCCGTCACCTCCTGCCCTGAGGCAGTTAAGGACGGACTAACTGCATCCCCCAGCTGAGAGGGGGAAAGCAGGCCCTCCAAGGTCGACTCAGAAGCTGCCAAGCAGGAAGGACAGAGTCCAGAATCAAAGGATGAGGCTCCTCACTTGCCACAGGCCAAAGAATGTTTCCTGGAAGAAGACAAAGAGTTAGCGTAAATATCACAAGAGCGTACCCTAAAGCTGTGTTGGCCTGCAAGCATGCGTTAACTGCACTTTTACATTACATGCGTTAAAGGCGGTAGGGAAAAAGCACACACTGGAGCCACTTAGGCGGAATGTGCATTAGGACCACACAACTACCAGGTGCACAATAGGCAAAAATGTTGCTAACATGTGCAGAAAACACACACATCGCCAAAGGTTGCTAGCAGTCCACCCTGAATTGTGTCCCTCAGAAATGGAACTGGGAGCCCCTAACAAGGACAATGACGAGGTCATGCCTTGGTACTCACCCCCCTGAGAGCCCAGAGGATCCATATCAGGCTCAGCTCTACTCCCCTAAAACTGCTTAATTGGCTTGCTTTGCAGCACTGTGTGTAAGGTGGCTGGCAGGCATATCCCTCTGAGAGCCTTCTGCAATCTTCGAGACAGAGCAGAGGGAGGAGGGAGGTGGTGCTGAAGTAGTATGAGGCTACTGCACTTTTCCAGATCCTTCCAATCTGTGGTTGCTCAACAGGCCCTTATCATGATAAGGGCGTGGAGCTGAACCAATTTTTCCTCCTCCTATGGCTCCTGAAAAGACTGCAGTCTAGTGAAGCTTCCCATGTCAAGTTCAAGTGAGAAAGTCATCTTTCTGTACTCAAGGTGGTCGTTCACGAGCGTTTAATCAATCAATCTCTTTTCCTCTCAGTCCTCAGATTTTCTACAGAGAAGAGAAAATCCATCCACCATTTGCTGGAGACAAAGAAATACTGAAGGAACCTTTGGTCGCTGAGGTGAATAGAGGCATAGGAGGATGTCATTGAAACCTGGGCTTTTCAATGGTTCTCTGTCTCTACCAATCTGCTTGTAGGGGAACACAACCCACTTGTCTGGACTGGTCTAGCAGAATGATATGGAAGGTGAAGTTAGGCCTTACCTGCTAATTGTCTTTCCTTGAGGATCTCCAGTCCAGTCCCATACCTCAGGATAGTCAACCCCCACCAGCAGCCTGGAGACTGAGCATGTCATCTTTTTGATGACATCAGCATAATTAGGCAGCTGGCACCACCTACCAGCCCCAATAACCTATTAACAAAGCAGACTCACAGGAGCAACAAATAAGTGAATAAAAATGTAAGAACCATGTGAACAAAAACAGTAGCCCCTCCCCCTACCAGGAGCTCTCTACCTCTGGAAAGAGGAAGCTTACTTGTCCAATACGCCTTGGAAAACTCATGAACTGAAGACTCGCAACCACCACTCTCCAGGCCACCAACCAAGATCCTCAGTCCTCTCGCTGAGACTCCACCACTCGAATGCCCTTGGATCTCACACGTAAAAAATGACCTTCTTCAGGCCCAGGATCGCTACCACCTCTGCAACAACTCATCGGGGAGGGTTTTGAGACTGGACTGGAGATCCTCAAGACAATTAGCAGGTAAGGCTTAATTTCATCTCTCATCATCTCTCCAGCCCAGTCCTGTACCCCAGGGATGTAACATAGAAGTACTACTGACGGGAGGGACCTGCGAGACCGGCCTGAAGGATTGCCGAACCAAATCTTGCATCCCTTGCAGCCTGCACATTCAGGCGATAATGCTTTACAAAAAGTATGGAGAGCAGACTTTGTGACCACCCTACAAATCTCATCCAGGCGGCCACCTGAGCCCTGGTCAAATGATGTGCAACACGCCTTGGAGCTGTGCTGTTGGCGGTTTTATCTCAGAAGTATCATTAGCCTTTTGTATTAGTGGCTTCGATCACATTTTATGTGTCTCATGTAGTCAATTGCCACCACACACCGATAAGTGTGCCCTGACAACCCCTGATGAAGTACAACACGAAACACGGTCCTGTGTTGGGTTTAGGCCACCTATTGATTGTACAATAAAGGTGTTGTGTGTGAACCTGCCACTCTTTTTGCTTTTTGGTTCTGTTCCTGCTGAGTGTGGCTGCTGCTGTTTTTTTGCTGGTTTTTCAAAAAGTATGGAGAGCAGACTTTGTGACCACCCTACAAATCTCCCTTGGCGGAATGAGACCATACTCCATCCAGGCGGCCATCTGAGCCCTGGTCAAATGGGCCCGCAACCCCGCGTGCTCTCTTAACAAATACGCCGACACAATAGCCACCTTAATCCACCTAGAAAAGGGGGCCTTGGCTACTGCCTCCACTTTCTGTGGACTTCCAAACAGGAGGAACAAACAATCAGACTTCCAGAACGGCGCTGTCCTCTAAGTACCGTCACAACACCTGGCGAATATCCAGGCAGCATAGCTGCAGGTTTAAGCTGCCCCTTGGCCCCCCTGATAATGTCAGCAGAATGACCGACTGATTCAAGTGAAAGGCAGAGAGGACTATGGGCAAAAACGAAGGCATTGACCGCAAAACCACCTTCTCCTTAGAGATAGAAAGGAAAGGTTCTCTACAAGATAGCACCTGAAGTTCCGAAATTATACGCACAGAACATATCACCACAAAGAAAACTGTTTTCAGTGTCAAGTCCTTCAAAGTGCACGAGTTCAAGGGCTCAAAAGGTGGCTCCGCTAGTACCGACAATACCAAGTCAATGTCCTATGGCAGAACCACTGACAACAATGGAGGATACAGCTACTTCACTGCCCTCAGAAACTGTACCACGTCCTGGTGCACCACTAGCAACGCCACTTTAACTCTACCATAGTAACAATCAATGGCCACCACCTGCACCCTTAATGAGGTCCATGCCAAGCCCTTCTCTAGGCCAACCTGCAAAACCCACAACACATTGGACACTGACAAGGGTTTACACCTATTCTCCCCGCACCATGCCTCAAAAGTCCATCACACGAGGACATAGCACAGCAAGGTGGACTTTTTCAGAGCCTTCAATAATGTCGCAATCACTGGCTCCGAGTGGCCCCACCTACTGAACCACGCCTTTCAAGAGCCATGCTATAAGTGAGAATCGATCCACCTGTGAAATTAGCACAGGTCTGTGTCAGAAGGTCAGGCCATGCTGGAAGCTGCCATGGCCCGTCCACCATCAGGTGCATCAGGTCAGCATACCACAGGTGCCTCAGCCAGTCTGGGGCTACCAGGATGACCAGGCCCCTGTGCGCCTCAATCCATTGTATCACTCTCCCTATGAGTGCCCAAGGAGGTGAAAAAAACCCAAACACACCACATACAGCAATCCCTCCATTGGCCATCACTGCACTACAGCATCCAGGCCTTCCGACATTTATTCTCTGTACCTGCTGAAGAATCTGTTGGCCTTTGCTGTCGGAAACATCACCATCAGATCCATAACCAGTGTGCCCCAACGCTGTACTATCTGTGAGAGGACTGCATCACTGAACATCCATTCTCCAGGGTCCAACCGAACCCAACTTAGGTAATCTGCTATCACGATTGCTGTCCCAGCGATGCGCACTGCTGAAATGGCTTGCAGATGGTTCTCTGCCCATTTCAATAGAACGGCGGCCTCGTCTTCCAACCACACACTTCCTGTGCCCCTTTGATGATTGATATAGGCCACCGTTGTAGCGTTGTCTGAGTGACCCAGACTGCCTCCCCCTGCAGCACCAGATGGAAACACTGCAGAGCAAGAAAAACTGCCCACATCTCCAACCTGTTGATGGCCCACCTGCTCTCTTCTGGGGACCACGTCCCCTGAGCTATACGCCCCTCACATTGAGCACCCCAGCCCAAAAGGCTAGCATCCATTGTCAGCGAGATCCAGTGGAGACTCCAAGGGCATTCCGGCCAACAGTCTCTCCAGGCGTAACCACCATCACCACCCGAGAGCCCTTCAAGTCACCTGCAGATATGGCAACAGATGCATCAGGGATGCAACTGGTGTGACCATCGCCATTACAATGCTCCCTGCAATGGTCATATGTGAGCCCACACCTATGGCACCAGCTCCAATGTTGCTGCCATAGTCCCGAGGAGCTAAAGATAATGCCACGCCATCAGTGGCCTCATCCGGAGGAACTGCTTCACTAGCCATCAAAGAGACTGCTCTCGCTTCTGGGGCAGGAACACTTTGCCCCTGCTGGTATCGAACCGCACTCTGAGGTACTCTAGATCCTGCGACAGCCCTAGCAGACTCGTGGCCCTGTTGATGACCCAATCAAGGCTTTGCAAAAACTCAACTACTTGCATCATGGTTTGCTCGCTTGCCTCTTTGGACTTTGCCCGAATTAACCAGTCATCTAGGTAAGGATGCACCAGAATCCCTTCCTGCCGGAGCGCCGCCACCACCACCACAACCATCACCTTGGTGAACATGCAGGAAGCCGTTGCCAGCCTGAACAGCAATGCCCGAAACTGGAAGTGATCATGGGCACTGCAAAACAGATAAACTGATGATGTTCTGGCCTAATGGGAATATGCAAATATGTCTTCGTGAGGTTTATTAATGTTAGGAACTCTCCTTGTCGCACAGGGATCTCCATATGAAAAATGAGGCACCCACAAACACCAAATCACCTGCTTGAGCTCGAGAATAGGGCAAAAAGCCCCTTCTTTCTGACCACAGCTGTACTGATCCTGCGGGACGTGATCCATAGCCCCAAACTGAAGCAGCCACTGCAGGGTGTCCCACATTGCCCTGGCCTTGTTGCATGCTTTGCAAGGAGACCTCATGAAGGAGGGAACTAGTTGTCTGGCAAATTCCAACACATATCTCTCCCCGATAATTTCTAAGACCCACTAGTCGGATATGATCTGAGCCTAGGCGTGGTAAAAATCCCACAACAGACCTCCCCCACAGGCTGCCCCAGCGCCTGGGCCTGCCTTGTTTCATTGCAGCTTTTTCTGGCCAGAGGTAGTGAAGGAGGAGAAATATCCTCTTCCCTGCCCCTTGAAACCCCCGAAAGGCCTGCCCGATTGAGGTAAACTGGCCCTTCTGAAATGGTGCAAAATGTATGGCACGGAATCGCCGGAAATCCTTGGACTGACCCTGCGCTGACGCCAGAGCACACGCCTGCTTTTGCTTGTTCTCTGGGAGACGCCCCCCTTTCGACTCTAAGTCCTTCACCAACTTCTCTAATTCGCCCCCAAAGAGAAGCTTATCCTGGAATGGAAGCCTACTTAACTGGGACTTGGAGGACACATCCGCTGCCCAATTCCTCAGTCAAAAAGATAGTGCCATGCCATTATCACTGAGGTCATTCTCTTCGAGAGACTTCTGATAAGATCATAGACGGTGTCTGCCATATAAGTGGCCCCCGACTCGAGCCTAGCTGCTGCCTCCACCCTGGGCCTTCTTCTCATGGCTCCAGCACCCTCTGCACCCATCTCAGGCAGGCCCTAGCTGCCTCTGCCCCACAGACGGATGCTTAGAATGAAAGGGCATCGATATCAAAAAGTCTGATTCAACAACATATCCAGTTTCCTGTCCTGCACATCCTGGAGTGCTGTGCTGCCCTCTACAGGGATGGTGGTCTTGGTCACCACTGAAACAGCTGCATCCACCTTTTGAGAAGGAAACAGCTCCTGCTCTGGCAGCGGGTAAAGGTGGGCCATTGTTCTAAATCCTCAAACAGCTGCCTCTAGCAGGCTCCACTCCTCTTGAATCATCTGCTTAATGACGCAATGCAATAGAAACACCCGCTGTGGCTTGTGCACAGCCTGAAACAGTAGATCCTCCAGCGCATATTCTTCTTGAAGTTGCCCCACTGGCATAGTAAGAGCTTTCAATGACTCCGCTATGAGTGCTGCCAATTCTTCCCTCCGGAAAACCTGGATGATTCTAGCCTCTTCTTGTGGGATCTCACCTTCCTCCAGCTTCACTGTCTCATCCTCTATCTCCTCCATGTCCAAGTCAGCTGACGCCTCCAAGGGAGGGGACCTTGATTCTGTGAACACATCGTCCCCAAACCTAGCCCTGCACAAGGCCAGCTCCTCTGCTGTCGTGAGGTCCTGCGCTGCCTGACACTTTCTAGCCTTGTCAGGCCCAAGGGACGAGCCAGCTTTCCCTTGCTGCTTCAAACAGAAGGCCTTGTGGAGGAAGAGACAAACTCTGGTGAAAACTTCCCCAGTGCGCCCTTACTCCCCAGTCCCCAGGATGTTAAGGACTCTAACAATGGAGGAATGGCATCGCCCCCCTCCTCCCCTCCCAATGCCTCTGTGGATGAGCTCTGATAGCCCTTATGTAGCAAGCTGACCCCTGAAGTCCCAGAGTGCCCTGCATACTCTGAAGCGCCTGCTACCTCCTGCTGCAAACCTTGCTCTGCTGACGCAGCTCCTGCAAATGCTTGTAGCAGAGAGCATTCCATGCTGTGCCCCATACGCCAGGTACTGGGGTCTAGCTGACATCACAAGAGTAGAGGACAGGAAAGGGATTACTGACCCTGTTCACATCCCCACTGCTTTTAACAGCGCCCTAAACTGTACAATGAACGCTCCTGCTTGTCTTTTGTTTTTTCCTTACTCTCCAATCAAAATGGGACTGAAAGCAAAACACCAGGGGGGGGAGGGGGATAATGAAAAACCCCCCAATCAGACCCAGAAAATAAAACGCAGATGCCAAGGTCCTGAGTCCGAAAATCACCTCCCGTCCCTCCCCCTTCTTACTGCATGTGTCCGTGTTGGCAAAGAGATTGTGCGTGTTACCGCACTGCCAACCAGGAGGGAAGGGGGAGCCATGTAGTCACAGGCCTGTCACACTGTTACCGCGCTGCTGCCATTGCAGTGTCCCACGACCCTTCCTAACCCCGACAGAAAGGCGTTCCAGCTGTTGCTGCACTCCTGGGCTCGCGCTCAGCCCCCTTGCAGGCTTCGGCGCTGAAGCAGGAGTCTAGAGAGTTGCTAGATCTGGCTTTGCCTGTCTTTACCCCGCGACTCCTCGCCCAATGACAGGTTCGAGAACCGCTGTTATCAAACACAACAGATGGAAAGCCTCCCTGCCCCTGGAAGGAGAGCCCCTGCCCCAGCCTCAGTTTTCTTTTTTTTTTTCTTTTTTAAACCCAACTTAATTCGGGCAGACAGAACAACCCCAAGTAGCCCTGGCTTCTCAGGGAAAAGGGTGAGCTGCAGCTGAACGGGGAGAATGTCAAGTCTAGTGCCAATCTAAAAAGGAATAATTTAAACAATTTGGAAAAAAGAAACAGATTCCCTTAGTTGTCCCTACAGTGACGTCAGTACTCTGGGGTCACCTGCTCCAGCTGCTTGGAGACTAAGCTAGCTGGGGCTGGTAGGTGGTGCCAGCTGCCTAAGTATGCTGATGTTATCAAAAAGATGACATGCTCAGTCTCCAAGCTGCTGGTGGGGGTTGACTACCCTGAGATACAGAACTGGACTGGAGAGATGAGAAACTTCCTTTATTGCTTTACATATCACCATGGACTGGTAATACATGAAGCTAAAAAAAAAAAAAATGCTCCCTCATAGTCCCTGCACCCTGCCTTCTCCCAGTCTCTTACTCTCGTAGCCCTCTCCAGCCACCACCTATTGTCACTCACTTTCTCATAATATTTCTCCACCCCCAGCCTTCCCCTAGTGTCTCTCTCTCTCTCATTCCTCCCCTCCAGCTGGTGTCTCTCTTAGCCCCTCCTCCAGCCATAACCCAGTGTCTCTCTCTCACATGGCTTGGGGGTGCATAGGGGAGCTATTATCCAGTGTCACTCTCTCTCATAGTATTCCCCCCACCACAGCCTTCACCTGGTGTCTCTCCCTCTCATTTCTTGATCATAGATTTTTCTTCCCTCCCACAGAAAATATCTTTTCTCCTCTCCATCCTCACTCCACTAGCCCCATCCCCTTCTAGTCCTTCCCCAATATCAGCTCCCTCCTAGTTACAGCTCCACCCAGCATCCGCTCCCTTCTAGTCCCATTCTTCCATCTCCCCCATTAGCCCATTTCCAGTCCTATTCCATCCCCCTATCAGCCCATTTCCAGTCCTAGCCCAGCTCCCCCACCAGCCCATTTCCAGTCATAGCCCAGCTCCTCCAACATCATCCATTTGCAGTCCTAGCCCCCCATCAGTGCATTTCCAGTCCAAGTTCCCATTAGCCCATTTCCAATCCTATCCTAGCCCCTCATCAGCCCATTTCCAATCCTGTCCTAGCACCCCCAATTAGCCCATTTTCAGTCCTACACCCCCCCCCCCCCCAACGAAGAGCCCTGTGCCTGACTGACTGGCTTTAGAGGGAGCCAGAGAGGCCCCGGCTCACCTCTGTACAGCCAACAAAGCAAACAGCGCCGTTTTTCTTAAATTTCAGCAGCTGTGTTCTAGTATAGGCCGCTGGTGCGCTGAGTGCCGGGAAACAGGACATGCCCTTTAACCTCCAGCATGCCAGTAGTCTACACTAGAACACAGCTGCTGAAGTGAAGAAAAACGGCACTCTTCACTTTGGCGACTATACAGAGGCAAGTCGGGGCATTGGGCCTCCTCGGTTCTCTCTGAAGCCGGCCCTGCTGTGAGCCAAACAACATGTACAGGATATTGTTAGCGCAGGGATCCCTGAAGCGTGGCACCTTGTGTGAACAACGTTCTAGCATAATGGATGGGCCAGAACTGCTTATAACAACCCCCCCAATCCATACCATTGAATAACTTTATTCAAGAGTTCTTTTGGAAGCTCCATGGTGAGACTTTTGCTTAGATAGTCCATCTGCGCCCAGTGAGGATTTCTTGCACTTATTACAGGCCTTGTTGAGACAGTTTTTGGAACCAGAGCTAACGTGAAGACTTCTGCAATCATGATTTTCTGGTTTACCATTTGTAATTACTTTTTGAATATTTCTATAATGAAAATGTACGGCTCAATTTTCAAAAACTGCCGTGGCACGTAAGCATCAGCAGGCTACTCAATGGCAGCAGGCGGACAGGGGCTAGCGCTGAATGTCCCAGCTGAGTGGTGCTGGCATTTTCCCCATTAGCAGGTGGCAACTTAGACCAGCTGAAATTCAGGCTGGCACACACCTAATTAGCATCAGTACCGTCCCTGTACTAATCAGAGAGTGCCAGGGCAGTCTGTGGCGATAATCAGCAGCACGATCCGCACAGTGCCGCTCAACATCGCCAGCTGCCCCTTCAGCCAATCAGCCAAGAGCTTTCAATATCAGCCCAGTACAGAACGTTTTGTAGATCAGCGAAAGCAACTCCTCCGTTAATGCTGTTTGCACCGCTACAGCAGATGGTAGGACTCGTATATACAAGGAACCAATATGTGACAGTCTGTTTCAACGCTTCTGAGGTGTGCTGGAGGGGGAAGGGCTGTTGTATAACTAAAGTCACGCAGACTGCATAGTGATGGAAGAAACCCCTGTTGTTGATCTTTACTTCCTGCAATCAGTTACACAAATACATGTTATCAGCTGTAAGACACAGCCCTGAAAAAAGAAATAAAAGAAACACCAGAAGGCTCCTACTGCTCAAATAAAATTTACAGTGCTATGTGGGAAATGAGGAGACCTTAAAACTAAAGTTCTGCTGGCTATCTACTAAGCAATAGTGCAGCTAGAACCAGTCGTAACTGCTCCTCCTACTACTACTGTATAGTGCTACAAAACATACACAGCGCTGCACAGTCACATATAAAAGACAGTCCCTGCTCATCAGAGCTTACAATCTAGCCAAGACAGACACACAGTAGCTATAGACATGGGATGCATCTAGGGGGAATGGTAAGGGAACACAAAAGAGATCAGGTGAGTCAAGATCCGAAAGCGGCAGCAAAGAGGTGAGTTTTCAGCCTGGATTTGAAAAGGGTCAGAGAAGGTGCCTGACGTACAGACTCAGGTAGTTTGTTCCAGGCATAAGAAGCATCAAGGTGAAAGGAGCAAAGTCTGGAGTTAGCAATGGAAGAGAAGGGCACAGCTTGAAGCAATCTGCCAGAAGAGCAGAGTTCCTGAGGAGGGGTGTAGGGAGAGATAAGAGAGGAAAGGTACTGAGGAGCTGCAGAGTGAATGCACTTTTAGGTCAGCAGAAAAAGTTTGAACTGGATGCGGAAATGGATAGGGAGCCAATGGAATGACCTGAGAAGAGGGGTAATATGGGCATGACGAGGATGGCAGAATTTTAGCCGTGCAACAGAGTGTTGAATAGATTGAAGGGGAGAGAGATGATTCAGAGGGAGACCAGCAAGGAGTACGTTAAAATAGTCAAGACAGGAGGTGACTAAGGAGTGGATAAGTGTCTTAGTAGTGTGTTCAGAAAGGAATGGGTGGATTTTGTTGATGATATACAGAAAGAAATGTCAGGTTTTAGCTATCAGTTGGATGTATGTGGAGAAGAACAGAGAGGATTCAAAGACAACCCCAAGGTTGCGAGCTGAGGAAACAGAGGAATAGAGTTATCCACAGAGACTGAGAAAGGAGGAAGGGGAGAGGACGACTTCGGAGGAAAAAATCTCCTCAGTTTTGGCCATGTTCAATTTCAAGCAGCAGTGAGACATTAGAATATAAGAAATGCCATACTGGGTCAGACAGAGGTCCATCAAGCCCAGTATCCCGTTTCCAACGGTGGCCAATCCAGGTCACAAGTACCTAGTAGCTTCCCAAAAAGACACACAGGTTCCTTAATGCTTGTATTGGGGCAAGCAGTGGACTGCTTGGGTCCTCTTTAATAATGGTTTATGGACCTTTCCTCCAGGAACTTGTCCAAACCTTTTTTTAAGCCCATCCAAGCAGCAATGTCAGAAAGGCAGGCAGAGATCCGGGCCTGGATTGCCAGAGATTTCAGGTGTAGAGAGGTAGATCTGGGAGTCATCAGCGTAAAATATGGTACTGAGAGCCATGGGAAGAGATGAGTGCACCAAGGGACTAGGTAAAGATAGAGAAAAGGAGTGGACCCATGACAAATCCTTGGGGTACACCAACTGAGATGGGGATAGCAGCAGAGGAAAGATGGGAGAGATAGTAAGAGAAACAGGATAGCATAGAGTCCTTAAAACCAAGGACAAGGTATCGAGGAGAAGGTTGTGGTCAGGTGTCAATAGCAGCAGAAAGGTCAAGAAGGATGAGTATTGATTAAAAGCCCTATATAGTAGAGGCCCTCACCCAAGCAGTCTGCGTTTTGGGCTATCAACAATGAATATGCATGAGAGAGACTTGCATGTACTGCCTCCATTCTATGCAAATCTGTCTTATGCCTATTCATTGTGAATATTCAAATTTTTATAAACTGTCTATCAACATTATAATGAGAACATGCTTGCCACAAAAGCAGGCTATCAAAGAACCAACCAAACAACTTCGAGAAGAGCACCTTCACACAATGCTCCAACCTTATAGAACTCCCTCCCCGAAGGAATGAGAGCCATGAAAGACATCAAGGACTTCTGCAAGGCACTCAAGACTCTGTTATTCACAGAATACTTCGGACACATAACATAACCCATGGCATGCAGTAGATATAATCGCCCACTAGATAACCATAGGCCATGGACAACACGCACAACCATATAAGAGCGAGCTTTGAATAGTTTGTACACCTATATATAATCTTACCCTTCACTCCCCCCCTCCCGTTTCAACCCCCATGTTATGTACGATGAGAAGTTACATTGTGAACCACTTTGAATGAAGGATAAGGTGGTATATAAAATTGCTTAAATAAATGATGAAATTAGACTTACCTGCTAATTGTAGTTCCTGGAGTGTAGACAGTCTAGTCCCGGACCTCTGGGTTGCCCATCTCATCCAGCAGCTTGGAGACTGAGGAACTCTTTCTTTTGTGATGTCACTGGTATAATCATCCGGGAGCCTCCTCCTGCCACCAGTTCCCTATTAGACGTAGTCTTTGGGTAGATTTATAGAGCGTATACAAGTGTATCAACTTATTAATTTATCGCTCCAAAAAATAAAAATAACAATTAAATACCCTTCAATGCTTAATAAACCTTTCTCTATTATTTGTTCATAAGATATATGGCTAGGTCTCAGACTTCCCGGCACTGAAAGGTTTACTGCCAATGAACTTTTTCTTAGCAGAACCGTGCCAACTAGCATCAATGACCTGCCAAAATCATGCAATGAACAAAATATGTAAATATCTGTGTGTATAAGATATCACCAAAAATTAATAGAAATATATCCAAACTTCTTTCCATGTAAGGGTGAATCTTTGCACATTCCAATGGATTAAAAAGACTTATCTTAAATAGTTAGAATCCAAAAGATTTCCCAACGCTGTCTGTTTAGCGCTTCAACGCGTTTCTCCATTACAGGATTCTTCAGGGGAATTTCCCTATTGACAAAGCTGACTCACCGGAGCAAAAAGTAAGAATTAGATGCAAACAAAAGGCAATGCTAGACAACACTGTGAACCATAACATTGGAAACGAGGGGAGACACCCCCCCCCCATAACTGGACTTTAAACTTGCAGAGGCACTCCCTCAGCTGTTCTGAAGGAAGGATGTCCCTGTCACTGAAATGCTCCACCCCAGCATAGCGAAAACCACCTCCCAAACCGCCGAAGCCCCCCCCCACAGACAGATATCTCTTACCTGTACACCAGGGGACTTCAGGCTTCAATGCCCCTAAAGGCAAAAAATCGGGAAGGGATACGGGACTAGACTGTCTACACTCCAGGGACTACAATTAGCAGGTAAGTCTAATTTCCTGATCGTGTATCCAGTCTAGTTCTGGACCTCTGGGTTGGTACCAGAGCAGTAAAGCAAGATTCAATCATGGGCGGGACCGGAAAGACCAGCCTGAAGTACAGCTGACCCAAAAGCGGTCTCCTCCGCCGACTGCACATCCAGCCAGTAATGCTTAACAAACGAATTCAAGGACGACCATGTTGCCGCCTTACAAATTTCCACCGGCGAAACCAACCGCAGCTCTGCCCACGATGCTGCCTGTACCCTGGTGGAGTGGGCCCTAAGCCCTTCTGGAACCGGCTTACCTTTCAAGATGTATGCCGATGCAATGGCTTCCTTGATCCACCTTGCAATTGTGGCTTTCGACGCCTCTTTCCCCTTTCTCGGCCCTGCGAAGAGCACAGTCTATCTGACTTGCGAAACACAGCCGTTCGTCGAAGATATTTCTTCAGCGCCCGACGGACATCCAGTAAATGCAACTTCCGCGCCGTGGCGCCTCCCTCGCAGTATCTGAAGACAGGCAAGGAAATTTCCTGGTTCAAATGAAACGCCGAGATGACTTTTGGTAAGAAGGCTGGTACCGGCCGCAGAACCACCCTCTCCGACTCGAGAGAAAGATAGGGCTCGCGGCAGCCTAACGCTTGCAGCTCCGACACTCTTCTCGCAGAGCAAACCGCCACGAGAAACACCACCTTTATGGTGAAATCCTTGAGAGATGCCCTCGCTAAGGGATCGAAGGGCTCGTGCTCCAACGCTTCCAGGACAAATGGCAGCCGCCAATTCGGGACGACCGGCCTGCAGGGCGGCCTGAGCAGTGACACCACTCTCAAAAACCGCTTGGCATCGCCCTGGCTTCCGAGCATCTGACCAGCCACTTTACCTCTATAACAAGCCAAGGCTGCGACCTGAACCCTGAGCGACGCAGCCACTAACCCCTTCTCGAAACCATCTTGTAGGAACTGCAGAATCTGGGGAATGGAGGCCTTTAATGGCTCACAGCCCTTTCCTGAACACCAGGCTTCGAACACCCTCCAGACACGTACATAGGCCAGCGAGGTGGATCTCCTCCTGGCTCGCAACAATGTGGAGATCACCCCCGCCGAATATCCACGCGAAGTCAACCGAGCCCTTTCAATAGCCAAGCCGTAAGCGAGAATCGATCCACGTGGGGCATAAATAGTGGCCCCTGAGACAGAAGATCCGCCCGAGGAGGCAGCCGCCAGGGCTTCGTGACCAACAATCTTACCAGGTCCCCGTACCACGGGCGCCTGGGCCAGTCTGGAGCTATGAGTATGACCTGACCTCTGTAGCGTTCAATCCGCTGGAGCACCCTGCCGATCAACACCCACGGCGGAAAGACATACAGCAGCTGATCCGCCGACCAGCTTTGGATGAGCGCATCCAGCCCTTTGGACATTCGTTCTCTCCTTCTGCTGTAGAAGCGATCTACCTTCTCCGAGGCGAACGTGGCCATGAGGTCCATGACCGGTACCCCCCACCGGCGGACCAACATCGCAAACACCTCTGGGTGCAGCACCCATTCTCCGGGATCCACCTTCACTCTGCTGAGAAAATCGGCTTCCACGTTCTCCACTCCTGCCACGTGAGCTGCCGATAGATCCAGGAGATTCACTTCGACCCAATCGAACAAGGCTTTGGCTTCCACCTCCAGTGCGATGCTGCTGGTGCCCCCTTTTCTGTTGACATAGGCCACCACCATTGCGTTGTTGGAAAATACCCGAACTGCTCTTCCTCTGAGAATTGCCTGAAACTCCCGCAGGGCTAAGACAACCGCCCTTAGTTCCAACCGGTTGATTGACCATGCCCGCTCCTGAGCATTCCACTGCCCCTGCAAGAACCTGCCCTGACAATGAGCTCCCCAGCCCTGCAGGCTGGCGTCCGTAGTCAGGAGAATCCAATCCGGTGTCTCTGGCCGTCTCCCGGCCCGCAGCGATTCGGGAAGCAGCCACCACCACCACAGAGCTTGACGCGTCTCCTCCGCGCAGGGAAGCCTCCGAGACAACGGGTCCTGCTGATGAGACCAGCGATGAAGCAGCGCCCTTTGTAGAGGTCTCATGTGAGCACGAGCCCACGGAACCGTTTCTATCACAGCCGCCATGGTGCCCAACAGCTGCAGGTACCGCCAGGCCGAGGGCCTCCTGGTCAGTAAAAATCTCTGGACTAGCTTCCGCAGATCTCGCACCCTCTGTTCCGTGAGAAAGACTGATCCGCTGACAGTGTCGAAACGTGCCCCTAAGTACTCCAGGCACTGGGTGGGCACCAACCGGCTTTTCGCCCGATTGACCACCCAACCGAGGTCCTCCAGGAATGATACCACCCTGGCTGTTGCTTTTTCGCTCTCCTCTCTGGACTTTGCCCGGATAAACCAATCGTCTAAGTAAGGATGCACGAGTATTCCTTCTTTTTGTAGTGCTGCCGCCACCACCACCACCATTACTTTGGTGAAAGTCCGCGGCGCGGTTGCCAGGCCAAAGGGCAACGCTCGAAACTGAAAATGACCGAACGGAACTGCGAATCTGAGGAACCGGTGGTGATCCGGCCGTATGGGAATGTGAAGATACGCCTCCGACAAATCGAGGGACGTAAGAAACTCGCTTCTCTGCACTGCCACGATCACTGAGCGCAGAGTCTCCATATGAAAGTGCGACACCCAGAGACACTTGTTCACCCCCTGAGATCCAGAATAGGTCGGACACCCCGGTCCTTTTAGGAACGACGAAGTAAATGGAGTACCGACCGGAGCCGCACTAGTCTTGTGCTACCGGCACTATCGCCCTGAGATCGAGCAGCCTTCGCACTGTCTGCCGGAGAGCCTTGCATTTGGAAGGAGACCGGCCGGGAACAGAACAAACGCATCGTGCACTGGCCTTAAGAGTTCCAGTGCATAGCCCTCTCGGATGACTTCCAGCACCCACTGATCTGACGTGATTTGGACCCAGGCAGAATAGAAATCCTGCAGCCGCCCCCCCACGGGAAGAAGCGGCCTCTGGGTCCCCCTGATCTCATTGGGGCTTTCTTGAGGGAGCCCGCGGAGGAGGGCCCGAACCCCCGCCCTGCTCCCCGGAACCCCCGGAACCCCTGATTCCGAGCGGGAAATCGACTCCTCTGCGCAGAGTTGAACCTTGGGAAACGAAAACGCCGAAAGTCCCGCTGTTGACATTGGCCCCTCGGAGAAGACCGTCCCTGCTTAGGCTTGTCCTCGGGCAATCTGCCACCCTTGGATTCGCCCAGGTCCTTGACCAGCTTTTCTAAATCTTCTCCAAACAAGAGACGGCCCTTAAAAGAAAGCTTACTGAGCCTAGCCTTAGAGGAGCTATCTGCCGCCCAATTGCGTAACCACAGATACCTTCGCGCCGCCACCGCAGAAGCCATGCTCTTCGACAAACCCCTCATAAGGTCATAATGGATATCCGCTAAGTAGGCCACGCCAGACTCCAACTTAGCCGCCTCATCAGAGCGGTCACTCTTCTGCCCTGAAGCCTTCTGTGACCAGCGCAGACAGGCTCTAGCCACCCAGGCTCCACAAATGGCCGCCTGGAGTGAAAGAGCATTCACCTCAAAGACTTGTTTCAGCAAAACATCCAATTTCCTGTCCTGGGCATCCTTGAGGGCCGCACTACCCTCTACGGGAATGGTGGTCTTCTTCGTCACTGCGGAGACGGCCACGTCCACCTTGGGCGGTTTAAACATCCTTTTATCTTGTTCCACCAAAGGGTATAGACGACTCATCACTCTGGTGCCTTTCAGAGGAGCCTCCGGAATGTTCCATTCTTCCTGGATCATTTCCTGAAACACTCTGTGGACTGGAAACGCTTTCTGACTTTTCCGGAAGACCTGTAACAACGGATCCTCCAGTGTCTCATCCGTAGCCGCCCCCAGGACTGGCATATTCAGCACCTTCAGTGACTCCACTATGAGCGCCGACAGCTCTTCCCTCCTGAAGACCCGCACTACTCTAGGTTGGTCCTCTTTCTCTGAGAGCTCACCTTCTTCTTGTTCTTCCTCCAGCTCCACACTATAACATTCGTCATCCGACAGAGGCCCCTCTGAGGCCAAAGATTGAGCCCCGAGTGCCCCATCTACTCTAGGCTTCTTAACCTTCTCAGGGGCCTCGCCCCCCCGGAAGTGGAGCTGCGAGCCTCTTCGCTCCCCCTGAGCTCGCGGGCCTAGGCTGTTGCTGGCTACTGCCTGCCACCACTTGCTGCAGTAGACTCACAAATTCCTGTGAGAATATGGATGACAGACTCAAGGGCCAGGATGCCTGCAAGGACGGAGCATCCGGAGCTGAAGAAGGCCCTGCCACGGGTTCCTCCTGGACCAGATCCAAAGCGGGTTCTGACGACGCCCTTGCTTTGGCCCCCGGGGATTCTCCTTTCTCCTCCTGTGCCTGATCCAAAGAGGCCTCTCTCACGCAGGCCTTACAGACCCCCGAGCTCGCGCTGGTTTTAACTCCACAGACCACACATTGCAATTTGGCGGGCATCTCCGCTGAAGCTATCTCCAGCCTTGGCCCCCCCCCGTGCCGCGACTTAAAATTGAAAACCTCCGCTTTAAAACCACCTGCCCTGCAACGGACACCGTCCGTCCAAGAAGACCGCGGCGTTTAAGGCCTCTGAACAAGGAGCTTTCCCGCCTGAAACCACAAAACACTGCGGTCTGCACAGTGACGCGGCCTAGCCGCGCCGCCACCACGAGGCTTGCCACCAGGAAATTTTCGCGCCCAAAACCGCTGCCGCTACTCCCCGCCAGGTCTGCTTACCTTGTGTCGGACTCCTGGCGAGGCCTGAACCCCCGTTCACGTTGGAGTGCTGGTCGGAGCAATCTAACAAGCATGTACTGAGGCAGAACACCCGGAAAACAGCCGGTGCTGCCTAACCTGACTTGTTGGGGTTCCCGGGCCGTTGAAATCCTCCAGGTCGCGGCAAACACCGACGAGCGTGCACAGCGCCAGAGCAGGCAAGACTTCTGACAAGGCGCTGGCAACGCTCCCCTCCGGTTTGAGGCTCTCCTCTCGTTAAAGAAAGACCGGAGCTGTTCTTCTCCACCCCAAAGAGGATCGCTCTGTCGTGCCCTGGAGAACCCAGGTAAACCAAGAGCAACGAGAGGGGGAGGGACAGATGAAGGAAGGCCTCCTGCAAATTAAAGGCACAGTCCTTCCAAAGGCAGCCTTTTTTTTTTTTTCGATACTAAACCTAATAACCCCCCAATCAGAAACTCAATTTAAGATTTTAAAGCTACAAATTTGGATACATTTCGATAAATCCTAATTGTTCCTCCAGTGAGCCCGGACCTCCAGGCTCACCATCCATCCAGCTGCTTGGAGACTGAGGTAACTGGTGTCAGGAGGAGGCTCCCGGATGATTATACCAGTGACATCACAAAAGAAAGAGTTCCTCAGTCTCCAAGCTGCAGGATGAGATAGGCAACCCAGAGGTACGGGACTAGACTGGATACACGATCAGGAAAAATAAATTTCTAAGTAGTTATACAAAAATACATTCAAAATAAGAGAAAAAACAACATTCATAAAAAACAAACACACAGGAAAACCAGACTGGCTGGGTGTGTCCCAAGGTCTAGACTGGGAACCACTGCTGTACAGAATAGACTCATAGAAGGGTGGGGCTGGATCTCAGGGGTCACCTAGTCCATATCCTACACCTGAAACGGATCAAAGTAGTTTCATTTGAACTGTTAGTGTATCAACTAAAAATACACTTTGCAGTTTTTATTTCAGAATTATAGTGCTTTAAACGACTTCCTTGTAGCTCCGTTCAGCTCCCCATCTCACAGAAGCAGTCCTATCCAGAACAGTGTTAGCAACCATCTTCCCTTTGACATCAGAGGCAACATCACATACACACACATCCTGAATGCATCAGCATTACTGTGCGAGACTGCTCTTTACATGAATCAGAATTTCACGTATAATAAAATTTTGAGAGCAAAATTTATAGTGGGTGAGAATTAGTACCTGAAAAAATAAACTTAATCCAGAGGTATCAGAAACCATGAGGCATCTGCTTTAACCCCTGGGTGCCTGGAATAAGATTTTAGAGCAAGTAGGATGCGCTAGGGCTACTGGTACCTCACGGCTCTCCATCAGACAGGAGACCATATCCCACACTTACCATAGTTTTCTGATGACGATACATATGTCAGCAAGAGGAGGCAGAGGTTCTCCACCACATTTAAGGAGAAGTTCAGAAAGCATCGCCACCGATAGGCCGGATGAGGGCAGGGTATGGTGTGGTAGTAGTTCCAATAGGCCATGGCAACCAGAAAGCGTGGAGCAGAGTGTAGGCCAATGCAGAAGCGCCAGACATAGCGCTGGGGCGTCTCACCTCCAATGGAAGCGCTGATGGAGGGCAGGTAATTTGGAACCTAAGGAGAAGAGGAGAGGAGCTGTAGGCAGGTTCTCTATAAACAGCTACAAGGGCACCTCCTAGCTTAATCTCCTTCCCCAGTTCTGCTTATGATGACAGATAAAGATGGGTGGACTCCAATTCTCTAAATTCAGTGAAAGTAAGAAAAACACTAACAGTACTACAGAAGCTTCAGTGGAGGAATTTGGGCCTACACACATGAGCAGGTTCCCATAATTCCTCTCCCAGTTAGGCCATAGCACTTTCTTTTATTAGAAAAAAAACTGCCACATTGTACAATTTCATCTTATCACTCTACGTCATGCTTCTGCTTCACTTTTTGGTTTATCTATGTGTTACAGATAAAGCCAAGCACAAACATATTGCCCAGCTTAATCAGGACAAGCATTCTGTCTCCCAAGTACATCTGTCTTCTGCCTAGTTATCTTTGTAAAGATACGACCTTGGCTTGTATTACACATACACTGCCTAGCTTGGAATTTTGCTAACAGCCTTTCTCACGCTCCATATTTCTGAAGCTTTCGCTGAGTCCCCAGCCCCCATTTGAGTCCCTTTCTACAAAGGCAACACTCAGAACCAGATGGTGAGGTTGTTTGTGTGCATTGTGTGGGTATTGTACATAAAGGGATTCTCTTTCTTATGCATTTCGAATCTTCTGGACAGTGCACGACAATTTCCATCTTTTTCTTCTGTATGGAGTTGAGACAAACTCTCTTAGACTGATGTTCTTCTATGGCTGCAGATGTAGTTTCAGGTGGCCCTGGGGGCCTCTTATATGGTTTATTTTGGGAAGAGTAAAGTTTGTGCGCTGTGATTGTTCTGTGGGGTATTGTGTGGCTGGGCAATAATTCAGCTGTTGCAGACATTTGTTTAGTCTGAGGCACAACTGTACCAGGAGGCCCGTTTACTAAACTATTCTAAATCATAACAGATAACTGAAAATTTTAAATAAATGATCATTTTGGCTGTTTATTTAAGTGGCCAAGTTTAAAAAAAGATAAAAAAGTACCTACACATTTGACATCACTGCCAATCGCATAAATGCTTCTAAATATCAACCTCAAAGGGTCTGTAGTGGCAAAAAGATAGACATGAAGCGCACGGGGGTAACCTGCATGAATGGGATGAGAAAGAGGGCTGGGGTCTCTCATGTCAGAATGAAATGCTGAGATTATGTTCTCTATGGGGAGAAGATAAAATCTAACAGCAGAAGTGCAGGATCAGCGTCTGACGTTCGCTTTGATAGGAGGAAGCTGAGCACCGCCGGGCCAGTTATCCTGCCTTCTCTTCAAAGCGGAGCAGACCATTGCCACGGCTGCCCAGATACGCTTAGATTGTGAGCCCTTCGGGGACAAGGGAATAAAAGCGCTTGTTAGCATAAGTTTGTAAACCGCTCCGATACACAGGGTAAAGGGCAGTATATCAAGTGCCTAAACCATACATCTTTCAGAAAGTACCTTGGTTGTCTCCTCCCCCACACCCAAAGTGTGCCCCAGGAAGACCTCATGCCTATATCATGCAATTGTTGGCATGAGCATTGGTACATGTGTAATCATCCTTAGAATGTCTTAAGAGCTATTTCCCATGCGTAAAACATGCTTTATATGTAAACTAGCCCAAGGGTTAGAGGAGAAGGATAGGAACCAGGGAAACCAGGGCTCAAATCCCACAGACAATCCTTATGGTCTTGGGAAAATCACTTGACCCTCCACTGCCTCATATATGACTATCGGCCCCCTGAGGCGAGAGCAAATCTCTACTATACCTGAATGGATCTCGCCTTAAACTACTCCTGGAAAAGCAGGAGCCAAGTACAAATAAAATAAATACAATTTAGGATATTATCACCAATGATTTTTAGAGTTTGGTTGTGTTTTACTGCAGTATTTTGTGCAAGGTATTAGATACATACATCAGATATCTTAATACAAACCTATCTACTTACATGGTGACATAGTAGTAAGTGATGGCATCTAAAGATCAGCACAGTGAGGTGGCAAGAGCTGTACCCGCTGCTCCATGCAGGTTACCCATTTATGGTCATAATGGAGGAAATTTCATCACAGGGTGACCAACAAAGTTTCAAAAAGATGGCTATTTAGTCAAGATACTATAGGTTGGTTTTAATAAGAACTGGTGGTCTCAGACTTAAATCAGCACTACTCTCTGAAATTCATTCACAGGTGGTGTGCCCTTTTGCATCAACGACCACTTTCGTTCTTAATCTTCACCAACTGGTGTTCACACTGTTAATTTGACATTCATAGATTTTTTACAAATTCCTTTGTTTTGTAAAGATTGTGCTTATCTTGATTATTCTTATATTTATGAAGATTGTGCTTATCTTAATTGTTCTTGATGTTGTCCCCAACGCCACCTCTTAGGTACTGTGCTTGCGTTTCACATCTTCTTCAGGGGGGTTTTCTGCGATTCAGTACTATCTGTAAGATGATTATAATGAGCTAATATTGTCGTTTCTCTGGCTTTTACTCTAAGGTTACCAATCATAGCTGTCTCTGCGAGTTTAAAAGTTCCTACCTTTTATTTTGTGCCTTTCGAATGTATTTCTTGGCGTTCAACATTTAGCGTTTCACCTCGAGTCTACCGGCTTTCCTCAAGACGCCACGCATGCGAACTGATGTATTTATTTTATTTATTTATTTATTTATTTAACAGTTCTTTTATACTGCACTCTTTATCATCAGTGCGGTTTACAGTGAACAAAACTACTCACGAACAGCAATAGGCCAGCAGGAGTTTACATATAACAGGGAAATTAACCAGGACAAAAATCTTTGGGAAACTTTGTACATTTATGTTATACAACTATATACAGTGATAGTGTTCTATTTACATAATGTGCGACAGAACAATTTCAACCTCATGTACCTATCTTAATTTAAATACTTACGTCTGCCGTACTCTGACGTCAGATTATAGTGTGGCTGCAATTAGTTGCCGATATACTGATCCACTACTCTTTATCCCTTCCTTTGATCTGTGTAATTTACCTCATATCTATATTTTAAACTTATTTGCTATGTTTTTATGACACTCCAATTAGTTCATCTTGTTCTCTATGTTCACTCACTGTCGCCACATTTGAAAGCAGTGAATCACTTCTGCTACGTTTCATGTTCGCCTATTTGTAACTATTTGAATGTTCATCAATTTAAATACACACTCCCCATTCTATTACACTATTCAATCCTCCTGGAGTAACTGACTGCAATCTGTAAATCCATTTCTGTTCACAGATTAATAACATTTGCTCTCTTGATTTACCATGGAGTGGAGGAGTCGTCTAGTGGTTAGAGCCCTGGCTTGGTAACCAAGCAACCAGGGTTCAATTCCCACTTGCACTCCTTGTGGCCTTGGGCAAGTCACTTAACCCTCCGTTGCCTCGGAAGAAAGGCCTGGCAAACTACTTCCAGTGACACCCAGGAGCTTCTGGGTCGCCAGGAGTCAGGACTGACTCGAAGGCAAACATTGCATTTTTGCATTCAATCCTCCTGGAGTAACTGACTGCAATCTGTAAATCCACTTCTGTTCGCAGATTAATAACATTTGCTCTCTTGATTTACCGTACCCACCGGAATCTACCGAGTCGACACAAAAGCATCTCAACTCTTCAAACACATGATTTTTTCTTAGGCAATGTGCTACTAGTGGAGCTTCTTGTACTTTGCATTTCAGTCTACTACGGTGTTCATTTATTCTAACCTTACATTTTCTTATAGTTTTACCTATATACATCAAGCTGCATGGGCATTTAATGCCATAGACTACATATTCAGAGTCACAGGAAGTCGTCCTCCGTAGATTATATAACTTTCCTTGATATTCAAATTCGGCAGTATCTTCAGTTATTTGATAAATGTTACAATTTCCACATTTCTTGTGTCCCGTTATACTGACTTGCACTACGTTTTGTATTGGCTGCAGCACTGTTGGACTAAGTTTTTCTTTAAGATTTTTCTGACGTGTCCAAACACATCGTATATTTCTACCGTGCAGTCCTGGAAGGGTGCTTACGACATTCTGGTGTCTTTTTATAATACGTTTTATTTGACCACTGAATGGAGAAAATTTTGTGATTAAATTTATGTTGTTATCATCTGTGAGTGAGTGAACATAGAGAACAAGATGAACTAATTGGAGCATCATAAAAACATAGCAAATGAGTTTAAAATATAGATATAAGAGGTAAATTACACAGATCAAAGGAAGGGATAAAAAGAGTAGTGGATCAGTATATCGGCAACTAAGGGCAGCCGCACTATAATCTGACGTCAGAGTACGGCAGACGTAAGCATTTAAATTAAGATAGGTACATCAGTCCACATGCGTGGCGTCTTGAGGAAAGCCGGTAGGCTCGAGGTAAAACGCTAAATGTTGAACGCCAAGAAATACATTCAAAAGACACAAAATAAAAGGTAGGAACTTTTAAACTCACAAAGTCAGCTATGATTGGTAACCTTAGAGAAAAAGCCAGAGATACGACGATATTAGCTCATTATAATCATCTTACAGATAGTGCTGAATCGCAGAAAACCCCCCTGAAGAAGATGTGAAACGCAAGCACAGTACCTAAGAGGTGGCGTTGGGGACAACATCAAGA
Organism: Ichthyophis bannanicus; assembly: GCA_033557465.1. Taxonomy (NCBI): domain Eukaryota; kingdom Metazoa; phylum Chordata; class Amphibia; order Gymnophiona; family Ichthyophiidae; genus Ichthyophis; species Ichthyophis bannanicus. Next base: position 3,522,815 of record CM066035.1, read on the forward strand.
ACTATTAAGATAAGCACAATCTTCATAAATATAAGAATAATCAAGATAAGCACAATCTTTACAAAACAAAGGAATTTGGAAAAAATCTATGAATGTCAAATTAACAGAGTGTTGAACACCAGTTGGTGAAGATTAAGAACAAAAGTGGTCATTGATGCAAAAGGGCACACCACCTGTGAATGAATTTCAGAGAGTAGGTAAATAATCTCGTTGCTGTTGATTTTACATACCTCACTATGACTAATTTCTCTCAAGCAAATTGTAAACAAATAAACCAGATAATCTCTATGGCTATTCATTGAACTACATATATCAGTATGATTAAGCTTTCTCAACCATTGTAAATAGTTAATACGTTTATAATCTATATTATTCAGTTTCCTATGTAACTAATTTTTACACTATTAATGTTCCATGTAATGTTAACGTTATTTTTTAACATGTTCTCTGTAAACGGCTCCTGATCTCTGGAAGGGGCGGTATAAAAAAAACACACAAATAAATAAATAAAATAAATAAAATAGTGCTGATTTAAGTCTGAGACCACCAGTTCTTATTAAAACCAACGGTAGGGGGAGTGGCTATTCTAAGATGGCGACGTGAGCATCTGAGCTGAACATGCCTAAATGCAAGGCAAATCAAAGGTTCCTCCCACGGAGCCTTTACCTGCCGATTCCAAGGGTCCAATGGATCGTTTCGTCCAGCTGACAGAGATGCAGAAGCGGGAGATCAGAGCGGGTGCTGCAACGGCAGATGTAGTGGCCCCGCCGTTGCCTGCCCTGGAGGTGTCTCTCTCCCCTGATGAGCGGCTTTCTCCCCCATGCGGGACCTGCCTTGTGCCTCTTCCCGCAAGAGGAGAGGCTGCCCCCCCCTGGAGAGGGTGGTGCTGCGTCTGATGTGCGGGCCTCGTTGGAAGAAAGCCCCGGAGAGCAGCCCTCGGAGATGGCAGCTGTGGATATGGTCCCATCTTCAATCTTGGGGGTGGATTTGTCATCTCGCAGAGTTGAAGGATTCGAAGTAAAGTCTTTTCTTTCGACGGCTGATATTGCTAAAGGTACTTTTCTGCACCGCCCCAAAGAGATATCCCTAGAGACAATTTGGGAAGCAATTTCACAGCTTTCCTCAGCTGTTAGCAAGCAAATTGAGTTAACAGCGCAGCGGTTGGAAAAGTTAGAAACTGTGTCTTTTGGTGTCCAGGGAGAGTTGGCTAACCTTCGTTTGAAGATGGATGCTGGGGAACAGCAAATGACTCAGTTGTCATTAGCAACGTTCCCTCTAATTTTCTGTAAGATGTGTGCGCATAAAATATCAGCTGTGCAGCTTTTGAAGGAAGGTTAAATTTTTGTGCGCCACATAACGACACTTGGAGTTATATACTTTAAAATGTGACTACACGTCAGAATACAGTATGTACACCACATTTTTAAATGAAAATAGACGATTACTAAATGAAGTGGAAAATTTCTAGTAATTACAATCACAACTTTTAAATTTTAAGACATCTGTGTTGTTTTCTATCAGAATCAGAACTGTAATTTTTGTGCGCTCTGCTGTAAAGTATGTGCGCTCACTTGGCGAGGTGTGTGCGCGCGCACACGCGCACAGCTTAGAGGGAACAGTGGTCATTAGTGAATGATTCTCTTATGAAGGACAATGTTTCTGTAAGAATGAAATTGGAAAATTTAGAGAATGCAGTAAGAGCTTCTAATATTCGCCTGTTGAATTTTCCTATGATACCATCTCTGTCCCCGATTGAAGTATTTAAAAAATATATGCAGGAAGTTTTAAATGTTCCATCTGAATTAATTCCCCCAGTAGTAAAAGCTTATTTCCTACCTCAGGGTAAAAAGGAAGGGAAGTTAGTTGAGGGTGCTATAGATATGGATGTTCTGGATGTTTCTTTTGCAGTCACCTAAGGAAGCTGATTTAACTGTCTCCACAATGTTAGTGACTTTTGCGATTTCATCAGATAGAGATTGGATATTAAAATTATATTTTAAGAAACGTTCAATGCTATTTATGGGGAAGAGGGTTGTGATGTTCCCTGACGTCTCAAGGGAGACTCAGAAACGGCAGAGGGCTTTTTTGTTGCTGAGACCGGGTGCGGTTCAGATTGGTGCTTCATTTATATTGAGATTTCCATGTAAATGTATTATTTCTTTTAAGGATAGGAAGTATGTATTCTTTCAGCCTGAAGAGTTATCATTGTTTATTAGTTCTCGGATTGTGACTTCTTCTCCTCAGTGATTGTTCTCATCATATTGGTATATCTCTGTCCCACGCCTCTGTCTTTATTCCTGATTAATTTCCTTTTGGATCAAGGATCCACTTATCTTTATATCTTGTATTCCCGGCTGACCCCCCCCATTATTGTGGGCTAACTATGCGCTTGTATGTATCATTCCTAAGATTTTTTTTTTGTATTGATTGTTTACTTTGCAAGTTGTTGTTTTCTGTACAAGCGATTTGCTTGATTGTTATTGTAAAATTCTATAAAAAAAAAAAAACCAACGGTAGAAGAAAAAAAATATATATATAAATTTACATACATTTAGATAAGATCAGTAGAGAATATTTATTTATTTATTTATTTACATTCTCTTATATACCGCGCTATTCTGCATCAGTGCGGTTTACATTGAACAAACTGAAATTACATTGAACAGGGCATTATAACTTGGAGATAACTAGTTTACAGGGAACATGGGCTATGGAGGGTTAAGTGGCTTGCCCAAGACCACAAGGAGCACCTGTGGGACTAGAAACCCCAGTCCTTCCGACCCAATATAGCTTATGAGAAAAGAAAAATCTACAGAGAAAAGTAGTCATAATCTCACTACAATTAGAGGGACGTAGGCTTGTATAATAGATTAATAAACCCTCTGTCAGCAGACCTAAAATACAGTGTTAAGATACTATAGGTGGCTACAGTGCCTTATGAAAGCATTCATCCCCTCGGTTTTTGTCCTGTTTTGTCGCATTACAACCTGGAATGAAAATGGAGGTTCATTTGGATGCTACAGTAGATAATGGACCTAATAATATAGTCCAAATTGGTGAAGTGGAATGAACATGTGTCTTTTGGGAAAACTGCTAGGTACGTATGACCTAGATTGGCCACTGTTGGAAACAGGATACTGGGCTTGATGGACCTTGGTCTGACCCAGTATGGCATATCTTATGTTCTTATGACAGTAAAATACCTTGTATATTGTGGCGCTCGAGCCCCTACCAGGCGGCCGCCTAGTAGGGACGGGTAGCCACCTCTTATCTTTTCCTAAGCTTGTAGTTGTGTGAGGAATAATGAGCCAAGTGGTATATCAAAGCGCACAGGAATTTATTCAGCTTCCTTGCTGGTAAGTGGATACAAATTCTTCAAGCACATTTATTCTCCAGACAAAAGAAAAATAACGGATAACTTCTTCCATAAACAAATGTCCAAAACAGAGTAACAGCGAATTCAACCATACAAGCTTCTGCCCCAGTCTTTTACTGTTTAACGTTTCGGCACATGAAGGAATATGCCCTTCTTTTTAAAACTCTTCAAACAGGCTGTCAGCTTATTCAAGGCCGTTGCAAACACCAACAGTTTCAGCTGTTCAACCCCAACTGAGTTACTGCCGATAAGCTTCGAAGGAAAGACTCTTAGACCCTTTTTAATTATATGACTCCTTCTCTCCTTTCTTTCAGCTTCAGAACTACCTTCACACCTATAGTAGCGTTCTTAAGGTTCAACTGTTTCTGGCTTACACTAATTCACCTTAGTGCATGCATCACATTCCATCTCTGAAACACTGGAAGTTACATCACCCTCTTTGGCTTCAACCTCCATGCTCTCAGCTGAGCTGTAGCAGGGTTCTGCTTGAAAACGCTCAGGAACTTTCTGTTTTAAAGTTTTCAACAGGTCAAACAACCTCTCCCACTTTCTCGCCCTCCCTTCTCTGGGCAGGTCTCCTATGGGGTGTTCTTGTTTAACCTTCCTGGTGAAACATTTCTTTCTACGCTGTGTTATCTAGGGTACAACAGTTTCAGCAGAGTCAGAACAGGAAACACACTTTGAAGGCCTTACTGCCTCCCCTCTCCTACCTTGGGGTCTTGGTGCAGTATTCTCTTGGTTGGAACTTCGGCCAGTCAGGACTCCCTCTGCCTCAGAGTAGGGCAGAGACTTTTGGTAAAACTTTCCCGCTCTCTTGCCAGGGTAGGTGGTTCTCTCCCAAGAACCTTCCCTATGTCCTCTGTGGCTACTGTGCTGACTATTGAGGCTTCCTTTGTACCTTCTTTGGCTGCCTTTATAGCTGTTCCTTTCTCTGCTGCTCCCTTTGGCTGCAAAGCTCCTTTGTCCTTTGGCTACAGGGTTGTTCTCTCTGGACCTTCTGGAACTTGGACTGGAACCTGAGCTGCAACTCCCACTTGGACCTGGACTGCAACTCCGACAGCAACTGCCACTGCAACTGCAACTGTGTCTCCAACCGTGTCTCCCCCTGTATCTCCAACCGTGTCTATCTCTGGTGTTTGTTTGCTCCAATTTAAACCTTGAGCAGGGCAACTCCCTTCCTGGTCCTGCCCATCTGTACCTCCCACTCCTATCTATGGTTGACCTGGAGTGTGGGCGTGGCTTACAACTAGGTCTGCCCTCTAGGTTTCTCTCTGGGCTTCTGCTGTGGACTATGTGATCCTGTGTACCCATCCCCCGCAAAGAGGAAAAATCCTTCTTCTCTTCACTTTTTCGTGGCTGGGCTGCACTCTCCTTACCACAATATATATAAAAAAACAAGTAAAAATTGAAAAGTTGTGAGTGCATATGTATTCATCCCTTTTGCTATGAAACCCATAAATAAGATCTGGCCCAACCAATTAACCTCATAAGGCACATAATTAGTTGATTAGAGTCCACCTGTGTGCCTGTATAAATATACCTGTTCTGGAAGGCCCCTGACTCTGCAATACCACTAAGCAAGCAACATGAAGACCAAGGAACACTCCAAACAGGTTCTGGAGAAATATAGATCAGGTTTGGGTTATAAAAAAAAATATCCCAAATTCTGAATATCCAATGGCAAAAAAATGCAATGTGTGCCTTCAAGTCAGTCCTGACTCCTAGCGACCCAGACGTTCCTGGGTTTTCTTGGCAGTGTCACCGGAAGTAGATTGCCAGGCCTTTCTTCCGAGGCAATGGAGGGTTAAGTGACTTGCCCAAGGCCACAAGGAGTGCTAGTGGGAATCGAACCCTGGTTGCTTGGTTACCAAGCCAGTGTTCTAACCACTAGGCTACTCCTCCAGTCCTTTCCATTATAACAAAATGGAAAGAATATGGCACCACTACAAACCTGACAAAAGAAGGCCACCTACCAAAACTCACAAACCGGTCAAGGAGGGCATTAATCAGAGATGCTACAAAGACAACAAGGATAACACTGAAGGGGCTGCAAAGCTCCACAGCGGAGATGGGAGAATCTGTCCATAGGACCACTTTAAGTCATACACTCTACAGAGCATGGCTTTATGTAAGAGTTGGCGAGAAAAAAGCCATTACTTAAAGAAAGAAATAAAACATGTTTGGAGTTTGCACAACAGCATGTGGTGGACCCCCCAAACACATGGAAGAAGATTCTCTGGTCAGATGAGACGAAAATTGAACTTTTTTGCCATCATGGGAAATGCCATGTGTGGCGTAAACCCAACATTTCCCATCACCCGAGAAAGCACAGTTACTTACCTGTAACAGGTGATCTCTGGGAACAGCAGGAATAAGTCTTCACATATGGGTATCGTCGGTACCGACGGAGCCTGCGCGGGAACGCTCCCCAGCGTCCAAAAGGAAAGCTTTTGGGAGCATCCCACAGCGCCTGCATGCTGCCTTCCCGCCTTTCCTAACCGCCTCTCTCCAGTTCGAGTTTTAAAGCTGAGACAAAGAGAGAGTGGGGAAAGGAAAGAAAGATAGAGAGATACAACTCCTAGGGGAGGTGGGTGGGTTGTGAAGACTTATTCCTGCTGTTCCCAGAGATCACCTGTTACAGGTAAGTAACTGTGCTATCTCCAGGAACAAGCAGGAATGAGTCTTCACATATGGCGACTCCCCAGCTAGAGATGCCTGGGAGATCACCCAGGTTGTGAGTCCCTGGGAAGGGCTCTACTTCCACCCATGAATCTCAGGCATCCAGCCAGGGATGGAGGGTAGGAGTTGGTTAGGTATGGAACAGGTGTTTGAGAACAGCCTGACCAAACAAGGCATCCCGGCGGGAGTCCTTGTCCAAGCAGTAATGGGCTGTGAAGGTATGAACCGAGGCCCATGTGGCCGCGCGACAGATCTGGTCGATGGAAACAGAATTTAGATGAGCCATAGAGGCTGCCATGGCCCTCACATTGTGAGCTGTGACATGGCCCTCCAGAGAAAGGTTCTTACTCTGGTAGGCGAAAGAAATACACTGAGCAATCCAATTAGACAGAGTTCTCTTAGAGACTGGAAGTCCTAAATGAGAGGGATCAAAAGCAACAAAGAGTTGAGAGGACTTTCTATGTTGCTGTGTCCTTTGTAAGTAGAAAGCAAGAGCTCTTTTACAATCCAGGGTATGAAGATTCCTCTCTGCACTTGAAGCATGAGGTCCTGGAAAAAAGACAGGTAAATAAACCTCCTGGTTCAGATGAAAAGGTGAGACCACTTTAGGCATAAAGTGTGGATTAGTCCTAAGGACTACCTTGTCATGATGGAACCTTGTATAAGGAGGATTAGCCACCAAGGCTTGCAGCTCACTGATGCGGTGAGCTGAGGTGACTGCAATGAGAAAAATAACCTTCCAGGAAATAAATTTCAAGGAGGTAGTGGCTAAGGGTTCAAAAGGTGGCTGCATAAGCTGGCCAAGAACCAGATTCAAGTTCCATGCCACTGGAGGTGGTCTGATGGGAGGTTTAGTCAAAAGAAGGCCTCTCATGAATCTTGCTATAAGAGGATGAGAGGAAATAGGTTGTCCATTGAGAGGTTTTTAGGGATGCTTGCAATAGCACTCAAATGGACTCTCACTGAATTCGTTTTAAGGCCTGCATGGGATAAATGCAGCAAATACTCTAGTAAAGAATTCAGAGGTATTGCAAGAGGGTTAAGACCCTTCTCTGCACACCAAATGGTAAACCTTTTCCATTTAAAAGCATAGGAACATCTAGTGGAAGGCTTTCTGGAAGCATGAAGGATATCCTTCACTTGCTGAGAAAGATGCAAATCTTGAAGGTCTAGGCCTTCAGCAACCAGGCTCTGAGGTGAAGAGACTGGGGATTTGGGTGCCACAACGTTCCCTCCTCCTGGGACAGGAGGTCTGGAGCAGATCCCAAGTCCAGGGAGGGAGCTTGAGAGAGATGCAGAAGTAGAGGGTACCACACTTGGCGTGGCCAATGTGGTGCTATGAGGATCATAGACCCCTTGTCTCTCTGAAGTTTGAAGAGTGTCTTGGGAATTAGGGGAATGGGTGGAAAGGCACAGAGGAAGTCTTTCCCCCAATGGAGGAGGAAGGCATCCCTGGCCTGAACTCCCTGACACGGAATTCTGGAACAGAACCGGGGAAGTTTGGCATTCCACAGACTTGCAAACAAGTCTATGTCTGGGGTTCCCCAAATTCGAAAGATCCTGGCTATCTGGTCCCCATGGAGGGACCATTTGTGTGGGAGCAGAACTCGACTGAGTCTGTCTGCCCAAGAGTTTTGAACTCCTGGAAGATACACTGCCATGAGATGAATTTGATGCTCTCTGGCGAAGGTCCACAATCTCAGAGCTTCGTTGCAAAGCGACAGAGAGCCAGTCCCACCCTGCTTGTTCACGTAGAACATGGCTACTTGGTTGTCCGTGTGGATGAGGACTGTCTTGTAGCTGAGCAGGGTGTGGAAAACTCTGAGAGCTAGAAAGATTGCTCTGAGCTCTAAGAGGTTGATATGAAGAGATCTGACAGGCAACCTGATGCCTGGGTCCATTGGGTGGATAGAGTCCACTGAGCTGCCCTCATCTGAAGGCGAGCGTAAGGAACCACATGCACAGTGGATGCCATGTGGCCTAACAGTTGTAACATCTCTCGAGCAGTTAAGTGGGATTTTAACTGAACTTGTGAGGCTAACTGCACCAAGCGTAGGCAACGGGCCTGGGGAAGATAGGCCCTTGCAGTTGTGGTATCCAGCAAGGCCCCTCTAGAGACTGAGTAGGGGTGAGATGGGATTTTGGGAAGTTTATTACATGTCCCAGATACTGAAGGATACGCCTTGTGCAGGTTAGAGAAATCTGGGCCTCTGACTGGGATGGAGCTCAGATGAGCCAGTCGTCCAGATATGGGAATACGAATATCCCTAGAGTGCGTAGAAATGCAGCTACTACTGCCATGCATTTTGTGAACACCCTTGGTGCAGAGGCCAGACCGAAGGGAAGCACTCTGTATTGATAGTGCTTCCCTTGATAAAGGAACCGAAGGAACCTTCTGTGTGATGGATGGATGAGGACATGGGTGTACGCATCCTTGAGGTCTAGAGAGCAAAGCCAATCCTGACTCTGAAGGTATGGAAGAAGAGTACCGAGAGAAATCATCTTGAATTTCTCCTTGCATAGAAACTTGTTCAATTCTCTGAGATCTAATATGGGTCTGTAGCCCCCTGTTTACTTTGGAATAAGAAAGTAGGGGGAGTAGAACCCTGAGCCCTGCTGAAGAAGGGGTACTTCTTCTATTGCCCCTTGGGCAAGAATGGTAGTGATCTCCTGACCCAGAAGGTCGAGGAGAGATGTTTGAGAATTGAACTGTCTCACCATGGTGTGAGGAGCAAGATTTAAGAAATGAAGCTTGTACCCCTCCCTTATGATGGAGAGGGTCCATTGCTCTGCTGTGATTTGTTCCCATCTGGGAGCAAAGTAAGCTAACCTTCCTGGAATGGTGAGAGGCTCTGGATGCTCTAGAGCCAGAAAAGCTAAGCTCTCTAGTTGTAAGTCAAAGGCCCTGAGGAGGCTGAGGCTGCTGGGCCGTAGCAGTCCTAGCAGCCTTAGGCTTGGCCTGTTTCGGTTGTTGCTGTCTCTTTGTAGCAAAACGACCTACAGAAGATGACTGCTGACCATAAGCAGAATAATATTTCCCTTTTTTGGGGAAAAAAACCTTTTTGAACAACCTTTTCTTAAAAGGAGCAGAAGTAGACTTTGAAAGTCTATCTAAAGCAGAGTTTTCAGCATCCATCTGGGTAGCCTTTGCTTGCCAATCTTTGCCAAAAAGGTTTTCACCTGTACAAGGAAGATTTCCCAGTCCATCTTGAACCCAAGGTTCCAAATCAGAAGCTTGTAACCAAGCAACTCTGCGTGCACCTATGGCAATGGCCGAGGCTCTGCTGGCACCTTCAAAAGAGTCAAAGGCTGCACGGTTGGAAAACTTGGAAACATCCTGGGCATGTTTGAGCCAGGAGAGGAATTCTTCCCTTTTATCTTCTTGAATAAAAGGAGATAAAGTTTGCAGATGATCTGTAACTTTTAGAAACATCCCCATATAGAGACTATAGGAGTTGATTCTGGCAACAAGCATACTAGCCTGGAAAACTCTCCTGCCAAAGGCATCTAAGGTTCTGCATTCCCTTCCTGGAGGAGCAGAAGAGTGCCTTTTTGTACTCTTTATCTTCTTCATGGCAGACTCCACCACAATGGAGTGGTGAGGAAGCTGAGTTTTATGGAATCTAGGACAAGGAGGAACACGATACATGGTGTCCAACCTGCAAGAATGAGGGGAGGTGGTGAGAGGAGTCTCCCATATGCCCAACATGTGATCATAAAGAATCTCATGTATTGGTAAAGTGGCTGCCTCTTTAGGAACCTTAGGATATTGTAAGATATCTAATTTTTTGGCTCTAGGCTCTGTCTCAGGGGCCACTGAAATGGAAAGGCCCCTGGCCACTTCCCTAAAGAAGTCTTGAAAAAACAAGTCTTCTGGAGGAGACATTCTCCTTTTTGGAGAAGAGGGCTCCTGAGGATGAATCACCGATGCTTCGACAGAGACCTCTGATTCATCAGAGTCTTCAGAGGAATCGAAGTATTGTCTATCTGGATGCTCCTGCAGAGCCCGATACGCGTACCGGGTGGTATCGACATTGGGAGTGATCGGTACTGATTCGGTACCGATGGGCATCACAGAACAGTGTACCACTGCAGTCGACCCCGCAACGGATGTCGATGCAATCGGTACGGGCACCGGAACCGATGTCGGTACCGGTGCTGGAATCGGTACCTGCAACAGAGTTTGTTGCAGTACCGAAGGCGTCGCAGCTTGTATGAATGCCGTGATGGCACGCTGCATGGTCAGGATATTCTGATCCATTGACGCAACCAATGTCTGGATGTCGGTACCAGTGGGAACCACCGGTAGCCCAGAACATGGCAACAGGTGATCGGTCGAGGCCGAGCCATCGATGTCAACCTGTGACCCCATAGATAAAGCTTTGGAAGCCGGAGCCTCCCGCCGGGGTAATTTCGCCGGTGCGAATTCCTCGAGGGCAAGCCCGGAGGCATCTCGATACTTGGAAGGAGATCTACCCTTCGAGGACCGGCTGGATTTAAGTTTGGTTACCTGAGATCCATGTAAGGAAGAAGCAGCCCTGGAAGACGTCGATGCAACCGAAGCTGCATCCGAGGGAAACAGGGTACTGAGCATAGCTGCTCGATTCTGCAGGCCTCTTTTAGACATCATGGAGCAGGACTCACAATCCGCAATGGAATGGTCAGGACCTAAACATTTTAGACACCATTCATGGGTGTCAGTGACAGAAATAGTGCCGCTGCACTTCGTGCATTTTTTAAACCCAGAAGCGGGCTTTTCCATGAGGAAAAAATTTCCTAGGCCTAAGGCCAAAGAACAAAATGCACTGAAGTGAGAAAAACAGTAGGTTTTTGGGTTTTTTTAGAATAAAGAAAGAAAAGACCGGCGGTACCGGTCCAGCGTCGAGAAGGCAGACGCGCAAAATAAAGAAATTCTTCAGCGGTGACAGGAACACAACCTGCTGGCTCCGCGGAAAAGAAGAACTGGAGAGAGGCGGTTAGGAAAGGCGGGAAGGCAGCGCACAGGCGCTGAGGGATGCTCCCAAAAGCTTTCCTTTTGGACGCTGGGGAGCGTTCCCGCGCAGGCTCCGTCGGTACCGACGATACCCATATATGAAGACTCATTCCTGCTTGTTCCTGGAGATCACCAGTCCCACAGTGAAACATGGTGGTGGCAGCATCATGCTGTGGGGATTGTTTTCATCGGCAGGGACAGGAAAACTGGTGAGGATTGAAGGAACGATGGATGGCACTAAATACAGAGCAATTCTTGAGGAAAACCTGTTCCAGTCTGCCAGAGATTTGAGACTGGGACGAAGGTTCACCTTCCATCAGGACAATGACCCTAAAACAGACTGCTTAAGCTACCCTGGAGTGGTTTAAAAGGAAACATTTAAATGTCTTGGAATGGCCTAGTCAAAGTCCAGATCTTAATCCAATTGAGCATCTGTGGTATTACTTGAAAATTGCTGTACACCAATGCAACCCATCTAACTTGAGGGAGTTGGAGCAGTTTTGTCTTGAGGAATGGCCGAAAATCACAGTGGCTAGATGTGCCAAGCTAATAGAGACATACCCTGAGAGACTTGCAGCTGTAATTGCAGCAAAATGTGACTACAAAGTATTGACTTTGGGGAGGGGAGGATGGAGGGGGGGGGAGAGGGGGTGGAATACCTATGCACAGTGCACACTCATGATTTCTGTGGGGGGTTTTGTCTTACTTCCTGTGTCACAATAAAATATATTTTACACCTACAAAGTGGCAGGCATGGTATGTAAATCACATTGTGCTAACCCCAAAATCTCCATTTTAATTCCAGGTTGTAATGCAACAGAACAGGACAAATACCGAGGGGATGAATACTTTTGCAAGGCACTGTATACAGTTTTATAAGACAGGCTCTCAGCACCAGCGCCAACAGTGCAGAAAGTCTGCTCCGAGGCAGGCATGTGTGTATGTGCTCTCTGCATGTGTACATTCAAAATTCTGCCCCTTCTTCAGTCAAACTATGCTAGGAGCGCCTACAAACAGCGCCTACTTTACACCATTCATTGACGTGCTTACTTGCATACAATTTGATAACTGTGCATGACAATGAGCGGTATGTCAAATATAATAAACTGCAACTGCTATATGCTTGCCTCCCAGAAAATACTAATTAAAATCACTTCAGTTGACCGGCGCACTTTTCCTACGCAGGCTCTTTCATTAATACATGAGGACCAGAGTCAGTTTTAGCCGGCAATGAAAAAGTTGCCGGTACTCTGTACCGATGTGTATCCCCTCTCAAAGAAAGTCCCGACTGTGGCTATATTTTGCTCTCCCTACTTAGTGTATTTAGTATTTTGGCAGGTTATATATTTGATACAAGAAAGAAAGAGATGGAGGCGAGTTGGATCCTAGAGTGGAAGCAGATTTTGCCCTTTCCTGCATAACACTGCGTGGTGGCGCACGCTCTCTCGCTCTCTTACGATTACAATGCTTCTGTGCACTTGAGCATTTATCTGAAAAGTGGCATATAAACACAGATAAAATAAATTCAGAAAACTAGTTCTTCTCTTTCTTTTTTATTATGGCATTATGTCCTTTACAGTCACACTGCCTCAAAGTTCATGCCTTTGTCTTCCCCCCCCCCCCCTCCCCACCCCACTGAAAGGGAAAGCATTTTTCACTTTTTAAACAGTCAAATCCAGATAGCATGGGTGGATAACGACATCACCCCCATACTGAAACAATTGCACTTGCTCCCCATTCATGCCAGAATCAAGTACAAGGCGATACTCACCGCCATTAAGGTGATTCACAAGCAGTCAGCAGAAGGCCTACTTCAAATAACCCTAATCAGAAGGGACAGGCTGAGGAGGCACAGTATCCAGAACCTCCCCAAAGAGTTAAGATAATCAGGCGACATGCAAGCGCGCCTTCACCCTCCACGGCCCTCTCATCTGGAACTCCCTACCTGCAGAGCTAAGGACAACTTCCAGAAAAGGCTAACGACCTACCTGTTCGTCAAACCCTTTGGTCTAGACTCAAAGTACGAGGAAGTCCCCCTCTACCCTCTCAGGCCTGACATGTCATGATCACATGACATCAGATGAGACGCAAGCCTTATTCTACCCAACTGCTTTCAAGCATGCCACTAACTAAACACAAAGGGCATGTAAATAGCCCAAGTGCAAATAGCTCACTTTTATACACTTATGTAATAAAGTTGTGCCAACCCCTGTTTTTCACAAAAGTGCTCAGTTACCATCACTAATTATATGTAATACGTAAAAGTCATCATGTTATGAAGATGTAACGTTCTTGTGCCTTACAACTGTTCCTGTTCCTATGTTTAGTGATATGTAAAAAGCTATAATCTACTCAAGGAAATGTCCATTTGTACAGAGTTGTTCATAAACCGCCTTGATTCTCAGAAAGACATCAGGAAAAAAGCATCAAATAAATAAATAAATCGAGGGTACTAAGATTTGGGAGTCTGGTAATCTGAAGAGTCATCAGATTTGTATACATTTGGTCCAAGAACCCAATTCATTTGCTTAGTATAGCGGCTCTGAAAACCAGATCCGTTTGCTGCACTCATGAACCAGAGCTGTGCACCCCTGGTCAATGGTCTGCTGCAAACCAAATCCAGACCATGGTGCAGGATCCAGAAGGTGGCTCTTAAAGAAAGCTGTAAATTGGTAGTTTCTATAGTCTCACACAGGCTGAGGTAATGGTGGACAGGGATGACTTCTTTTCCTTTTGCCTTCTTTAGAGCCATCCTATAAATACAGTTATGCTTTACCAGTGGTTTCTCGAGTCCTGTCAGACCAGTTAGAATTTGCTCCGTCTCCTCCTGTTGGACAGAAGGTATATTCCTTCTCCATCCACTATATATCCTGGTGCAGCAGGTAGCCCATCAATATTCTCTTTTTTTTTTTAAACTAATACCATAGCCAAGCCCTTGGATCTCTTATTGCCTACTGACCACAGTTTACACTCCTATATACAACCATTCTTTTGGGTTTTTTGGAAACTAGGTTGTGCATCCCATGGCATCCCCTTCTTTCACTCACTACTAGTAGTACCCTTGGATTCCATGGACAGATTCCTAGGCTTGTATGGCAGGACCCAAATGCCAGTTATCAGGCAAGGCAAAACTATACTTTCCTCTTCATCCATACCAAGCCAGTGAGATATACAATAGTCCTCTTCATCTGGGGTGGGAGGAATCAGAGGTCACAAGGACTGCCGCTTGAAAGTCAGCTTGCTTTCTGGACCCAGGTTCAGACTATATCATTGCACCACTTTGTAAACTAGACTAGCCTATCCGATTTGCTTCAATGTAAATAGTTACTTTGTACTATGTAACCGAGCAAGTACCTGTTTGTACCACTCAAATTAAATCACTTCTATGTAAATAGTCATTTGTTCTATGTAATTGAGCAAGTACCCATCTGTACTACTCAAACTTGTTGTTTACTGTAAACCGTAATTGATCTTCGGAAATTGCGGTATATAAAATTTCAGTTAAATAAAAAAAGGTATGGAAAGATGTCCATGTCACTTCTCTACAAATATCTTCTGGCACAACCGACCTATATTCCACACCCTGGCCCAGTGCTGTGATGGTTTCTCTTATCCATCTAGCCCAGCGGTTCTCAACCTGTGGGTCGCGACCCCCATGGGGGTCGCCACAGGATTTAGCAGGGGTCTCCTCACTCTGCCATTAAAAAAAAAAAAAAAAGCGCACAAGTTGCACAGCAAACTCACCGCCTCCCTTCTAATGCAGCCGCGGCTCCCTGACTCTTAGGGAACCGCAGCTATGCCTGTAAAACCATTGCGGAGCCTTTCTGTCTGTCGACCGGCTCCGTGCAGTATTGTCCCACCTCCAAAGGAAGTTGTTTAAGTTGGGAATGGTAATTTGCTGATAGGGGGGTAGGACTGGTAATGGACTGATGGGGGACTAGCACTGGAAATGACCTGATCGGGGAGGTTAGGACTGGAAATGGGCTGATGGGGGAGGGGGGTAGGACTGGAAGGGAATGGACACCAGTGGTAGTCATGGGAGTGCAAGCTGACATTGGAAGGTACTGAGAGTGAGGACTGGAAAGGGGCTGATACTGGGACTGGAAATAGGCTGATGGAAAAAAGTGAAGAAAACGAAAGAAGAGATAAGAAATGGCAGATGGACCATAGACCACAGAAAGAGAGCTAAGAGAAGACAGGAAAGCAGAAGCCTCAGATCGGGACCAGCATGATCAGAGAATAAATTGGTCAGACAACAAAGGTAGAAAAAATAATTTTATTTCATATTAGTGATTTGACTACAAAAGCATCATAATTTTGAAATCAAATATTGTTACTTGTTATTGTGATTAATTATTGTGGTTTAATTAAGTAAATTTTATAAATAAAAACATTGCAAAAGCCTATAATACCCACTGCCTTCCTTGAGACCTCCTCAGTACTTTGGGTGGCCAATTCCGCCTCCAAATATCTTTCTGTCAAAACAACGGCCTCCGCAGTGGTGCGACAGTTCTGCAGGATTAGGAAGCTCTGCACATTGTTGGGCACTGCAGACATGAATTGCTCTAGGACTATTTCATCCATAAGTGTCTCAACGGTTTTACCATCAGGCTTTAGCCACTTTCCAGCTAAGCTTCTCAGCCTGTGTCCTAATGCCTTTGGGGTCTCACCCCTCTTAAGGTGTGCGGCCCGCAGCATGCGATTATATACGAGGGGAGTTAGGCCTAAGCGCTCCCGGATGGCCTTCACCACCTCGATATGATCACCTGCTAGCGAAGTGGGCATTGCCCTATAGGCCAACAGCGCCTCCCCTGTGAGAGAAGCTGCCAGTCTAATAGGCCACTGTTCTTTCGGCCATCTCACCGAACTTGCTATTCTCTCGAAGGAGTCAAGAAAGTCATCAATGTCATCGGTAACTGCTAACTTTCCTAAGGTCAAAGAATCATAGGCCCCTGGTCCTACCGGCCAGCTGCCCAGTCCAGAACTCTGTCCCAGATGACTGGTGGCTTCCTCTTGCACCTTTTGTTGCTGGGCTGCCCAAGCCTCCATCAGCTGCAGGACGGGCTTCTGTTGCTCCTGCAGAGCCAGGATGGCCTGCTGCTGTGTTTGACAAGCCAGTTCTCTTTGCTTGTCGAACTACATTGCCATCCAAGCAAGTATTTCTTTCTGCTCCATGTTGATGGGATTTCCTAAAGAAATAGAGAGAAGAGAAACAAAACCAAGTGTGGTCCAATAACACACTCAGCCCCCGTTTTCCTTTTTTTTTTTTTTTCAAACCAGCATCCACACAAATCTGCCCCTCTACCTTTTACCTGGTAGCAGAGTAGATTCCAGCTTCCAGAAAAGGATGCAGCAGCTCTACGGCGTAGCCCTCTACGACTGCTGACAGCAAACTCACGACCTCCTCTCCTGGTTTCCTCCTTCCGGTTCAACTTTTTCGTCCTCCGGTCCGGGTTTTCCTCGGCTCCGGTCCAGGCTTTCTCTCGGCTCCGGCCCGGGCTTTCTCCAGCTTAGTACTGGTAGTTTCTTTCTTTCTTGTATGTCTTAGGGCGTTATCCCAGTATCCTGCCAACTACGCCATTATGTCGCCAGGTGCCCCCAGTGGCCAGTGGCCATAAGGGCATCCAGCGCATTTATTATTTTTAAGGAGCAATGTGACTTTAAGGGCATAGTGCATTTTGGTCCTTGTAGTCCTAGCTCCTTGAGAGCACAAATGATCCAAGCCAAGAGTGTAGGGTAACAAGGCTTTATTTCCCCTGTAACGCAATGATTCACTAAGACAAGTAAAAAATAAAGACAGTCCTTTCTTTATCAAAAGGGGTTCCACCAATATTCAAGCAGATAACTGTTATAGGCTTCACAGATGAATGCAAGTCCTAGCTGAGGATTCTTTTAGTTCAAAGCAATTTAAACAATTCAGCAAACAAACGGTTATAAGGTTCACCATCTGTTGCACAGTTCTTTTCTACCTACAATTCTAGCAAGGATTCAATACTAGTTGCAGAACAGAAATTACAGTCCATGGATTCCTCCTGAGGCATGGGAATAATATTCTCACATTCAATTTCCATAGACTCTGCGTCACTGGCTTCTTCCTTTGAATAGCAGTTTTCACTTCCTGTTACAAACTTACAAGGTCTATCTTGCTTCCAGTAAAACTTTCCTGTTAAGCTGTGAGGTATTGTCTTAAAAAGTTCTGCTTTGTTTCCCCTCCCCTTATAGGCAATAGCTGCTTTAACAGGGTTTCTATTAGCAAGGCTTTCCTTTAGAATTAAAGATTCAGCATACCTTGGCTTCCTGGAATTGCCACACCTAGAGCTCTCCTTCTGACGCACTTCTCTTGGGAGATAGGCTTTTCTGTGCAGTGCTTTGCTTTCATGGAATTCAGAAAAACCTGGTAAGGATTCCCAATCACTGTGGTTTTCTGAAAAGGTATCTTTATAAAAGGAACCTCTCTTCCTTGTTCCTTGTAATCCTGATCCAACAAAGTTACTTGGGCTGGAAGAGTCACTCCTACCAGACAAACTGTTTCTTCTGGCAGCTTTTCTCTGGACTCCGTCCCTCTGTGCTCTGCCCCTCTGGACTCTATCCGTCTGAGTAAACTTCCTCTGGATTCTGTCCCTCTGGGCTGGCTCTGCGTGGAATCTCTCCTGTTCCACATTCCTTTTGTCCTGCACTTCCTGCAGGTTCTCCACCTTCCTTTCCTTCTCTTCCCTCTTCTCTTTCTCCGTCGTCTCTCTTGCTGCTCTCTGTTTCTCCTTATAAAGGGAGTTTTGGTTTGAACGTCCCGGGCTTGGCCTCAGGTGCAACTGATTGCCACTTATACAATCAGTGTCTGAGCACGTTGCTTCAGCCTCTGTGGGATTACTCTTGCCCCCTCTGGCTGTGCTGCGATGCAACTGTACTCTCTGCACAGTCTCAGCTCTATGTAAAACAGGTTTTTTTCCTGAAGCTGCAGCTTCCATGGCTCCAGCCCCATGACAATATTAAGATCCTGAAGTCTGTCCTCATATGCTTTATAATGAAGACCACTAACCATTTTAGTAGCCACCCTCTGTACTGACTCCAGCCTGTTTAAATCCTTTTGAAGGTGCGGTCTCCAGAATTGCACACAATACTTCAAATGAGGTCGCACCAAAGACTTATACAGAGGCACTATCACCTCCTTTCTTCTGCTGGCCATTCCTCTCCCTACGCACCCAAGCATCCTTCTAGTTTTTGCTATCACCTTTTCTATCTTTTTAGCTACTTTAAGATCGTCAGACACAATCACGCCTAGGTCCCGCTCTTCTTTAGTGGACAAAAAGTACTTCACTCCCGAATAGTGAACTTTCTCAAAACCAGCGGGTTACAGGATCCAAGGCAACATGGTTTACTGAGGGATGATCTTGCCAGACAAATCTGATTGAGTTCTTTGACTGGGTTACCAGAGAACTGGATCAAGGACATGCGATGGATGTCATCTCACTGGATTTTAGCAAAGCCTTTGATACTGTCCCTCAACAAACTCAGTAGTTTGGGGATGGGTCCCAAGGTGGTAAACTGGATCAGAAATTGGTTGACTGATAGACAACAGAAGGTGATGGTAAATGGAGATCACTCGGATGAAAGGAAAGTGATTAGCAGGGTGCCTAAGGGTTCAGTCCTAGGCCCGGCACTGTTCAATGTATTTGTGAGTGATATTGCTGAAGGACTGAATGGAAAGGTTTGTCCTTTTGCAGATAACACGAAAATTTGCAACAGAGTGGACTCCCCCATGGGAGTGCCTAACATGAAGAAACATCTATAAAAGCTAGAAGAATGGTCTAATGCTTGGCAATTAAGATTTAATGCGAAGAAGTGCAGTATCATGCACTTGGCTATCAGAAATCCAAGGGAAATGCACACGATAGGGGTGAGAGGTTGGTGTGTACGGAGCAAGAGAAAGACCTTGGTGTGATTATTTCTGTAGATCTCAAGGTGGCAAAACAGTGCGACAAGGCAGTGGCAAAATCCAGGAGGATGTTGGACTACATTCAAAGAGGAATTACCAGCAGAAAGGAAGGGGTACTAGTGCCACTGTATAAGTCTCTGGTGAGCACCCAGAACACATGGTTAAAGTAAGGAGGATTCTTTTATTGAATATTATACCCTCAATAGCCCAAATTGTCCGACACAGGCCGTGTTTCGACTTCACTTCATCAGGGCTTTAGGCGTGCTTAATTGTTTGACAAGTTCAACGCAATAGCTGTGTATACTTATCGTGTTGAATAACTTGTTAGGTAAGCGTCAGACGTTGTTGTACCTCAGCCGTATGTCTGATATTTTAGCTTTCATGTCTGACGCTTACCTAACAAGTTATTCAACACGATAAGTATACACAGCTATTGCGTTGAACTTGTCAAACAAACAATTAAGCACGCCTAAAGCCCCTGATGAAGTGAAGTCGAAACACGGCCTGTGTCGGGCAATTTGGGCTATTGAGGGTATAATATTCAATAAAAGAATCCTCCTTACTTTAACCATGTGTTCTGGACTGGGTGCCTTATAGTGACGTGGTGTAGTGCTCCTTTGGTAAGTCTCTGGTGAGGCCTCACTTGGAATACTGTGTTCAGTTTTGGAGACCGTATCTTGCAAAGGATGTAAAAAGAATGGAAGCTGTTCAGAGGAAGGCAACCAAAATGATTTGGAGCCTGCGTCAGAAGCCTTATGAGAACAGACTTGAAGATCCAAATATGTACAATTTGGAGGAGAGGAGGGATAGGGAAGATATGATTCAGATCTTTAAATACTTAAAGAGAAATCATGAACAAACCTCTCCCAGAGACGGGGAAGCTGTAAAACTAGAAGGCATGACATGAAGCTGCAAGATGGTAAATTGAAAGGCAATGTCAGGAAATACTTTTTCACTGAAAGAGTGGTGGATGCTTGGAATGCCCTCCCGATGGAGGTGGTGGGGGCAAACATGGTGACGGAATTCAAAGTGGCCTGGGACAGACACAGTGGATCACTTTACAGCAACAAGATTAAATCAAAATAAACTGAACCATCTAATTTCTCAACAAACAGGGGTGTCCTACATGGAGCAATGGGGGGAGGAGAGGTGGGTTCATCCCTAAACAAAGATATGGGGAGGGGTGCACCTGCTCCTGGTGGGTGCACCCCTAAACAAAGACATGGGAAGGGGTACACCTACTCCTGCCATATTGCTGGGCAGACTAGATGGACAAAACTGGACTTTATCTGCCGTCATTTACTATGTTACTATACTATATTGCTCCCTTGGATTGCTGCAGCCCAAATGCATGACCTTGCATTTTTTAACATTAATTCTCAGCTGCCAAATTCTAGACCATTCTTCAAGCTTAGCTAGATTCCTCCTCATGTTATCTACACCTTCCTGGGTGTCTACTCTATTGAAGATTTTGGTATCATCTGCAAAGAGGCAAACCTTACCCATCAGCCCTTCTGCTATATCACTAACAAAGATGTTAAAAAGAATTGGACCAAGGACAGATCACTGGGGCACACCACTGGTAATCTCCTTCTCCTCCGAGCGAGTTCTGTCTACCTGTAACCTATGTCACCTCCCACTCAACCAATTTCTAACCCAAGCAGTAATTTTAGGGTCCATCCCTAGGGTGCTCAGTTTGTTTATAAGTCGCCTGTGAGGAATGGTGTCAAAGGCTTTACTGAAATCTAAAGACACCACACCTAGGGCTCTCCCTTGGTCCAACTCCCTGGTCACCCAGTCAAAGAAATCAATCAGATTTGACCGACAAGACCTGCCTCTGGTGAATCCATGCTGCCTCAGATCGTGTAATACGCTGGACTCCAGAAACCTCACTATTTTCTCTTTCAGCAGCTTTTCCAATAATTTACTCACCACCGAAGTTAAACTAACCAGCCTGTAATTTTCAACCACATCCTTACTTCCACTTTTGTGTAAAGAGACTACACGTGCCTCTCTCCAGTCCTTTGACTACCGACTCCAATGAGGCATTGAAAAGGTCAGTCAGTGGAGCTGCTAGAATGTCTCCAAGTTCCCTCAGTATTCTAAAGTGTATCCCATCCGGTCCCATCGCTTTCTCTACTTTAAGTTTAGCTAGTTTCTCACGAACACAGTCTTCTGAAAATTGTTCAAGATGCCCCTTGCTTCCATTCCTGTTTGTGGGTATTTTCTGAGGTCCTGCTCCTGGTTCTTCATCTGTGAACACAGAACAGAAATTATTTGTTAAGCAATTCTGCTTTATCCTCATCAGCTTCTACATATTCCTCCCCTTCACCCTTAAGGTCTAATTTCTTCTTGTCAGACTCATCTGCTAATTGTCTTTCCTTGAGTCCTCTCCGGGCCAGTTCAGGAACCTTAGGGTAGTCAACCTCCTTCAGCAGCTGAGGACTGAATACTGAAAGGTTTGGTGACAGCCAATCCAGCTCCCTCTGGTGTCAGACCTCAGTCTAATGGTAACCAAGCAGCAAACTCAACCAACAAGGAAAAGTGGAATCCCGAAGCGTCAAATTCAAATCCGGGAAAACCCATAACGAAATAAAAGTAACATTGCTCTCTACTCCATTGCTAGGTAACGTCTCTTATCCATCTTCCTTTTTTTTTTTTCTCTTCACGCAGAATATAATGCTTTTTATTCCATCTCTTGGGAGAGGAACCCTCCTACTTTAGTGGATCCCTCCAAGGTTCACTCCGCCTCCACCTGCAACTCGACTGCAGCCGCAAGCGCTACCACAGGAACTGTACGCTAGACCTGAAATGCATGCCTGGGCCGCCCAAATCGCTCGAAAAAACTCGCAGACCAAACTGGGTGGGACCTGGACTGGCCCGGAGAGGACTCAAGGAAAGACAATTAGCAGGTAAGGTCTAATTTCTTCTTCCTAATCGTCTCTCTGGGCCAGTCCAGGAACCTTAGGGCAGTACCAAAGCAGTACCTAAACACGGGAGGGCCCTGCGAGCCCCGCCACAATGGCTGCGGCCCCTACTCTGGCATCACCTCTGGCCTGAACATCCAGTCTATAATGCTTCGCAAAGGTATGCAGTGAGGACCACGTCGCAGCCCTACAGATATCGACCGGCGGAACTAAAGCCAACTCCGCCCAAGATGCCGCCTGGCCCCTAGTAGAATGGGCTCTGAGTCCCTCTGGAGGAGACCTTCTGGATGCTTCATAAGCCGCCGCTATTGCCCACTTTACCCACCGAGCAATGGACGCCTTGGACGCCGCTGAACCTTTACGCTGACCGCCAAAAAGCACGAACAAGCGATCCGACCTCCGAAACGGCTCAGTCTTCTTGAGATACCTCTGCAACACTCAACCAAGATCCAACCTATGAAGCGCTCGGTCCATCTTACACTCGTTCTGTCTAGGAAATGTCTAGGAAATGTAGGAAGGGAGACCGATTGATTCAAGTGAAAAGCAGAGACCACCTTAGGCAAAAAAGACGGGACTGGCCGTAAGACCACCTTCTCCTCCGAAAACTGCAAGTACGGTTCCTTACAGGAAAGCGCTTGCAAATCTGAAATGTGCTGCTCCGAACACAAGGCTACGAGGAAGGCAGTTTTCCACGGGAGCTCTCGAAGACTCACCGCCTTACCCTCAAACGGCGACACCGTCAATGCTTCTAACACCAGGTTGAGATCCCAAGCGGGCACCACCTGCCGAACCGGAGGGCGAATGTTCTAGCCGCCCTAAGAAACCGGAGCACATCCGGATGTGATGAGAGCGCGGAACCCTGCACCTGTCCTCTAAAACAGGCCAGAGCAGCTAGCTGAACCTTGAGCGTGCTGAGGGCCAAACCCCTTTCGAGGCCCCCCTGCAGAAAAAGGAGAACATCGGGTAAACCCGCCGAGCAGGGCCTAACCTTGTGGTCCTTACACCATGCCTCAAAGATCCGCCAAACCCTCACATATGCCATGGAAGTCGATCTCTTTCTGAACATCAACATGGTGTTAATCACCGAGGGCGAGTACCCTCGCCGATGCAAGCGGTTCCTTTCAAGAGCCAAGCAGTAAGCAAGAACCGATCCACCTGCGGCATTAAAACCAGTCCCTGGTTCAGCAGGTTGCTCCGGACGGGAAGTCTCCAAGGAAGCTCCACTAGGAGTCGCACCAGATCCGCGTACCAAGGTCGCCAATCCGGAGCTATGAGAATCACCGTCCCATTGTAACTCGCAATTCTGCGAATTACACGGCCGATCAGCGGCCACGGAGGAAAGACAAAGTAGTTGTCCCGACGGCCAAGGCTGCACTAGACCGTCGAGTCCCTTCGACATGTGCTCTCTGCGCCTGCTGAAAAACCGAGCCGCCTTGGTATTGACTAGGGTAGCCATGAGATCCATAACTGGCTGCCCCCAGCGACTCGTGATGCTGTGAAATATTGCCTGCAGGGCTCTGACTACCGCTCGCAATTCCAAACGATTTATTGACCACACAGTTTCCAGAGGGGACCAACGCCCCTGCGAGAACCGGCCCCCGCAGTGAGCTCCCCATCCCGCTAGACTGGCATCCATCATCAATGGAATCCACTCAGGCTGTTCCTGGGGCATCCCGGCCGCTAATGAGGCCGGAGCCAACCACCACCAGAGTGACTGCCTCACCTTGAACGGGCACGGAAGTCACTTGCTCAAGGGGTCCCGCTGATGTGACCAGCGGCGCAGCAAGGCCCTCTGTAAGGGGCGCATATGTACTTTGGCCCAAGGCACCGCCTCCAGCGTCGCCGCCATCGTTCCGAGGACGCGGAGATACATTCATGCCGACGGAGCTGGAGTAGCTCTGAAGCTGCGCACCAGATTGTGGAGAGCCCTTGCCCTCCTGACTGGCAAAACCACCTGCCCTTTGAGGGTTGCCACCCACCCGCTCCCTAACCTTGAGGGTTTGAGGAGGGGTCGGCCTTGAAGTTGAGGTTGTAGTTGTGAAGGTCGAATGATAAGGCAGGCAAAAGAATATTTTTTTTTACATAAGGATTTATTTCTCCCGCTCCGTGGTGGAATGGAACAGGCGTAAAGGAATATATATTAGCCAAAGTAGGAACAAAGGAAAAACAGGCTCTTCAAATGCTGTGCTCAAAGTGTCCTTCACCACTGGAGTTCACATTTTTTTATTTATTTTATTTTATTTATTTATGTGCTTTTCTATACCGCCCCTTCCAGAGATCAAGGGCGGTTTACAAGGAACTTAAAACAACAATACAGCAGAACAGTGCAATATTGCATTACATTAAACATTAAGTATTACATAAGAACTATGATACATGGAAAACAGTGTATAAGCTATTAATAAAAGGAACATAACTATGTTACAAGGAACCAAAAATGGCAAGTTATTTACATGGTTAGCAAGAGTTATTTGCAGTCATAAGTACAATATTGGGAGGATGCAGACTTGAGGGGATATTCAAATGAAGTCTGGATTTAGGTGGGGTAAACTTGTGTTTGGTTAGTTGTATGTTCTTGTGTAGTAAATTTGATTTCAGGTTGTAGGTTGCTATAGTGTTGAGTAAAGAGGTAGGTTTTTAGTTCCTTCCTGAAAGATGTGAGATCCTTAATCTCTCTTAGGTTTAGGGGCAGTTTATTCCATTGGCTGGGAGCATAAAATGAAAAGGCAGTGTTGGAGGTTATTTGTTTTGATTTTGTCACGGCAATGGGAATTAGTAGCATGTTGAGGTTAGTTTTTCTTCTAGTTCTGTTTTCTTGTGGGGTTTGAAGTAGAGTTGCCAACTGTGATGGGGCTAGGTCATTAATGAGTTTAAAAGTTGTGACAAGTGTTTTATATTGGATCCTACTATAAATGGGTAGCCAGTGAAGAGCGTATAGGATAGGAGAAATATGATCGAATATTTTAGCTTTAACAATGATTCGAGCAGTGACATTCTGAGCTCTTTGAAGGATGTGTAAATTCTTTTTGGATGTTCCTTGGAGGATGCCATTGCAGAAGTCTAAGTGTGGCATAATGAGAGCCTGGACAACTGTTCTGAAATCGCTGATGTCAATGAGGGGTCGGAGTTGCTGTATGGTTCTCAGTTTGAAAAATATAGTTTTGGCAGTCTGCTTTATGTGGTTAGTCATGCTTAGGGTTTTGTCTAGTGTCACTCCAAGGTATTTAATTTCAGATTTGACTGGTAGAGTAATGTTCAGAATGTTGATGGAAGTTGGGGGGGTGAAGGTGGTATTTCTTGTTACGAAGAGTGCTTCAGTCTTTTTGTAATTAATATCCATATGGATAGAGTGGAGCCATTTTTCAGCTTCAGAGAGGCAGGAGGCGATATTGAGGAAATTAAGGTTAGTTATGTCTAAAGGAGCGAACAGCATGATGTCGTCCGCATAGATAAAATATCTTAGATTGTGACGTTGGAAGATTGCACAAATAGGTTGTATATAGAGGTTAAAAAGTAATGCAGAGAGTGAAGATCCTTGTGGGATACCACGTTCTTGTGGGAATGGTAGTGAGGGGGAATGGTCTAAATGGACATATTGGAAGCGATTAGAAATGTAGGACTTAAACCAGTTCAAAGTGGTATCTTTCAAACCTAGTTGTGATAGCCTAGATAAGAGGGTATTATGGTCAACACTGTCAAAAGCTGAGGAAATGTCGAGGAATATGAGTAAGAAGGTCTGCTTTGTGTTATCAATACCTCGGATAAGTGAATCAAGAAGGGATATGAGTAAGGTTTCTACTCCGTGATAAGAGCGGAAACCATACTGGTACTCATCCAAAGGGAAGTTGGTATCAATATGGTTTTGGAGTTGTATCTGGGCTACCTTTTCAATGATTTTGGCTAAAAAAGGTATGCTGGCAATGGGGCGGTATGAGGATGGGTCTGAACTGTTAAGGGTTTTATTTTTTAGTAAAGGGCGAATTGCCGAGTATTTCAGATCATCTGGCATGTAACCTTGAAGTAGGGATTGATTTACCAGTTTCAAGATGTATGGAGCTAGTTCGGATTTTGTTGCTTTAACCCAAGATACCGGGCATGGGTCAAGTAGTGAAGTGGTAGTATTGAGGTTTGATATAATCTCAAGCAGTTGTTTGTTGGAGATTGTATGGAATGAGCTCCACTCAGTGATGGAATTTGGTGTGGGAGAGGTTAGGATAATGCTTGGACGGGCGCTTAGTTTGAGCTTATTGGCAAAATGGTTTGCAAGGAGTTGTGGATCTATTGGTGTTTTATTAGGGGTGTTATCAGGAACCTTAGTTAGAGATTTAATAATCTCAAAAAGTTCCCTAGGTCTATTGATGGACTTAGATAATGTTTTGGTGTAGAATAGCCTTTTTGTGTTGTTAATGGCTTCCTTGTATGTTTTAAGGCTTGAGAAATATTGAACCCTGAGTTCAGATGTTTTTTTCTCACTCCATTTAGTCTCTAATTTTCGAAGGTTTTTCTTTAGAGTAGCAAGTTCAGAGGTGTACCATTTCTCGGACAAGCTAGATCTAGATTTTCTTTTATTAGAGGTTGAATATTTAGCTTCTGATTCAATAATAGAGTTCCAGGTAGAAACAAATTCGTTAAGATTATTTGACGTACTGTCTAATTTTGGAGAAATAGATTCTAAAAAACTTTCTTTGTTGAACTGACGAAAACTTTGTTTTGTGCATTTGGCGTTATTGTGAGTAGAGTTGGTGGGTTGGAATGGAAGAGAGAAATGTATCAGGAAGTGATCTGACCATGGTACTTGAGTTGTGGTGGGCGAAGTAGAAAAAGATGAGAGTGTGAGGTGAGATGGAAAGAATATTAGATCAAGGGTATTACCTTTGCAATGAGTGGGGTGGGTCATTATTTGTTTAAAACCCATTTCCTCCATTGCTTCAATGAAAGATAGTGCATGGCTATCTGGTAATGAGGCAAGGTTAAGATCTCCTAAAATAACAGAGGGTTTTCTCAGTGAAGAGTTACATGCAACCTCAAGTATTATGTCTAGATTATGTATGTCAGGTGTGGGGGGTCTGTAGATAAGGCAGATGGCTATATTGTTATTTTCAATTCTGAGTATATCAATACCATCATGTTTATCTAGTAGGGTAGGCGAAAGATTGAGATGAGTTTTTGCTATTATAAGAACTCCGCCACCTCTTTTTCTGTCTCTATTATTGTTGAGTATGGTATAACCATGTACTCCTAGTTGGTTAAGGAGAACTGAGTCAGATTCGTTTAGCCAAGTTTCAGTTATGCAGAGTAGGTGAGGATTTTCATCTATAATAAGATCGGTTATGATGGGGATTTTGTTCCTAATTGATCTGGCGTTGATAAGTATGCAATTTAGTTGTGTTGATTGTGTAGTGATTTGTATGGGGTTATTAATTGGTGAAGGGGTCAATTGGATTAGTCTTTGAACATGAATATGTTGGTTTGTGCGTGGTTTGTTTATGGATGGATTACTGATAATATATCTTTGTGTGTTGTGTCTGGGTTTGTATGGGATGATATGAATGTGTGCAGGCTTGAAAATGTTTGAGGTTGGAGTTAAAGAGTGAATGGGAGGGGTGTGGGAGAGTAGTACCCCTAGTGTGAGCATTAGAATATTTAAGGTGAGTGTAAGAAATCTTTTTAGATCCATTGTTAGTTATATAGGTAGGTATAAGTGTCAGAAAAGTTGTGCTGTGGATAATAGAGGCACGTTAGTACTGAAATGTATAGTACGTGCTAGTAATAATGTATTATTAGATTTTGAGATACAGATGCAACAGCTATTGGTTGAAGTTATCAGATTGGTAGCGGATCTGCTGATAGCAGTTCCAGGAGAACTGAGTGGTTACTGACAACAGTATAGTGTGTAATGTGTTACTAACAACAGTATAGTGTGTAATGTGTTACAAACAACAGTGTGAAGTTACAAACAACAGTATGATAGTTTCAGTTCAGCTGGAGATCAGACATTAATCATTAACTGGGTGGATATTGACAGTGGTATAGTGTGTATTTTGTTACAAACAACAATAAACTCAACTGGTAATCAACGTTAATTATTAATATCAGCAGTACTGTGGTTAGTTATTACTGATAATAGTACAGTGGTTAATTTTTTGCTGATTCCACTGGGGATTGATCAGTATAGTGATTAATTTTACTGACGACAGTATATTGCTGATTCAGCTGGGGGTGATCATTAATTGTGACAGTATAATGATTAATTTTTACTGGCGATAGTATAGTGATTAATCATTAATAATAACAGTACGATTACCAGTTCTTACTGTGACCTCTACTTTTAAATCAATTAAACAAGGAGGAGAAAACAATAATGTTCCTGTACTGTAACCAAGTTATGCTTCAGCTTATTTTTATCTCTTCATAAACTCTTCAGCCAGGTACTTAAACAGCATACATTTTAGGATATCATAGCAAATGACCATTCAAGCTTTGCTTTACTAATTTCTGTCAATCAGACAGGTTGAGCAGTCCATTGGTTGATTCAGTTCAATCATTGGCAAAGGAGAAGCCAAGGGCATTTCTACTTCAGGACTCTTCTCTGATTGCACTAACTTCTGGTCAGGAATTGCTCGTTTATCTAAGAATTCTTTGAACTCTCTAAGGAGTAATTCAGCCTGCTTTCTCACTGGGCTGGGCTGAGGATTTGCTCCTTCCTTGGGTAAGTAATTGTTTGCAGACTTTACTTCAGGAAAGCAAGTAATGTCGTCTCTGTTAAAACGTTCATTCAATGCACTGGAGTTACCCCTCCCCCACTTGTCTTTGTAAGTAAGTGTCGGGTTAGCCAGTTCAGTTATATGAGGAGTGCTTCTAAAGAGTGCTTTAAACGTAGGACCTTCTAATTCCTCCCGGCTTATATCTCTCCCATACAGGTCAGCTGTGTTCTTTCTATTAGCCTGCTTGCTAAATCTTTCAGCTGTCTGGTGAGAATAGCTGGGTTTGTTTAAACAAGTTTCAGGCTGCAGCCAACTGCCTTCATAATGCCTGAGTCTGTCCTGGGTATTAAAATCAGCATTCACTCTTTCTGGCTTCTCATAAAACTTGTCATCTGAATTAAACACACCATGTACCTTGTATTGAGGCTTGTCTGAGAATTCCCTGCCACTCTGCCTTCCTTTCCACGGGTCAGCTCTCTCCTCCAGAAGCCTAGGCTTTATCCCTGGGTCTCTCAGTGCTTCACACCTCTCTTGTTCCCAGAAGGTTCTTTCAGGCACTGAGTATCCCTGGTAGCTGCTTCTTGGTTCTGAATCCCTTCTCCTAGGATTACAGCTGGGCAGTGTTTCTCCTTCTAAGTCAAGGGTTTCTGCATCAAAGGCTGCTTCCTGCCTTTCACGTTGCTTCCTTCCTCCTTGCCTTGCTCCGTCTCTCCTCTCTCTCTCTTTGTTTAACAAGCTGCCTTTGCTTTGGGCAGCCTGCCTCCTGCTAGGGCGTGCCCAATCAGTAACTCTGCTTCTCCCTTCCCCCGAGGTGAGCTGTGTTAGCTGATTAGCCTTGTGTTTCTTGTTCTGAGCAGAGAAAATCCTGCATTTACCTGCAGTACCAAAACCTTCCACCGGGTCACCATCTGTTTCCATGGCTTCTGGGGAAGCTACCACGTCACAGGGTGTCGAATTGCACTCCTAGATACCCTAGTACCTGGGAAGGCTGGAGATGGCTTTTGGTTGGATTGACTACCCAACCGAGACTCTGCAAAAACTCTACTACCCTGTCGGTCACCTGACTGCTTTCCATCTCGGACTTCGCCCGAATCAACCAATCGTCCAGATAAGGGTGCACCAAGATACCTTCTTTGCGTAACGCCGCCGCCACTACCACCATAATCTTGGTAAAGGTGCGTGGAGCCGTCGCGAGACCGAAGGGCAACACCTGGAACTGATAATGGCCCCAGGGCAAAGCGAACCTTAACCACCGCTGATGTGCCTCTCGGATGGGAATGTGCAAGTAGGCCTCCGTCAGATCTAACGACGTTAAGTACTCCCCCTGACGCACAGCTACGATTACCGACCGTAATGTTTCCATACGGAAGTGATGCACCCTTAGACATCGATTCACGCCCTTGAGGCCTAAGATAGGCCGCAGTGCTCCACCTTTCTTTGGCACCACGAAATAAATGGAATACCGATCCAAACCGTACTCTGCTTTCGGAACTTCCACGACTGCCCCTAACTGCAGCAGTCGCTCCAAAGTGCTGCGGACCGCCAAAGACTTTCTCCGGCCCCTGCAAGGGGACATGATGAAAGAATCCCGCACGGGACACGCGAGCTCTAGAGCATACCCCTGACGAATAACTTCTAGAACCCACTGATTGGACGTGATAAGGGTCCAGGCGGACAGAAACTCCTGAAGCCTCACGCCTATGGAAGCTTCTTCCACCGGGACCTGCCTCATCTCATTGCGGCTTACGAGCTGTTATTTTATTTATTTAACAGTATTTCTAAACCGCCTTATCTTAATAATCAAGGTGGTATCACAGCAAGCAATCAGGTAAAGTGTGTGTGTTGTACATGCAGTGAGGATAAAACTTAGTTGTGTGAGGGATGTGTTGGGTGCTTGATTTGTTTGAGCTATATACAGGGTGGGCTATTTACAGTGGTGCTAGAATCATATTTTATATATATTCAGTTGTTTGGGAGGATTGGAGTGCTGTTATCCATTCTCTTAGGTTATGTGATGTGACCATAGTGCTCTATGAACAGCATGGTTTTCAGTTGTTTTCTGAAGTCTTTGAGGTCTGGAGTTGCCCTTAGATCGTCCGGTAGATTGTTCCATATTGTTGGAGCAGCCATGGAGAGAGCTCTGTCTGTTGTGTCCTTGCGTGTGTGCTTGTACTCATTTGGGGTGCTGACTCGGTTGCGTGTTTGACTTCTTCTGGGACGTGCGCTGGTTTCCGGTTGTATGAGCAGGTGGAGGCTGTTGGCTGATGTGTGTTCTTTTATCTTAAATAGGTTTATGATAGTCTTGTATCTGATGCGAGCAATGATTGGGAGCCAGTGTAAGTCCTTTAGTGTAGGTGTGATGTGCTCCTGCCTTGCGGCTCCGGATATGATTCGAGCTGCAGTGTTTTGTGCCAGCTGTAGTGGTTTGAGAGCTTGTTTTGGTAGTCCGAGGTATATCGGATTGCAGAAGTCCAGTATTGGGGTTATCAGTGCTTGACAGACTGTACGGAAGTGTTCTGGAGCGAGGAGTGGTTTCAGTCTCCTGATGATTCGCATCCTGTAATATGCTTTTTGGATTGTTTTGTCTATGTGTGGTTTGAGGTTGAGTTTACTGTCCAGAGTAACCCCAAGGTATCTCACCTCCGATCTTATCGGTATCGTGGTGCTTTGTATCTTTATGTTTGGTGGGTGTGTTGGGGCGGAGCCGGAGGAGAAACCTCTACTAGCTCCTCGAAACCCCCGAAAACCCTGTGCTCGGGAAGCATATCTTCCCCTCTGAAAGGATCCGTAGCGCGTCGACCGAAACCTGCGAAAGTCCCGTAACTGGCCTCTAAAACTTTGACCGGACTTGCCCTGTTTCGGTTTGTCCTCTGGGAGTCTATCCGCCTTTGTCTCCCCGAGGTCCTTCACCAACTTATCCAGATCTTCTCCAAACAGCAACCTGCCTTTGAATGGTAGCTTACTAAGTCTGGACTTAGAAGAACCGTCCGCTGCCCAATTACGCAACCACACTGATCTGCGGGCGGCCACCACGGACGCCGTGCTATTCGCAAGCGCCCTGATCAAATCATAGTGCACATCCGCCAAATAAGCTGCTCCGGACTCAAGATGCCCCAGCTCCTTGAGCTCCTCGAGATCCACCCAGCACAAACACGCCCGAGCCACCCAGGCCCCACAAATAGATATCTGTAACGAAAGAGAGTCAGCCTCAAAGGTCTGCTTGAGGAGACCGTCAACCCTACGGGTCCTGGGCATCTTTTAGTGCTGCGCTGCCCTCAACCGGAATGGTCGTCTTTTTGGTGACTGCTGAAACCACCGCGGCATCCGGAACCTTTCCTTGTCCTTATCAGCTAGCAGGTACAGCCTACTCATTGTGTGTACGCCTCTGAGTCCCGTCTCTGGCTGGTCCCACTCTTCCTGAATCATCTTATCTACCACCTTATGGACCGGGAACACAACCTGGGTCTGACGGACCGCCTGAATGACGGGATCTTCTACCTCGTCTTCCTGGGATGGCTGAGCTGCCAGCTTCAACATTTGCATTGATTCTGTAATCAACGCCGGAAGCTCCTCTCTACGAAAGACCCTTATGATTTTAGACTAGACCTAATCTCTCCTTATCTGTTACTCCAGTGAGCCCTCTCTCGGGCTCACAAAGTTCTCCTGCTGCATGGAGACTGGTAACACTGGAAGGGAAGACAGAGAGCAGCAGGCTATATCCAGTGATGTCATCATTCTGACATACCAGTCTCCAGGCTGCAGGAGGAGGTTGACAACCCAGAGGTAGAGGACTGAACTGGAGGAACGATAAGGAATTTTTGTTTAAACCCTCAGTGGCTAAAATAATTCAAAATCCTGCAAGACCACAGAGTTGGTCTCCGGATTCCAAAATTAACTGTAATGCCTCATGAGGTGGCGTTAAGTGCACGGCCCTAATGTGGCCTCTGTTAGGGGATAGTGCTCCACATTAACTGTCGGGGAAATGCTTTCAACCCCCCGACAGATAGCGCGGTGGTGTTGCTCCCTGACATGCCATGGTTTCAGTGCTTTTGGCATAATACTGCCCTCCCACAAGGGTTACCAAAATGTAGCCCTCCAAATCTTTTTGCATATTTTATCCAATATACAAGAAGTGGGTCATGTCCCTTACACATGAAGGAATCCAGATGTAAACGTATAATAAAAAGGTAAATTTACATGGAAAGGATTCCAAAACTGAATTATTGGCAGAATGTGTGGCATTTTCACATCATGTATTTTAGGCAAGGTATAGAAAATTGAGCCTGATGAAAAAAGATTCAAGAATGTACGCTCATTTTTTTTTTGTCAACACACACACTTTAAAGCATCATCAGCCATCTGCATTACTAAAATTTGCAATTTTTTCATTGGATTATCCTGCAGTTTTTGTTTTCTTTTATCATCTATTAAGTGGTGTTAAGTCTTTGCCATCTCATGGCGACCCTCTGGATAGTTGTCCTAAACTGTGTTCGGTCTTCAGTCAGGTGGCTAATTGCTGATAATGTGGCATCATAGTCGCTGTTACTGTATCGATCCATCTCACTGCTGGTCTTCCTCGTTTATAGCGACCTTCAACTTTGCCAAGCATGATGTCTTTCCCTAATGATACATCAGTTAAATATAGATAAATTTAATTTGTAGAATAAAAAGTCTTATCCATTATTACCTTAGCTCCTCTTATGTGCCTTTTTGTAAACTATGGTGAAAGTTTCAGTGTAAACAATGCATCCTCATCCATAGAAACAGACTTGCTTCTTAGGAGTCTTTCAGAATCAAATAACTAGATCCAAAACTGGATTCAGAGGACCCAGAGGAACAACTGACTTATTTTGGTGCTGATAGAAAGGTTCCCCTCAAACTCTTGCATAGCGAAAAAATATATTCAAGGTTCGAATAAATCTTCCTAAATCAATAAAAATCTGGAAAGACTTATACTTTATAGCTGGAACAAGCAACAACCCTTTAGAAAGAACTGATAGCCCGTGATTACTTAATTGATAAAAATTAAACCAAAGATTAGTCAGTTTTTTGCTACTGAATCTAAGGAATGCTGGAGATTAAAACCTGGTCTGATCTCTCTTTCTCTAGTTTCCCTAACCCAGGATGATCTTTACGAGTTTCTCTAAAAAAATATTATGTTAAAGTTGAAGATTTCTCTCCCGATGAGTTCTCTGATGTGGTTTGAAACAAATTAATCAGCTCTACCAATGTCCAGTTTCACCCACAGATACATTTCTCCATTACAGTATATAGTTATTTTCATCACATATACATTTTTTAATGTTAAGTTGTCTTAACTCCAGAAAAAAAAAATGCTCCAATTACTTAAACTAGTTTTCACAGTGTGCAGATTTTAATACAGCAATTCCATCATCCAATTCACTTCTTTAGCTCTACTGACAAATCAGGGGCATTAAGTCTAAGGAACGCTTCACTACAGAATTGCACTTCGAAAGAAATTCTACATCATTCGTACATAAACATGGTTTCTTAAATAGACACAATCCTGTAGAAATATAATTCTTACAGTACTCTACAAGAGCAGCCTCTCAATTTCCAAAACGGATGAATTTTTTAAATAAATTCAAAAATTTCTGGATAAAATGCTCTGGCCGTTTCACTTCTAGTTTCTCTTTTGTATTGCACTTGGCCATTGCTAGCCTCCTCTCTCTTTGTTTTGGCCTGAACTAGCCAATCAAAATGCGATGCTGGTCCCCACCTTCTTTCCTCAAGTATGCTGCCATCACTACCACTAATACCATGATGAAGTCCCACGGTGCTGTGACCAACCCAAAGGGCAGTGCTTGGACCTCCAAGTGGTATTTTAGGATTGCAAACCTGAAAGTTGGTCCAACTAGAATGTTTTAAGTAAGCTTCCTTTAGGTCTAGGATGGTTAGAAACTCTCCTGGCTGCAAAGCCACCATAACTGACCCCAAGATCTTCATGCAGATCTACAGAGGGAAACACTGACTTGCCTAAAGTCTCAGATAGACCAAAAGGAGACCTCATTTTGGGGAATACAGGAAATATCTCCCCTTCCTCTTTTCAGGCCCTGAAACCAGTATTACTGGATGCAAACTCAGACAACGGAGAGTTGCCTGTACCACCACTGCCTTTTCTAGCATGTTGCAGTAGAAAACCAAGAACACTTTGTGGATTGGGGACAGCAGCTCAGTGGCAGAGTCTTGTCCACTGGTTCCCCGCGATGTGGGCTCAAGTACAGGCAACCTGGGATGACTGTCACGTGGGCCCCCTCAATGTCATTGGGAGGACTTAACTCTAAGGGGAACAGACTATCCAGGATCCCAATTTGGAGCCATGAAAGGCTATTTTTAAATTGTCTGGTGGCCCATACATTCTGCAATCTTTTTCTGGAACCTATAACTTGAATCCTATTCTCTAGAATTGCTGCCTAAGCACTGCCATTTCTTTGATGAACACCTGCCCTGACTGGGACTTGGATAAGAGCAATCAGGCCTTGACACATTTTCTTTGAATCTAGGAGCCAGCTGCCGAAACCTAGGTTACAGTGCATGCCCCCACCTCCCAAAGAGGTATATCACAGTTGACTTTTTTTTTAAGATTTTAAGGTCTGATTTACCAAGACTATTTTCCCATTTTCTACGGAAAAGAGCTTAATACATCAGGCTCTTAAAGGGCCACCACAGTGCCAACAGAAGGCAGTAGCTGCACTCCTCCTAC
Organism: Ichthyophis bannanicus; assembly: GCA_033557465.1. Taxonomy (NCBI): domain Eukaryota; kingdom Metazoa; phylum Chordata; class Amphibia; order Gymnophiona; family Ichthyophiidae; genus Ichthyophis; species Ichthyophis bannanicus. The sequence continues at coordinate 3,558,151 of CM066035.1, forward strand.
CTCTTTACTACCTCTGCTGGCCCTTTAAGTTACATATGTGCACATGTGTGCGCGCATGTATATGTTTGCGCGCATGGTTGGGGGTGCAAAGGTAGAGGGTGCACAGGTGGGGTGCCTGAATGTGTGCGGTGGATGAGGGGTGCACCTTTTGCACATAAAGATGTTGGTCATTAGACCTTACCTGCAAATTTTCTTTCCTGAAGTCCGTCCAGTCACATGGGTTATGCTCATCCATCAGCAAATGGAGATTGAGAACACACCGAGTTGAAACACTCTGCAAGTAGCCAGTGCCAACATACCAAGTCAATATGAATCTTTCAAAGCAGAAGAACGGAGCCCAAAACCTCAATTCTCTGCCAGCACGAACTAACTTTCACCAACTACTCCACTTCAGGGAACTTATGGCAACTTCCCCCCCTTTTTGTCAGTTTCGATTTAAAGTAATACTTTCCTAATACTTCCCCCCCAAGGCCCCAAACAGGGTTAAAAACAGCAGAATCACAGTTAAAAACTTACAGCCATAGACTGAACCACCAATCAAATCAATAGCTGTCTTGAACTCACCTGCTCCAAATGAACGTTCTAAGAACAGACGCGTGACAGCAAAGAAAGGTTCCAGCCAAGTCCCAGGTGTGTTCTGGACTGGAGGGACTCCAGGAAAGAAAATTACCAGTTAAGGTCTAATTTCACCACCTTCATCGTCCCTCCAGTTCAGTTCAGATGGATGGGACATAACAGAGTAGTATTACCGCTGGATGGGTACCAACACACTGGTTTAAAGCACCCGAGCCCAAAGTTCACATCCTGCCTGGCCTGGACATCCAGCCTATAATGACGCACAGAGGAATGCAGAGAAGACCAAGTCGCTGCCCTACAACTGTCCTGAAGCGGAACTAGACTAAATTTCTGCCCAAAAAGCAGCTCGAGCCTGAGTAGAGTAAGCTTTCAAACCCGACGGAAGCGCCAGTCCTTTTAGCAAGTATGCAGACACAACAGCCTCCTAAAACCAATGAGAAATAGAGGCCTTAGAAGCAGCCTCTCCCTTCCTGGGGCTGCCAAACAGAGTGGAGGAGTGGCCTAGTGGTTGGAGCAAGGTACTTCAGGCCGGAAGGTTGGGGGTTCAAATCCCACTAGAGGACAGCAACCTTGGGCCGGAAGGACTGGGGTTTCTAGTCCCACAGGTGCTCCTTGTGGTCTTGGGCAAGCCACTTAACCCTCCATAGCCCATGTTCCCTGTAAAATAGTTATCTCCAAGTTATAATGCCCTGTTCAATGTAATTTCAGTTTGTTCAATGTAAACCGCACTGATGCAGAATAGCGCGGTATATAAGAGAATGTAAATAAATAAATAAAATAAACAGGACAAAGCGACACTCTGAATGCCGAAACACCACTGTAATCTTCAAATAGCACTTTAGTGACTGACACACATCTAGCAAATGAAGAATCCTGGACTCGGCTGACTTTAGAGTCCCCAGAAGCTAGTAGCGCCACCACCTGGTTCAAATGGAAGGCAGAAACAACTTTGGGAAGAAAGGAAGGCACCAGCCAAAGAATTAGTCTTTCCTTTGAAAAGGCTAAATAAGGCTCCAGACACAACAGAGCCTGCAGTTCAGAAATACGGCAAGAGGAACAGATGGCCATCAGGAGCACCACCTTCAATATCAAATCCTTCAGGGAAGTCCCCCTAAAGGGCTCATACGGGTGCTCCGCAAGAGATGAGAGCACCAAATTGGGATCCCAGGATGGAACCACTGGACGACAAGGTGGGCACAAGTGTTTGACACCCCACAAGAAGTGAATAATATCAGCATGTGAAGCTATAGTCTGACCCTGCACACGACCTTCACCTTCAAGGAATCCAGGGCCAGACCTCTCCCAAAAAGGCCAAAATCTCTAGAAGAGAAACTCCCAAGGGTTGCGCTCCCTGCACCACACCAAGACTCAGACCCACAGATAGGCTAAGTGAAGTGGACTGCCACCGGGTTCGCAGCAAGGTATCCACCATAGGTGCGCCCTTACAAGAGCCAAGCCATAAGTGAGAACTGACTCGCTTCCAACATCCTCACCAGTCTCTGTGACAAGAGCCCATCCTCCCATGGAAGAGGGAGGGGGATCTGCCAACAACCACCATACCAGAACTGCTCTGGGTCAGACCACAGCTACCAAAATCCAAATGCCCCGAGTGAAACTTAACCTGCTGAAGTATCTGGCCAATGAGCAGACATGGGGGAAACACATAAAGGAGCCCATTTCTTGACCAAGGCATAGAGGCCTTTTGCCATGTGCTGAAAAACCAACTCTCCTTAGAATTTGCCAGGGTCACAATCAAATCCATCACCAGAATGCTCCAACACTCCACAATCAACTGAAAGGTGAAATTTCACTTACCGTTAATTTCCTTTCCTAGAATACTGCTAGACCAGTCCAGACAAACGGGTTGTGTCCCCCTGCCAGCAGATCCTGGAGACAGAGAACTCTACCAGAGCTCTAATAGGCTGATCCCTGGTGATGCTGCTGAGATGATGAGACTGTACCCCACGGGGTCTCCCTCAGTATCGTCCACAAGCTGAACTTCATGAAAACTAAACAACTACATACAGCCAGTCAACGGAACCGGCCTCAACTATGTACAAGGTGCTGAAAGCATTCCCAGAAACTGAAGGCCGCCAAGAAGGACAAAGGGACTAGAGGCTCACTTGCCAGGCCTCCGGAAGGAAAAAAACAAAAGCAAAAGATAACAGCGGCTCCGCTGCACCAGCAGGACTGAGACTGACAGCAGAGTGGGTCCTGGACTGGTCTAGCAGTATTCTAGGAAAGGAAATTAACGGTAAGTGAAATTTCACCTTCCAATTCATACTGCTAGACCAGTCCAGACAAACGGGCAGTACCCAAGCTACCGACCTCTAGGGTGGGTCCAAAGCCGCCGAAAGCACTGACGCGCCAAAACTCATCTCCTGCCGAGCGTGGACGTCAAATCGATAGTGACGGACAAAAGTCGATAGCGATGACCAAGTCGCCGCCCGGCAGATGTCGAGGGGTGCCATATGGGAACGCTCGGCCCAAGACGTCGCCTGCGCCCGCGTGGAGTGTGCTCAGAGCCCTACAGGCACTGACTTGCGCTGAAGAATATAGGCTGCTTCAATAGCTCCTCTTAGCCACCTGGCGATAGTAGCCTTAGAGGCTGCAAACCCTCAACGGGAGCCTGCAAGAAGGACAAAGAGATGATCCGTCTGCCAAAAGGAATTGGTGACTTTAAGATATTGACAGAGGACCCCTTTGAGATCTAACACACGTAAGTGTCGACGCCAACCCGTACACTGCTCTGGAGAGAAGGACGGCAAGAAGAGGGGCTGATTGACATGAAAAGGCGTAACCACCTTGGGCAAAAAGGATGGACGTGTCCAAAGAGTCATGCCCTCCGACGAGAAAGAAAGATAAGGATCCCGACAAGAGAGCGCTTGGAGCTCGGAAATGCGCCGCGCTGAGGTAATTGCCACCAGGAACACCATCTTCAAGGTTAGGTCTTTGAGCGAAGAGGCCCGTAACGGCTCAAAAGGCGAAGCCACCAAGGCCCGGAGGACCAGGGCGAGATCCCAGGCCGGGAAGACCGGACGGCACGGGGGCCGCACGGATTTAACTCCTCTGAGGAAACGCGAGACGTCGACATGCGAAGCGATAGAGCGCCCCAAAACCGGACCACGGAAGCATGTAAGGGCCGCCACCTGAACCCGAAGAGTACCGAGAGCCAGCCCCTTGTCCAGGCCAGCCTGGAGGAACGCAAGAATATCAGGAATGCCGCTACTCCAGGGAGACACCCCACGCTGTGAGCACCATGATTCGAAAAGACGCCACACCTGAGCATAGGCTAAGGAGGTAGAAGAACGGCACGCCTTAAGCAAGGTGGATACCACGCTAGCCGAATATCCCTTACGAACTAGCCTGCGGCGTTCAAGAGCCAAGCCGTAAGCGAGTAAGGAGCCGGGTCTTCCATGGCAATTGGCCCCTGCTGCAGAAGCACTGGAAAACCCTGAAGCGGCAGAGGAGCTGCTCGCACAAGCCGGACGAGATCTGCATACCAGGGCCTGCGAGGCCAATCCGGAGCTACCAGAATCACCGGCCCGTGATGCTCCCTGATCCGTTGAAGAATCTTGCCGACCATGGATCACGGAGGGAAGACATACGGAGGGATACACGGAGGGAGTCGGGCCAGCCACGGCTGCAACAACACATCTATTCCGTGCGACCTGCTGTCTTTCCATCGGCTGAAGAAGATCGGTGCTTTGGCATTTTCCCACGTCGCCATGAGATCCACTGCGGGCTGACCCCATTGGCGGACAATCAGCTGAAAAGGTGCCGACGCCAGAGCCCATTCTCCGGGATCCAGCGTATGGCGGCTGAGGAAGTCCGCTTCGATGTTGCTCTTCCCCGCAATGTGCTGCGCCAAAATGGCGAGGAGATGCCGCTCTGCCCAAGGAAGGAGAAGCCTCATTTCTTTGGAAACCCCCAGACTCTTCGTGCCTCCTTGGTGGTTGAGATACTCCACCATCGTGGCATTGTCAGAGAGAACGCGAACTGCTTGACGATGTACGAGAGGCAGGAACCTTTGCAAGGCTAGGCGAACCGCTCTCGCCTCGAGGCAATTGATGGACCAGCGAGCCTCCTGAGGCAACCAGACCCCCTGTGCTGCGTGTGTACCACAAAGCGCACCCCACCCGGAGAGACTGGCGTCCGTCGTCAGAAGCAGCCAACGTGGAAACGCCAACGGAACCCCCTGTAGAAAGTTGCGTGCCCGGAGCCACCATCGAAGGTCGAGCCGGACCGACGGCGGAAGTGGAAGTCGAACCTGATAATCCTCCGACACCGGTGACCATCGCGACAGGAGCGCCCTCTGCAACTCTCGCATATGCGCCCGTGCCCAAGGCACCACATCGATGGTAGCCGCCATGGACCCCAAAAGCTGGAGGTAATCCCAAGCTCGAGGTGCCTCTCGCCGCAGGAATCGCTGGAGCTGATCTACAATTTTCTGGAAGCGAACTTGTGCAAGCATCACCCGCCCGCGGCGAGTGTCGAACCGAGCCCCGAGAAACTCGAGGACCTGAGACTGCTGGAGGCAGCTCTTGGAGTGATTGATCACCCACCCCAGGCCCTCCAGAAAAGCCACTACGCGGTCTACCGTCTCGCGAGCCTCTGCCAGAGAGTCCGCCCGAATCAGCCAATCGTCTAAGGATGAACTCGGATCCCCTGCTTGCGTAAGGCCGCGGCCACCACCACCATTATCGTGGAAAATGTCTGTGGCGCCGAGGCCAAGCCAAAAAGGCATGGCTTGGAACTGAAAATGCCGGCCTAGAACCACAAATCGGAGGAACCGCTGATGCTCCGTGCGGATGGGAATATGAAAGTACGCTTCCGCGAGATCGAGTGATGCCAGGAACTCGCCCCTGCGTACCGCCTGGATCACGGAACGCAACGTCTCCATCTGAAAATGAGGAACCCGAAGGCTGCAGTTTACCCCTTTGAGATCCAGACTAGGCCGAAAGGAACCATCCTTCTTGGGCACCACAAAATAAATGGAGTACCGACCCGTCCCTTCTTCGAAAGGCGGGACGGGACATATGGCGTTCAAAAGAAGCAGGCATTCGAGTGTTGTCTGGACGATGCGGCACTTCTTGGGAGATCCCGCCGGAGAGACTAGGAAGGCCTCGGGGATCGGGCGAGAGCACTCGAGGGAATAACCCCGAGAGATGCTGTCGAGAACCCAAAGATCGGAGGTAATTCGCACCCACTCCTGAGAAAACAATGCCAGCCGACCCCCTATGGGTGGCACAGACCAGAGTGGACCTAGCGCCCTGTCAGCGGGAGGACCTCGCGGTCCCTGAGAACTTTCCTCCTGCCGAGTAGGAGTCGGAGCCGGAGCGGGCCCCCCGAAAGGACTGACTTCCTCTTCCAGAGCGATTAGGCTGAGTCGGAGGCTTGGAGGAGCGATACCTCCTAAAGTCCCTGCTCCTGGAGAAACGGCGAAAAGATTGTGCCCACGAAGACCGGCGAGCCGAAGCTCGCAGCCTATCCTCCGGCAAGCGTTGGGGCTTAACCTCCCCAAGATCCTTTACGAACTTGTCCAGCTCCTCGCCGAACAGAAGCTTACCCTTGAACGGCAGCTTAGAGAGCCTGGACTTGGAAACGACATCCGCCGCCCATTGACGGAGCCACAGCCAACGCCTCGCCACCGTCATGGCTGCCACCGATCGAGCCTAAAAGGCGCAACAGATCATAAAAAGTATCTGCCAAAAAGGCCGTGGCAGACTCCAAATGCCTGAGAGAGGAATCTTCAGGCAAGCGCTGGATCCAGCGCAACATCGCTCGGGCTGTTAGCCCCCCGCATACCGTCGCCTGCAGAGCCATGGAGGACGCGGAGAAAGCCGTCCTCAACAAGTTCTCCACCTTCCGATCCTGTGGATCCTTGAAAGCCGCTCCTCCCTCCACAGGGATGGTGGTATGCTTAGTCACTCCGGAAACCAAGGCATCTACCTTAGGGTACATGAGCCACTGCTCCAGAAGCTCTGGCGGCCAAACATATAACTGCCCTAGGCGACGAGCGTTTCGCAAGGGCATGTACGGAGAGTCCCATTCCCGGGACACCATTTGCTGTAATTCCGTAGGGAAAGGAAAAGCCTTAGAGGGCTTGCGAATGCCCAGCAAGATGGGATCCGCCTGAGATTGAGCCTGAGAGGCTGGAGGCTCCGCCGGCACCGAAAGACGGAGAGCTTCCGTCACTTGACCGATGAGGGCGGACAATTCTTCTTTGCGGAACAGCTGGATATCCTGTGACTCCTCCGGCCCTGGAATAGAAGAATCCGATGCAGAATACTCCCCATCCTCGCGCCCAGAGAGGTCCTCGGACTCTCCCGCAGAAGACACCTCCTCGTCAGGGTCACGATCATCCTGCACAAGCAAGTGTAATGCCTTAGACGTACCCTTGCGAGCTACAGCACCCTTAGAACGCTTATGGCCAGCTGGGGCACCCAGACGCTCAGGTGTCTTTGGCTGAAGCCCCACCGAAGGAGCCGAGGATTCAGCACGCCACAAAGCCCATGCCTGGCGGAAAAGATGGAGAAGTTGGTCCTCGGAAGGAGAGCCAGGCGCCAAGGAACTCAGGGCAGCCGGAGAGACCCCCGTAGGGGCTCCCTGCAAAGCCGCCACCGAAAAAGGAGGTAATGGATCCTCTACTGCAGGTAAGTCAGGAGCCGTAGCTTCCTGAGTGGCCAGCAACACTGAAGACTCCCCGGGGTGCGCCAAACAGGATGCGCATTGCTGATTTTGCAGCTCCTTCTGCTTCCTGTTACACACAATGCATCTAAGCCCAGAAGAAGGCATTGTGTGTGAAAAAGAACAATTTTAAATCTTATTCTCCGGAGCACTCCTTTTTCTATATTACAATCCTAGTAAAACCCCCTTAAGAGAGGAGAAGGAACAGAGGCACATACAGCAGGGCAGAGCTGAGCTTCCCACCAAAAATCGGAGCTCCGTGGAAATTCAAAATGGCCGCCGGACAAATAAAAGTTAAATAAAAGGTAAAAAAAGCAGCGAATTTTTGAAAAGAAAAGGCAGAAACCAGCCCCCCCAGGCCAGGATTGACCCCTGTGCCAAAAATGGGACAATTCTGAGAACGTGAAAATTTGGCGGATTTGGACCCCTCAAGAGCTTCAGCATGCATTAAACAAAGGAAAACTGTACTCACAGATGCCGGCCAGTGCAGGGATTCCAAGGGCAGGATCAGGAAAACCACATCTGATACCAAGCGAGCACTAACGCAGAGGTAACCCTCGAGTGTTAGTGAGCCCTTCTTCCAGCCAAGGCTGCCCTCATGGCTAGCTGCTGGGAATGCCTTCAGTCAGTGAGCGTCACTGTTTTTATACAGGAGCTCAGCTGAAACACCCTGCCAATAGAGGGGATCACTCTCAAAGTAGAGGAGCCCCCGAGCTTCGTCCTGAAATAGGGAAATTAATCCTTTCTCCAAAGGAGCAAAACAAAAAAGCTACCAGGTCTGCTGGAGACAGAGAAATACTGAGGGAGACCCCTTGGGGTACAGTCTCATCATCTCAGCAGCATCACCAGGGATCAGCCTATTAGAGCTCTGGTAGAGTTCTCTGTCTCCAGGATCTTCTGGCAGGGGGACACAACCCGTTTGTCTGGACTGGTCTAGCAGTATGAATTGGAATGTGGACTCTGACAGCAACCACTCCCCCCCCCCCCCGAGTTCAACAAATTCCAACTCAGATAATCCACTTGCGCATTCTCCCCAGATACATGAACAGCTGACAACACCAGAAGATGAATTTCCACCCAGTGGAGAAGAGGTATCGCTTCCACTGCCAGCAGAGAGCTCCATGTGTCACCCTGGTGGCTGATAAGACAGTGTCGTTGCATTGTTGGATACGAGGAACACCACCTGCTGCTATACCAGGGGAAGAAAAGCCTCCAGGGCCAGACACCTACTTCTCCAAATTATTGATGGACCATCGGTGAAGTCCTGCCCTGAGCCACCTGCGAGAGACAGGGACTCAGCTAGCCAAACAGACCGGCATGCATTGTCACTATCATGCAATCTGAGGTCTCCAGAGGCATGTCCCTGAGAGCTATGCCAAATCCAGCCACTAACACAGGCTCACCTAAGCTATGCCCTGCAGGGCAAGTCGTAGTTCCATTGACTGATTGGGAAGGCCACCATGCCAGCAGCACTGCATGAAGAGGCCGCATAAGCAACCGAGCCCAAGGCTCCAGCTCCCATGCTGCGGCCATGGAACCGAGCACCTTCAAGTAATTCCACGCTCTTGGGCAAGGAACTCTCCTCCTCTGCACCAGCACTTGGGACTGCAATTTGGCAATCCTGCCCTCCGGCAAACAGAACAAACCCTGCAGAGCGTCAAAGTTGGCTCCCAGATACACCAGGGACTGGGAAGGAGTCAGACTGTTCTTTGCAAAGTTATCGACCCAAACAAAGATCTGAAGCCGGGAAATAAATGCAGGCCATCACCTCGTGACTCTCCTGAAAGGACTTCACCCAAAATCAACCAATTGTCCAAGTACGGGTGGACCAGGATGCCCTGCTTCTGCAGGGCCACTGTCACCACCTTAATCACCTTTGTGAACACCCAAGGAGCCATAGCCAATCCAAAGAGTAGAGTGTGGAACTGAAAATGCCCAGCAGAACTGCAAAACGTAGGAATCGTTGGTGCTCGGAACAGATGGGAATAGGCAAATATACCTCAGTCAGATCCAATGAAATCAGGAATTCTCCCTGTCGAACCGCTACTATCACAGACAGCAGAGTTTCCATAAGGAAACATGGCACCCCATGATCCCTGTTTATACCTTTCAGATCCAAGATGTGGTGCCAAGAACCCTCCTTCTTCAGGACAAAATAGAATGAGGGAGCTGGGCATGAGTGAACTGCACCGCCCATGCCTCGTCCACAGCCTGGCAGGCAGAGATTATTAAGGTGTCCGACAGAGGCTGATTGAACTTGCGTGTGTAGCCTTCCCAAATCATCTCCGAGACCCAAGCATCTGTAGTGAGTTGGATCCAGCTGAAGGCAAAACAGTCAGTCATCCTTCCACAAGCTGCACCTCTGCCTGGACCCCCCCTAAACCTTCATTGAGAAGGCTTGGCTGCACTGCCTCCATCTCTGCTGCCCGACATCACCCACAAAAGGAACCCATGGCAGAAAATGGGATCTTGTGAATTCGCTCCCCTAGTCAGACGAAACCTCAGGTTTAAAGGCAAGGTCAGAGAGGCTGTTGCCAAAAAAGCATCTTTCAGGAAATGGGAAAAGGAGCCAAATGACAAAAACTGGAAACATAAGCACTGGCAAATTAGATGCATGGCATTGATAAGGCAGGCAAAGAGAATTTGAGGAGATTGCTGTGGAAGCAAAAAAACATAATAAAGACTTTTTCAAGTACATTTGTAGCAAAAAACCTGTGAGAGAGTCAGTTTGACCATTAAATGATAGAGGGGTAAAAGCGGCACTAAGAGGAGACAAGGCCATAGCGGACAGACTGAATGAATTATTTGCTTCGGTCTTTACTGAGGAAGATGTAGGGATGTTACCCATGACTGAAATGGTATTTAAAGGTGATGCCGCAGAAGAATTGAAAGAAATATCGCTACACTGGGAAAATATTACAACTATTTGATAATCTGAAGAATAGCAAATCACTTGGACTGGATGGTATACATCCAAGGGTGTTTAAAGAACTGAAATATGAGACTGCAGACCTATTATTAGTAATCTGTGGACTATCATTAAAATCATCTGTAATACCTGAAGATTGGAGGATGGTCAATGTAATGCCAATTTTTAAAAAGGGTTCCAGGGGTGATCCGGGAAACTACAGATCAGTGAGCCTGATGTCAGTACCAGAAACATATAGATAGTCATGGCTTAATGGGAGACAGCCAACATGGCTTTAGCCAAGGAAGGTCTTGTCTTATTAATCTGTTATGTTTTTTTGAAGGTGTGAATAAAGAGGTAGACAAAGGTGAGTCGGTTGATATAGTGTATCTGGATTTTTAGAAAGCCTTTGACAAGCGAGGATCATTAGGCAAGATCAAGAACATCACTGTAGAATTCCTTCCTGAACTTCAAACTCATCCTGAACAATATATGCCATCAGTCAAGAAAGTAAGTTAACATTCACAGCCGTGACAGGATCTATAATAATTTTTTCAGCTCATTTGGTTACCACTACTCTGATTCTAAGGAAACTGCACTTTACCAATCACAAAGGTAACCACTACCATGGAGTTTTTCCAACCGACAATCATAAGCGCCTCTATTATCATTCACTGTATCTATGTAGCTCCTACCTTTTTGTATCTATTCCACTCATTTGAGAAATATACCGCTTTTATCCATTTATCTATTTTATCCATTTATCCATTTATCCATTTATCTATTTTATCCATTTATCCATTTATCTATTGTTCTATGTAAAGAATGTATACAAATGTGTACAAGACTGTTAACCTGTTATATGTAAACCGCCCTTGATCTCTGGAAGGGGCGGTATAAAAGAAATAGTTAAATAAATAAATAAATAAATCTCTATTGCACTATTCCATAACTTGACCGCAGCCGCTCTCATTGATTTAAGAATTACATTGTTTTTATATTACAAAGCTTGTTCTGACGTTGTAACACATACATGATCCATTGTTATATTCGATGTACCTTGCTCTGTGACCACCTTGTTGTTGCTGTAATCATAACTTGTCCTAGACCCATCTATTTGTTAGTTTGGTATAATCTGGTATTGCCGCTATCTTTTTTCCTGACTGAAATCTTACCACCACAAGGTACCTACTTATTGTGATATCACCACTCTCCCAAGAGGAGGACTTGCTCGATTGTTTATGGTATTGTTGGATTATGAACAGCTGCCACTATATCATCAGTAGCTGCTTGTTACTTTCCACCATAAGTTACATACTTATTGCTATCTTACCACCGCATTGTCAGTTCCCCTTGCGCTACTTCCATCTTATTTTAAGCTTATGAACATCTGCCACTGTATTTTATTACCTGAGTGTTACCTTCCTCCATTAGCTAAATTCTTATCGTCATCTTCCTTCATATTGTTAGCTCACCCTGCTCTGCTTTTCTCTCATCTTAACCAGAATTAAACTTGGACCTCCAGTTTGTTAGCACTATCACCTCCACTACCACCCACAGCGCCCACGCTCAGATGCTTACCCACCTCCTTCGATCATTAACTTTGCATCCTAGGGGCTCCCACTACAACTCCCTTGCTCTGAACCCATTCCCATTCTCAGTTGTTAGCATTGCCGATACTCAACTCCCACGGCATTTCTTGATCTGAAGCCTTCCTTCACACTGCCTATTAGCACTCCCGTCACGTGGTTTTGGAATCTTCCCGCCATGTGTCTTGGAATCCTCCCCTGATTATTTACTACACGTCACAGTATTGCCACTTTATGTCTAGGTACTCATTTCTTCCTTCCCCCATACACAAAGATGGATTTCATACATAATCTAATCTGTGCTCTACACATCATATCACTACTCTTAGCACTTTCCAGCGCCCTCCTGACTCACCAAGAGCCCATCCTTAACTACCCCATCCTCATCATTGAATACTATCCTTACCACAATCAAATATACCATATCTACCGACAAAAACATAAAGAGAAAATAACCACCACAGATGCAAACACCAGAGACTAGTCCACATCAATCCTATCCCCAATACCCAATCTCAGAAAAGGCAGAATCCATTATCGCTTTAAATTGTATACTAATGAATTCACAATCCATAAGAAATAAAATCCCAGTGATCCAGAACATCCTAATAGATGAATCCCCAGATTTACTTTGTATCACAGAAACATGGCTCACTGAACATGACTCCATCCTATTAAATCAGCTAAACACAAATGGCTATACACTATTTAAATGCCCCAGAGATTCCAGAAGCGGAGGCGGAGTCCTTATACTAATCAAAACAAATCTAAATGCATTTGCTAGCATCTATTGCAACTGCGATGGTATAGATTTAATCAAAATTGAAAACAAAAATATTGCAATATGCCTCCTCTATAGACCACCCACCACAAATCACCTTAATTTTACTTCTATACTTGAATCGGCCTGTACCTCCACGTCAAAGAAACTCCATATAATCCTTGGAGACTTTAACCTAGCATCACTCCCCTTGCAACAATCTGCAGCCTTTCTTGAATTTATGGAAGAAATGGGCTTCCTACAAACTATTAACCGCCCCACTCATATCAAGGGTAACACCCTCGATCTGATATTTCTCCCAAAACCTCTCACTGTTCATACAAAATACTCCCCCCCACACACACACACACTTCAACACAGGTCCCTTGGTCTGACCATTTCATCGTACAAATAAATCTCTTAATCCCACTACCCACTCAGACATCCTCCAACACATCTCACTGAAACACACTCTTAAGCTCTTCGATAAGGAAGCCTTCCTAAAGGAAGTTACTCCTCATCTTGCCCCACAAACACAGAATCTTGATGAGACAATAAAGAACTGGTTTTCCATAATTAATAAATCTGCAATACCCACTACTGCTAACAAGAAAATCAACTTTGGGTCATCAGATAAATTGTACACACACGACTTACGCGCCCTCAAGAAGGAACTCTGTAAGCTGGAGAAAAATGGAGAGCAAGAAAAAAAACCCCGAACATAAGGCTCTTTACACTGTAGCACTAAATGCCTATAAAGAAACTATACCCAGAGCAAAGAAGGACCACCACACAATCATACTAAACAAAGCTATTAATCACCCTAGGGAGCTTTTTGAACTTGTAAAAACCTTAATCGTCGTATTTAGGTGTGTTTTGGTTAACACCCCCATTAAACCTCAAACTTCAGCAAACCATTTGGCAACAAAACTAAAAAGCAAAAGCCTATCAACTATTCCCCCTCCCCCCAATGAATGTCACTCTACCACCAATAAATGGTGCACACCTTCCACCTCATCAAGGAGAAACAACTACTGAATTACAATAATCAACACCACCACCTCTCATCTGGATCCATGTCTGGTATCATGGATAAAAGCAACCAAAACCAAACTAGCCCCAATTATACTCAATATTGTCAATCAATCCCTCCAACGAATAATGCCAAACAAACTCAAACTTTCCATCATTCGCCCCATCCTCAAAAACAGATCCCTCAGCAAAGATGATCCAAACTCATATAGACCAATTGCCAGCATTCCATTTCTAGCAAAATTCATAGAAAAAAAAATTCAGCTCCAAGACTTCATCGACCTAAATGCACCTCTTGACGAACATCAATATGGGTTCAGACCATTTTATGATGCAGAAACATTGCTCTTGGTCTTTTGACAACCTCATCTGTGGCATAGATAATGCAAATCAAGTCTATATTCTGGTCTTTCTAGACATCACCTCTGCTTTTGATAACATAGACCATAACATCCTCCTGTCTAGACTAGCCCATATAAGTATAACGGGAACAGCCTTCAAATGGTTCAAATCATACATCAACCGCTTTCAAAACATAAAAATTGATCAAGAGTCATCAAGAACAGAGAATTCCTCAGGGCTCAGTGCTATCTGCCCTCCTGTTTAACCTATATCTTCAACCAACATGTGCTCTTCAAAAACCAAAAAATAAGACATCACATCTACGCAGATGATATATGCACCTGTAGACATAAAAAACCCCAACGTACCACAATACCACTAATTGTATACTTTATTTATTTATTTAGCTAGATTTCTATACCGCAAATCTGATAGTCTAAGCAGTTTACATGGAACAAAATGCCAACAGTGGCTTTACATAAAACTTGTATATAACAAAGTTAAAAGTGATATTACAGGAAACTGTAAACGTTAGAACAAATATAAGATAACAATGTAATTAAATAAGCCAGGGATTATTTACAATGTTAGGAATAATGTGGTAGTCGAATGACTTTAAAGGGGGTTCTTGTTTAGGATATTTAAAGTCAATGGTATGTAGGTGATGGTGGGATGTTACAGTTTAGGGGAGGGTGGTTAAGTCTCATCATTTGGGAAGTGTTCTAGGTATAGGTGAGGTTTTAATTTCTTTTTGAAGTCCAATAAGTCGTTGGTGGCTCGGAGGCTGTCTGGGAGCGAGTTCCATATTACTGGTGCAAACATGGAGAAAGCTCTTTTAGAAGCTGTGGAACTGGCTTTGGTGTTCATTGTTGGGATGTGAAGGGTGTTGAGGGAGCTTGTTCTTCTGCTTCTGTTGTCGGGCATCTTTTGAACCAGTGATTTAAGGTAGGTGGCGGACAGGCCATGGAGGATTTTGAAAGTTGTGAGAACGGACTTATATTTGATTCATGAAGTCATGGGTAACCAGTGTAGTTGTTTGAGAATTGGTATGATATGTTCTGAAGCAGAATCATGGCTAAACGCAAACAATCTTCATATAAAGTACAAAGAGAAACCAAAACTTAACCCCCACCAACAATTAATTTGTGCAACACCACCATCCCAGCTAAATAAGAGATGAAATACCTAGGTATTATAATAGATAGATCTCTCAATATAGCAACTCATAAAAAAAAACTGCCAGAATCATATTCTACAAACTAAAAACAATCCAACACCTCAGACACCTCCTTGATACCTATGATTTCAGAACAGTGTTCCATGCTCTAATTAACCCTCACTTGGACTACTATAACAATTTGTTACAGGGTCTGCATAAAAAAGCCTACACACACTTCAACTAGCCCAAACTAACTGCCAGGATTATAATCAAGGCAAGTCTAACTGATCACATCACCCCCATACTCTTTAATCTTCATTGGCACCCGATAGCAAGTAGGATAAAATACAAAACAATAGTTACTACATTTAAACTTCTCAACGACATCTCCCCCCCTCCTTCCTTACAACAAAAACACTCAAGCAGGTGTGAGGGAGAAGAAGTAATCAAAACCTTCTCTCAATACCATCTTCAATCCGTAAGACTAAACAAGCTACTAGCAACAGATCCTTCACATATACAGCATCCACTCTTTGGAACTCCCTCCCAGACACTATCAGATCAATCAAGGACCTTCAGCCATTCCATAAGGATCTAAAAACGTTACTCTTCACTGAGTACTATAAATAACTCCACCTTCAGCAATACTAATACTTAGTTCATCCATCCAACCCCCCCTAATTGAACCAGTTCTTCCCTCAACATCAACACACCCAGTATGATTTCACCCCACATAACTGGTAATTATTGCTAAAGTTAGCATGTATATAGTTAAATGTTAACCAACTTCCACTGTACTACGGCATATGAGGATAGCTGGTATGTAAATAGGTCAATGTATCATAGTTTTCAACAATGTTCTCTGTAATTGTTACTTGCTTGATGTAAACCGCCCCTGATCGTTGGAAGGGGTGGTATAGAAAAACTGATCAAATAAATAAAAGAAAGGGTCCCTCATGAGAGGCTCTTGACAAAATTAAAAAGTCATGGGATAGGAGGCAGTGTACTATTGTGGATCAGGAACCGGTTAAAAAATAGAAAGCAGAGAGTAGGGCTAAATGGCCAATTTTCCCAATGGAGAAAGGAGTGTAGTGGAGTATCCCAGGGATCTGTGCTAGGTCGCTGCTTTTTAACATATTTGTAAATGACCTGGAAATGGGAATAAACGAGTGAGGTAATCAAATCTGCAAGATGACACAAAATCATTCGATTGATGAAATTTAATGTGGACAAGTGCAAAACGTTATGCACCTAGAAAAGAACAACCCAAACTATGGTTACACGATGCAAGATTCCACATTAACATAGTAACATAGTAAATGACGGCAGATAAAGACCAGTATGGTCCATCTAGTCTGCCCAGCAAGGTGGCAAGAGTAGGTGCACCTGATGTTCCGTGCAGGTCACCCCTCCCCACGTCTTTGTTTAGGGGTGAACCCACCGCTCCGTGTAGGGCACCCCTGTTTGTTGAGAAATTAGATAGTTATTTGGATTTTATCCTGTTGCTATAGAGGGATCCATTGTGTCTACCCCATGCCATTCTGAATACTGTAACTGTATTTGCTCCTACCACTTCCATCGGGAGGGCATTCCAAGCATCCACCACCCTTTCAGTGAAAAAATATTTCCTGACATTGCCTTTCAATTTACCCCCTTGCAACTTCATGTTATGCCCTCTAGTTTTACAGCTTCCCCGTCTTTGGAAGAGGTTTGTTTGTTCATTATTTCTCTTTTAAGTATTTAAAGGTCTGAATCATATCTCCCCTATCCCTCCTCTCCTCCAGAGTGTACATATTTAGATCTTCAAGTCTCTTCTCATAAGGCTTCTGACGCAGGCTCCAAATCATTTTGGTCGCCTTCCTCTGAACCATTTCCAGTCTTTTCACATCCTTTGTGAGATATGGTCTCCAAAACTGAACACAGTATTCCAAAGTGAGGCCTCACCAGTGACTTATACAGTGGCATTAGTACCTCTTCCTTTCTTCTGGTAATTCCTCTTTGTATGCAACCCAACATCCTCCTGGCTTTTGCCACTGCCTTGTCGCACTGTTTTGCCACCTTGAGATCCTCAGAAATAATCACACCAAGATCCTTCTCCTGGTCCGTGCACACCAACCTCTCACCCCTTATCGCGTACATTTCCCTTGGATTTCTGCTTCCCAATTGCACGACACTGCACTTCTTCGCATTAAATCTCAACTGCCAAGCATTAGACCAATCTTCCAGCTTTTATAGATCTTTCCTCATGTTATCCACTCCCTCAGGGGAGTCCACTCTGTTGCAAATTTTTGTGTCATCTGCAAAAAGACAGACTTCTCCATTCAGTCGTTCAGCAATATCACTCACAAATACATTGAACACTGCCAGGCCCAGGACCGAACCCTGGAGCAGCCCGCTAATCACCCTCCTTTCATCCAAGTGAGCTCCATTTACCATCACCTTCTGATGTCTGTCAGTCAACCAATTTTTGATCCAGTTTACCACCTTGGGTCCCATCCCCAAACTATTGAGTTTATTGATAAGCCTCCTATGAGGAACAGTATCAAAGGCTTTGCTGAAATCCAGGTAGATGACATCCATCGCATGCCCCTGATCTAGTTCTCTGGTCACCCAGTCAAAGAACTCAAGCAGATTTGTTTGGCAAGATCATCCTTTGGTAAAACCATGTTGCCTCGGATCATGCAACCTGTTGGTTTTGAGAAAGTCCACTATTCGCTCTTTCAGGAGCGCCTCCATTACTTTTCCTGCTGCCGAGGTAAGGCTCACCGGCCTGCGGTTTGTCACTTCTTCCCTGTCACCACCTTTGTGAAGAGGTACATCAGCCCTCCTCCAGTCCTAAGGAACTTCTCCTGTTTCCAAGAAACTGTTTAAAACATCCTTTAATGGCCCTGCAAGAACCTCTCTGAGCTCTTTCAGTATCCTGGGATGTAACCCATCCGGTCCCATAGCCTTGTCCACTTTCAGTTTTGCAAGTTGTTCTAACATATCATCTTCTGTGGATGGTGTGGTAACTACTTCATTCCCATTTTTATATTTGGGAGTCACAGGTGGTCCTTCTCCACGATTTTCTTTAGTAAAAACAGAGCAGAAGTATTTGTTTAGCAATTTCGCTTTTTCAATGTCACTCTTCACGAGTCCATTCCCAGCACTTTTGAGTCCTGCAATTCCATCTCTGAGTTTCCTCCTCTCCTGAATATACCTGAAGAAAGTTTTGTTGCCACACTTCACATCTTTAACCATCTTTTCCTCTGCCTTTGATTTTGCTTTCCTTATTTGTCTTTGTCTCTTTTAGTTTGATCCTGTATTCCTTTCTGTGTTCCTCTGTTTGCAAGCTTTTGAATTTTGTGAAAGCTGTGTTTTTTGCCTTTGAGCAGACATTTCTTTGGAGAACCAAATAGGTTTCCTTCTCCTCTTGCTTTTATTTACTTTCCTTACACATTTATCTGTTGCCCCTTTTACACAGAACATTATGGTGATATCACGTGACCTGACCAACATCCCCTACAGTCTGCATCCTAAGCGTTCCTGCACCATGCCCTGCTCCTACCTCCCCTCCCTCCCACCCTAGCCAACCCTGCACCGCTCCCTTGTATATAGCACTTTGTATATAGCTCATCATGTAAATAGCTCATCATGAAATTAGTTATATGTTATCTACACCTACAGAAACGCACCAAAGTAGTCACTGCAGGCCTACACCCGCGTACAATGTAACATGATTTGGTTGAAGTGTAAACTATTTTGATTTACAGGATAAAGCGGTATATAACTCCTTTTAAATACATTTTATTGCCACCTTTAGTTTAGCCCATTACAATTCCACTTTCCTTATCCCCTCCAACCCTGCCAACTCCTCCTTCAGGTACATGGCCATTTTACTGAAGTCAATGTTAAGAACCACCACCCAGGAAAAAGATTTAAGCATCATCGTGAACAGGGGTGGCTCAAGGCAATCTGCTGCCTGAGGCGAGGGATGAGATAGCGCCCCCTACCCCGGAGCAGGGGGAATTGTCTTTCTGAAAACTCCAGTCAGGGACTGAACCAAACCAAAAAGCCGATTAGATAATGCAGAGGAAATGCAAGATGTTTGCACACCAAGGAGATAAAAGAAAGAGTGAGAACCACAGCACTGTTTATACCACCAAATTATAACTCATTTTATTTTGTTGTTATAAACTGCGTTATGAATCTTGCTTTTTTTCTTTTTGAACATATATTTTGCATCCACAGAACCCCCTCCCTCAACAATGACTGCAGAGCAGAACCAGGACATTCATCCACGGAACTCAATATCTTTAAAAAAAAAAAATATCTGATTCAGACCATCTCACTAACAACAACAAACATTCTCCAGTACCAGGTATATATTGTGAACTAATACAAAACCCTACAACAAAGTCACTGAGGATTTGTAGAGCAAAACCTACTATACCATACCAGCTCAACTTCCAAAACTCACATAAGGAGCCTACCCAAAAAAAGCATCAGTGTAAACACTGCAGTGGGCCCTGGAACATCCAAACACGTATTTGAAAAGCAAAACAATTCAAATTACTACAGAACCGATCCCTACATACAAACTCCATGTTAACAGAACACCTGGCCATGGCCACAAAGTCAGAACACAGACCCTCACCAAAGTACAGAATAAGTGACCATAGCCTAAAACAAACTGAAACCCTAAAAAGTCAGATTCTGCATACAATGCAAGGCCAGAGAAATAGAAAAAGCTGCATTTCCCTGTACTTTATAAAAAAATATGAAGATAGCACCAACTGTTCATTAAATTGAAAATAAAATAATCTTCTACCTTTATTGTCTGACCATTTTATTCTTGATAATGCTGGTCCCAATCTGAGGTTTCTGCTTTCCTCCACCTCCTAGTGCCCCCCACACCACGGTTACTTCCTCCCAGGGGCAGCATGAGGGTGATGCAGAGCCATGCGCAGAGATTCATTGCAGTATTATTTGCATAAATTTAACTTGCTTTATTTTAAAATATATATGCTACCAATCTAAAATCCTAGGTGGCTTCCAAACATATACATGCAATTTAGTACAACACAAAAGTGGAAGTAAGAATGTGGTTGAAAACTACAGGTCAGTTAGTTTAACTTCGATGGTGAGTAAATTATTGGAAACGCTGCTAAAAGAGAAAATAGTGAGGTTTCTGGAGTCCAGCGGATTACAGGATCTGAGGCAGCATGGATTCACCAGAGGCAGGTCTTGTCAGATAAATCTGATTGATTTCTTTGACTGGGTGACCAGGGAGTTGGACCGAGGGAGAGTCCTAGATGTGGTGTATTTAGCTTCAGTAAAGCCTTTTGACACCGTTCCTCACAGGCGACTTAAACAAACCGAGCACCCTAGGGATGGACCCTAAAGTTACTGCTTGGGTTAGAAATTGGTTGGGTGGGAGGCGACAAAGAGTACAAGTAAATGGAGCTCACTCTGAGGAGAAGGATGTTATCAGTGGTGTACCCCAGGGATCTGTCCTTGGTCCGATTCTTTTTAACATCTTTGTTAGTGATATAGTGGAAGGGCTGTCAGGTAAGGTTTGCCTTTTGCGGATGATACCAAAATCTGCAATAGAGTAGACACCCAGGAAGGTGTAGATAACATGAGGAGGGATTCTAGCTAAACTTGAAGAATGGTCTAGAATTTGGCAGCTGGGATTTAATGTTAAAAAATGTAAGGTCATGCATTTGGGATGCAGCAATCCAAGGGAGCAATATAGTATAGGGGGTGAAGTACTTTTGTCCACTAAAGAAGAGCAGGACCTAGGCGTGGTTGTGTCTGATGATCTTAAAGTGGCTAAACAGGTAGAAAAGGCGATGGCAAAAGTTAGAAGGATGCTTGGGTGCATACGGAGAGGAATGGCTAGCAGAAAGAAGGAGGTGATAGTGCCTCTGTATAAGTCTTTGGTGCGACCTCATTTGGAGTATAGTGTGCAATTCTGGAGACCGCACCTTCAAAAGGATGTGAACAGGATGGAGTCGGTGCAGAGGGTTGCTACTAAAATGATTAGTGGTCTTCATTATAAAGCATATGAGGACAGACTTAAGGATCTTAATATGTACACCTTAGAGGAAAGGCAGGATAGAGGTGATATGATTGAGATGTTTAAATACCTCCATGGCATAAATGTTCAGGGAGAGAGCCTCTTTCAATTGAAAGCAAGTTCTGCTACGAGGGGACATGGGATGAAGGTGAAAGGGAGATAGATTCAGGAGTGATATGCGGAAATATTTCTTTATGGAAAGAGTGGGGAATCCGTGGAATAGTTTCCCAGTGGACGTGGTAGAGATGAGGACAGTATCTGAATTTAAAAAAGCATGGGACTAACACAGAGGATCTCTAAAGGGGACTGTTGTAGTTGTTGATATGAAGGGACAGACTAGATAGAAAAATGACATCAGAAAAAGACCACATGGCCTATGTTTCTATGTTACAATAAAACACATAATAAAACACACATTAAATTTGATTAATGAAGAGCCACTTACACAGCACCCCCCCCCCCAATCAGACCATCACCAATCTGCACATCATATTTATTTCGCTATGATGAGGAGGGAAGATATAAGATGAGAAACTAATCCTGGTAGCCATGAATTCAAACGTTGGATTGGATTGTGCTAGAGCTGGAAAAGTCCAGAACTCAGTAGTGGTGAAGCTATCAGGCTACTAAACAAAATTAAACTGAGACGTTCCCTTAAAATTTGAAATTTCCTTTAATCTGAGCTGACAAAATATTTTTAAAATTTCAGTCTGGCAGCATAAAGAACACAAAACTACAAATCTCAAAGACAACACATATTCCAATACCTCCATCCAACCAACACCCTAAAGCACCTCCATTTCCACAGAAACAGGAGCAACCTGGCACCCCAACACAGCACTTCCCACCTTCTGAAAAACAAGAGACTCTTTAACCAAGAAGGGCTTGGCAACCCCAACATAACTCCTGGAACTACACACTGGACCTGTATGGTGTTATTGTAAATATATATTCTGCAAAAAAACAAAGGAAATGCAAGATGCTTGCACATCAGGGAGCTAAAAGAAAAAGTGAGAACCACAGCAGAGTTTATAATGCAATGCAATGTGTGCCTTCGAGTCAATGCTGACTCCTGGTGACCCAGCAGCTCCTGGGTTTTCTTGGCTGTGTGACCGGAAGTATATTGCCAGGCCTTTCTTCCGATGCAACAGAGGGTTAAGTGACTTGCCCAAGGCCACAAGAAGTGCTGGTGGGAATCAAACCCAAATTATAACTCATTTTATTTTGTTATATACTGTGTTATGGTTCTCGCTTTTTCTTTTTGAATATGTATTCTGCATATAAATTAAACAGGTAGGGGGAAAGTATGCAGTCTCGTCTTACACCTTTGCTTATTTTAAACCAGTCTGTTTCTCCTTGTTCCATTCGAACTGCTGCTTCTTGATCAATGTACAGATTGTGTAAGAGTACGATCAGGTGTTCTGGTATACCCATGCTTCTTAATGTGGCCCAGAGTTTCTCATGGTTTACACAGTCAAAAGCCTTGCTATAGTCGATAAAGCACAAATAGATATCCTTTTGGTATTCTTTAGTCTTTTCAAGGATCCATCTCACATCCGCAATGATGTCTCTCGTTCCTCACCCTTTCCTGAACCCTGCTTGCACTTCAGGTAGTTATTGTTCCAGGAATGGTTGTAGTCTCTTTTAAATAATCTTCAGTAGAATCTTGCTGGCATGTGGGATCAGAGCGATTGTGCGATAATTTCCACAGTCAGTTGGATCACCTTTCTTTAGTATTGGTATAAACACAGATCTTTTCCAGTCAGTTGGCCATGATGTTGTCTTCCATATTTCTTGGCAGAGCCTTGTAAGTACGGTAACAGCTGCATCAGATTGTGTAATACTTCTATGGGAATGCCATCAATGCCTGGTACTTTGTTCTTTGATAAGGCTTTCAATGCTGCTTCAACTTCTTCTTTCATCACCCCCAGGTCGGAAGGCACTCAACTAGCTATTGCGGAAGAGCTGAAGACTTTTCAGAGTAAAGCCAGCATTTATGATGTGGTTGGATCAAAGCCCTCGGGACGTCTAACTGCTGATGTAGCTGCGCATGAAATGAGAGTCAGAAGCTGTAAAGATGTCTTACGCATTGGAACATGGAACGTACGAAGCATGAACCAAGGGAAGTTGGAGGTGGTCAAGAATGAAATGGAACGTGTACAACTTGATCTGTTGGGTGTCAGCGAACTGAAATGGACTGGCATCGGGCACTTTGCATCAGATGATCACATGGTCTACCATGCTGGAAATGAAAGACAAAGAAGAAATGGTGTTGCATTTATAATAAAGAAGAAACTTGCAAGAACTGTAATGAAATACAATGCAGTCAGCGAACGCTTAATCTAAAACTTTAATTCAGTTACCTTTGGTTAATTGGCAATCAGGGATTAGTTCCCTTTAGTTGTTAGGAGCAAATTTCCTTATATTTACAGTCATTTTAAATTTGAGCCTGGCTCTTTAAGTTAGTAGCAGCTCTCGCCTTCCCTCCTCGTCAGTTATTTTCACTTGCTGCAGGCATTCGCCGGTGTGGATCTCTCTCCCTTGACAGTACGGGAGAGCGCTCCGGGATCTGTACAGCCACACTGAAGCTGTGTGAGACGGAGCCTCTCCGTTGCTGTGGGATTTTACTTTTACTCTGTGGAACCGGCTGAGCGGTCCTCGCCGTGGCTGCCGGGCGCAGCAGTGCGGCTTGAGGATCGGATGAATTCAAGGCGGTAGGAGCAGGCTGCGTGGCTTTTGGCCCTGCAGGTAAGGCCTTCGGGCTCTGTCGGTCGGCTGAGGCCTCCTTTTTGCAGCGGCTGTTGTTCTTGGCGCCAAAATTCGTTGGCAAAGGAGCAGCCATTTTCTCTCTAGGTATTTGGACCGCGTGGCGGGAGTTGCAGCGAGTTGCTTGTGTGAGGAAGACGACAGGCAGAATAGCTAGATTTTTAGGTCTAGTGTTTTTTTCTTTTGTTTGTAGGTTTTTTGAGGCTCGGGGGGGGTTCCACAGCCTTAAGGGGGCTGTTGTCAGTCCTCTTTATTTTTAAGTTTATTCTTAGTTTTATAGGACAGCAGTTTTGGCATTGATCTCTGATGCCACATGTTCTCTCCCTCCTAATCATGTCTGAGGAGCATCTGTTAAGTCCCGGGATATTAGGCAAATTGCCAGCTTTTAGGTTCTTCAAGAGCAGAGCCCTAACTTGTAGTTGGAAGGAGGGACAGGCTGGAAGTGTGCTTTTGTGTATTCTATAGTGAAAGTTGCCCAAACGCCTGTGGTTTCACAGGGACAGGTTTAGGAAACCTTAGGATATAAAAAAAATATACAATAATAATGACAGTTAAACTGTCAACCAAGAAGTGCCTGTGCTACCAGTCTATGGCCACCAGAGGGCAGCTGGTACACTCAATAGTGCCTTTCTGTGACGGTGTGTATGCAGCCATCATCAGATTGATCTCTGCAGGTCAGGGAAGAAATAACCACAGGGCCACCTCATGGGCACTCAAGGGCTAGTGACTAAACAAGCAACTGTAATGTTCTGCAAATCAAGATTATATTACCAAGATTTAAAGCTCTTAACTTCTGTATCGTTTGTTGGACTCTGGTGCCCTAAAGGCAACCGGATGGCAGCGCTGCTCATAAATCACATATAGTATTCAGTGCCCCCATCCCTGGGGGGGGGGGGGGTTGTAAAATACGAAATCATATTCCTCATCAGGTTCACATAGGCAGCAACCTCTAAGACCTCCATTTACAAGGTTGTCGGTGTATCCCACTGCTATTTCTCTGACTGCAGGAAGGCCGGGGGGGGGGGGGGGGTGCCTGTAAAAAAACCCTAAGCTTTCTTTAGAAGCTCAGATGACAAGACTTCGACTTTCATACTTTGGACACATCATGCGAAGAGAGAGATCATTAGAGAAAGACATCATGCTTGGCAAGATAGGTCAGCGCAAAAGAGGAAGGCCAGCAATGAGATGGATCAATACAATAACAGCAGCTACAGGTACCAGTCTGTCAACAATGAGCTGCCTGACTCAAGACCAAACACAATTTAGGATAGCTATCCAGAGGGTCGCCATGAGTCGACTCCGACTCAACGGCACTTAACAACAACAACTGAATTAAAAGTAAAATCAAAAGTAAAATCAGAATAGAATTTGTCACACTAAATGCTCCTTATCTGTTCCCCCAAGTGAGCCCAGAAGCTAGGCTCACTACGTCCTCCTGCTGCATGGAGACTGGACACACTGGGGGCTGATGGGAGAGACCAGCAGGCTATATCCAGTGATGTCATGAGTTTTTGACATGCCCAGTCTCCAAGTTGCAGGAGGAGGTTCACTACCCAGAGGTTGAGGACTAAACTGGAGGAACGATAAGGAATTATGGGTTTTTGTTTGAATCCTCTTTCACTGCCACAGCCGTTTTTTCCCCACAGATAGACAGTCAGGTTAAGTAGTGTACAGGTTTTGGTGTCGTTTGCGATCTTACAGCAATTTATAGTCTCACGGCGGTGTTCATCACTGGAAAGTATTTTTTAGTGCCTTGCGGTTTGAAGTGGTTTGTTGCAGACACACAGTATGTAATACACGATCAGGTCACAGTTTTTTATATACAGTCAAACCTCGGTTTTCATTTGC